>CM069875.1:14601805-15891258 GCA_036172665.1 Prosopocoilus inquinatus
GCGAAACGTCAAATAATATTACAGATAGTAAAGATCGCTTAGATACATCACAGGAACAACGCTAGCACGTGTTGTTTGGTTCAAAACTATTTCCGGCTTCTGCCGCGTCCGAGAATTTCGTATCTCACATCAGAGTTACTGGAGTCCATCGAAACGTCATATAACATGAAAGATAGTAAAGATCGGTTAGATACATCACAGAAACAACGCTAGCACGTGTTGTTTCGTTAAAAACTATTTCCAGTTTCTGCTGCGTCCGAGAACTTCGTATCTCACATCAGAGTTACTGGAGTCCGTCGAAACGTCAAATTATATGAAAGATAGTAAAGATCGGTTAGATATATCACAGTAACAACGCTAGCACGTGTTGTTTCGTTCAAAACTATTTTCAACTTCTGCTGCGTCCGAGAACTTCGTATATGAGTTTTATTCTGATGCTTGGCTGCGTGTGAACGTTTCGCGGAGCTGCAGCGAATTAATGCAGATTAATTAATCAAAACGACGTATTGTCATACATTTAATATTTTGCTGTTGAGTGCTGTGCATTATTTTACAAGTACTTAGAGTGTCGTTAGACTGGCAATATGGTTTTAACACGCCAAGATGTCGCTGATATAGAGGCCGTTTTTATCGAAACTTTTAAAAAACCTGAATTCTTTGAATGTTTTTCTAATATTATCGGCAAATTACTTGATAACAAGTTAGATGAAATGAAACAGATTTATGAAAATAAAATCCTTCAAGTTCAAGAAGAGATCGCCGAACTGAAAAAAGTACATAAAGAAACCCTTGCTAGCTACGATGAAAAACTTGACGGCCTAGAGCAATACAGTCGCCGTAATAACATAAGGATTTTTGGCATCAAAGACCGTGCTAATGAGAACGTGACTGAAATTGTAACAGAATTTATGAAAAATAATTTGAAAATACATAATTTTCAACCAAATACAATTGATCGATGTCATCGAGTGGGGAGGAATGTTGGGAATGGTTCTAGACCGATCTTGGTTAAATTTTTGTCCTACGGCACGAAGGCGGAGGTCTTTAACGAAAAGAGAAATCTTAAGGGCAGTGTGTTTACTATCCGGGAGGATTTGACGCACTTTCGAACGGCCCAGGTTCGCTCCGCTATTGAGATGTACGGGAGAAGGAAAGTCTGGACACGAGATGGATCAATCTTTGCAAGTACAGATCAAGGAATTAAACGGTTGTTAAGATGATTTTCTTCTCTTTCTCATCATCTATCAGTACCAATACCTGAGTTTTTCTTTTTTTTTATACGATTTTTGCATTGCTTTTTTATTTTATCTTTTGTTCTAATGCTCATTATTATATATTTCATTAACAAAACAATTTAGTTTTATGACTTATTTCGTATGTAGTCCTTATTTTCTTATCTACGTATATGTAGCATACGTTGTCAATTGATTTCATTTATAATAATTGTAATATGACAATGATATTAATTATAATAATTGTATTGTCACAATTCAGTTGCCGCGGCTCCTAGAACTTACGTTACCTATGAAAGTAGAATGTCTTTCTGTTATGCACTTAAATGTCCGTTCACTTCTCGCGCATTTTCACAATTTTAAAGATCATCTTCTTAATACTAACCCTCACATTTTCGCAGTTACAGAAACATGGTTATCCGGAGATATTCATAGTGATTTTGTGGCCATTGAGCATTACACTTTTTATAGATGTGATCGCATTGGCAGGGGAGGTGGTGTTGGACTTTATGTTCGTAATAATTTAAACTGTACTTGTCTGCCTATTGCTAATGGTACGATAGAACAAATATGGGTAAAAATTAAACTGAATAATAAATTTTTTGCTGTTGGCTCCTTGTACAGATTACCGGGATCTAATTATAGAATATTTTTTGACGAGGTTGAAAATGTTATCGCTGATTTTCTGTATACGTGTGATGAAATAATCTGTGTAGGCGATTTAAATATTAATTTGCTAGATTTTAACAATCAACACGTTGTACAAATGCATTCGTTATTCGATGCCTTTGGTCTTAAGCAAGTGATTAGCGAGCCGACACGGTTATCCTCTGCTAGCGCATCTCTTATTGATGTTATTATTCTTAGTAGCTCGTTGGTACCTTTATCTTCAGGGTCTCTCAGTATGAATAACGTTTCGGATCACAATCTTGTATTCTGTGATGTTCAACTGTTCATTGCTTCTCCTCGATCTGATCGTATTTCTTACCGCTGTTTTAAGTATTTTAATTATGATATATTTAATAAAAATTTTGTGCAAATCGTTTTGATTGCAGTGAGAACCTCGAGCAGCCTCTGGATAGCTGTTTCAGCCCTGCTTGGGGCTTCTTCAGCAGAAACGTAGCTCGACATTCCCACTGCAGACCAAAAACGACTTGCCCAATTTATTCGCAAATGCGATGTAAGAATGATGAACATATAAAATAGCGACATCTTACTATCGCTTTTTGACCAGAGGCTGCTCGAGGTTCTCACTGCAATCAAAAACGATTTGCACAAAATTTTTCTAAAATCTTTCATTATGCTTTGACAGCAAGCATGGCCGCCTTGCATGGGGGACTCATTAGGAGCAAATCCCGCTTGAATTTGTCTATCCTACTGCAATGTTAGGTCAAAAAGCAATAGTAAGATGTCGCTATTTTATATGTTTAACTACTTTGGTTGATCAAGTCGCAGAACGCGTACTCCGACGAACCTAGTGACATACACTGATTTATACTTAAATATGACAATTCAACAATTAAAATACTAGTCATTTATAAGGCAAGATTGGGAACGTCAACCAACTGTGTGTTCAATTATGTAAATTCAAACTGACTCGAATGCGAACTCGATTATTGAATTTCAAAGCTTTCTGTCTCCAATTATGACTCGATTAACAGGGTTTGGAATCAATTAAAACCACCAAAAATGCGGCGAAGAAATAATGATTAAATGACTTTCACCTATCTGTCCAAGTCCGACTAATTTGCGCACCCCTCACTCTGTTTTAAAACACTCGCGTCAAGCCCGTTTGCGAAAGCAAAAATTTATTAAAATGCCTTTCAAACACTTGAAGCTACACTCATAAGGGTGACCGAAAACACGATTGTGGAACACAACTTACTTAAGACAAACTACTAAATTCAAAATTGCAACTCGGCGTTTGGTATTCATTCGGTCTTTGCAGATGACAAAATCTGACTCTCTTAATTAAAATAACTTCTCCCTTTTTTCACCCTCGTTAGTGAGACATCTTACTATCGCTTTTTGACCTAACATTGCAGTAGGATAGACAAATTGAAGCGGGATTTGCTCCTAATGAGTCCCCCATGCAAGGCGGCCATGCTTGCTGTCAAAGCATAATGAAAGATTTTAGAAAAATTTTGTGCAAATCGTTTTTGATTGCAGTGAGAACCTCGAGCAGCCTCTGGACAGCTGTTTCAGCCCTGCTTGGGGCTTCTTCAGCAGAAACGTAGCTCGACATTCCCACTGCAGACCAAAAACGACTTGCCCAATTTATTCGCAAATGCGATGTAAGAATGATGAACATATAAAATAGCGACATCTTACTATCGCTTTTTGACCTAACAAAAAGCGATAGTAAGATGTCGCTATTTTATATGTTCATCATTCTTACATCGCATTTGCGAATAAATTGGGCAAGTCGTTTTTGGTCTGCAGTGGGAATGTCGAGCTACGTTTCTGCTGAAGAAGCCCCAAGCAGGGCTGAAACAGCTGTCCAGAGGCTGCTCGAGGTTCTCACTGCAATCATAAACGATTTGCACAAAATTTTTCTAAAATCTTTCATTATGCTTTGACAGCAAGCATGGCCGCCTTGCATGGGGGACTCATTAGGAGCAAATCCCGCTTCAATTTGTCTATCCTACTGCAATGTTAGGTCAAAAAGCGATAGTAAGATGTCGCTATTTTAGATATATTTAATGATGATCTCCGTAATATCCCTTGGCATTTAATGCTGAGAATGAGTGATATTAATGAAAAAGTACTGTTTTTTAATAACGCTTTGCTATCTTTATTTGATTTGCATGCTCCCTTTCGGACTATAATTCCCAGAAAACATAATGCTCCTTGGTTCACGGATACACTCCGCGAATTGACCAAATTACGTGATGAAGCCCTAAAGCGATTTAAACGAACGGGCAATCCAAGCCATAAAGATTACTACAAATCACTTAGAAACTTTACAACGTTTGCCATTCGTAAAGAACAAAAAGTATATTTAAAACAGCAATTTAATAATCATAATCCTAAACATCTCTGGAGGTCTCTCAATAAATTAGTTCTGAATAAAAGTAATAATCCTTTACCCAAATGTTCCGATAATCCTAATGACTTAAATAACTATTTTATTAACTCGGTTCCATCGTCTAACGTTTCTAAAGTTAACGTCATTTCTTCCTACCTTAATAAACGTCATCCAAATTTTGTCAACGAATTTAATTTTCACATCGTTTCTCCGTCTGTTGTCGAAAAGATAATAAGTAATGTATCAACCAATGCTGTAGGTTCCGATGGACTTAGCATTAAAATTATTTCTGTCTGTTCCCCATTCATTGTACCTTATGTGACCCATATTGTTAATTTCTGCCTAGAACATAATGTCTTTCCTTCGTGTTGGAAGGAGGCGATAGTCATTCCGATTCCCAAAATAATTAAGTCTACCGAGTACAAACACTTACACCCCATCAGTATTTTGCCTGCTCTGTCCAAAGTTTTGGAACGAATTGTGAGTGAACAGATAAGATCATTTTTGAGTCATTACAATATTTTACCTGTTCATCAGTCTGGCTTTAGACCTGGTCACAGTTGTTGCTCTGCTCTTTTAGGTATCACCGATGATGTTATTAACTCAATGGACAAGAAATTTTCTTGTTTAATGGTGTCCATTGATTACTCCAAAGCCTTCGACACTTTAGACCATGATATTTTGTTGTCGATCCTGTATCACGTAGGCATGAGCAGTGATGTCATTAACTTTTTTTCTAATTACCTCCGAGATAGGAAACAGGCAGTAAAAATCAGAGATCAAGTCTAAGAATTTATTTCTATTAAGTGTGGCGTTCCACAAGGTAGTATTTGCGGTCCCTTATTGTACATTTTATATACGTCTTGCTTTAATACAATCACTCCTTATTCTAAGTTGTACTCTTACGCGGATGACACCCAGATCCTCTTTTCGTTTCCGGATAACACCAATACAGATATAATTAATTGTGTTAATCGTGAATTAGAGCATATTCGATTATTATCTGAAAATCATAATCTTAACATAAATCCTTCCAAGTCTTCTGTATTAGTATTCGGTTCGCTTGATCTTATTGACACGATTAACCAAGGTACTGCAATCAAAATTGGGCGTGAAACAATAGGTCTGGTGGTTTGTGTCAAGATCCTTGGCGTGTTTCTGTATTGTAAATTACGTTTTAAAAACCACATTAATTCTCTCGTTCAAAAATCCTATGCAATTTAAAAAATTTTATATAGCGATAGATTCCTTCTCAGACCTGAATTGAAATTGTTATTATGTGAATCTCTTATATTGTCACGTTTTAATTTTTGTGACCCCGTGTATGGTCCTTTTATTGACGCAGCAGATAGATCTCGTATTCAGAGGGTTCAGAACTCTTGCTTGAGACTTATTTATGGTATTCGAAAATATGAACGGATATCTCATACGTTGAAAAGAGGTAATTGGTTAAATATGACTGACAGGCGATTTTTCCATAGCGTTTGCACTTTCTATAATATCATAACTAATAAAACTCCTGCCTATCTTTACCACAAAATAACGTTTCGAACTGACATTCACAATATTAATATTCGGCGTAAAAATGTCATCACCATTCCACGATATTTCACTATGTTTTTCCGGCGATTCTTTTCTTACAACTGTGCTGTATTATGGAACTCTTTACCACAGGAACTGAAAAAATTATTATTTTTGCCTTTTAAGCGTCAGTTATTACTGAAAATAAAGAACGGACATTTGGGTTAATAATAATTTATAATTAATTAATTTACAGAGTATTTGGTAATTATAAGTGTCTTTCCCAGCCAAACATTTTATAATGTATTTATTTATTCAAGTTCGGCTGAGATGGAAGATCAGGTGGTTGGTTCGCCTCCAACCTGAATCTGAGCCCTTTGATCCAAAATATTTCAGTTAGATATAAATTATATTTTTTGTGTTTGTAGTTAGTGGATCTATAAACATATTATTATTATATTATTATTATTATTTATCTCACATCTGAGTTACTGGAGTCCGTCGAAACTTCAAATAACATGAAAGATACCAAAGATCGGTTAGATACATCACAGGAACTACGCTAGCACGTGTTGTTTCGTTCAAAACTATTTCCAGCTTCTGCTGCGTCCGAGAACTTCGTATCTCACATCAGAGTTACTGGAGTCCGTCGAAACGTGAAATACCATGAAAGATAGTAAAGATCGATTAGATAGATCATGGGAATAACGCTAGCACGTGTTGTTTGGTTCAAAACTATTTCCAGCTTCTGCTGCGTCCGAGAACTTCGTATCTCACATCAGAGTTACTGGAGTCCGTCGAAACGTCAAATAACATGAGAGATAATAAAGATCGGTTAGATACATCACAGGAACAACGCTAGCACGTGTTGTTTCGTTCAAAACTATTTCCAGCTTCTGCTGCGTCCGAGAACTTCGTATCTCACATCAGAGTTACTGGAGTCCGTCGAAACTTCAAATAACATGAAAGATATGAAACGGCCGCGGATTTGCTTATAAACAAATCGTGATTGATTTTCGATTATGGAACAAATTACAAATAACAGACAAATATTGTTTTTCGTAGAAGTTCTAGTAATGCCGGAAACGGTTGAGACGGGTCGTTGCAGGTTTACAAGAGGCAATAAATTTTAAGTACAAAACACTTCAGTAACAGCAGGGTATTGCCAAGATTTTAAAATGTATTCGTTTTGTTTCATTTTTGTGGAAGAATGTCAGTGATGCTTTAATAGGATAAGGGCCGGTTATGTAAGATAAGATGATTTTCAAAATCACTGGGGGGTCGAGTTGTTTTTGGAAGGCGATAACTTCAGAACGAATGTTAACTTTCGAAAAGGAAACAATAAATCAGTCACTTGTAAAGCGAGTGCATGTTCAAAATTCTAAAAGAAAAGAAACAGGCTTCGAGAGGGGACATTTACGGTGAGTTATGCATGTAAATTTATTACTGGGGTGTTTTCTAAAAGGAGGAGTGGACAGGAACTTTTCGAAAACGGTATCGATTGGTCGGGGGTGTTGTCAAGCTCTTTTCGAAAATCGGGTGGGGCTCACTAACGAGGGTGGAAAAGGGAAAAGTTGTTTTAATTAAGGGAGTCAGATTTTGTCATCTGAAAAGACCGGTTGAATACCAAACGCCGAGTTGCAATTTTGAATTTAGTAGTTTGTCTTAAGTAAGTTGTGTTCCATAATTGTGTTTTCGGTCAACATTACGGGTGGAGCTTGAAACACTTGAAAGGCATTTTAATAAATTTTGCTTTCGCACGCGGGCTCGACGCGAGTGGTTTTAAAACAGAGTGAGTGGTGCGCAAATAACTCGGACTTGGACTGTTAGGTAAAAGGTCATTTAATCATTATTGCATCGCCGCATTTTTGGTGGTTTTAATTGATTCCAAGCCTTTTTAATTGAGCCATAATTGGAGACAGAGAACTCTGAAATTCAATAATCGAGTTCGCATTCGAGTCAGTTTGAATTTACATAATTAAACACACAGTTGGTTGACGTTCCCAACTTTGTCTTATAAATTACTAGTATTTTACTTGTTGCCTTGTCATATTTAAGTTTAAATCAGTGTATGTCACTGGGTTCGTCGGAGTACGCGTTCTGCGACTTGATCAACCAAAGTAGTTAACTTTACCACTAATCTACTGAAATCTCCAGTCTAGTGTACCAATTGTAGAAGTGTTTCTGTCACCTTTGGAAACCCTCGTATCATTTAGTGACCTCGCTCACAACTGGGATCTGAGTGATTACGAGAGTTGTCCCAGTTTGAATCCCTGGTCGAAAGGTAAGTTATATCTGCCGACTAATTAAGTGTGGCCAGCACTAATTTATCACCAGAAATCAAGGCCAAGTTAATTTGCAGTACGAATTTCTTACAAATTCCGAGGCCATAGATACTGAAACGAAATTAAGCGCTCAACTCACGAAACGAGCATTTCTCCAAACCCGTGGGTTTTACCAGTTGGGGTTTATTAGCTGAGATATATTGCGGGAGAATATAGAGTATTGACTTTGCGACCACTGGACTTAAGCACCCATAGTGTACGGTCATTATCAGCGGTCAATCGGGTCCACCAAGTGGGTAACAGCTTTAGGCGACGAAAATATACAGGGGGAAAATAACCGAGAGTCACTGTACTTCAACCCCTATACCTGGTTTCGAGCAGACAAAGTTCCTGACCAGAAGTATTAATCAATCTAGCTTTAGGGGGGGTCCCAAGGGGACATCCGTGAAAAACTAAAAGCGATCACTGTGTATACCTCTGCAAATAGATCACTAAGAACCGCATCTCGTATCACCCACTTTCCCCAAACATCTAACTAATTAGGAAATTAATTCACCTAATTAAGTTACATTGAAGACTCACGTGTCAAGCTGTACAATGGTTGATTTGGTCAGAGTGTTGTTTTAGAGTATGATCTTAAGTGGCAATCACTGTACCTAAACAGAGCTCAATAGAGATATTATTTTTATTGGCAATCAAATCGAGGACAAAGCCCCGGGAAAATTAATGTGCTGAGCGAACTCGATTCCACCAGAAATATTGCTTAAGACCGTTATATTGCAACTATATTCGAGAGTGAAATCTGTTAGCTGAGTCTTACTGTATTTCTCGCAACTTCTATATTTGGTAATCGCTGTAATGACGTATCAATTCACTGGGGTTTTTACGCTCATTTACCAGATTCCTAGTGGGGGCTGGTAACGGAGTTTTTTCCCCTCGTTTTTCTCAATAAACGAAGTAAATTAAATTTAATATCTCGCATTTTTATTTTAACATACTTAGTTCCTTAAATCTCTCAAATTTAATGCGCGACCGCACCAACAACGAGTCTTGAGTTACGTCACAGGTAAGGTCCTACAAATTTAATTAAACGATCACGACTTTTATTGAAGTAGATAAAACATATAGCCTATTTACGAGCCAGAAGTTAAATTTTGACGGTTTCTGAATTACATCTCAATTAGAATAATTTCTTTTTCCATTGTGTTGAGACAGTTTGTCGTTGTAATTGGTTGTTCCGTTTAACAACAAATAAGTGACGTGTCGGCGCGTTACAGATAGCAAATATCGGTTAGATACATCACAGGAACAACGCTAGCACGTGTTGTTTCGTTCAAAACTATTTCCAGATTCTGCTGCGTCAGAGAACTTCGTATCTCACATCAGAGTTACTGGAGTCCGCCGAAACGTCAAATAACATGAAAAGATAGTAAAGATCGGTTAGATAAATCACAGGAACAACGCTAGCACGTGTTATTTCGTTCAAAACTATTTCCAGCTTCTGCTGCGTCCGAGAGCTTCGTATCTCACATCAGGGTTACTGGAGTCCGTCGAAACGTCAAATAACATGGTAGATATTTAAGATCGGTTAGGTACATCACAGGAACAACACCAGCACGTGTTGTTTGGTTCAAAACTATTTCCAGCTTCTGCTGCGTCCGAGAACTTCGCATCTCACATCAGAGTTACTGGAGTCCGTCGAAACGTCAAATAACATGAAAAATAGCAAAGATCGGTTAGATACATTACAAGAACAACGCTAGCACGTGCTGTTTCGTTCAAAACTATTTCCAGCTTCTGCTGCGTCCGAGAACTTCGCATCTCACATCAGAGTTACTGGAGTCCGTCGAAACGTCAAATAATATGAAAGATAGTAAAGATCGGTTAGGTATATCACAGGAACAACGCTAGCACGTGTTGTTTCGTTCAAAACTATTTTCAACTTCTGCTGCGTCCGAGAACTTCGTATCTCACATCAGAGTTACTGGAGTCCGTCGAAACGTCAAATAACATGAAAGATAGTAAAGATCGGTTAGATGTATTACAAGAAGAACGCTAGCACGTGTTGTTTCGTTCAAAACTATTTCCAGCTTCTGCTGCGTCCGACAACTTCGTATCTCACACCAGAGTTACTGGAGTCCGTCGAAACGGCAAATAACATGAAAGATAGTAAAGATCGGTTAGATATATTACAAGAACAACGCTAGCACGTGTTGTTTCGTTCAAAACTATTTCCAGCTTCTGCTGCGTCCGAGAACTTCGTATCTTACATCAGAGTTACTGGAGTTCGTCGAAACGTCAAATAACATGGTAGATATTTAAGATCGGTTAGTTACATCACAGGAACAACACCAGCACGTGTTTGGTTCAAAACTATTTCCAGCTTCTGCTGCGTCCGAGAAATTCGTATCTCACATCAGAGTTACTGGAGTCCGTCGAAACGTCAAATAACATGAAAGATAGCCAAGATCGGTTAGATACATCACAGGAACAACGCTAGCAAGTGTTGTTTTGTTCAAAACTATTTCCAGCTTCTGCTGCGTCCGAGAACTTCTCATTTCACATCAGAGTTACTGGAGTCCGTCGAAACGTCAAATAATATGAAGGATAGGAAAGATCGGTTAGATACATCACAGGAACAACGCTAGCACGTGTTGTTTCGTTCAAAACTATTTCCTGCTTCTGCTGCGTCCGAGAACTTCGTATCTCACATCAGAGTTACTGGAGTCCGTCGAAACGTCAAATAACATGAAAGATAGCAAAGATCGGTTAGATACATCACACGAACAACGCTAGCACGTGTTGTTTCGTTCAAAACTGTTTCCAGCTTCTGCTGCGTCCGAGAACTTCGTATCTCACACCAGAGTTACTGGAGTCCATCGAAACGTCAAATAACATGATAGATAGCAAAGATCGGTTAGTTACATCACAGGAACAACGCTAGCACGTGTTGTTTCGTTCAAAACTATTTTCAACTTCTGCTGTGGTCGAGAACTTCGTATTTCACATCAGAGTTACTGGAGTCCATCGAAACGTCAAATAACATGAAAGGTAGTAAAGATCGGTTAGATACATCACAGGAACAACGCTAGCTCGTGTTGTTTCGTTCAAGACTATTTCCAGCTTCTGCTGCGGCCGAGAATTTCGTGTCTCACATCAGAGTTACTGGAGTCCGTCGAAACGTCAAATAACATGAAAGATAGTAAAGATCGGTTAGATAAATCACAGGAAGAACGCTAGCACGTGTTCTTTCGTTCAAAACTATTTCCAGCTTCTGCTGCGTCCGGGAACTTCGTATCTCACACCAGAGTTACTGGAGTCCGTCGAAACGGCAAATAACATGAAAGGTAGTAAAGATCGGTTAGATACATCACAGGAACAACGCTAGCTCGTGTTGTTTCGTTCAAAACTATTTCCAGATTCTGCTGCGTCCGAGAACTTCGTATCTCATATCAGAGTTACTGGAGTCCGTCGAAACGTCAAATAACATGAAAGATAGTAAAGATCGGTTAGATAAATCACAGGATCAACGCTAGCACGTGTTGTTTCGTTCAAAACTATTTCCAGCATCTGCTGCGTCCGAGAACTTCGTATCTCACATCAGAGTTACTGGAGTCCATCGAAACGTCAAATAACATGGCAGATATTTAAGATCGGTTAGATACATCACAGGAACAACACCAGCACGTGTTTGGTTCAAAACTATTTCCAGCTTCTGCTGCGTCCGAGAAATTCGTATCTCACATCAGAGTTACTGGAGTCCGTCGAAACGTCAAATAACATGAAAGATAGCCAAGATCGGTTAGATACATCACAGGAACAACGCTAGCAAGTGTTGTTTCGTTCAAAACTATTTCCAGCTTCTGCTGCGTCCGAGAACTTCGCATCTCACATCAGAGTTACTGGAGTCCATCGAAACGTCAAATAACATGAAAGGTAGTAAAGATCGTTTAGATACATCACAGGAACAACGCTAGCACGTGTTGTTTCGTTCAAAACTATTTCCAGCTTCTGCTGCGTCCGGGAACTTCGTATCTCACATCAGAGTTACTGGAGTCCGGCGAAACGTCAAATAATATTAAAGATAGTAAAGATCGCGGTGGGCCGGCACGTTTATTTGAACAAATTAGAGTGCTTAAAGCAGGGTAAAATTTCGCCTGAATATTGTGTGCATGGAATAATGAAATAAAACCTCGGTTCTATTTTGTTGGTTTTCGGAACCCCGAGGTAATGATTAATAGGATCGGATGGGCGCATTCGTATTGCGACGTTAGAGATGAGATTCTTGGATCGTCGCATGACGGACAGATGCGAAAGCATTTGCCAAAAACGCTTTCATTGATCAAGAACGAAAGTTAGAGGTTCGAAGGCGATCAGATACCGCCCTTGTTCTAACCATGAACGATGCCAGCTAGCGATCCGCCGACGTTCCTCCGATGAATCGGCGGGCAGCTTCCGGGAAACCAAAGCTTTTGGGTTCCGGGGGAAGTATGGTTGCAAAGCTGAAACTTAAAGGAATTGACGGAAGGGCACCACCAGGAATGGAGCCTGCGGCTTAATTTGACTCAACACGGGAAACCTCACCAGGCCCGGACACCGGAAGGATTGACAGATTGAGAGCTCTTTTCTCATTTGTTTTATCTCTCGCCAGTTCCCATCCTAGGCGATCAAGAACTCTGCCGACATTGTACCAACTCTGATCGTGGGCTCTTTTTGAATGATGGTCTGTGTTTGCGAAAGTAACCAACGAATTAGTTACTAACGAAAGCGTACCTGGCTGAAGATGTTCGGTCGGCGACAATTCGCCCCCACCCGTCTCTCGGTTGAGCACTCGACTTTACGGCCTACGCTACGAGCAGCTTCGTCACTTCGCACAGCTCGCGCGAGCGACTGACCGGATCATCCTCGGTTCTGCAGCTGTTGCGGTGTCTCTTCTGAGGGACAGCCGCTCTCATGCGGGCCACCGTTCCGCCGCACCAGCACCGCCGTCCGAATAATCCTTTGATGCTGTGTGGCGTCGCACTGACGTGCGTTTGTGAGAATTTCCGGAGTCTCGACCTAATCGACAAGGCGAATCTCCCGTTCTCGCCGTACGCCCGCCGGCGATACCCAATACGAGCAGCATCCCCGCTCACTCGACGTCGCCGGGTCGAACGTACGGCCGTTCAGGGCGGCGTGGACGACGCGGGATCTCGTCTAACCGACAAGACGAATCCCCAAGCAAAGGGCCGAGTCTCAACAGATCGCAGCGTGGAAACTGCTCTACCGAGCACAACACCCCGCCAGGTACGTAAGTCGTCTGCAGACGATTCCGAGTTCCGACATCGAACTTTGAGACACCCATGATCGACCGCTGGAGGCCGGCCGTACGTAGCGATTTGATACCGCCGCCGACCGTGCGCCCCGTGCGGCAAGCTAGGGCTCGTGCGAAGGCGGGCGCGGGCGCCCGCCTCCTATTAAAGTCACATTGATTTGAGCCTTTCGACTCTCGGAACTCCTAAAGGTATCGTTGCCACCTTTGACTAGAAAGGATACGGCCTCAGAGGCGTTCAGACATAATTCCACGGATGGTAGCTTCGCACCACCGCCCGTTCGAGCGAGTGCGTGAACCAAATGTCCGAACCTGCGGTTCCTCTCGTACTGAGCAGGATTACTATCGCAACGACCTGTCATCATCAGCATCTTCGACATCGAAGGATCAAAAAGCGACGTCGCTATGAACGCTTGGCCGCCACAAGCCAGTTAGAGCAAAAGGGCAAAAGCTGGCTTGATCCCGATGTTCAGATCAAGCCAGCTTTTGCCCTTTTGCTCTACGCGAGGTTTCTGTCCTCGTTGAGCTGGCCTTAGGGCACCTGCGTTATTCTTTGACAGATGTACCGCCCCAGTCAAACTCCCCGCCTGGCAGTGTCCTCGAATCGGATCACGCGGGAACATGTGTCGGCGATCCGCGCGCGGACCCGCGAGGGGTCCGCGGCCTCACGCCGCTCTACGCGGTTGGCTCGAGAACACCGTGATTGCCGCCGCGTAAGCGGACGGCTCACGCGTTCCGCCTCACCGAGTAAGTAAAGAAACGATGAAAGTAGTGGTATTTCACCGGCGACGTTTCCGTCTCCCACTTATGCTACACCTCTCATGTCTCCTTACATTGCCAGACTAGAGTCAAGCTCAACAGGGTCTTCTTTCCCCGCTAATTTTTCCAAGCCCGTTCCCTTGGCAGTGGTTTCGCTAGATAGTAGGTAGGGACAGTGGACAGTCCATCCAAAAGGCTTGTCGTAGATCCAGCCATTACTGCTGCTATCTTCAGAGGCTTGGTGGAGACCTTGACCGGTATAGGTGGCAGCCAGTTTTTCGTGCCAGTACTTTTTAGAGGGAGAGTTGACTTGAAGTTTTGATAATTTTAAAAGAGACCTCTGGGAAAAGGGGGTTTGAAAAAGCTCTCGCATAAGGGGGTCGCCACCCGATCTCAGTTTCTCCAATCTACCCAACAAGATTTGCGGCATCAGAGTACGGAGGCAAAGAATTCCCAACCCACCATCGCTGATGCTGGCGTAGAGAATCGAGTCAGGGGTGTGAATATGCAGATGTAGCATCTTTTTAACAGCGCCTTTAATTAGCTTGTCCAAATCATTTAGAACTTTAGCTGTAGTTTTAAGAGTTTGCAGATGGTAGAGGAGGCGAGGTAATAAGTATGATCGTAACAACTGTAGCTTTTGATCGGGTTTGAGGGGGGGGCTATGAAGATTGCTCAGCCAGGTAAGAATTTTACACAAGTTAGGCTTAAGAATTCCACCAGTACCAAAGTCATGACCAAGGTATTTGTAGGAGTCAACGGCTTGCACTTGGTTGATGGCGCCCTTTTTGATATTGAATAGGGGGTTAGTTTGAATAGCCACCCGTTTCTGACGAGGCACAGTACAAGCAGAAAGGGCATGACACTTCTTATTATTGATTTGCATGCCTCTTTTCCTACAGAAGTTTTCGATGGAAGATAAAATGGCCTTCGATTCCGTTATACTGTCGCTGAGAACCACAAGATCATCTGCAAATGCCATTAAGGCGCAGGAATGAGTGTCGGATATGGCAGCACCTCGATAGGTACTATTAGTGATGGATACTAATTCATCAATTACCAGGTTGAAGAGGAATGGGCTTAGAGGATCACCTTGCTTTACCCCTCTATTGAACTTGATAGATTTGGTGGAGTCAAGGCCCACATGAATCGAGGTAGTAGCTAGCGACAAGGAGTTCTTAATATAATCTCTGGTGTCCGAGTCGATGCCATTGGCAAAGAGAGCTCGATTAATAGACGAATGGGAGACTGAGTCAAAGGCCTTTTGAATATCGAGGGAAACTATGTTGTATGGATGACCTTTGAGTGATCGGTCGCGCGTATAAAAGCCCAGCAGCAAGGCGTTAGGAAGGGTAGCATCAGATTTAACGAATCCCCTCTGATGCAAGTTATGAGAAACCTTGTTCCTGAGGCGATTGAGTAAGATGCGATGGTAGGTTTTCATCAGTACTGAACCCAAGGTTATTGGCCTCCAATTCGAGACGTCTTTTCTGTTTCCCTTTTTGAAAATTAGGATGGTCTTGTTTTCATGCCAAGAGGGGGGTGGGCTTTTGAAAAATTGAACAACGTTTAAGATTATTTCCAAATGTTGGGCTTTGGAGGCGGTTTTCAGGTCTCTACCACGAATTCCATCTGGGCCAGGAGCGCCATCTCGCATTACGTTTAGAACAAGTTGGATTTCATCCCTAGAAATAGGATAGTAGAGATTGCAGGGATTATTCTGGCTTCGGATGGCTTGGTGATCTTCCAAAGAGGGGGACTCGAAAAGAGCCTTAAAGTGGTTCTCCACTTCGTTTAGCGAAGGCTTCTCATCTTCTAAATCGTCAAGGTCTCGGTTCGTTAAAATTTTCTCCGCGAGAGCCTTTCGGTTTTACTGTATAGGTCCTGAGCTTTTTTAAAATTGGAAGCTCTTGGGCCGGAGTCACCTTTGGCCGCACCATAGACCCCTTTACCGGAGCAGATAGGAGACCTCCTTGGTTTGGGTTTAGGGGGATTCTTATTGGGCCATATACGTTTTATGAAAAGATCAAGATTCTGAAGAGCGATGAAAGTATTGCTTTCGTAACATATTTCGGATAGTAAGAGCTTATCTTCATTGGAAAATTCGCTGCTATTTTCTATTAGATGGATAATATGCGCGCGGACGGTATCACTGCAAGGGGCTGGGACGGGGGGTTCGTTATCCATTAAAATTGGTTATTCTTTTTCGATAGAGATTGTAGTCGCGGTTTTGGTCGTCTGGCCGGAATCAGATGTAATATTTGCTGGCGCATCTTGAAGAGACAAGGCCAGTGGCTGGATCGGTAACAAGGTACGGCGTTCGTCTAAAATCTCTAGTGACTGCTCAAGAAGGGAAAAAATGTAGGATGAGGAAGAGTTTACTGCATGAGTATTTGAAGGGCCGGGGATCTGTGAGTCGTGAAAACCTGGTGACGAGGAGATTCCCAGGGTCATATGGGTTGATGTTTCCTGGGCATTGCTTTGTTTAGGGGAAGAGCGGGGGTCAGGTAGAGCTGGGACTGGGGGTTCGTTATCAGACACAGATTGTATACTGATATAACGGTTGTTAGAGGGATTCAAGCAAACAGTCGGAGTTGTAGAGAAGGGAGCGGGGTTCAAAACCACCGGAGGGGGGGGGTAGGTTTCGAGGGTATCGAGTTCGTAGAAATAGGGATTCCAGCTCTTCCCCCGGCAGGAGATAACGAAGAAAGTTTTACCGGAGATTTGCATGCTAAAGTTTTAGTAGCGTTTTCCGATAGTATGGAGGCGGGTGGGGAGAGTGATGCAGTTGTTTGAGGACGAGAGAGTAACGCACTCGAAGAGAGGTCTGAAGGTGGAGCGTCAGGGGGGCATAAGATGGAGACTGAGGGCGACTCAGGAGTGATGTTCGGCGTGGGGGAAGAAATTGAGGCAACAGAGGAATTATCAGAAAGTAAGACCACTGAGGAATTATTAGATTGCGGCTTATTAGAAAGATAAATGTCACGATAAGCCGTCACTAGGACTTTATACTCTTTTTTGGCCCGGCGCCCTCTAATCTGGTCAATGGTTAGACCTAGGAGAATACTGGCGTCCTTGTTGATCGTTATGCCTTCGTAGGATGCCTCGAACCTGGCCAACTTCTCGAGTTCGGCAGCTTGTTGCGATATCTTAGAGGTTAAAGCTTCATTCGCAAGAATAGCTACGGCCGGATGGGCTCGTTTACGGTGGAGGCACAGCCCAGTATTTGTGGTAAATTTAAGCCCACAATCTTCACACCGAAATAAGTTGGGGTCTGGGAGAGTAGAGTTGCGTTTAGCCTCAACGGGGTGCATACGGCGAATATGGTACAGGCAAGCGTTCTCATCCTTAAGTTTAGTGTTGCAGATATTGCAAATATTTTTGGGTCGAGGTGTTAGGTTAGGTTAGCTAGCGTCCAGATGTTCCGGCGCTAGAGGACTAAGCCCTGTGCCTATGGCAGCCAGTAACACTCTTAAACATAGTGCAGATCATGGGGAATGGCGTCATCACCTGGCTGCCCGCGTGCGGTCTCAGCCGGTCAAGGGAACGAAGCGCGCCCGGACACGGCAAAGGCGATGCGCGCACTGACAAACAAGTTATACGTCATACAACTGCAATGCGACAAACAAGTTATACGTACGCACTGGGATCGGCCAAGTCAATTTTTTCTTTCGACGGACACAAATAACAACTGTAAAACAATGCACAAATCCACGCACAGTAGCTAAAAGCATCACCAACATTCATCCGCACAGAGAGAGAGTCATAGTTACTTCCGCCGTTTACCCTCGCTTGCTTGAATTTCTTCACATTGACATTCAGAGCACTGGGCAGAAATCATATTGCGTCAACACCCGCTGGGGCCATCGCAATGCTTTGTTTTAATTAGACAGTCGGATTCCCCGAGTCCATGCCAGTTCTGAGCTGACCGTTGAATGGCGGCCGAAGAGGACACCTAAGGGCGGCGCGAACCGTCCGAAGGGCCTCGCAGCAAGGAAGTTCCGCGGGAGGCCAAGGCACGGGACCGAGCTCGGATCCGTTACGCCGGAGCGAACTTCACCTCGCACAGGCCCGGCACGTTAGCCGGGACCCGCTTCCCGACCAAGCCCGACGCGCCCCGATCCTCAGAGCCAATCCTTATCCCGAAGTTACGGATCCAATTTGCCGACTTCCCTTACTTACATTATTCTATCGACTAGAGGCTCTTAACCTTGGAGACCTGCTGCGGATATGGGTACGAACCGGCGCGATCCTCCACGTGGCCCTCTCCTGGATTTTCAAGGTCCGAGGGGACGATCCGGACACCGCCGCAACTGCGGTGCTCTTCGCGCTCCAAACCATATCTCCCTGCTAGAGGATTCCATGGAACTCGAGCGCTTATGCAGAAAAGAAAACTCTTCCCGGATCTCCCGACGGCGTCTCCAGGTCTCTTTGGGTTACCCCGACGAACTCTCTTGCGAGGGCCCGACGTATTGGCGGTTCCGCTGCCGGGTTCCGGAATAGGAACCGGATTCCCTTTCGCCCCGGAGGGTGTGAAAAACTGCTCTTCCACCGAGATAGAGTGTCTAGAGAGTTACGTACACCTGCATCGACATCGGCTTTCGCCTAGTGCTTAGGATCGACTGACTCGTGTGTAACGGCTGTTCACACGAAACCCTTCTCCACGTCAGTCCTCCAGGGCCTCGCTGGAGTATTTGCTACTACCACCAAGATCAGCACCGATGGCGGCTCCAGACGGGCTCGCGCCCGGTCCTTCTGCGCTCACCGTCGCGACCCTCCTACTCGTCAGGGCTTCATGGAGCGTCGCTGCCGCCACGCGAGGTGACGACGGACGCACCGCACATGCCGCTGACGGCAGAGTATAAGCACGACGCTTCAGCGCCATCCATTTTCAGGGCTAGTAACTTCGGCAGGTGAGTTGTTACACACTCCTTGGCGGATTCCGACTTCCATGGCCACCGTCCTGCTGTCTTAAGTCTGCAGTCTGCATCGAGCGCTCGACGCGAGCGGACGTGCGATGGCAGAGCCGGTTAAGCGAGTACGTGCGACTAGCGTGGTGGGGGGCGAATCGAACATGGCGACAAGTGCGAAGCGGTTGTCAGCGGGAAGTAAAAATACTTGTGAAATGAGCTACGAGGACGTCACTTTGGAGAAGGCGAGGAAGCTTTTGTTGTCTGCGACCGAACTCGTGCCGGTTAGATCGGAAACGTTGAAAGTAGAGGACCGTAAAAAGTTGCGCGACATGATTGCAGATTTGTACGCGATAGTGGCCGAACAAAACGGTGTTTTGAAGGAGTCGAGGAAGTTGCAGCAGGCAGCGAAAGCACCGAGCCTTCAGGAAAAGGAAACGGGTAAGTCAAATTCATTTTCTTACGCGAGTGTGGCGGCAAAGAAATCGAGTGCGCGAAAGGAATTAGGGTCAATTGTAACGGTAAAAATTGAGGCGGCTAAAAATCAAACTGCGTTAGAAATGCGCAAACAGCTAGAGAGAACCGTAGACGTAGTAGATAGACAAATCGGCGTAAAAAATGTAAAGGAGACGAAAAATGGATGCGTACTTGTAGAATGCGTGACGCGAGTAGACGCGGAAAAACTGACGGCGACAGTGGCGGAAAAATTGTCCGGAGAGATGCGAGCAAAAGAAGTAGAAAAATCCAATCCGGTGACAGTAATATTTGGCATAAATCGCGAACTAGAGTCGGACGAAATTAAAGCGTGTTTGTACAAACAGAACGAGGTAATTGCCACAAACTATGAAAATTTTGAGGCGTTCGAGAGGGAAATAAACATCTTTAGGTATTTCACAGGAAAATTCAACAACAAAACGAAACACGCGGTAGCGGCAGTAAGCGCGAAACTTAGGAACCTAATCGTGAATCGGAAAGTAAAAATTATGTGGCGCCATTGTGACGTAGAGGATCAAAAAGAGGTACAATACTGCTTTAAATGCTTAGGAACCGGACACATAGCGAAAGAGTGCAAAAAATCAACGCAAATTTGTAAAAAATGCGCAGGGGAACATAACTTAGCGGAATGCAGAACTACGATAAAAAAATGCGCGGTTTGCGAACGTCGGAAAATACCGGGGGTAGATATTAAGCACGAAGCTTATTCTAAAGAATGCACGTCGCTAAAACGGATTCGCGAAAATCAAACAAAACGCATCAATTATGGATAGACGACGAAATTACACGAACGCGGGGCAAATGAATCAAATTAAATGTCTACAAATAAATCTAGGCAGAGGAAGAAAAGCGACGAATAATTTATTAGAAAAAATAGCGAGAGAAAACATTCAGATAATTTTTATTCAGGAACCGTATGTAATAAACGAGAAAGTTTGCGGCTTTCCGGGAAAATTCAAAGTGTACCAAACAAACAAGGGATTAGAAGAGGTACCTCTTAGAACCGCGATAGTAATTACGGACCCAGACATTAGCGGATTACTAATATCGGAGAAAAGCGACGGGAACATAACAACAACAGAATTACGCGGAAAGGGATTAAAGCTAATAGCGGTATCGGCATACTTACCGCCAGAGGAACGACACGCGGGCGAGTTTCAGGGAAATCTTCGCAAATTAAGCCGGATCATAGAACAAGCGAGCGACAATAACAACAACAAGTTGATTCTAGGAATAGACGGAAATAGCAAAAGTAGACTTTGGGGAAGCGATATCGAAGACAGGCGAGGCCGCGATCTAGAAAACTCAATGAACGACTTAAACATGACCGTCATAAACGACAACGAAAGTCCGACGTTTGAGGGACCCCGCGGAACGAGTTTTATCGATTTTACGGCGGTAAACGAACGAATGTACCCGCAAATATCGAACTGGGAACTCAGCGACGAAGTCACGCTATCGGATCACAAATACATCGCGTTTACGATACAACAGGAAAAAAATGAGGAACAAGCGCACGATAAGCGGAAATACAACGTAAAAAAAGCGGACTGGGGAAAGTTCGAGAAAAATTTCGGGGAACAAGCGACAGAAATCGAGAGACAATTGGACAGATGTGAAAGCCAAGCGGAACTAGAAAGAACAGCGCAAAGATTAAACGAGGCGATAATAAATGCATGCGAAGCATCCATGCCGCGGAAAAAATCATTCGGGAAGTCAGTCCCATGGTGGACGCAGGAATTAACGGTTTTACGGAAAGAAACGAACAAACTGCGGAGAAAATATCAAAGAAGCGATAACGCGGATCAAAGGAGAGAGCACGAGCAAGCTTACAGACAAAAACACAACGAGTACAAAATAAAAATGCAGGAAACGCGAATTAATAAGTGGCGAGAATTTTGCACGAAATCAGGCGGGAAAGATCCGTGGGGAACGGCATACAAAGCGGTACGCAGGAAAAAAGCGGATGCAGGCGGAAACGTCACGATAAGAGACGCGAACAGCAGGGAAACGGAAAACGCGAACGAAACGGCGCGAGCTTTTTTAGAAGCATACTTTCCAGACGACGAGGACGGCTTGGAAATGGAGGAGCACGCGGAGATCAGGAGATTAGCGACCGCGGAGACGGATACGATGGACGACAGAGAATTCAAAGATAGCGAAATCGAAGAGGCGTTTAAATCTATGAATCCTAAAAAAGCACCGGGCGCGGACGGTATTACAGCGGACATAGCGCAGAAAGCGTACGAGTGCGTACCAGCGGTATTCGAAAAATTATTCAATCTCTGTCTAAAACGAGGGGTATTTCCGGAGTGCTGGAAACAGCAACTGATCAAAATCATACCGAAAGCGGGTAAAACAGACAAAAACGACGTGAAAAGTTACAGGCCAATTAGTTTACTACCGGTCATAGGCAAGGCACTAGACAGCTTGATAATAAACCGAATCGAATATCACGCGTATTCCGAAGGCAAAATGCACGAAGGACAGTACGGGTTCAGAAAGGGGAAGTCAACAGTTGACGCGATAGAGAAAGTCACGAAGTTCATAAAAAACGCAAAAGACAGCGGCGAGTACAGCACGGCAATAATGTTAGATATTAAAGGCGCGTTCGATCACGCGTGGTGGCCGCAGATCATAAACCAACTAAAACGAAAAGAGTGCCCCAAAAACTTAGTAAAAATCGCGGAGTCGTATTTTTCAAATAGAGAGGCTATAATTGACGAACCGGGAACGCGAGAGGCGAAAAAAGTCACGAGAGGGTGCCCGCAGGGATCCAGGTCCGGACCTGGATACTGGAACATACTTTACGACGGAATCTTCGAAATAGAATTGCCCAGGGGGAGCGAAATAGTAGCTTTTGCGGACGACACGGTTTTACTCGTGAGAGCCAGGCAGTATAAGACACTGAAAAACGTAGCGAACGAGGCGTTGCAGAACATATCCGCCTGGAGCAGGACGAACAAATTGACTTTCAACGCGACAAAGTCAGAGGCTATTTTTTACGGGAGAAAGCCGGGGCAACAGAAACCGACCTATAAACTAGGAAACGGAACCATATACTGCAAAGACGAGGTTAAATATCTGGGAGTCATTTTAGACAACAAACTGAACTTCAAAGCACACGTACAATACGCAACAGCCAAGGCAAGGGAGATAACGAACAAAATAGGTGCGGCAGCAAAATTAACGTGGGGGCTCAACGGCAGAGCGGCGGCAGAAATATACAAGGGGGCGATAGAACCGTGCATGTTGTATGCGGCGCCGATATGGGCCGGAGCGTGCGGAGTTAAAGAAAAGAAGAAATTACTAGGCGTACAGCGATTATCGGCGGTCAGAGCGGCGAGAGCGTATTCGACCACGTCAACGGAAGCGGCGGCGGTAATATCGGGAATGCTTCCGGCGGACCTGAGAATGTTAGAACTGGCGAAACGCAGAGCGGTAGCGGAGCTTAACCGAAACGAGATAGAAACCGAGACAGGCATCAGAACAGAACCGGGAAACATCGAAAAAACAGAAATATTCGAAACGAAAGTGCATCCGGCGGAGAGACGCGCATTGAAATACGAAACGGAAGAAGTTTCAGATCGCGGAGCAGGAATTAAAATATACACGGACGGTTCAAAATCGGCAGAAGGGACGGGAGCGGCGTTCGTCGTATACGCGCAAGAGGTAGAAATCCACAGCAGAAAAGTAAAACTTACGAACGAAAACGATAATTATCAAGCGGAACTGATCGCAATAAACGCGGCCGCAAAATACGCGCGGGAAAGGAGATTCGAAAACTACCAAATAATATCGGACAGTAGGTCGGCACTAGATGCGCTGGAAAGCATGAGAAAACCCACAGAGCTGCAATACGAGACATGGGAGCTAGTCAAAGAAACCGGAGGGAAATTAAAATGGACAAGAGCGCACGTAGGAACGCCAGGAAACGAAAGGGCCGACGAACTAGCTAAACAAGCGGCGTCAGACGAAAACGCGGAAGCAGCATACGAAAAAATATCGGCAAACAGAATCAGAAGCGCAATAACATCAATGGCCAAACGCGAATGGCAAACGAGATGGGAAAACGCGAGTACGGGCAGGTGGACGCGAAAGTTCATTAAAAACGTAGAAATGGGAAAAAAGGCGGATAAAAGATTATCGTACCAAGCGATAGAATTAATAACAGGCCACGGAAATTTCAACGGATACCTGCACAAAATAGGCAGAAGAGATAGCCCGCTATGCAGATGCGGAAACCGAGATACGGCAGAGCACGTAATGTTTGAATGCCCGGAAACGGAAGATTGGAGAGCTAAATTTGAGACTAAGGCCATAACGAAGGGGCTGCGCTGGCCAAAAAACGCGGAAGAAATAAACGATGAGGAAACCGCGGAATGGTGGACACTATTCAACGAAGCTGCGAAAGAGGTGCAGAGGTTAAAGCATGATTAACAAGGGAGAAGCACAATAGGAGAGCGGGTAGCGAAAAATGGAACATAAATAAAAAACGAAATAAATCGGTAAAAACTAACTAAAATAATACTGGGGGTCGCCGTATTGGAAACGTACCATCGCGGTGGCTTTAAAAGTGGAACCCTTAAAACAGAAGCTAAAAAGTAGGCGGCTGGGTAGGCAGGCGCGAACGCGAACGGATGCCGTTGGCTTATGCCTAAGGCGGGAGGCGATCGAAACGAAAACAGCGGGAGGAACACCGTGCAAGGGGGCCAAGCGAGACCGAGTTGCGGAAGTGACAGGGATGGTGGTGACCGCACGGGGCCGCCCCATCTCCGACCCCAGAGCACATCTTCTCGGTCCCTCGCGAAGAGCCCAGCCGACCCGAGGAAAGAAGACGGCCCGACCGTCTCTACGAGGACTTGGCAAAATCGCGATCTGTGAGATCGCAGGCGGACACCTGTGGGGGTAGCAGCTGTCCGTTCGGAGCCTCGGAGGAGGAAGTAGTAGCAAGCCAACGGAGGACAGGAGCAAAATGACAAAAGATAAGTACCTATCCAAGAATAATTGTAAAAAACAAATCTAATTTTCACTTGAAATCAGGGAACCTCCGAAAGACGAAGCCGGGAGCCGAGCAGCAACACCAGCAGGGAGTCAACATTGACGAGCCGGGAATCAAACCGGTGATGAGGACTTCCCGGAGGAGCCAACATCGCAGGAAGGGACGACATTAAATTATTTAAGGAACAGCTTAGCGGTAGGATTTGTTTTTATTTAGTTTAGGAAATATATTAATTAGAATGTAGCTATTAGGAAACATCATAATTAGACTAGGAACTAACATATATTAGCAATAGGACGATCCGGTGTAGTACCAATGGTGGAGCACCGGTGATGTAGGCTAACGTAATGTTACTTACATTAACAAATTAATAAACAGTGTCTTAAGTCTGCGGAATCTGCATCGAGCGCTCGACCGAGTCGGACGTGCGATGGCAGAGCCTAAACCCACGACGCGAGCCAGAGCGGCTAGTGTTTGTTCGGGCGCTAATTCTAGTGTTAATTCACCCGCGAGAGTTTCTGCGAATATCAAGGCTGCGACTATGGAGAATAATGAAGACGGGAAAACGGATTATGAAGCGGCTACTCTACAGAAGGCGAAGAAATTAATGCTTGCGGTGCTCGATTTGGTCCCAGTGAAATCGGAGACTCTGAAAATAGAAGATAGGAAGAAAGTGCGCGATTGCATTACGGAGATGTTTTCCGTCATAGGAGAGCAAAACGGCGTATTGAGGGAGCTACGCAATAAAATTACGGGTGAGTCTGCACCAATTAAGGCGCCTATTTCATATGCGTCGGTTGCGGCGGCCACAAAGACCCAATCGCGCGAGCGGTTGTCAAGAACGCGAATAATACGGTAACGGTTAAGGTTGAATCGCGAATTAAAGAAAGCGTGGACGCGATAAAAAAGGATTTGCGCGACAAAGTCGACATCGTAACGAAGAAAATTGCTATTAACGCGGACCGGTCTGCAAAGAACGGAAATGTTTATATTGACTGCGCGACTAAATCAGACGCGGAAAAACTTAAAATTGCGGTGTCAGAAAAGCTTCCGGAAAAGCTGAAAGCCAGCGAAATTAACAAAAATAATCCGAAAGTGACGATTTTCGGAGTCGAAAGTAAAATTGAGGAGAAGGAGCTTCTGGAATGCGTTCTTGCACAGAACGACGAAGTTTCTGCCCATTACGAAAGCGTCGAGAGCTTAGCGAAAGAATTTAAAGTGCGGAGATTCTTTAGCAAAAAAGGAAATAACTATACTAAAAACGCGATAGTTGAGGTTAGCGCGCGATTAAGAAATTTAATAATCGGCCAAAGGTTGCGAGTGCAGTGGCGCACATGTTACACGGAGGACTACAGCGGCATCTTTTACTGTTATAAGTGTTACGCGATAGGACATAAATAGAAAGATTGCAAGGCGGAACAGATTTGCGGAACATGCGGAGGGAAGCATGATCGGGCGGAATGCAAATCCGAGACGCTCAAGTGCGTCGTTTGCGAACGCAGGAAGCTGAGCGGCGACGGCATTAAGCACATTGCTTACGGTAAAAATTGCCCCACGCTAAAACAAATTCAGGCCGCGGAAATTAAGAAAATTAATTATTATGGCTAACGCCAATAGCCAAAATTTACCGGGCGGTGGCGAGTTAAAAGTAGTTCAGATTAACATGGGTGGGGGGCGCGCAACTGCACATCTATTGGATAAAATCGCGCGGGAGGATATCAAAGTGGCGCTAATTCAGGAACCGTATGTCGTAAATGGAAATATTTGCGGCATTCCTAAAAGATATAGCGTATTTCCTGCTCAAGCGGACCCCCATAGGGAGAAAGTTAGGGCGGCGGTGGTCATAACCGACCCTCGTTTACGAGGAATTTTACTTGCAGACAAAAGCAATAGCCTTGTAACAACTGTCGAAATACAAGGGAACGGACATAGATTTATTGCGGTCTCGGCTTATCTGCCACCCGAAGAACGTCACGTAGGCGAGTTCGACGAAAACCTGCTGCGCTTAACAACGGCAATAGACGGAATTACTGCCCACCCAGGCAGTAAACTTATTGTGGGAATTGACGGAAACAGCAAAAGCCGACTTTGGGGAAGCGCTATTGAGGACCGTAGGGGCCGCGATTTTGAGCGCGAAATTAACTCGCGGGATCTTATCGTATTAAACGATAACGATCAGCCGACATTTGTCGGTCACAGAGGCAGCAGTTTCATTGATTTCACGCTCGCGAACGAGAACATATACGGGGAAATCGGCAACTGGGGGCTTTCGGAAGACGAAACGCTGTCCGACCATAAGTATATCGAATTCACGATCAACGGTGACATCGGCGCAAACGAGATTAGGGGATACAGGGTGAACAAGGCTGATTGGGCGAAATTCGAGGAAACATTAGGCGAGGAAATAGCTTTAATGGAACCGCGAATCGAAAATAGCATAAACGCGGGCGAAATAGAAGCATTGGCGCACGAGCTCAACAATGCGATTGTTAAGTCATGCGAGGAATCGATGCCGCGGCGCAAAGTTTATAAAAACTGCGTGCCGTGGTGGACACCGGAACTCACGCAACTTAGACGCGAAACAAACAGACTCCGTAGACGATATCAGAGAACCGCGAGCGCTGAAGAGCGAGAGGAACGCGGGGCGGAATACCGACGAAAGTTCAACGAATATAAAACGGCGATACAAGATACACGCATCAAGAAATGGCGCGAGTTCTGCTCGCGGTCGGCAGGAAGGGACCCTTGGGGGACTGCGTATCAAGTTGTTCGTAGGAAGATGAACGGCCTTAATGCAAGCGCAACGATCAGAAAAGAGGACGGAACATACACACGCGACGCGGAAGAAACGGCACGCGAGTTCATTGATTGGTTTTCCCCCGACGATGATATCGAAACGGACGACGAGACGCACACACGAATTCGCGAGACCGCGCTTAGAGATGTACGTACGGGCGATGATCGAACATTCGTCGGAACCGAAATAAAGGCGGCATTCGAAAGCATGCACCCGCGAAAAGCACCGGGCGGCGACGGGATTACGGCTGACATTGCGCTGCGCGCATATCAGATTTTCCCACGCGTATTTGAGGTACTCTTCAACAAGTGCCTACTCGTAGGCGTATTTCCGCGATGCTGGAAACAGCAACTTGTTAAGATAATTCCCAAACCCGGCAAGACGGACGCGAGCGATAAGAAAAGCTTCAGGCCAATCAGCCTTCTGCCCGTTATCGGTAAGGCTCTGGACGGGTTAGTGATCGGACGCATTGAACATCACGTATATTCTGGCGGACATATGAGTGGCGGACAGTACGGCTTTAGGAGGGGCAGGTCCACGATCGACGCCATAGAACGGGTCGTTAATTTTATTAGGGACGCGAAAAACGACGGGGAGTATTGCACGGCGGTACTATTGGACATATCCGGCGCCTTTGACAATGCTTGGTGGCCAGCCATAATGCGGCAATTACGGCGTAAAAACTGCCCGCGAAATTTGCTTAAGCTCGCGGAATCGTACTTCTCCGAAAGAGAAGCGGTTATACAAGAACCGGGCGTGAGGGTCGCGAAAGAAATCACCCGTGGGTGTCCACAGGGTTCCAAATCCGGACCGGGATATTGGAACATCTTATATGATAGCATCTTCGAAATTGAGCTACCGGAGGCTTGCGAAATAGTCGCGTTCGCGGACGACACAACGCTGTTGGTCAGGGCACGTCAATACAAGGTCCTAAAGGCGCGGACGAACGCAGCGCTGGAGTCGCTACTTGAATGGAGCGAGCGGATTAAGCTAAAGTTCAACGCATCCAAGACTGAGGCGCTTTTCTTCGGCGTGCGGGCGGGTCAACAGCGACCAGCATATAGACTCGGCAAAGAATTCGTACATTGGGCGGATTCGGTCAAGTACCTGGGAGTAATCATTGACGAAAAACTTAATTTCAAGGCGCATGTAGACTACGCGACGGGTAAAGCGCGGAAGGTCTCCAACGCAATCGGAGCAGCGGCGAAATTAACTTGGGGACTAGGGGGACGCGCGGCGGCCACAATTTACAGGGGAGCAATTGAACCCTGCATGCTGTATGCGGCACCGATTTGGGCCGAATCCTGCGGGGTAAGGGAAAGCCGCAAGCTACTGAGCGTGCAGCGGCAATCCACTTTACGGGCGGCGAACGCGTATCGAACCACATCGACGGAGGCGGCGGCCGTCATTTCGGCTATTCTGCCGGCCGATTTACGGGCCAAGGAATTGTCGATGCGGAGAAATATAACAAGCAGAGATGACGATCGATTTCGCGAGGCTACGGGACTAGACGGTGTGCCGGGGGATGTAGAGGTAACTGCAATGTTCCACGAGGACGTACACCCGGCCGATCGGGCGCTTATCGATTATCGACGGGACAACGGGGAAACGCGACCGCCAGTGTGCGTGTACACGGATGGTTCCAGATCGGGGAACGGTACGGGAGCGGCTTTCGTGGTGTATATGGGCCGGGAAGAGATACACAGCGCGAAGATAAAACTGGGGCCGAACTGCGACAACTACCAGGCGGAATTATACGCGCTGAATGCCGCGGCGAGATACATTCGGGATATGGGAATCGAGAATGCCGCGATATTTTCGGATAGCATGTCTGTCCTTCAGGCACTGAAAGGTATGCGAAAACCTACGCAGTTGTTGCGGGACACGTGGGACACCCTATGCGAAATTCGTCGTACGTCAAACGTCGACATCTATTGGACACGGGCGCATGTCGGGACGATCGGCAATGAGAGGGCGGACGAATTGGCGAAATCGGCCGCGGAGGACGGCGACCTGCTGCCGGAATACAGCAGAATTTCGGCTAATACGGTGAGAGCGAGACTGTCTGGCTGTATGTTTCAGATTTGGCAGGAGCGATGGAACGGCGCGGATACGGGGAGGTGGACCCATCGTTTCCTTCCCTCTGTTAATGATGCGAGGGATCTGCAGCTGTCGTATCAGGCTGTCCAATTGGTCACCGGTCACGGCAACTTCAGCTCATATCTACATCGAATCGGCCGCAGAGACGACCCTAGATGTCGCTGCGGCGAGGAGGACACGGCCGGACATGTCTTGTTCCGGTGCACGGAAACAGCGGAATGGAGGGCCCGAGCGGAAACCGGGGCCCTCAAAATCGGATTGCAGTGGCCCCGACACGAGGACGACATCGGCGCGGTCGAAAAGACCCGGGAATTGTGGCTCTATTTCAGGAGGGTGGCGACCCAATTGGATCGTCTCCGGCACGACTAGGACCCCGGACTCGGATGATGGGCGGGTAAAGGTGCCGTTGGCTGGATAAGACCCTGGCCGAACTGAGTAGGTCGGGAGAATTGACAGCCGCGGACACGAGGGGGGTGAACGAAGTAGCCTTCCTCACCCGTACTGTACCGCCGCGGTCCAAAGGGGACACGGCATGAGGATCAACCGACAACGGAATGGCGAATCTAACGGGAACGAGAGGCGGACCACCAAGCGCTCGAGATTGTAATTAAGGCATGTTAGTTAGTTAGTAGGATAGTTAGCTAGAGAGGCGCAATCGCGAACGGATACGGGAAACGACAGAGGGAGGCGAACGGAACGGCTGAAGGGAGAAGAACCGTGCGAAACGAGGCCAAGCGGGAACTGGTTCCAAGACCACAGGCGGTCGAAAGGGGACGATGGCGCGGGGCGGCACGGCGTTCACGCGCCCCTCTCCCGGGCCCGGAGCCGGTTTCCGCGAAGAGCCCGGCCCGCGTACGCGGCTTGCCGACATCACTGGCGGCGTACATGTGCGGGTCACACGCGGTCGTAGAGACCGCGGGCGGAAACCCATAGGGGAGGATGGCGGTCCGCTATAAGTAGGGAGGCAACTCCTTAGGGGAGTGAGAGGTTTGCCGAAGTTGCATATACTCTCACAACGCGGTTTCCCGGGAAACTACGTCGAGGCGAGTTACCCGACCGTCTGATCGGCGGGAGGTTTGCGTAATCCGGCAGGGCGCCGAGAGGACCGCAGCGATGGGTGTCTGATGGGGGGCGCCCCGCCGTACTGGCACAGTAATGCTAGGCGCGGCCTGGAGCTCCACACGGACGGACTGTAAGGCGAGCGAGCCGTCACCCGACGTGGAATTTGCATAGAAGCTCGGGTTCCCTGTAACGCCCCCTCGAGTCGTTAGAGGAGAGGGGTACCGACGCGAATATTAGAATTAGGTTAGAGTAGTGTTTTCATCTTTATATTTAATAAGTAGCAACTAAGATTAGCTTGTAATTTAGGTAGGAATTTAGGTAGGATTTAGGCAAAGTAGTTCAACTGACGCGAGATTAGGACGTTCGGCGGATGTAGGATAGGTTAGGGAAACCCGGTGTAGTACCATTGAGTGGGGCACCGGGGATTAGGCATAGATTACTTAGGCTAAGTTATTTATGTATAATTAAATCAATCAATAAAGGTGTCTTAAGTTACGGACTCTGCATCGAGCGCTCGACCGAGTCGGACGTGCGATGACAGAACCCAAGCCGACAACGCGTGCCAGAGCGGCAAGTATAAGCACGGGCGTTAGCAACAAGCTAGATTCACCGACAATAGTGAGTACTAAAGTGACGGCGGTAGATAAAATGTTCGACGCGGAATCGGATTACGAGACGGCGACGCTGGAGAAGGCGAAGAAGATCATGTTGGCGATTCTGGACCTGGTCCCTACGAAATCCGAGACTCTTCGAATCGAGGACCGAAAGAGAGTGCGCGATGGTATCACCGAGATGTTCGCAATCATAGGAGAGCAGAATGGCGTACTCAAAGAACTGCGGAAAACGAAAACGGGTGAGAAAAATTTTATTAGTACCGCGGCTATTTCATACGCGTCAGTAGCGGCAACAACGAAAACGCCAATCGCGCGCGCGGTCATCAAAAACGCCAACAATGCGATTACGGTAAAAGTAGAGTCGCGGAACAAGGAAAGCGTTGACGCTATCAAAAAAGACTTGCGGGAAAATGTTGACGTGGTAACTAAAAAAATCGCAATCAACGCTGTCAGGGCGGCCAAAAATGGAAACGTTTACATTGATTGCGCCACGAAAACTGACGCAGAAAAACTTAAGCTGGCGGTATCGGAAAAGCTTCAGGAGAAACTTAAAGCGAGCGAAGTAAACAAGAACAACCCGAAACTAACCATATTCGGACTTGAGAACAAGATTGAAGAGAAGGAACTTCTAGAATGCGTTCTCGCGCAGAACGACGAAGTTTCTTCCCAGTTCAAAAACGCGGAAGAGCTCTCTAAAGAATTTAAAGTACGCAGATTTTTTAATAAAAGGGGCAACAGTTAACCAAAAACGCGATTGTCGAAGTCAGCGCGCGACTTAGGAATCTTGTCGTCGGCAAAAGGTTGCGAATTCAGTGGCGTACCTGCTACACAGAGGATTATAGCGGAATCTTTTATTGTTACAAATGTTACGCGATCGGTCACAAATCAAAGGACTGCAAGGAAGAACAGATTTGCGGAACATGCGGAGATAAACACGATCGGGTGCAGTGCAAATCCGATAAGCACAAATGCGTTGTTTGCGAGCGCGCAATTAAGCGGTGACAGCATAAAACACACTGCGTACGGTAAAAACTGTCCCACATTAAAACAAATTCAGGCCGCGGAAATCAAGAAAATTAATTACTATGGCTAACGCCGACGGCCGGAGTTCGCCGGGCGATAGCGCGCTAAAAATCGTTCAAATAAACGTGGGAGGGGGGCGCCGCGCAACGGCACATTTGATGGAAAAAATCGTGCGCGAACATATTAAAATCGTACTCGTACAAGAACCGTATGTCGTAAATGGAAACATTTGCGGCATTCCTAGGAGATACAGCGTGTTTCCGGCTCAAACAAACCCGGACAGAGAGAAAGTTAGGGCGGCGGTTGTCATAACTGACCCTCGTTTACGAGGAATTTTACTTGCGGACAAAAGCAGCAACCTTGTAACAACGGTCGAAATACAAGGAAACGGACAAAGATTTATTGCGGTCTCGGCTTATCTTCCACCCGAGGAGCGTCACGTAGGCGAGTTCGACGAAAACCTGCGGCGCCTAACAACTGCAATAGACGGAATTACTGCCCACCCAGGCAGTAAACTCATCCTAGGAATTGACGGCAATAGTAAAAGCCGACTTTGGGGTAGCGTTATCGAGGATCGGAGGGGCCGCGAACTCGAACGCGAAATCAATGCGAGGGATCTGATCGTCCTCAACGACAACGATCAGCCGACATTCGTAGGACACAGAGGCAGTAGTTATATCGATTTTACGCTCGCGAATGAGAACATTTACGGGGAAATCGCAAATTGGGGTTTATCGGAAGACGAAACGCTGTCCGACCACAAGTACATAGAAATCACGATCAGCGGGGACATCGGTGTCAATGAGATCAGGGGATTCAGGGTCAATAAGGCGGATTGGGCTAAATTCGAGGAGACACTCGGCGCGGACGTGGCGGTGATCGAACCGCGAGTCGAGAGCAGCACAAACGCGTACGAAATAGAAACTTTAGCGGAAGAACTCAACACGGCGATCATCAGAGCGTGCGAGGAGTCTATGCCGCGACGCAAAGTTTATAAAAACTGCGTGCCGTGGTGGACGCCGGAACTGACGCAACTCAGACGCGAAACCAATAGACTTCGCAGACGATATCAGAGAGCCGCGGACGCCTTGGAACGAGAGGAGCGCGGGGTAGAGTACCGTCGCAAATTTAACGAATACAAGACGGCGATTCAGGACACGCGTATTAAGAAATGGCGCGAGTTCTGCTCTCGATCAGCGGGCAGGGATCCTTGGGGGAGTGCGTACAGGATCGTTCGTGGTAAGAGGAGCGGCCTCAACGCCAGCGCAACGGTAAAAAAGGATGACGGAACGTACACGCGAGACGCGGAGGAAACGGCGCGAGAATTTATGGAATCATTTTTCCCGGACGATGACGTCGAAACAGACGGCGAAAATCACGCGCGCACTCGCGAGATCACGTCGGGAGAGGTACACGCGCCTGACGACCGAATGTTTGTTAGAGCGGAGGTAAGGGCGGCGTTCGAAAGCATGCACCCGCGGAAAGCACCGGGATGCGACGGTATCACGGCGGACATAGCACTGAGGGCGTATCAGATTTTTCCCCGCGTATTTGAGGCGCTTTACAACAAATGCCTGCTTGTGGGCGTCTTCCCGCGATGCTGGAAACAGCAACTGGTTAAAATCATACCGAAATCGGGCAAAACTGACGCGAGCGATAAGAAGAGCTTCAGGCCGATCAGCCTTTTGCCTGTGGTCGGTAAAGCGCTAGACGGGCTTTTAATTGGATGCATCGAATATCACGTCTATTCAGCAGGATTGATGAGTGGCGGACAGTACGGGTTTAGGAGAGGCAGGTCGACGATTGACGCTATAGAACGGGTAATTAACTTTATTAGAGGCGCGAGAAATGACGGTGAATACTGCACGGCGGTAATGCTGGACATATCCGGCGCCTTCGACAATGCTTGGTGGCCAGCCATTGGGCAGCAACTCCGACGAAAAAACTGCCCGCGAAATTTAACGAAGCTCGCGGAATCGTACTTCTCCGGAAGAGAAGCGATCATAGAGGAACCGGGCGGTAGGGTCGCGAAAGAAATCACCAGGGGGTGCCCACAGGGCTCCAGATCCGGGCCGGGTTATTGGAACATCGCGTACGATAGTATTTTTGAAGCGGAGCTACCGGAAGGGTGCGAAATAGTCGCGTTCGCGGACGATACAACGCTGTTGGTTAGGGCGCGCCAATACAAAGTGCTGAAAGCCCGCACGAACGCGGCGCTTGGATCGCTGCTTGATTGGAGCGAGAGCAATAAGCTCACGTTCAACGCTTCAAAGACCGAGGCTCTATTCTTCGGCGTGCGAGCGGGACAACAGCGACCAGCGTACAAACTCGGCAACGAATTCATACACTGCGCGGATTCGGTTAGGTACCTCGGAGTTGTCATCGACGAGAAACTTAACTTCAAGGCACACGTAGACTACGCGACGGGCAAAGCGCGAAAAGTCTCCAATGCGATCGGAGCTGCGGCTAAGTTCAATTAGGGGCTCGGTGGACGCGCGGCGGCTACTATCTACCGTGGAGCAATCGAACCCTGCATGCTCTACGCGGCACCGGTCTGGGCTGAATCTTGCGGGGTCAAGGAAAATCGGAAGCTGCTGAGCGTACAGCGGCAATCAACCGTACGGGCGGCAAGGGCGTATCGAACCACTTCAACAGAGGCGGCTGCAGTAATCGCGGCGATACTGCCGACAGATTTGCGTGCCAAGGAGCTGCGACAGCGACGCAGTATAACTGGCGAGGGTGCGGAACGATTCCGGGAGTTGACGGGCTTGAACGGGGAGCCGGGGGATGTCGAGGAAACTGCAAGGTTTCGGGAAGACGTGCATCCGGCCGATCGGTCTCTTGTCGACTATCGTTCAGACGACGGGGCAACGCGAGCGCCGATAAACGTGTACACGGACGGATCAAGAACAAACAACGGCACGGGGGCGGCATTCGTAGTTTACGCGGGACGCGAGGAAATACACAGCGCGAGGATTAAGCTAGGGCCAAACTGCGATAATTACCAGGCGGAGCTATACGCATTAAACGCGGCCACGAGGTACATTCGAGACACGGGAATCGAGAGAACGGATATATATTCGGACAGCATGTCAGCCCTTCAGGCATTGAAAAATATGCGGAAACCGTCGCAACTGTTGCGGAACACGTGGGACACCCTCCGCGAAATTCGGGAAACGGCTAACGTCAACATCGTCTGGACGCGGGCGCATATCGGAACGACTGGGAACGAGAGAGCGGACGAACTTGCAAAATCGGCGGCGGAAGACGACGACCTGCTGCAGAATCTCGGTAAATACCGTAAGAGCGAGACTGTCGGGCTGTCTGTTTCAGATCTGGCAGGAGCGATGGGACAACGCGGAAACAGGGAGGTGGACCCACCGTTTCCTTCCTTCTGTTAAGGACGCGAGGGATTTGCGGCTGCCGTATCAGGCTGTCCAGTTGGTCACCGGTCACGGCAACTTTGGATCCTATCTGCATCGCATCGGCCGCAGGGACGACCCCAGATGTCGCTGCGGTGAGGAGGACACGCCCGGACACGTTTTGTTCAGGTGTGCTGAGACAGCGGAATGGAGAGCCCGTTTGGAAACGGGGGCTCTCAGAGTCGGACTGCAATGGCCCCGTAACGAGGACGCCATCAGCGCGGTTGAAAGGACCCGGGAATGGTGGACCTATTTCGGGAAGGCAGCGACGGGACTGAAGCGTCTCCGGCACGACTAGGGACATCAGATTCGGATGGCGGGCGGGTAAAAGTGTCGCCGGCTGGAGAGGGGCTCGGCCGAACCGAGTAGGCCGAGCTGATCGACGGCTGGTGTCACGAGGGGGGTGAAACGAGTAGCTCTCCTCACCCGTACCGTGGCGCGCTGGCGTCGGGGAACTGGGGCCGCGGCGAGGGACCGACACCGAAATGGAGAACCGGCTGGAACCGAGAGGCGGCGCACCAAGCATTCGAGAGCGGGACATCGGCGCATCGTAGATTAGTAAATAGGTTAGTTAGATAGGCGTAACTCGCGAGCGGGTGCGGTGAGCGACGGGGGTGGCGAACGAAACGTAAGGAGGGAGAAGAACCGTGCAAAACGAGGCCAAGTGCGAGTCGGCTCCAAGACCACAGGCGGTCGGAAAGGGACGATGGTGTGGGGCGGCACGGCGTCCGCGCACCCCTCTCCCGGGCCCGGAGCCGGTTCTCGCGAAGAGCCCGGCCCGCGTGCGCGGCTTGCCGACATCACTGGCGGTGCACACGTGCGGGCCAAACGCGGTCGCAGAGACCGCGGGCGGAAACCCATAGGGGAGGATGGCGGTCCGCTTACAGTAGGGAGGCAACTCCTGAAGGGGGGTGAGAGGTTTGCCGAAGTCGCATATACTCTCACACGCAGTTTCCCGGGAAACTGCGCCGAGGAGACACATCCCGACCGTCGGATCGGCGGGAGGTTTGCGCAATCCGGCAGGGCGCTGAGATGACCGCAGCGATGGGCGTCCGATGGGGGGCGCCGCGCCGTACTGGCGCAGTAGCCAGGTGCGGCTCGGAGCTTCACGCGGACGGACTGTAAAGGCGAGCGAGCCGTCACCCGAGGTGGAATTTGTATAGAAGCCCGGGTTCCCTGTGACGCCCCCTCGAGTCGCAAGAGGAGAGGGGAACCAACGCGAAAAATAGAGTAGGTTAGAGTAGGCGACATACCGATACGTAGTTAAGTACACTTAGCATGTAGTAACTAGCTGTAAGTTAGGTAGGAATTATATGAGATTTAGGCTAGGCTTGAAGAATAACAACAGACGCGGAACCAGGAGATAAGGTAAAACAGGTTAGTTAGGTTAGGAAACCCGGTGTAGTACCATTGAGTGGAGCACCGGGGATTAGGCATAGGTCACTTAGATTTAAGTCATTTATGTATACTTATAAGTTAAATAAAGGTGTCTTAAGTTACGGGTGAGTCTGCACCAATTAAGGCGCCTATTTCATATGCGTCGGTTGCGGCGGCCACAAAGACCCAATCGCGCGAGCGGTTGTCAAGAACGCGAATAATACGGTAACGGTTAAGGTTGAATCGCGAATTAAAGAAAGCGTGGACGCGATAAAAAAGGATTTGCGCGACAAAGTCGACATCGTAACGAAGAAAATTGCTATTAACGCGGACCGGTCTGCAAAGAACGGAAATGTTTATATTGACTGCGCGACTAAATCAGACGCGGAAAAACTTAAAATTGCGGTGTCAGAAAAGCTTCCGGAAAAGCTGAAAGCCAGCGAAATTAACAAAAATAATCCGAAAGTGACGATTTTCGGAGTCGAAAGTAAAATTGAGGAGAAGGAGCTTCTGGAATGCGTTCTTGCACAGAACGACGAAGTTTCTGCCCATTACGAAAGCGTCGAGAGCTTAGCGAAAGAATTTAAAGTGCGGAGATTCTTTAGCAAAAAAGGAAATAACTATACTAAAAACGCGATAGTTGAGGTTAGCGCGCGATTAAGAAATTTAATAATCGGCCAAAGGTTGCGAGTGCAGTGGCGCACATGTTACACGGAGGACTACAGCGGCATCTTTTACTGTTATAAGTGTTACGCGATAGGACATAAATAGAAAGATTGCAAGGCGGAACAGATTTGCGGAACATGCGGAGGGAAGCATGATCGGGCGGAATGCAAATCCGAGACGCTCAAGTGCGTCGTTTGCGAACGCAGGAAGCTGAGCGGCGACGGCATTAAGCACATTGCTTACGGTAAAAATTGCCCCACGCTAAAACAAATTCAGGCCGCGGAAATTAAGAAAATTAATTATTATGGCTAACGCCAATAGCCAAAATTTACCGGGCGGTGGCGAGTTAAAAGTAGTTCAGATTAACATGGGTGGGGGGCGTCGCGCAACTGCACATCTATTGGATAAAATCGCGCGGGAGGATATCAAAGTCGCGCTAATTCAGGAACCGTATGTCGTAAATGGAAATATTTGCGGCATTCCTAAAAGATACAGCGTATTTCCGGCTCAAGCGGACCCCCACAGGGAGAAAGTTAGGGCGGCGGTGGTCATAACCGACCCTCGTTTACGAGGAATTTTACTTGCAGACAAAAGCAATAGCCTTGTAACAACTGTCGAAATACAAGGGAACGGACATAGATTTATTGCGGTCTCGGCTTATCTGCCACCCGAAGAACGTCACGTAGGCGAGTTCGACGAAAACCTGCTGCGCTTAACAACGGCAATAGACGGAATTACTGCCCACCCAGGCAGTAAACTTATTGTGGGAATTGACGGAAACAGCAAAAGCCGACTTTGGGGAAGCGCTATTGAGGACCGTAGAGGCCGCGATTTTGAGCGCGAAATTAACTCGCGGGATCTTATCGTATTAAACGATAACGATCAGCCGACATTTGTCGGTCACAGAGGCAGCAGTTTCATTGATTTCACGCTCGCGAACGAGAACATCTACGGGGAAATCGGCAACTGGGGGCCTTCGGAAGACGAAACGCTGTCCGACCATAAGTATATCGAATTCACGATCAACGGTGACATCGGCCCAAACGAGATTAGGGGATACAGGGTGAACAAGGCTGATTGGGTGAAATTCGAGGAAACATTAGGCAAGGAAATAGCTTTAATGGAACCGCGAATCGAAAATAGCATAAACGCGGGCGAAATAGAAGCATTGGCGCACGAGCTCAACAATGCGATTGTTAAGGCATGCGAGGAATCGATGCCGCGGCGCAAAGTTTATAAAAACTGCGTGCCGTGGTGGACACCGGAACTCACGCAACTTAGACGCGAAACAAACAGACTCCGTAGACGACATCAGAGAACCGCGAGCGCTGAAGAGCGAGAGGAACGCGGGGCGGAATACCGACGAAAGTTCAACGAATATAAAACGGCGATACAAGATACACGCATCAAGAAATGGCGCGAGTTCTGCTCGCGGTCGGCAGGAAGGGACCCTTGTGGGACTGCGTATCGAGTTGTTCGTAGGAAGATGAACGGCCTTAATGCAAGCGCAACGATCAGAAAAGAGGACGGAACATACACACGCGACGCGGAAGAAACGGCACTCGAGTTCATTGAATCGTTTTTCCCCGACGATGATATCGAAACGGACGACGAGACGCACACACGAATTCGCGAGACCGCGCTTAGAGATGTACGTACGGGCGATGATCGAACATTCGTCGGAACCGAAATAAAGGCGGCATTCGAAAGCATGCACCCGCGAAAAGCACCGGGCGGCGACGGGATTACGGCTGACATTGCGCTGCGCGCATATCAGATTTTCCCACGCGTATTTGAGGTACTCTTCAACAAGTGCCTACTCGTAGGCGTATTTCCGCGATGCTGGAAACAGCAACTTGTTAAGACAATTCCCAAACCCGGCAAGACGGACGCGAGCGATAGGAAAAGCTTCAGGCCAATCAGCCTTCTGCCCGTTATCGGTAAGGCTCTGGACGGGTTAGTGATCGGACGCATTGAACATCACGTATATTCTGGCGGACATATGAGTGGCGGACAGTACGGCTTTAGGAGGGGCAGGTCCACGATCGACGCCATAGAACGGGTCGTTAATTTTATTAGGGACGCGAAAAACGACGGGGAGTATTGCACGGCGGTACTATTGGACATATCCGGCGCCTTTGACAATGCTTGGTGGCCAGCCATAATGCGGCAATTACGGCGTAAAAACTGCCCGCGAAATTTGCTTAAGCTCGCGGAATCGTACTTCTCCGAAAGAGAAGCGGTTATGCAAGAACCGGGCGTGAGGGTCGCGAAAGAAATCACCCGTGGTTGTCCACAGGGTTCCAAATCCGGACCGGGATATTGGAACATCTTATATGATAGCATCTTCGAAATCGAGCTACCGGAGGCTTGCGAAATAGTCGCGTTCGCGGACGACACAACGCTGTTGGTCAGGGCACGTCAATACAAGGTCCTGAAGGCGCGGACGAACGCAGCGCTGGAGTCGCTACTTGACTGGAGCGAGCGGATTAAGCTAAAGTTCAACGCATCCAAGACTGAGGCGCTTTTCTTCGGCGTGCGGGCGGGTCAACAGCGACCAGCATATAGACTCGGCAACGAATTCGTACATTGCGCGGATTCGGTCAAGTACCTGGGAGTAATCATTGACGAAAAACTTAATTTCAAGGCGCATGTAGACTACGCGACGGGTAAAGCGCGGAAGGTCTCCAACGCAATCGGAGCAGCGGCGAAATTAACTTGGGGACTAGGGGGACGCGCGGCGGCCACAATTTACAGGGGAGCAGTTGAACCCTGCATGCTGTATGCGGCACCGATTTGGGCCGAATCCTGCGGGGTAAGGGAAAGCCGCAAGCTACTGAGCGTGCAGCGGCAATCCACTTTACGGGCGGCGAACGCGTATCGAGCCATATCGACGGAGGCGGCGGCCGTCATTTCGGCTATTCTGCCGGCCGATTTACGGGCCAAGGAATTGTCGATGCGGAGAAATATAACAAGCAGAGGTGACGATCGATTTCGCGAGGCTACGGGACTAGACGGTGTGCCTGGGGATGTAGAGGTAACTGCAATGTTCCACGAGGACGTACAACCGGCCGATCGGGCGCTTATCGATTATCGACGGGACGACGGGGAAACGCGACCGCCAGTGTGCGTGTACACGGATGGTTCCAGATCGGGGAACGGTACGGGAGCGGCTTTCGTGGTGTATACGGGCCGGGAAGAGATACACAGCGTGAAGATAAAACTGGGGCCGAACTGCGACAACTACCAGGCGGAATTATACGCGCCGAATGCCGCTGCGAAATACATTCGGGATATGGGAATCGAGAATGCCGCGATATTTTCGGATAGCATGTCTGTCCTTCAGGCACTGAAAGGTATGCGAAAACCTACGCAGTTGTTGCGGGACACGTGGGACACCCTATGCGAAATTCGTCGGACGTCAAATGTCGACATCTATTGGACACGGGCACATGTCGGGACGATCGGCAATGAGAGGGCGGACGAATTGGCGAAATCGGCCGCGGAGGACGGCGACCTGCTGCCGGAATACAGCAGAATTTCGGCTAATACGGTGAGAGCGAGACTGTCTGGCTGTATGTTTCAGATTTGGCAGGAGCGATGGAACGGCGCGGATACGGGGAGGTGGACCCATCGTTTCCTTCCACCCGTACTGTACCGCCGCGGTCCAAAGGGGACACGGCAGAGGATCAACCGACAACGGAATGGCGAATCTAACGGGAACGAGGGGCGGACCACCAAGCGCTCGAGATTGTAATTAAGGCATGTTAGTTAGTTAGTAGGATAGTTAGCTAGAGAGGCACAATCGCGAACGGATACGGGAAACGACAGAGGGAGGCGAACGGAACGGCTGAAGGGAGAAGAACCGTGCGAAACGAATCCAAGCGGGAACTGGTTCCAAGACCACAGGCGGTCGAAAGGGGACGATGGCGCGGGGCGGCATGGCGTTCACGCGCCCCTCTCCAGGGCCCGGAGCAGGTTTCTGCGAAGATCCCGGCCCGCGTACGCGGCTTGCCGACATCACTCGTGGCGTACATGTGCGGGTCACACGCGGTCGTAGAGACCGCGGGCGGAAACCCATAGGGGAGGATGGCGGTCCGCTATAAGTAGGGAGGCAACTCCTTAGGGGAGTGAGAGGTTTGCCGAAGTTGCATATACTCTCACAACGCGGTTTCCCGGGAAACTGCGTCGAGGCGAGTTACCCGACCGTCGGATCGGCGGGAGGTTTGCGTAATCCGGCAGGGCGCCGAGAGGACCGCAGCGATGGGCGTCTCATGGGGGGCGCCCCGCCGTACTGGCACAGTAATGCCAGGTGCGGCCTGGAGCTCCACGCGGACGGACTGTAAGCCGAGCGAGCCGTCACCCGACGTGGAATTTGCATAGAAGCTCGGGTTCCCTGTAACGCCCCCTCGAGTCGTTAGAGGAGAGGGGTACCGACGCGAATATTAGAATTAGGTTAGAGTAGTGAATTCATCTGTATGTTTAATATGTAGCAACTAAGATTAGCTTGTAATTTAGGTAGGAATTTAGGTAGGATTTAGGCAAGGTAGTTCAACTTACGCGAGATTAGGACGTTCGGCGTATGTAGGATAGGTTAGGGAAACCCGGTGTAGTACCATTGAGTGGGGCACCGGGGATTAGGCATAGATTACTTAGGCTAAGTTATTTATGTATAATTAAATCAATAAAGGTGTCTTAAGTTACCAGTCTGCATCGAGCGCTCGACCTGATAGGACGTGCGATGGCAGAGCCGGCGAAGCACGCGCGCGCAACAAGTGTCGCCAGTTGTGATGCGAACGTGGCGGTGAACGGGTCGCGGCTATCAAGCGGTGCGATTAGCAAATCACGCGACAAAGTGTGTCTTAGCTATGAGGACGCGACGCTTGAGAAAGCGAAAAAACTCTTGCTAGCGGCGACAGAATTAGTGCCGGTGAAATCCGAGACTCTGAAAGTCGAGGATCGGAAAAAAGTGCGCGATATGATTTCGGATCTGTACGCGTTAGTAGCAGAACAAAACGGTGTTCTAAGTGAGCTCCGGAATTCGCAAGAGACGACAAAAAAGGCAACAGCGACGCAGCAAACACCGGAATTAGGTAAGTCTCTTCCTATTTCTTACGCGAGTGCTGCGGCGAGCAAAAAACAAAACGCGCGTAGAGAGCTAGGGTCGGTCGTGACAGTAAAAATCGAGGCGGCTAAGAAACAAACGGTTGTTGAAATGCGCGAGCAATTAGAAAAAAATGTAGATGTTGCGGGGAAGCAGATAGGAGTTAAAAAAATAAAGGAAACAAAAAGCGGTTGCGTTTTGGTATAGTGCGTTACGCGTAAAGATGCAGAAAAATTAACAGCAACGGTAGCAGAAAAATTGTCGGGGGAAATGAGAGCGAGGGAAATTAAAAAAAGTAATCCGGTAATAGTACGCCGCGACGGCGGCATTAAACGTGTATATTTTAATGCCGCCGTCGCGATCGTTCACGTCCGCCATCTCATATGTAATTTCAAATCGTTCTGCCGGGTGTGCTAATATTTCGAATACTTCCGTTTTTTCTATATTTCCGGGTTCCGTTCTTACGCCGGTCGCATTTTCGATTTCGTCCATGTTGAAATTTAATACCGCTCTACGCGCTGCTAATTCTTTCATATGCGCAGGACATGAGAATCGAAATGAGAAGCGAAACTACGAACTCATTTCGGACAGTAGGTCGGCACTACACGCGATTAAAAACATGAGAAAACCGACTGAAATGTAGTACGATACGTGGAAAATCATAAAGGAGACGCGAGCGAAATTAAAGTGGACAAAGGCTCACGTAGGAACGCGCGGAAATGAGAGAGCAGATGAGATAGCATAAGAGGCGGCAACAGAACAGACGGAACCGACGTACACAAAGATATCGACAAATAAAATAAGAAACGGAATAGCGGCATCAGTTAAACGCGAATGGCAGAATAGATGGGAAAATGCCAGTACAGGTAGATGGGCGCACAAATTTATCAGAAACGTAGAAACGGGCAGAAAGTTAGATAAGAAATTATCGTATCAAGCGGTAGAACTAATAACAGGACACGGCAACTTTAATGCATACCTGCACAAAATAGGCAGGAGAGATAGCCCATCATGCGCATGCGGGGGGCGAGATACGGCCTAACACGTAATGTTCGAATGTCCAGAAACAGAAGATTGGAGACTAAAATACGAAACTAGGGCTCTAGGAAAAGGATTACGCTGGGCAAGAAATGCCAACGAAATAGAGGAGGATCAGAGCGCAGAATGGTGGAAATTATTTAACGAGGCGGCAAAAGAATTAGTTAGACTTAGGCACGACTGACACGGTAGGGTAAAGAATGCAAGCGCGCGATTAAAAAGCAATATTGCAATATTTAAAACGCAATTGTAAAATACAAACTAAACAATGCTTGCGGTCGCCGTAATTTGCGTATTGCGGAGACATTAAAATGGGGCAAAAGAAAACTCTAAAACAAAACAAAACCTAGGCGGCGGGTAGGTAGGCGCGGACCCGGACCGGATGCCATTGGCGGATGCCTTAGGCGGGAGGCGACCGAAACGTAACAACGGGAGGAACACCGTGCAAGGGGGCCAAGCGAGACCGAGATGCGGAAGTGATAGGGATGGAAGGACCGCATGGGCCACTCCATCTCCGCCCCCAAGGCACATCTTCTCGGTTACTCGTCAAGAGCCCAGCCGGCCCGAGGAACGCAGAGGGTTTCACCGTCTCAACGAGGGTTCGGCAAAAACGTGATCTGTGCGATCGCAGGCGGACTCCTGTGGGAGGAGCAGCTGTCCGCTAGGAGCCTCGGAGGAGGAAGCAGTAGCAAGTAGCTAACGCAGCAAAGAAGATAAACAAGGCCAAGGAACGAAGAGCAACCCAGAAACAAAAAAGATAAGTATCAATCCAATCTCGCTTTAGCAAAACTAAGAACTAACGAGCTCTGCTGTATTTTGCAGCAGAGGAGAGGGACGTCTCGGTCTGACGTGGAGGGGCGGAACAAACGCGGCAGCCAAGGAGCCAAGCTGACAACCCGGAACTCAATCCCGGCGCTGAGGACTCCAGATACATAACAACTCCATAACGGACGACATAGAATAGAGAATAAGTTAGTTAGCAATAGGTTAAACATTTGATTTAGACAGGGCACTAGTTTTATTTATTTATTATTTTATTTTATTTTGTGTTGTAATAATTAGCTGAGGGAAACATTAACATTAGCAATAGGACGAGCCGGTGTAGTACTTATAGTGGAGCACCGGTGATGTAGGTTACAATTTATTGTACTACAAAATTAAAATCAATAAACAGTGTCTTAAGTTACCGAGTCTGCATCGAGCGCTCGAGCTGTGCGGACGTGTGATGGCAGAGGTTGCGGAAAGGGGATGCGCTTCGAGAGCGAGCAGTGTGTGTTCGGCAGCGAGCGAGGTAACACCAGTGAGACGTGATGTTTCGACGGAGCCGAGTTACGATGCGATTACCTTAGCGAGGGCGCGGAAAATAATGCTAAGCATTACGGAAATGATCCCGGTGAGATCCGAAACCCTTAAGGTTGAGGATCGAAAGAAAGTACGCAGCAGTGTGGCGGAATTGTTTGAGATTATCGCGGAGCAAAACGGTGTCATTAAAGAAATGAAGGCGCAGGCTACAAACAGGAGTAAGTCAAGTCAAATATTATCAGCATGTAGCGCGAATTTAAACACTATCGGAGCGCCGACGACCGGGAAACCGTCATACGCGTCGAAGTTAAAGAGTAGGGAAACGGTAACCGTAAAAATACAGCCGACGGACACTCAAAGCGGAACGGAAACTTTGAAGCAGCTAACGAAGGGCGTCGACGTTGTAAACAAAAAAAAAAGCGTCATGAAAGTAACGGAAAGTAAAAACGGTAACGTACTAGTCGAAGTTAGGTCAAAGAAGGACGCCGAATTACTTAAAGTCACGGTCGCGGAAAAATTAAACGGAATAGTGCAAGCGAAGGAGCTAAATAAATCAGATCCGGTAGTTGTAATTTACGGAATAGATAAGAAATTAGAGGAGGCGGAAATAATCGAATGTATGCACAAGCACAACGAGGGACTAGAGAACACGTACAAAACAGCGGAAGAAATGAAAAAGGAAATAAAAATTTTCAGATATTTTGCGGGTAAAAATAATAAATTTACAAAACACGCGGTCGCGGCAGTTAGTGCGAAACTAAGGAAAATAATCGTAAACAATGCCTTGAACATCAAGTGGCGGCACTGCAACGTGGAGGACCAGACGGAGATTTTATACTGCTATAAATGCTTAGGAACGGGACACAAAGCTAAGGAATGTAAGAAGGAGCAAATTTGTAGTAAATGCGCGGGGAATCACGATAGGAAACAGTGCAGGTCAACGGAAAAGAAATGCGCGGTATGCGAAAGGAAAAGAGTTCCGGGGGTAAGCATCAAACACGAGGCGTACGCTAAAGAATGCATGTCGCTTAAAAAACTGAGGGAAAACGGCAATAAACGCGTCAATTATGGATAATGCGCAAAACAGAACAAACGGTAGGGGCCGCGAAAGTATAAAATGCATCCAAATAAATTTAGGCAGAGGGAGAAGAGCGACGAGTAATTTATTAGACAAAATCGCGAGAGAAAACATCCAAATAGCTTTTTTACAAGAGCCGTACGTGATAAATTCGAAAGTTTGCGGATTTCCAAGCAAATACAAAATATTCCACGGTTCTGAGAACGCCGAAGGAAAACATATAAGAGCGGCAATAATAATTACGGATCCTAAAATTCGCGGAACAATGATAGTAAACAAGAGCGACGGCAACACGACAACCTTGGAGATTCGCGGAAACGATTTCGAATGCATGGGGATTTCGGCTTATATGCCGCCGGAGGAGCGTCACGCGGGCGAATTTCTAGGAAACTTGCAGGCGCTCAGCGAAGTACTAGAACGAACAAACAACACGCCGAACAGCAAAATAATTCTCGGAATAGACGCAAACAGCAAAAGCAGATTATGGGGAAGCAATAACGAGGACAGGCGCGGCAGAGAAATAGAAAATTTATTAAATAATTTAAATTTAACGGTGCTAAACGACAACGAAATGCCGAAATTCGAGGGTCACAGAGGCAGCAGTTTTATAGATTTTACTGCGGTAAACGAGCGCATGTATCCGCTAATAGAAGAATGGGGATTAAGCGAGGAAACAACACTTTCGGACCACAAGTTTATCACTTTTTCCATAAAACGCGAAAGGGGTAACGCGGCAACATACGAGAGAACAGGTTACTACGGCAAGAAAGTAGACTGGGAAAAATTCGAAACGACGCTGAAGCGTGAAAACTGATGAGACCAAAGAAAACCTGGCAAGTAGCGAAACAAAGGAAGAAATAGAGAGAATTGCAAGGGAATTAACGAAAGCGATAGTCAAGGCATGCGAGGAATCTATGCCGCGGAAAAAATCATATAAAAAAACAGTGCCGTGGTGGACAACGCAACTGTCGGAGCTACGGAAAGAAACGAACAAACTGAGGCGACGCTATCAGCGAACCAACGACGAGGAACAAAGACGAGAACGGGAAAAGGGAATACAAAAACAAATTCAATCAGTACAAAACGGAAATACAAGAGACGCGAATCAGAAAATGGAGAGAGTTTTGCACGCGGTCGGGCGGCAGAGATCCGTGGGGTTTGGCTTATAAAACAGTAAGACGGAAAAACGGAAACACGGGCGGAAGCACAACAGTCAGAGACGCACGGGGAATTCAAACCGAAAACGCGATAGAAACGGCGAGAGCCTTCCTAGAGGAATTCTTCCCGGAGGACATACAAGAAGAAGACGACAACGGACACACAGAAATCAGGCGCAACGCGGCGGAAGAAATAAACACGGAGGACGACCTGGAATTCACCGAACACGAAATAAGAACGGCGTTTGAGTCGATGAACCCGCGGAAAGCACCAGGGTTAGACGGAATCACGGCGGGAATCGCAAAGAGAGCATACGAAACGGTACCAGGAATATTCGAGGAATTATTCAACAAATGTTTAAAAATGGGGGTATTTCCGGCGTGTTAGAAGCGACAATTAGTAAAAATAATACCGAAACCGGGTAAAACGGACATGAGCGACATCAAAAGCTACCGGCCGATAAGTTTACTTTCGACAGTAGGGAAAGCACTGGACAGCCTGATAATAAACAGAATAGAATTTCACACGCAATCCGGAGATCAAATGAGCGAAAGGCAATACGGTTTCCGCAAGGGAAAATCAACTGTAGATGCTATAGAAAAAGTCACGAACTTCATACGGGACGCAAGGGAAAGCGGAGACTACTGTGCGGCAATAATGTTAGATATACGAGGCGCGTTCGATCACGCGTGGTGGCCGCTTATTATGCAACAGTTAAAACAGAAGAACATACCCGGAAACTTGTTCAAAATCGCGCAATCGTACTTTTCAGAGAGGGAGACGATAATCGAAGAACCGGGAACACGAGAAAAGCGCAGAGTGACGAGGGGATGCCCGCAGGGATCGCGATCAGGACCCGGATACTAGAACATATTGTACGACGGAATATTCGAGACGGAAATGCCGGAAGGATGCGAGATCGTAGCATTCGCCGACGACACAGCGATACTGACCCGAGCTAGACAATACAAGACGTTAAAAAACAGAGGAAACGAGGCACTCGAGAACATCTTAAAATGGAGCCGTAAAAACAAATTAACGTTCAACGCGAACAAATCAGAAGCGCTATTTTTCGGAAAGAAAACGGGCCAGCAAAGACCGACGTTCAAACTCGGAACGGAAACCATAAGATGCAAAGAGGAAATAAAATATTTGGGAGTCATACTCGACGAGAAACTGAGTTTCAAGCCGCACGGGAACTACGTAACGACGAAAGCCCGGGAAATAACGAACAAGATAGGCGCGGCAGCGAAAATGACCTGGGGCCTTAACGGGAGGGCGGCGGCCAAGATATACAAAGGAGCAATAGAACCGTGCATGCTCTACGCGGCTCCGATATGGGCAGAAACGTGCGGGATAAAAGAAAAGAAAAAACTGAACGGAGTGCATCGAATATCGGCGATAAGAGGGGCGCGCGCGTACGCGACGACGTCAACAGAAGCGGCAGCGGTATTAGCTGGAGTGATTCCGGCCGATCTAAGATTGGCGGAACTAGGAAAACGAAGGAAGACAAAAACGATAGACCGCGAAGGACTCCGAGCAGCAACGGGACTAAACGTCGAACCGGAAAACATTGAAAAAACGGAAAACTTTGAACAGATCAGGCATCCGGCGGTGAGAGGAACTGTAAAATATGACATACATGCGGGGAACGAAAACCAAACGCACGGAGGACTGAGAATATACACCGATGGATCTAAATCAGAGGCGGGCACGGGAGCGGCATTCGTAGTATACGCGGGAGAAGATGAAATTCACAACGCACGGATGAGACTGGCTAAAGATTGTGACAATTACCAAGCGGAGATGCTGGCGATAAAAGCAAGGAAATGAAAATAGAGCGAAGCGAAATAATTACGGACAGCAGATCGGCGTTGGACGCGCTAAAAAACATGAAAAAGCCGACGGAGATTCAGAGCGAAACTTGGAAAATTATACGCGAAACAGGAACCAGAATGAAATGGACAAAGGCGCACGTAGGAACAACCGGAAACGAAAGAGCGGACGAGCTAGCGAAGGAAGCGGCGGCAGACACAGAAGGTGAGCTGGCATACGTAAAACTCTCAGACGGGAAAATAACGAAAGCATTATCGGAAACGGCGAACAGAGAGTGGCAGGAAAGATGGGAAAGCGCCACGACGGGAAGATGGACGAGAAAGTTCATCAGAGATGTTAGAAAAAAACACGAGATCGGATTTTTATCGTATCAGGCAACGAAGCTAGTCACGGGACACGGGAATTTCAACGCGTACCTGCACAAGATAGGAAGAAGGGACAGCCCATTATGCGAATGTGGGAAGCCAGACACAGCGGAACACGTAATGTTCGAATGCCCGAACACGGAAGAATGGAGAAGAAAATTCGAAACGAGAGCGCTACAGAAAGGACTAAGATGGCCAAGGAACGCAGAGGAAATACACGACGATGAAAACGCAGAGTGGTGGGCGCTATTCGATAAGGCGGCGACAGAACTGGGGCGGTTGCGGCACGATTAAAGAGAAAACAAAATGAAACGCGGAACTATAAAAACAAACAAGTAAAACAAATAAAAACATCCGTTGCCGGATTTAATCCGAAATTGCGGAGACGCTAAAAGTGAACATAAACAAAAAAAAATCAACTGGGGAACGCGGACGCGAACGCGATGCCGACCTTCGGGCGGCGGGAGGCGACCGAAACGGAAAAGGGAGGAACACCGTGCACGGAGGCCAAGCGAGACTGAGTTGCGGATGTGAAAGTGGTGGTGGGACCGCACGGGGCCCCTCCACCTCCGCCCCCCGTGCACAGCTTCTCGGCACCTCGTGAAGAGCATGGCCGGCCGGAGGAAAGTAGACGGTCACACCGTCTAAACGAGGGCCCGGCAAAACGCGATCTGTGTGATCGCAGGCGGACACCTGCGGGGGGAGCAGCTGTCCGTTAGGAGCCTCGGAGGACGACGACGCCAGGGGGCCCGAAGGCGCAGACGAAGGCTACGGAGCAAGGAACGACGACACATACACGGTAAGCGGTTTGTGAGAATTTCCGGAGTCTCGACCTTATCGACAAGGCGAATCTCCCGTTCTCGCCGTACGCCCGCCGGCGATACCCAATACGAGCAGCATCCCTGCTCACTCGACGTCGCCGGGTCGAACGTACTGCCGTTACGGGCGGCGTGGACGACGCGGGATCTCGTCTAACCGACAAGACGAATCCCCAAGCAAAGGGCCGAGTCTCAACAGATCGCAGCGTGGAAACTGCTCTACCGAGCACAACACCCCGCCAGGTGCGTAAGTCGTCTGCAGACGATTCCGAGTTCCGACATCGAACTTTGAGACACCCATGATCGATCGCTGGAGGCCGGCCGTAAGTGGCGATTTGATCCCGCCGCCGACCGTGCGCCCCGTGCGGCAAGCTAGGGCTCGTGCGAAGGCGGGCGCGGGCGCCCGCCTCCTATTAAAGTCACATTGATTTGAGCCTTTCGACTCTCGGAACTCCTAAAGGTATCGTTGCCACCTTTGACTAGAAAGGATACGGCCTTAGAGGCGTTCAGGCATAATCCCACGGATGGTAGCTTCGCACCACCGCCCGCTCGAGCGAGTGCGTGAACCAAATGTCCGAACCTGCGGTTCCTCTCGTACTGAGCAGGATTACTATCGCAACGACCGGTCATCAGTAGGGTAAAACTAACCTCTCTCACGACGGTCTAAACCCAGCTCACGTTCCCTATGGGCGGGTGAACAATCCGACGCTTGGCGAATTCTGCTTCGCAATGATAGGAAGAGCCGACATCGAAGGATCAAAAAGCGACGTCGCTATGAACGCTTGGCCGCCACAAGCCAGTTATCTCTGTGGTAACTTTTCTGACACCTCTTGCTGAAAACTCTTCAAGCCAAAAGGATCGATAGGCCGTGCTTTCGCAGTCCCTATGCGTACTGAACATCGGGATCAAGCCAGCTTTTGCCCTTTTGCTCTACGCGAGGTTTCTGTCCTCGCTGAGCTGGCCTTAGGACACCTGCGTTATTTTTTGACAGATGTACCGCCCCTGTCAAACTCCCCGCCTGGCAGTGTCCTCGAATCGGATCACGCGGGAGCATGTGTCGGCGATCCGCGCGCGGACCCGCGAGGGGCCCGCGAGGGGCCCGCGGCCTCACGCCGCTCTGCGCGGTTGGCTCGAGAACACCGTGATTGCCGCCGCGTAAGCGGACGGCTCACGCGTTCCGCCTCACCGAGTAAGTAAAGAAACGATGAAAGTAGTGGTATTTCACCGGCGACGTTTCCGTCTCCCACTTATGCTACACCTCTCATGTCTCCTTATATTGCCAGACTAGACTCAAGCTCAACAGGGTCTTCTTTCCCCGCTAATTTTTCCAAGCCCGTTCCCTTGGCAGTGGTTTCGCTAGATAGTAGGTAGGGACAGTGGGAATCTCGTTAATCCATTCATGCGCGTCACTAATTAAATGACGAGGCATTTGGCTACTATAATATATTGTCTGCAATACACATTCTGGCTGGATCTTCCCTAGCCATAAGTACTTATTAATATATCTCAGATATATAATAAATAAAATTCTTAGATAACATTTTTGTTTCTGTATGTTAGTAGCTTTTGCAGTAATAATAGAAAATTGGCACACAAACGACGCAGACCACACTTAATTAAAATAATAAATTAATAGTAAATAGTTAAGTAGACGAACACAAGATATAGATAAAACTTAAAGCTAGGAAAAACATTCTAAAATCTTGTGTAGAGACATCACAAATGAATAGGGACGTCACACTCGTTCGTCTTGTGGTCTGTAACCAGCGCTTGTTACCCCCTCTATTACCTCGGGGCTGGGCTCTATCGTGGGCCTCTGGCGTAAACCAGTCTCGAAAAGCCTTTATGTATCAGGACACTCCAATTTATGGTGAGAATAATATGTGCTGCGTAGTGAGGACGGCGGTTCGGCCGGGACCGAGGGTAAACGGCGGGAGTAGACGTCACTCGCTTAATAAACGGCATGGGGAGGGTCCGGTCCACCACCCCGGTGAGAATAATATGTGCTGCGGAGTGAGGACGGCGGTTCGGCCGGGACCGAGGGTAAACGGCGGGAGTAGACGTCACTCGCTTAATAAACGGCATGGGGAGGGTCCGGTCCACCACCCCGGTGAAAATGATAAGGATCGATTAGATACATCACAGGAACAACGCTAATAGGTGTTGTTTCGTTCAAAACTAATTCCAGCTTCTGCTGCGTCCGAGAACTGCGTATCTCACATCAGAGTTACTGGAGTCCATCGAAACGTCAAATAACATGATAGATAGTAAAGACCGATTAGATACATCACAGGAACAACGCTAATACGTGTTATTTCGTTCAAAACTATTTCCAGCTCCTGTTGTGTACGAGAACTTCGTACCTCACATCAGAGTTACTAGAGTCAATCGAAACGTCAAATAACACGATAGATAAGAAAGGATCGATTAGATACGTCACAGGAACAACGCTAATACGTGTTATTTCGTTCAAAACTATTTCCAGCATCTGCTGAGCCCGAGAACATCGTATCTCACATCAGAGTTACTGGAGTCCATCGAAACGTCAAATAACATGATAGATAAGTAAGGATCGATTAGACACATCACAGGAACAACGCTAATACGTGTTATTTCGTTCAAAACTATTTCTAGTTTCTAGTGCGTCCGAAAACTTCGTATCTCACATCAGAGTTACTGGAGTCCATCGAAACGTCAAATAACATGCTAGATAAGTAAGGATCGATTAGATACATCACAGGAACAACGCTAATACGTGTGGTTTCGTTCAGAAACATTTCCAGCTCCTGCTGCGTCCGAGAACTTCGTTTCTCACATCAGAGTTACTGGAGTCCATCGAAACGTCAAATAACATGATAGACAGTAAAGATCGATTAGATACATCACAGGAACAACGCTAATACGTGTTGTTTCGTTCAAAATTATTTCCAGCTCCTGCCATGTACGAGAACTTCGTATCTCACATCAGAGTTACTGGAGTCCATCGAAACGTCAAATATCATGATGGATAGTAAAGATCGATTAGATACATCACAGGAACAACGCTAGTACGTGTTGTTTCGTTCAAAACTATTTACAGGTTCTGCTGAGTCCGAGGACTTCGGTATCTCACATCAGAGTTACTGGAGTCCGTCGAGACGTCAAATAACACGATAGATAGTACAGATCGATTAGATACATCACAGGAACAACGCTAATACATGTGGTTTCGTTCAAAACTATTTCCAGCTCCTGCTGAGTTCGAGAACTTCGTATCTCACATCAGAGTTACTGGAGTCCATCGAAACGTCAAATAACATGATAGATAAGTAAGGATCGATTAGATACATCACAGGATCAACGCTAATATGTGTTGTTTCGCTCAAAACTATTTCCAGCTTCTGCTGAGTCCAAGAACTTCGTGTCTCACATCAGAGTTACTGGACTCCATCGGAACGTCAAATAACATGATAGATCGTAAAGATCGATTAGATACATCACAGGAACAGCGCTAATACGTGTTGTTTCTTTTAAAACTATTTCCAGCTTCTGCTGCGTCCGAGAACTTCGTATCTCACATCAGAGTTACTGGAGTCCATCGAAACGTCAAATAACATGATAGATGGTAAAGTCAGATTAGATACATCACAGGAACAACCCTAATACGTGTTATTTCGTTCAAAACTATTTCCAGCTTCTACTGCGTCCGAAAACTTCGTATCTCACATCAGGGTTACTGGAGTCCATAACGTCAAATAACATGTTAGATAAGTATGGATCGATTAGATACATCACAGGAACAACCCTAATACGTGTTATTTCGTTCAAAATTTTTTCCAGCTTCTACTGCGTTCGAAAACTTCGTATCTCACATCAGGGTTACTGGAGTCCGTCGAGACTTCAAATAACATGATAGATGGTACAGGTCGATTAGATACATCACAGAAACAACGCTAATACGTGTTGCTTCGTTCAAAATTATTTCAGCAGCTTCTGCTGCGTCCGAAAACTTCGTATCTCACATCAGAGTTACTGGAGTCCATCGAAACGTCAAATAACATGATAGATGGTAAAGTTCGATTAGATACACCACAGGAACAACGCTAGTTTGTGTTGTTTCGTTCAAAACTCTTTAAAGCTTCTTCTGAGTCCGAGAACTTACGTGCAGTTTCGTTCAAAACTATTTCCAGATTCTGCTGCGTCCGAGAACTTCGTATCTCACATCAGAGTTACTGGAGTCCGTCGAGACGTCAAATAACATGATAGATGGTTCAGATCGATTAGATACATCACAGGAACAACGCTAATACGTGTTGCTTCGTTCAAAACTATTTCCAGCTTCTGCTGCGTCCGAGAACTTCTTATCTCACATCAGAGTTACTGGAGTCCATCGAAACGTCAAATAACATGATAGATAAGTAAGGATCGATTAGATACATCACAGGAACAACGCTAGTATGTGTTATTTCGTTCAAAACTATTTCCAGCTTCTGCTGCGTCCGAAAACTTCGTATCTCACATCAGAGTTACTGGAGTCCATCGAAACGTTAAATAACATGATAGATCGTAAAGTTAGATTAGATACATCACAAGAACAACCCTAATACGTGTTATTTCGTTCAAAATTATTTCCAGCTTCTATGGCGTCCGAAAACTTCGTATCTCACATCAGAGTTACTGGAGTCCATCGAAACGTCAAATAACATGATAGATAGTAAAGTTCGATTAGATACACCACAGGAACAACGCTAGTATGTGTTATTTCGTTCAAAATTATTTCCAGTTTCTACGGCGTCCGAAAACTTCGTATCTCACATCAGGGTTACTGGAGACCATCCAGACGTCCAATAACATGTTAGATAAGTTAGGATCGATTAGATACATCACAGGAACAACGCTAATACGTAGTGTTTCATTCAAAACTATTTCCAGATTCTGCTGCGTCCGAGAACTTCGTATCACACATCAGAGTTACTGGAGTCCATCGAAACGTCAAATAACATGATAGATGGTACAGATCGATTAGATGCATCACAGGAACAACGCTAGTATGTGTTATTTCGATCAAAACTATTTCCAGCTTCTGCTGAGTCCGAGAACTTCGTATCTCACATCAGAGTTACTGGAGTCCATCGAGACGTCAAATAACAAGATAGATCGAAAAGATCGATTAGATAAATCACAGGAACAACGATAGTATGTGTTATTTCGTTCAAAACTCTTTCCTACTTCTGCTGCGTCTGAAAATTTCGTATCTGACATCAGAGTTGCTGGAGTTCATCGATACGTCAAATAGCATGATAGATAAGTAAGGATCGATTAGATACGTCAGAGGAACAACGCTAATACGTGTTATTTCGTTCAAAATTATTTCCAGTTTCTGCTGAGTCCGAGAACTTCGTATCTCACATCAGGGTTACTGGAGTCCATCGAAACGTCAAATAACATGTTAGATTGGTAAGGATCGATTAGATACATCACAGGAACAACGCTAATACGTGTTGTTTCGTTCAAAACTGTTTCCAGCTTCTGCTGCGACCGAGAACTTCGTATCTCACATCAGAGTTACTGGAGTCCATCGAAACGTCAAATTACATGATAGACAGTAAAGATCGATTAGATACATCAGAGGAACAACGCTAATACGTGTTACTTCGTTCAAAACTGTTTCCAGCTTCTGCTGCGTCCGAGAACTTCGTATCTCACATCAGAGTTACTGGAGTCCGTCGAGACGTCAAATAAAATGATAGATAGTAAAGATCGATTAGAAACAACACAGGAACAACGCTAATACGTGTTGTTTCGTTCAAAACTATTTCCAGCTTCTGCTGCGTCCGAGAACTTCGTATCACACATCAGAGTTACTGGAGTCCATCGAAACGTAAAATAACATGGTAGATGGTAAAGTTCGATTAGACACACCACAGGGACAACGCTATTATGTGTTATTTCGTTCAAAACTATTTCCAGCTTCTGCTGCGTCCGAAAATTTCGTATCTCACATCAGAGTTACTGGAGTCCATCGAAACGTCAAATAACATGATAGATGGTACAGATCGATTAGATACATCACAGGAACAACGCTAGTATGTGTTATTTCGTTCAAAACTATTTCCAGCTTCTAGTGCGTCCGAAAACTTCGTATCTCACATCAAAGTTACTGGAGTCCATCGAAACGCCAAATAACATGATAGATGAGTAAGGATCGATTAAATACATCACAGGAACAACGCCAATGCGTGTTGTTTCGTTTAAAACTATTTCCAGCTTCTGCTGCGTCCGAAAATTTCGTATCTCACATCAAAGTTACTGGAGTCCATCGAGACGCCAAATAACATGATAGATGAGTAAGGATCGATTAGATACATCACAGGAACAACGCTAATGCGTGTTGTTTCGTTTGATACTATTGCCAGCTTCTGCTGCGACCGAGAACTTCGTATCTCACATCAGGGTTACTGGAGTCCATCCAAACGTCAAATAACATGATAGATAAGTAAGGATCGATCAGATACATCACAGGAACAACGCTAATGCGTGTTGTTTCGTTTAAAACTATTTCTAGCATCAGCTGCGTCCGAGAACTTCGTATCTCACATCAATGTTACTGGAGTCCATCGAAACGCCAAATAACATGATAGATGAGTAAGGATCGATTAGACACATCACAGGAACAACGCTAATGCGTGTTGTTTCATTTAAAACTATTTCCAGCTTCTGCTGCGTTCGAGAACTTCGTATCTCACATCAGGGTTACTGGAGTCCATCCAAACGTCAAATAACATGATAGATAAGTAAGGATCGATTAGATACATCACAGGAACAACGCCAATGCGTGTTGTTTCGTTTAAAACTATTTCTAGCTTCAGCTGCGTCCGAGAACTTCGTATCTCACATCAAAGTTACTGGAGTCCATCGAAACGCCAAATAACATGATAGATGAGTAAGGATCGATTAGATACATCACGGGAACAACGCTAATGCGTGTTGTTTCGTTTAAAACTATTTCCAGCTTCTGCTGCGTCCGGAAATTTCGTATCTCACATCAAAGTTACTGGAGTCCATCGAAACGCCAAATAACATGATAGATGAGTAAGGATCGATTAGATACATCACAGGAACAACGCTAATGCGTGTTGTTTCGTTTAAAACTATTTCCAGCTTCTGCTGCGTCCGAGAACTTCGTATCTCACATCAGGGTTACTGGAGTCCATCCAAACGTCAAATAACATGATAGATAAGTAAGGATCGATTAGATACATCACAGGAACAACGCTAATGCGTGTTGTTTCGTTTAAAACTATTTCTAGCATCAGCTGCGTCCGAGAACTTCGTATCTCACATCAAAGTTACTGGAGTCCATCGAAACGCCAAATAACATGATAGATGAGTAAGGATCGATTAGACACATCACAGGAACAACGCTAATGCGTGTTGTTTCGTTTAAAACTATTTCCAGCTTCTGCTGCGTTCGAGAACTTCGTATCTCACATCAGGGCTACTGGAGTCCATCCAAACGTCAAATAACATGATAGATAAGTAAGGATCGATTAGACACATCACAGGAACAACGCTAATGCGTGTTGTTTCGTTTAAAACTATTTCCAGCTTCTGCTGCGTCCGAAAATTTCGTATCTCACATCATAGTTACTGGAGTCCATCGAAACGTCAAATAACATAGCAGATAAGTAAGGATCGATTAGATACATCACAGGAACAACGCTAATACGTGTTGTTTCGTTCAAAACTATTTCCAGCTTCTGCTGCGTCCGAAATCTTTGTATCTCACATCAGAGTTACTGGAGTCCATCCAAACGTCAAATAACATGATAGATGAGTAAGGATCGATTAGATACATCACAGGAACAACGCTAATACGCGTTGTTTCGTTTAAAACTATTTCCAGCTTCTGCTGCGTCCGAGAACGTCGTATCTCACATCAGAGTTACTGGAATCCATCCAAACGTCAAATAACATGATAGATGAGTAAGGATGCTTCACATCACATCACATCACAGGAACAACGCTAATACGTGTTGTTTCATTTAAAACTATTTCCAGCTTCTGATGCGTCCGAGAACTTTGTATCTCACATCAGAGTTACTGGAGTCCATTCAAACGTCAAATAACATGATAGATGAGTAAGGATCGCTTAGATACATCACAGGAACAACGCTAATGCGTGTTGTTTCGTTTAAAACTATTTCCAGCTTCTGCTGCGTCCGAAAATTTCGTATCTCACATCAAAGTTACCGGAGTCCATCGAAACGCCAAATAACATGATAGATGATTAAGGATCGATTAGATACATCACAGGAACAACGCTAATACGTGTTGTTTCGTTTAAACGCTGCGTCCGGAAATTTCGTATCTCACATCAAAGTTACTGGAGTCCATCGAAACGCCAAATAACATGATAGATGAGTAAGGATCGATTAGATACATCACAGGAACAACGCTAATGCGTGTTGTTTCGTTTAAAACTATTTCCAGCTTCTGCTGCGTCCGAGAACTTCGTATCTCACATCAGGGTTACTGGAGCCCATCCAAACGTTAAATAACATGATAGATAAGTAAGGATCGATTAGATACATCACAGGAACAACGCTAATGCGTGTTGTTTCGTTTAAAACTATTTCTAGCATCAGCTGTGTCCGAGAACTTCGTATCTCACATCAAAGTTACTGGAGTCCATCGAAACGCCAAATAACATGATAGATGAGTAAGGATCGATTAGACACATCACAGGAACAACGCTAATGCGTGTTGTTTCGTTTAAAACTATTTCCAGCTTCTGCTGCGTTCGAGAACTTCGTATCTCACATCAAAGTTACTGGAGTCCATCGAAACGCCAACTAACATGATAGATGAGTAAGGATCGATTAGATACATCACAGGAACAACGCTAATGCGTGTTGTTTCGTTTAAAACTATTTCTAGTTTCAGCTGCGTCCGAGAACTTCGTAACTCACATCAAAGTTACTGGAGTCCATCGAAACGCCAAATAACATGATAGAAGAGTAAGGATCGATTAGATACATCACAGGAACAGCGCTAATGCGTGCTGTTTCGTTTAAAACTATTTCCAGCTTCTGCTGCGTCCGAAAATTTCGTATCTCACATCATAGTTACTGGAGTCCATCGAAACGTCAAATAACATAGTAGATAAGTAAGGATCGATTAGATACATCACAGGAACAACGCTAATACGTGTTGTTTCGTTCAAAACTATTTCCAGCTTCTGCTGCGTCCGAAATCTTTGTATCTCACATCAGAGTTACTGGAGTCCATCCAAACGTCAAATAACATGATAGATGAGTAAAGATCGATTAGATACATCACAGGAACAACGCTAATACGTGTTGTTTCGTTTAAAACTATTTCCAGCTTCTGCTGCGTCCGAGAACGTCGTATCTCACATCAGAGTTACTGGAGTCCATCCAAACGTCAAATAACATGATAGATGAGTAAGGATCGATTAGATACATCACAGGAACAACGCTAATGCGTGTTGTTGCGTTTAAAACTATTTCCAGCTTCTGCTGCGTCCGAAAATTTCGTATCTCACATCAGAGTTACTGGAGTCCATCGAAACGTCAAATAACATAGTAGATAAGTAAGGATCGATTAGATACATCACAGGAACAACGCTAATACGTGTTGTTTCGTTCAAAACTATTTCCAGCTTCTGCTGCGTCCGAGAACTTTATATCATCACAGGAACAACGCTAATACGTGTTGTTTCGTTTAAAACTATTTCCAGCTTCTGCTGCTTCCGAAAATTTCGTATCTCACATCATAGTTACTGGAGTCCATCGAAACGTCAAATAACATAGCAGATAAGTAAGGATCGATTAGATACATCACAGGAACAACGCTAATACGTGTTGTTTCGTTCAAAACTATTTCCAGCTTCTGCTGCGTCCGAAATCTTTGTATCTCACATCAGAGTTACTGGAGTCCATCCAAACGTCAAATAACATGATAGATGAGTAAGGATCGATTAGATACATCACAGGAACAACGCTAATACGTGTTGTTTCGTTTAAAACTATTTCCAGCTTCTGCTGCGTCCGAGAACGTCGTATCTCACATCAGAGTTACTGGAGTCCATCCAAACGTCAAATAACATGATAGATGAGTAAGGATCGATTAGATACATCACAGGAACAACGCTAATACGTGTTGTTTCGCTCAAAACTATTTCCAGCTTCTGCTGCGTCCGAAAATTTCGTATCTCACATCATAGTTACTGGAGTCCATCGAAACGTCAAATAACATAGTAGATAAGTAAGGATCGATTAGATACATCACAGGAACAACGCTAATACGTGTTGTTTCGTTCAAAACTATTTCCAGCTTCTGCTGCGTCCGAAGTCTTTGTATCTCACATCAGAGTTACTGGAGTCCATCCAAACGTCAAATAACATGATAGATGAGTAAGAATCGATTAGATACATCACAGGAACAACGCTAATGCGTGTTGTTGCGTTTAAAACTATTTCCAGCTTCTGCTGCGTCCGAAAATTTCGTATCTCACATCAGAGTTACTGGAGTCCATCGAAACGTCAAATAACATAGTAGATAAGTAAGGATCGATTAGATACATCACAGGAACAACGCTAATACGTGTTGTTTCGTTCAAAACTATTTCCAGCTTCTGCTGCGTCCGAGAACTTTATATCATCACAGGAACAACGCTAATACGTGTTGTTTCGTTTAAAACTATTTCCAGCTTCTGCTGCGTCCGAGTACGTCGTATCTCACATCAGAGTTACTGGAGTCCATCCAAACGTCAAATAACATGATAGATGAGTAAGGATGCTTCACATCACATCACATCACAGGAACAACGCTAATACGTGTTGTTTCATTTAAAACTATTTCCAGCTTCTGATGCGTCCGAGAACTTTGTATCTCACATCAGAGTTACTGGAGTCCATTCAAACGTCAAATAACATGATAGATGAGTAAGGATCGATTAGATACATCACAGGAACAACGCTAATACGTGTTGTTTCGTTTAAAACTATTTCTAGCTTCAGCTGCGTCCGAGAACTTCGTATCTCAAATCAAAGTTACTGGAGTCCATCGAAACGCCAAATAACATGATAGATGAGTAAGGATCGATTAAATACATCACAGGAACAACGCCAATGCGTGTTGTTTCGTTTAAAACTATTTCCAGCTTCTGCTGCGTCCGAAAATTTCGTATCTCACATCAAAGTTACTGGAGTCCATCGAAACGCCAAATAACATGATAGATGAGTAAGGATCGATTAGATACATCACATGAACAACGCTAATGCGTGTCGTTTCGTTTAAAACTATTTCCAGCTTCTGCTGCGTCCGAGAACTTCGTATCTCACATCAGGGTTACTGGAGTCCATCCAAACGTCAAATATCATGATAGATAAGTAAGGGTCGATTAGATACATCACAGGAACAACGCTAATGCGTGTTGTTTCGTTTAAAACTATTTCTAGCATCAGCTGCGTCCGAGAACTTCGTATCTCACATCAAAGTTACTGGAGTCCATCGAAACGCCAAATAACATGATAGATGAGTAAGGATCGATTAGATACATCACATGAACAACGCTAATGCGTGTTGTTTCGTTTAAAACTATTTCCAGCTTCTGCTGCGTTCGAGAACTTCGTATCTCACATCAGGGTTACTGGAGTCCATCCAAACGTCAAATAACATGATAGATAAGTAAGGATCGATTAGATACATCACAGGAACAACGCTAATGCGTGTTGTTTCGTTTAAAACTATTTCTAGCATCAGCTGCGTCCGAGAACTTCGTATCTCACATCAAAGTTACTGGAGTCCATCGAAACGCCAAATAACATGATAGATGAGTAAGGATCGATTAGATACATCACAGGAACAACGCTAATGCGTGTTGTTTCGTTTAAAACTATTTACAGCTTCTGCTGCGTCCGAAAACTTTGTATCTCACATCAGAGTTACTGGAGTCCATCCAAACGTCAAATAACATGATAGATAAGTAAGGATCGATTAGATACATCACAGGAACAACGCTAATGCGTGTTGTTTCGTTTAAAACTATTTGTAGCTTCAGCTGCGTCCGAGAACTTCGTATCTCACATCAAAGTTACTGGAGTCCATCGAAACGCCAAATAACATGATAGATGAGTAAGGATCGATTAGATACATCACGGGAACAACGATAATGCGTGTTGTTTCGTTTAAAACTATTTCCAGCTTCTGCTGCGTCCGGAAATTTCGTATCTCACATCAAAGTTACTGGAGTCCATCGAAACGCCAAATAACATGATAGATGAGTAAGGATCGATTAGATACATCACAGGAACAACGCTAATGAGTGTTGTTTCGTTTAAAACTATTTCCAGCTTCTGCTGCGTCCGAGAACTTCGTATCTCACATCAGGGTTACTGGAGTCCATCCAAACTTCAAATAACATGATAGATAAGTAAGGATCGATTAGATACATCACAGGAACAACGCTAATGCGTGTTGTTTCGTTTAAAACTATTTCTAGCATCAGCTGCGTCCGAGAACTTCGTATCTCACATCAAAGTTACTGGAGTCCATCGAAACGCCAAATAACATGATAGATGAGTAAGGATCGATTAGACACATCACAGGAACAACACTAATGCGTGTTGTTTCGTTTAAAACTATTTCCAGCTTCTGCTGCGTTCGAGAACTTCGTATCTCACATCAAAGTTACTGGAGTCCATCGAAACGCCAAATAACATGATAGATGAGTAAGGATCGATTAGATACATCACAGGAACAACGCTAATGCGTGTTGTTTCGTTTAAAACTATTTCTAGTTTCAGCTGCGTCCGAGAACTTCGTAACTCACATCAAAGTTACTGGAGTCCATCGAAACGCCAAATAACATGATAGAAGAGTAAGGATCGATTAGATACATCACAGGAACAGCGCTAATGCGTGCTGTTTCGTTTAAAACTATTTCCAGCTTCTGCTGCGTCCGAAAATTTCGTATCTCACATCTTAGTTACTGGAGTCCATCGAAACGTCAAATAACATAGTAGATAAGTAAGGATCGATTAGATACATCACAGGAACAACGCTAATACGTGTTGTTTCGTTCAAAACTATTTCCAGCTTCTGCTGCGTCCGAAATCTTTGTATCTCACATCAGAGTTACTGGAGTCCATCCAAACGTCAAATAACATGATAGATGAGTAAGGATCGATTAGATACATCACAGGAACAACGCTAATACGTGTTGTTTCGTTTAAAACTATTTCCAGCTTCTGCTCCGTCCGAGAACGTCGTATCTCACATCAGAGTTACTGGAGTCCATCCAAACGTCAAATAACATGATAGATGAGTAAGGATCGATTAGATACATCACAGGAACAACGCTAATGCGTGTTGTTGCGTTTAAAACTATTTCCAGCTTCTGCTGCGTCCGAAAATTTCGTATCTCACATCAGAGTTACTGGAGTCCATCGAAACGTCAAATAACATAGTAGATAAGTAAGGATCGATTAGATACATCACAGGAACAACGCTAATACGTGTTGTTTCGTTCAAAACTATTTCCAGCTTCTGCTGCGTCCGAGAACTTTATATCATCACAGGAACAACGCTAATACGTGTTGTTTCGTTTAAAACTATTTCCAGCTTCTGCTGCGTCCGAAAATTTCGTATCTCACATCATAGTTACTGGAGTCCATCGAAACGTCAAATAACATAGCAGATAAGTAAGGATCGATTAGATACATCACAGGAACAACGCTAATACGTGTTGTTTCGTTCAAAACTATTTCCAGCTTCTGCTGCGTCCGAAATCTTTGTATCTCACATCAGAGTTACTGGAGTCCATCCAAACGTCAAATAACATGATAGATGAGTAAGGATCGATTAGATACATCACAGGAACAACGCTAATACGTGTTGTTTCGTTTAAAACTATTTCCAGCTTCTGCTGCGTCCGAGAACGTCGTATCTCACATCAGAGTTACTGGAATCCATCCAAACGTCAAATAACATGATAGATGAGTAAGGATGCTTCACATCACATCACATCACAGGAACAACGCTAATACGTGTTGTTTCATTTAAAACTATTTCCAGCTTCTGATGCGTCCGAGAACTTTGTATCTCACATCAGAGTTACTGGAGTCCATTCAAACGTCAAATAACATGATAGATGAGTAAGGATCGCTTAGATACATCACAGGAACAACGCTAATGCGTGTTGTTTCGTTTAAAACTATTTCCAGCTTCTGCTGCGTCCGAAAATTTCGTATCTCACATCAAAGTTACCGGAGTCCATCGAAACGCCAAATAACATGATAGATGATTAAGGATCGATTAGATACATCACAGGAACAACGCTAATACGTGTTGTTTCGTTTAAACGCTGCGTCCGGAAATTTCGTATCTCACATCAAAGTTACTGGAGTCCATCGAAACGCCAAATAACATGATAGATGAGTAAGGATCGATTAGATACATCACAGGAACAACGCTAATGCGTGTTGTTTCGTTTAAAACTATTTCCAGCTTCTGCTGCGTTCGAGAACTTCGTATCTCACATCAGGGTTACTGGAGCCCATCCAAACGTTAAATAACATGATAGATAAGTAAGGATCGATTAGATACATCACAGGAACAACGCTAATGCGTGTTGCTTCGTTTAAAACTATTTCTAGCATCATCTGTGTCCGAGAACTTCGTATCTCACATCAAAGTTACTGGAGTCCATCGAAACGCCAAATAACATGATAGATGAGTAAGGATCGATTAGACACATCACAGGAACAACGCTAATGCGTGTTGTTTCGTTTAAAACTATTTCCAGCTTCTGCTGCGTTCGAGAACTTCGTATCTCACATCAAAGTTACTGGAGTCCATCGAAACGCCAAATAACATGATAGATGAGTAAGGATCGATTAGATACATCACAGGAACAACGCTAATGCGTGTTGTTTCGTTTAAAACTATTTCTAGTTTCAGCTGCGTCCGAGAACTTCGTAACTCACATCAAAGTTACTGGAGTCCATCGAAACGCCAAATAACATGATAGAAGAGTAAGGATCGATTAGATACATCACAGGAACAGCGCTAGTGCGTGCTGTTTCGTTTAAAACTATTTCCAGCTTCTGCTGCGTCCGAAAATTTCGTATCTCACATCATAGTTACTGGAGTCCATCGAAACGTCAAATAACATAGTAGATAAGTAAGGATCGATTAGATACATCACAGGAACAACGCTAATACGTGTTGTTTCGTTCAAAACTATTTCCAGCTTCTGCTGCGTCCGAAATCTTTGTATCTCTCATCAGAGTTACTGGAGTCCATCCAAACGTCAAATAACATGATAGATGAGTAAGGATCGATTAGATACATCACAGGAACAACGCTAATACGTGTTGTTTCGTTTAAAACTATTTCCAGCTTCTGCTGCGTCCGAGAACGTCGTATCTCACATCAGAGTTACTGGAGTCCATCCAAACGTCAAATAACATGATAGATGAGTAAGGATCGATTAGATACATCACAGGAACAACGCTAATACGTGTTGTTTCGTTCAGAACTATTTCCAGCTTCTGCTGCGTCCGAAAATTTCGTATCTCACATCATAGTTACTGGAGTCCATCGAAACGTCAAATAACATAGTAGATAAGTAAGGATCGATTAGATACATCACAGGAACAACGCTAATACGTGTTGTTTCGTTCAAAACTATTTCCAGCTTCTGCTGCGTCCGAAATCTTTGTATCTCACATCAGAGTTACTGGAGTCCATCCAAACGTCAAATAACATGATAGATGAGTAAGGATCGATTAGATACATCACAGGAACAACGCTAATGCGTGTTGTTGCGTTTAAAACTATTTCCAGCTTCTGCTGCGTCCGAAAATTTCGTATCTCACATCAGAGTTACTGGAGTCCATCGAAACGTCAAATAACATAGTAGATAAGTAAGGATCGATTAGATACATCACAGGAACAACGCTAATACGTGTTGTTTCGTTCAAAACTATTTCCAGCTTCTGCTGCGTCCGAGAACTTTATATCATCACAGGAACAACGCTAATACGTGTTGTTTCGTTTAAAACTATTTCCAGCTTCTGCTGCGTCCGAGTACGTCGTATCTCACATCAGAGTTACTGGAGTCCATCCAAACGTCAAATAACATGATAGATGAGTAAGGATGCTTCACATCACATCACATCACAGGAACAACGCTAATACGTGTTGTTTCATTTAAAACTATTTCCAGCTTCTGATGCGTCCGAGAACTTTGTATCTCACATCAGAGTTACTGGAGTCCATTCAAACGTCAAATAACATGATAGATGAGTAAGGATCGATTAGATACATCACAGGAACAACGCTAATACGTGTTGTTTCGTTTAAAACTATTTCTAGCTTCAGCTGCGTCCGAGAACTTCGTATCTCACATCAAAGTTACTGGAGTCCATCGAAACGCCAAATAACATGATAGATGAGTAAGGATCGATTAAATACATCACAGGAACAACGCCAATGCGTGTTGTTTCGTTTAAAACTATTTCCAGATTCTGCTGCGTCCGAAGATTTCGTATCTCACATCAAAGTTACTGGAGTCCATCGAAACGCCAAATAACATGATAGATGAGTAAGGATCGATTAGATACATCACATGAACAACGCTAATGCGTGTCGTTTCGTTTAAAACTATTTCCAGCTTCTGCTGCGTCCGAGAACTTCGTATCTCACATCAGGGTTACTGGAGTCCATCCAAACGTCAAATAACATGATAGATAAGTAAGGATCGATTAGATACATCACAGGAACAACGCTAATGCGTGTTGTTTCGTTTAAAACTATTTCTAGCATCAGCTGCGTCCGAGAACTTCGTATCTCACATCAAAGTTACTGGAGTCCATCGAAACGCCAAATAACATGATAGATGAGTAAGGATCGATTAGATACATCACATGAACAACGCTAATGCGTGTTGTTTCGTTTAAAACTATTTCCAGCTTCTGCTGCGTTCGAGAACTTCGTATCTCACATCAAAGTTACTGGAGTCCATCCAAACGTCAAATAACATGATAGATAAGTAAGGATCGATTAGATACATCACAGGAACAACGCTAATGCGTGTTGTTTCGTTTAAAACTATTTCTAGCATCAGCTGCGTCCGAGAACTTCGTATCTCACATCAAATTTACTGGAGTCCATCGAATCGCCAAATAACATGATAGATGAGTAAGGATCGATTAGATACATCACAGGAACAACACTAATGCGTGTTGTTTCGTTTAAAACTATTTACAGCTTCTGCTGCGTCCGAAAACTTTGTATCTCACATCAGAGTTACTGGAGTCCATCCAAACGTCAAATAACATGATAGATAAGTAAGGATCGATTAGATACATCACAGGAACAACGCTAATGCGTGTTGTTTCGTTTAAAACTATTTCTAGCTTCAGCTGCGTCCGAGAACTTCGTATCTCACATCAAAGTTACTGGAGTCCATCGAAACGCCAAATAACATGATAGATGAGTAAGGATCGATTAGATACATCACGGGAACAACGCTAATGCGTGTTGTTTCGTTTAAAACTATTTAAAGCTTCTGCTGCGTCCGGAAATTTCGTATCTCACATCAAAGTTACTGGAGTCCATCGAAACGCCAAATAACATGATAGATGAGTAAGGATCGATTAGATACATCACAGGAACAACGCTAATGAGTGTTGTTTCGTTTAAAACTATTTCCAGCTTCTGCTGCGTCCGAGAACTTCGTATCTCACATCAGGGTTACTGGAGTCCATCCAAACTTCAAATAACATGATAGATAAGTAAGGATCGATTAGATACATCACAGGAACAACGCTAATGCGTGTTGTTTCGTTTAAAACTATTTCTAGCATCAGCTGCGTCCGAGAACTTCGTATCTCACATCAAAGTTACTGGAGTCCATCGAAACGCCAAATAACATGATAGATGAGTAAGGATCGATTAGACACATCACAGGAACAACACTAATGCGTGTTGTTTCGTTTAAAACTATTTCTAGCATCAGCTGCGCCCGAGAACTTCGTATCTCACATCAAAGTTACTGGAGTCCATCGAAACGCCAAATAACATGATAGATGAGTAAGGATCGATTAGACACATCACAGGAACAACGCTAATGCGTGTTGTTTCGTTTAAAACTATTTCCAGCTTCTGCTGCGTTCGAGAACTTCGTATCTCACATCAGGGCTACTGGAGTCCATCCAAACGTCAAATAACATGATAGATAAGTAAGGATCGATTAGATACATCACAGGAACAACGCTAATGCGTGTTGTTTCGTTTAAAACTATTTCTAGCTTCAGCTGCGTCCGAGAACTTCGTAACTCACATCAAAGTTACTGGAGTCCATCGAAACGCCAAATAACATGATAGATGAGTAAGGATCGATTAGATACATCACAGGAACAACGCTAATGCGTGTTGTTTCGTTTAAAACTATTTCCAGATTCTGCTGCGTCCGAAAATTTCGTATCTCACATCATAGTTACTGGAGTCCATCGAAACGTCAAATAACATAGTAGATAAGTAAGGATCGATTAGATACATCACTGGAACAACGCTAATACGTATTGTTTCGTTCAAAACTATTTCCAGCTTCTGCTGCGTCCGAAATCTTTGTATCTCACATCAGAGTTACTGGAGTCCATCGAAACGTCAAATAACATGATAGATGAGTAAGGATCGATTAGATACATCACAGGAACAACGCTAATACGTGTTGTTTCGTTTAAAACTATTTCCAGCTTCTGCTGCGTCCGAGAACGTCGTATCTCACATCAGAGTTACTGGAGTCCATCCAAACGTCAAATAACATGATAGATGAGTAAGGATCGATTAGATACATCACAGGAACAACGCTAATACGTGTTGTTTCGTTTAAAACTATTTCCAGCTCCTGCTGCGTCCAAAAACTTCGTATCTCACATCAGAATTACTAGAGTCCATCGAAACGTCAAATAACATGATAGATGAGTAAAGATCGATTAGATACATCACAGGAACAACGCTAATGCGTGTTGTTTCGTTTAAAACTATTTCCAGCTTCTGCTGCGTCCGAAAATTTCGTATCTCACATCAGAGTTACTGGAGTCCATCGAAACGTCAAATAACATAGTAGATAAGTAAGGATCGATTAGATACATCACAGGAACAACGCTAATACGTGTTGTTTCGTTCAAAACTATTTCCAGCTTCTGCTGCGTCCGAGAACTTTGTATCATCACAGGAACAACGCTAATACGTGTTGTTTCGTTTAAAACTATTTCCAGCTTCTGCTGCGTTCGAGAACTTCGTATCTCACATCAGGGTTACTGGAGTCCATCCAAACGTCAAATAACATGATAGATAAGTAAGGATCGATTAGATACATCACAGGAACAACGCTAATGCGTGTTGTTTCGTTTAAAACTATTTCCAGCTTCTGCTGCGTTCGAGAACTTCGTATCTCACATCAAAGTTACTGGATTCCATCGAAACGCCAAATAACATGATAGATGAGTAAGGATCGATTAGATACATCACTGGAACAACGCTAATGCGTGTTGTTTCGTTTATAACTATTTCCAGCTTCTGCTGCGTTCGAGAACTTCGTATCTCACATCAAAGTTACTGGAGTCCATCGAAACGCCAAATAACATGATAGATGAGTAAGGATCGATTAGATACATCACAGGAACAACGCTAATGCGTGTTGTTTCGTTTAAAACTATTTACAGCTTCTGCTGCGTCCGAAAACTTTGTATCTCACATCAGAGTTACTGGAGTCCATCCAAACGTCAAATAACATGATAGATAAGTAAGGATCGATTAGATACATCACAGGAACAACGCTAATGCGTGTCGTTTCGTTTAAAACTATTTCCAGCTTCTGCTGCGTCCGAGAACTTCGTATCTCACATCAGGGTTACTGGAGTCCATCCAAACGTCAAATAACATGATAGATAAGTAAGGATCGATTAGATACATCACAGGAACAACGCTAATGCGTGTTGTTTCGTTTAAAACTATTTCTAGCATCAGCTGCGTCCGAGAACTTCGTATCTCACATCAAAGTTACTGGAGTCCATCGAAACGCCAAATAACATGATAGATGAGTAAGGATCGATTAGATACATCACATGAACAACGCTAATGCGTGTTGTTTCGTTTAAAACTATTTCCAGCTTCTGCTGCGTTCGAGAACTTCGTATCTCACATCAGGGTTACTGGAGTCCATCCAAACGTCAAATAACATGATAGATAAGTAAGGATCGATTAGATACATCACAGGAACAACGCTAATGCGTGTTGTTTCGTTTAAAACTATTTCTAGCATCAGCTGCGTCCGAGAACTTCGTATCTCACATCAAATTTACTGGAGTCCATCGAATCGCCAAATAACATGATAGATGAGTAAGGATCGATTAGATACATCACAGGAACAACGCTAATGCGTGTTGTTTCGTTTAAAACTATTTACAGCTTCTGCTGCGTCCGAAAACTTTGTATCTCACATCAGAGTTACTGGAGTCCATCCAAACGTCAAATAACATGATAGATAAGTAAGGATCGATTAGATACATCACAGGAACAACGCTAATGCGTGTTGTTTCGTTTAAAACTATTTCTAGCTTCAGCTGCGTCCGAGAACTTCGTATCTCACATCAAAGTTACTGGAGTCCATCGAAACGCCAAATAACATGATAGATGAGTAAGGATCGATTAGATACATCACGGGAACAACGCTAATGCGTGTTGTTTCGTTTAAAACTATTTAAAGCTTCTGCTGCGTCCGGAAATTTCGTATCTCACATCAAAGTTACTGGAGTCCATCGAAACGCCAAATAACATGATAGATGAGTAAGGATCGATTAGATACATCACAGGAACAACGCTAATGAGTGTTGTTTCGTTTAAAACTATTTCCAGCTTCTGCTGCGTCCGAGAACTTCGTATCTCACATCAGGGTTACTGGAGTCCATCCAAACTTCAAATAACATGATAGATAAGTAAGGATCGATTAGATACATCACAGGAACAACGCTAATGCGTGTTGTTTCGTTTAAAACTATTTCTAGCATCAGCTGCGTCCGAGAACTTCGTATCTCACATCAAAGTTACTGGAGTCCATCGAAACGCCAAATAACATGATAGATGAGTAAGGATCGATTAGACACATCACAGGAACAACACTAATGCGTGTTGTTTCGTTTAAAACTATTTCTAGCATCAGCTGCGCCCGAGAACTTCGTATCTCACATCAAAGTTACTGGAGTCCATCGAAACGCCAAATAACATGATAGATGAGTAAGGATCGATTAGACACATCACAGGAACAACGCTAATGCGTGTTGTTTCGTTTAAAACTATTTCCAGCTTCTGCTGCGTTCGAGAACTTCGTATCTCACATCAGGGCTACTGGAGTCCATCCAAACGTCAAATAACATGATAGATAAGTAAGGATCGATTAGATACATCACAGGAACAACGCTAATGCGTGTTGTTTCGTTTAAAACTATTTCTAGCTTCAGCTGCGTCCGAGAACTTCGTAACTCACATCAAAGTTACTGGAGTCCATCGAAACGCCAAATAACATGATAGATGAGTAAGGATCGATTAGATACATCACAGGAACAACGCTAATGCGTGTTGTTTCGTTTAAAACTATTTCCAGATTCTGCTGCGTCCGAAAATTTCGTATCTCACATCATAGTTACTGGAGTCCATCGAAACGTCAAATAACATAGTAGATAAGTAAGGATCGATTAGATACATCACTGGAACAACGCTAATACGTATTGTTTCGTTCAAAACTATTTCCAGCTTCTGCTGCGTCCGAAATCTTTGTATCTCACATCAGAGTTACTGGAGTCCATCGAAACGTCAAATAACATGATAGATGAGTAAGGATCGATTAGATACATCACAGGAACAACGCTAATACGTGTTGTTTCGTTTAAAACTATTTCCAGCTTCTGCTGCGTCCGAGAACGTCGTATCTCACATCAGAGTTACTGGAGTCCATCCAAACGTCAAATAACATGATAGATGAGTAAGGATCGATTAGATACATCACAGGAACAACGCTAATACGTGTTGTTTCGTTTAAAACTATTTCCAGCTCCTGCTGCGTCCAAAAACTTCGTATCTCACATCAGAATTACTAGAGTCCATCGAAACGTCAAATAACATGATAGATGAGTAAAGATCGATTAGATACATCACAGGAACAACGCTAATGCGTGTTGTTTCGTTTAAAACTATTTCCAGCTTCTGCTGCGTCCGAAAATTTCGTATCTCACATCAGAGTTACTGGAGTCCATCGAAACGTCAAATAACATAGTAGATAAGTAAGGATCGATTAGATACATCACAGGAACAACGCTAATACGTGTTGTTTCGTTCAAAACTATTTCCAGCTTCTGCTGCGTCCGAGAACTTTGTATCATCACAGGAACAACGCTAATACGTGTTGTTTCGTTTAAAACTATTTCCAGCTTCTGCTGCGTTCGAGAACTTCGTATCTCACATCAGGGTTACTGGAGTCCATCCAAACGTCAAATAACATGATAGATAAGTAAGGATCGATTAGATACATCACAGGAACAACGCTAATGCGTGTTGTTTCGTTTAAAACTATTTCCAGCTTCTGCTGCGTTCGAGAACTTCGTATCTCACATCAAAGTTACTGGATTCCATCGAAACGCCAAATAACATGATAGATGAGTAAGGATCGATTAGATACATCACTGGAACAACGCTAATGCGTGTTGTTTCGTTTATAACTATTTCCAGCTTCTGCTGCGTTCGAGAACTTCGTATCTCACATCAAAGTTACTGGAGTCCATCGAAACGCCAAATAACATGATAGATGAGTAAGGATCGATTAGATACATCACAGGAACAACGCTAATGCGTGTTGTTTCGTTTAAAACTATTTACAGCTTCTGCTGCGTCCGAAAACTTTGTATCTCACATCAGAGTTACTGGAGTCCATCCAAACGTCAAATAACATGATAGATAAGTAAGGATCGATTAGATACATCACAGGAACAACGCTAATGCGTGTCGTTTCGTTTAAAACTATTTCCAGCTTCTGCTGCGTCCGAGAACTTCGTATCTCACATCAGGGTTACTGGAGTCCATCCAAACGTCAAATAACATGATAGATAAGTAAGGATCGATTAGATACATCACAGGAACAACGCTAATGCGTGTTGTTTCGTTTAAAACTATTTCTAGCATCAGCTGCGTCCGAGAACTTCGTATCTCACATCAAAGTTGCTGGAGTCCATCGAAACGCCAAATAACATGATAGATGAGTAAGGATCGATTAGATACATCACATGAACAACGCTAATGCGTGTTGTTTCGTTTAAAACTATTTCCAGCTTCTGCTGCGTTCGAGAACTTCGTATCTCACATCAGGGTTACTGGAGTCCATCCAAACGTCAAATAACATGATAGATAAGTAAGGATCGATTAGATACATCACAGGAACAACGCTAATGCGTGTTGTTTCGTTTAAAACTATTTCTAGCATCAGCTGCGTCCGAGAACTTCGTATCTCACATCAAATTTACTGGAGTCCATCGAATCGCCAAATAACATGATAGATGAGTAAGGATCGATTAGATACATCACAGGAACAACGCTAATGCGTGTTGTTTCGTTTAAAACTATTTACAGCTTCTGCTGCGTCCGAAAACTTTGTATCTCACATCAGAGTTACTGGAGTCCATCCAAACGTCAAATAACATGATAGATAAGTAAGGATCGATTAGATACATCACAGGAACAACGCTAATGCGTGTTGTTTCGTTTAAAACTATTTCTAGCTTCAGCTGCGTCCGAGAACTTCGTATCTCACATCAAAGTTACTGGAGTCCATCGAAACGCCAAATAACATGATAGATGAGTAAGGATCGATTAGATACATCACGGGAACAACGCTAATGCGTGTTGTTTCGTTTAAAACTATTTAAAGCTTCTGCTGCGTCCGGAAATTTCGTATCTCACATCAAAGTTACTGGAGTCCATCGAAACGCCAAATAACATGATAGATGAGTAAGGATCGATTAGATACATCACAGGAACAACGCTAATGAGTGTTGTTTCGTTTAAAACTATTTCCAGCTTCTGCTGCGTCCGAGAACTTCGTATCTCACATCAGGGTTACTGGAGTCCATCCAAACTTCAAATAACATGATAGATAAGTAAGGATCGATTAGATACATCACAGGAACAACGCTAATGCGTGTTGTTTCGTTTAAAACTATTTCTAGCATCAGCTGCGTCCGAGAACTTCGTATCTCACATCAAAGTTACTGGAGTCCATCGAAACGCCAAATAACATGATAGATGAGTAAGGATCGATTAGACACATCACAGGAACAACACTAATGCGTGTTGTTTCGTTTAAAACTATTTCTAGCATCAGCTGCGCCCGAGAACTTCGTATCTCACATCAAAGTTACTGGAGTCCATCGAAACGCCAAATAACATGATAGATGAGTAAGGATCGATTAGACACATCACAGGAACAACGCTAATGCGTGTTGTTTCGTTTAAAACTATTTCCAGCTTCTGCTGCGTTCGAGAACTTCGTATCTCACATCAGGGCTACTGGAGTCCATCCAAACGTCAAATAACATGATAGATAAGTAAGGATCGATTAGATACATCACAGGAACAACGCTAATGCGTGTTGTTTCGTTTAAAACTATTTCTAGCTTCAGCTGCGTCCGAGAACTTCGTAACTCAAATCAAAGTTACTGGAGTCCATCGAAACGCCAAATAACATGATAGATGAGTAAGGATCGATTAGATACATCACAGGAACAACGCTAATGCGTGTTGTTTCGTTTAAAACTATTTCCAGATTCTGCTGCGTCCGAAAATTTCGTATCTCACATCATAGTTACTGGAGTCCATCGAAACGTCAAATAACATAGTAGATAAGTAAGGATCGATTAGATACATCACTGGAACAACGCTAATACGTATTGTTTCGTTCAAAACTATTTCCAGCTTCTGCTGCGTCCGAAATCTTTGTATCTCACATCAGAGTTACTGGAGTCCATCGAAACGTCAAATAACATGATAGATGAGTAAGGATCGATTAGATACATCACAGGAACAACGCTAATACGTGTTGTTTCGTTTAAAACTATTTCCAGCTTCTGCTGCGTCCGAGAACGTCGTATCTCACATCAGAGTTACTGGAGTCCATCCAAACGTCAAATAACATGATAGATGAGTAAGGATCGATTAGATACATCACAGGAACAACGCTAATACGTGTTGTTTCGTTTAAAACTATTTCCAGCTCCTGCTGCGTCCAAAAACTTCGTATCTCACATCAGAATTACTAGAGTCCATCGAAACGTCAAATAACATGATAGATGAGTAAAGATCGATTAGATACATCACAGGAACAACGCTAATGCGTGTTGTTTCGTTTAAAACTATTTCCAGCTTCTGCTGCGTCCGAAAATTTCGTATCTCACATCAGAGTTACTGGAGTCCATCGAAACGTCAAATAACATAGTAGATAAGTAAGGATCGATTAGATACATCACAGGAACAACGCTAATACGTGTTGTTTCGTTCAAAACTATTTCCAGCTTCTGCTGCGTCCGAGAACTTTGTATCATCACAGGAACAACGCTAATACGTGTTGTTTCGTTTAAAACTATTTCCAGCTTCTGCTGCGTTCGAGAACTTCGTATCTCACATCAGGGTTACTGGAGTCCATCCAAACGTCAAATAACATGATAGATAAGTAAGGATCGATTAGATACATCACAGGAACAACGCTAATGCGTGTTGTTTCGTTTAAAACTATTTCCAGCTTCTGCTGCGTTCGAGAACTTCGTATCTCACATCAAAGTTACTGGATTCCATCGAAACGCCAAATAACATGATAGATGAGTAAGGATCGATTAGATACATCACTGGAACAACGCTAATGCGTGTTGTTTCGTTTAAAACTATTTCCAGCTTCTGCTGCGTTCGAGAACTTCGTATCTCACATCAAAGTTACTGGAGTCCATCGAAACGCCAAATAACATGATAGATGAGTAAGGATCGATTAGATACATCACAGGAACAACGCTAATGCGTGTTGTTTCGTTTAAAACTATTTACAGCTTCTGCTGCGTCCGAAAACTTTGTATCTCACATCAGAGTTACTGGAGTCCATCCAAACGTCAAATAACATGATAGATAAGTAAGGATCGATTAGATACATCACAGGAACAACGCTAATGCGTGTTGTTTCGTTTAAAACTATTTCTAGCTTCAGCTGCGTCCGAGAACTTCGTATCTCACATCAAAGTTACTGGAGTCCATCGAAACGCCAAATAACATGATAGATGAGTAAGGATCGATTAGATACATCACGGGAACAACGCTAATGCGTGTTGTTTCGTTTAAAACTATTTAAAGCTTCTGCTGCGTCCGGAAATTTCGTATCTCACATCAAAGTTACTGGAGTCCATCGAAACGCCAAATAACATGATAGATGAGTAAGGATCGATTAGATACATCACAGGAACAACGCTAATGAGTGTTGTTTCGTTTAAAACTATTTCCAGCTTCTGCTGCGTCCGAGAACTTCGTATCTCACATCAGGGTTACTGGAGTCCATCCAAACTTCAAATAACATGATAGATAAGTAAGGATCGATTAGATACATCACAGGAACAACGCTAATGCGTGTTGTTTCGTTTAAAACTATTTCTAGCATCAGCTGCGTCCGAGAACTTCGTATCTCACATCAAAGTTACTGGAGTCCATCGAAACGCCAAATAACATGATAGATGAGTAAGGATCGATTAGACACATCACAGGAACAACACTAATGCGTGTTGTTTCGTTTAAAACTATTTCTAGCATCAGCTGCGCCCGAGAACTTCGTATCTCACATCAAAGTTACTGGAGTCCATCGAAACGATAAATAACATGATAGATGAGTAAGGATCGATTAGACACATCACAGGAACAACGCTAATGCGTGTTGTTTCGTTTAAAACTATTTCCAGCTTCTGCTGCGTTCGAGAACTTCGTATCTCACATCAGGGCTACTGGAGTCCATCCAAACGTCAAATAACATGATAGATAAGTAAGGATCGATTAGATACATCACAGGAACAACGCTAATGCGTGTTGTTTCGTTTAAAACTATTTCTAGCTTCAGCTGCGTCCGAGAACTTCGTAACTCACATCAAAGTTACTGGAGTCCATCGAAACGCCAAATAACATGATAGATGAGTAAGGATCGATTAGATACATCACAGGAACAACGCTAATGCGTGTTGTTTCGTTTAAAACTATTTCCAGCTTCTGCTGCGTCCGAGAACTTCGTATCTCACATCAGGGCTACTGGAGTCCATCCAAACGTCAAATAACATGATAGATAAGTAAGGATCGATTAGATACATCACAGGAACAACGCTAATGCGTGTTGTTTCGTTTAAAACTATTTCTAGCTTCAGCTGCGTCCGAGAACTTCGTAACTCACATCAAAGTTACTGGAGTCCATCGAAACGCCAAATAACATGATAGATGAGTAAGGATCGATTAGATACATCACAGGAACAACGCTAATGCGTGTTGTTTCGTTTAAAACTATTTCCAGATTCTGCTGCGTCCGAAAATTTCGTATCTCACATCATAGTTACTGGAGTCCATCGAAACGTCAAATAACATAGTAGATAAGTAAGGATCGATTAGATACATCACTGGAACAACGCTAATACGTATTGTTTCGTTCAAAACTATTTCCAGCTTCTGCTGCGTCCGAAATCTTTGTATCTCACATCAGAGTTACTGGAGTCCATCGAAACGTCAAATAACATGATAGATGAGTAAGGATCGATTAGATACATCACAGGAACAACGCTAATACGTGTTGTTTCGTTTAAAACTATTTCCAGCTTCTGCTGCGTCCGAGAACGTCGTATCTCACATCAGAGTTACTGGAGTCCATCCAAACGTCAAATAACATGATAGATGAGTAAGGATCGATTAGATACATCACAGGAACAACGCTAATACGTGTTGTTTCGTTTAAAACTATTTCCAGCTCCTGCTGCGTCCAAAAACTTCGTATCTCACATCAGAATTACTAGAGTCCATCGAAACGTCAAATAACATGATAGATGAGTAAAGATCGATTAGATACATCACAGGAACAACGCTAATGCGTGTTGTTTCGTTTAAAACTATTTCCAGCTTCTGCTGCGTCCGAAAATTTCGTATCTCACATCAGAGTTACTGGAGTCCATCGAAACGTCAAATAACATAGTAGATAAGTAAGGATCGATTAGATACATCACAGGAACAACGCTAATACGTGTTGTTTCGTTCAAAACTATTTCCAGCTTCTGCTGCGTCCGAGAACTTTGTATCATCACAGGAACAACGCTAATACGTGTTGTTTCGTTTAAAACTATTTCCAGCTTCTGCTGCGTTCGAGAACTTCGTATCTCACATCAGGGTTACTGGAGTCCATCCAAACGTCAAATAACATGATAGATAAGTAAGGATCGATTAGATACATCACAGGAACAACGCTAATGCGTGTTGTTTCGTTTAAAACTATTTCCAGCTTCTGCTGCGTTCGAGAACTTCGTATCTCACATCAAAGTTACTGGAGTCCATCGAAACGCCAAATAACATGATAGATGAGTAAGGATCGATTAGATACATCACAGGAACAACGCTAATGCGTGTTGTTTCGTTTAAAACTATTTCCAGCTTCTGCTGCGTTCGAGAACTTCGTATCTCACATCAGGGTTACTGGAGTCCATCCAAACGTCAAATAACATGATAGATAAGTAAGGATCGATTAGATACATCACAGGAACAACGCTAATGCGTGTTGTTTCGTTTAAAACTATTTCCAGCTTCAGCTGCGTCCGAGAACTTCGTATCTCACATCAAAGTTACTGGAGTCCATCGAAACGCCAAATAACATGACAGATGAGTAAGGATCGATTAGATACATCACAGGAACAACGCTAATGCGTGTTGTTTCGTTTAAAACTATTTACAGCTTCTGCTGCGTCCGAAAACTTTGTATCTCACATCAGAGTTACTGGAGTCCATCCAAACGTCAAATAACATGATAGACGAGTAAGGATCGATTAGATACATCACAGGAACAACGCTAATGCGTGTTGTTTCGTTTAAAACTATTTCTAGCATCAGCTGCGTCCGAGAACTTCGTATCTCACATCAAAGTTACTGGAGTCCATCGAAACGCCAAATAACATGATAGATGAGTAAGGATCGATTAGATACATCACAGGAACAACGCTAATGCGTGTTGTTTCGTTTAAAACTATTTCCAGCTTCTGCTGCGTTCGAGAACTTCGTATCTCACATCAGGGTTACTGGAGTCCATCCAAACGTCAAATAACATGATAGATAAGTAAGGATCGATTAGATACATCACAGGAACAACGCTAATACGTGTTGTTTTGTTTAAAACTATTTCTAGCTTCAGTTGCGTCCGAGAACTTCGTATCTCACATCAAAGTTACTGGAGTCCATCGAAACGCCAAATAACATGACAGATGAGTAAGGATCGATTAGATACATCACAGGAACAACGCTAATGCGTGTTGTTTCGTTTAAAACTATTTACAGCTTCTGCTGCGTCCGAGAACTTCGTATCTCACATCAGGGTTACTGGAGTTCATCCAAACGACAAATAACAAGATAGATAAGTAAGGATCGATTAGATACATCACAGGAACAACGCTAATGGGTGTTGTTTCGTTTAAAACTATTTCAAGCATCAGCTGCGCCCGAGAACTTCGTATCTCACATCAAAGTTACTGGAGTCCATCGAAACGCCAAATAACATGATAGATGAGTAAGGATCGATTAGACACATCACAGGAACAACGCTAATGCGTGTTGTTTCGTTTAAAACTATTTCCAGCTTCTGCTGCGTTCGAGAACTTCGTATCTCACATCAGGGCTACTGGAGTCCATCCAAACGTCAAATAACATGATAGATAAGTAAGGATCGATTAGATACATCACAGGAACAACGCCAATGCGTGTTGTTTCGTTTAAAACTATTTCTAGCTTCAGCTGCGTCCGAGAACTTAGTAACTCACATCAAAGTTACTGGAGTCCATCGAAACGCCAAATAACATGATAGATCAGTAAGGATCGATTAGATACATCACAGGAACAACGCTAATGCGTGTTGTTTCGTTTAAAACTATTTCCAGCTTCTGCTGCGTCCGAAAATTTCGTATCTCACATCAGAGTTACTGGAGTCCATCGAAACGTCAAATAACATAGTAGATAAGTAAGGATCGATTAGATACATCACAGGAACAACGCTAATACGTGTTGTTTCGTTTAAAACTATTTCTATCATCAGCTGCGTCCGAGAACTTCGTATCTCACATCAAAGTTACTGGAGTCCATCGAAACGCCAAATAACATGATAGATGAGTAAGGATCGATTAGATACATCACAGGAACAACGCTAATGCGTGTTGTTTCGTTTAAAACTATTTCCAGCTTCTGCTGCGTTCGAGAACTTCGTATCTCACATCAGGGTTACTGGAGTCCATCCAAACGTCAAATAACATGATAGATAAATAAGGATCGATTAGATACATCACAGGAACAACGCTAATGCGTGTTGTTTCGTTTAAAACTATTTCCAGCTTCAGCTGCGTCCGAGAACTTCGTATCTCACATCAAAGTTACTGGAGTCCATCGACACGCCAAATAACATGACAGATGAGTAAAGATCGATTAGATACATCACAGGAACAACGCTAATGCGTGTTGTTTCGTTTAAAACTATTTACAGCTTCTGCTGCGTCCGAAAACTTTGTATCTCACATCAGAGTTACTGGAGTCCATCCAAACGTCAAATAACATGATAGATGAGTAAGGATCGATTAGATGCATCACAGGAACAACGCTAATGCGTGTTGTTTCGTTTAAAACTATTTCTAGCATCAGCTGCGTCCGAGAACTTCGTATCTCACATCAAAGTTACTGGAGTCCATCGAAACGCCAAATAACATGATAGATGAGTAAGGATCGATTAGATACATCACAGGAACAACGCTAATGCATGTTGTTTCGTTTAAAACTATTTCCAGCTTCTGCTGCGTTCGAGAACTTCGTATCTCACATCAGGGTTACTGGAGTCCATCCAAACGTCAAATAACATGATAGATAAGTAAGGATCGATTAGATACATCACAGGAACAACGCTAATACGTGTTGTTTTGTTTAAAACTATTTCTAGCTTCAGCTGCGTCCGAGAACTTCGTATCTCACATCAAAGTTACTGGAGTCCATCGAAACGCCAAATAACATGACAGATGAGTAAGGATCGATTAGATACATCACAGGAACAACGCTAATGCGTGCTGTTTCGTTTAAAACTATTTCCAGCTTCTGCTGCGTCCGAGAACTTCGTATATCACATCAGGGTTACTGGAGTCCATCCAAACGACAAATAACAAGATAGATAAGTAAGGATCGATTAGATACATCACAGGAACAACGCTAATGGGTGTTGTTTCGTTTAAAACTATTTCTAGCATCAGCTGCGCCCGAGAACTTCGTATCTCACATCAAAGTTACTGGAGTCCATCGAAACGCCAAATAACATGATAGATGAGTAAGGATCGATTAGACACATCACAGGAACAACGCTAATGCGTGTTGTTTCGTTTAAAACTATTTCCAGCTTCTGCTGCGTTCGAGAACTTCGTATCTCACATCAGGGCTACTGGAGTCCATCCAAACGTCAAATAACATGATAGATAAGTAAGGATCGATTAGATACATCACAGGAACAACGCTAATGCGTGTTGTTTCGTTTAAAACTATTTCTAGCTTCAGCTGCGTCCGAGAACTTCGTAACTCACATCAAAGTTACTGGAGTCCATCGAAACGCCAAATAACATGATAGATGAGTAAGGATCGATTAGATACATCACAGGAACAACGCTAATGCGTGTTGTTTCGTTTAAAACTGTTTCCAGCTTCTGCTGCGTCCGAAAATTTCTTATCTCACATCAAAGTTACTGGAGTCCATCGAAACGTCAAATAACATAGTAGATAAGTAAGGATCGATTAGATACATCACAGGAACAACGCTAATACGTGTTGTTTCGTTCAAAACTATTTCCAGCTTCTGCTGCGTCCGAGAACTTTGTATCATCACAGGAACAACGCTAATACGTGTTGTTTCGTTTAAAACTATTTCCAGCTTCTACTGCGTCCGAGAACGTCGTATCTCACATCAGAGATACTGGAGTCCATCCAAACGTCAAATAACATGATAGATAAGTAAGGTTCGATTAGATACATCACAGGAACAACGCTAATGCGTGTTGTTTCGTTTAAAACTATTTCCAGCTTCTGGTGCGTCCGAGAACTTCGTATCTCACATCAAAGTTACTGGAGTCCATCGAAACGCCAAATAACATGATAGATGAGTAAGGATCGATTAGATACATCACAGGAACAACGCTAATGCGTGTTGTTTCGTTTAAAACTATTTCCAGCTTCTGCTGCGTTCGAGAACTTCGTATCTCACATCAGGGTTACTGGAGTCCATCCAAACGTCAAATAACATGATAGATAAGTAAGGATCGATTAGATACATCACAGGAACAACGCTAATACGTGTTGTTTTGTTTAAAACTATTTCTAGCTTCAGCTGCGTCCGAGAACTTCGTATCTCACATCAAAGTTACTGGAGTCCATCGAAACGCCAAATAACATGACAGATGAGTAAGGATCGATTAGATACATCACAGGAACAACGCTAATGCGTGTTGTTTCGTTTAAAACTATTTCCAGCTTCTGCTGCGTCCGAAAATTTCGTATCTCACATCATAGTTACTGGAGTCCATCGAAACGTCAAATAACATAGTAGATAAGTAAGGATCGATTAGATACATCACTGGAACAACGCTAATACGTGTTGTTTCGTTCAAAACTATTTCCAGCTTCTGCTGCGTCCGAAATCTTTGTATCTCACATCAGAGTTACTGGAGTCCATCCAAACGTCAAATAACATGATAGATGAGTAAGGATCGATTAGATACATCACAGGAACAACGCTAATACGTGTTGTTTCGTTTAAAACTATTTCCAGCTTCTGCTGCGTCCGAGAACGTCGTATCTCATATCAGAGTTACTGGAGTCCATCCAAACGTCAAATAACATGATAGATGAGTAAGGATCGATTAGATACATCACAGGAACAACGCTAATACGTGTTGTTTCGTTCAAAACTATTTCCAGCTTCTGCTGCGTCCGAGAACTTCGTATCTCACATCAAAGTTACTGGAGTCCATCGAAACGCCAAATAACATGATAGATGAGTAAGGATCGATTAGATACATCACAGGAACAACGCTAATGCGTGTTGTTTCGTTTAAAACTATTTCCAGCTTCTGCTGCGTTCGAGAACTTCGTATCTCACATCAGGGTTACTGGAGTCCATCCAAACGTCAAATAACATGATAGATAAGTAAGGATCGATTAGATACATCACAGGAACAACGCTAATGCGTGTTGTTTCGTTTAAAACTATTTCCAGCTTCAGCTGCGTCCGAGAACTTCGTATCTCACATCAAAGTTACTGGAGTCCATCGAAACGCCAAATAACATGACAGATGAGTAAGGATCGATTAGATACATCACAGGAACAACGCTAATGCGTGTTGTTTCGTTTAAAACTATTTACAGTTTCTGCTGCGTCCGAAAACTTTGTATCTCACATCAGAGTTACTGGAGTCCATCCAAACGTCAAATAACATGATAGATGAGTAAGGATCGATTAGATACATCACAGGAACAACGCTAATGCGTGTTGTTTCGTTTAAAACTATTTCTAGCATCAGCTGCGTCCGAGAACTTCGTATCTCACATCAAAGTTACTGGAGTCCATCGAAACGCCAAATAACATGATAGATGAGTAAGGATCGATTAGATACATCACAGGAACAACGCTAATGCGTGTTGTTTCGTTTAAAACTATTTCTAGCTTCAGCTGCGTCCGAGAACTTCGTATCTCACATCAAAGTTACTGGAGTCCATCGAAACGCCAAATAACATGACAGATGAGTAAGGATCGATTAGATACATCACAGGAACAACGCTAATACGTGTTGTTTTGTTTAAAACTATTTCTAGATTCAGCTGCGTACGAGAACTTCGTATCTCAGATCAGGGTTACTGGAGTCCATCCAAACGTCAAATAACATGATAGATAAGTAAGGATCGATTAGATACATCACAGGAACAACGCTAATGCGTGTTGTTTCGTTTAAAACTATTTCCAGCTTCTGCTGCGTTCGAGAACTTCGTATCTCACATAAGGGCTACTGGAGTCCATCCAAACGTCAAATAACATGATAGATAAGTAAGGATCGATTAGATACATCACAGGAATAACGCTAATGCGTGTTGTTTGGTTTAAAACTATTTCTAGCATCAGCTGCGTCCGAGAACTTCGTATCTCACATCAAAGTTACTGGAGTCCATCGAAACGCCAAATAACATGATAGATGAGTAAGGATCGATTAGACACATCACAGGAACAACGCTAATGCGTGTTGTTTCGTTTAAAACTATTTCCAGCTTCTGCTGCGTTCGAGAACTTCGTATCTCACATAAGGGCTACTGGAGTCCATCCAAACGTCAAATAACATGATAGATAAGTAAGGATCGATTAGATACATCACAGGAACAACGCTAATGCGTGTTGTTTCGTTTAAAACTATTTCCAGCTTCTGCTGCGTCCGAGAACTTCGTATCTCACATCAGGGTTACTGGAGTCCATCCAAACGTCAAATAACATGATAGATAAGTAAGGATCGATTAGATACATCACAGGAACAACGCTAATGCGTGTTGTTTCGTTTAAAACTATTTCCAGCTTCTGCTGCGTTCGAGAACTTCGTATCTCACATCAGGGTTACTGGAGTCCATCCAAACGTCAAACAACATGATAGATAAGTAAGGATCGATTAGATACATCACAGGAACAACGCTAATGCGTGTTGTTTCGTTTAAAACTATTTCCAGCTTCAGCTGCGTCCGAGAACTTCGTATCTCACATCAAAGTTACTGGAGTCCATCGAAACGCCAAATAACATGACAGATGAGTAAGGATCGATTAGATACATCACAGGAACAACGCTAATGCGTGTTGTTTCGTTTAAAACTATTTACAGTTTCTGCTGCGTCCGAAAACTTTGTATCTCACATCAGAGTTACTGGAGTCCATCCAAACGTCAAATAACATGATAGATGAGTAAGGATCGATTAGATACATCACAGGAACAACGCTAATGCGTGTTGTTTCGTTTAAAACTATTTCTAGCATCAGCTGCGTCCGAGAACTTCGTATCTCACATCAAAGTTACTGGAGTCCATCGAAACGCCAAATAACATGATAGATGAGTAAGGATCGATTAGATACATCACAGGAACAACGCTAATACGTGTTGTTTCGTTCAAAACTATTTCCAGCTTCTGCTGCGTCCGAGAACTTTGTATCATCACAGGAACAACGCTAATACGTGTTGTTTCGTTTAAAACTATTTCCAGCTTCTGCTGCGTCCGAGAACGTCGTATCTCACATCAGAGTTACTGGAGTCCATCCAAACGTCAAATAACATGATAGATAAGTAAGGTTCGATTAGATACATCACAGGAACAACGCTAATGCGTGTTGTTTCGTTTAAAACTATTTCCAGCTTCAGCTGCGTCCGAGAACTTCGTATCTCACATCAAAGTTACTGGAGTCCATCGAAACGCCAAATAACATGACAGATGAGTAAGGATCGATTAGATACATCACAGGAACAACGCTAATGCGTGTTGTTTCGTTTAAAACTATTTCCAGCTTCTGCTGCGTTCGAGAACTTCGTATCTCACATCAAAGTTACTGGAGTCCATCGAAACGCCAAATAACATGATAGATGAGTAAGGATCGATTAGATACATCACAGGAACAACGCTAATGCGTGTTGTTTCGTTTAAAACTATTTCCAGCTTCTGGTGCGTCCGAGAACTTCGTATCTCACATCAAAGTTACTGGAGTCCATCGAAACGCCAAATAACATGATAGATGAGTAAGGATCGATTAGATACATCACAGGAACAACGCTAATGCGTGTTGTTTCGTTTAAAACTATTTCCAGCTTCTGCTGCGTTCGAGAACTTCGTATCTCACATCAGGGTTACTGGAGTCCATCCAAACGTCAAATAACATGATAGATAAGTAAGGATCGATTAGATACATCACAGGAACAACGCTAATACGTGTTGTTTTGTTTAAAACTATTTCTAGCTTCAGCTGCGTCCGAGAACTTCGTATCTCACATCAAAGTTACTGGAGTCCATCGAAACGCCAAATAACATGACAGATGAGTAAGGATCGATTAGATACATCACAGGAACAACGCTAATGCGTGTTGTTTCGTTTAAAACTATTTCCAGCTTCTGCTGCGTCCGAAAATTTCGTATCTCACATCATAGTTACTGGAGTCCATCGAAACGTCAAATAACATAGTAGATAAGTAAGGATCGATTAGATACATCACTGGAACAACGCTAATACGTGTTGTTTCGTTCAAAACTATTTCCAGCTTCTGCTGCGTCCGAAATCTTTGTATCTCACATCAGAGTTACTGGAGTCCATCCAAACGTCAAATAACATGATAGATGAGTAAGGATCGATTAGATACATCACAGGAACAACGCTAATACGTGTTGTTTCGTTTAAAACTATTTCCAGCTTCTGCTGCGTCCGAGAACGTCGTATCTCATATCAGAGTTACTGGAGTCCATCCAAACGTCAAATAACATGATAGATGAGTAAGGATCGATTAGATACATCACAGGAACAACGCTAATACGTGTTGTTTCGTTCAAAACTATTTCCAGCTTCTGCTGCGTCCGAGAACTTTGTATCATCACAGGAACAACGCTAATACGTGTTGTTTCGTTTAAAACTATTTCCAGCTTCTGCTGCGTCCGAGAACGTCGTATCTCACATCAGAGTTACTGGAGTTCATCCAAACGTCAAATAACATGATAGATAAGTAAGGTTCGATTAGATACATCACAGGAACAACGCTAATGCGTGTTGTTTCGTTTAAAACTATTTCCAGCTTCTGCTGCGTCCGAGAACTTCGTATCTCACATCAAAGTTACTGGAGTCCATCGAAACGCCAAATAACATGATAGATGAGTAAGGATCGATTAGATACATCACAGGAACAACGCTAATGCGTGTTGTTTCGTTTAAAACTATTTCCAGCTTCTGCTGCGTTCGAGAACTTCGTATCTCACATCAGGGTTACTGGAGTCCATCCAAACGTCAAATAACATGATAGATAAGTAAGGATCGATTAGATACATCACAGGAACAACGCTAATGCGTGTTGTTTCGTTTAAAACTATTTCCAGCTTCAGCTGCGTCCGAGAACTTCGTATCTCACATCAAAGTTACTGGAGTCCATCGAAACGCCAAATAACATGACAGATGAGTAAGGATCGATTAGATACATCACAGGAACAACGCTAATGCGTGTTGTTTCGTTTAAAACTATTTCCAGCTTCTGCTGCGTTCGAGAACTTCGTATCTCACATCAGGGTTACTGGAGTCCATCCAAACGTCAAATAACATGATAGATAAGTAGGGATCGATTAGATACATCACAGGAACAACGCTAATACGTGTTGTTTTGTTTAAAACTATTTCTAGATTCAGCTGCGTACGAGAACTTCGTATCTCAGATCAGGGTTACTGGAGTCCATCCAAACGTCAAATAACATGATAGATAAGTAAGGATCGATTAGATACATCACAGGAACAACGCTAATGCGTGTTGTTTCGTTTAAAACTATTTCCAGCTTCTGCTGCGTTCGAGAACTTCGTATCTCACATAAGGGCTACTGGAGTCCATCCAAACGTCAAATAACATGATAGATAAGTAAGGATCGATTAGATACATCACAGGAATAACGCTAATGCGTGTTGTTTGGTTTAAAACTATTTCTAGCATCAGCTGCGTCCGAGAACTTCGTATCTCACATCAAAGTTACTGGAGTCCGTCGAAACGCCAAATAACATGATAGATGAGTAAGGATCGATTAGACACATCACAGGAACAACGCTAATGCGTGTTGTTTCGTTTAAAACTATTTCCAGCTTCTGCTGCGTTCGAGAACTTCGTATCTCACATAAGGGCTACTGGAGTCCATCCAAACGTCAAATAACATGATAGATAAGTAAGGATCGATTAGATACATCACAGGAACAACGCTAATGCGTGTTGTTTCGTTTAAAACTATTTCCAGCTTCAGCTGCGTCCGAGAACTTCGTATCTCACATCAAAGTTACTGGAGTCCATCGAAACGCCAAATAACATGACAGATGAGTAAGGATCGATTAGATACATCACAGGAACAACGCTAATGCGTGTTGTTTCGTTTAAAACTATTTACAGTTTCTGCTGCGTCCGAAAACTTTGTATCTCACATCAGAGTTACTGGAGTCCATCCAAACGTCAAATAACATGATAGATGAGTAAGGATCGATTAGATACATCACAGGAACAACGCTAATGCGTGTTGTTTCGTTTAAAACTATTTCTAGCATCAGCTGCGTCCGAGAACTTCGTATCTCACATCAAAGTTACTGGAGTCCATCGAAACGCCAAATAACATGATAGATGAGTAAGGATCGATTAGATACATCACAGGAACAACGCTAATACGTGTTGTTTCGTTCAAAACTATTTCCAGCTTCTGCTGCGTCCGAGAACTTTGTATCATCACAGGAACAACGCTAATACGTGTTGTTTCGTTTAAAACTATTTCCAGCTTCTGCTGCGTCCGAGAACGTCGTATCTCACATCAGAGTTACTGGAGTCCATCCAAACGTCAAATAACATGATAGATAAGTAAGGTTCGATTAGATACATCACAGGAACAACGCTAATGCGTGTTGTTTCGTTTAAAACTATTTCCAGCTTCTGCTGCGTCCGAGAACTTCGTATCTCACATCAAAGTTACTGGAGTCCATCGAAACGCCAAATAACATGATAGATGAGTAAGGATCGATTAGATACATCACAGGAACAACGCTAATGCGTGTTGTTTCGTTTAAAACTATTTCCAGCTTCTGCTGCGTTCGAGAACTTCGTATCTCACATCAGGGTTACTGGAGTAAATCCAAACGTCAAATAACATGATAGATAAGTAAGGTTCGATTAGATACATCACAGGAACAACGCTAATGCGTGTTGTTTCGTTTAAAACTATTTCCAGCTTCTGCTGCGTCCGAGAACTTCGTATCTCACATCAAAGTTACTGGAGTCCATCGAAACGCCAAATAACATGATAGATGAGTAAGGATCGATTAGATACATCACAGGAACAACGCTAATGCGTGTTGTTTCGTTTAAAACTATTTCCAGCTTCTGCTGCGTCCGAGAACGTCGTATCTCACATCAGAGTTACTGGAGTCCATCCAAACGTCAAATAACATGATAGATGAGTAAGGATCGATTAGATACATCACAGGAACAACGCTAATACGTGTTGTTTCGTTTAAAACTATTTCCAGCTCCTGCTGCGTCCAAAAACTTCGTATCTCACATCAGAATTACTAGAGTCCATCGAAACGTCAAATAACATGATAGATGAGTAAAGATCGATTAGATACATCAGAGGAACAACGCTAATGCGTGTTGTTTCGTTTAAAACTATTTCCAGCTTCTGCTGCGTCCGAAAATTTCGTATCTCACATCAGAGTTACTGGAGTCCATCGAAACGTCAAATAACATAGTAGATAAGTAAGGATCGATTAGATACATCACAGGAACAACGCTAATACGTGTTGTTTCGTTCAAAACTATTTCCAGCTTCTGCTGCGTCCGAGAACTTTGTATCATCACAGGAACAACGCTAATACGTGTTGTTTCGTTTAAAACTATTTCCAGCTTCTGCTGCGTCCGAGAACGTCGTATCTCACATCAGAGTTACTGGAGTCCATCCAAACGTCAAATAACATGATAGATAAGTAAGGTTCGATTAGATACATCACAGGAACAACGCTAATGCGTGTTGTTTCGTTTAAAACTATTTCCAGCTTCTGCTGCGTCCGAGAACTTCGTATCTCACATCAAAGTTACTGGAGTCCATCGAAACGCCAAATAACATGATAGATGAGTAAGGATCGATTAGATACATCACAGGAACAACGCTAATGCGTGTTGTTTCGTTTAAAACTATTTCCAGCTTCTGCTGCGTTCGAGAACTTCGTATCTCACATCAGGGTTACTGGAGTCCATCCAAATGTCAAATAACATGATAGATAAGTAAGGATCGATTAGATACATCACAGGAACAACGCTAATGCGTGTTGTTTCGTTTAAAACTATTTCCAGCTTCAGCTGCGTCCGAGAACTTCGTATCTCACATCAAAGTTACTGGAGTCCATCGAAACGCCAAATAACATGACAGATGAGTAAGGATCGATTAGATACATCACAGGAACAACGCTAATGCGTGTTGTTTCGTTTAAAACTATTTCCAGCTTCAGCTGCGTCCGAGAACTTCGTATGTCACATCAAAGTTACTGGAGTCCATCGAAACGCCAAATAACATGACAGATGAGTAAGGATCGATTAGATACATCACAGGAACAACGCTAATGCGTGTTGTTTCGTTTAAAACTATTTACAGCTTCTGCTGCGTCCGAAAACTTTGTATCTCACATCAGAGTTACTGGAGTCCATCCAAACGTCAAATAACATGATAGATGAGTAAGGATCGGTTAGATACATCACAGGAACAACGCTAATGCGTGTTGTTTCGTTTAAAACTATTTCTAGCATCAGCTGCGTCCGAGAACTTCGTATCTCACATCAAAGTTACTGGAGTCCATCGAAACGCCAAATAACATGATAGATGAGTAAGGATCGATTAGATACATCACAGGAACAACGCTAATGCTTGTTGTTTCGTTTAAAACTATTTCCAGCTTCTGCTGCGTTCGAGAACTTCGTATCTCACATCAGGGTTACTGGAGTCCATCCAAACGTCAAATAACATGATAGATAAGTAAGGATCGATTAGATACATCACAGGAACAACGCTAATGCGTGTTGTTTCGTTTAAAACTATTTCCAGCTTCAGCTGCGTCCGAGAACTTCGTATCTCACATCAAAGTTACTGGAGTCCATCGAAACGCCAAATAACATGACAGATGAGTAAAGATCGATTAGATACATCACAGGAACAACGCTAATGCGTGTTGTTTCGTTTAAAACTATTTACAGCTTCTGCTGCGTCCGAAAACTTTGTATCTCACATCAGAGTTACTGGAGTCCATCCAAACGTCAAATAACATGATAGATGAGTAAGGATCGATTAGATACATCACAGGAACAACGCTAATGCGTGTTGTTTCGTTTAAAACTATTTCTAGCATCAGCTGCGTCCGAGAACTTCGTATCTCACATCAAAGTTACTGGAGTCCATCGAAATGCCAAATAACATGATAGATGAGTAAGGATCGATTAGATACATCACAGGAACAACGCTAATGCGTGTTGTTTCGTTTAAAACTATTTCCAGCTTCTGCTGCGTTCGAGAACTTCGTATCTCACATCAGGGTTACTGGAGTCCATCCAAACGTCAAATAACATGATAGATAAGTAAGGATCGATTAGATACATCACAGGAACAACGCTAATGCGTGTTGTTTCGTTTAAAACTATTTCCAGCTTCAGCTGCGTCCGAGAACTTCGTATCTCACATCAAAGTTACTGGAGTCCATCGAAACGCCAAATAACATGACAGATGAGTAAGGATCGATTAGATACATCACAGGAACAACGCTAATGCGTGTTGTTTCGTTTAAAACTATTTCCAGCTTCAGCTGCGTCCGAGAACTTCGTATCTCACATCAAAGTTACTGGAGTCCATCGAAACGCCAAATAACATGACAGATGAGTAAGGATCGATTAGATACATCACAGGAACAACGCTAATGCGTGTTGTTTCGTTTAAAACTATTTCCAGCTTCTGCTGCGTTCGAGAACTTCGTATCTCACATCAGGGTTACTGGAGTCCATCCAAACGTCAAATAACATGATAGATAAGTAAGGATCGATTAGATACATCACAGGAACAACGCTAATGCGTGTTGTTTCGTTTAAAACTATTTCTAGCATCAGCTGCGTCCGAGAACTTCGTATCTCACATCAAAGTTACTGGAGTCCATCGAAACGCCAAATAACATGATAGATAAGTAAGGATCGATTAGATACATCACAGGAACAACGCTAATGCGTGTTGTTTCGTTTAAAACTATTTCCAGCTTCTGCTGCGTTCGAGAACTTCGTATCTCACATCAGGGTTACTGGAGTCCATCCAAACGTCAAATAACATGATAGATAAGTAAGGATCGATTAGATACATCACAGGAACAACGCTAATACGTGTTGTTTTGTTTAAAACTATTTCTAGCTTCAGCTGCGTACGAGAACTTCGTATCTCACATCAGGGTTACTGGAGTCCATCCAAACGTCAAATAACATGATAGATAAGTAAGGATCGATTAGATACATCACAGGAACAACGCTAATGCGTGTTGTTTCGTTTAAAACTATTTCCAGCTTCTGCTGCGTTCGAGAACTTCGTATCTCACATAAGGGCTACTGGAGTCCATCCAAACGTCAAATAACATGATAGATAAGTAAGGATCGATTAGATACATCACAGGAATAACGCTAATGCGTGTTGTTTGGTTTAAAACTATTTCTAGCATCAGCTGCGTCCGAGAACTTCGTATCTCACATCAAAGTTACTGGAGTCCATCGAAACGCCAAATAACATGATAGATGAGTAAGGATCGATTAGATACATCACAGGAACAACGCTAATACGTGTTGTTTCGTTCAAAACTATTTCCAGCTTCTGCTGCGTCCGAGAACTTTGTATCATCACAGGAACAACGCTAATACGTGTTGTTTCGTTTAAAACTATTTCCAGCTTCTGCTGCGTCCGAGAACGTCGTATCTCACATCAGAGTTACTGGAGTCCATCCAAACGTCAAATAACATGATAGATAAGTAAGGTTCGATTAGATACATCACAGGAACAACGCTAATGCGTGTTGTTTCGTTTAAAACTATTTCCAGCTTCTGCTGCGTCCGAGAACTTCGTATCTCACATCAAGGTTACTGGAGTCCATCGAAACGCCAAATAACATGATAGATGAGTAAGGATCGATTAGATACATCACAGGAACAACGCTAATACGTGTTGTTTCGTTTAAAACTATTTCCAGCTTCTGCTGCGTCCGAGAACGTCGTATCTCACATCAGAGTTACTGGAGTCCATCCAAACGTCAAATAACATGATAGATGAGTAAAGATCGATTAGATACATCACAGGAACAACGCTAATGCGTGTTGTTTCGTTTAAAACTATTTCCAGCTTCAGCTGCGTCCGAGAACTTCGTATCTCACATCAAAGTTACTGGAGTCCATCGAAACGCCAAATAACATGACAGATGAGTAAAGATCGATTAGATACATCACAGGAACAACGCTAATGCGTGTTGTTTCGTTTAAAACTATTTACAGCTTCTGCTGCGTCCGAAAACTTTGTATCTCACATCAGAGTTACTGGAGTCCATCCAAACGTCAAATAACATGATAGATGAGTAAGGATCGATTAGATACATCACAGGAACAACGCTAATGCGTGTTGTTTCGTTTAAAACTATTTCTAGCATCAGCTGCGTCCGAGAACTTCGTATCTCACATCAAAGTTACTGGAGTCCATCGAAACGCCAAATAACATGATAGATGAGTAAGGATCGATTAGATACATCACAGGAACAACGCTAATGCGTGTTGTTTCGTTTAAAACTATTTCCAGCTTCTGCTGCGTTCGAGAACTTCGTATCTCACATCAGGGTTACTGGAGTCCATCCAAACGTCAAATAACATGATAGATAAGTAAGGATCGATTAGATACATCACAGGAACAACGCTAATGCGTGTTGTTTCGTTTAAAACTATTTCCAGCTTCAGCTGCGTCCGAGAACTTCGTATCTCACATCAAAGTTACTGGAGTCCATCGAAACGCCAAATAACATGACAGATGAGTAAGGATCGATTAGATACATCACAGGAACAACGCTAATGCGTGTTGTTTCGTTTAAAACTATTTCCAGCTTCAGCTGCGTCCGAGAACTTCGTATCTCACATCAAAGTTACTGGAGTCCATCGAAACGCCAAATAACATGACAGATGAGTAAGGATCGATTAGATACATCACAGGAACAACGCTAATGCGTGTTGTTTCGTTTAAAACTATTTACAGCTTCTGCTGCGTCCGAAAACTTTGTATCTCACATCAGAGTTACTGGAGTCCATCCAAACGTCAAATAACATGATAGATGAGTAAGGATCGATTAGATACATCACAGGAACAACGCTAATGCGTGTTGTTTCGTTTAAAACTATTTCTAGCATCAGCTGCGTCCGAGAACTTCGTATCTCACATCAAAGTTACTGGAGTCCATCGAAACGCCAAATAACATGATAGATGAGTAAGGATCGATTAGATACATCACAGGAACAACGCTAATGCGTGTTGTTTCGTTTAAAACTATTTCCAGCTTCTGCTGCGTTCGAGAACTTCGTATCTCACATCAGGATTACTGGAGTCCATCCAAACGACAAATAACATGATAGATAAGTAAGGATCGATTAGATACATCACAGGAACAACGCTAATGCGTGTTGTTTCGTTTAAAACTATTTCCAGCTTCAGCTGCGTCCGAGAACTTCGTATCTCACATCAAAGTTACTGGAGTCCATCGAAACGCCAAATAACATGACAGATGAGTAAAGATCGATTAGATACATCACAGGAACAACGCTAATGCGTGTTGTTTCGTTTAAAACTATTTACAGCTTCTGCTGCGTCCGAAAACTTTGTATCTCACATCAGAGTTACTGGAGTACATCCAAACGTCAAATAACATGATAGATGAGTAAGGATCGATTAGATACATCACAGGAACAACGCCAATGCGTGTTGTTTAGTTTAAAACTATTTCTAGCATCAGCTGCGTCCGAGAACTTCGTATCTCACATCAAAGTTACTGGAGTCCATCGAAACGCCAAATAACATGATAGATGAGTAAGGATCGATTAGATACATCACAGGAACAACGCTAATGCGTGTTGTTTCGTTTAAAATTATTTCCAGCTTCTGCTGCGTTCGAGAACTTCGTATCTCACATCAGGGTTACTGGAGTCCATCCAAACGTCAAATAACATGATAGATAAGTAAAGATCGATTAGATACATCACAGGAACAACGCTAATACGTGTTGTTTTGTTTAAAACTATTTCTAGCTTCAGCTGCGTACGAGAACTTCGTATCTCACATCAGGGTTACTGGAGTCCATCCAAACGTCAAATAACATGATAGATAAGTAAGGATCGATTAGATACATCACAGGAACAACGCTAATGCGTGTTGTTTCGTTTAAAACTATTTCCAGCTTCTGCTGCGTTCGAGAACTTCGTATCTCACATAAGGGCTACTGGAGTCCATCCAAACGTCAAATAACATGATAGATAAGTAAGGATCGATTAGATACATCACAGGAATAACGCTAATGCGTGTTGTTTGGTTTAAAACTATTTCTAGCATCAGCTGCGTCCGAGAACTTCGTATCTCACATCAAAGTTACTGGAGTCCATCGAAACGCCAAATAACATGATAGATGAGTAAGGATCGATTAGACACATCACAGGAACAACGCTAATGCGTGTTGTTTCGTTTAAAACTATTTCCAGCTTCTGCTGCGTTCGAGAACTTCGTATCTCACATAAGGGCTTCTGGAGTCCATCCAAACGTCAAATAACATGATAGATAAGTAAGGATCGATTAGATACATCACAGGAACAACGCTAATGCGTGTTGTTTCGTTTAAAACTATTTCCAGCTTCTGCTGCGTCCGAGAACTTCGTATCTCACATCAGGGTTACTGGAGTCCATCCAAACGCCAAATAACATGATAGATGAGTAAGGATCGATTAGACACATCACAGGAACAACGCTAATGCGTGTTGTTTCGTTTAAAACTATTTCCAGCTTCTGCTGCGTTCGAGAACTTCGTATCTCACATCAGGGCTACTGGAGTCCATCCAAACGTCAAATAACATGATAGATAAGTAAGGATCGATTAGATACATCACAGGAACAACGCTAATGCGTGTTGTTTCGTTTAAAACTATTTCTAGCTTCAGCTGCGTCCGAAAATTTCGTATCTCACATCATAGTTACTGGAGTCCATCGAAATGTCAAATAACATAGTAGATAAGTAAGGATCGATTAGATACATCACTGGAACAACGCTAATACGTGTTGTTTCGTTCAAAACTATTTCCAGCTTCTGCTGCGTCCGAAATCTTTGTATCTCACATCAGAGTTACTGGAGTCCATCCAAACGTCAAATAACATGATAGATGAGTAAGGATCGATTAGATACATCACAGGAACAACGCTAATACGTGTTGTTTCGTTTAAAACTATTTCCAGCTTCTGCTGCGTCCGAGAACGTCGTATCTCACATCAGAGTTACTGGAGTCCATCCAAACGTCAAATAACATGATAGATGAGTAAGGATCGATTAGATACATCACAGGAACAACGCTAATACGTGTTGTTTCGTTTAAAACTATTTCCAGCTCCTGCTGCGTCCAAAAACTTCGTATCTCACATCAGAATTACTAGAGTCCATCGAAACGTCAAATAACATGATAGATGAGTAAAGATCGATTAGATACATCACAGGAACAACGCTAATGCGTGTGTTTCGTTTAAAACTATTTCCAGCTTCTGCTGCGTCCGAAAATTTCGTATCTCACATCAGAGTTACTGGAGTCCATCGAAACGTCAAATAACATAGTAGATAAGTAAGGATCGATTAGATACATCACAGGAACAACGCTAATACGTGTTGTTTCGTTCAAAACTATTTCCAGCTTCTGCTGCGTCCGAGAACTTCGTATCTCACATCAGGGTTACTGAAGTCCATCCAAACGTCAAATAACATGATAGATAAGTAAGGATCGATTAGATACATCACAGGAACAACGCTAATGCGTGTTGTTTCGTTTAAAACTATTTCCAGCTTCTGCTGCGTTCGAGAACTTCGTATCTCACATCAGGGTTACTGGAGTCCATCCAAACGTCAAATAACATGATAGATAAGTAAGGATCGATTAGATACATCACAGGAACAACGCTAATGCGTGTTGTTTCGTTTAAAACTATTTCCAGCTTCTGCTGCGTTCGAGAACTTCGTATCTCACATCAGGGTTACTGGAGTCCATCCAAACGTCAAATAACATGATAGATAAGTAAGGATCGATTAGATACATCACAGGAACAACGCTAATGCGTGTTGTTTCGTTTAAAACTATTTCCAGCTTCAGCTGCGTCCGAGAACTTCGTATCTCACATCAAAGTTACTGGAGTCCATCGAAACGCCAAATAACATGATAGATGAGTAAGGATCGATTAGATACATCACAGGAACAACGCTAATGCGTGTTGTTTCGTTTAAAACTATTTCCAGCTTCTGCTGCGTTCGAGAACTTCGTATCTCACATCAGGGTTACTGGAGTCCATCCAAACGTCAAATAACATGATAGATAAGTAAGGATCGATTAGATACATCACAGGAACAACGCTAATGCGTGTTGTTTCGTTTAAAACTATTTCCAGCTTCAGCTGCGTCCGAGAACATCGTATCTCACATCAAAGTTACTGGAGTCCATCGAAACGCCAAATAACATGATAGATGAGTAAGGATCGATTAGATACATCACAGGAACAACGCTAATGCGTGTTGTTTCGTTTAAAACTATTTCCAGCTTCTGCTGCGTTCGAGAACTTCGTATCTCACATAAGGGCTACTGGAGTCCATCCAAACGTCAAATAACATGATAGATAAGTAAGGATCGATTAGATACATCACAGGAATAACGCTAATGCGTGTTGTTTGGTTTAAAACTATTTCTAGCATCAGCTGCGTCCGAGAACTTCGTATCTCACATCAAAGTTACTGGAGTCCATCGAAACGCCAAATAACATGATAGATGAGTAAGGATCGATTAGATACATCACAGGAACAACGCTAATACGTGTTGTTTCGTTCAAAACTATTTCCAGCTTCTGCTGCGTCCGAGAACTTTGTATCATCACAGGAACAACGCTAATACGTGTTGTTTCGTTTAAAACTATTTCCAGCTTCTGCTGCGTCCGAGAACGTCGTATCTCACATCAGAGTTACTGGAGTCCATCCAAACGTCAAATAACATGATAGATAAGTAAGGTTCGATTAGATACATCACAGGAACAACGCTAATGCGTGTTGTTTCGTTTAAAACTATTTCCAGCTTCTGCTGCGTCCGAGAACTTCGTATCTCACATCAAGGTTACTGGAGTCCATCGAAACGCCAAATAACATGATAGATGAGTAAGGATCGATTAGATACATCACAGGAACAACGCTAATACGTGTTGTTTCGTTTAAAACTATTTCCAGCTTCTGCTGCGTCCGAGAACGTCGTATCTCACATCAGAGTTACTGGAGTCCATCCAAACGTCAAATAACATGATAGATGAGTAAGGATCGATTAGATACATCACAGGAACAACGCTAATGCGTGTTGTTTCGTTTAAAACTATTTCCAGCTTCAGCTGCGTCCGAGAACTTCGTATCTCACATCAAAGTTACTGGAGTCCATCGAAACGCCAAATAACATGACAGATGAGTAAAGATCGATTAGATACATCACAGGAACAACGCTAATGCGTGTTGTTTCGTTTAAAACTATTTACAGCTTCTGCTGCGTCCGAAAACTTTGTATCTCACATCAGAGTTACTGGAGTCCATCCAAACGTCAAATAACATGATAGATGAGTAAGGATCGATTAGATACATCACAGGAACAACGCTAATGCGTGTTGTTTCGTTTAAAACTATTTCTAGCATCAGCTGCGTCCGAGAACTTCGTATCTCACATCAAAGTTACTGGAGTCCATCGAAACGCCAAATAACATGATAGATGAGTAAGGATCGATTAGATACATCACAGGAACAACGCTAATGCGTGTTGTTTCGTTTAAAACTATTTCCAGCTTCTGCTGCGTTCGAGAACTTCGTATCTCACATCAGGGTTACTGGAGTCCATCCAAACGTCAAATAACATGATAGATAAGTAAGGATCGATTAGATACATCACAGGAACAACGCTAATGCGTGTTGTTTCGTTTAAAACTATTTCCAGCTTCAGCTGCGTCCGAGAACTTCGTATCTCACATCAAAGTTACTGGAGTCCATCGAAACGCCAAATAACATGACAGATGAGTAAGGATCGATTAGATACATCACAGGAACAACGCTAATGCGTGTTGTTTCGTTTAAAACTATTTCCAGCTTCAGCTGCGTCCGAGAACTTCGTATCTCACATCAAAGTTACTGGAGTCCATCGAAACGCCAAATAACATGACAGATGAGTAAGGATCGATTAGATACATCACAGGAACAACGCTAATGCGTGTTGTTTCGTTTAAAACTATTTACAGCTTCTGCTGCGTCCGAAAACTTTGTATCTCACATCAGAGTTACTGGAGTCCATCCAAACGTCAAATAACATGATAGATGAGTAAGGATCGATTAGATACATCACAGGAACAACGCTAATGCGTGTTGTTTCGTTTAAAACTATTTCTAGCATCAGCTGCGTCCGAGAACTTCGTATCTCACATCAAAGTTACTGGAGTCCATCGAAACGCCAAATGACATGATAGATGAGTAAGGATCGATTAGATACATCACAGGAACAACGCTAATGCGTGTTGTTTCGTTTAAAACTATTTCCAGCTTCTGCTGCGTTCGAGAACTTCGTATCTCACATCAGGATTACTGGAGTCCATCCAAACGACAAATAACATGATAGATAAGTAAGGATCGATTAGATACATCACAGGAACAACGCTAATGCGTGTTGTTTCGTTTAAAACTATTTCCAGCTTCAGCTGCGTCCGAGAACTTCGTATCTCACATCAAAGTTACTGGAGTCCATCGAAACGCCAAATAACATGACAGATGAGTAAAGATCGATTAGATACATCACAGGAACAACGCTAATGCGTGTTGTTTCGTTTAAAACTATTTACAGCTTCTGCTGCGTCCGAAAACTTTGTATCTCACATCAGAGTTACTGGAGTCCATCCAAACGTCAAATAACATGATAGATGAGTAAGGATCGATTAGATACATCACAGGAACAACGCCAATGCGTGTTGTTTAGTTTAAAACTATTTCTAGCATCAGCTGCGTCCGAGAACTTCGTATCTCACATCAAAGTTACTGGAGTCCATCGAAACGCCAAATAACATGATAGATGAGTAAGGATCGATTAGATACATCACAGGAACAACGCTAATGCGTGTTGTTTCGTTTAAAACTATTTCCAGCTTCTGCTGCGTTCGAGAACTTCGTATCTCACATCAGGGTTACTGGAGTCCATCCAAACGTCAAATAACATGATAGATAAGTAAAGATCGATTAGATACATCACAGGAACAACGCTAATACGTGTTGTTTTGTTTAAAACTATTTCTAGCTTCAGCTGCGTACGAGAACTTCGTATCTCACATCAGGGTTACTGGAGTCCATCCAAACGTCAAATAACATGATAGATAAGTAAGGATCGATTAGATACATCACAGGAACAACGCTAATGCGTGTTGTTTCGTTTAAAACTATTTCCAGCTTCTGCTGCGTTCGAGAACTTCGTATCTCACATAAGGGCTACTGGAGTCCATCCAAACGTCAAATAACATGATAGATAAGTAAGGATCGATTAGATACATCACAGGAATAACGCTAATGCGTGTTGTTTGGTTTAAAACTATTTCTAGCATCAGCTGCGTCCGAGAACTTCGTATCTCACATCAAAGTTACTGGAGTCCATCGAAACGCCAAATAACATGATAGATGAGTAAGGATCGATTAGACACATCACAGGAACAACGCTAATGCGTGTTGTTTCGTTTAAAACTATTTCCAGCTTCTGCTGCGTTCGAGAACTTCGTATCTCACATAAGGGCTTCTGGAGTCCATCCAAACGTCAAATAACATGATAGATAAGTAAGGATCGATTAGATACATCACAGGAACAACGCTAATGCGTGTTGTTTCGTTTAAAACTATTTCCAGCTTCTGCTGCGTCCGAGAACTTCGTATCTCACATCAGGGTTACTGGAGTCCATCCAAACGCCAAATAACATGATAGATGAGTAAGGATCGATTAGACACATCACAGGAACAACGCTAATGCGTGTTGTTTCGTTTAAAACTATTTCCAGCTTCTGCTGCGTTCGAGAACTTCGTATCTCACATCAGGGCTACTGGAGTCCATCCAAACGTCAAATAACATGATAGATAAGTAAGGATCGATTAGATACATCACAGGAACAACGCTAATGCGTGTTGTTTCGTTTAAAACTATTTCTAGCTTCAGCTGCGTCCGAAAATTTCGTATCTCACATCATAGTTACTGGAGTCCATCGAAATGTCAAATAACATAGTAGATAAGTAAGGATCGATTAGATACATCACTGGAACAACGCTAATACGTGTTGTTTCGTTCAAAACTATTTCCAGCTTCTGCTGCGTCCGAAATCTTTGTATCTCACATCAGAGTTACTGGAGTCCATCCAAACGTCAAATAACATGATAGATGAGTAAGGATCGATTAGATACATCACAGGAACAACGCTAATACGTGTTGTTTCGTTTAAAACTATTTCCAGCTTCTGCTGCGTCCGAGAACGTCGTATCTCACATCAGAGTTACTGGAGTCCATCCAAACGTCAAATAACATGATAGATGAGTAAGGATCGATTAGATACATCACAGGAACAACGCTAATACGTGTTGTTTCGTTTAAAACTATTTCCAGCTCCTGCTGCGTCCAAAAACTTCGTATCTCACATCAGAATTACTAGAGTCCATCGAAACGTCAAATAACATGATAGATGAGTAAAGATCGATTAGATACATCACAGGAACAACGCTAATGCGTGTGTTTCGTTTAAAACTATTTCCAGCTTCTGCTGCGTCCGAAAATTTCGTATCTCACATCAGAGTTACTGGAGTCCATCGAAACGTCAAATAACATAGTAGATAAGTAAGGATCGATTAGATACATCACAGGAACAACGCTAATACGTGTTGTTTCGTTCAAAACTATTTCCAGCTTCTGCTGCGTCCGAGAACTTCGTATCTCACATCAGGGTTACTGAAGTCCATCCAAACGTCAAATAACATGATAGATAAGTAAGGATCGATTAGATACATCACAGGAACAACGCTAATGCGTGTTGTTTCGTTTAAAACTATTTCCAGCTTCTGCTGCGTTCGAGAACTTCGTATCTCACATCAGGGTTACTGGAGTCCATCCAAACGTCAAATAACATGATAGATAAGTAAGGATCGATTAGATACATCACAGGAACAACGCTAATGCGTGTTGTTTCGTTTAAAACTATTTCCAGCTTCTGCTGCGTTCGAGAACTTCGTATCTCACATCAGGGTTACTGGAGTCCATCCAAACGTCAAATAACATGATAGATAAGTAAGGATCGATTAGATACATCACAGGAACAACGCTAATGCGTGTTGTTTCGTTTAAAACTATTTCCAGCTTCAGCTGCGTCCGAGAACTTCGTATCTCACATCAAAGTTACTGGAGTCCATCGAAACGCCAAATAACATGATAGATGAGTAAGGATCGATTAGATACATCACAGGAACAACGCTAATGCGTGTTGTTTCGTTTAAAACTATTTCCAGCTTCTGCTGCGTTCGAGAACTTCGTATCTCACATCAGGGTTACTGGAGTCCATCCAAACGTCAAATAACATGATAGATAAGTAAGGATCGATTAGATACATCACAGGAACAACGCTAATGCGTGTTGTTTCGTTTAAAACTATTTCCAGCTTCAGCTGCGTCCGAGAACATCGTATCTCACATCAAAGTTACTGGAGTCCATCGAAACGCCAAATAACATGATAGATGAGTAAGGATCGATTAGATACATCACAGGAACAACGCTAATGCGTGTTGTTTCGTTTAAAACTATTTCCAGCTTCTGCTGCGTTCGAGAACTTCGTATCTCACATCAGGGTTACTGGAGTCCATCCAAACGTCAAATAACATGATAGATAAGTAAGGTTCGATTAGATACATCACAGGAACAACGCTAATGCGTGTTGTTTCGTTTAAAACTATTTCCAGCTTCTGCTGCGTCCGAGAACTTCGTATCTCACATCAAAGTTACTGGAGTCCATCGAAACGCCAAATAACATGATAGATGAGTAAGGATCGATTAGATACATCACAGGAACAACGCTAATGCGTGTTGTTTCGTTTAAAACTATTTCCAGCTTCTGCTGCGTCCGAGAACGTCGTATCTCACATCAGAGTTACTGGAGTCCATCCAAACGTCAAATAACATGATAGATGAGTAAGGATCGATTAGATACATCACAGGAACAACGCTAATACGTGTTGTTTCGTTTAAAACTATTTCCAGCTCCTGCTGCGTCCAAAAACTTCGTATCTCACATCAGAATTACTAGAGTCCATCGAAACGTCAAATAACATGATAGATGAGTAAAGATCGATTAGATACATCAGAGGAACAACGCTAATGCGTGTTGTTTCGTTTAAAACTATTTCCAGCTTCTGCTGCGTCCGAAAATTTCGTATCTCATATCAGAGTTACTGGAGTCCATCGAAACGTCAAATAACATAGTAGATAAGTAAGGATCGATTAGATACATCACAGGAACAACGCTAATACGTGTTGTTTCGTTCAAAACTATTTCCAGCTTCTGCTGCGTCCGAGAACTTTGTATCATCACAGGAACAACGCTAATACGTGTTGTTTCGTTTAAAACTATTTCCAGCTTCTGCTGCGTCCGAGAACGTCGTATCTCACATCAGAGTTACTGGAGTCCATCCAAACGTCAAATAACATGATAGATAAGTAAGGTTCGATTAGATACATCACAGGAACAACGCTAATGCGTGTTGTTTGGTTTAAAACTATTTCCAGCTTCTGCTGCGTCCGAGAACTTCGTATCTCACATCAAAGTTACTGGAGTCCATCGAAACGCCAAATAACATGATTGATGAGTAAGGATCGATTAGATACATCACAGGAACAACGCTAATGCGTGTTGTTTCGTTTAAAACTATTTCCAGCTTCTGCTGCGTTCGAGAACTTCGTATCTCACATCAGGGTTACTGGAGTCCATCCAAATGTCAAATAACATGATAGATAAGTAAGGATCGATTAGATACATCACAGGAACAACGCTAATGCGTGTTGTTTCGTTTAAAACTATTTCCAGCTTCAGCTGCGTCCGAGAACTTCGTATCTCACATCAAAGTTACTGGAGTCCATCGAAACGCCAAATAACATGACAGATGAGTAAGGATCGATTAGATACATCACAGGAACAACGCTAATGCGTGTTGTTTCGTTTAAAACTATTTCCAGCTTCAGCTGCGTCCGAGAACTTCGTATCTCACATCAAAGTTACTGGAGTCCATCGAAACGCCAAATAACATGACAGATGAGTAAGGATCGATTAGATACATCACAGGAACAACGCTAATGCGTGTTGTTTCGTTTAAAACTATTTACAGCTTCTGCTGCGTCCGATAACTTTGTATCTAACATCAGAGTTATTGGAGTCCATCCAAACGTCAAATAACATGATAGATGAGTAAGGATCGATTAGATACATCACACAAACAACGCTAATGCGTGTTGTTTCGTTTAAAACTATTTCTAGCATCAGCTGCGTCCGAGATCTTCGTATCTCACATCAAAGTTACTGGAGTCCATCGAAACGCCAAATAACATGATAGATGAGTAAGGATCGATTAGATACATCACAGGAACAACGCTAATGCGTGTTGTTTCGTTTAAAACTATTTCCAGCTTCTGCTGCGTTCGAGAACTTCGTATCTCACATCAGGGTTACTGGAGTCCATCCAAACGTCAAATAACATGATAGATAAGTAAGGATCGATTAGATACATCACAGGAACAACGCTAATGCGTGTTGTTTCGTTTAAAACTATTTCCAGCTTCAGCTGCGTCCGAGAACTTCGTATCTCACATCAAAGTTACTGGAGTCCATCGAAACGCCAAATAACATGACAGATGAGTAAGGATCGATTAGATACATCACAGGAACAACGCTAATGCGTGTTGTTTCGTTTAAAACTATTTCCAGCTTCAGCTGCGTCCGAGAACTTCGTATCTCACATCAAAGTTACTGGAGTCCATCGAAACGCCAAATAACATGACAGATGAGTAAGGATCGATTAGATACATCACAGGAACAACGCTAATGCGTGTTGTTTCGTTTAAAACTATTTACAGCTTCTGCTGCGTCCGAAAACTTTGTATCTCACATCAGAGTTACTGGAGTCCATCCAAACGTCAAATAACATGATAGATGAGTAAGGGTCGATTAGATACATCACAGGAACAACGCTAATGCGTGTTGTTTCGTTTAAAACTATTTCTAGCATCAGCTGAGTCCGAGAACTTCGTATCTCACATCAAAGTTACTGGAGTCCATCGAAACGCCAAATAACATGATAGATGAGTAAGGATCGATTAGATACATCACAGGAACAACGCTAATGCGTGTTGTTTCGTTTAAAACTATTTCCAGCTTCTGCTGCGTTCGAGAACTTCGTATCTCACATCAGGGTTACTGGAGTCCATCCAAACGTCAAATAACATGATAGATAAGTAAGGATCGATTAGATACATCACAGGAATAACGCTAATGCGTGTTGTTTCGTTTAAAACTATTTCCAGCTTCAGCTGCGTCCGAGAACTTCGTATCTCACATCAAAGTTACTGGAGTCCATCGAAACGCCAAATAACATGACAGATGAGTAAAGATCGATTAGATACATCACAGGAACAACGCTAATGCGTGTTGTTTCGTTTAAAACTATTTACAGCTTCTGCTGCGTCCGAAAACTTTGTATCTCACATCAGAGTTACTGGAGTCCATCCAAACGTCAAATAACATGATAGATGAGTAAGGATCGATTAGATACATCACAGGAACAACGCTAATGCGTGTTGTTTCGTTTAAAACTATTTCTAGCATCAGCTGCGTCCGAGAACTTCGTATCTCACATCAAAGTTACTGGAGTCCATCGAAACGCCAAATAACATGATAGATGAGTAAGGATCGATTAGATACATCACAGGAACAACGCTAATGCGTGTTGTTTCGTTTAAAACTATTTCCAGCTTCTGCTGCGTTCGAGAACTTCGTATCTCACATCAGGGTTACTGGAGTCCATCCAAACGTCAAATAACATGATAGATAAGTAAGGATCGATTAGATACATCACAGGAACAACGCTAATACGTGTTGTTTTGTTTAAAACTATTTCTAGCTTCAGCTGCGTCCGAGAACTTAATATCTCACATCAAAGTTACTGGAGTCCATCGAAACGCCAAATAACATGACAGATGAGTAAGGATCGATTAGATACATCACAGGAACAACGCTAATGCGTGCTGTTTCGTTTAAAACTATTTCCAGCTTCTGCTGCGTCCGAGAACTTCGTATATCACATCAGGGTTACTGGAGTCCATCCAAACGACAAATAACAAGATAGATAAGTAAGGATCGATTAGATACATCACAGGAACAACGCTAATGGGTGTTGTTTCGTTTAAAACTATTTCTAGCTTCAGCTGCGTCCGAGAACTTCGTAACTCACATCAAAGTTACTGGAGTCCATCGAAACGCCAAATAACATGATAGATGAGTAAGGATCGATTAGATACATCACAGGAACAACGCTAATGCGTGTTGTTTCGTTTAAAACTATTTCCAGCTTCTGCTGCGTCCGAAAATTTCTTATCTCACATCAGAGTTACTGGAGTCCATCGAAACGTCAAATAACATAGTAGATAAGTAAGGATCGATTAGATACATCACAGGAACAACGCTAATACGTGTTGTTTCGTTCAAAACTATTTCCAGCTTCTGCTGCGTCCGAGAACTTTGTATCATCACAGGAACAACGCTAATACGTGTTGTTTCGTTTAAAACTATTTCCAGCTTCTACTGCGTCCGAGAACGTCGTATCTCACATCAGAGTTACTGGAGTCCATCCAAACGTCAAATAACATGATAGATAAGTAAGGTTCGATTAGATACATCACAGGAACAACGCTAATGCGTGTTGTTTCGTTTAAAACTATTTCCAGCTTCTGCTGCGTCCGAGAACTTCGTATCTCACATCAAAGTTACTGGAGTCCATCGAAACGCCAAATAACATGATAGATGAGTAAGGATCGATTAGATACATCACAGGAACAACGCTAATGCGTGTTGTTTCGTTTAAAACTATTTCCAGCTTCTGCTGCGTTCGAGAACTTCGTATCTCACATCAGGGTTACTGGAGTCCATCCAAACGTCAAATAACATGATAGATAAGTAAGGATCGATTAGATACATCACAGGAACAACGCTAATACGTGTTGTTTTGTTTAAAACTATTTCTAGCTTCAGCTGCGTCCGAGAACTTCGTATCTCACATCAAAGTTACTGGAGTCCATCGAAACGCCAAATAACATGACAGATGAGTAAGGATCGATTAGATACATCACAGGAACAACGCTAATGCGTGTTGTTTCGTTTAAAACTATTTCCAGCTTCTGCTGCGTCCGAGAACTTCGTATCTCACATCAGGGTTACTGGAGTCCATCCAAACGACAAATAACAAGATAGATAAGTAAGGATCGATTAGATACATCACAGGAACAACGCTAATGGGTGCTGTTTCGTTTAAAACTATTTCTAGCATCAGCTGCGCCCGAGAACTTCGTATCTCACATCAAAGTTACTGGAGTCCATCGAAACGCCAAATAACATGATAGATGAGTAAGGATCGATTAGACACATCACAGGAACAACGCTAATGCGTGTTGTTTCGTTTAAAACTATTTCCAGCTTCTGCTGCGTTCGAGAACTTCGTATATCACATCAGGGCTACTGGAGTCCATCCAAACGTCAAATAACATGATAGATAAGTAGGGATCGATTAGATACATCACAGGAACAACGCTAATGCGTGTTGTTTCGTTTAAAACTATTTCGAGCTTCAGCTGCGTCCGAGAACTTCGTAACTCACATCAAAGTTACTGGAGTCCATCGAAACGCCAAATAACATGATAGATAAGTAAGGATCGATTAGATACATCACAGGAACAACGCTAATGCGTGTTGTTTCGTTTAAAACTATTTCCAGCTTCTGCTGCGTCCGAAAATTTCGTATCTCACATCATAGTTACTGGAGTCCATCGAAACGTCAAATAACATAGTAGATAAGTAAGGATCGATTAGATACATCACTGGAACAACGCTAATACGTGTTGTTTCGTTCAAAACTATTTCCAGCTTCTGCTGCGTCCGAAATCTTTGTATCTCACATCAGAGTTACTGGAGTCCATCCAAACGTCAAATAACATGATAGATGAGTAAGGATCGATTAGATACATCACAGGAACAACGCTAATACGTGTTGTTTCGTTTAAAACTATTTCCAGCTTCTGCTGCGTCCGAGAACGTCGTATCTCATATCAGAGTTACTGGAGTCCATCCAAACGTCAAATAACATGATAGATGAGTAAGGATCGATTAGATACATCACAGGAACAACGCTAATACGTGTTGTTTCGTTCAAAACTATTTCCAGCTTCTGCTGCGTCCGAGAACTTTGTATCATCATAGGAACAACGCTAATACGTGTTGTTTCGTTTAAAACTATTTCCAGCTTCTGCTGCGTCCGAGAACGTCGTATCTCACATCAGAGTTACTGGAGTTCATCCAAACGTCAAATAACATGATAGATAAGTAAGGTTCGATTAGATACATCACAGGAACAACGCTAATGCGTGTTGTTTCGTTTAAAACTATTTCCAGCTTCTGCTGCGTCCGAGAACTTCGTATCTCACATCAAAGTTACTGGAGTCCATCGAAACGCCAAATAACATGATAGATGAGTAAGGATCGATTAGATACATCACAGGAACAACGCTAATGCGTGTTGTTTCGTTTAAAACTATTTCCAGCTTCTGCTGCGTTCGAGAACTTCGTATCTCACATCAGGGTTACTGGAGTCCATCCAAACGTCAAATAACATGATAGATAAGTAAGGATCGATTAGATACATCACAGGAACAACGCTAATGCGTGTTGTTTCGTTTAAAACTATTTCCAGCTTCAGCTGCGTCCGAGAACTTCGTATCTCACATCAAAGTTACTGGAGTCCATCGAAACGCCAAATAACATGACAGATGAGTAAGGATCGATTAGATACATCACAGGAACAACGCTAATGCGTGTTGTTTCGTTTAAAACTATTTCCAGCTTCTGCTGCGTTCGAGAACTTCGTATCTCACATCAGGGTTACTGGAGTCCATCCAAACGTCAAATAACATGATAGATAAGTAGGGATCGATTAGATACATCACAGGAACAACGCTAATACGTGTTGTTTTGTTTAAAACTATTTCTAGCTTCAGCTGCGTCCGAGAACTTCGTATCTCACATCAAAGTTACTGGAGTCCATCGAAACGCCAAATAACATGATAGATGAGTAAGGATCGATTAGATACATCACAGGAACAACGCTAATGCGTGTAGTTTCGTTTAAAATTATTTCCAGCTTCTGCTGCGTCCGAGAACTTCGTATCTCACATCAGGGTTACTGGAGTCCATCCAAACGTCAAATAACAAGATAGATAAGTAAGGATCGATTAGATACATCACAGGAACAACGCTAATGGGTGTTGTTTCGTTTAAAACTATTTCTAGCATCAGCTGCGCCCGAGAACTTCGTATCTCACATCAAAGTTACTGGAGTCCATCGAAACGCCAAATAACATGATAGATGAGTAAGGATCGATTAGACACATCACAGGAACAACGCTAATGCGTGTTGTTTCGTTTAAAACTATTTCCAGCTTCTGCTGCGTTCGAGAACTTCGTATCTCACATCAGGGTTACTGGAGTCCATCCAAACGTCAAATAACATGATAGATAAGTAAGGATCGATTAGATACATCACAGGAACAACGCTAATGCGTGTTGTTTCGTTTAAAACTATTTCTAGCTTCAGCTGCGTCCGAGAACTTCGTAACTCACATCAAAGTTACTGGAGTCCATCGAAACGCCGAATAACATGATAGATGAGTAAGGATCGATTAGATACATCACAGGAACAACGCTAATGCGTGTTGTTTCGTTTAAAACTATTTCCAGCTTCTGCTGCGTCCGAAAATTTCGTATCTCACATCATAGTTACTTTAGTCCATCGAAACGTCAAATAACATAGTAGATAAGTAAGGATCGATTAGATACATCACAGGAACAACGCTAATACGTGTTGTTTCGTTCAAAACTATTTCCAGCTTCTGCTGCGTCCGAAATCTTTGTATCTCACATCAGAGTTACTGGAGTCCATCCAAACGTCAAATAACATGATAGATGAGTAAGGATCGATTAGATACATCACAGGAACAACGCTAATGCGTGTTGTTTCGTTTAAAACTATTTCCAGCTTCTGCTGCGTTCGAGAACTTCGTATCTCACATCAAAGTTACTGGAGTCCATCGAAACGCCAAATAACATGATAGATGAGTAAGGATCGATTAGATACATCACAGGAACAACGCTAATGCGTGTTGTTTCGTTTAATACTATTTCCAGCTTCTGCTGCGACCGAGAACTTCGTATCTCACATCAGGGTTACTGGAGTCCATCCAAACGTCAAATAACATGATAGATAAGTAAGGATCGATTAGATACATCACAGGAACAACGCTAATGCGTGTTGTTTCGTTTAAAACTATTTCTAGCATCAGCTGCGTCCGAGAACTTCGTATATCACATCAAAGTTACTGGAGTCCATCGAAACGCCAAATAACATGATAGATGAGTAAGGATCGATTAGACACATCACAGGAACAACGCTAATGCGTGTTGTTTCGTTTAAAACTATTTCCAGCTTCTGCTGCGTTCGAGAACTTCGTATCTCACATCAGAGTTACTGGAGTGCATCCAAACGTCAAATAACATGATAGATGAGTAAGGATCGATTAGATACATCACAGGAACAACGCTAATGCGTGTTGTTTCGTTTAAAACTATTTCCAGCTTCTGCTGCTTTCGAGAACTTCGTATCTCACATCAAAGTTACTGGAGTCCATCGAAACGCCAAATAACAGGATAGATGAGTAAGGATCGATTAGATACATCACAGGAACAACGCTAATGCGTGTTGTTTCGTTTAAAACTATTTCCAGCTTCTGCTGCGACCGAGAACTTCGTATCTCACATCAGGGTTACTGAAGTCCATCCAAACGTCAAATAACATGATAGATAAGTAAGGATCGATTAGATACATCACAGGAACAACGCTAATGCGTGTTGTTTCGTTTAAAACTATTTCTAGCATCAGCTGCGTCCGAGAATTTCGTATATCACATCAAAGTTACTGGAGTCCATCGAAACGCCAAATAACATGATAGATGAGTAAGGATCGATTAGACACATCACAGGAACAACGCTAATGCGTGTTGTTTCGTTTAAAACTATTTCCAGCTTCTGCTGCGTTCGAGAACTTCGTATCTCACATCAGGGCTACTTTAGTCCATCCAAACGTCAAATAACATGATAGATAAGTAAGGATCGATTAGATACATCACAGGAACAACGCTAATGCCTGTTGTTTCGTTTAAAACTATTTCTAGCTTCAGCTGCGTCCGAGAACTTCGTAACTCACATCAAAGTTACTGGAGTCCATCGAAACGCCAAATAACATGATAGATGAGTAAGGATCGATTAGATACATCACAGGAACAAAGCTAATGCGTGTTGTTTCGTTTAAAACTATTTCCAGCTTCTGCTGCGACCGAGAACTTCGTATCTCACATCAGGGTTACTGGAGTCCATCCAAACGTCAAATAACATGATAGATAAGTAAGGATCGATTAGATACATCACAGGAACAACGCTAATACGTGTTGTTTTGTTTAAAACTATTTCTAGCTTCAGCTGCGTCCGAGAACTTCGTATCTCACATCAAAGTTACTGGAGTCCATCGAAACGCCAAATAACATGACAGATGAGTAAGGATCGATTAGATACATCACAGGAACAACGCTAATGCGTGTTGTTTCGTTTAAAACTATTTCCAGCTTCTGCTGCGTCCGAGAACTTCGTATCTCACATCAGGGTTACTGGAGTCCATCCAAACGACAAATAACAAGATAGATAAGTAAGGATCGATTAGATACATCACAGGAACAACGCTAATGGGTGCTGTTTCGTTTAAAACTATTTCTAGCATCAGCTGCGCCCGAGAACTTCGTATCTCACATCAAAGTTACTGGAGTCCATCGAAACGCCAAATAACATGATAGATGAGTAAGGATCGATTAGACACATCACAGGAACAACGCTAATGCGTGTTGTTTCGTTTAAAACTATTTCCAGCTTCTGCTGCGTTCGAGAACTTCGTATATCACATCAGGGCTACTGGAGTCCATCCAAAAGTCAAATAACATGATAGATAAGTAGGGATCGATTAGATACATCACAGGAACAACGCTAATGCGTGTTGTTTCGTTTAAAACTATTTCTAGCTTCAGCTGCGTCCGAGAACTTCGTAACTCACATCAAAGTTACTGGAGTCCATCGAAACGCCAAATAACATGATAGATAAGTAAGGATCGATTAGATACATCACAGGAACAACGCTAATGCGTGTTGTTTCGTTTAAAACTATTTCCAGCTTCTGCTGCTTCCGAAAATTTCGTATCTCACATCATAGTTACTGGAGTCCATCGAAACGTCAAATAACATAGTAGATAAGTAAGGATCGATTAGATACATCACTGGAACAACGCTAATACGTGTTGTTTCGTTCAAAACTATTTCCAGCTTCTGCTGCGTCCGAGAACGTCGTATCTCATATCAGAGTTACTGGAGTCCATCCAAACGTCAAATAACATGATAGATGAGTAAGGATCGATTAGATACATCACAGGAACAACGCTAATGGGTGTTGTTTCGTTTAAAACTATTTCTAGCATCAGCTGCGCCCGAGAACTTCGTATCTCACATCAAAGTTACTGGAGTCCATCGAAACGCCAAATAACATGATAGATGAGTAAGGATCGATTAGACACATCACAGGAACAACGCTAATGCGCGTTGTTTCGTTTAAAACTATTTCCAGCTTCTGCTGCGTTCGAGAACTTCGTATCTCACATCAGGGTTACTGGAGTCCATCCAAACGTCAAATAACATGATAGATAAGTAAGGATCGATTAGATACATCACAGGAACAACGCTAATGCGTGTTGTTTCGTTTAAAACTATTTCTAGCTTCAGCTGCGTCCGAGAACTTCGTAACTCACATCAAAGTTACTGGAGTCCATCGAAACGCCGAATAACATGATAGATGAGTAAGGATCGATTAGATACATCACAGGAACAACGCTAATGCGTGTTGTTTCGTTTAAAACTATTTCCAGCTTCTGCTGCGTCCGAAAATTTCGTATCTCACATCATAGTTACTTTAGTCCATCGAAACGTCAAATAACATAGTAGATAAGTAAGGATCGATTAGATACATCACAGGAACAACGCTAATACGTGTTGTTTCGTTCAAAACTATTTCCAGCTTCTGCTGCGTCCGAAATCTTTGTATCTCACATCAGAGTTACTGGAGTCCATCCAAACGTCAAATAACATGATAGATGAGTAAGGATCGATTAGATACATCACAGGAACAACGCTAATGCGTGTTGTTTCGTTTAAAACTATTTCCAGCTTCTGCTGCGTTCGAGAACTTCGTATCTCACATCAAAGTTACTGGAGTCCATCGAAACGCCAAATAACATGATAGATGAGTAAGGATCGATTAGATACATCACAGGAACAACGCTAATGCGTGTTGTTTCGTTTAAAACTATTTCCAGCTTCTGCTGCGACCGAGAACTTCGTATCTCACATCAGGGTTACTGGAGTCCATCCAAACGTCAAATAACATGATAGATAAGTAAGGATCGATTAGATACATCACAGGAACAACGCTAATGCGTGTTGTTTCGTTTAAAACTATTTCTAGCATCAGCTGCGTCCGAGAACTTCGTATATCACATCAAAGTTACTGGAGTCCATCGAAACGCCAAATAACATGATAGATGAGTAAGGATCGATTAGATACATCACAGGAACAACGCTAATGCGTGTTGTTTCGTTTAAAACTATTTCTAGCATCAGCTGCGTCCGAGAACTTCGTATCTCACATCAAAGTTACTGGAGTCCATCGAAACGCCAAATAACATGATAGATGAGTAAGGATCGATTAGATACATCACAGGAACAACGCTAATGCGTGTTGTTTCGTTTAAAACTATTTCCAGCTTCTGCTGCGTTCGAGAACTTCGTATCTCACATCAGGGTTACTGGAGTCCATCCAAACGTCAAATAACATGATAGATAAGTAAGGATCGATTAGATACATCACAGGAACAACGCTAATACGTGTTGTTTTGTTTAAAACTATTTCTAGCTTCAGCTGCGTCCGAGAACTTAATATCTCACATCAAAGTTACTGGAGTCCATCGAAACGCCAAATAACATGACAGATGAGTAAGGATCGATTAGATACATCACAGGAACAACGCTAATGCGTGCTGTTTCGTTTAAAACTATTTCCAGCTTCTGCTGCGTCCGAGAACTTCGTATATCACATCAGGGTTACTGGAGTCCATCCAAACGACAAATAACAAGATAGATAAGTAAGGATCGATTAGATACATCACAGGAACAACGCTAATGGGTGTTGTTTCGTTTAAAACTATTTCTAGCATCAGCTGCGCCCGAGAACTTCGTATCTCACATCAAAGTTACTGGAGTCCATCGAAACGCCAAATAACATGATAGATGAGTAAGGATCGATTAGACACATCACAGGAACAACGCTAATGCGTGTTGTTTCGTTTAAAACTATTTCCAGCTTCTGCTGCGTTCGAGAACTTCGTATCTCACATCAGGGCTACTGGAGTCCATCCAAACGTCAAATAACATGATAGATAAGTAAGGATCGATTAGATACATCACAGGAACAACGCTAATGCGTGTTGTTTCGTTTAAAACTATTTCTAGCTTCAGCTGCGTCCGAGAACTTCGTAACTCACATCAAAGTTACTGGAGTCCATCGAAACGCCAAATAACATGATAGATGAGTAAGGATCGATTAGATACATCACAGGAACAACGCTAATGCGTGTTGTTTCGTTTAAAACTATTTCCAGCTTCTGCTGCGTCCGAAAATTTCTTATCTCACATCAGAGTTACTGGAGTCCATCGAAACGTCAAATAACATAGTAGATAAGTAAGGATCGATTAGATACATCACAGGAACAACGCTAATACGTGTTGTTTCGTTCAAAACTATTTCCAGCTTCTGCTGCGTCCGAGAACTTTGTATCATCACAGGAACAACGCTAATACGTGTTGTTTCGTTTAAAACTATTTCCAGCTTCTACTGCGTCCGAGAACGTCGTATCTCACATCAGAGTTACTGGAGTCCATCCAAACGTCAAATAACATGATAGATAAGTAAGGTTCGATTAGATACATCACAGGAACAACGCTAATGCGTGTTGTTTCGTTTAAAACTATTTCCAGCTTCTGCTGCGTCCGAGAACTTCGTATCTCACATCAAAGTTACTGGAGTCCATCGAAACGCCAAATAACATGATAGATGAGTAAGGATCGATTAGATACATCACAGGAACAACGCTAATGCGTGTTGTTTCGTTTAAAACTATTTCCAGCTTCTGCTGCGTTCGAGAACTTCGTATCTCACATCAGGGTTACTGGAGTCCATCCAAACGTCAAATAACATGATAGATAAGTAAGGATCGATTAGATACATCACAGGAACAACGCTAATACGTGTTGTTTTGTTTAAAACTATTTCTAGCTTCAGCTGCGTCCGAGAACTTCGTATCTCACATCAAAGTTACTGGAGTCCATCGAAACGCCAAATAACATGACAGATGAGTAAGGATCGATTAGATACATCACAGGAACAACGCTAATGCGTGTTGTTTCGTTTAAAACTATTTCCAGCTTCTGCTGCGTCCGAGAACTTCGTATCTCACATCAGGGTTACTGGAGTCCATCCAAACGACAAATAACAAGATAGATAAGTAAGGATCGATTAGATACATCACAGGAACAACGCTAATGGGTGCTGTTTCGTTTAAAACTATTTCTAGCATCAGCTGCGCCCGAGAACTTCGTATCTCACATCAAAGTTACTGGAGTCCATCGAAACGCCAAATAACATGATAGATGAGTAAGGATCGATTAGACACATCACAGGAACAACGCTAATGCGTGTTGTTTCGTTTAAAACTATTTCCAGCTTCTGCTGCGTTCGAGAACTTCGTATATCACATCAGGGCTACTGGAGTCCATCCAAACGTCAAATAACATGATAGATAAGTAGGGATCGATTAGATACATCACAGGAACAACGCTAATGCGTGTTGTTTCGTTTAAAACTATTTCTAGCTTCAGCTGCGTCCGAGAACTTCGTAACTCACATCAAAGTTACTGGAGTCCATCGAAACGCCAAATAACATGATAGATAAGTAAGGATCGATTAGATACATCACAGGAACAACGCTAATGCGTGTTGTTTCGTTTAAAACTATTTCCAGCTTCTGCTGCGTCCGAAAATTTCGTATCTCACATCATAGTTACTGGAGTCCATCGAAACGTCAAATAACATAGTAGATAAGTAAGGATCGATTAGATACATCACTGGAACAACGCTAATACGTGTTGTTTCGTTCAAAACTATTTCCAGCTTCTGCTGCGTCCGAAATCTTTGTATCTCACATCAGAGTTACTGGAGTCCATCCAAACGTCAAATAACATGATAGATGAGTAAGGATCGATTAGATACATCACAGGAACAACGCTAATACGTGTTGTTTCGTTTAAAACTATTTCCAGCTTCTGCTGCGTCCGAGAACGTCGTATCTCATATCAGAGTTACTGGAGTCCATCCAAACGTCAAATAACATGATAGATGAGTAAGGATCGATTAGATACATCACAGGAACAACGCTAATACGTGTTGTTTCGTTCAAAACTATTTCCAGCTTCTGCTGCGTCCGAGAACTTTGTATCATCATAGGAACAACGCTAATACGTGTTGTTTCGTTTAAAACTATTTCCAGCTTCTGCTGCGTCCGAGAACGTCGTATCTCACATCAGAGTTACTGGAGTTCATCCAAACGTCAAATAACATGATAGATAAGTAAGGTTCGATTAGATACATCACAGGAACAACGCTAATGCGTGTTGTTTCGTTTAAAACTATTTCCAGCTTCTGCTGCGTCCGAGAACTTCGTATCTCACATCAAAGTTACTGGAGTCCATCGAAACGCCAAATAACATGATAGATGAGTAAGGATCGATTAGATACATCACAGGAACAACGCTAATGCGTGTTGTTTCGTTTAAAACTATTTCCAGCTTCTGCTGCGTTCGAGAACTTCGTATCTCACATCAGGGTTACTGGAGTCCATCCAAACGTCAAATAACATGATAGATAAGTAAGGATCGATTAGATACATCACAGGAACAACGCTAATGCGTGTTGTTTCGTTTAAAACTATTTCCAGCTTCAGCTGCGTCCGAGAACTTCGTATCTCACATCAAAGTTACTGGAGTCCATCGAAACGCCAAATAACATGACAGATGAGTAAGGATCGATTAGATACATCACAGGAACAACGCTAATGCGTGTTGTTTCGTTTAAAACTATTTCCAGCTTCTGCTGCGTTCGAGAACTTCGTATCTCACATCAGGGTTACTGGAGTCCATCCAAACGTCAAATAACATGATAGATAAGTAGGGATCGATTAGATACATCACAGGAACAACGCTAATACGTGTTGTTTTGTTTAAAACTATTTCTAGCTTCAGCTGCGTCCGAGAACTTCGTATCTCACATCAAAGTTACTGGAGTCCATCGAAACGCCAAATAACATGATAGATGAGTAAGGATCGATTAGATACATCACAGGAACAACGCTAATGCGTGTAGTTTCGTTTAAAATTATTTCCAGCTTCTGCTGCGTCCGAGAACTTCGTATCTCACATCAGGGTTACTGGAGTCCATCCAAACGTCAAATAACAAGATAGATAAGTAAGGATCGATTAGATACATCACAGGAACAACGCTAATGGGTGTTGTTTCGTTTAAAACTATTTCTAGCATCAGCTGCGCCCGAGAACTTCGTATCTCACATCAAAGTTACTGGAGTCCATCGAAACGCCAAATAACATGATAGATGAGTAAGGATCGATTAGACACATCACAGGAACAACGCTAATGCGTGTTGTTTCATTTAAAACTATTTCCAGCTTCTGCTGCGTTCGAGAACTTCGTATCTCACATCAGGGTTACTGGAGTCCATCCAAACGTCAAATAACATGATAGATAAGTAAGGATCGATTAGATACATCACAGGAACAACGCTAATGCGTGTTGTTTCGTTTAAAACTATTTCTAGCTTCAGCTGCGTCCGAGAACTTCGTAACTCACATCAAAGTTACTGGAGTCCATCGAAACGCCGAATAACATGATAGATGAGTAAGGATCGATTAGATACATCACAGGAACAACGCTAATGCGTGTTGTTTCGTTTAAAACTATTTCCAGCTTCTGCTGCGTCCGAAAATTTCGTATCTCACATCATAGTTACTTTAGTCCATCGAAACGTCAAATAACATAGTAGATAAGTAAGGATCGATTAGATACATCACAGGAACAACGCTAATACGTGTTGTTTCGTTCAAAACTATTTCCAGCTTCTGCTGCGTCCGAAATCTTTGTATCTCACATCAGAGTTACTGGAGTCCATCCAAACGTCAAATAACATGATAGATGAGTAAGGATCGATTAGATACATCACAGGAACAACGCTAATGCGTGTTGTTTCGTTTAAAACTATTTCCAGCTTCTGCTGCGTTCGAGAACTTCGTATCTCACATCAAAGTTACTGGAGTCCATCGAAACGCCAAATAACATGATAGATGAGTAAGGATCGATTAGATACATCACAGGAACAACGCTAATGCGTGTTGTTTCGTTTAAAACTATTTCCAGCTTCTGCTGCGACCGAGAACTTCGTATCTCACATCAGGGTTACTGGAGTCCATCCAAACGTCAAATAACATGATAGATAAGTAAGGATCGATTAGATACATCACAGGAACAACGCTAATGCGTGTTGTTTCGTTTAAAACTATTTCTAGCATCAGCTGCGTCCGAGAACTTCGTATATCACATCAAAGTTACTGGAGTCCATCGAAACGCCAAATAACATGATAGATGAGTAAGGATCGATTAGACACATCACAGGAACAACGCTAATGCGTGTTGTTTCGTTTAAAACTATTTCCAGCTTCTGCTGCGTTCGAGAACTTCGTATCTCACATCAGAGTTACTGGAGTGCATCCAAACGTCAAATAACATGATAGATGAGTAAGGATCGATTAGATACATCACAGGAACAACGCTAATGCGTGTTGTTTCGTTTAAAACTATTTCCAGCTTCTGCTGCTTTCGAGAACTTCGTATCTCACATCAAAGTTACTGGAGTCCATCGAAACGCCAAATAACAGGATAGATGAGTAAGGATCGATTAGATACATCACAGGAACAACGCTAATGCGTGTTGTTTCGTTTAAAACTATTTCCAGCTTCTGCTGCGACCGAGAACTTCGTATCTCACATCAGGGTTACTGAAGTCCATCCAAACGTCAAATAACATGATAGATAAGTAAGGATCGATTAGATACATCACAGGAACAACGCTAATGCGTGTTGTTTCGTTTAAAACTATTTCTAGCATCAGCTGCGTCCGAGAATTTCGTATATCACATCAAAGTTACTGGAGTCCATCGAAACGCCAAATAACATGATAGATGAGTAAGGATCGATTAGACACATCACAGGAACAACGCTAATGCGTGTTGTTTCGTTTAAAACTATTTCCAGCTTCTGCTGCGTTCGAGAACTTCGTATCTCACATCAGGGCTACTTTAGTCCATCCAAACGTCAAATAACATGATAGATAAGTAAGGATCGATTAGATACATCACAGGAACAACGCTAATGCCTGTTGTTTCGTTTAAAACTATTTCTAGCTTCAGCTGCGTCCGAGAACTTCGTAACTCACATCAAAGTTACTGGAGTCCATCGAAACGCCAAATAACATGATAGATGAGTAAGGATCGATTAGATACATCACAGGAACAAAGCTAATGCGTGTTGTTTCGTTTAAAACTATTTCCAGCTTCTGCTGCGACCGAGAACTTCGTATCTCACATCAGGGTTACTGGAGTCCATCCAAACGTCAAATAACATGATAGATAAGTAAGGATCGATTAGATACATCACAGGAACAACGCTAATACGTGTTGTTTTGTTTAAAACTATTTCTAGCTTCAGCTGCGTCCGAGAACTTCGTATCTCACATCAAAGTTACTGGAGTCCATCGAAACGCCAAATAACATGACAGATGAGTAAGGATCGATTAGATACATCACAGGAACAACGCTAATGCGTGTTGTTTCGTTTAAAACTATTTCCAGCTTCTGCTGCGTCCGAGAACTTCGTATCTCACATCAGGGTTACTGGAGTCCATCCAAACGACAAATAACAAGATAGATAAGTAAGGATCGATTAGATACATCACAGGAACAACGCTAATGGGTGCTGTTTCGTTTAAAACTATTTCTAGCATCAGCTGCGCCCGAGAACTTCGTATCTCACATCAAAGTTACTGGAGTCCATCGAAACGCCAAATAACATGATAGATGAGTAAGGATCGATTAGACACATCACAGGAACAACGCTAATGCGTGTTGTTTCGTTTAAAATTATTTCCAGCTTCTGCTGCGTTCGAGAACTTCGTATATCACATCAGGGCTACTGGAGTCCATCCAAAAGTCAAATAACATGATAGATAAGTAGGGATCGATTAGATACATCACAGGAACAACGCTAATGCGTGTTGTTTCGTTTAAAACTATTTCTAGCTTCAGCTGCGTCCGAGAACTTCGTAACTCACATCAAAGTTACTGGAGTCCATCGAAACGCCAAATAACATGATAGATAAGTAAGGATCGATTAGATACATCACAGGAACAACGCTAATGCGTGTTGTTTCGTTTAAAACTATTTCCAGCTTCTGCTGCGTCCGAAAATTTCGTATCTCACATCATAGTTACTGGAGTCCATCGAAACGTCAAATAACATAGTAGATAAGTAAGGATCGATTAGATACATCACTGGAACAACGCTAATACGTGTTGTTTCGTTCAAAACTATTTCCAGCTTCTGCTGCGTCCGAAATCTTTGTATCTCACATCAGAGTTACTGGAGTCCATCCAAACGTCAAATAACATGATAGATGAGTAAGGATCGATTAGATACATCACAGGAACAACGCTAATACGTGTTGTTTCGTTTAAAACTATTTCCAGCTTCTGCTGCGTCCGAGAACGTCGTATCTCATATCAGAGTTACTGGAGTCCATCCAAACGTCAAATAACATGATAGATGAGTAAGGATCGATTAGATACATCACAGGAACAACGCTAATACGTGTTGTTTCGTTCAAAACTATTTCCAGCTTCTGCTGCGTCCGAGAACTTTGTATCATCATAGGAACAACGCTAATACGTGTTGTTTCGTTTAAAACTATTTCCAGCTTCTGCTGCGTCCGAGAACGTCGTATCTCACATCAGAGTTACTGGAGTTCATCCAAACGTCAAATAACATGATAGATAAGTAAGGTTCGATTAGATACATCACAGGAACAACGCTAATGCGTGTTGTTTCGTTTAAAACTATTTCCAGCTTCTGCTGCGTCCGAGAACTTCGTATCTCACATCAAAGTTACTGGAGTCCATCGAAACGCCAAATAACATGATAGATGAGTAAGGATCGATTAGATACATCACAGGAACAACGCTAATGCGTGTTGTTTCGTTTAAAACTATTTCCAGCTTCTGCTGCGTTCGAGAACTTCGTATCTCACATCAGGGTTACTGGAGTCCATCCAAACGTCAAATAACATGATAGATAAGTAAGGATCGATTAGATACATCACAGGAACAACGCTAATGCGTGTTGTTTCGTTTAAAACTATTTCCAGCTTCAGCTGCGTCCGAGAACTTCGTATCTCACATCAAAGTTACTGGAGTCCATCGAAACGCCAAATAACATGACAGATGAGTAAGGATCGATTAGATACATCACAGGAACAACGCTAATGCGTGTTGTTTCGTTTAAAACTATTTCCAGCTTCTGCTGCGTTCGAGAACTTCGTATCTCACATCAGGGTTACTGGAGTCCATCCAAACGTCAAATAACATGATAGATAAGTAGGGATCGATTAGATACATCACAGGAACAACGCTAATACGTGTTGTTTTGTTTAAAACTATTTCTAGCTTCAGCTGCGTCCGAGAACTTCGTATCTCACATCAAAGTTACTGGAGTCCATCGAAACGCCAAATAACATGATAGATGAGTAAGGATCGATTAGATACATCACAGGAACAACGCTAATGCGTGTAGTTTCGTTTAAAATTATTTCCAGCTTCTGCTGCGTCCGAGAACTTCGTATCTCACATCAGGGTTACTGGAGTCCATCCAAACGTCAAATAACAAGATAGATAAGTAAGGATCGATTAGATACATCACAGGAACAACGCTAATGGGTGTTGTTTCGTTTAAAACTATTTCTAGCATCAGCTGCGCCCGAGAACTTCGTATCTCACATCAAAGTTACTGGAGTCCATCGAAACGCCAAATAACATGATAGATGAGTAAGGATCGATTAGACACATCACAGGAACAACGCTAATGCGTGTTGTTTCGTTTAAAACTATTTCCAGCTTCTGCTGCGTTCGAGAACTTCGTATCTCACATCAGGGTTACTGGAGTCCATCCAAACGTCAAATAACATGATAGATAAGTAAGGATCGATTAGATACATCACAGGAACAACGCTAATGCGTGTTGTTTCGTTTAAAACTATTTCTAGCTTCAGCTGCGTCCGAGAACTTCGTAACTCACATCAAAGTTACTGGAGTCCATCGAAACGCCGAATAACATGATAGATGAGTAAGGATCGATTAGATACATCACAGGAACAACGCTAATGCGTGTTGTTTCGTTTAAAACTATTTCCAGCTTCTGCTGCGTCCGAAAATTTCGTATCTCACATCATAGTTACTTTAGTCCATCGAAACGTCAAATAACATAGTAGATAAGTAAGGATCGATTAGATACATCACAGGAACAACGCTAATACGTGTTGTTTCGTTCAAAACTATTTCCAGCTTCTGCTGCGTCCGAAATCTTTGTATCTCACATCAGAGTTACTGGAGTCCATCCAAACGTCAAATAACATGATAGATGAGTAAGGATCGATTAGGTACATCACAGGAACAACGCTAATGCGTGTTGTTTCGTTTAAAACTATTTCCAGCTTCTGCTGCGTTCGAGAACTTCGTATCTCACATCAAAGTTACTGGAGTCCATCGAAACGCCAAATAACATGATAGATGAGTAAGGATCGATTAGATACATCACAGGAACAACGCTAATGCGTGTTGTTTCGTTTAAAACTATTTCCAGCTTCTGCTGCGACCGAGAACTTCGTATCTCACATCAGGGTTACTGGAGTCCATCCAAACGTCAAATAACATGATAGATAAGTAAGGATCGATTAGATACATCACAGGAACAACGCTAATGCGTGTTGTTTCGTTTAAAACTATTTCTAGCATCAGCTGCGTCCGAGAACTTCGTATATCACATCAAAGTTACTGGAGTCCATCGAAACGCCAAATAACATGATAGATGAGTAAGGATCGATTAGACACATCACAGGAACAACGCTAATGCGTGTTGTTTCGTTTAAAACTATTTCCAGCTTCTGCTGCGTTCGAGAACTTCGTATCTCACATCAGAGTTACTGGAGTGCATCCAAACGTCAAATAACATGATAGATGAGTAAGGATCGATTAGATACATCACAGGAACAACGCTAATGCGTGTTGTTTCGTTTAAAACTATTTCCAGCTTCTGCTGCTTTCGAGAACTTCGTATCTCACATCAAAGTTACTGGAGTCCATCGAAACGCCAAATAACAGGATAGATGAGTAAGGATCGATTAGATACATCACAGGAACAACGCTAATGCGTGTTGTTTCGTTTAAAACTATTTCCAGCTTCTGCTGCGACCGAGAACTTCGTATCTCACATCAGGGTTACTGAAGTCCATCCAAACGTCAAATAACATGATAGATAAGTAAGGATCGATTAGATACATCACAGGAACAACGCTAATGCGTGTTGTTTCGTTTAAAACTATTTCTAGCATCAGCTGCGTCCGAGAATTTCGTATATCACATCAAAGTTACTGGAGTCCATCGAAACGCCAAATAACATGATAGATGAGTAAGGATCGATTAGACACATCACAGGAACAACGCTAATGCGTGTTGTTTCGTTTAAAACTATTTCCAGCTTCTGCTGCGTTCGAGAACTTCGTATCTCACATCAGGGCTACTTTAGTCCATCCAAACGTCAAATAACATGATAGATAAGTAAGGATCGATTAGATACATCACAGGAACAACGCTAATGCCTGTTGTTTCGTTTAAAACTATTTCTAGCTTCAGCTGCGTCCGAGAACTTCGTAACTCACATCAAAGTTACTGGAGTCCATCGAAACGCCAAATAACATGATAGATGAGTAAGGATCGATTAGATACATCACAGGAACAAAGCTAATGCGTGTTGTTTCGTTTAAAACTATTTCCAGCTTCTGCTGCGACCGAGAACTTCGTATCTCACATCAGGGTTACTGGAGTCCATCCAAACGTCAAATAACATGATAGATAAGTAAGGATCGATTAGATACATCACAGGAACAACGCTAATACGTGTTGTTTTGTTTAAAACTATTTCTAGCTTCAGCTGCGTCCGAGAACTTCGTATCTCACATCAAAGTTACTGGAGTCCATCGAAACGCCAAATAACATGACAGATGAGTAAGGATCGATTAGATACATCACAGGAACAACGCTAATGCGTGTTGTTTCGTTTAAAACTATTTCCAGGTTCTGCTGCGTCCGAGAACTTCGTATCTCACATCAGGGTTACTGGAGTCCATCCAAACGTCAAATAACAAGATAGATAAGTAAGGATCGATTAGATACATCACAGGAACAACGCTAATGGGTGTTGTTTCGTTTAAAACTATTTCTAGCATCAGCTGCGCCCGAGAACTTCGTATCTCACATCAAAGTTACTGGAGTCCATCGAAACGCCAAATAACATGATAGATGAGTAAGGATCGATTAGACACATCACAGGAACAACGCTAATGCGTTTTGTTTCGTTTAAAACTATTTCCAGCTTCTGCTGCGTTCGAGAACTTCGTATCTCACATCAGGGTTACTGGAGTCCATCCAAACGTCAAATAACATGATAGATAAGTAAGGATCGATTAGATACATCACAGGAACAACGCTAATGCGTGTTGTTTCGTTTAAAACTATTTCTAGCTTCAGCTGCGTCCGAGAACTTCGTAACTCTCATCAAAGTTACTGGAGTCCATCGAAACGCCGAATAACATGATAGATGAGTAAGGATCGATTAGATACATCACAGGAACAACGCTAATGCGTGTTGTTTCGTTTAAAACTATTTCCAGTTTCTGCTGCGTCCGAAAATTTCGTATCTCACATCATAGTTACTTTAGTCCATCGAAACGTCAAATAACATAGTAGATAAGTAAGGATCGATTAGATACATCACAGGAACAACGCTAATGCGTGTTGTTTCGTTCAAAACTATTTCCAGCTTCTGCTGCGTCCGAAATCTTTGTATCTCACATCAGAGTTACTGGAGTCCATCCAAAGGTCAAATAACATGATAGATGAGTAAGGATCGATTAGATACATCACAGGAACAACGCTAATGCGTGTTGTTTCGTTTAAAACTATTTCCAGCTTCTGCTGCGACCGAGAACTTCGTATCTCACATCAGGGTTACTGGAGTCCATCCAAACGTCAAATAATATGATAGATAAGTAAGGATCGATTAGATACATCACAGGAACAACGCTAATGCGTGTTGTTTCGTTTAAAACTATTTCTAGCATCAGCTGCGTCCGAGAACTTCGTATCTCACATCAAAGTTACTGGAGTCCATCGAATCGCCAAATAACATGATAGATGAGTAAGGATCGATTAGACACATCACAGGAACAACGCTAATGCGTGTTGTTTCGTTTAAAACTATTTCCAGCTTCTGCTGCGTTCGAGAACTTCGTATCTCACATAAGGGCTACTGGAGTCCATCCAAACGTCAAATAACATGATAGATAAGTAAGGATCGATTAGATACATCACAGGAACAACGCTAATGCGTGTTGTTTCGTTTAAAACTATTTCTAGCTTCAGCTGCGTCCGAGAACTTCGTAACTCACATCAAAGTTACTGGAGTACATCGAAACGCCAAATAACATGATAGATGAGTAAGGATCGATTAGATACATCACAGGAACAACGCTAATGCGTGTTGTTTCGTTTAAAACTATTTCCAGTTTCTGCTGCGTCCGAAAATTTCGTATCTCACATCATAGTTACTGGAGTCCATCGAAACGTCAAATAACATAGTAGATAAGTAAGGATCGATTAGATACATCACAGGAACAACGCTAATACGTGTTGTTTCGTTCAAAACTATTTCCAGCTTCTGCTGCGTCCGAAATCTTTGTATCTCACATCAGAGTTACTGGAGTCCATCCAAACGTCAAATAACATGATAGATGAGTAAGGATCGATTAGATACTTCACAGGAACAACGCTAATACGTGTTGTTTCGTTCAAAACTATTTCCAGCTTTTGCTGCGTCCGAGAACTTCGTATCTCACATCAAAGTTACTGGAGTCCATCGAAACGCCAAACAACATGATAGATGAGTAAGGATCGATTAGATACATCACAGGAACAACGCTAATGCGTGTTGTATCGTTTAAAACTATTTCCAGCTTCTGCTGCGTTCGAGAACTTCGTATCTCACATCAGGGTTACTGGAGTCCATCCAAACGTCAAATAACATGATAGATAAGTAAGGATCGATTAGATACATCACAGGAACAACGCTAATGCGTGTTGTTTCGTTTAAAACTATTTCCAGCTTCAGCTGCGTCCGAGAACTTCGTATCTCACATCAAAGTTACTGGAGTCCATCGAAACTCCAAATAACATGACAGATGAGTAAGGATCGATTAGATACATCACAGGAACAACGCTAATGCGTGTTGTTTCGTTTAAAACTATTTACAGCTTCTGCTGCGTCCGAAAACTCTGTATCTCACATCAGAGTTACTGGAGTCCATCCAAACGTCAAATAACATGATAGATGAGTAAGGATCGATTAGATACATCACAGGAACAACGCTAATACGTGTTGTTTCGTTTAAAACTATTTCTAGCTTCAGCTGCGTCCGAGAACTTCGTATCTCACATCAAAGTTACTGGAGTCCATCGAAACGCCAAATAACATGATAGATGAGTAATGATCGATTAGATACATCACAGGAACAACGCTAATGCGTGTTGTTTCGTTTAAAACTATTTCCAGCTTCTGCTGCGTCCGAAAATTTCGTATCTCACATCAAAGTTACTGGAGTCCATCGAAACGCCAAATAACATGATAGATGAGTAAGGATCGATTAGATACATCACAGGAACAACGCTAATGCGTGTTGTTTCGTTTAAAACTATTTCCAGCTTCTGCTGCGTCCGAGAACTTCGTATCTCACATCAGGGTTACTGGAGTCCATCGAAACGCCAAATAACATGATAGATGAGTAAGGATCGATTAGATACATCTCAGGAACAACGCTAATGCGTGTTGTTTCGTTTAAAACTATTTCGAGCTTCTGCTGCGACCGAGAACTTCGTATCTCACATCAGGGTTACTGGAGTCCATCCAAACGTCAAATAACATGATAGATAAGTAAGGATCGATTAGATACATCACAGGAACAATGCTAATGCGTGTTGTTTCGTTTAAAACTATTTCTAGCATCAGCTGCGTCCGAGAACTTCGTATCTCACATCAAAGTTACTGGAGTCCATCGAAACGCCAAATAACATGATAGATGAGTAAGGATCGATTAGATACATCACAGGAACAACGCTAATGCGTGTTGTTTCGTTTAAAACTATTTCCAATTTCTGCTGCGTTCGAGAACTTCGTATCTCACATCAGGGTTACTGGAGTCCATCCAAACGTCAAATAACATGATAGATAAGTAAGGATCGACTAGATACATCACAGGAACAACGATAATACGTGTTGTTTTGTTTAAAACGATTTCTAGCTTCAGCTGCGTCCGAGAACTTCGTATCTCACAACAAAGTTACTGGAGTCCATCGAAACGCCAAATAACATGATAGATGAGTAAGGATCGATTAGATACATCACAGGAACAAAGCTAATGCGTGTTGTTTCGTTTAAAACTATTTCCAGCTTCTGCTGCGACCGAGAACTTCGTATCTCACATCAGGGTTACTGGAGTCCATCCAAACGTCAAATAACATGATAGATAAGTAAGGATCGATTAGATACATCACAGGAACAACGCTAATACGTGTTGTTTTGTTTAAAACTATTTCTAGCTTCAGCTGCGTCCGAGAACTTCGTATCTCACATCAAAGTTACTGGAGTCCATCGAAACGCCAAATAACATGACAGATGAGTAAGGATCGATTAGATACATCACAGGAACAACGCTAATGCGTGTTGTTTCGTTTAAAACTATTTCCAGGTTCTGCTGCGTCCGAGAACTTCGTATCTCACATCAGGGTTACTGGAGTCCATCCAAACGTCAAATAACAAGATAGATAAGTAAGGATCGATTAGATACATCACAGGAACAACGCTAATGGGTGTTGTTTCGTTTAAAACTATTTCTAGCATCAGCTGCGCCCGAGAACTTCGTATCTCACATCAAAGTTACTGGAGTCCATCGAAACGCCAAATAACATGATAGATGAGTAAGGATCGATTAGACACATCACAGGAACAACGCTAATGCGTTTTGTTTCGTTTAAAACTATTTCCAGCTTCTGCTGCGTTCGAGAACTTCGTATCTCACATCAGGGTTACTGGAGTCCATCCAAACGTCAAATAACATGATAGATAAGTAAGGATCGATTAGATACATCACAGGAACAACGCTAATGCGTGTTGTTTCGTTTAAAACTATTTCTAGCTTCAGCTGCGTCCGAGAACTTCGTAACTCTCATCAAAGTTACTGGAGTCCATCGAAACGCCGAATAACATGATAGATGAGTAAGGATCGATTAGATACATCACAGGAACAACGCTAATGCGTGTTGTTTCGTTTAAAACTATTTCCAGTTTCTGCTGCGTCCGAAAATTTCGTATCTCACATCATAGTTACTTTAGTCCATCGAAACGTCAAATAACATAGTAGATAAGTAAGGATCGATTAGATACATCACAGGAACAACGCTAATGCGTGTTGTTTCGTTTAAAACTATTTCCAGCTTCTGCTGCGTTCGAGAACTTCGTATCTCACATCAGGGTTACTGGAGTCCATCCAAACGTCAAATAACATGATAGATAAGTAAGGATCGATTAGATACATCACAGGAACAACGCTAATGCGTGTTGTTTCGTTTAAAACTATTTCTAGCTTCAGCTGCGTCCGAGAACTTCGTAACTCTCATCAAAGTTACTGGAGTCCATCGAAACGCCGAATAACATGATAGATGAGTAAGGATCGATTAGATACATCACAGGAACAACGCTAATGCGTGTTGTTTCGTTTAAAACTATTTCCAGTTTCTGCTGCGTCCGAAAATTTCGTATCTCACATCATAGTTACTTTAGTCCATCGAAACGTCAAATAACATAGTAGATAAGTAAGGATCGATTAGATACATCACAGGAACAACGCTAATGCGTGTTGTTTCGTTCAAAACTATTTCCAGCTTCTGCTGCGTCCGAAATCTTTGTATCTCACATCAGAGTTACTGGAGTCCATCCAAAGGTCAAATAACATGATAGATGAGTAAGGATCGATTAGATACATCACAGGAACAACGCTAATGCGTGTTGTTTCGTTTAAAACTATTTCCAGCTTCTGCTGCGACCGAGAACTTCGTATCTCACATCAGGGTTACTGGAGTCCATCCAAACGTCAAATAATATGATAGATAAGTAAGGATCGATTAGATACATCACAGGAACAACGCTAATGCGTGTTGTTTCGTTTAAAACTATTTCTAGCATCAGCTGCGTCCGAGAACTTCGTATCTCACATCAAAGTTACTGGAGTCCATCGAATCGCCAAATAACATGATAGATGAGTAAGGATCGATTAGACACATCACAGGAACAACGCTAATGCGTGTTGTTTCGTTTAAAACTATTTCCAGCTTCTGCTGCGTTCGAGAACTTCGTATCTCACATAAGTGCTACTGGAGTCCATCCAAACGTCAAATAACATGATAGATAAGTAAGGATCGATTAGATACATCACAGGAACAACGCTAATGCGTGTTGTTTCGTTTAAAACTATTTCTAGCTTCAGCTGCGTCCGAGAACTTCGTAACTCACATCAAAGTTACTGGAGTACATCGAAACGCCAAATAACATGATAGATGAGTAAGGATCGATTAGATACATCACAGGAACAACGCTAATGCGTGTTGTTTCGTTTAAAACTATTTCCAGTTTCTGCTGCGTAAGAAAATTTCGTATCTCACATCATAGTTACTGGAGTCCATCGAAACGTCAAATAACATAGTAGATAAGTAAGGATCGATTAGATACATCACAGGAACAACGCTAATACGTGTTGTTTCGTTCAAAACTATTTCCAGCTTCTGCTGCGTCCGAAATCTTTGTATCTCACATCAGAGTTACTGGAGTCCATCCAAACGTCAAATAACATGATAGATGAGTAAGGATCGATTAGATACTTCACAGGAACAACGCTAATACGTGTTGTTTCGTTCAAAACTATTTCCAGCTTTTGCTGCGTCCGAGAACTTCGTATCTCACATCAAAGTTACTGGAGTCCATCGAAACGCCAAACAACATGATAGATGAGTAAGGATCGATTAGATACATCACAGGAACAACGCTAATGCGTGTTGTATCGTTTAAAACTATTTCCAGCTTCTGCTGCGTTCGAGAACTTCGTATCTCACATCAGGGTTACTGGAGTCCATCCAAACGTCAAATAACATGATAGATAAGTAAGGATCGATTAGATACATCACAGGAACAACGCTAATGCGTGTTGTTTCGTTTAAAACTATTTCCAGCTTCAGCTGCGTCCGAGAACTTCGTATCTCACATCAAAGTTACTGGAGTCCATCGAAACTCCAAATAACATGACAGATGAGTAAGGATCGATTAGATACATCACAGGAACAACGCTAATGTGTGTTGTTTCGTTTAAAACTATTTACAGCTTCTGCTGCGTCCGAAAACTCTGTATCTCACATCAGAGTTACTGGAGTCCATCCAAACGTCAAATAACATGATAGATGAGTAAGGATCGATTAGATACATCACAGGAACAACGCTAATACGTGTTGTTTCGTTTAAAACTATTTCTAGCTTCAGCTGCGTCCGAGAACTTCGTATCTCACATCAAAGTTACTGGAGTCCATCGAAACGCCAAATAACATGATAGATGAGTAATGATCGATTAGATACATCACAGGAACAACGCTAATGCGTGTTGTTTCGTTTAAAACTATTTCCAGCTTCTGCTGCGTCCGAAAATTTCGTATCTCACATCAAAGTTACTGGAGTCCATCGAAACGCCAAATAACATGATAGATGAGTAAGGATCGATTAGATACATCACAGGAACAACGCTAATGCGTGTTGTTTCGTTTAAAACTATTTCCAGCTTCTGCTGCGTCCGAGAACTTCGTATCTCACATCAGGGTTACTGGAGTCCATCGAAACGCCAAATAACATGATAGATGAGTAAGGATCGATTAGATACATCTCAGGAACAACGCTAATGCGTGTTGTTTCGTTTAAAACTATTTCGAGCTTCTGCTGCGACCGAGAACTTCGTATCTCACATCAGGGTTACTGGAGTCCATCCAAACGTCAAATAACATGATAGATAAGTAAGGATCGATTAGATACATCACAGGAACAATGCTAATGCGTGTTGTTTCGTTTAAAACTATTTCTAGCATCAGCTGCGTCCGAGAACTTCGTATCTCACATCAAAGTTACTGGAGTCCATCGAAACGCCAAATAACATGATAGATGAGTAAGGATCGATTAGATACATCACAGGAACAACGCTAATGCGTGTTGTTTCGTTTAAAACTATTTCCAATTTCTGCTGCGTTCGAGAACTTCGTATCTCACATCAGGGTTACTGGAGTCCATCCAAACGTCAAATAACATGATAGATAAGTAAGGATCGACTAGATACATCACAGGAACAACGATAATACGTGTTGTTTTGTTTAAAACGATTTCTAGCTTCAGCTGCGTCCGAGAACTTCGTATCTCACAACAAAGTTACTGGAGTCCATCGAAACGCCAAATAACATGATAGATGAGTAAGGATCGATTAGATACATCACAGGAACAAAGCTAATGCGTGTTGTTTCGTTTAAAACTATTTCCAGCTTCTGCTGCGACCGAGAACTTCGTATCTCACATCAGGGTTACTGGAGTCCATCCAAACGTCAAATAACATGATAGATAAGTAAGGATCGATTAGATACATCACAGGAACAACGCTAATACGTGTTGTTTTGTTTAAAACTATTTCTAGCTTCAGCTGCGTCCGAGAACTTCGTATCTCACATCAAAGTTACTGGAGTCCATCGAAACGCCAAATAACATGACAGATGAGTAAGGATCGATTAGATACATCACAGGAACAACGCTAATATGTGTTGTTTCGTTTAAAACTATTTCCAGGTTCTGCTGCGTCCGAGAACTTCGTATCTCACATCAGGGTTACTGGAGTCCATCCAAACGTCAAATAACAAGATAGATAAGTAAGGATCGATTAGATACATCACAGGAACAACGCTAATGGGTGTTGTTTCGTTTAAAACTATTTCTAGCATCAGCTGCGCCCGAGAACTTCGTATCTCACATCAAAGTTACTGGAGTCCATCGAAACGCCAAATAACATGATAGATGAGTAAGGATCGATTAGACACATCACAGGAACAACGCTAATGCGTTTTGTTTCGTTTAAAACTATTTCCAGCTTCTGCTGCGTTCGAGAACTTCGTATCTCACATCAGGGTTACTGGAGTCCATCCAAACGTCAAATAACATGATAGATAAGTAAGGATCGATTAGATACATCACAGGAACAACGCTAATGCGTGTTGTTTCGTTTAAAACTATTTCTAGCTTCAGCTGCGTCCGAGAACTTCGTAACTCTCATCAAAGTTACTGGAGTCCATCGAAACGCCGAATAACATGATAGATGAGTAAGGATCGATTAGATACATCACAGGAACAACGCTAATGCGTGTTGTTTCGTTTAAAACTATTTCCAGCTTCTGCTGCGTCCGAAAATTTCGTATCTCACATCATAGTTACTTTAGTCCATCGAAACGTCAAATAACATAGTAGATAAGTAAGGATCGATTAGATACATCACAGGAACAACGCTAATGCGTGTTGTTTCGTTCAAAACTATTTCCAGCTTCTGCTGCGTCCGAAATCTTTGTATCTCACATCAGAGTTACTGGAGTCCATCCAAAGGTCAAATAACATGATAGATGAGTAAGGATCGATTAGATACATCACAGGAACAACGCTAATGCGTGTTGTTTCGTTTAAAACTATTTCCAGCTTCTGCTGCGACCGAGAACTTCGTATCTCACATCAGGGTTACTGGAGTCCATCCAAACGTCAAATAATATGATAGATAAGTAAGGATCGATTAGATACATCACAGGAACAACGCTAATGCGTGTTGTTTCGTTTAAAACTATTTCTAGCATCAGCTGCGTCCGAGAACTTCGTATCTCACATCAAAGTTACTGGAGTCCATCGAATCGCCAAGTAACATGATAGATGAGTAAGGATCGATTAGACACATCACAGGAACAACGCTAATGCGTGTTGTTTCGTTTAAAACTATTTCCAGCTTCTGCTGCGTTCGAGAACTTCGTATCTCACATAAGGGCTACTGGAGTCCATCCAAACGTCAAATAACATGATAGATAAGTAAGGATCGATTAGATACATCACAGGAACAACGCTAATGCGTGTTGTTTCGTTTAAAACTATTTCTAGCTTCAGCTGCGTCCGAGAACTTCGTAACTCACATCAAAGTTACTGGAGTACATCGAAACGCCAAATAACATGATAGATGAGTAAGGATCGATTAGATACATCACAGGAACAACGCTAATGCGTGTTGTTTCGTTTAAAACTATTTCCAGTTTCTGCTGCGTCCGAAAATTTCGTATCTCACATCATAGTTACTGGAGTCCATCGAAACGTCAAATAACATAGTAGATAAGTAAGGATCGATTAGATACATCACAGGAACAACGCTAATACGTGTTGTTTCGTTCAAAACTATTTCCAGCTTCTGCTGCGTCCGAAATCTTTGTATCTCACATCAGAGTTACTGGAGTCCATCCAAACGTCAAATAACATGATAGATGAGTAAGGATCGATTAGATACTTCACAGGAACAACGCTAATACGTGTTGTTTCGTTCAAAACTATTTCCAGCTTTTGCTGCGTCCGAGAACTTCGTATCTCACATCAAAGTTACTGGAGTCCATCGAAACGCCAAACAACATGATAGATGAGTAAGGATCGATTAGATACATCACAGGAACAACGCTAATGCGTGTTGTATCGTTTAAAACTATTTCCAGCTTCTGCTGCGTTCGAGAACTTCGTATCTCACATCAGGGTTACTGGAGTCCATCCAAACGTCAAATAACATGATAGATAAGTAAGGATCGATTAGATACATCACAGGAACAACGCTAATGCGTGTTGTTTCGTTTAAAACTATTTCCAGCTTCAGCTGCGTCCGAGAACTTCGTATCTCACATCAAAGTTACTGGAGTCCATCGAAACTCCAAATAACATGACAGATGAGTAAGGATCGATTAGATACATCACAGGAACAACGCTAATGCGTGTTGTTTCGTTTAAAACTATTTACAGCTTCTGCTGCGTCCGAAAACTCTGTATCTCACATCAGAGTTACTGGAGTCCATCCAAACGTCAAATAACATGATAGATGAGTAAGGATCGATTAGATACATCACAGGAACAACGCTAATACGTGTTGTTTCGTTTAAAACTATTTCTAGCTTCAGCTGCGTCCGAGAACTTCGTATCTCACATCAAAGTTACTGGAGTCCATCGAAACGCCAAATAACATGATAGATGAGTAATGATCGATTAGATACATCACAGGAACAACGCTAATGCGTGTTGTTTCGTTTAAAACTATTTCCAGCTTCTGCTGCGTCCGAAAATTTCGTATCTCACATCAAAGTTACTGGAGTCCATCGAAACGCCAAATAACATGATAGATGAGTAAGGTTCGATTAGATACATCACAGGAACAACGCTAATGCGTGTTGTTTCGTTTAAAACTATTTCCAGCTTCTGCTGCGTCCGAGAACTTCGTATCTCACATCAGGGTTACTGGAGTCCATCGAAACGCCAAATAACATGATAGATGAGTAAGGATCGATTAGATACATCTCAGGAACAACGCTAATGCGTGTTGTTTCGTTTAAAACTATTTCGAGCTTCTGCTGCGATCGAGAACTTCGTATCTCACATCAGGGTTACTGGAGTCCATCCAAACGTCAAATAACATGATAGATAAGTAAGGATCGATTAGATACATCACAGGAACAATGCTAATGCGTGTTGTTTCGTTTAAAACTATTTCTAGCATCAGCTGCGTCCGAGAACTTCGTATCTCACATCAAAGTTACTGGAGTCCATCGAAACGCCAAACAACATGATAGATGAGTAAGGATCGATTAGATACATCACAGGAACAACGCTAATGCGTGTTGTATCGTTTAAAACTATTTCCAGCTTCTGCTGCGTTCGAGAACTTCGTATCTCACATCAGGGCTACTTTAGTCCATCCAAACGTCAAATAACATGATAGATAAGTAAGGATCGATTAGATACATCATAGGAACAACGCTAATGCCTGTTGTTTCGTTTAAAACTATTTCTAGCTTCAGCTGCGTCCGAGAACTTCGTAACTCACATCAAAGTTACTGGAGTCCATCGAAACGCCAAATAACATGATAGATGAGTAAGGATCGATTAGATACATCACAGGAACAAAGCTAATGCGTGTTGTTTCGTTTAAAACTATTTCCAGCTTCTGCTGCGACCGAGAACTTCGTATCTCACATCAGGGTTACTGGAGTCCATCCAAACGTCAAATAACATGATAGATAAGTAAGGATCGATTAGATACATCACAGGAACAACGCTAATACGTGTTGTTTTGTTTAAAACTATTTCTAGCTTCAGCTGCGTCCGAGAACTTCGTATCTCACATCAAAGTTACTGGAGTCCATCGAAACGCCAAATAACATGACAGATGAGTAAGGATCGATTAGATACATCACAGGAACAACGCTAATGCGTGTTGTTTCGTTTAAAACTATTTCCAGGTTCTGCTGCGTCCGAGAACTTCGTATCTCACATCAGGGTTACTGGAGTCCATCCAAACGTCAAATAACAAGATAGATAAGTAAGGATCGATTAGATACATCACAGGAACAACGCTAATGGGTGTTGTTTCGTTTAAAACTATTTCTAGCATCAGCTGCGCCCGAGAACTTCGTATCTCACATCAAAGTTACTGGAGTCCATCGAAACGCCAAATAACATGATAGATGAGTAAGGATCGATTAGACACATCACAGGAACAACGCTAATGCGTTTTGTTTCGTTTAAGACTATTTCCAGCTTCTGCTGCGTTCGAGAACTTCGTATCTCACATCAGGGTTACTGGAGTCCATCCAAACGTCAAATAACATGATAGATAAGTAAGGATCGATTAGATACATCACAGGAACAACGCTAATGCGTGTTGTTTCGTTTAAAACTATTTCTAGCTTCAGCTGCGTCCGAGAACTTCGTAACTCTCATCAAAGTTACTGGAGTCCATCGAAACGCCGAATAACATGATAGATGAGTAAGGATCGATTAGATACATCACAGGAACAACGCTAATGCGTGTTGTTTCGTTTAAAACTATTTCCAGCTTCTGCTGCGTCCGAAAATTTCGTATCTCACATCATAGTTACTTTAGTCCATCGAAACGTCAAATAACATAGTAGATAAGTAAGGATCGATTAGATACATCACAGGAACAACGCTAATGCGTGTTGTTTCGTTCAAAACTATTTCCAGCTTCTGCTGCGTCCGAAATCTTTGTATCTCACATCAGAGTTACTGGAGTCCATCCAAAGGTCAAATAACATGATAGATGAGTAAGGATCGATTAGATACATCACAGGAACAACGCTAATGCGTGTTGTTTCGTTTAAAACTATTTCCAGCTTCTGCTGCGACCGAGAACTTCGTATCTCACATCAGGGTTACTGGAGTCCATCCAAACGTCAAATAATATGATAGATAAGTAAGGATCGATTAGATACATCACAGGAACAACGCTAATGCGTGTTGTTTCGTTTAAAACTATTTCTAGCATCAGCTGCGTCCGAGAACTTCGTATCTCACATCAAAGTTACTGGAGTCCATCGAATCGCCAAATAACATGATAGATGAGTAAGGATCGATTAGACACATCACAGGAACAACGCTAATGCGTGTTGTTTCGTTTAAAACTATTTCCAGCTTCTGCTGCGTTCGAGAACTTCGTATCTCACATAAGGGCTACTGGAGTCCATCCAAACGTCAAATAACATGATAGATAAGTAAGGATCGATTAGATACATCACAGGAACAACGCTAATGCGTGTTGTTTCGTTTAAAACTATTTCTAGCTTCAGCTGCGTCCGAGAACTTCGTAACTCACATCAAAGTTACTGGAGTACATCGAAACGCCAAATAACATGATAGATGAGTAAGGATCGATTAGATACATCACAGGAACAACGCTAATGCGTGTTGTTTCGTTTAAAACTATTTCCAGTTTCTGCTGCGTCCGAAAATTTCGTATCTCACATCATAGTTACTGGAGTCCATCGAAACGTCAAATAACATAGTAGATAAGTAAGGATCGATTAGATACATCACAGGAACAACGCTAATACGTGTTGTTTCGTTCAAAACTATTTCCAGCTTCTGCTGCGTCCGAAATCTTTGTATCTCACATCAGAGTTACTGGAGTCCATCCAAACGTCAAATAACATGATAGATGAGTAAGGATCGATTAGATACTTCACAGGAACAACGCTAATACGTGTTGTTTCGTTCAAAACTATTTCCAGCTTTTGCTGCGTCCGAGAACTTCGTATCTCACATCAAAGTTACTGGAGTACATCGAAACGCCAAACAACATGATAGATGAGTAAGGATCGATTAGATACATCACAGGAACAACGCTAATGCGTGTTGTATCGTTTAAAACTATTTCCAGCTTCTGCTGCGTTCGAGAACTTCGTATCTCACATCAGGGTTACTGGAGTCCATCCAAACGTCAAATAACATGATAGATAAGTAAGGATCGATTAGATACATCACAGGAACAACGCTAATGCGTGTTGTTTCGTTTAAAACTATTTCCAGCTTCAGCTGCGTCCGAGAACTTCGTATCTCACATCAAAGTTACTGGAGTCCATCGAAACTCCAAATAACATGACAGATGAGTAAGGATCGATTAGATACATCACAGGAACAACGCTAATGCGTGTTGTTTCGTTTAAAACTATTTACAGCTTCTGCTGCGTCCGAAAACTCTGTATCTCACATCAGAGTTACTGGAGTCCATCCAAACGTCAAATAACATGATAGATGAGTAAGGATCGATTAGATACATCACAGGAACAACGCTAATACGTGTTGTTTCGTTTAAAACTATTTCTAGCTTCAGCTGCGTCCGAGAACTTCGTATCTCACATCAAAGTTACTGGAGTCCATCGAAACGCCAAATAACATGATAGATGAGTAATGATCGATTAGATACATCACAGGAACAACGCTAATGCGTGTTGTTTCGTTTAAAACTATTTCCAGCTTCTGCTGCGTCCGAAAATTTCGTATCTCACATCAAAGTTACTGGAGTCCATCGAAACGCCAAATAACATGATAGATGAGTAAGGATCGATTAGATACATCACAGGAACAACGCTAATGCGTGTTGTTTCGTTTAAAACTATTTCCAGCTTCTGCTGCGTCCGAGAACTTCGTATCTCACATCAGGGTTACTGGAGTCCATCGAAACGCCAAATAACATGATAGATGAGTAAGGATCGATTAGATACATCTCAGGAACAACGCTAATGCGTGTTGTTTCGTTTAAAACTATTTCGAGCTTCTGCTGCGACCGAGAACTTCGTATCTCACATCAGGGTTACTGGAGTCCATCCAAACGTCAAATAACATGATAGATAAGTAAGGATCGATTAGATACATCACAGGAACAATGCTAATGCGTGTTGTTTCGTTTAAAACTATTTCTAGCATCAGCTGCGTCCGAGAACTTCGTATCTCACATCAAAGTTACTGGAGTCCATCGAAACGCCAAATAACATGATAGATGAGTAAGGATCGATTAGATACATCACAGGAACAACGCTAATGCGTGTTGTTTCGTTTAAAACTATTTCCAATTTCTGCTGCGTTCGAGAACTTCGTATCTCACATCAGGGTTACTGGAGTCCATCCAAACGTCAAATAACATGATAGATAAGTAAGGATCGACTAGATACATCACAGGAACAACGATAATACGTGTTGTTTTGTTTAAAACGATTTCTAGCTTCAGCTGCGTCCGAGAACTTCGTATCTCACAACAAAGTTACTGGAGTCCATCGAAACGCCAAATAACATGATAGATGAGTAAGGATCGATTAGATACATCACAGGAACAACGCTAATGCGTGTTGTTTCGTTTAAAACTATTTCTAGCATCAGCTGCGCCCGAGAACTTCGTATCTCACATCAAAGTTACTGGAGTCCATCGAAACGCCAAATAACATGATAGATGAGTAAGGATCGATTAGATACATCACAGGAACAACGCTAATGCGTGTTGTTTCGTTTAAAACTATTTCCAGTTTCTGCTGCGTCCGAAAATTTCGTATCTCACATCATAGTTACTGGAGTCCATCGAAACGTCAAATAACATAGTAGATAAGTAAGGATCGATTAGATACATCACAGGAACAACGCTAATACGTGTTGTTTCGTTCAAAACTATTTCCAGCTTCTGCTGCGTCCGAAATCTTTGTATCTCACATCAGAGTTACTGGAGTCCATCCAAACGTCAAATAACATGATAGATGAGTAAGGATCGATTAGATACTTCACAGGAACAACGCTAATACGTGTTGTTTCGTTCAAAACTATTTCCAGCTTTTGCTGCGTCCGAGAACTTCGTATCTCACATCAAAGTTACTGGAGTCCATCGAAACGCCAAATAACATGATAGATGAGTAAGGATCGATTAGATACATCACAGGAACAACGCTAATGCGTGTTGTATCGTTTAAAACTATTTCCAGCTTCTGCTGCGTTCGAGAACTTCGTATCTCACATCAGGGTTACTGGAGTCCATCCAAACGTCAAATAACATGATAGATAAGCAAGGATCGATTAGATACATCACAGGAACAACGCTAATGCGTGTTGTTTCGTTTAAAACTATTTCCAGCTTCAGCTGCGTCCGAGAACTTCGTATCTCACATCAAAGTTACTGGAGTCCATCGAAACTCCAAATAACATGACAGATGAGTAAGGATCGATTAGATACATCACAGGAACAACGCTAATGCGTGTTGTTTCGTTTAAAACTATTTACAGCTTCTGCTGCGTCCGAAAACTCTGTATCTCACATCAGAGTTACTGGAGTCCATCCAAACGTCAAATAACATGATAGATGAGTAAGGATCGATTAGATACATCACAGGAACAACGCCAATACGTGTTGTTTCGTTTAAAACTATTTCCAGCTTCTGCTGCGTCCGAAAATTTCGTATCTCACATCAAAGTTACTGGAGTCCATCGAAACGCCAAATAACATGATAGATGAGTAAGGATCGATTAGATACATCACAGGAACAACGCTAATGCGTGTTGTTTCGTTTAAAACTATTTCCAGCTTCTGCTGCGTCCGAGAACTTCGTATCTCACATCAGGGTTACTGGAGTCCATCGAAACGCCAAATAACATGATAGATGAGTAAGGATCGATTAGATACATCTCAGGAACAACGCTAATGCGTGTTGTTTCGTTTAAAACTATTTCGAGCTTCTGCTGCGACCGAGAACTTCGTATCTCACATCAGGGTTACTGGAGTCCATCCAAACGTCAAATAACATGATAGATAAGTAAGGATCGATTAGATACATCACAGGAACAATGCTAATGCGTGTTGTTTCGTTTAAAACTATTTCTAGCATCAGCTGCGTCCGAGAACTTCGTATCTCACATCAAAGTTACTGGAGTCCATCGAAACGCCAAATAACATGATAGATGAGTAAGGATCGATTAGATACATCACAGGAACAACGCTAATGCGTGTTGTTTCGTTTAAAACTATTTCCAATTTCTGCTGCGTTCGAGAACTTCGTATCTCACATCAGGGTTACTGGAGTCCATCCAAACGTCAAATAACATGATAGATAAGTAAGGATCGACTAGATACATCACAGGAACAACGATAATACGTGTTGTTTTGTTTAAAACGATTTCTAGCTTCAGCTGCGTCCGAGAACTTCGTATCTCACAACAAAGTTACTGGAGTCCATCGAAACGCCAAATAACATGATAGATGAGTAAGGATCGATTAGATACATCACAGGAACAACGCTAATGCGTGTTGTTTCGTTTAAAACTATTTCTAGCATCAGCTGCGCCCGAGAACTTCGTATCTCACATCAAAGTTACTGGAGTCCATCGAAACGCCAAATAACATGATAGATGAGTAAGGATCGATTAGACACATCACAGGAACAACGCTAATGCGTGTTGTTTCGTTTAAAACTATTTCCAGCTTCTGCTGCGTTCGAGAACTTCGTATCTCACATCAGGGTTACTGGAGTCCATCCAAACGTCAAATAACATGATAGATAAGTAAGGATCGATTAGATACATCACAGGAACAACGCTAATGCGTGTTGTTTCGTTTAAAACTATTTCTAGATTCAGCTGCGTCCGAGAACTTCGTAACTCACATCAAAGTTACTGGAGTCCATCGAAACGCCGAATAACATGATAGATGAGTAAGGATCAATTAGATACATCACAGGAACAACGCTAATGCGTGTTGTTTCGTTTAAAACTATTTCCAGCTTCTGCTGCGTCCGAAAATTTCGTATCTCACATCAGAATTACTAGAGTCCATCGAAACGTCAAATAACATGATAGATGAGTAGGGATCGATTAGATACATCACAGGAACAACGCTAATGTGTGTTGTTTCTTCTAAAACTATTTCCAGCTTCTGCTGCGTCCGAAAACTTCGCATCTCACATCAGAATTACTAGAGTCCATCGAAACGCCAAATAACATGATAGATGAGTAAGGATCGATTTAATACATCACAGGAACAACGCCAATGCGTGTTGTTTCGTTTGAAACTATTTCCAGCTTCTGCTGCGTCCGAAAATTTCGTATCTCACATCAAAGTTACTGGAGTCCATCGAAACGCCAAATAACATGATAGATGAGTAAGGATCGATTAGATACATCACAGGAACAACGCTAATGCGTGTTGTTTCGTTTAAAACTATTTCTAGCATCAGCTGCGTCCGAGAACTTCGTATCTCACATCAAAGTTACTGGAGTCCATCGAAACGTCAAATAACATAGTTAGCTACTATGTTATTTGACGTTTCGATGGACTCCAGTAACTCTGATGTGAGATTCGAGGTTTTCGGACGCAGCAGAAGCTGGAAATAGTTTTAAACGAAACAACACGTATTAGCGTTGTTCCTGTGATGTATCTAATCGACCCTTACTCATCTATCATGTTATTTGACGTTTGAATGGACTCCAGTAACTCTGATGTGAGATACAAAGTTCTCGGACGCAGCAGAAGCTGGAAATAGTTTTGAACGAAACAACACGTATTAGCGTTGTTCCTGTGATGTATCTAATCGATCCTTACTTATCTACTATGTTATTTGACGTTTCGATGGACTCCAGTAGCTCTGATGTGAGTTACGAAATTTTCGGACGCAGCAGAAGCTGGAAATAGTTTTAAATGATACAACACGCATTAGCGTTGTTCCTGTGATGTATGTAATCGATCCTTACTCATCTATCATGTTATTTGACGTTTGGATGGGCTCCAGTAACTCTGAAGTGAGATACGAAGTTCTCGGACGCAGCTGAAGCTGGAAATAGTTTTAAACGAAACAACACGCATTAGCGTTGTTCCTGTGATGTATCTAATCGATCCTTACTCATCTATCATGTTATTTTACGTTTGGATGGACTCCAGTAACTCTGATGTGAGATACAAAGATTTCGGACGCAGCAGAAGCTGGAAATAGTTTTAAACGAAACAACACGCATTAGCGTTGTTCCTGTGATGTTTCTAATCGATCCTTACTCATCTATCATGTTATTTGGCGTTTCGATTGACTCCAGTAACTTTGATGTGAGATATGAAGTTCTCGGACGCAGCTGATGCTAGAAATAGTTTTAAACGAAACAACACGCATTAGCGTTGTTCCTGTGATGTATCTAATCGATCCTTACTTATCTATCATGTTATTTGACGTTTGGATGGACTCCAGTAACCCTGATGTGAGATACGAAGTTCTCGGACGCAGCAGAAGCTGGAAATAGTTTTAAGCGAAACAACACGCATTAGCGTTGTTCCTGTGATGTATCTAATCGATCCTTACTTATCTATCATGTTATTTGGCGTTTCGATGGACTCCAGTAACTTTGATGTGAGATACGAAGTTCTCGGAAGAAGCAGATGCTAGAAATAGTTTTGAACGAAACAACACGCATTAGCGTTGTTCCTGTGATGTATCTAATCGATCCTTCCTTATCTACTATGTTATTTGACGTTTCGATTTACTCCAGTAACTCTGATGTGAGATACGAAATTTTCGGACGCAGCAGAAGCTGGAAATAGTTGGTACCTTACCTTTCCAGGAAGATAATCAGATGTTGCATCGTGACGTCAGTTTCGACGCATCCGGCAGCTAACATCGTGGGAGTAATCTCAAGCCAACAACAATGACCCAAACAACAAAAAAAACTAACAAAATGCGCCACTCAATTTAATTTACTTTCCGCGGGAAATTAAGAAAAACGCGGTACGTCCTTGTTAAACAAATTGTTTTATTTACACACAAAGAAAACAGTACAGTAGAAAAAAAATTAATCAGTTTACAAAATAAATCACGCAGTACACCAAACAAAATAAAAGATAAATGCGACACAACAAAATTTAAGTGTTCATTAAAGTGGCGCGTACAGGCCACAAACAAAAAAAACAAATTAAGTGATTACGCAACAAACTTGCGTTACAAACAGAAAAACAAAGGATTGATTCAAATCCCTCTACTCGTAATGTGACGTTCGAGGTAAAACAAGCGTTCGTTGTTCGCAACAATAATCAATTAAAAACAAAATTAAAAGGTCCGACCTTGTCCGTTGGTCAGTTAGGCGGTCCCAAATTTTCCTCGGGCCGCAACACGTCAGCCACGGAGAGGGCAAATCGACGAGTCTCGGGTCGAGTCCGTCAGCGGAAGGTAATTTCTACACTTCTCGCAGAAATTCCGAACTCCCAAACGCAAAAAAAAAGGGGGGAAGAAAAAAGCCTGAAGAAAGAAACAAATATGCCCCCGTTACACACGAATCAACCAATTTCCCACACTTATTAACTCACCTGCCCTAACAAGCAGGCTTTCTGAGGAAAACGCAAAACAAGCGTTTATTGCTGCAGCAATCGCACAGGATCCGGTCAAAGCCGAAGGAGAATTTGTCCACGTAGAGGACGAATTCACGCACAACACCAAGTGAAAATCACTCACACAAAATACATGCGATCACTGCGGGAATTAATTTGGGAATGAATACGGTACGAACTTGGTTCGTGGTAACGAGTTAAAACGGGGAGAACGGGGGGAGAACATTCCAGAATCATACCAATGAACCAATCCCAATAAGTGTCTGACTAAACTTCAGCCAATCAATTCGAATGTCAAAGTTCGTTTCACACGGCGGTAGAAATTGCGACATAGAATGAAATCGAAATTATAACTGACTAAGCAAAAAAAATATAGGGAACAAAAAAAACGCGTCAAGCCGACGCCGCGTGAAAGCCCATAAAGCGAATTGAAAACAGCCTAACACTTTTCCCTGGGTAAAATAAACAAACGTATTTTCTCAAAGAACACGAGGTCGTAAAGCAAGCGCGGAGTATGTGTAATTAAGCGCAGCCCGAAACGAGCGGCGTTGTAAAAGAGATCTGCGTCGGCGATAACAAAAGACCGCAAATGCGACGAAAGGTTGAGTTCGCCCGCACGCCGGCGGCTAACATGAAAACACATCTATTTTTAGCTCGCAATACAACATACAGGGTGGCTCAAAACAACCGGGGAAATTTGCACGGTAACAATCCCACCCTTACTTCGATGGAAATTTTACCTAAGGAAAATTTCTAGACGAAGCTATAGAGAGTTACTCAGAATAAACCGGGCATGTAGGGGGAGGGGCAACGACACGGGAACGCGGACGGAAACTCATAGTCTAAGACTGCGGACAAGACTTTACACAAAACGGACATTGGTCAAAGACCACGGGAAAAATTCAAACCAAACGTTACCCAAGCAGCAACACGCCCACACGGAGCATAAACCGGACTGGTACGCAAGAAGAGCAAAAGGGAAACAAAGAGTCAGGTGGGGTCCGCATGTTGACAAGCATCAACATCGTCTGACCAGGAAACACCACGCCACCTGGCAAACACAAGAAGAGGAAGTTAACTATACCACTCCCGATCAATACACCGCGCGGCCATGCCACTACTCAAGCAATGTTCGTTGAAATGTTACAAAATCCTCAAATACCAAAAGAGTTTCCCAGGCAACGTAAAATTTGACAGTATTCTAAGGATGCTGGGACATCCTGGAAAAGACCAACATCACCGAGAAATTTACTTGGATCCACAACAATGTAAAACAAAAAAGAAACCCGTCTGTCCAGGACTTGGCCCAAACCACAACCAACCGCGCGCGTGTCACAGACATTGGGAGGTGGCAGAGTCCTAAGACTGTAACAACCAAGCCTGGGACAAACTTCGAAACTAAGCTAAAACAAAACCGGGGTAAAAACTATGGAAATGGCAAACTACAATGAAATATACGGGACAAAATGAATGGAAAGAGCAAATAATAGCAACAAAATGAAAATCCAAACGATCTCGGTCCATCGGAAGTCTTTTCCGAAACGAGAAGAAGAAGACAAAAGGGAAGGAAAAAAAATTAAATGATCCGGTGATCAACGCGAAATTTTGCTATAAAGCAAGTGAAATTCGTGGTCGACTGGTAAGGTCGAACCGCGAAGCAATAAGGCACACTACGGTACCTGAAGTCAAATCCTACTCCCAGGGCAAAACTAAAATACGGGGAAGAAAATTTTACTAAGGTTAAAAGACTCTAATCCTGGGGATCCCCTAGTCACGAGGAGTTGTCAGCTCCGTCACGAAATTTGTCTTCCAAGAAGACCCACAACGATGAACTCCACACCACGATCCTCACACTCCAAGACCGCAAACAGGTCATAATCCGTCTGTGGACCAACGTAAGCCTAAGCAGGGATCAAAGTAGGGAATATCGCCGTCCCACCAAAACGACATGAGAAAAAAAAAATGAAACTCCTCACAACGAGATACGCTCTCGTCAGGCGAAAAACAGTCACAACCGGGAATTTTCCTACTTTAGAAAAAAAGTAAACTGAAGAAAGTCGAATCCGGGTAATAAAAAAAGTTCGAGATGACAAAATCTCAAAAGGACACCCAAAAAAGGTAGAGGTTACAGGGGGGAAGGGGAAAGAAAGAGAGAAGTTGAGGAAGACAGACAACAGGAAAGTAAAAGTCCTCCAATCGGAACACACCGTACTACAGCTCCGATTCCTCTGAGGAACATCCGTTAGCGGTACGTCAGAGAGAGAGGGCAAGCGATACCTTCACGGGATCCAGCACGCTTGGAACTCCCACACGCTCTGGCGGGTGCCAAGAGATATCCCAGAGTCGGCAGGGCCGAGCTGATCAATCCGAAAGGGGAAGAGTGAGAGTAAAAGAAAGGGTGAAACAAGAAGAAAGGAAAGCAATATGCATGTGGATAGAGGCATCTCACGTCACAATCGCGAGGCCTGCCAGACGTCACTCATAGTGAAGTTCACGAAAAGAGAGGGCAAGAAGAGTCTTCACGAGATCCGACTCTCTTGTCATTCCCCCAACTTCCGCAAACTGCAAGGCGACTTCTCGCAAACGACTAGACTGTTCGAAAAGTACCTCCATCACACGTGAACATCCGAAGACGTTCAATTCCAAAGGTGTTAGAGGAATTGGGACTGAATCTTTTAGGAGAATTTTACTCCACGCAGAAGATACGTCGGGAGAATTCTAAGGGACCCATCCCGCAGGTCGAAAGAACGAATAGGGTGAACCTATTCATCAGGGGGATCTGGTTTAAGATGTTCACTATTCCAGGTGCCAGGAAGTATATTGTCATCAAAATCCTTAAGTTCATACGTGTCTGACGACACACGACGTTTAATGAGGAAAGGCCCAACAAACTTATCGGCCAACTTGGCCGCGAAATGCTTAGAAGCATCCGACAATACAAAATTTTTACGCCAAACCCGTTGTTCAGGGTGATACTCAACCTTACGCCTACGGAGATCATAACGGCCTTTAGCCTTCTCGTAAGCCTTTTGCAGCCTTCCTTGTACGTCCTTATATAGCACGGCAAACTTACCGGTACGAGATTGTAGATCCTTAGGATCCTGAGGGACAACTTCCAGAGACACATTTTTATCAGGGGTACTATCAGGGGTTAGACTACCTTTTAGGCACATCTCACAACCAAAATTGAGGAAGTATGGAGTCACACCAGTAACTTCATGACGAGCGGTTCGAAGAGCACAGGCGACTTTGGGCAAGAATAGATCCCATTTGCGGTGGTCTTCCGCCACATAAGCAGTCAACATAGACTTAATAACGCGGTTAACGCGTTCGACAGGGTTCGCCTTAGGATGATAATACGAAGTGTACGCAGGGCGTACATGGTATGACGTCAGAAGTTTTTGATACTCTTTGGACTTGAATTGGACTCCATTATCGGAAATAATGGTGCGAGGTACACCGAAAACTAAGAAAAGATTTTCCTCAATGTGCTGCACAATCTTTGGGGCGGTAGCTTTACGAAGAGGAAAACACAGGGTGAATTTACTAAAACAGTCAGTAGCCACTAGGATATATTGGTAACCACGAGAAGATCTAGGGAGTGGTCCAACAAGATCGATACTAATGACCTCCCAAGGACGAGTAATCTTGGAGTGACCTCCCATCATACCAGCTGGAGCCCTTTGTTCAGGTTTGGTACGGATACACGTCTGGCAACGGTGGACATACTTTGCCACATCGGCATGCATCTTAGGCCAATAGTAATTTTGAGCGATTCTATTATACGTCTTATAAATTCCTAGATGACCACTGGTTGGAGAGTCATGACTTTCTTGAAGTATTTTTGACCGAGAATCCTTTGGGACAACAGTCTTCCAATGAGGTTCATCCTCAGCCAAACGATAATATGTGTTTCGGACCAGTTTATAAATGACATTTCCCTCGACACGGAAACTAGGAAACTTTTCCGGAGTCAAACGAATTTTCTTAAGGAAATTCAAGTACCAACTGTCCTGAACGTTGTCAAAATCGATGGAGTCGATAACAGGGACGGTTCGAGAAAGCATATCAGGAACAACGTGATCTTTTCCTTTGCGATGGATGACGCTAAAGTTATATTGTTGTAGGCGCACAGCCCAACGACACAATCGACCGGAAGGATTCTGCAACTTATTAAGCCAAAGGAGAGAGTGATGGTCTGTGATGACCTTAAAGTGCGAACCTTCTACATAAGGCCGAAGTTTTTCTATGGCCCACAACATCGCAAGGAGTTCCTTTTCGGTTGTTGAAAAGTTACGCTCGGTTCGAGTCAACGAGCGGCTTAGATAGCAGATGACTTTCTCACCTTCGTCCTGTTCTTGGGTAAGGACAGCACCAAGACCATAATCGGATGCGTCCGTTTGAATCGTAAATTCTTTGGTGAAGTCAGGACATGAGAGAACTGGAGCAGAAACTAAGTGCTCACGAATTTTTTCCCAAGCTTCATCACAAGTCTCATCCCACCTATGCTTAGAATTTTTCTTAAGCAGGTTTGTCAAAGGGGCGATAATAGTGGAAAATCCAGGGATAAACCTCCGATACCAAGAAGCAGTTCCTATCAAACGGCGAACTTCCTTAACCGTAGTTGGCTTAGGCATCTTAAGAATTGATTGTACCTTTTCAGGGTCAACATGAAGACCATGACGATCCACTACATACCCTAGGTACTTGAGTTCGCTAAGACAAAAATTGCATTTTCCTTCGTTCAAGGTTAGTCCGGCCTCGGTCAGGCGTTTATGGACTTCGGAGAGTACTTCGAGATGTTTGTCGAAGGTTTGAGTCACAATAATGATGTCGTCTAAATAGACGAACACATGTGGTTCAAGATCAGCACCGATTTCGCAGTCGATAAATCTTTGCCAAGTTGCAGGAGAATTATGAAGACCAAAAGGCATTCTGCGAAATTGATACAAACCGCGGTTAGGTACGGTAAAAGCGGTGTATTGGCGAGATTCTTCGGCAACCGGAATTTGCCAGTATGCTGACTTGATATCTAAGGAAGATAGATACTTAGCATCTTTGAGTTTGTCAAGGGTGTTCGAGACATAAGGTAGAGGATAAGCATCCTTGGTCGTAACTTGGTTGAGCTTCCGATAGTCCACACAAAAGCGGAAAGAACCATCCTTTTTGGGTACAAGAAGAATGGGCGATGACCAAGCACTCTTAGATTTCTCAACAATTCCACGCTTAATCATGTCGTCAAGTTCTGTATCGACGATGGCTTGTCTTGCTGGCGAAATCGGGTAATATCGTTGTTTGATTGGTGGGCTATCAGTACGGATGACGTGTTCGACCAATTGGGTACATCCTAGTTCACGGTTTCTGGAATCAGCAAACAGCTGTTCGGTCCGTTCATTAAGTTGGGTCTGTTGATCATGTGTCAGATGACCCCAAGATGTGACATGTTCGACTGAGTCAATGAATTCCTTTCCAAAACTCCACTCACCGGAGCGCAAGTCAGGGACGATGCCCATCAACTTCCAAAAATCTGCGCCGAGAATTAAGGAATGCGGCAACTCAGGAACGACAAGAACGTCAATCACTTTGACACGGTCACGAAGTTGGATAGGTGTGGTAACATTACCAGGACTACTACAGGGTTGTCCATTCGCAACAGTGCATGACGTCACATGTTTCGTAAAAGGTAAGTTTAAAGTCTGAAGGATTTCCCATCCTGAACTGCCAACAATTGTGCGAGACGCACCTGAATCAAGGAGGCCAAGAAATGGGATGCCTAAGATGGATACAGACAGATATGGGCGTTCGTCATCTTTTGCATGAGCTAGGACAAAGTCTAAAACAGGTTGTACAGTCAGAGATTCGATCGGATTTGTTACTTTAAAGCAACGCACTAGCCGGTCATCTAACGCGTTGTTCGGGAGTTTTTTGGACTCTTCGAGCACACGGGGCACGTCTTAGTGGTGACATTGGGACGTCCACATTGATAACAATGCCTACGTAAGGGTTCAGAGCAATCACGGGATAGGTGGCCTGTCTTTTGACAATTCCAGCACTTAAACGTTTTGGTAGGTTTAGGAGGATCTACCTTACACTCACTTACGGTTGGTGCGCAGGCTTGTACATAGGCTAGGTCAGGCTCTAGAGTATTGTTCTTACGAGGTGGAGGCATGTATGCCTCTACGGCGGACTTACGAACCTCTAATTGTCTACCTATCTTCAATAACTGGGTGACAGAAGTAACCTCGACTAGTCCTAACTGACGCTGATAAAAAGGGGCAATGTTATTCAGAAGAATTTTTATGCGAACGTTTTCCGCGACAGGGATGCTCAAACGATCGAATAAATTGAGCATGACAGAAATATAAATTCCCATTGATTCATCGGGACCCTAGGGGCGTTTCTTTATTTCTTCAAATAACTTGTCGTCATAATTATGGGGTTGGAACTCGTCACGAAGAGCTTGTACGAGTTCGGTCCAATTATTGCAAAATTTCCGATTTGCCCGAAACCAGATTAAAGCTTTATCGCGAAATAAATCGGACGCTGAAGCGAACAGAGTTGCTTCCGAAACGTTTCTCGAAATTTGGAGTTCACTAACGCGTTCCAAAAAGGCGCTAAGGGAGAGAATCTTATTATTCCCATTATAAGTTAAATCCCATTTCGAAACAGGAACCGATTTAATTTCGATCGCGGTTACAGGGTGTGTCGTAACCTTGGGCGCAAGAAGAACAGCTTTAGGCGGGGACGTCGTAATTTTTGGCGACGAAGTCGCACTAGGAGTTACAACAACATTCGGATTGACACAAATCATGGATGATTGATCATTTCGAAAATGATCCGCAACAGCCGTTAAATCAAGTAAGGGAGACGCATGAGTCCTAACAACTTCAGTTTCTTTAGGACTGAAATTTAACGTCGTCTGTTCAAAGTCAAACGCGAGTTCATTTAACGTCTGTAAAATACACTTACGTTGTTGTACTTCGTCGTTTGTCAAAGGCTGAGAACGCTGTGCGCGTCCGATGGCGTGAGCCGATTTGGCTGAAATTTTGTCTACAATGCAAACAGCGGTCGAGCCAGGGACAGACTCAATTAAACAGCGAATTTCGCTAATCTTTTCCTGAAGGGCAGTCACGTCTTCGTCAAATAATACGTCATATTTGGGTAAGGGTAAGCGCAAATCTTTTTCCAAACGCAATTGTCATCTGAGGTACGCTCGTTTTTGCGCAACAGTACCGTCACATTGTACACCTCTCGCTAAGAGTTCATAGTTAATCTCTTCCGCATTAAGGCGATCGGGTAACAATTTAAAATCCATATCAAGGCGCAAAATTCCGCAATAAAACAAACAATTCTGTCTAACTTGGACGTAATTTTTCGGAAAACAAAACGCAAAACAAATTGAGGCCCCACGATTGGTCGCCAAATCTTGCTACCTTACCTTTCCAGGAAGATAATCAGATGTTGCATCGTGACGTCAGTTTCGACGCATCCGGCAGCTAACAGTCGTGACAGGCGTGGGAGTAATCTCATACCAACAACAATGACCCAAACAACAAAAAAAAATTAACAAAAGGCGCCACTCAATTTAATTTACTTTCCGCGGGAAATTAAGAAAAACGCGGTACGTCCTTGTTAAACAAATTGTTTTATTTACACACAAAGAAAACAGTACAGTAAAAAAAAAAATTAATCAGTTTACAAAATAAATCACGCAGTACACCAAACAAAATAAAAGATAAATGCGACACAACAAAATTTAAGTGTTCATTAAAGTGGCGCGTACAGGCCACAAACAAAAAAAAAAACAAATTAAGTGATTACGCAACAAACTTGCGTTACAAACAGAAAAACAAAGGATTGATTCAAATCCCTAGTAAGGGGTCCTCTACTCGTAATGTGACGTTCGAGGTAAAACAAGCGTTCGTTGTTCGCAACAATAATCAATTAAAAACAAAATTAAAAGGTCCGACCTTGTCCGTTGGTCAGTTAGGCGGTCCCAAATTTTCCTCGGGCCGCAACACGTCAGCCACGGAGAGGGCAAATCGACGAGTCTCGGGTCGAGTCCGTCAGCGGAAGGTAATTTCTACACTTCTCGCAGAAATTCCGAACTCCCAAACGCAAAAAAAAAGGGGGGAAGAAAAAAGCCTGAAGAAAGAAACAAATATGCCCCCGTTACACACGAATCAACCAATTTCCCACACTTATTAACTCACCTGCCCTAACAAGCAGGCTTTCTGAGGAAAACGCAAAACAAGCGTTTATTGCTGCAGCAATCGCACAGGATCCGGTCAAAGCCGAAGGAGAATTTGTCCACGCAGAGGACGAATTCACGCACAACACCAAGTGAAAATCACTCACACAAAATACATGCGATCACTGCGGGAATTAATTTGGGAATGAATCCAGAACTTGGTTCGTGGTAACGAGTTAAAACGGGGAGAACGGGGGGAGAACACTCCAGAATCATACCAATGAACCAATCCCAATAAGTGTCTGACTAAACCTCAGCCAATCAATTCGAATGTCAAAGTTCGTTTCACACGGCGGTAGAAATTGCGACATAGAATGAAATCGAAATTATAACTGACTAAGCAAAAAAAATATAGGGAACAAAAAAAACGCGTCAAGCCGATGCCGCGTGAAAGCCCATAAAGCGAATTGAAAACAGCCTAACACTTTTCCCTGGGTAAAATAAACAAACGTATTTTCTCAAAGAACACGAGGTCGTAAAGCAAGCGCGGAGTATGTGTAATTAAGCGCAGCCCGAAACGAGCGGCGTTGTAAAAGAGATCTGCGTCGGCGATAACAAAAGACCGCAAATGCGACGAAAGGTTAAGTTCGCCCGCACGCCGGCGGCTAACATGAAAACACATCTATTTTTAGCTCGCAATACAACATACAGGGTGGCTCAAAACAACCGGGGAAATTTGCACGGTAACATAGTTTCAAACGAAACAACACGCATTAGCGTTGTTCCTGTGATGTATCTAATCGATCCTTACTCATCTATCATGTTATTTGACGTTTCGATGGACTCTAGTAATTCTGATGTGAGATACGAAGTTTTTGGACGCAGCAGTAGCTGGAAATAGTTCTAAACGAAACAACACGTATTAGCGTTGTTGCTGTGATGTATCTAATCGATCCTTACTCATCTATCATGTTATTTGGCGTTTCGATGGACTCCAGTATCTTTGATGTGAGATACGAAATTTTCGGACGCAGCAGAAGCTGGAAATAGTTTTAAACGAAACAACACGCATTGGCGTTGTTCCTGTGATGCATCTAATCGATCCTTACTCATCTATCATGTTATTTGGCGTTTCGATGGACTCCAGTAACTTTGATGTGAGATACGAAGTTCTCGGACGCAGCTGAAACTAGAAATAGTTTTAAACGAAACAACACTTATTAGCGTTGTTCCTGTGCTGTATCTAATCGATCCTTACTCATCTATCATGTTATTTGACGTTTGGATGGACTCCCGTAACTATGATGTGAGATACGAAATTTTCGGACGCAGCAGGAGCTGGAAATAGTTTTAAACGAAACAACACGCATTAGCGTTGTTCCTGTGATGTATCTAATCGATCCTTACTCATCTATCATGTTATTTGAGGTTTGGATGGACTCCAGTAACTCTGATGTGAGAAACGAAATTTTCTGACGCAGCAGAAGCTGGAAATAGTTTTAAACGAAACAACACGCATTAGCGTTGTTCCTGTGATGTATCTAATCGATGCTTACTCATCTATCATGATATTTGACGTTTCGATGGACTCTAGTAATTCTGATGTGAGATACGAAGTTTTTGGACGCAGCAGGAGCTGGAAATAGTTTTAAACGAAACAACACGTATTAGCGTTGTTCCTGTGATGTATCTAATCGATCCTTACTCATCTATCATGTTATTTGAGGTTTGGATGGACTCCAGTAACTCTGATGTGAGATACGACGTTCTCGGACGCAGCAGAAGCTGGAAATAGTTTTAAACGGAACAACACGCATTAGCGTTGTTCCTGTGCTGTATCTAATCGATCCTTACTTATCTATCATGTTATTTGACGTTTGGATGGACTCCAGTAACCCTGATGTGAGATACGAAGTTCTCGAACGCAGCAGAAGCTGGAAATAGATTTAAACGAAACAACACGCATTAGCGTTGTTCCTGTGATGTATCTAATCGATCCTTACTTATCTACTATGTTATTTGACGTTTCGATGGACTCCAGTAACTTTGATGTGAGTTACGAAGTTCTCGGACGCAGCTGAAGCTAGAAATAGTTTTAAACGAAACAACACGCATTAGCGTTGTTCCTGTGATGTATCTAATCGATCCTTACTTATCCATCATGTTATTTGACGTTAGGATGGACTCCAGTAACCCTGATGTGAGATACGAAGTTCTCGAACGCAGCAGAAGCTGGAAATAGTTTTAAACGAAACAACACGCATTAGCGTTGTTCCTGTGATGTTTCTAATCGATCCTAACTCATCTATCATGTTATTTGGCATTTCGATGGACTCCAGTAACTTTGATGTGAGATACGAAGTTCTCGGACGCAGCTGATGCTAGAAATAATTTTAAACGAAGCAACACGCATTAGCGTTGTTCCTGTGATGTATCTAATCGATCCTTACTTATCTATCATGTTATTTGACGTTTGGATGGACTCCGGTAACCCTGATGTGAGATACGAAGTTCTCGGACGCAGCAGAAGCTGGAAATAGTTTTAAACGAAACAACACGTATTAGCGTTGTTCCTGTGATGTATCTAATCGATCCTTACTCATCTATCATGTTATTTGACGTTTCGATGGACTCCAGTAACTATGATGTGAGATACAAAATTTTCGGACGCAGCAGAAGCTGGAAATAGTTTTAAACGAAACAACACGCATTAGCGTTGTTCCTGTGATGTATCTAATCGATCCTTACTCATCTATCATGTTATTTTACGTTTGGATTGACTCCAGTAACTCTGATGTGAGATACAAAGTTCTCGGAAGCAGCAGAAGCTGGGGAAATAGTTTTGAACGAAACAACACGTATTAGCGTTGTTCCTGTGATGTATCTAATCGATCCTTACTTATCTACTATGTTATTTGACGTTTCGATGGACTCCAGTAACTCTGATGTGAGATACGAAATTTTCAGACGCAGCAGAAGCTGGAAATAGTTTTAAACGAAACAACACGCATTAGCGTTGTTCCTGTGATGTACCTAATCGATCCTTATTTATCTATCATGTTATTTGACGTTTCGATGGACCCTAGTAACTCTGATGTGAGATACGAAGTTTTTGGGCGCAGCAGGAGCTGGAAATAGTTTTAAACGAAGCAACACGTATTAGCGTTGCTCCTGTGATGTACCTAATCGATCCTTACTCAGCTACTATGTTATTTGACGTTTCGATGGACTCCAGTAACTTTGATGTGAGATACGACGTTTTCGGACGCAGCAGAAGCTGGAAATAGTTTTAAACGAAACAACACGTATTAGCGTTGTTCCTGTGATGTATCTAATCGATCCTTACTTATCTACTATGTTATTTGACGTCTCGATGGACTCCAGTAACTCTGAAGTGAGATAAGAAATTTTCGGACGCAGCAGAAGCTGGAAATAGTTTTAAACGAAACAACACGCATTAGCGTTGTTCCTGTGATGTATCTAATCGATCCTTACTCATCTATCATGTTATTTTACGTTTGGATGGACTCCAGTAACTCTGATGTGAGATATAAAGTTCTCGGACGCAGCAGAAGCTGGAAATAGTTTTGAACGAAACAACACGTATTAGCGTTGTTCCTGTGATGTATCTAATCGATCCTTACTCATCTATCATGTTATTTGACGTTTCGATGGACTCTAGTAATTCTGATGTGAGATACGAAGTATTTGGACGCAGCAGGAGCTGGAAATAGTTTTAAATGAAACAACACGCATTAGCGTTGTTCCTGTGATGTATCTAATCGATCCTTACTCATCTATCATGTTATTTGACGTTTCGATGGACTCTAGTAATTCTGATGTGAGATACGAAGTTTTTGGACGCAGCAGGAGCTGGAAATAGTTTTAAACGAAACAACATGTACTAGCGTTGTTCCTGTGATGTATCTAATCGATCCTTACTCATCTATCATGTTATTTGACGTTTGGATGGACTCCAGTAACTCTGATGTGAGATACGAAATTTTCGGACGCAGCAGAAGCTGGAAATAGTTTTAAACGAAACAACACGCATTAGCGTTGTTCCCGTGATGTATCTAATCGATCCTTACTCATCTCTCATGTTATTTGACGTTTCGATGGACTCTAGTAATTCTGATGTGAGATACGAAGTATTTGGACGCAGCAGGAGCTGGAGATAGTTTTAAATGAAACAACACGCATTAGCGTTGTTCCTGTGATGTATCTACTCGATCCTTACTCATCTATCATATTATTTGACGTTTCGAGGGACTCTAGTAATTCTGATGTGAGATACGAAGTCTTTGGACGCAGCAGGAGCTGGAAATAGTTTTAAACGAAACAACACGCATTAGCGTTGTTCCTGTGATGTATCTAATCGATCCTTACTTATCTACTATGTTATTTGACGTTTCGATGGACTCCAGTAACTCTGATGTGAGATACGAAGTTTTTGGGCGCAGCAGGAGCTGGAAATAGTTTTAAACGAAGCAACACGTATTAGCGTTGCTCCTGTGATGTACCTAATCGATCCTTACTTAGCTACTATGTTATTTGACGTTTCGATGGACTCCAGTAACTTTGATGTGAGATACGACGTTTTCGGACGCAGCAGAAGCTGGAAATAGTTTTAAACGAAACAACACGTATTAGCGTTGTTCCTGTGATGTATCTAATCGATCCTTACTCATCCATCATGTTATTTGACGTTTGAATGGACTCCAGTAACTCTGATGTGAGATAAGACGTTCTCGGACGCAGCAGAAGCTGGAAATAGTTTTGAACGAAACAACACGTATTAGCGTTGTTCCTGTGATGTATCTAATCGATCCTTACTTATCTACTATGTTATTTGACGTCTCGACGGACTCCAGTAACTCTGAAATGAGATAAGAAATTTTCGGGCGCAGCAGAAGCTGGAAATAGTTTTAAATGAAACAACACGCATTAGCGTTCTTCCTGTGATGTATGCAATCGATCCTTACTCATCTATCATGTTATTTGACGTTTGGATGGGCTCCAGTAACTCTGAAGTGAGATACGAAGTTCTCGGACGCAGATGAAGCTGGAAATAGTTTTAAACGAAACAACACGCATTAGCGTTGTTCCTGTGATGTATCTAATCGATCCTTACTCATCTATCATGTTATTTTACGTTTGGATGGACTCCAGTAACTCTGATGTGAGATATAAATTTCTCGGACGCAGCAGAAGCTGGAAATAGTTTTGAACGAAACAACACGTATTAGCGTTGTTCCTGTGATGTATCTAATCGATCCTTACTTATCTACTATGTTATTTGACGTTTCGATGGACTCCAGTAACTCTGATGTGAGATACGAAATTTTCGGACGCAGCAGAAGCTGGAAATAGTTTTAAACGAAACAACACGCATTAGCGTTGTTCCTGTGATGTATCTAATCGATCCTTACTCATCTATCATGTTATTTGACGTTTCGATGGACTCTTATAATTCTGATGTGAGATACGAAGTATTTGGACGCAGCAGGAGCTGGAAATAGTTTTAAATGAAACAACACGCATTAGCGTTGTTCCTGTGATGTATCTAATCGATCCTTACTCATCTATCATGTTATTTGACGTTTCGATGGACTCTAGTAATTCTGATGTGAGATACGAAGTTTTGGACGCAGCAGGAGCTGGAAATAGTTTTAAACGAAACAACATGTATTAGCGTTGTTCCTGTGATGTATCTAATCGATCCTTACTCATCTATCATGTTATTTGACGTTTGGATGGACTCCAGTAACTCTGATGTGAGATACGACGTTCTCGGATGCAGCAGAAGCTGGAAATAGTTTTAAACGAAACAACACGCATTAGCGTTGTTCCTGTGCTGTATCTAATCGATCCTTACTTATCTATCATGTTATTTGAAGTTTGGATGGACTCCAGTAACCCTGATGTGAGATACGAAGTTCTCGGACGCAGCAGAAGCTGGAAATAGTTTTAAATGAAACAACACGCATTAGCGTTGTTCCTGTGATGTATCTAATCGATCCTTATTTATCTATCATGTTATTTGACGTTTCGATGGACCCTAGTAACTCTGATGTGAGATACGAAGTTTTTGGGCGCAGCAGGAGCTGGAAATAGTTTTAAACGAAGCAACACGTATTAGCGTTGTTCCTGAGATGTATCTAATCGATCCTTACTTAGCTACTATGTTATTTGACGTTTCGATGGACTCCAGTAACTTTGATGTGAGATACGACGTTTTCGGACGCAGCAGAAGCTGGAAATAGTTTTAAACGAAACAACACGTATTAGTGTTGTTCCTGTGATGTATCTAATCGATCCTTACTCATCTATCATGTTATTTGACGTTTCGATGGACTCTAGTAATTCTGATGTGAGATACGAAGTTTTTGGGCGCAGCAGGAGCTGGAAATAGTTTTAAACGAAGCAACACGTATTAGCGTTGTTCCTGTGATGTATCTAATCGATCCTTACTTAGCTACTATGTTATTTGACGTTTCGATGGACTCCAGTAACTTTGATGTGAGATACGACGTTTTCGGACGCAGCAGAAGCTGGAAATAGTTTTAAACGAAACAACACGTATTAGTGTTGTTCCTGTGATGTATCTAATCGATCCTTACTCATCAATCATGTTATTTGACGTTTCGATGTACTCTAGTAATTCTGATGTGAGATACGAAGTATTTGTACGCAGCAGGAGCTGGAAATAGTTTTAAATGAAACAACACGCATTAGCTTTGTTCCTGTGATGTATCTAATCGATCCTTATTTATCTATCGTGTTATTTGACGTTTCGATGGACCCTAGTAACTCTGATGTGAGATACGAAGTTTTTGGGCGCAGCAGGAGCTGGAAATAGTTTTAAACGAAGCAACAAGTATTAGCGTTGTTCCTGTGATGTATCTAATCGATCCTTACTTAGCTACTATGTTATTTGACGTTTCGATGGACTCCAGTAACTTTGATGTGAGATACGACGTTTTCGGACGCAGCAGAAGCTGGAAATAGTTTTAAACGAAACAACACGTATTAGCGTTGTTCCTGTGCTGTATCTAATCGATCCTTACTTACCTATCATGTTATTTGACGTTTGGATGGACTCCAGTAACTCTGATGTGAGATACAAAGATTTCGGACGCAGCAGAAGCTGGAAATAGTTTTGAACGAAACAACACGTATTAGCGTTGTTCCTGTGATGTATCTAATCGATCCTTACTTATCTACTATATTATTTGACGTTTCGATGGACGCCAGTAACTATGATGTGAGATACGAAATTTTCGGACGCAGCAGAAGCTGGAAATAGTTTTAAACGAAACAACACGCATTAGCGTTATTCCAGTAACTCTGATGTGAAATACAAAGTTCTCGGACGCAGCAGAAGCTGGGGAAATAGTTTTGAACGAAACAACACGTATTAGCGTTGTTCCTGTGATGTATCTAATCGATCCTTACTTATCTACTATGTTATTTGACGTTTCGATGGACTCCAGTAACTCTGATGTGAGAAACGAAATTTTCGGACGCAGCAGAAGCTGGAAATAGTTTTAAACGAAACAACACGCATTAGCGTTGTTCCTGTGATGTATCTAATCGATGCTTACTCATCTATCATGTTATTTGAGGTTTGGATGGACTCCAGTAACTCTGATGTGAGATACGACGTTCTCGGACGCAGCAGAAGCTGGAAATAGTTTTAAACGGAACAACACGCATTAGCGTTGTTCCTGTGCTGTATCTAATCGATCCTTACTTATCTATCATGTTATTTGACGTTTGGATGGACTCCAGTAACCCTGATGTGAGATACGAAGTTCTCTAACGCAGCAGAAGCTGGAAATAGATTTAAACGAAACAACACGCATTAGCGTTGTTCCTGTGATGTATCTAATCGATCCTTACTTATCTACTATGTTATTTGACGTTTCGATGGACTCCAGTAACTTTGATGTGAGTTACGAAGTTCTCGGACGCAGCTGAAGCTAGAAATAGTTTTAAACGAAACAACACGCATTAGCGTTGTTCCTGTGATGTATCTAATCGATCCTTACTTATCTATCATGTTATTTGACGTTAGGATGGACTCCAGTAACCTTGATGTGAGATACGAAGTTCTCGAACGCAGCAGAAGCTGGAAATAGTTTTAAACGAAACAACACGCATTAGCGTTGTTCCTGTGATGTTTCTAATCGATCCTTACTCATCTATCATGTTATTTGGCATTTCGATGGACTCCAGTAACTTTGATGTTAGTTACGAAGTTCTCGGACGCAGCTGAAGCTAGAAATAGTTTTAAACGAAACAACACGCGTTAGCGTTGTTCCTGTGATGTATCTAATCGATCCTTACTTATCCATCATGTTATTTGACGTTAGGATGGACTCCAGTAACCCTGATGTGAGATACGAAGTTCTCGAACGCAGCAGAAGCTGGAAATAGTTTTAAACGAAACAACACGCATTAGCGTTGTTCCTGTGATGTATCTAATCGATCCTTACTCATCTATCATGTTATTTTACGTTTGGATGGACTCCAGTAACTCTGATGTGAGATATAAAGTTCTCGGACGCAGCAGAAGCTGGAAATAGTTTTGAACGAAACAACACGTATTAGCGTTGTTCCTGTGATGTATCTAATCGATCCTTACTCATCTATCATGTTATTTGACGTTTCGATGGACTCTAGTAATTCTGATGTGAGATACGAAGTATTTGGACGCAGCAGGAGCTGGAAATAGTTTTAAATGAAACAACACGCATTAGCGTTGTTCCTGTGATGTATCAAATCGATCCTTACTCATCTATCATGTTATTTGACGTTTCGATGGACTCTAGTAATTCTGATGTGAGATACGAAGTTTTTGGACGCAGCAGGAGCTGGAAATAGTTTTAAACGAAACAACATGTACTAGCGTTGTTCCTGTGATGTATCTAATCGATCCTTACTCATCTATCATGTTATTTGACGTTTGGATGGACTCCAGTAACTCTGATGTGAGATATGAAATTTTCGGACGCAGCAGAAGCTGGAAATAGTTTTAAACGAAACAACACGCATTAGCGTTGTTCCCGTGATGTATCTAATCGATCCTTACTCATCTCTCATGTTATTTGACGTTTCGATGGACTCTAGTAATTCTGATGTGAGATACGAAGTCTTTGGACGCAGCAGGAGCTGGAAATAGTTTTAAACGGAACAACACGTATTAGCGTTGTTCCTGTGATGTATCTAATCGATCCTTACTCATCTATCATGTTATTTGACGTTTCGATATACTCCAGTAACTATGATGTGAGATACGAAATTTTCGGACGCAGCAGAAGCTGGAAATAGTTTTAAACGAAACAACACGCATTAGCGTTGTTCCTGTGATGTATCTAATCGATCCTTACTCATCTATCATGTTATTTTACGTTTGGATTGACTCCAGTAACTCTGATGTGAGATACAAAGTTCTCGGACGCAGCAGAAGCTGGGGAAATAGTTTTGAACGAAACAACACGTATTAGCGTTGTTCCTGTGATGTATCTAATCGATCCTTACTTATCTACTATGTTATTTGACGTTTCGATGGACTCCAGTAACTCTGATGTGAGATACGAAGTTTTTGGGCGCAGCAGGAGCTGGAAATAGTTTTAAACGAAGCAACACGTATTAGCGTTGCTCCTGTGATGTACCTAATCGATCCTTACTTAGCTACTATGTTATTTGACGTTTCGATGGACTCCAGTAACTTTGATGTGAGATACGACGTTTTCGGACGCAGCAGAAGCTGGAAATAGTTTTAAACGAAACAACACGTATTAGCGTTGTTCCTGTGATGTATCTAATCGATCCTTACTCATCTATCATGTTATTTGACGTTTGAATGGACTCCAGTAACTCTGATGTGAGATACGACGTTCTCGGACGCAGCAGAAGCTGGAAATAGTTTTGAACGAAACAACACGTATTAGCGTTGTTCCTGTGATGTATCTAATCGATCCTTACTTATCTACTACGTTATTTGACGTCTCGATGGACTCCAGTAACTCTGAAGTGAGATAAGAAATTTTCGGGCGCAGCAGATGCTTTAAATAGTTTTAAATGAAACAACACGCATTAGCGTTCTTCCTGTGATGTATGCAATCGATCCTTACTCATTTATCATGTTATTTGACGTTTGGATGGGCTCCAGTAACTCTGAAGTGAGATACGAAGTTCTCGGACGCAGCTGAAGCTGGAAATAGTTTTAAACGAAACAACACGCATTAGCGTTGTTCCTGTGATGTATCTAATCGATCCTTACTCATCTATTATGTTATTTTACGTTTGGATGGACTCCAGTAACTCTGATGTGAGATATAAATTTCTCGGACGCAGCAGAAGCTGGAAATAGTTTTGAACGAAACAACACGTATTAGCGTTGTTCCTGTGATGTATCTAATCGATCCTTACTTATCTACTATGTTATTTGACGTTTCGATGGACTCCAGTAACTCTGATGTGAGATACGAAATTTTCGGACGCAGCAGAAGCTGGAAATAGTTTTAAACGAAACAACACGCATTAGCGTTGTTCCTGTGATGTATCTAATCGATCCTTACTCATCTATCATGTTATTTGACGTTTCGATGGACTCTTATAATTCTGATGTGAGATACGAAGTATTTGGACGCAGCAGGAGCTGGAAATAGTTTTAAATGAAACAACACGCATTAGCGTTGTTCCTGTGATGTATCTAATCGATCCTTACTCATCTATCATGTTATTTGACGTTTCGATGGACTCTAGTAATTCTGATGTGAGATACGAAGTTTTTGGAGGCAGCAGGAGCTGGAAATAGTTTTAAACGAAACAACATGTATTAGCGTTGATCCTGTGATGTATCTAATCGATCCTTACTCATCTATCATGTTATTTGACGTTTGGATGGACTCCAGTAACTCTGATGTGAGATACGACGTTCTCGGACGCAGCAGAAGCTGGAAATAGTTTTAAACGAAACAACACGCATTAGCGTTGTTCCTGTGATGTATCTAATCGATCCTTACTCATCTATCATGTTATTTGACGTTTCGATGGACTCTTATAATTCTGATGTGAGATACGAAGTATTTGGACGCAGCAGGAGCTGGAAATAGTTTTAAATGAAACAACACGCATTAGCGTTGTTCCTGTGATGTATCTAATCGATCCTTACACATCTATCATGTTATTTTACGTTTGGATTGACTCCAGTAACTCTGATGTGAGATACAAAGTTCTCGGACGCAGCAGAAGCTGGGGAAATAGTTTTGAACGAAACAACACGTATTAGCGTTGTTCCTGTGATGTATCTAATCGATCCTTACTTATCTACTATGTTATTTGACGTTTCGATGGACTCTAGTAACTCTGATGTGAGATACGAAATTTTCGGACGCCGCAGAAGCTGGAAATAGTTTTAAACGAAACAACACGCATTAGCGTTGTTCCTGTGATGTATCTAATCGATCCTTACTTAGCTACTATGTTATTTGACGTTTCAATGGACTCCAGTAACTTTGATGTGAGATACGACGTTTTCGGACGCAGCAGAAGCTGGAAATAGTTTTAAACGAAACAAAACGTATTAGCGTTGTTCCTGTGATGTATCTAATCGATCCTTACTCATCTATCATGTTATTTGACGTTTGAATGGACTCCAGTAACTCTGATGTGAGATACAAAGTTCTCGGACGCAGCAGAAGCTGGAAATAGTTTTGAACGAAACAACACGTATTAGCGTTGTTCCTGTGATGTATCTAATCGATCCTTACTTATCTACTATGTTATTTGACGTCTCGATGGACTCCAGTAACTCTGAAGTGAGATAAGAAATTTTCGGACGCAGCAGAAGCTGGAAATAATTTTAAATGAAACAACACGCATTAGCGTTGTTCCTGTGATGTATGCAATCGATCCTTACTCATCTATCATGTTATTTGACGTTTGGATGGGCTCCAGTAACTCTGAAGTGAGATACGAAGTTCTCGGACGCAGCTGAAGCTCTAAATAGTTTTAAACGAAACAACACGCATTAGCGTTGTTCCTGTGATGTATCTAATCGATAATTACTCATCTATCATGTTATTTTACGTTTGGATGGACTCCAGTAACTCTGATGTCAGATATAAAGTTCTCGGACGCAGCAGAAGCTGGAAATAGTTTTGAACGAAACAACACGTATTAGCGTTGTTCCTGTGATGTATCTAATCGATCCTTACTTATCTACTATGTTATTTGACGTTTCGATGGACTCCAGTAACTCTGATGTGAGATACGAAATTTTCGGACGCAGCAGAAGCTGGAAATAGTTTTAAACGAAACAACACACATTAGCGTTGTTCCTGTTCTGTATCTAATCGATCCTTACTTATCTATCATGTTATTTGACGTTTGGATGGACTCCAGTAACCCTGATGTGAGATACGAAGTTCTCGGACGCAGCAGAAGCTGGAAATAGTTTTAAACGAAACAACACGCATTAGCGTTGTTCCTGTGATGTATCTAATCGATCCTTACTCATCTATCATGTTATTTTACGTTTGGATGGACTCCAGTAACTCTGATGTCAGATATAAAGTTCTCGGACGCAGCAGAAGCTGGAAATAGTTTTTAACGAAACAACACGTATTAGCGTTGTTCCTGTGATGTATCTAATCGATCCTTACTTATCTACTATGTTATTTGACGTTTCGATGGACTCCAGTAACTCTGATGTGAGATACGAAATTTTCGGACGCAGCAGAAGCTGGAAATAGTTTTAAACGAAACAACACGCATTAGCGTTTTTCCTGTGATTTATCTAATCGATCCTTACTCATCTATCATGTTATTTGACGTTTCGATGGACTCTAGTAATTCTGATGTGAGATACGAAGTATTTGGACGCAGCAGGAGCTGGAAATAGTTTTAAATGAAACAACACGCATTAGCGTTGTTCCTGTGATGTATCTAATCGATCCTTATTTATCTATCATGTTATTTGACGTTTCGATGGACCCTAGTAACTCTGATGTGAGATACGACGTTCTCGGACGCAGCAGAAGCTGGAAATAGTTTTAAACGAAACAACACACATTAGCGTTGTTCCTGTTCTGTATCTAATCGATCCTTACTTATCTATCATGTTATTTGACGTTTGGATGGACTCCAGTAACCCTGATGTGAGATACGAAGTTCTCGGACGCAGCAGAAGCTGGAAATAGTTTTAATTGAAACAACACGCATTAGCGTTGTTCCTGTGATGTATCTAATCGATCCTTATTTATCTATCATGTTATTTGACGTTTCGATGGACCCTAGTAACTCTGATGTGAGATACGAAGTTTTTGGGCGCAGCAGGAGCTGGAAATAGTTTTAAACGAAGCAACACGTATTAGCGTTGTTCCTGTGATGTATCTAATCGATCCTTACTTAGCTACTATGTTATTTGACGTTTCTATGGACTCCAGTAACTTTGATGTGAGATACGACGTTTTCGGACGCAGCAGAAGCTGGAAATAGTTTTAAACGAAACAACAAGTATTAGCGTTGTTCCTGTGATGTATCTAATCGATCCTTACTCATCTATCATGTTATTTGACGTTTGAATGGACTCCAGTAACTCTGATGTGAGATACAAAGTTCTCGGACGCAGCAGAAGCTGGAAATAGTTTTGAACGAAACAACACGTATTAGCGTTGTTCCTGTGATGTATATAATCGATCCTTACTTAGCTACTATGTTATTTGACGTCTCGATGGACTCCAGTAACTCTGATGTGAGATAAGAAATTTTCGGACGCAGCAGAAGCTGGAAATAGTTTTAAATGAAACAACACGCATTACCGATGTTCCTGTGATGTATCTAATCGATCCTTACTTATCTACTATGTTATTTGACGTCTCGATGGACTCCAGTAACTCTGAAGTGAGATAAGAAATTTTCGGACGCAGCAGAAGCTGGAAATAGTTTTAAATGAAACAACACGCATTAGCGTTGTTCCTATGATGTAGGTAAGCGATCCTTACTCATCTATCATGTTATTTGACGTTTGGATGGGCTCCAGTAACTCTGAAGTGAGATAAGAAGTTCTCGGACGCAGCTGAAACTGGAAATAGTTTTAGACGAAACAACACGCATTAGCGTTGTTCCTGTGATGAATCTAATCGATCCTTACTCATCTATCATGTTATTTTACGTTTGGATGGACTCCAGTAACCCTGATGTGAGATACGAAGTTCTCGAACGCAGCAGAAGCTGGAAATACTTTTAAACGAAACAACACGCATTAGCGTTGTTCCTGTGATGTATCTAATCGATCCTTACTCATCTATCATGTTATTTGGCGTTTCGAAGGACTCCAGTAACTTTGATGTGAGATACGACGTTTTCGGACGCAGCAGAAGCTGGAAATAGTTTTAAACGAAACAACACGTATTAGTGTTGTTCCTGTGATGTATCTAATCGATCCTTACTCATCTATCATGTTATTTGACGTTTCGATGGACTCCAGTAATTCTGATGTGAGATACGAAGTTTTTGGACGCAGCAGTAGCTGGAAATAGTTTTAAACGAAACAACACGTATTAGCGTTGTTCCTGTGATGTATTTAATCGATCCTTACTCATCTATCATGTTATTTGACGTTTGGATGGACTCAAGTAACTCTGATGTGAGATACGACGTTCTAGGACGCAGCAGAAGCTGGAAATAGTTTTAAACGAAACAACACGTATTAGCGTTGTTCCTGTGTTGTATCTAATCGATCCTTACTCATATATCATGTTATTTGACGTTTCGATGGACTCTAGTAATTCTGATGTGAGATACGAAGTTTTTGGACGCAGCAGTAGCTGGAAATAGTTTTAAACGAAACAACACGTATTAGCGTTGTTCCTGTGATGTATCTAATCGATACTTACTCATCTATCATGTTATTTGACGTTTGGATGGACTCCAGTAACTCCGATGTGAGATACGACGTTCTCGGACGCAGCAGAACCTGGAAATAGTTTTAAACGAAACAACACGCATTAGCGTTGTTCCTGTGCTGTATCTAATCGATCCTTACTTATCTATCATGTTATTTGACGTTTGGATGGACTCCAGTAACTCTGATGTGGGACACGAAGTTTTTGGACGCAGCAGTAGCTGGAAATAGTTTTAAACGAAACAACACGTATTAGCGTTGTTCCTGTGATGTATCTAATCGATCCTTACTTATCTATCATGTTATTTGACGTTTGGATGGACTCCAGTAACCCTGATGTGAGATACGAAGTTTTTGGGCGCAGCAGGAGCTGGAAATAGTTTAAAACGAAGCAACACTTATTAGCGTTGTTCCTGTGATGTATCTAATCGATCCTTACTTAGTTACTATGCTATTTGACGTTTCGATGGATTCCAGTAACTTTGATGTGAGATACGACGTTTTTGGACGCAGCAGAAGCTGGAAATAGTTTTGAACGAAACAACACGTATTAGCGTTGTTCCTGTGATGTGTCTAATCGATCCTTACTTATCTACTATGTTATTTGACGTTTCGATGGACTCCAGTAACTTTGATGTGAGATACGAAGTTCTCGGACGCAGCTGAAACTAGAAACAGTTTTAAACGAAACAACACGTATTAGCGTTGTTCCTGTGATGTATCTAATCGATCCTTACTCATCTATCATGTTATTTGGCGTTTCGATGGACTCCAGTAACTTTGATGTGAGATACAAAGTTCTCGGACGCAGCAGAAGCTGGAAATAGTTTTGAACGAAACAAAACGTATTAGCGTTGTTCCTGTGATGTATCTAATCGATCCTTACTTATCTATCATGTTATTTGACGTTTGGATGGACACCAGTAACTCTGATGTGAGATACGACCTTCTCGGACGCAGCAGAAGCTGGAAATAGTTTTGAACGAAACAAAACGTATTAGCGTTGTTCCTGTGATGTATCTAATCGATCCTTACTTATCTATCATGTTATTTGACGTTTGGATGGACTCCAGTAACCCTGATGTGAGATACGAAGTTCTCGGACGCAGCTGAAGCTGGAAATAGTTTTAAACGAAACAACACGTATTAGCGTTGTTCCTGTGATGTATCTAATCGATCCTTACTCATCTATCATGTTATTTGACGTTTGGATGGACACCAGTAACCCTGATGTGAGATACGAAGTTCTCGGACGCAGCAGAAGCTGGAAATAGTTTTAAACGAAACAACACGCATTATCGATGTTCCTGTGATATATCTAATCGATCCTTACTCATCTATCATGTTATTTTACGTTTGGATGGACTCCAGTAACTCTGATGTGAGATACAATGTTTTTGGACGCAGCAGAAGCTGGAAATAGTTTTGAACGAAAAAACACGTATTAGCGTTGTTCCTGTGATGTATCTAATCGATCCTTACTCATCTATCATGTTATTTGACGTTTCGATGGACTCTAGTAATTCTGATGTGAGATACGAAGTTTTTGGACGCAGCAGTAGCTGGAAATAGTTTTAAACGAAACAACACGTATTAGCGTTGTTCCTGTGATGTATCTAATCGATCCTTACTTATCTATCATGTTATTTGACGTTTGGATGGACTCCAGTAACGCTGATGTGAGATACGAAGTTTTTGGGCGCAGCAGGAGCTGGAAATAGTTTAAAACGAAGCAAGACGTATTAGCGTTGTTCCTGTGATGTATCTAATCGATCCTTACTTATCTACTATGTTATTTGACGTTTCGGTGGACTCCAGTAACTTTGATGTGAGATACGAAGTTCTCGGACGCAGCTGAAGCTAGAAATAGTATTAAACGAAACAACACGCATTAGCGTTGTTCCTGTGATGTATCTAATCGATCCTTACTTATCTATCATGTTATTTGACGTTTGAATGGACTCCAGTAACCCTGATGTGAGATACGAAGTTCTCGGACGCAGCAGAAGCTGGAAATAGTTTTAAACGAAACAACACGTATTAGCGTTGTTCCTGTGATGTATCTAATCGATCCTTACTTATCTATCATGTTATTTGACGTTTGGATGGACTCCAGTAACCCTGATGTGAGATACGAAGTTCTCGGACGCAGCAGAAGCTGGAAATAGTTTTAAACGAAACAACACGTATTAGCGTTGTTCCTATGATTTATCTAATCGATCCTTACTCATCTATCATGTTATTTGACGTTTGGATGGACTCCAGTAACTCTGATGTGAGATACAAAGATTTCGGACGCAGCAGAAGCTGGAAATAGTTTTGAACGAAACAACACGTATTAGCGTTGTTCCTGTGATGTATCTAATCGATCCTTACTTATCTATCATGTTATTTGACGTTTCAATGAACTCTAGTAGTTCTGATGTGAGATACGAAGTTTTTGGACGCAGCAGTAGCTGGAAATAGTTTTAAACGAAACAACACGTATTAGCGTTGTTCCTGTGATGTATCTAATCGATCCTTACTTATCTATCATGTTATTTGACGTTTGGATGGACTCCAGTAACCCTGATGTGAGATACGAAGTTTCTGGGCGCAGCAGGAGCTGGAAATAGTTTAAAACGAAGCAACACTTATTAGCGTTGTTCCTGTGATGTATCTAATCGATCCTTACTTAGCTACTATGCTATTTGACGTTTCGATGGATTCCAGTAACTTTGATGTGAGATACAAAGTTCTCGGAAGCAGCAGAAGCTGGGGAAATAGTTTTGAACGAAACAACACGTATTAGCGTTGTTCCTGTGATGTATCTAATCGATCCTTACTTATCTACTATGTTATTTGACGTTTCGATGGACTCCAGTAACTCTGATGAGAGATACGAAATTTTCGGACGCAGCAGAAGCTGGAAATAGTTTTAAACGAAACAACACGCATTAGCGTTGTTCCTGTGATGTATCTAATCGATCCTTATTTATCTATCATGTTATTTGACGTTTCGATGGACCCTAGTAACTCTGATGTGAGATACGAAGTTTGTGGGCGCAGCAGGAGCTGGAAATAGTTTTAAACGAAGCAACACGTATTAGCGTTGTTCCTGTGATGTATCTAATCGATCCTTACTTAGCTACTATGTTATTTGACGTTTCGATGGACTCCAGTAACTTTGATGTGAGATACGACGTTTTCGGACGCTGCAGAAGCTGGAAATAGTTTTAAACGAAACAACACGTATTAGCGTTGTTCCTGTGATGTATCTAATCGATCCTTACTCATCTATCATGTTATTTGACGTTTGAATGGACTCCAGTATCTCTGATGTGAGATACAAAGTTCTCGGACGCAGCAGAAGCTGGAAATAGTTTTGAACGAAAGAACACGTATTAGCGTTGTTCCTGTGATGTATCTAATCGATTCTTACTTATCTACTATGTTATTTGACGTCTCGATGGACTCCAGTAACTCTGAAGTGAGATAAGAAATTTTCGGACGCAGCAGAAGCTGGAAATAGTTTTAAACGAAACAACACGTATTAGCGTTGTTCCTGTGATGTATCTAATCGATCCTTACTTATCTATCATGTTATTTGACGTTTGGATGGACTCCAGTAACCCTGATGTGAGATACGAAGTTCTCGGACGCAGCAGAAGCTGGAAATAGTTTTAAACGTAACAACACGTATTAGCGTTGTTCCTGTGATTTATCTAATCGATCCTTACTCATCTATCATGTTATTTGACGTTTGGATGGACTCCAGTAACTCTGATGTGAGATACAAAGATTTCGGACGCAGCAGAAGCTGGAAATAGTTTTGAACGAAACAACACGTATTAGCGTTGTTCCTGTGATGTATCTAATCGATCCTTACTTATCTATCATGTTATTTGACGTTTCAATGAACTCTAGTAATTCTGATGTGAGATACGAAGTTTTTGGACGCAGCAGTAGCTGGAAATAGTTTTAAACGAAACAACACGTATTAGCGTTGTTCCTGTGATGTATCTAATCGATCCTTACTTATCTATCATGTTATTTGACGTTTGGATGGACTCCAGTAACCCTGATGTGAGATACAAAGTTTCTGGGCGCGGCAGGAGCTGGAAATAGTTTAAAACGAAGCAACACTTATTAGCGTTGTTCCTGTGATGTATCTAATCGATCCTTACTTAGCTACTATGCTATTTGACGTTTCGATGGATTCCAGTAACTTTGATGTGAGATACAAAGTACTCGGAAGCAGCAGAAGCTGGGGAAATAGTTTTGAACGAAACAACACGTATTAGCGTTGTTCCTGTGATGTATCTAATCGATCCTTACTTATCTACTATGTTATTTGACGTTTCGATGGACTCCAGTAACTCTGATGTGAGATACGAAATTTTCGGACGCAGCAGAAGCTGGAAATAGTTTTAAACGAAACAACACGCATTAGCGTTGTTCCTGTGATGTATCTAATCGATCCTTATTTATCTATCATGTTATTTGACGTTTCGATGGACCCTAGTAACTCTGATGTGAGATACGAAGTTTGTGGGCGCAGCAGGAGCTGGAAATAGTTTTAAACGAAGCAACACGTATTAGCGTTGTTCCTGTGATGTATCTAATCGATCCTTACTTAGCTACTATGTTATTTGACGTTTCGATGGACTCCAGTAACTTTGATGTGAGATACGACGTTTTCGGACGCTGCAGAAGCTGGAAATAGTTTTAAACGAAACAACACGTATTAGCGTTGTTCCTGTGATGTATCTAATCGATCCTTACTCATCTATCATGTTATTTGACGTTTGAATGGACTCCAGTATCTCTGATGTGAGATACAAAGTTCTCGGACGCAGCAGAAGCTGGAAATAGTTTTGAACGAAAGAACACGTATTAGCGTTGTTCCTGTGATGTATCTAATCGATTCTTACTTATCTACTATGTTATTTGACGTCTCGATGGACTCCAGTAACTCTGAAGTGAGATAAGAAATTTTCGGACGCAGCAGAAGCTGGAAATAGTTTTAAACGAAACAACACGTATTAGCGTTGTTCCTGTGATGTATCTAATCGATCCTTACTTATCTATCATGTTATTTGACGTTTGGATGGACTCCAGTAACCCTGATGTGAGATACGAAGTTCTCGGACGCAGCAGAAGCTGGAAATAGTTTTAAACGTAACAACACGTATTAGCGTTGTTCCTGTGATTTATCTAATCGATCCTTACTCATCTATCATGTTATTTGACGTTTGGATGGACTCCAGTAACTCTGATGTGAGATACAAAGATTTCGGACGCAGCAGAAGCTGGAAATAGTTTTGAACGAAACAACACGTATTAGCGTTGTTCCTGTGATGTATCTAATCGATCCTTACTTATCTATCATGTTATTTGACGTTTCAATGAACTCTAGTAATTCTGATGTGAGATACGAAGTTTTTGGACGCAGCAGTAGCTGGAAATAGTTTTAAACGAAACAACACGTATTAGCGTTGTTCCTGTGATGTATCTAATCGATCCTTACTTATCTATCATGTTATTTGACGTTTGGATGGACTCCAGTAACCCTGATGTGAGATACAAAGTTTCTGGGCGCAGCAGGAGCTGGAAATAGTTTAAAACGAAGCAACACTTATTAGCGTTGTTCCTGTGATGTATCTAATCGATCCTTACTTAGCTACTATGCTATTTGACGTTTCGATGGATTCCAGTAACTTTGATGTGAGATACAAAGTACTCGGAAGCAGCAGAAGCTGGGGAAATAGTTTTGAACGAAACAACACGTATTAGCGTTGTTCCTGTGATGTATCTAATCGATCCTTACTTATCTACTATGTTATTTGACGTTTCGATGGACTCCAGTAACTCTGATGTGAGATACGAAATTTTCGGACGCAGCAGAAGCTGGAAATAGTTTTAAACGAAACAACACGCATTAGCGTTGTTCCTGTGATGTATCTAATCGATCCTTATTTATCTATCATGTTATTTGACGTTTCGATGGACCCTAGTAACTCTGATGTGAGATACGAAGTTTGTGGGCGCAGCAGGAGCTGGAAATAGTTTTAAACGAAGCAACACGTATTAGCGTTGTTCCTGTGATGTATCTAATCGATCCTTACTTAGCTACTATGTTATTTGACGTTTCGATGGACTCCAGTAACTTTGATGTGAGATACGACGTTTTCGGACGCTGCAGAAGCTGGAAATAGTTTTAAACGAAACAACACGTATTAGCGTTGTTCCTGTGATGTATCTAATCGATCCTTACTCATCTATCATGTTATTTGACGTTTGAATGGACTCCAGTAACTCTGATGTGAGATACAAAGTTCTCGGACGCAGCAGAAGCTGGAAATAGTTTTGAACGAAACAACACGTATTAGCGTTGTTCCTGTGATGTATCTAATCGATCCTTACTTATCTACTATGTTATTTGACCTTTCGATGGACTCCAGTAACTCTGATGTGAGATAAGAAATTTTCGGACGCAGCAGAAGCTGGAAATAGTTTTAAATGAAACAACACGCATTAGCGTTGTTCCTGTGATGTATGCAATCGATCCTTACTCATCTATCATGTTATTTGACGTTTGGATGGGCTCCAGTAACTCTGAAGTGAGATACGAAGTTCTCGGACGCAGCTGAAGCTGGAAATAGTTTTAAACGAAACAACACGCATTAGCGTTGTTCCTGTGATGTATCTAATCGATCCTCACTCATCTATCATGTTATTTTACGTTTGGATGGACTCCAGTAACTCTGATGTGAGATATAAAGTTCTCGGACGCAGCAGAAGCTGGAAATAGTTTTGAACGAAACAACACGTATTAGCGTTGTTCCTGTGATGTATCTAATCGATCCTTACTTATCTACTATGTTATTTGACCTTTCGATGGACTCCAGTAACTCTGATGTGAGATACGAAATTTTCGGACGCAGCAGAAGCTGGAAATAGTTTTAAACGAAACAACACGCATTAGCGTTGTTCCTGTGATGTATCTAATCGATCCTTACTCATCTATCATGTTATTTGACGTTTCGATGGACTCTAGTAATTCTGATGTGAGATACGAAGTATTTGGACGCAGCAGGAGCTGGAAATAGTTTTAAACGAAACAACACGTATTAGCGTTGTTCCTGTGATGTATCTAATCGATCCTTACTCATCTATCATGTTATTTGACGTTTAGATGGACTCCAGTAACTCTGATGTGAAATACGACGTTCTCGGTCGCAGCAGAAGCTGGAAATAGTTTTAAACCAAACAACACGTATTAGCGTTGTTCCTGTGATGTATCTAATCGATCCTTACTCATCTATCATGTTATTTGACGTTTTGATGGACTCCAGTAACTCTGATGTGAGGCACAAAGATTTCGGACGCAGCAGAAGCTGGAAATAGTTTTGAACGAAACAACACGTATTAGCGTTGTTCCTGTGATGTATCTAATCGATCCTTACTCATCTATCATGTTATTTGACGTTTAGATGGACTCCAGTAACTCTGATGTGAAATACGACGTTCTCGGACGCAGCAGAAGCTGGAAATAGTTTTAAACCAAACAACACGTATTAGCGTTGTTCCTGTGATGTATGCAATCGATCCTTACTCACCTATTATGTTATTTGACGTTTGGATGGGCTCCAGTCACTCTGAAGTGAGATACGAAGTTCTCGAACGCAGCAGAAGCTGGAAATACTTTTAAACGAAACAACACGCATTAGCGTTGTTCCTGTGATGTATCTAATCGATCCTTACTCATCTATCATGTTATTTGGCGTTTCGATGGACTCCAGTAACTTTGATGTGAGATACGACGTTTTCGGACGCAGCAGAAGCTGGAAATAGTTTTAAACGAAACAACACGCATTAGCGTTGTTCCTGTGATGTATCTAATCGATCCTTACTTATCTGCTATGTTATTTGACGTTTCGATGGACTCCAGTAACTCTGATGTGAGATACGAAATTTTCGGACGCAGCAGCTGGAAATAGTTTTAAACGAAACAACACGTATTAGCGTTGTTCCTGTGATGTATCTAATCGATCCTTACTCATCTATCATGTTATTTGACGTTTCGATGGACTCTAGTAATTCTGATGTGAGATACGAAGTTTTTGGACGCAGCAGGAGCTGGAAATAGTTTTAAACGATACAACAGGTATTAGCGTTGTTCCTGTGATGTATCTAATCGATCCTTACTCATCTATCATGTTATTTGACGTTTGGATGGACTCCAGTAACTCTGATGTGAGATACGACGTTCTCGGACGCAGCAGAAGCTGGAAATAGTTTTAAACGAAACAACACGTATTAGCGTTGTTCCTGTGATGTATCTAATCGATCCTTACTCATCTATCATGTTATTTGACGTTTGGATGGACTCCAGTAACTCTGATGTGAGATACGACGTTCTCGGACGCAGCAGAAGCTGGAAATAGTTTTAAACGAAACAACACGTATTAGCGTTGTTCCTGTGATGTATCTAATCGATCCTTACTCATCTATCATGTTATTTGGCGTTTCGATGGACTCCAGTAACTTTGATGTGAGATACGAAGTTCTCGGACGCAGCTGATGCTAGAAAGAGTTTTAAACGAAGCAACACGCATTAGCGTTGTTCCTGTGATGTATCTAATCGATCCTTGCTTATCTATCATGTTATTTGACGTTTGGATGGACTCCAGTAACCCTGATGTGAGATAAGAAGTTATCGAACGCAGCAGAAGCTGGAAATAGTTTTAAACGAAAGAACACGCATTAGCGTTGTTCCTGTGATGTATCTAATCGATCCTTACCCATCTATCATGTTATTTGACGTTTGGATGGACTCCAGTAACTCTGATGTGAGATACGACGTTCTCTGACGCAGCAGAAGCTGGAAATAGTTTTAAACGAAACAACACGTATTAGCGTTGTTCCTGTGATGTATCTAATCGATCCTTACTTATCTATCATGTTATTTGACGTTTGGATGGACTCCAGTAACCCTGATGTGAGATACAAAGTTCTCGAACGCAGCAGAAGCTGGAAATAGTTTTAAACGAAACAACACGTATTAGCGTTGTTCCTGTGATGTATCTAATCGATCCTTACTTATCTACTATGTTATTTGACGTTTCGATGGACTCCAGTAACTTTGATGTGAGTTACGAAGTTCTCGGACGCAGCTGAAGCTAGAAATAGTTTTAAACCAAACAACACGCATTAGCGTTGTTCCTGTGATGTATCTAATCGATCCTTACTTATCTCTCATGTTATTTGACGTTTGGATGGACTCCAGTAACCCTGATGTGAGATACGAAGTTCTCGAACGCAGCAGAAGCTGGAAATAGTTTTAAACGAAACAACACGCATTAGCGTTGTTCCTGTGATGTATCTAATCGATCCTTACTCATCTATCATGTTATTTGGCGTTTCGATGGACTCCAGTAACTTTGATGTGAGATACGAAGTTCTCGGACGCAGGTGTTGCTAGAAATAGTTTTAAACGAAGCAACACTCATTAGCGTTTTTCCTGTGATGTATCTAATCGATCCTTACTTATCTATCATGTGATTTGACGTTTGGATGGACTCCAGTAACCCTGATGTGAGATACGAAGTTCTCGGACGCAGCAGAAGCTGGAAATAGTTTTAAACGAAACAACACGTATTAGCGATGTTCCTGTGATGTATCTAATCGATCCTTACTCATCTATCATGTTATTTGACGTTTGGATGGACTCCAGTAACTCTGATGTGAGATACAAAGTTATCGGACGCAGCAGAAGCTGGAAATAGTTTTGAAAGAAACAACACATATTAGCGTTGTTCCTGTGATGTATCTAAACGATCCTTACTTATCTAACATGTTATTTGACGTATGGATGGACTCCAGTAAGTCTGTTGTGAGATACAAAGTATTTGGACGCATCAGGAGCTGGAAATAATTTTAAACGAAACAACACGCATTAGCGTTGTTCCTGTGATGTATCTAATCGATCCTTACTCATCTATCATGTTATTTGACGTTTCGATGGACTCTAGAAATTCTGATGTGAGATACGAAGTTTTTGGACGCAGCAGGAGCTGGAAATAGTTTTAAACGATACAACAGGTATTAGCGTTGTTCCTGTGATGTATCTAATCGATCCTTACTCATCTATCATGTTATTTGACGTTTGGATGGACTCCAGTAACTCTGATGTGAGATACGACGTTCTCGGACGCAGCAGAAGCTGGAAATAGTTTTAAACGAAACAACACGTATTAGCGTTGTTCCTGTGATGTATCTAATCGATCCTTACTCATCTATCATGTTATTTGACGTTTGGATGGACTCCAGTAACCCTGATGTGAGATACGAAGTTCTCGGACGCAGCAGAAGCTGGAAATAGTTTTAAATGAAACAACACGCATTAGCGTTGTTCCTGTGATGTATCTAATCGATCCTTATTTATCTATCATGTTATTTGACGTTTCGATGGACCCTAGTAACTCTGATGTGAGATACGAAGTTTTTGGGCGCAGCAGGAGCTGGAAATAGTTTTAAACGAAGCAACACGTATTAGCGTTGTTCCTGTGATGTATCTAATCGATCCTTACTTATCTACTATGTTATTTGACGTTTCGATGGACTCCAGTAACTTTGATGTGAGATACGACGTTTTCGGACGCAGCAGAAGCTGGAAATAGTTTTAAACGAAACAACACGTATTAGCGTTGTTCCTGTGATGTATCTAATCGATCCTTACTCATCTATCATGCTATTTGACGTTTGAATGGACTCCAGTAATTCTGATGTGAGATACAAAGTTCTCGGACGCAGCAGAAGCTGGAAATAATTTTGAACGAAACAACACGTATTAGCGTTGTTCCTGTGATGTATCTAATCGATCCTTACTTATCTACTATGTTATTTGACGTCTCGATGGACTCCAGTAGCTCTGATGTGAGATAAGAAATTTTCGGACGCAGCAGATGCTGGAAATAGCTTTAAATGAAACAACACGCATTAGCGATGTTCCTGTGATGTATGTAATCGATCCTTACTCATCCATCATGTTATTTGACGTTTGGATGGACTCCAGTAACTCTGATGTGAGATACGACGTTCTCGGACGCAGCAGAAGCTGGAAATAGTTTTAAACGAAACAACACGCATTAGCGTTGTTCCTGTGATGTATCTAGTCGATCCTTACTCATCTATCATGTTATTTGGCGTTTCGATGGACTCCAGTAACTTTGATGTGAGTTACGAAGTTCTCGGACGCAGCTGAAGCTAGAAATAGTTTTAAACGAAACAACACGCATTAGCGTTGTTCCTGTGATGTATCTAATCGATCCTTACTTATCTATCATGTTATTTGAAGTTTGGATGGACTCCAGTAACCCTGATGTGAGATACGAAGTTCTCGAACGCAGCAGAAGCTGGAAATAGTTTTAAACGAAACAGCACGCATTAGCGTTGTTCCTGTGATGTTACTAATCGATCCTTACTCATCTATCATGTTATTTGGCGTTTCGATGGACTCCAGTAACTTTGATGTGAGATACGAAGTTCTCGGACGCAGCTGATGCTAGAAATAGTTTTAAACGAAGCAACACGCATTAGCGTTGTTCCTGTGATGTATCTAATCGATCCTTACTTATCTATCATGTTATTTGACGTTTGGATGGACTCCAGTAACCCTGATGTTAGATACGAAGTTCTCGGACGCAGCAGAAGCTGGAAATAGTTTTAAACGAAACAACACGTATTAGCGTTGTTCCTGTGATGTATCTAATCGGTCCTTACTCATCTATCATGTTATTTGACGTTTGGATGGACTCCAGTAACTCTGATGTGAGATACAAAGATTTCGGACGCAGCAGAAGCTGGAAATAGTTTTGAACGAAACAACACGTATTAGCGTTGTTCCTGTGATGTATCTAATCGATCCTTACTCATCTATCATGTTATTTGACCTTTCGATGGTCTCTAGTAATTCTGATGTGAGATACGAAGTTTTTGGACGCAGCAGGAGCTGGAAATAGTTTTAAACGAAACAACATGTATTGGCGTTGTTCCTGTGATGTATCTAATCGATCCTTACTCATCTATCATGTTATTTGACGTTTGGATGGACTCCAGTAACTCTGATGTGAGATACGACGTTCTCGGACGCAGCAGAAGCTGGAAATAGTTTTAAACGAAACAACACGCATTAGCGTTGTTCCTGTGCTGTATCTAATCGATCCTTACTTATCTATCATGTTATTTGACGTTTGGATGGACTCCAGTAACCCTGATGTGAGATACGAAGTTCTCGGACGCAGCAGAAGCTGAAAATAGTTTTAAATGAAACAACACGCATTAGCGTTGTTCCTGTGATGTATCTAATCGATCCTTATTTATCTATCATGTTATTTTACGTTTCGATGGACCCTAGTAACTCTGATGTGAGATACGAAGTTTTTGGGCGCAGCAGGAGCTGGAAATAGTTTTAAACGAAGCAACACGTATTAGCGTTGTTCCTGTGATGTATCTAATCGATCCCTACTTAGCTACTATGTTATTTGACGTTTCGATGGACTCCAGTAACTTTGATGTGAGATACGACGTTTTCGGACGCAGCAGAAGCTGGAAATAGTTTTAAACGAAACAACACGTATTAGCGTTGTTCCTGTGATGTATCTAATCGATCCTTACTCATCTATCATGTTATTTGACGTTTGAATGGACTCCAGTAACTCTGATGTGAGATACAAAGTTCTCGGACGCAGCAGAAGCTGGAAATAGTTTTGAACGAAACAACACGTATTAGCGTTGTTCCTGTGATGTATCTAATCGATCCTTACTTATCTACAATGTTATTTGACGTCTCGGTGGACTCCAGTAACTCTGACGTGAGATAAGAAATTTTCGGACGCAGCAGATGCTGGAAATAGTTTTAAATGAAACAACACGCATTAGCGATGTTCCTGTGATGTATGTAATCGATCCTTACTCATCTACTATGTTATTTGACGTTTCGATGGACTCCAGTAACTTTGATGTGAGTTACGAAGTTCTCGGACGCAGCTGAAGCTAGAAATAGTTTTAAACGAAGCAACACGCATTAGCGTTGTTCCTGTGATGTACCTAATCTATCCTTATTTATCTATCATGTTATTTGACGTTTCGATGGACCCCAGTAACTCTGATGTGAGATACGAAGTTTTTGGACGCAGCAGGAGCTGGAAATAGTTTTAAACGAAACAACACCCATTAGCGTTGTTCCTGTGATGTATCTAATCGATCCTTACTTATCTATCATGTTATTTGACGTTTGGATGGACTCCAGTAACCCTGATGTGAGATACGAAGTTCTCGAACGCAGCAGAAGCTGGAAATAGTTTTAAACGAAACAATACGCATTACCGTTGTTCCTGTGATGTTTCTAATCGATCCTTACTCATCTATCATGTTATTTGGCGTTTCGATGGACTCCAGTAACTTTGATGTGAGATACGAAGTTCTCGGACGCAGCTGATGCTAGAAATAGTTTTAAACGAAGCAGCACGCATTAGCGTTATTCCTGTGATGTACCTAATCTATCCTTATTTATCTATCATGTTATTTGACGTTTCGATGGACCCCAGTAACTCTGATGTGAGATACGAAGTTTTTGGGCGCAGCAGGAGCTGGAAATAGTTTTAAACGAAGCAACACGTATTAGCGTTGTTCCTGTGATGTATCTAATCGATCCTTACTTAGCTACTATGTTATTTAAAGTTTCGATGGACTCCAGTAACTTTGATGTGAGATACGACGTTTTCGGACGCAGCAGAAGCTGGAAATAGTTTTAAACGAAACAACACGTATTAGCGTTGTTCCTGTGATGTATCTAATCGATCCTTACTCATCTATCATGTTATTTGACGTTTGGATGTGCTCCAGTAACTCTGAAGTGAGATACGAAGTTCTCGGACGCAGCTGAAACTGGAAATAGTTTTAGACGAAACAACACGCATTAGCGTTGTTCCTGTGATGTATCTAATCGATCCTTACTCATCTATCATGTTATTTTACGTTTGGATGGACTCCAGTAACTCTGATGTGAGATATAAAGTTCTCGGACGCAGCAGAAGCTGGAAATAGTTTTGAACGATACAACACGTATTAGCGTTGTTCCTGTGATGTATCTAATCGATCCTTACTTATCTACTATGTTATTTGACGTTTCGATGGACTCCAGTAACTCTGATGTGAGATACGAAATTTTCGGACGCAGCAGAAGCTGGAAATAGTTTTAAACGAAACAACACGCATTAGCGTTGTTCCTGTGATGTATCTAATCGATCCTTACTCATCTATCATGTTATTTGACGTTTCGATGGACTCTAGTAATTCTGATGTGAGATACGAAGTATTTGGACGCAGCAGGAGCTGGAAATAGTTTTAAACGAAACAACACGTATTAGCGTTGTTCCTGTGATGTATCTAATCGATCCTTACTTATCTATCATGTTATTTGACGTTTGGATGGACTCCAGTAACCCTGATGTGAGATACGAAGTTCTCGAACGCAGCAGAAGCTGGAAATAGTTTTAAACGAAACAACACGCATTAGCGTTGTTCCTGTGATGTATCTAATCGATCCTTACTCATCTATCATGTTATTTGGCGTTTCGATGGACTCCAGTAACTTTGATGTGAGATACGAAGTTCTCGGACGCAGGTGATGCTAGAAATAGTTTTAAACGAAGCAACACTCATTAGCGTTTTTCCTGTGATGTATCTAATCGATCCTTACTTATCTATCATGTGATTTGACGTTTGGATGGACTCCAGTAACCCTGATGTGAGATACAAAGGTTTCGGACGCAGCAGAAGCTGGAAATAGTTTTGAACGAAACAACACGTATTAGCGTTGTTCCTGCGATGTATCTAATCGATCCTTACTTATCTACTATGTTATTTGACGTTTCGATGGACTCCAGTAACTATGATGTGAGATACGAAATTTTCGGACGCAGCAGAAGCTGGAAATAGTTTTAAACGAAACAACACGCATTAGCGTTGTTCCTGTGATGTATCTAACCGATCCTTACTCATCTATCATGTTATTTTATGTTTGGATTGACTCCAGTAACTCTGATGTGAGATACAAAGTTCTCGGACGCAGCAGAAGCTGGGGAAATAGTTTTGAACGAAACAGCACGTATTAGCGTTGTTCCTGTGATGTATCTAATCGATCCTTACTTATCTACTATGTTATTTGACGTTTCGATGGACTCCAGTAACTCTGATGTGAGATACGAAATTTTCGGACGCAGCAGAAGCTGGAAATAGTTTTAAACGAAACAACACGCATTAGCGTTGTTCCTGTGATGTATCTAATCGATCCTTACTCATCTATCATGTTATTTGACGTTTCGATGGACTCTAGTAATTCTGATGTGAGATACGAAGTTTTTGGACGCAGCAGGAGCTGGAAATAGTTTTAAACGAAACAACATGTATTAGCGTTGTTCCTGTGATGTATCTAATCTATCCTTACTCATCTATCATGTTATTTGACGTTTGGATGGACTCCAGTAACTCTGATGTGAGATACGACGTCCTCGGACGCAGCAGAAGCTGGAAATAGTTTTAAACGAAACAACACGCATTATCGTTGTTCCTGTGCTGTATCTAATCGATTCTTACTTATCTATCATGTTATTTGACGTTTGGATGGACTCCAGTAACCCTGATGTGAGATACGAAGTTCTCGGACGCAGCAGAAGCTGGAAATAGTTTTAAATTAAACAACACGCATTAGCGTTGTTCCTGTGATGTATCTAATCGATCCTTATTTATCTATCATGTTATTTGACGTTTCGATGGACCCTAGTAACTCTGATGTGAGATACGAAGTTTTTGGGCGCAGCAGGAGCTGGAAATAGTTTTAAACGAAGCAACACGTATTAGCGTTGTTCCTGTGATGTATCTAATCGATCCTTACTTAGCTACTATGTTATTTGACGTTTCGATGGACTCCAGTAACTTTGATGTGAGATACGACGTTTTCGGACGCAGCAGAAGCTGGAAATAGTTTTAAACGAAACAACACGTATTAGCGTTGTTCCTGTGATGTATCTAATCGATCCTTACTCATCTATCATGTTATTTGACGTTTGAATGGACTCCAGTAACTCTGATGTGAGATACAAAGTTCTCGGACGCAGCAGAAGCTGGAAATAGTTTTGAACGAAACAACACGTATTAGCGTTGTTCCTGTGATGTATCTAATCGATCCTTACTTATCTACTATGTTGTTTGACGTCTCGATGGACTCCAGTAACTCTGATGTGAGATAAGAAATTTTCGGACGCAGCAGATGCTGGAAATAGTTTTAAATGAAACAACACGCATTAGCGATGTTCCTGTGATGTATGTAATCGATCCTTACTTATCTATCATGTTATTTGACGTTTGGATGGACTCCAGTAACTCTGATGTGAGATACGACGTTCTCGGACGCAGCAGAAGCTGGAAATAGTTTTAAACGAAACAACACGCATTAGCGTTGTTCCTGTGATGTATCTAATCGATCCTTACTTATCTATCATGTTATTTGACGTTTGGATGGACTCCAGTAACCCTGATGTGAGATACGAAGTTCTCGAACGCAGCAGAAGCTGGAAATAGTTTTAAACGAAACAACACGCATTAGCGTTGTTCCTGTGATGTTTCTAATCGATCCTTACTCATCTATCATGTTATTTGGCGTTTCGATGGACTCCAGTAACTTTGATGTGAGATACGAAGTTCTCGGACGCAGCTGATGCTAGAAATAGTTTTAAACGAAGCAACACGGATTAGCGTTGTTCCTGTGATGTATCTAATCGATCCTTACTTATCTATCATGTTATTTGACGTTTGGATGGACTCCAGTAACCCTGATGTGAGATACTAAGTTCTCGGACGCAGCAGAAGCTGAAAATAGTTTTAAATGAAACAACACGCATTAGCGTTGTTCCTGTGATGTATCTAATCGATCCTTATTTATCTATCATGTTATTTGACGTTTCGATGGACCCTAGTAACTCTGATGTGAGATACGAAGTTTTTGGGCGCAGCAGGAGCTGGAAATAGTTTTAAACGAAGCAACACGTATTAGCGTTGTTCATGTGATGTATCTAATCGATCCTTACTTAGCTACTATGTTATTTGACGTTTCGATGGACTCCAGTAACTTTGATGTGAGATACGACGTTTTCGGACGCAGCAGAAGCTGGAAATAGTTTTAAACGAAACAACACGTATTAGCGTTGTTCCTGTGATGTATCTAATCGATCCTTACTCATCTATCATGTTATTTGTCTTTTGAATGGACTCCAGTAACTCTGATGTGAGATACAATGTTCTCGGACGCAGCAGAAGCTGGAAATAGTTTTGAACGAAACAACACGTATTAGCGTTGTTCCTGTGATGTATCTAATCGATCCTTACTTATCTACTATGTTATTTGACGTCTCGATGGACTCCAGTAACTCTGAAGTGAGATAAGAAATTTTCGGACGCAGCAGAAGCTGGAAATAGTTTTAAATGAAACAAGACGCATTAGCGTTGTTCCTATGATGTAGGTAATCGATCCTTACTCATCTATCATGTTATTTGACGTTTGGATGGGCTCTAGTAACTCTGAAGTGAGATACGAAGTTCTCGGACGCAGCTGAAACTGGAAATAGTTTTAGACGAAACAACACGCATTAGCGATGTTCCTGTGATGTATGTAATCGATCCTTACTCATCTATCATGTTATTTGACGTTTGGATGGACTCCAGTAACTCTGAAGTGAGATACGAAGTTCTCGGACGCAGCTGAAACTGGAAATAGTTTTAGACGAAACAACACGCATTAGCGTTGTTCCTGTGATGTACCTAATCGATCCTTACTCATCTATCATGTTATTTTACGTTTGGATGGACTCCAGTAACTCTGATGTGAGATATAAATTTCTCGGACGCAGCAGAAGCTGGAAATAGTTTTGAACGAAACAACACGTATTAGCGTTGTTCCTGTGATGTATCTAATCGATCCTTACTCAGCTATCATGTTATTTTACGTTTGGATGGACTAAAGTAACTCTGATGTGAGATATACAGTTCTCGGACGCAGCAGAAGTTGGAAATAGTTTTGAACGAAACAACACGTATTAGCGTTGTTCCTGTGATGTATCTAATCGATCCTTACTTATCTACTATGTTATTTGACGTTTCGATGGATTCCAGTAACTCTGATGTGAGATACGAAATTTTCGGACGCAGCAGAAGCTGGAAATAGTTTTAAACGAAACAACACGCATTAGCGTTGTTCCTGTGATGTATCTAATCGATCCTTACTCATCTATCATGTTATTTGACGTTTGGATGGACTCCAGTAACTCTGATGTGAGATATGACGTTCTCGGACGCAGCAGAAGCTGGAAATAGTTTTAAACGAAACAACACGTATTAGCGTTGTTCCTGTGATGTATCTAATCGATCCTTACTCATCTATCATGTTATTTGACGTTTGGATGGACTCCAGTAACTCTGATGTGAGATACGACGTTCTCGGACGCAGCAGAAGCTGGAAATAGTTTTAAACGAAACAACACGTATTAGCGTTGTTCCTGTGATGTATCTAATCGATCCTTACTTATCTACTATGTTATTTGACGTTTCGATGGACTCCAGTAACTTTGATGTGAGTTACGAAGTTCTCGGACGCAGCTGAAGCTAGAAATAGTTTTAAACCAAACAACACGCATCAGCGTTGTTCCTGTGATGTATCTAATCGATCCTTACTTATCTATCATGTTATTTGACGTTTGGATGGACTCCAGTAACCCTGATGTGAGATACGAAGTTCTCGAACGCAGCAGAAGCTGGAAATAGTTTTAAACGAAACAACACGCATTAGCGTTGTTCCTGTGATGTATCTAATCGATCCTTACTCATCTATCATGTTATTTGGCGTTTCGATGGACTCCAGTAACTTTGATGTGAGATACGAAGTTCTCGGACGCAGGTGATGCTAGAAATAGTTTTAAACGAAACAACACGCATTAGCGTTGTTCCTGTGATGTATCTAATCGATCCTTACTTATCTATCATGTGATTTGACGTTTGGATGGACTCCAGTAACCCTGATGTGAGATACGAAGTTCTCGGACGCAGCAGAAGCTGGAAATAGTTTTAAACGAAACAACACGTATTAGCGTTGTTCCTCTGATGTATCTAATTGATCGTTACTCATCTATCATGTTATTTGACGTTTGGATGGACTCAAGTAACTCTGATGTGAGATACAAAGGTTTCGGACGCAGCAGAAGCTGGAAATAGTTTTGAACGAAACAACACGTATTAGCGTTGTTCCTGTGATGTATCTAATCGATCCTTACTTATCTACTATGTTATTTGACGTTTCGATGGACTCCAGTAACTATGATGTGAGATACGAAATTTTCGGAAGCAGCAGAAGCTGGAAATAGTTTTAAACGAAACAACACGCATTAGCGTTGTTCCTGTGATGTATCTAACCGATCCTTACTCATCTATCATGTTATTTTATGTTTGGATTGACTCCAGTAACTCTGATGTGAGATACAAAGTTCTCGGACGCAGCAGAAGCTGGGGAAATAGTTTTGAACGAAACAGCACGTATTAGCGTTGTTCCTGTGATGTATCTAATCGATCCTTACTTATCTACTATGTTATTTGACGTTTCGATGGACTCCAGTAACTCTGATGTGAGATACGAAATTTTCGGACGCAGCAGAAGCTGGAAATAGTTTTAAACGAAACAACACGCATTAGCGTTGTTCCTGTGATGTATCTAATCGATCCTTACTCATCTATCATGTTATTTGACGTTTCGATGGACTCTAGTAATTCTGATGTGAGATACGAAGTTTTTGGACGCAGCAGGAGCTGGAAATAGTTTTAAACGAAACAACATGTATTAGCGTTGTTCCTGTGATGTATCTAATCTATCCTTACTCATCTATCATGTTATTTGACGTTTGGATGGACTCCAGTAACTCTGATGTGAGATACGACGTCCTCGGACGCAGCAGAAGCTGGAAATAGTTTTAAACGAAACAACACGCATTAGCGTTGTTCCTGTGCTGTATCTAATCGATTCTTACTTATCTATCATGTTATTTGACGTTTGGATGGACTCCAGTAACCCTGATGTGAGATACGAAGTTCTCGGACGCAGCAGAAGCTGGAAATAGTTTTAAATTAAACAACACGCATTAGCGTTGTTCCTGTGATGTATCTAATCGATCCTTATTTATCTATCATGTTATTTGACGTTTCGATGGACCCTAGTAACTCTGATGTGAGATACGAAGTTTTTGGGCGCAGCAGGAGCTGGAAATAGTTTTAAACGAAGCAACACGTATTAGCGTTGTTCCTGTGATGTATCTAATCGATCCTTACTTAGCTACTATGTTATTTGACGTTTCGATGGACTCCAGTAACTTTGATGTGAGATACGACGTTTTCGGACGCAGCAGAAGCTGGAAATAGTTTTAAACGAAACAACACGTATTAGCGTTGTTCCTGTGATGTATCTAATCGATCCTTACTCATCTATCATGTTATTTGACGTTTGAATGGACTCCAGTAACTCTGATGTGAGATACAAAGTTCTCGGACGCAGCAGAAGCTGGAAATAGTTTTGAACGAAACAACACGTATTAGCGTTGTTCCTGTGATGTATCTAATCGATCCTTACTTATCTACTATGTTGTTTGACGTCTCGATGGACTCCAGTAACTCTGATGTGAGATAAGAAATTTTCGGACGCAGCAGATGCTGGAAATAGTTTTAAATGAAACAACACGCATTAGCGATGTTCCTGTGATGTATGTAATCGATCCTTACTTATCTATCATGTTATTTGACGTTTGGATGGACTCCAGTAACTCTGATGTGAGATACGACGTTCTCGGACGCAGCAGAAGCTGGAAATAGTTTTAAACGAAACAACACGCATTAGCGTTGTTCCTGTGATGTATCTAATCGATCCTTACTCATCTATCATGTTATTTGGCGTTTCGATGGACTCCAGTAACTTTGATGTGAGTTACGAAGTTCTCGGACGCAGCTGAAGCTAGAAATAGTTTTAAACGAAACAACACGCATTAGCGTTGTTCCTGTGATGTTTCTAATCGATCCTTACTTATCTATCATGTTATTTGAGGTTTGGATGGACTCCAGTAACCCTGATGTGAGATACGAAGTTCTCGAACGCAGCAGAAGCTGGAAATAGTTTTAAACGAAACAACACGCATTAGCGTTGTTCCTGTGATGTTTCTAATCGATCCTTACTCATCTATCATGTTATTTGGCGTTTCGATGGACTCCAGTAACTTTGATGTGAGATACGAAGTTCTCGGACGCAGCTTATGCTAGAAATAGTTTTAAACGAAGCAACACGCATTAGCGTTGTTCCTGTGATGTATCTAATCGATCCTTACTTATCTATCATGTTATTTGAAGTTTGGATGGACTCCAGTAACCCTGATGTGAGATACGAAGTTCTCGGACGCAGCAGAAGCTGAAAATAGTTTTAAATGAAACAACACGCATTAGCGTTGTTCCTGTGATGTATCTAATCGATCCTTATTTATCTATCATGTTATTTGACGTTTCGATGGACCCTAGTAACTCTGATGTGAGATACGAAGTTTTTGGACGCAGCAGGAGCTGGAAATAGTTTTAAACGAAACAACATGTATTAGCGTTGTTCCTGTGATGTATCTAATCTATCCTTACTCATCTATCATGTTATTTGACGTTTGGATGGACTCCAGTAACTCTGATGTGAGATACGACGTCCTCGGACGCAGCAGAAGCTGGAAATAGTTTTAAACGAAACAACACGCATTAGCGTTGTTCCTGTGCTGTATCTAGTCGATTCTTACTTATCTATCATGTTATTTGACGTTTGGATGGACTCCAGTAACCCTGATGTGAGATACGAAGTTCTCGGACGCAGCAGAAGCTGGAAATAGTTTTAAATTAAACAACACGCATTAGCGTTGTTCCTGTGATGTATCTAATCGATCCTTATTTATCTATCATGTTATTTGACGTTTCGATGGACCCTAGTAACTCTGATGTGAGATACGAAGTTTTTGGGCGCAGCAGGAGCTGGAAATAGTTTTAAACGAAGCAACACGTATTAGCGTTGTTCCTGTGATGTATCTAATCGATCCTTACTTAGCTACTATGTTATTTGACGTTTCGATGGACTCCAGTAACTTTGATGTGAGATACGACGTTTTCGGACGCAGCAGAAACTGGAAATAGTTTTAAACGAAACAACACGTATTAGCGTTGTTCCTGTGATGTATTTAATCGATCCTTACTCATCTATCATGTTATTTGACGTTTGAATGGACTCCAGTAACTCTGATGTGAGATACAAAGTTCTCGGACGCAGCAGAAGCTGGAAATAGTTTTGAACGAAACAACACGTATTAGCGTTGTTCCTGTGATGTATCTAATCGATCCTTACTTATCTACTATGTTGTTTGACGTCTCGATGGACTCCAGTAACTCTGATGTGAGATAAGAAATTTTCGGACGCAGCAGATGCTGGAAATAGTTTTAAATGAAACAACACGCATTAGCGATGTTCCTGTGATGTATGTAATCGATCCTTACTTATCTATCATGTTATTTGACGTTTGGATGGACTCCAGTAACTCTGATGTGAGATACGACGTTCTCGGACGCAGCAGAAGCTGGAAATAGTTTTAAACGAAACAACACGCATTAGCTTGTTCCTGTGATGTATCTAATCGATCCTTACTCATCTATCATGTTATTTGGCGTTTCGATGGACTCCAGTAACTTTGATGTGAGTTACGAAGTTCTCGGACGCAGCTGAAGCTAGAAATAGTTTTAAACGAAACAACACGCATTAGCGTTGTTCCTGTGATGTATCTAATCGATCCTTACTTATCTATCATGTTATTTGACGTTTGGATGGACTCCAGTAACCCTGATGTGAGATACGAAGTTCTCGAACGCAGCAGAAGCTGGAAATAGTTTTAAACGAAACAACACGCATTAGCGTTGTTCCTGTGATGTTTCTAATCGATCCTTACTCATCTATCATGTTATTTGGCGTTTCGATGGACTCCAGTAACTTTGATGTGAGACAGGAAGTTCTCGGACGCAGCTGATGCTAGAAATAGTTTTAAACGAAGCAACACGCATTAGCGTTGTTCCTGTGATGTATCTAATCGATCCTTACTTATCTATCATGTTATTTGAAGTTTGGATGGACTCCAGTAACCCTGATGTGAGATACGAAGTTCTCGGACGCAGCAGAAGCTGAAAATAGTTTTAAATGAAACAACACGCATTAGCGTTGTTCCTGTGATGTATCTAATCGATCCTTATTTATCTATCATGTTATTTGACGTTTCGATATACCCTAGTAACTCTGATGTGAGATACGAAGTTTTTGGGCGCAGCAGGAGCTGGAAATAGTTTTAAACGAAGCAACACGTATTAGCGTTGTTCCTGTGATGTATCTAATCGATCCTTACTTATCTACTATGTTATTTGACGTCTCGATGGACTCCAGTAACTCTGAAGTGAGATAAGAAATTTTCGGACGCAGCAGAAGCTGGAAATAGTTTTAAATGAAACAAGACGCATTAGCGTTGTTCCTATGATGTAGGTAATCGATCCTTACTCATCTATCATGTTATTTGACGTTTGGATGGGCTCTAGTAACTCTGAAGTGAGATACGAAGTTCTCGGACGCAGCTGAAACTGGAAATAGTTTTAGACGAAACAACACGCATTAGCGATGTTCCTGTGATGTATGTAATCGATCCTTACTCATCTATCATGTTATTTGACGTTTGGATGGACTCCAGTAACTCTGAAGTGAGATACGAAGTTCTCGGACGCAGCTGAAACTGGAAATAGTTTTAGACGAAACAACACGCATTAGCGTTGTTCCTGTGATGTACCTAATCGATCCTTACTCATCTATCATGTTATTTTACGTTTGGATGGACTCCAGTAACTCTGATGTGAGATATAAAGTTCTCGGACGCAGCAGAAGCTGGAAATAGTTTTGAACGAAACAACACGTATTAGCGTTGTTCCTGTGATGTATCTAATCGATCCTTACTCAGCTATCATGTTATTTTACGTTTGGATGGACTCCAGTAACTCTGATGTGAGATATACAGTTCTCGGACGCAGCAGAAGCTGGAAATAGTTTTGAACGAAACAACACGTATTAGCGTTGTTCCTGTGATGTATCTAATCGATCCTTACTTATCTACTATGTTATTTGACGTTTCGATGGACTCCAGTAACTCTGATGTGAGATACGAAATTTTCGGACGCAGCAGAAGCTGGAAATAGTTTTAAACGAAACAACACGCATTAGCGTTGTTCCTGTGATGTATCTAATCGATCCTTACTCATCTATCATGTTATTTGACGTTTCGATGGACTCTAGTAATTCTGATGTGAGATACGAAGTATTTGGACGCAGCAGGAGCTGGAAATAGTTTTAAACGAAACAACACGTATTAGCGTTGTTCCTGTGATGTATCTAATCGATCCTTAATCATCTATCATGTTATTTGACGTTTGGATGGACTCCAGTAACTCTGATGTGAGATATGACGTTCTCGGACGCAGCAGAAGCTGGAAATAGTTTTAAACGAAACAACACGTATTAGCGTTGTTCCTGTGATGTATCTAGTCGATCCTTACTCATCTATCATATTATATGACGTTTTGATGGACTCCAGTAACTCTGATGTGAGGCACAAAGATTTCGGACGCAGCAGAAGCTGGAAATAGTTTTGAACGAAACAACACGTATTAGCGTTGTTCCTGTGATGTATCTAATCGATCCTTACTTATCTACTATGTTATTTGACGTTTCGATGGACTCCAGCAACTATGATGTGAGATACGAAATTTTCGGACGCAGCAGAAGCTGGAAATAATTTTAAACCAAACAACACGCATTAGCGTTGTTCCTGTGATGTATCTAATCGATCCTTACTCATCTATCATGTTATTTGGCGTTTCGATGGACTCCAGTAACTTTGATGTGAGTTACGAAGTTCTCGGACGCAGCTGAAGCTAGAAATAGTTTTAAACGAAACAACACGCATTAGCGTTGTTCCTGTGATGTATCTAATCGATCCTTACTTATCTATCATGTTATTTGACGTTTCGATGGACTCTAGTAATTCTGATGTGAGATACGAAGTTCTTGGACGCAGCAGTAGCTGGAAATAGTTTTAAACGAAACAACACGTATTAGCGTTGTTCCTGTGATGTATCTAATCGATCCTTACTTATCTATCATGTTATTTGACGTTTGGATGGACTCCAGTAACCCTGTTGTGAGATACGAAGTTTTTGGGCGCAGCAGGAGCTGGAAATAGTTTTAAACGAAACAACACGCATTAGTGTTTTTCCTGTGATGTATCTAATCGATCCTTACTCATCTATCATGTTATTTGACGTTTGGATGGACTCCAGTAACTCTGATGTGAGATACAAAGTTTTCGGACGCAGCAGAAGCTGGAAATAGTTTTAAATGAAACAAGACGCATTAGCGTTGTTCCTATGATGTAGGTAATCGATCCTTACTCATCTATCATGTTATTTGACGTTTGGATGGGCTCTAGTAACTCTGAAGTGAGATACGAAGTTCTCGGACGCAGCTGAAACTGGAAATAGTTTTAGACGAAACAACACGCATTAGCGATGTTCCTGTGATGTATGTAATCGATCCTTACTCATCTATCATGTTATTTGACGTTTGGATGGACTCCAGTAACTCTGAAGTGAGATACGAAGTTCTCGGACCCAGCTGAAACTGGAAATAGTTTTAGACGAAACAACACGCATTAGCGATGTTCCTGTGATGTATGTAATCGATCCTTACTCATCTATCATGTTATTTGACGTTTCGATGGACTCCAGTAACTCTGAAGTGAGATACGAAGTTCTCGGACGCAGCTGAAACTGGAAATAGTTTTAGACGAAACAACACGCATTAGCGTTGTTCCTGTGATGTACCTAATCGATCCTTACTCATCTATCATGTTATTTTACGTTTGGATGGACTCCAGTAACTCTGATGTGAGATATAAAGTTCTCGGACGCAGCAGAAGCTGGAAATAGTTTTGAACGAAACAACACGTATTAGCGTTGTTCCTGTGATGTATCTAATCGATCCTTACTCAGCTATCATGTTATTTTACGTTTGGATGGACTCCAGTAACTCTGATGTGAGATATACAGTTCTCGGACGCAGCAGAAGCTGGAAATAGTTTTGAACGAAACAACACGTATTAGCGTTGTTCCTGTGATGTATCTAATCGATCCTTACTTATCTACTATGTTATTTGACGTTTCGATGGACTCCAGTAACTCTGATGTGAGATACGAAATTTTCGGACGCAGCAGAAGCTGGAAATAGTTTTAAACGAAACAACACGCATTAGCGTTGTTCCTGTGATGTATCTAATCGATCCTTACTCATCTATCATGTTATTTGACGTTTCGATGGACTCTAGTAATTCTGATGTGAGATACGAAGTATTTGGACGCAGCAGGAGCTGGAAATAGTTTTAAACGAAACAACACGTATTAGCGTTGTTCCTGTCATGTATCTAATCGATCCTTAATCATCTATCATGTTATTTGACGTTTGGATGGACTCCAGTAACTCTGATGTGAGATATGACGTTCTCGGACGCAGCAGAAGCTGGAAATAGTTTTAAACGAAACAACACGTATTAGCGTTGTTCCTGTGATGTATCTAGTCGATCCTTACTCATCTATCATATTATATGACGTTTTGATGGACTCCAGTAACTCTGATGTGAGGCACAAAGATTTCGGACGCAGCAGAAGCTGGAAATAGTTTTGAACGAAACAACACGTATTAGCGTTGTTCCTGTGATGTATCTAATCGATCCTTACTTATCTACTATGTTATTTGACGTTTCGATGGACTCCAGCAACTATGATGTGAGATACGAAATTTTCGGACGCAGCAGAAGCTGGAAATAATTTTAAACCAAACAACACGCATTAGCGTTGTTCCTGTGATGTATCTAATCGATCCTTACTCATCTATCATGTTATTTGGCGTTTCGATGGACTCCAGTAACTTTGATGTGAGTTACGAAGTTCTCGGACGCAGCTGAAGCTAGAAATAGTTTTAAACGAAACAACACGCATTAGCGTTGTTCCTGTGATGTATCTAATCGATCCTTACTTATCTATCATGTTATTTGACGTTTCGATGGACTCTAGTAATTCTGATGTGAGATACGAAGTTCTTGGACGCAGCAGTAGCTGGAAATAGTTTTAAACGAAACAACACGTATTAGCGTTGTTCCTGTGATGTATCTAATCGATCCTTACTTATCTATCATGTTATTTGAAGTTTGGATGGACTCCAGTAACCCTGTTGTGAGATACGAAGTTTTTGGGCGCAGCAGGAGCTGGAAATAGTTTTAAACGAAACAACACGCATTAGTGTTTTTCCTGTGATGTATCTAATCGATCCTTACTTATCTACTATGTTATTTGACGTTTCGATGGACTCCAGTAACTCTGATGTGAGATACGAAATTTTCGGACGCAGCAGAAGCTGGAAATAGTTTTAAACGAAACAACACGTATTAGTGTTGTTCCTGTGATGTATCTAATCGATCCTTACTCATCTATCATGTTATTTGACGTTTCGATGGACTCTAGTAATTCTGATGTGAGATACGAAGTTTTTGGACGCAGCAGTAGCTGGAAATAGTTTTAAACGAAACAACACCTATTAGCGTTGTTCCTGTGATGTATCCAATCGATCCTTACTTATCTACTATGTTATTTGACGTCTCGATGGACTCCAGTAACTCTGAAGTGAGATAAGAAATTTTCGGACGCAGCAGAAGCTGGAAATAGTTTTAAATGAAACAAGACGCATTAGCGTTGTTCCTATGATGTAGGTAATCGATCCTTACTCATCTATCATGTTATTCGACGTTTGGATGGACTCCAGTAACTCTGAAGTGAGATACGAAGTTCTCGGACGCAGCTGAAACTGGAAATAGTTTTAGACGAAACAACACGCATTAGCGTTGTTCCTGTGCTGTATCTAATCGATCCTTACTTATCTATCATGTTATTTGACGTTTGGATGGACTCCAGTAACTCTGATGTGGGATACGAAGTTTTTACACGCAGCAGTAGCTGGAAATAGTTTTAAACGAAACAACACGTATTAGCGTTGTTCCTGTGATGTATCTAATCGATCCTTACTTATCTATCATGTTATTTGACGTTTGGATGGACTCCAGTAACCCTGATGTTAGATACGAAGTTTTTGGGCGCAGCAGGAGCTGGAAATAGTTTAAAACGAAGCAACACTTATTAGCGTTATTCCTGTGAAGTATCTAATCGATCCTTACTTAGCTACTATGCTATTTGACGTTTCGATGGATTCCAGTAACTTTGATGTGAGATACGACGTTTTCGGACGCAGCAGAAGCTGGAAATAGTTTTGAACGAAACAACACGTATTAGCGTTGTTCCTGTGATGTATCTAATCGATCCTTACTTATCCACTATGTTATTTGACGTTTCGATGGACTCCAGTAACTTTGATGTGAGATACGAAGTTCTCGGACGCAGCTGAAACTAGAAATAGTTTTAAACGAAACAACACGTATTAGCGTTGTTCCTGTGATGTATCTAATCGATCCTTACTCATCTATCATGTTATTTGGCGTTTCGATGGACTCCAGTAACTTTGATGTGAGATACAAAGTTCTCGGACGCAGCAGAAACTGGAAATAGTTTTGAACGAAATAAAACGTATTAGCGTTGTTCCTGTGATGTATCTAATCGATCCTTACTTATCTATCATGTTATTTGACGTTTGGATGGACACCAGTAACTCCGATGTGAGATACGACCTTCTCGGTCGCAGCAGAAGCTGGAAATAGTTTTAAACGAAACAACACGTATTAGCGTTGTTCCTGTGATGTATCTAATCGATCCTTACTCATCTATCATGTTATTTGACGTTTCGATGGACTCTAGTAATTCTGATGTGAGATACGAAGTATTTGGACGCAGCAGGAGCTGGAAATAGTTTTAAACGAAACAACACGTATTAGCGTTGTTCCTGTGATGTATCTAATCGATCCTTAATCATCTATCATGTTGTTTGACGTTTGGATGGACTCCAGTAACTCTGATGTGAGATATGACGTTCTCGGACGCAGCAGAAGCTGGAAATAGTTTTAAACGAAACAACACGTATTAGCGTTGTTCCTGTGATGTATCTAGTCGATCCTTACTCATCTATCATGTTATATGACGTTTTGATGGACTCCAGTAACTCTGATGTGAGGCACAAAGATTTCGGACGCAGCAGAAGCTGGAAATAGTTTTGAACGAAACAACACGTATTAGCGTTGTTCCTGTGATGTATCTAATCGATCCTTACTTATCTACTATGTTATTTGACGTTTCGATGGACTCCAGCAACTATGATGTGAGATACGAAATTTTCGGACGCAGCAGAAGCTGGAAATAATTTTAAACCAAACAACACGCATTAGCGTTGTTCCTGTGATGTATCTAATCGATCCTTACTCATCTGTCATGTTATTTGGCGTTTCGATGGACTCCAGTAACTTTGATGTGAGTTACGAAGTTCTCGGACGCAGCTGAAGCTAGAAATAGTTTTAAACGAAACAACACGCATTAGCGTTGTTCCTGTGATGTATCTAATCGATCCTTACTTATCTATCATGTTATTTGACGTTTCGATGGACTCTAGTAATTCTGATGTGAGATACGAAGTTCTTGGACGCAGCAGTAGCTGGAAATAGTTTTAAACGAAACAACACGTATTAGCGTTGTTCCTGTGATGTATCTAATCGATCCTTACTTATCTATCATGTTATTTGACGTTTGGATGGACTCCAGTAACCCTGTTGTGAGATACGAAGTTTTTGGGCGCAGCAGGAGCTGGAAATAGTTTTAAACGAAACAACACGCATTAGTGTTTTTCCTGTGATGTATCTAATCGATCCTTACTTATCTACTATGTTATTTGACGTTTCGATGGACTCCAGTAACTCTGATGTGAGATACGAAATTTTCGGACGCAGCAGAAGCTGGAAATAGTTTTAAACGAAACAACACGTATTAGTGTTGTTCCTGTGATGTATCTAATCGATCCTTACTCATCTATCATGTTATTTGACGTTTCGATGGACTCTAGTAATTCTGATGTGAGATACGAAGTTTTTGGACGCAGCAGTAGCTGGAAATAGTTTTAAACGAAACAACACCTATTAGCGTTGTTCCTGTGATGTATCCAATCGATCCTTACTTATCTACTATGTTATTTGACGTCTCGATGGACTCCAGTAACTCTGAAGTGAGATAAGAAATTTTCGGACGCAGCAGAAGCTGGAAATAGTTTTAAATGAAACAAGACGCATTAGCGTTGTTCCTATGATGTAGGTAATCGATCCTTACTCATCTATCATGTTATTCGACGTTTGGATGGACTCCAGTAACTCTGAAGTGAGATACGAAGTTCTCGGACGCAGCTGAAACTGGAAATAGTTTTAGACGAAACAACACGCATTAGCGTTGTTCCTGTGCTGTATCTAATCGATCCTTACTTATCTACTATGTTATTTGACGTTTCGATGGACTCCAGCAACTATGATGTGAGATACGAAATTTTCGGACGCAGCAGAAGCTGGAAATAATTTTAAACCAAACAACACGCATTAGCGTTGTTCCTGTGATGTATCTAATCGATCCTTACTCATCTGTCATGTTATTTGGCGTTTCGATGGACTCCAGTAACTTTGATGTGAGTTACGAAGTTCTCGGACGCAGCTGAAGCTAGAAATAGTTTTAAACGAAACAACACGCATTAGCGTTGTTCCTGTGATGTATCTAATCGATCCTTACTTATCTATCATGTTATTTGACGTTTCGATGGACTCTAGTAATTCTGATGTGAGATACGAAGTTCTTGGACGCAGCAGTAGCTGGAAATAGTTTTAAACGAAACAACACGTATTAGCGTTGTTCCTGTGATGTATCTAATCGATCCTTACTTATCTATCATGTTATTTGACGTTTGGATGGACTCCAGTAACCCTGTTGTGAGATACGAAGTTTTTGGGCGCAGCAGGAGCTGGAAATAGTTTTAAACGAAACAACACGCATTAGTGTTTTTCCTGTGATGTATCTAATCGATCCTTACTTATCTACTATGTTATTTGACGTTTCGATGGACTCCAGTAACTCTGATGTGAGATACGAAATTTTCGGACGCAGCAGAAGCTGGAAATAGTTTTAAACGAAACAACACGTATTAGTGTTGTTCCTGTGATGTATCTAATCGATCCTTACTCATCTATCATGTTATTTGACGTTTCGATGGACTCTAGTAATTCTGATGTGAGATACGAAGTTTTTGGACGCAGCAGTAGCTGGAAATAGTTTTAAACGAAACAACACCTATTAGCGTTGTTCCTGTGATGTATCCAATCGATCCTTACTTATCTACTATGTTATTTGACGTCTCGATGGACTCCAGTAACTCTGAAGTGAGATAAGAAATTTTCGGACGCAGCAGAAGCTGGAAATAGTTTTAAATGAAACAAGACGCATTAGCGTTGTTCCTATGATGTAGGTAATCGATCCTTACTCATCTATCATGTTATTCGACGTTTGGATGGACTCCAGTAACTCTGAAGTGAGATACGAAGTTCTCGGACGCAGCTGAAACTGGAAATAGTTTTAGACGAAACAACACGCATTAGCGTTGTTCCTGTGCTGTATCTAATCGATCCTTACTTATCTATCATGTTATTTGACGTTTGGATGGACTCCAGTAACTCTGATGTGGGATACGAAGTTTTTACACGCAGCAGTAGCTGGAAATAGTTTTAAACGAAACAACACGTATTAGCGTTGTTCCTGTGATGTATCTAATCGATCCTTACTTATCTATCATGTTATTTGTCGTTTGGATGGACTCCAGTAACCCTGATGTGAGATACGAAGTTTTTGGGCGCAGCAGGAGCTGGAAATAGTTTAAAACGAAGCAACACTTATTAGCGTTATTCCTGTGAAGTATCTAATCGATCCTTACTTAGCTACTATGCTATTTGACGTTTCGATGGATTCCAGTAACTTTGATGTGAGATACGACGTTTTCGGACGCAGCAGAAGCTGGAAATAGTTTTGAACGAAACAACACGTATTAGCGTTGTTCCTGTGATGTATCTAATCGATCCTTACTTATCCACTATGTTATTTGACGTTTCGATGGACTCCAGTAACTTTGATGTGAGTTACGAAGTTCTCGGACGCAGCTGAAGCTAGAAATAGTATTAAACGAAACAACATGCATTAGCGTTGTTCCTGTGATGTATCTAATCGATCCTTACTTATCTATCATGTTATTTGACGTTTGGATGGACTCCAGTAACCCTGATGTGAGATACGAAGTTCTCGGACGCAGCAGAAGCTGGAAATAGTTTTAAACGAAACAACACGTATTAGCGTTGTTCCTGTGATGTATCTAGTCGATCCTTACTCATCTATCATGTTGTTTGACGTTTGGATGGACTCCAGTAACTCTGATGTGAGATACAAAGATTTCGGACGCAGCAGAGGCTGGAAATAGTTTTGAACGAAACAACACGTATTAGCGTTGTTCCTGTGATGTATCTAATCGATCCTTACTTATCTATCATGTTATTTGACGTTTCAATGGACTCTAGTAATTCTGATGTGAGATACGAAGTTTTTGGACGCAGCAGTAGCTGGAAATAGTTTTAAACGAAACAACACGTATTAGCGTTGTTCCTGTGATGTAGCTAATCGATCCTTACTTAGCTACTATGCTATTTGACGTTTCGATGGATTCCAGTAACTTTGATGTGAGATACGACATTTTCGGACGCAGCAGAAGCTGGAAATAGTTTTGAACGAAACAACACGTATTAGCGTTGTTCCTGTGATGTATCTAATCGATCCTTACTTATCTACTATGTTATTTGACGTTTCGATGGACTCCAGTAACTTTGATGTGAGATACGAAGTTCTCGGACGCAGCTGAAACTAGAAATAGTTTTAAACGAAACAACACGTATTAGCGTTGTTCCTGTGATGTATCTAATCGGTCCTTACTCATCTATCATGTTATTTGACGTTTGGATGGACTTCAGTAACTCTGATGTGAGATACAAAGATTTCGGACGCAGCAGAAGCTGGAAATAGTTTTGAACGAAACAACACGTATTAGCGTTGTTCCTGTGATGTATCTAATCGATCCTTACTTATCTACTATGTTATTTGACGTTTCGATGGACTCCAGTAACTCTGATGTGAGATACGAAATTTTCGGACGCAGCAGAAGCTGGAAATAGTTTTAAACGAAACAACACGCATTAGCGTTGTTCCTGTGATGTATCTAATCGATCCTTACTCATCTATCATGTTATTTGACGTTTCGATGGACTCTAGTAATTCTGATGTGAGATACGAAGTTTTTGGACGCAGCAGAAGCTGGAAATAGTTTTGAACGAAACAACACGTATTAGCGTTGTTCCTGTGATGTATCTAATCGATCCTTACTTATCTACTATGTTATTTGACGTTTCGATGGACTCCAGTAACTTTGATGTGAGTTACGAAGTTCTCGGACGCAGCTGAAGCTAGAAATAATTTTAAACGAAACAACACCCATTAGCGTTGTTCCTGTGATGTATCTAATCGATCCTTACTTATCTATCATGTTATTTGACGTTTGGATGGACTCCAGCAACCCTGATGTGAGATACGAAGTTCTCGAACGCAGCAGCAGCTGGAAATAGTTTTAAACGAAACAACACGCATTAGCGTTGTTCCTGTGATGTTTCTAATCGATAATTACTCATCTATCATGTTATTTGGCGTTTCGATGGACTCCAGTAACTTTGATGTGAGATACGAAGTTCTCGGACGCAGCTGATGCTAGAAATAGTTTTAAACGAAGCAACACGCATTAGCGTTGTTCCTGTGATGTACCTAATCGATCCTTACTTATCTACTATGTTATTTGACGTTTCGATGGACTCTAGTAATTCTGATGTGAGGTACGAAGTTTTTGGGCGCAGCAGGAGCTGGAAATAGTTTTAAACGAAACAAAACCCATTAGCGTTGTTCCTGTGATGTATCTAATCGATCCTTACTTATCTATCATGTTATTTGACGTTTGGATGGACTCCAGTAACCCTGATGTGAGATACGAAGTTCTCGAACGCAGCAGAAGCTGGAAATAGTTTTAAACGAAACAACACGCATTAGCGTTGTTCCTGTGATGTTTCTAATCGATCCTTACTCATCTATCATGTTATTTGGCGTTTCGATGGACTCCAGTAACTTTGATGTGAGATACGAAGTTCTCGGACGCAGCTGATGCTAGAAATAGTTTTAAACGAAGCAACACGCATTAGCGTTGTTCCTGTGATGTACCTAATCGATCCTTATTTATCTATCATGTTATTTGACGTTTCGATTGACCCTAGTAACTCTGATGTGAGATACGAAGTTTTTGGGCGCAGCAGGAGCTGGAAATAGTTTTAAACGAAGCAACACGTATTAGCGTTGTTCCCGTGATGTATCTAATCGATCCTTACTTAGCTACTATGTTATTTGACGTTTCGATGGACTCCAGTAACTTTGATGTGAGATACGACGTTTTCGGACGCAGCAGAAGCTGGAAATAGTTTTAAACGAAACAACACGTATTAGCGTTGTTCCTGTGATGTATCTAATCGATCCTTACTCATCTATCATGTTATTTGTCGTTTGAATGGACTCCAGTAACTCTGATGTGAGATACAATGTTCTCGGACGCAGCAGAAGCTGGAAATAGTTTTGAACGAAACAACACGTATTAGCGTTGTTCCTGTGATGTATCTAATCGATCCTTACTTATCTACTATGTTATTTGACGTTTCGATGGACTCCAGTAACTTTGATGTGAGATACGAGGTTCTCGGACGCAGCTGAAACTAGAAATAGTTTTAAACGAAACAACACGTATTAGCGTTGTTCCTGTGATGTATCTAATCGGTTCTTACTCATCTATCATGTTATTTGACGTTTGGATGGACTCCAGTAACTCTGATGTGAGATACAAAGATTTCGGACGCAGCAGAAGCTGGAAATAGTTTTGAACGAAACAACACGTATTAGCGTTGTTCCTGTGATGTATCTAATCGATCCTTACTTATCTACTATGTTATTTGACGTTTCGATGGACTCCAGTAACTCTGATGTGAGATACGAAATTTTCGGACGCAGCAGAAGCTGGAAATAGTTTTAAACGAAACAACACGCATTAGCGTTGTTCCTGTGATGTATCTAATCGATCCTTACTCATCTATCATGTTATTTGACGTTTCGATGGACTCTAGTAATTCTGATGTGAGATACGAAGTTTTTGGACGCAGCAGGAGCTGGAAATAGTTTTAAACGAAACAACATGTATTGGCGTTGTTCCTGTGATTGTATCTAATCGATCCTTACTCATCTATCATTTTATTTGACGTTTGGATGGACTCCAGTAACTCTGATGTGAGATACGACGTTCTCGGACGCAGCAGAAGCTGGAAATAGTTTTAAACGAAACAACACGCATTAGCGTTGTTCCTGTGCTGTATCTAATCGATCCTTACTTATCTATCATGTTATTTGACGTTTGGATGGACTCCAGTAACCCTGATGTGAGATACGAAGTTCTCGGACGCAGCAGAAGCTGAAAATAGTTTTAAATGAAACAACACGCATTAGCGCTGTTCCTGTGATGTATCTAATCGATCCTTATTTATCTATCAAGTTATTTGACGTTTCGATGGACCCTAGTAACTCTGATGTGAGATACGAAGTTTTTGTTCGCAGCAGGAGCTGGAAATAGTTTTAAACGAAGCAACACGTATTAGCGTTGTTCCTGTGATGTATCTAATCGATCCTTACTTAGCTACTATGTTATTTGACGTTTCGATGGACTCCAGTAACTTTGATGTGAGATACGACGTTTTCGGACGCAGCAGAAGCTGGAAATAGTTTTAAACAAAACAACACGTATTAGCGTTGTTCCTGTGATGTATCTAATCGATCCTTACTCATCTATCATGTTATTTGACGTTTGAATGGACTCCAGTAACTCTGATGTGAGATACAAAGTTCTCGGACGCAGCAGAAGCTGGAAATAGTTTTAAACGAAACAACATGTATTGGCGTTGTTCCTGTGATTGTATCTAATCGATCCTTACTCATCTATCATGTTATTTGACGTTTCGATGGACTCTAGTAATTCTGATGTGAGATACGAAGTTTTTGGACGCAGCAGGAGCTGGAAATAGTTTTAAACGAAACAACATGTATTGGCGTTGTTCCTGTGATTGTATCTAATCGATCCTTACTCATCTATCATTTTATTTGACGTTTGGATGGACTCCAGTAACCCTGATGTGAGATACGAAGTTCTCGAACGCAGCAGAAGCTGGAAATAGTTTTAAACGAAACAACACGCATTAGCGTTGTTCCTGTGATGTTTCTAATCGATCCTTACTCATCTATCATGTTATTTGGCGTTTCGATGGACTCCAGTAACTTTGATGTGAGATACGAAGTTCTCGGACGCAGCTGATGCTAGAAATAGTTTTAAACGAAGCAACACGCATTAGCGTTGTTCCTGTGATGTACCTAATCGATCCTTATTTATCTATCATGTTATTTGACGTTTCGATGGACCCTAGTAACTCTGTTGTGAGATACGAAGTTTTTGGGCGCAGCAGGAGCTGGAAATAGTTTTAAACGAAGCAACACGTATTAGCGTTGTTCCTGTGATGTATCTAATCGATCCTTACTCATCTATCATGTTATTTGTCGTTTGAATGGACTCCAGTAACTCTGATGTGAGATAAAATGTTCTCGGACGCAGCAGAAGCTGGAAATAGTTTTGAAAGAAACAACACGTATTAGCGTTGTTCCTGTGATGTATCTAATCGATCCTTACTTATCTACTATGTTATTTGACGTCTCGATGGACTCCAGTAACTCTGAAGTGAGATAAGAAATTTTCGAACGCAGCAGAAGCTGGAAATAGTTTTAAATGAAACAACACGCATTAGCGTAGTTCCTACGATGTAGGTAATCGATCCTTACTCATCTATCATGTTATTTGACGTTTGGATGGGCTCCAGTAACTCTGAAGTGAGATACGAAGTTCTCGGACGCAGCTGAAACTGGAAATAGTTTTAGACGAAACAACACGCATTAGCATTGTTCCTGTGATGTATCTAATCGATCCTTACTCATCTATCATGTTATTTTACGTTTGGATGGACTCCAGTAACTCTGATGTGAGATATAAAGTTCTCGGACGCAGCAGAAGCTGGAAATAGTTTTGAACGAAACAACACGTATTAGCGTTGTTCCTGTGATGTATCTAATCGATCCTTACTTATCTACTATGTTATTTGACGTTTCGATGGACTCCAGTAACTCTGATGTGAGATACTAAATTTTCGGACGCAGCAGAAGCTGGAAATAGTTTTAAACGAAACAAGACGCATTAGCGTTGTTCCTGTGATGTATCTAATCGATCCTTACTCATCTATCATGTTATTTGACGTTTCGATGGACTCTAGTAATTCTGATGTGAGACACGAAGTATTTGGACGCAGCAGGAGCTGGAAATAGTTTTAAACGAAACAACACGTATTAGCGTTGTTCCTGTGATGTATCTAATCGATCCTTACTCATCTATCATGTTATTTGACGTTTGAATGGACTCCAGTGACTCTGATGTGAGATATGACGTTCTCGGACGCAGCAGAAGCTGGAAATAGTTTTAAACGAAACAACACGTATTAGTGTTGTTCCTGTGATGTATCTAATCGATCCTTACTCATCTATCATGTTATATGACGTTTTGATGGACTCCAGTAACTCTGATGTGAGGCACAAAGATTTCGGACGCAGCAGAAGCTGGAAATAGTTTTGAACGAAACAACACGTATTAGCGTTGTTCCTGTGATGTATCTAATCGATCCTTACTTAGCTACCATGTTATTTGACGTTTCGATGGACTCCAGCAACTATGATGTGAGATACGAAATTTTCGGACGCATCAGAAGCTGGAAATAATTTTAAACGAAACAACACGCATTAGCGTTGTTCCTGTGATGTATCTAATCGATCCTTACTCATCTATCATGTTATTTGGCGTTTCGATGGACTCCAGTAACTTTGATGTGAGATACGAAGTTCTCGGACGCAGCTGAAGCTAGAAATAGTTTTAAACGAAACAACATGCATTAGCGTTGTTCCTGTGATGTATCTAATCGATCCTTACTTATCTATCATGTTATTTGACGTTTTGATGGACTCCAGTAACTCTGATGTGAGGCACAAAGATTTCGGACGCAGCAGAAGCTGGAAATAGTTTTGAACGAAACAACACGTATTAGCGTTGTTCCTGTGATGTATCTAATCGATCCTTACTTATCTACTATGTTATTTGACGTTTCGATGGACTCCAGTAACTTTGATGTGAGATACGAAGCTCTCGGACGCAGCTGAAACTAGAAATAGTTTTAAACGAAACAACACGTATTAGCGTTGTTCCTGTGATGTATCTAATCGATCCTTACTTATCTATCATGTTATTTGACGTTTGGATGGACTCCAGTAACCCTGATGTGAGATACGAAGTTCTCGGACGCAGCAGAAGCTGGAAATAGTTTTAAACGAAACAACACGTATTAGCGTTGTTCCTGTGAAGTATCTAATCGATCCTTACTCATCTATCATGTTATTTGACGTTTCGATGGACTCCAGTAACTCTGATGTGAGATACAAAGATTTCGGACGCAGCAGAAGCTGGAAATAGTTTTGAACGAAACAACACGTATTAGCGTTGTTCCTGTGATGTATCTGATCGATCCTTACATATCTACTATGTTATTTGACGTTTCGATGGACTCCAGTAACTTTGATGTGAGTTACGAAGTTCTCGGACGCAGCTGAAGCTAGAAATAGTATTAAACGAAACAACACGCATTAGCGTTGTTCCTGTGATGTATCTAATCGATCCTTACTTATCTATCATGTTATTTGACGTTTGGATGGACTCCAGTAACCCTGATGTGAGATACGAAGTTCTCGGACGCAGCAGAAGCTGGAAATAGTTTTAAACGAAACAACACGTATTAGCGTTGTTCCTGTGATGTATCTAATCGATCCTTACTCATCTATCATGTTATTTGACGTTTGGATGGACTCCAGTAACTCTGATGTGAGATACAAAGATTTCGGACGCAGCAGAAGCTGGAAATAGTTTTGAACGAAACAACACGTATTAGCGTTGTTCCTGTGATGTATCTAATCGATCCTTACTCATCTATCATGTTATTTGACGTTTCGATGGACTCTAGTAATTCTGATGTGAGATACGAAGTTTTTGGACGCAGCAGTAGCTGGAAATAGTTTTAAACGAAACAACACGTATTAGCGTTGTTCCTGTGATGTATCTAATCGATCCTTACTTATCTACTATGTTATTTGACGTTTCGGTGGACTCCAGTAACTTTGATGTGAGATACGAAGTTCTCGGACGCAGCTGATGCTAGAAATAGTTTTAAACGAAGCAACACGCATTAGCGTTGTTCCTGTGATGTATCTAATCGATCCTTACTTATCTATCATGTTATTTGACGTTTCAATGGACTCTAGTAATTCTGATGTGAGATACGAAGTTTTTGGACGCAGCAGTAGCTGGAAATAGTTTTAAACGAAACAACACGTATTAGCGTTGTTCCTGTGATGTATCTAATCGATCCTTACTTATCTAACATGTTATTTGACGTTTGGATGGACTCCAGCAACCCTGATGTGAGATACGAAGTTCTCGAACGCAGCAGAAGCTGGAAATAGTTTTAAACGAAACAACACGTATTAGCGTTGTTCCTGTGATGTATCTAATCGATCCTTACTTATCTACTATGTTATTTGACGTTTCGGTGGACTCCAGTAACTTTGATGTGAGTTACGAAGTTCTCGGACGCAGCTGAAGCTAGAAATAGTATTAAACGAAACAACACGCATTAGCGTTGTTCCTGTGATGTATCTAATCGATCCTTACTTATCTATCATGTTATTTGACGTTTGGATGGACTCCAGTAACCCTGATGTGAGATACGAAGTTCTCGGACGCAGCAGAAGCTGGAAATAGTTTTAAACGAAACAACACGTATTAGCGTTGTTCCTGTGATGTATCTAATCGATCCTTACTTATCTACTATGTTATTTGACGTTTCGGTGGACTCCAGTAACTTTGATGTGAGATACGAAGTTCTCGGACGCAGCTGAAGCTAGAAATAGTATTAAACGAAACAACACGCATTAGCGTTGTTCCTGTGATGTATCTAATCGATCCTTACTTATCTATCATGTTATTTGACGTTTCGATGGACCCTAGTAACTCTGATGTGAGATACGAAGTTTTTGGGCGCAGCAGGAGCTGGAAATAGTTTTAAACGAAGCAACACGTATTAGCGTTGTTCCTGTGATGTATCTAATCGATCCTTACTCATCTATCATGTTATTTGTCGTTTGAATGGACTCCAGTAACTCTGATGTGAGATAAAATGTTCTCGGACGCAGCAGAAGCTGGAAATAGTTTTGAAAGAAACAACACGTATTAGCGTTGTTCCTGTGATGTATCTAATCGATCCTTACTTATCTACTATGTTATTTGACGTCTCGATGGACTCCAGTAACTCTGAAGTGAGATAAGAAATTTTCGAACGCAGCAGAAGCTGGAAATAGTTTTAAATGAAACAACACGCATTAGCGTAGTTCCTACGATGTAGGTAATCGATCCTTACTCATCTATCATGTTATTTGACGTTTGGATGGGCTCCAGTAACTCTGAAGTGAGATACGAAGTTCTCGGACGCAGCTGAAACTGGAAATAGTTTTAGACGAAACAACACGCATTAGCGTTGTTCCTGTGATGTATCTAATCGATCCTTACTCATCTATCATGTTATTGTACGTTTGGATGGACTCCAGTGACTCTGATGTGAGATATGACGTTCTCGGACGCAGCAGAAGCTGGAAATAGTTTTAAATGAAACAACACGCATTAGCGTAGTTCCTACGATGTAGGTAATCGATCCTTACTCATCTATCATGTTATTTGACGTTTGGATGGGCTCCAGTAACTCTGATGTGAGATATAAAGTTCTCGGACGCAGCAGAAGCTGGAAATAGTTTTGAACGAAACAACACGTATTAGCGTTGTTCCTGTGATGTATCTAATCGATCCTTACTTATCTACTATGTTATTTGACGTTTCGATGGACTCCAGTAACTCTGATGTGAGATACTAAATTTTCGGACGCAGCAGAAGCTGGAAATAGTTTTAAACGAAACAAGACGCATTAGCGTTGTTCCTGTGATGTATCTAATCGATCCTTACTCATCTATCATGTTATTTGACGTTTCGATGGACTCTAGTAATTCTGATGTGAGATACGAAGTATTTGGACGCAGCAGGAGCTGGAAATAGTTTTAAACGAAACAACACGTATTAGCGTTGTTCCTGTGATGTATCTAATCGATCCTTACTCATCTATCATGTTATTTGACGTTTGGATGGACTCCAGTGACTCTGATGTGAGATATGACGTTCTCGGACGCAGCAGAAGCTGGAAATAGTTTTAAACGAAACAACACGTATTAGTGTTGTTCCTGTGATGTATCTAATCGATCCTTACTCATCTATCATGTTATATGACGTTTTGATGGACTCCAGTAACTCTGATGTGAGGCACAAAGATTTCGGACGCAGCAGAAGCTGGAAATAGTTTTGAACGAAACAACACGTATTAGCGTTGTTCCTGTGATGTATCTAATCGATCCTTACTTAGCTACCATGTTATTTGACGTTTCGATGGACTCCAGCAACTATGATGTGAGATACGAAATTTTCGGACGCATCAGAAGCTGGAAATAATTTTAAACGAAACAACACGCATTAGCGTTGTTCCTGTGATGTATCTAATCGATCCTTACTCATCTATCATGTTATTTGGAGTTTCGATGGACTCCAGTAACTTTGATGTGAGTTACGAAGTTCTCGGACGCAGCTGAAGCTAGAAATAGTTTTAAACGAAACAACACGCATTAGCGTTGTTCCTGTGATGTATCTAATCGATCCTTACTTATCTATCATGTTATTTGACGTTTGGATGGACTCCAGCAACCCTGATGTGAGATACGAAGTTCTCGAACGCAGCAGAAGCTGGAAATAGTTTTAAACGAAACAACACGCATTAGCGTTGTTCCTGTGATGTTTCTAATCGATCCTTACTTATCTACTATGTTATTTGATGTTTCGATGGACTCCAATAACTCTGATGTGAGATTCGAAATTCTCGGACGCAGCAGAAGCTGGAAATAGTTTTGAACGAAACAACACGTATTAGCGTTGTTCCTGTGATGTATCTAATCGATCCTTACTTATCTACTATGTTATTTGACGTTTCGATGGACTCCAGTAACTTTGATGTGAGATACGAAGTTCTCGGACGCAGCTGAAACTAGAAATAGTTTTAAACGAAACAACACGCATTAGCGTTGTTCCTGTGATGTATCTAATCGATCCTTACTCATCTATCATGTTATTTGGAGTTTCGATGGACTCCAGTAACTTTGATGTGAGTTACGAAGTTCTCGGACGCAGCTGAAGCTAGAAATAGTTTTAAACGAAACAACACGCATTAGCGTTGTTCCTGTGATGTATCTAATCGATCCTTACTCATCTATCATGTTATTTGACGTTTGGATGGACTCCAGTGACTCTGATGTGAGATATGACGTTCTCGGACGCAGCAGAAGCTGGAAATAGTTTTAAATGAAACAACACGCATTAGCGTAGTTCCTACGATGTAGGTAATCGATCCTTACTCATCTATCATGTTATTTGACGTTTGGATGGGCTCCAGTAACTCTGATGTGAGATATAAAGTTCTCGGACGCAGCAGAAGCTGGAAATAGTTTTGAACGAAACAACACGTATTAGCGTTGTTCCTGTGATGTATCTAATCGATCCTTACTTATCTACTATGTTATTTGACGTTTCGATGGACTCCAGTAACCCTGATGTGAGATACGAAGTTTCTGGGCGCAGCAGGAGCTGGAAATAGTTTAAAACGAAGCAAAACTTATTAGCGTTGTTCCGGTGATGTATCTAATCGATCCTTACTTAGCTACTATGCTATTTGACGTTTCGATGGATTCCAGTAACTTTGATGTGAGATACGACGTTTTCGGACGCAGCAGAAGCTGGAAATAGTTTTGAACGAAACAACACGTATTAGCGTTGTTCCTGTGATGTATCTAATCGATCCTTACTTATCTACTATGTTATTTGACGTTTCGATGGACTCCAGTAACTTTGATGTGAGATACGAAGTTCTCGGACGCAGCTGAAACTAGAAATAGTTTTAAACGAAACCACACGTATTAGCGTTGTTCCTGTGATGTATCTAATCGATCCTTACTCATCTATCATGTTATTTGGCGTTTCGATGGACTCCAGTAACTTTGATGTGAGATACGAAGTTCTCGGACGAAACTGATGCTAGAAATAGTTTTAAACGAAACAACACGCATTAGCGTTGTTCCTGTGATGTATCTAATCGATCCTTACTTATCTACTATGTTATTTGACGTTTCGATGGACTCCAGTAACTCTGATGTGAGATACGAAATTTTCGGACTCAGCAGAAGCTGGAAGTAGTTTTAAACGAAACAACACGCATTAGCGTTGTTCCTGTGATGTATCTAATCGATCCTTACTCATCTATCTTGTTATTTGACGTTTCGATGGACTCCAGTAACTTTGATGTGAGATACGAAGTTCTCGGACGAAGCTGATGCTAGAAATAGTTTTAAACGAAACAACACGCATTAGCGTTGTTCCTGTGATGTGTCTAATCGATCCTTACTTATCTACTATGTTATTTGACGTTTCGATGGACTCCAGTAACTCTGATGTGAGATACGAAATTTTCGGACGCAGCAGAAGCTGGAAATAGTTTTAAACGAAACAACACGCATTAGCGTTGTTCCTGTGATGTATCTAATCGATCCTTACTCATCTATCATGTTATTTGTCGTTTGAATGGACTCCAGTAACTCTGATGTGAGATAAAATGTTCTCGGACGCAGCAGAAGCTGGAAATAGTTTTGAAAGAAACAACACGTATTAGCGTTGTTCCTGTGATGTATCTAATCGATCCTTACTTATCTACTATGTTATTTGACGTCTCGATGGACTCCAGTAACTCTGAAGTGAGATAAGAAATTTTCGAACGCAGCAGAAGCTGGAAATAGTTTTAAATGAAACAACACGCATTAGCGTAGTTCCTACGATGTAGGTAATCGATCCTTACTCATCTATCATGTTATTTGACGTTTGGATGGGCTCCAGTAACTCTGAAGTGAGATACGAAGTTCTCGGACGCAGCTGAAACTGGAAATAGTTTTAGACGAAACAACACGCATTAGCGTTGTTCCTGTGATGTATCTAATCGATCCTTACTCATCTATCATGTTATTTTACGTTTGGATGGACTCCAGTGACTCTGATGTGAGATATGACGTTCTCGGACGCAGCAGAAGCTGGAAATAGTTTTAAATGAAACAACACGCATTAGCGTAGTTCCTACGATGTAGGTAATCGATCCTTACTCATCTATCATGTTATTTGACGTTTGGATGGGCTCCCGTAACTGTGATGTGAGATATAAAGTTCTCGGACCCAGCAGAAGCTGGAAATAGTTTTGAACGAAACAACACGTATTAGCGTTGTTCCTGTGATGTATCTAATCGATCCTTACTTATCTACTATGTTATTTGACGTTTCGATGGACTCCAGTAACTCTGATGTGAGATACTAAATTTTCGGACGCAGCAGAAGCTGGAAATAGTTTTAAACGAAACAAGACGCATTAGCGTTGTTCCTGTGATGTATCTAATCGATCCTTACTCACCTATCATGTTATTTGACGTTTCGATGGACTCTAGTAATTCTGATGTGAGATACGAAGTATTTGGACGCAGCAGGAGCTGGAAATAGTTTTAAACGAAACAACACGTATTAGCGTTGTTCCTGTGATGTATCTAATCGATCCTTACTCATCTATCATGTTATTTGACGTTTGGATGGGCTCCAGTAACTCTGATGTGAGATATAAAGTTCTCGGACGCAGCAGAAACTGGAAATAGTTTTGAACGAAACAACACGTATTAGCGTTGTTCCTGTGATGTATCTAATCGATCCTTACTTATCTACTATGTTATTTGACGTTTCGATGGACTCCAGTAACCCTGATGTGAGATACGATGTTTCTGGGCGCAGCAGGAGCTGGAAATAGTTTAAAACGAAGCAAAACTTATTAGCGTTGTTCCGGTGATGTATCTAATCGATCCTTACTTAGCTACTATGCTATTTGACGTTTCGATGGATTCCAGTAACTTTGATGTGAGATACGACGTTTTCGGACGCAGCAGAAGCTGGAAATAGTTTTGAACGAAACAACACGTATTAGCGTTGTTCCTGTGATGTATCTAATCGATCCTTACTTATCTACTATGTTATTTGACGTTTCGATGGACTCCAGTAACTTTGATGTGAGATACGAAGTTCTCGGACGCAGCTGAAACTGGAAATAGTTTTTAACGAAACCACACGTATTAGCGTTGTTCCTGTGATGTATCTAATCGATCCTTACTCATCTATCATGTTATTTGGCGTTTCGATGGACTCCAGTAACTTTGATGTGAGATACGAAGTTCTCGGACGAAACTGATGCTAGAAATAGTTTTAAACGAAACAACACGCATTAGCGTTGTTCCTGTGATGTATCTAATCGATCCTTACTTATCTACTATGTTATTTGACGTTTCGATGGACTCCAGTAACTCTGATGTGAGATACGAAATTTTCGGACTCAGCAGAAGCTGGAAGTAGTTTTAAACGAAACAACACGCATTAGCGTTGTTCCTGTGATGTATCTAATCGATCCTTACTCATCTATCTTGTTATTTGACGTTTCGATGGACTCTAGTAATTCTGATGTGAGATACGAAGTTTTTGGACGCAGCAGTAGCTGGAAATAGTTTTAAACGAAACAACACGCATTAGCGTTGTTCCTGTGATGTATCTAATCGATACACTCATCTATCATGTTATTTGACGTTTGGATGGACTCCAGAAACTCTGATGTGAGATACGACGTTCTCGGACGCAGCAGAAGCTGGAAATAGTTTTAAACGAGACAACACGTATTAGCGTTGTTCCTGTGATGTATCTAATCGATCCTTACTCATCTATCATGTTATTTGACGTTTGGATGGACTCCAGTAACTCTGATGTGAGAAACAAAGATTTCGGAAGCAGCAGAAGCTGGAAATAGTTTTGAACGAAACAACACGTATTAGCGTTGTTCCTGCGATGTATCTAATCGATCCTTACTTATCTACTATGTTATTTGACGTTTCGATGGACTCCACTAACTATGATGTGAGATACGAAATTTTCGGACGCAGCAGAAGCTGGAAATAGTTTTAAACGAAACAACACGCATTAGCGTTGTTCCTGTGATGTATCTAATCGATCCTTACTCATCTATCATGTTATTTGACGTTTGGATGGACTCCAGTAACTCTGATGTGAGATACAAAGATTTCGGACGCAGCAGAAGCTGGAAATAGTTTTGAACGAAACAACACGTATTAGCGTTGTTCCTGTGATGTATCTAATCGATCCTTACTTATCTACTATGTTATTTGACGTTTCGATGGACTCCAGTAACTTTGATGTGAGATACGAAGTTCTCGGACGCAGCTGATGCTAGAAATAGTTTTAAACGAAGCAACACGCATTAGCGTTGTTCCTGTGATGTATCTAATCGATCCTTACTTATCTATCATATTATTTGACGTTTGGATGGACTCCAGTAACCCTGATGTGAGATACGAAGTTCTCGAACGCAGCAGAAGCTGGAAATAGTTTTAAACGAAACAACACGTATTAGCGTTGTTCCTGTGATGTATCTAATCGATCCTTACTCATCTATCATGTTATTTGACGTTTCGATGGACTCTAGTAATTCTGATGTGAGATACGAAGTTTTTGGACGCAGCAGTAGCTGGAAATAGTTTTAAACGAAACAACACGTATTAGCGTTGTTCCTGTTATGTATCTAATCGATCCTTACTTATCTATCATGTTACTTGACGTTTGGATGGACTCCAGTAACCCTGATGTGAGATAGGAAGTTTTTGGGCGCAGCAGGAGCTGGAATTAGTTTAAAACGAAGCAACACTTATTAGCGTTGTTCCTGTGATGTATCTAATCGATCCTTACTCATCTATCATGTTATTTGACGTTTCGATGGACTCTAGTAACTTTGATGTGAGATACGACGTTTTCGGACGCAGCAGAAGCTGGAAATAGTTTTAAACGAAACAACACGCATTAGCGTTGTTCCTGTGATGTATCTAATCGATCCTTACTTATCTACTATGTTATTTGACGTTTCGATGGACTCCAGGAACTCTGATGTGAGATACGAAATTTTCGGACGCAGCAGAAGCTGGAAATAGTTTTAAACGAAACAACACGCATTAGCGTTGTTCCTGTGATGTATCTAATCGATCCTTACTCATCTATCATGTTATTTGACGTTTCGATGGACTCTAGTAATTCTGATGAGAGATTCGAAGTTCTGATGTGAGATACGAAGTTTCTGGACGCAGCAGTACCTGGAAATAGTTTTAAACGAAACAACACGTATTAGCGTTGTTCCTGTGATGTATCTAATCGATACTTACTCATCTATCATGTTATTTGACGTTTGGATGGACTCCAGTAACTCTGATGTGAGATATGACGTTCTCGGACGCAGCAGAAGCTGGAAATAGTTTTAAACGAAACAACACGTATTAGCGTTGTTCCTGTGATGTATCTAATCGATCCTTACTCATCTATCATGTTATTTGGCGTTTCGATGGACTTCAGTATCTTTGATGTGAGATACGAAGTTCTCGGACGAAGCTGATGCTAGAAATAGTTTTAAACGAAACAACACGCATTAGCGTTGTTCCTGTGATGTATCTAATCGATCCTTACTTATCTATCATGTTATTTGACGTTTGGATGGACTCCAGTAACCCTGATGTGAGATACGAAGTTCTCGAACGCAGCAGAAGCTGGAAATAGTTTTAAACGAAACAACACGTATTAGCGTTGTTCCTGTGATGTATCTAATCGATCCTTACTCATCTATCATGTTATTTGACGTTTGGATGGACTCCAGTAACCCTGATGTGAGATACGACGTTCTCGGACGCAGCAGAAGCTGGAAATAGTTTTAAACGAAACAACACGCATTAGCGTTGTTCCTGTGATGTATCTAATCGATCCTTACTCATCTATCATGTTATTTGGCGTTTCGATGGACTCCAGTAACTTTGATGTGAGATACGAAGTTCTCGGACGAAGCTGATGCTAGAAATAGTTTTAAACGAAACAACAAGCATTAGCGTTGTTCCTGTGATGTATCTAATCGATCCTTACTTATCTACTATGTTATTTGACGTTTCGATGGACTCCAGTAACTCTGATGTGAGATACGAAATTTTCGGACGCAGCAGAAGCTGGAAATAGTTTTAAACGAAACAACACGCATTAGCGTTGTTCCTGTGATGTATCTAATCGATCCTTACTCATCTATCATGTTATTTGACGTTTCGATGGACTCTAGTAATTCTGATGTGAGATACGAAGTTTTTGGACGCCGCATTAGCTGGAAATAGTTTTAAACGAAACAACACGTATTAGCGTTGTTCCTGTGATGTATCTAATCGATCCTTACTCATCTATCATGTTATTTGACGTTTGGATGGACTCCAGTAACTCTGATGTGAGATACAAAGATTTCGGACGCAGCAGAAGCTGGAAATAGTTTTGAACCAAACAACACGTATTAGCGTTGTTCCTGTGATGTATCTAATCGATCCTTACTTATCTACTATGTTATTTGACGTTTCGATGGACTCCAGTATCTATGATGTGAGATACGAAATTTTCGGACGCAGCAGAAGCTGGAAATAGTTTTAAACGAAAAAACACGCATTAGCGTTGTTCCTGTGATGTATCTAATCGATCCTTACTTATCTATCATGTTATTTGACGTTTGGATGGACTCCAGTAACCCTGATGTGAGATACGAAGTTCTCGGACGCAGCTGATGCTAGAAATAGTTTTAAACGAAGCAACACGCATTAGCGTTGTTCCTGTGATGTATCTAATCGATCCTTACTTATCTATCATATTATTTGACGTTTGGATGGACTCCAGTAACCCTGATGTGAGATACGAAGTTCTCGAACGCAGCAGAAGCTGGAAATAGTTTTAAACGAAACAACACGTATTAGCGTTGTTCCTGTGATGTATCTAATCGATCCTTACTCATCTATCATGTTATTTTACGTTTGGATTGACTCCAGTAACTCTGATGTGAGATGCAAAGTTCTCGGACGCAGCAGAAGCTGGAAATAGTTTTAAACGAAACAACACGCATTAGCGTTGTTCCTGTGATGTATCTAATCGATCCTTACTCATCTATCATGTTATTTGGCGTTTCGATGGACTCCAGTAACTTTGATGTGAGATACGAAGTTCTCGGACGCAGCTGATGCTAGAAATAGTTTTAAACGAAGCAACACGCATTAGCGTTGTTCCTGTGATGTATCTAATCGATCCTTACTTATCTATCATGTTATTTGACGTTTGGATGGACTCCAGTAACCCTGATGTGAGATACGAAGTTCTCGGACGCAGCAGAAGCTGGAAATAGTTTTAAACGAAACAACACGCATTAGCGTTGTTCCTGTGATGTATCTAATCGATCCTTACTCATCTATCATGTTATTTTACGTTTGGATTGACTCCAGTAACTCTGATGTGAGATACAAAGTTCTCGGACGCAGCAGAAGCTGGAAATAGTTTTGAACGAAACAACACGTATTAGCGTTGTTCCTGTGATGTATCTAATCGATCCTTACTTATCTACTATGTTATTTGACGTTTCGATGGACTCCAGTAACTTTGATGTGAGTTACGAAGTTCTCGCACGCAGCTGAAGCTAGAAATAGTTTTAAACGAAACAACACGCATTATCGTTGTTCCTGTGATGTATCTAATCGATCCTTACTCATCTATCATGTTATTTGGCGTTTCGATGGACTCCAGTAACTTTGATGTGAGATACGAAGTTCTCGGACGAAGCTGATGCTAGAAATAGTTTTAAACGAAACAACACGCATTAGCGTTGTTCCTGTGATGTGTCTAATCGATCCTTACTTATCTACTATGTTATTTGACGTTTCGATGGACTCCAGTAACTCTGATGTGAGATACGAAATTTTCGGACGCAGCAGAAGCTGGAAATAGTTTTAAACGAAACAACACGCATTAGCGTTGTTCCTGTGATGTATCTAATCGATCCTTACTCATCTATCATGTTATTTGACGTTTCGATGGACTCTAGTAATTCTGATGTGAGATACGAAGTTTTTGGACGCCGCAGTAGCTGGAAATAGTTTTAAACGAAACAACACGTATTAGCGTTGTTCCTGTGATGTATCTAATCGATCCTTACTCATCTATCATGTTATTTGACGTTTGAATGGACTCCAGTAACTCTGATGTAAGATACGACGTTCTCGGACGCAGCAGAAGCTGGAAATAGTTTTGAACCAAACAACACGCATTAGCGTTGTTCCTGTGATGTATCTAATCGATCCTTACGCATCTATCATGTTATTTGACGTTTGGATGGACTCCAGTAACTCTGATGTGAGATACAAAGTTTTCGGACGCAGCAGAAGCTGGAAATAGTTTTAAACGAAACAACACGCATTAGCGTTGTTCCTGTGATGTATCTAATCGAACCTTACTCATCTATCATGTTATTTGGCGTTTCGATGGACTCCAGTAACTTTGATGTGAGATACGAAGTTCTCGGACGCAGCTGAAGCTGGAAATAGTTTTAAACGAATCAACACGCTTTAGCGTTGTTCCTGTGCTGTATCTAATCGATCCTTACTTATCTAGCATGTTATTTGACGTTTGGATGGACTCCAGTAACTCTGATGTGAGATACGAAGTTCTCGGACGCAGCTGAAGCTGGAAATAGTTTTAAACGAAACAACACGCATTAGCGTTGTTCCTGTGATGTATCTAATCGATCCTTACTTATCTACTATGTTATTTGACGTTTCGATGGACTCCAGTAACTCTGATGTGAGATACGAAATTTTCGGACGCAGCAGAAGCTGGAAATAGTTTTAAACGAAACAACACGCATTAGCGTTGTTCCTGTGATGTATCTAATCGATCCTTACTCATCTATCATGTTATCTGGCGTTTCGATGGACTCCAGTAACTATGATGTGAGATACGAAGTTCTCGGACGCAGCTGATGCTAGAAATAGTTTTAAACGAAGCAACACGCATTAGCGTTGTTCCTGTGATGTATCTAATCGATCCTTACTTAGCTACTATATTATTTGACGTTTCGATGGACTCCAGTAACTTTGATGTGAGATACGACGTTTTCGGACGCAGCAGAAGCTGGAAATAGTTTAAAAGGAAACAACACGTAGTAGCGTTGTTCCTGTGATGCATCTAATCGATCCTTACTCATCTATCATGTTATTTGACGTTTGGATGGACTCCAGTAACTCTGATGTGAGAGACGACGTTCTCGGACGCAGCAGAAGCTGGAAATAGTTTTAAACGAAACAACACGTATTAGCGTTGTTCCTGTGATGTATCTAATCGATCCTTACTCATCTATCATGTTATTTGACGTTTGGATGGACTCCAGTAACTCTGATGTGAGATACAAAGATTTCGGACGCAGCAGAAGCTGGAAATAGTTTTGAACGAAACAACACGTATTAGCGTTGTTCCTGTGATGTACCTAATCGATCCTTACTTATCTACTATGTTATTTGACGTTTCGATGGACTCCAGTAACTATGATGTGAGATACGAAATTTTCGGACGCAGCAGAAGCTGGAAATAGTTTTAAACGAAACAACACGCATTAGCGTTGTTCCTGTGATGTATCTAATCGATCCTTACTCATCTATCATGTTATTTTACCTTTGGATTGACTACTGGAGTCAATAGTTTTAAATGAAGCAACACGCATTAGCGTTGTTCCTGTGATGTATCTAATCGATCCTTATTTATCTATCATGTTATTTGACGTTTCGATGGACCCTAGTAACTCTGATGTGAGATACGAAGTTTTTGAGCGCAGCAGGAGCTGGAAATAGTTTTAAACGAAGCAACACGTATTAGCGTTGTTCATGTGATGTATGTAATCGATCCTTACTTAGCTACTATGTTATTTGACGTTTCGATGGACTCCAGTAACTTTGATGTGAGATACGACGTTTTCGGACGCAGCAGAAGCTGGAAATAGTTTTAAACGAAACAACACGTATTAGCGTTGTTCCTGTGATGTATCTAATCGATCCTTACTCATCTATCATGTTATTTGACGTTTGAATGGACTCCAGTAACTCTGATGTGAGATACAAAGTTCTAGGACGCAGCAGAAGCTGGAAATAGTTTTGAACGAAACAACACGTATTAGCGTTGTTCCTGTGATGTATCTAATCGATCCTTACTTATCTACTATGTTATTTGACGTCTCGATGGACTCCAGTATCTCTGATGTGAGATACAAAGTTTTCGGACGCAGCAGAAGCTGGAAATAGTTTTAAACGAAACAACACGCATTAGCGTTGTTCCTGTGATGTATCTAATCGATCCTTACTCATCTATCATGTTATTTGGCGTTTCGATGGACTCCAGTAACTTTGATGTGAGATACGAAATCTTCGGACGCAGCAGAAGCTGGAAATAGTTTTAAATGAAACAACACGCATTGGCGTTGTTCCTGTGATGTATCTAATCGATCCTTACTCATCTGTCATGTTATTTGGCGTTTCGATGGACTCCAGTAACTTGATGTGAGATACGAAGTTCTCGGACGCAGCAGAAGCTGGAAATAGTTTTAAACGAAACAACACGTATTAGCGTTGTTCCTGTGATGTATCTAATCGATCCTTGCTCATCTATCATGTTATTTGGCGTTTCGATGGACTCCAGTAACTTTGATGTGAGATACGAAGTTCTCGGACGCAGCTGATGCTAGAAATAGTTTTAAACGAAGCAACACGCATTAGCGTTGTTCCTGTGATGTATCTAATCGATCCTTACTTATCTATCATGTTATTTGACGTTTGGATGGACTCCAGTAACCCTGATGTGAGATACGAAGTTCTCGGACGCAGCAGAAGCTGGAAATAGTTTTAAACGAAACAACACGTATTAGCGTTGTTCCTGTGATGTATCTAATCGATCCTTACTCATCTATCATGTTATTTGACGTTTGGATGGACTCCAGTAACTCTGATGTGAGATACGACGTTCTCGGACGCAGCAGAAGCTGGAAATAGTTTTAAACGAAACAACACGTATTAGCGTTGTTCCTGTGATGTATCTAATCGATCCTTACTTATCTACTATGTTATTTGACGTTTCGATGGACTCCAGTAACTTTGATGTGAGTTACGAAGTTCTCGCACGCAGCTGAAGCTAGAAATAGTTTTAAACGAAACAACACGCATTATCGTTGTTCCTGTGATGTATCTAATCGATCCTTACTCATCTATCATGTTATTTGGCGTTTCGATGGACTCCAGTAACTTTGATGTGAGATACGAAGTTCTCGGACGAAGCTGATGCTAGAACTAGTTTTAAACGAAACAACACGCATTAGCGTTGTTCCTGTGATGTATCTAATCGATCCTTACTTATCTACTATGTTATTTGACGTTTCGATGGACTCCAGTAACTCTGATGTGAGATACGAAATTTTCGGACGCAGCAGAAGCTGGAAATAGTTTAAAACGAAACAACACGCATTAGCGTTGTTCCTGTGATGTATCTAATCGATCCTTACTCATCTATCATCTTATTTGACGTTTCGATGGACTCTAGTAATTCTGATGTGAGATACGAAGTTTTTGGACGCCGCAGTAGCTGGAAATAGTTTTAAACGAAACAACACGTATCAGCGTTGTTCCTGTGATGTATCTAATCGATCCTTACTCATCTATCATGTTATTTGACGTTTGGATGGACTCCAGTAACACTGATGTGAGATACGACGTTCTCGGACGCAGCAGAAGCTGGAAATAGTTTTAAACGAAACAACACGTATTAGCGTTGTTCCTGTGATGCATCTAATCGATCCTTACTCATCTAACATGTTATTTGACGTTTGGATGGACTCCAGTAACTCTGATGTGAGATACAAAGATTTCGGACGCAGCAGAAGCTGGAAATAGTTTTGAACCAAACAACACGCATTAGCGTTGTTCCTGTGATGTATCTAATCGATCCTTACTCATCTATCATGTTATTTGACGTTTGGATGGACTCCAGTAACTCTGATGTGAGATACAAAGTTTTCGGACGCAGCAGAAGCTGGAAATAGTTTTAAACGAAACAACACGCATTAGCGTTGTTCCTGTGATGTATCTAATCGAACCTTACTCATCTATCATGTTATTTGGCGTTTCGATGGACTCCAGTAACTTTGATGTGAGATACGAAGTTCTCGGACGCAGCTGAAGCTGGAAATAGTTTTAAACTAATCAACACGCATTAGCGTTGTTCCTGTGCTGTATCTAATCGATCCTTACTTATCTAGCATGTTATTTGACGTTTGGATGGACTCCAGTAACTCTGATGTGAGATACGAAGTTCTCGGACGCAGCTGAAGCTGGAAATAGTTTTAAACGAAACAACACGCATTAGCGTTGTTCCTGTGATGTATCTAATCGATCCTTACTTATCTACTATGTTATTTGACGTTTCGATGGACTCCAGTAACTCTGATGTGAGATACGAAATTTTCGGACGCAGCAGAAGCTGGAAATAGTTTTAAACGAAACAACATGCATTAGCGTTGTTCCTGTGATGTATCTAATCGATCCTTACTTATCTATCATGTTATTTGACGTTTGGATGGACTCCAGTAACCGTGATGTGAGATACGAAGTTCTCGAACGCAGCAGAAGCTGGAAATAGTTTTAAAAGAAACAACACGCATTAGCGTTGTTCCTGTGATGTATCTAATCGATCCTTACTCATCTATCATGTTATCTGGCGTTTCGATGGACTCCAGTAACTATGATGTGAGATACGAAGTTCTCGGACGCAGCTGATGCTACAAATAGTTTTAAACGAAGCAACACGCATTAGCGTTGTTTCTGTGATGTATCTAATCGATCCTTACTTAGCTACTATATTATTTGACGTTTCGATGGACTCCAGTAACTTTGATGTGAGATACGACGTTTTCGGACGCAGCAGAAGCTGGAAATAGTTTTAAACGAAACAACACGTAGTAGCGTTGTTCCTGTGATGTATCTAATCGATCCTTACTCATCTATCATGTTATTTGACGCTTGGATGGACTCCAGTAACTCTGATGTGAGATACGACGTTCTCGGACGCAGCAGAAGCTGGAAATAGCTTTAAACGAAACAACACGTATTAGCGTTGTTCCTGTGATGTATCTAATCGATCCTTTCTTATCTACTATGTTATTTGACGTTTCGATGGACTCCAGTAACTTTGATGTGAGATACGACGTTTTCGGACGCAGCAGAAGCTGGAAATAGTTTTAAACGAAACAACACGTATTAGCGATGTTCCTGTGATGTATCTAATCGATCCTTACTCATCTATCATGTTATTTGACGTTTGAATGGACTCCAGTAACTCTGATGTGAGATACAAAGTTCTCGGACGCAGCAGAAGCTGGAAATAGTTTTGAACGAAACAACACGTATTAGCGTTGTTCCTGTGATGTATCTAATCGATCCTTACTTATCTACTATGTTATTTGACGTCTCGATGGACTCCAGTATCTCTGATGTGAGATACAAAGTTTTCGGACGCAGCAGAAGCTGGAAATACTTTTAAACGAAACAACACGCATTAGCGTTGTTCCTGTGATGTATCTAATCGATCCTTACTCATCTATCATGTTATTTGGCGTTTCGATGGACTCCAGTAACTTTGATGTGAGATACGAAATCTTCGGACGCAGCAGAAGCTGGAAATAGTTTTAAACGAAACAACACGCATTGGCGTTGTTCCTGTGATGTATCTAATCGATCCTTACTCATCTGTCATGTTATTTGGCGTTTCGATGGACTCCAGTAACTTGATGTGAGATACGATGTACTCGGACGCAGCAGAAGCTGGAAATAGTTTTAAACGAAACAACACGTATTAGCGTTGTTCCTGTGATGTATCTAATCGATCCTTACTCATCTATCATGTTATTTGACGTTTGGATGGACTCCAGTAACTCTGATGTGAGATACAAAGTTTTCGGACGCAGCAGAAGCTGGAAATAGTTTTAAACGAAACAACACCCATTAGCGTTGTTCCTGTGATGTATCTAATCGATCCTTGCTCATCTATCATGTTATTTGGCGTTTCGATGGACTCCAGTAACTTTGATGTGAGATACGAAGTTCTCGGACGCAGCTGAAGCTGGAAATAGTTTTAAACGAAACAACACGCGTTAGCGTTGTTCCTGTGATGTATCTAATCGATCCTTACTCATCTATCATGTTATTTGACGTTTCGATGGACTCTAGTAATTCTGATGTGTGATACGAAGTTTTGGGACGCAGCAGTAGCTGGAAATAATTTTAAACGAAACAACACGTATTAGCGTTGTTCCTGTGATGTATCTAATCGATCCTTACTCATCTATCATGTTATTTGACGTTTGGATGAACTCCAGTAACTCTGATGTGAGATACGAAGTTCTCGGACGCAGCAGAAGCTGGAAATAGTTTTAAACGAAACAACACGTATTAGCGTTGTTCCTGTGATGTATCTAATCGATCCTTACTCATCTATCATGTTATTTGACGTTTGGATATACTCCAGTAACTCTGATGTGAGATACAAAGATTTCGGACGCAGCAGAAGCTGGAAATAGTTTTGAACGAAACAACACGTATTAGCGTTGTTTCTGTGATGTATCTAATCGATCCTTACTTATCTACTATGTTATTTGACGTTTCGATGGACTCCAGTAACTCTGATGTGAGATACAAAGTTTTCGGACGCAGCAGAAGCTGGAAATAGTTTTAAACGAAACAACACGCATTAGCGTTGTTCCTGTGATGTATCTAATCGATCCTTACTCATCTATCATGTTATGTGGCGTTTCGATGGACTCCAGTAACTTTGATGTGAGATACGAAATCTCCGGACGCAGCAGAATCTGGAAATAGTTTTAAACGAAACAACACGCATTGGCGTTGTTCCTGTGATGTATCTAATCGATCCTTACTCATCTGTCATGTTATTTGGCGTTTCGATGGACTCCAGTAACTTGATGTGAGATACGAAGTTCTCGGACGCAGCAGAAGCTGGAAATAGTTTTAAACGAAACAACACGTATTAGCGTTGTTCCTGTGATGTATCTAATCGATCCTTACTCATCTATCATGTTATTTGACGTTTGGATGGACTCCAGTAACTCTGATGTGAGATACAAAGTTTTCGGACGCAGCAGAAGCTGGAAATAGTTTTAAACGAAACAACAACCATTAGCGTTGTTCCTGTGATGTATCTAATCAATCCTTGCTCATCTATCATGTTATTTGACGTTTGGATGGACTCCAGTAACTTTGATGTGAGATACGAAGTTCTCGGACGCAGCTGAAGCTGGAAATAGTTTTAAACGAAACAACACGCATTAGCGTTGTTCCTGTGATGTATCTAATCGATCCTTACTCATCTATCATGTTATTTGACGTTTGGACGGACTCCAGTAACTCTGATGTGAGATACAAAGTTCTCGGACGCAGCAGAAGCTTGAAATAGCTTTAAACGAAACAACACGCATTAGCGTTGTTCCTGTGCTGTATCTAATCGATCCTTATTTATCTATCATGTTATTTGACGTTTCGATGGACTCTAGTAACTCTGATGTGAGATACGAAGTTTTTGGGCGCAGCAGGAGCTGGAAATAGTTTTAAACGAAGCAACACGTATTAGCGTTGTTCCTGTGATGTATCTAATCGATCCGTACTTAGCTACTATGTTATTTGACGTTTGGACGGACTCCAGTAACTCTGATGTGAGATAAAAGTTTTTGGACACAGCAGGAGCTGGAAATAGTTTTAAACGAAACAACACGTATTAGCGTTGTTCCTGTTCTGTATATAATCGATCCTTACTTATCTATCATGTTATTTGACGTTTGGATGGACTCCAGTAACCCTGATGTGAGATACGAAGTTCTCGGACGCAGCAGAAGCTTGAAATAGTTTTAAACGAAACAACACGCATTAGCGTTGTTCCTGTGCTGTATCTAATCGATCCTTACTTATCTATCATGTTATTTGACGTTTGGATGGACTCCAGTAACTCTAATGTGAAATACAAAGTTCTCGGACGCAGCAGAAGCTAGAAATAGTTTTAAACGAAACAACACGCATTAGCGTTGTTCCTGTGATGTACCTAATCGATCCTTACTTAGCTATCATGTTATTTGACGTTTGGATGGACTCCAGTAACCCTGATGTGAGATACGAATTTCTCGGACGCAGCTGATGCTAGAAATAGTTTTAAACGAAACAACACGCATTAGCGTTGTTCCTGTGATGTATCTAATCGATCCTTACTTATCTATCATGTTATTTGACGTTTGGATGGACACCAGTAACCCTGATGTGAGATACGAAGTTCTCGCACGCAGCAGAAGCTGGAAATAGTTTTAAACGAAACAACACGCATTAGCGTTGTTCCTGTGATGTATCTAATCGATCCTTACTCATCTATCATGTTATTTGGCGTTTCGATGGACTCCAGTAACTTTGATGTGAGATACGAAATTTTCGGACGCAGCAGAAGCTTGAAATAGTTTTAAAAGAAACAACACGCATTAGCGTTGTTCCTGTGATGTACCTATTCGATCCTTACTCATCTATCATGTTATTTGGCGTTTCGATACACTCCAGTAACTTTGATGTGAGATACGAAGTTCTCGGACGCAGCTGAAGCTGGAAATAGTTTTAAACGAAACAACACGCATTAGCGTTGTTCCTGTGATGTATCTAATCGATCCTTACTTATCTATCATGTTATTTGACGTTTGGATGGACACCAGTAACCCTGATGTGAGATACGAAGTTCTCGCACGCAGCAGAAGCTGGAAATAGTTTTAAACGAAACAACACCCATTAGCGTTGTTCCTGTGATGTATCTAATCGATCCTTACTCATCTATCATGTTATTTGGCGTTTCGATGGACTCCAGTAACTTTGATGTGAGATACGAAATTTTCGGACGCAGCAGAAGCTTGAAATAGTTTTAAAAGAAACAACACGCATTAGCGTTGTTCCTGTTCTGTATATAATCGATCCTTACTTATCTATCATGTTATTTGACGTTTGGATGGACTCCAGTAACCCTGATGTGAGATACGAAGTTCTCGGACGCAGCAGAAGCTTGAAATAGTTTTAAACGAAACAACACGCATTAGCGTTGTTTCTGTGCTGTATCTAATCGATCCTTACTTATCTATCATGTTATTTGACGTTTGGATGGACTCCAGTAACTCTAATGTGAAATACAAAGTTCTCGGACGCAGCAGAAGCTATAAATAGTTTTGAACGAAACAACACGTATTAGCGTTCTTAATGTGATGTATCTAAACGATCCTTACTTATCTAACATATTATTTGACGTTTGGATGGACTCCAGTAAGTCTGATGTGAGATACAAACTTTTTGGACGCAGCAGGAGCTGGAAATAGTTTTAAATGAAACAACACGCATTAGCGTTGTTCCTGTGCTGTATCTAATCGATCCTTACTTATCTATCATGTTATTTGACATTTCGATGGACTCCAGTAACTCTGATGTGAGATACGACGTTTTCGGACGCAGCAGCAGCTGGAAATAGTTTCAAACGAAACAACACATATTAGCGTTGTTCCTGTGAGGTATGTAATCGATCCTTACTCATCTATCATGTTATTTGACGTTTGGACGGACTCCAGTAACTCTGATGTGAGATACAAAGTTCTCGGACGCAGCAGAAGCTGGAAATAGTTTTAAACGAAACAACACGTATCAGCGTTGTTCCTGTGATGTATCTAATCGTTCCTTACTCATCTATCATGTTATTTGACGTTTGGATGGACTCCAGGAACTCTGATGTGAGATACAAAGATTTCGGACGCAGCAGACGCTGGAAATAGTCTTGAACGAAACAACACGTATTAGCGTTGTTCCTGTGATGTATCTAATCGATCCTTACTTATCTACTATGTTATTTGGCGTTTCGATGGACTCCAGTAACTATGATGTGAGATACGAAATTTTCGGACGCAGCAGAAGCTGGAAATAGTTTTAAACGAAAAACACGCATTAGCGTTGTTCCTGTGATGTATCTAATCGATCCTTACTCATCTATCATGTTATTTGACGTTTCAATGGACTCCAGTAACTCTGATGTGAGATACAAAGTTCTCGGACGCAGCAGAAGCTGGAAATAGTTTTGAACGAAACAACACGTATTAGCGTTGTTCCTGTGATGTATCTAATCGATCCTTACTTATCTACTATGTTATTTGACGTCTCGATGGACTCCAGTATCTCTGATGTGAGATACAAAGTTTTCGGACGCAGCAGAAGCTGGAAAAACTTTTAAACGAAACAACGCGCATTAGCGTTGTTCCTGTGATGTATCTAATCGATCCTTACTCATCTATCATGTTATTTGGCGTTTCGATGGACTCCAGTAACTTTGATGTGAGATACGAAATCATCGGACGCAGCAGAAGCTGGAAATAGTTTTAAACGAAACAACACGCATTGGCGTTGTTCCTGTGATGTATCTAATCGATCCTTACTCATCTGTCATGTTATTTGGCGTTTCGATGGACTCCAGTAACTTGATGTGAGATACGAAGTTCTCGGACGCAGCAGAAGCTGGAAATAGTTTTAAACGAAACAACACGTATTAGCGTTGTTCCTGTGATGTATCTAATCGATCCTTACTCATCTATCATGTTATTTGACGTTTGGATGGACTCCAGTAACTCTGATGTGAGATACAAAGTTTTCGGACGCAGCAGAAGCTGGAAATAGTTTTAAACGAAACAACACCCATTAGCGTTGTTCCTGTGATGTATCTAATCGATCCTTGCTCATCTATCATGTTATTTGGCGTTTCGATGGACTCCAGTAACTTTGATGTGAGATACGAAGTTCTCGGACGCAGCTGAAGCTGGAAATAGTTTTAAACGAAACAACACGCGTTAGCGTTGTTCCTGTGATGTATCTAATCGATCCTTACTCATCTATCATGTTATTTGACGTTTCGATGGACTCTAGTAATTCTGATGTGTGATACGAAGTTTTGGGACGCAGCAGTAGCTGGAAATAGTTTTAAACGAAACAACACGTATTAGCGTTGTTCCTGTGATGTATCTAATCGATCCTTACTCATCTATCATGTTATTTGACGTTTGGATGAACTCCAGTAACTCTGATGTGAGATACGAAATTCTCGGACGCAGCAGAAGCTGGAAATAGTTTTAAACGAAACAACACGTATTAGCGTTGTTCCTGTGATGTATCTAATCGATCCTTACTCATCTATCATGTTATTTGACGTTTGGATATACTCCAGTAACTCTGATGTGAGATACAAAGATTTCGGACGCAGCAGAAGCTGGAAATAGTTTTGAACGAAACAACACGTATTAGCCTTGTTTCTGTGATGTATCTAATCGATCCTTACTTATCTACTATGTTATTTGACGTTTCGATGGACTCCAGTAACTCTGATGTGAGATACAAAGTTTTCGGACGCAGCAGAAGCTGGAAATAGTTTTAAACGAAACAACACGCATTAGCGTTGTTCCTGTGATGTATCTAATCGATCCTTACTCATCTATCATGTTATGTGGCGTTTCGATGGACTCCAGTAACTTTGATGTGAGATACGAAATCTCCGGACGCAGCAGAATCTGGAAATAGTTTTAAACGAAACAACACGCATTGGCGTTGTTCCTGTGATGTATCTAATCGATCCTTACTCATCTGTCATGTTATTTGGCGTTTCGATGGACTCCAGTAACTTGATGTGAGATACGAAGTTCTCGGACGCAGCAGAAGCTGGAAATAGTTTTAAACGAAACAACACGTATTAGCGTTGTTCCTGTGATGTATCTAATCGATCCTTACTCATCTATCATGTTATTTGACGTTCGGATGGACTCCAGTAACTCTGATGTGAGATACAAAGTTTTCGGAAGCAGCAGAAGCTGGAAATAGTTTTAAACGAAACAACACCCATTAGCGTTGTTCCTGTGATGTATCTAATCAATCCTTGCTCATCTATCATGTTATTTGGCGTTTCGATGGACTCCAGTAACTTTGATGTGAGATACGAAGTTCTCGGACGCAGCTGAAGCTGGAAATAGTTTTAAACGAAACAACACGCATTAGCGTTGTTCCTGTGATGTATCTAATCGATCCTTACTCATCTATCATGTTATTTGACGTTTGGACGGACTCCAGTAACTCTGATGTGAGATACAAAGTTCTCGGACGCAGCAGAAGCTTGAAATAGCTTTAAACGAAACAACACGCATTAGCGTTGTTCCTGTGCTGTATCTAATCGATCCTTATTTATCTATCATGTTATTTGACGTTTCGATGGACTCTAGTAACTCTGATGTGAGATACGAAGTTTTTGGGCGCAGCAGGAGCTGGAAATAGTTTTAAACGAAGCAACACGTATTAGCGTTGTTCCTGTGATGTATCTAATCGATCCGTACTTAGCTACTATGTTATTTGACGTTTGGACGGACTCCAGTAACTCTGATGTGAGATAAAAGTTTTTGGACACAGCAGGAGCTGGAAATAGTTTTAAACGAAACAACACGCATTAGCGTTGTTCCTGTGCTGTATCTAATCGATCCTTACTTATCTATCATGTTATTTGACGTTTGGATGGACTCCAGTAACTCTAATGTGAAATACAAAGTTCTCGGACGCAGCAGAAGCTATAAATAGTTTTGAACGAAACAACACGTATTAGCGTTCTTAATGTGATGTATCTAAACGATCCTTACTTATCTAACATATTATTTGACGTTTGGATGGACTCCAGTAAGTCTGATGTGAGATACAAACTTTTTGGACGCAGCAGGAGCTGGAAATAGTTTTAAATGAAACAACACGCATTAGCGTTGTTCCTGTGCTGTATCTAATCGATCCTTACTTATCTATCATGTTATTTGACATTTCGATGGACTCCAGTAACTCTGATGTGAGATACGACGTTTTCGGACGCAGCAGCAGCTGGAAATAGTTTCAAACGAAACAACACATATTAGCGTTGTTCCTGTGAGGTATGTAATCGATCCTTACTCATCTATCATGTTATTTGACGTTTGGACGGACTCCAGTAACTCTGATGTGAGATACAAAGTTCTCGGACGCAGCAGAAGCTGGAAATAGTTTTAAACGAAACAACACGTATCAGCGTTGTTCCTGTGATGTATCTAATCGTTCCTTACTCATCTATCATGTTATTTGACGTTTGGATGGACTCCAGGAACTCTGATGTGAGATACAAAGATTTCGGACGCAGCAGACGCTGGAAATAGTCTTGAACGAAACAACACGTATTAGCGTTGTTCCTGTGATGTATCTAATCGATCCTTACTTATCTACTATGTTATTTGGCGTTTCGATGGACTCCAGTAACTATGATGTGAGATACGAAATTTTCGGACGCAGCAGAAGCTGGAAATAGTTTTAAACGAAAAACACGCATTAGCGTTGTTCCTGTGATGTATCTAATCGATCCATACTCATCTATCATGTTATTTGACGTTTGGATGGACTCCAGTAACTCTAATGTGAAATACAAAGTTCTCGGACGCAGCAGAAGCTATAAATAGTTTTGAACGAAACAACACGTATTAGCGTTCTTAATGTGATGTATCTAAACGATCCTTACTTATCTAACATGTTATTTGACGTTTGGATGGACTCCAGTAAGTCTGATGTGAGATACAAGCTTTTTGGACGCAGCAGGAGCTGGAAATAGTTTTAAATGAAACAACACGCATTAGCGTTGTTCCTGTGCTGTATCTAATCGATCCTTACTTATCTATCATGTTATTTGACATTTCGATGGACTCCAGTAACTCTGATGTGAGATACGACGTTTTCGGACGCAGCAGCAGCTGGAAATAGTTTCAAACGAAACAACACATATTAGCGTTGTTCCTGTGAGGTATGTAATCGATCCTTACTCATCTATCATGTTATTTGACGTTTGGACGGACTCCAGTAAGTCTGATGTGAGATACAAAGTTCTCGGACGCAGCAGAAGCTGGAAATAGTTTTAAACTAAACAACACGTATCAGCGTTGTTCCTGTGATGTATCTAATCGTTCCTTACTCATCTATCATGTTATTTGACGTTTGGATGGACTCCAGGAACTCTGATGTGAGATACAAAGATTTCGGACGCAGCAGAAACTGGAAATAGTCTTGAACGAAACAACACGTATTAGCGTTGTTCCTGTGATGTATCTAATCGATCCTTACTTATCTACTATGTTATTTGGCGTTTCGATGGACTCCAGTAACTATGATGTGAGATACGAAATTTTCGGACGCAGCAGAAGCTGGAAATAGTTTCAAACGAAAAACACGCATTAGCGTTGTTCCTGTGATGTATCTAATCGATCCTTACTCATCTATCATGTTATTTGGCGTTCCGATGGACTCCAGTAACTTTGATGTGAGTTACGAAGTTCTCGGACGCAGCTGAAGCTAGAAATAGTTTTAAACGAAACAACACGCATTAGCGTTGTTCCTGTGATGTACCTAATCGATCCTTACTTAGCTATCATGTTATTTGACGTTTGGATGGACTCCAGTAACCCTGATGTGAGATACGAATTTCTCGGACGCAGCTGATGCTAGAAATAGTTTTAAACGAAACAACACGCATTAGCGTTGTTCCTGTGATGTATCTAATCGATCCTTACTTATCTACTATGTTATTTGGCGTTTCGATGGACTCCAGTAACTATGATGTGAGATACGAAATTTTCGGACGCAGCAGAAGCTGGAAATAGTTTTAAACGAAAAACACGCATTAGCGTTGTTCCTGTGATGTATCTAATCGATCCTTATTTATCTATCATGTTATTTGACGTTTCGATGGACTCTAGTAACTCTGATGTGAGATACGAAGTTTTTGGGCGCAGCAGGAGCTGGAAATAGTTTTAAACGAAGCAACACGTATTAGCGTTGTTCCTGTGATGTATCTAATCGATCCGTACTTAGCTACTATGTTATTTGACGTTTGGACGGACTCCAGTAACTCTGATGTGAGATACAAAGTTTTTGGACACAGCAGGAGCTGGAAATAGTTTTAAACGAAACAACACGTATTAGCGTTGTTACTGTGCTGTATATAATCGATCCTTACTTATCTATCATGTTATTTGACGTTTGGACGGACTCCAGTAACTCTGATGCGAGATACAAAGTTCTCGGACGCAGCAGAAGCTTGAAATAGTTTTAAACGAAACAACACGCATTAGCGTTGTTCCTGTGCTGTATCTAATCGATCCTTACTTATCTATCATGTTATTTGACGTTTGGATGGACTCCAGTAACCCTGATGTGAGATACGACGTTTTCGGAGTTTTTGTTCGCGGCAGGAGCTGGAAATAGTTTTAAACGAAACAACACGTATTAGCGTTGTTCCTGTGCTGTATATAATCGATCCTTACTTATCTATCATGTTATTTGACGTTTCGATTGACTCCAGTAACTCTGATGTGAGATACGACGTTCTCGGACGCAGCAGAAGCTGGAAATAGTTTTAAACGAAACAACACGCATTAGCGTTGTTCCTGTGATGTATCTAATCTATCCTTACTCATCTATCATGTTATTTTACGTTTGGATGAACTCCAGTAACTCTGATGTGAGATACAAAGTTCTCGGACGCAGCAGAAGCTTGAAATAGTTTTAAACGAAACAACACGCATTAGCGTTGTTCCTGTGATGTATCTAATCGATCCTTACTCATCTATCATGTTATTTGGCGTTTCGATGGACTCCAGTAACTTTGATGTGAGATACGAAATCTTCGGACGCAGCAGAAGCTGGAAATAGTTTTAAACGAAACAACACGCATTGGCGTTGTTCCTGTGATGTATCTAATCGATCCTTACTCATCTGTCATGTTATTTGGCGTTTCGATGGACTCCAGTAACTTGATGTGAGATACGAAGTTCTCGGACGCAGCAGAAGCTGGAAATAGTTTTAAACGAAACAACACGTATTAGCGTTGTTCCTGTGATGTATCTAATCGATCCTTACTCATCTATCATGTTATTTGACGTTTGGATGGACTCCAGTAACTCTGATGTGAGATACAAAGTTTTCGGACGCAGCAGAAGCTGGAAATAGTTTTAAACGAAACAACACCCATTAGCGTTGTTCCTGTGATGTATCTAATCGATCCTTGCTCATCTATCATGTTATTTGGCGTTTCGATGGACTCCAGTAACTTTGATGTGAGATACGAAGTTCTCGGACGCAGCTGAAGCTGGAAATAGTTTTAAACGAAACAACACGCGTTAGCGTTGTTCCTGTGATGTATCTAATCGATCCTTACTCATCTATCATGTTATTTGACGTTTCGATGGACTCTAGTAATTCTGATGTGTGATACGAAGTTTTGGGACGCAGCAGTAGCTGGAAATAGTTTTAAACGAAACAACACGTATTAGCGTTGTTCGTGTGATGTATCTAATCGATCCTTACTCATCTATCATGTTATTTGACGTTTGGATGAACTCCAGTAACTCTGATGTGAGATACGAAGTTCTCGGACGCAGCAGAAGCTGGAAATAGTTTTAAACGAAACAACACGTATTAGCGTTGTTCCTGTGATGTATCTAATCGATCCTTACTCATCTATCATGTTATTTGACGTTTGGATATACTCCAGTAACTCTGATGTGAGATACAAAGATTTCGGACGCAGCAGAAGCTGGAAATAGTTTTGAACGAAACAACACGTATTAGCGTTGTTTCTGTGATGTATCTAATCGATCCTTACTTATCTACCATGTTATTTGACGTTTCGATGGACTCCAGTAACTCTGATGTGAGATACAAAGTTTTCGGACGCAGCAGAAGCTGGAAATAGTTTTAAACGAAACAACACGCATTAGCGTTGTTCCTGTGATGTATCTAATCGATCCTTACTCATCTATCATGTTATTTGACGTTTCGATGGACTCTAGTAATTCTGATGTGTGATACGAAGTTTTGGGACGCAGCAGTAGCTGGAAATAGTTTTAAACGAAACAACACGTATTAGCGTTGTTCGTGTGATGTATCTAATCGATCCTTACTCATCTATCATGTTATTTGACGTTTGGATGAACTCCAGTAACTCTGATGTGAGATACGAAGTTCTCGGACGCAGCAGAAGCTGGAAATAGTTTTAAACGAAACAACACGTATTAGCGTTGTTCCTGTGATGTATCTAATCGATCCTTGCTCATCTATCATGTTATTTGGCGTTTCGATGGACTCCAGTAACTTTGATGTGAGATACGAAGTTCTCGGACGCAGCTGAAGCTGGAAATAGTTTTAAACGAAACAACACGCGTTAGCGTTGTTCCTGTGATGTATCTAATCGATCCTTACTCATCTATCATGTTATTTGACGTTTCGATGGACTCTAGTAATTCTGATGTGTGATACGAAGTTTTGGGACGCAGCAGTAGCTGGAAATAGTTTTAAACGAAACAACACGTATTAGCGTTGTTCCTGTGATGTATCTAATCGATCCTTACTCATCTATCATGTTATTTGACGTTTGGATGAACTCCAGTAACTCTGATGTGAGATACGAAATTCTCGGACGCAGCAGAAGCTGGAAATAGTTTTAAACGAAACAACACGTATTAGCGTTGTTCCTGTGATGTATCTAATCGATCCTTACTCATCTATCATGTTATTTGACGTTTGGATATACTCCAGTAACTCTGATGTGAGATACAAAGATTTCGGACGCAGCAGAAGCTGGAAATAGTTTTGAACGAAACAACACGTATTAGCCTTGTTTCTGTGATGTATCTAATCGATCCTTACTTATCTACTATGTTATTTGACGTTTCGATGGACTCCAGTAACTCTGATGTGAGATACAAAGTTTTCGGACGCAGCAGAAGCTGGAAATAGTTTTAAACGAAACAACACGCATTAGCGTTGTTCCTGTGATGTATCTAATCGATCCTTACTCATCTATCATGTTATGTGGCGTTTCGATGGACTCCAGTAACTTTGATGTGAGATACGAAATCTCCGGACGCAGCAGAATCTGGAAATAGTTTTAAACGAAACAACACGCATTGGCGTTGTTCCTGTGATGTATCTAATCGATCCTTACTCATCTGTCATGTTATTTGGCGTTTCGATGGACTCCAGTAACTTGATGTGAGATACGAAGTTCTCGGACGCAGCAGAAGCTGGAAATAGTTTTAAACGAAACAACACGTATTAGCGTTGTTCCTGTGATGTATCTAATCGATCCTTACTCATCTATCATGTTATTTGACGTTCGGATGGACTCCAGTAACTCTGATGTGAGATACAAAGTTTTCGGACGCAGCAGAAGCTGGAAATAGTTTTAAACGAAACAACACCCATTAGCGTTGTTCCTGTGATGTATCTAATCAATCCTTGCTCATCTATCATGTTATTTGGCGTTTCGATGGACTCCAGTAACTTTGATGTGAGATACGAAGTTCTCGGACGCAGCTGAAGCTGGAAATAGTTTTAAACGAAACAACACGCATTAGCGTTGTTCCTGTGATGTATCTAATCGATCCTTACTCATCTATCATGTTATTTGACGTTTGGACGGACTCCAGTAACTCTGATGTGAGATACAAAGTTCTCGGACGCAGCAGAAGCTTGAAATAGCTTTAAACGAAACAACACGCATTAGCGTTGTTCCTGTGCTGTATCTAATCGATCCTTATTTATCTATCATGTTATTTGACGTTTCGATGGACTCTAGTAACTCTGATGTGAGATACGAAGTTTTTGGGCGCAGCAGGAGCTGGAAATAGTTTTAAACGAAGCAACACGTATTAGCGTTGTTCCTGTGATGTATCTAATCGATCCGTACTTAGCTACTATGTTATTTGACGTTTGGACGGACTCCAGTAACTCTGATGTGAGATAAAAGTTTTTGGACACAGCAGGAGCTGGAAATAGTTTTAAACGAAACAACACGCATTAGCGTTGTTCCTGTGCTGTATCTAATCGATCCTTACTTATCTATCATGTTATTTGACGTTTGGATGGACTCCAGTAACTCTAATGTGAAATACAAAGTTCTCGGACGCAGCAGAAGCTATAAATAGTTTTGAACGAAACAACACGTATTAGCGTTCTTAATGTGATGTATCTAAACGATCCTTACTTATCTAACATATTATTTGACGTTTGGATGGACTCCAGTAAGTCTGATGTGAGATACAAACTTTTTGGACGCAGCAGGAGCTGGAAATAGTTTTAAATGAAACAACACGCATTAGCGTTGTTCCTGTGCTGTATCTAATCGATCCTTACTTATCTATCATGTTATTTGACATTTCGATGGACTCCAGTAACTCTGATGTGAGATACGACGTTTTCGGACGCAGCAGCAGCTGGAAATAGTTTCAAACGAAACAACACATATTAGCGTTGTTCCTGTGAGGTATGTAATCGATCCTTACTCATCTATCATGTTATTTGACGTTTGGACGGACTCCAGTAACTCTGATGTGAGATACAAAGTTCTCGGACGCAGCAGAAGCTGGAAATAGTTTTAAACGAAACAACACGTATCAGCGTTGTTCCTGTGATGTATCTAATCGTTCCTTACTCATCTATCATGTTATTTGACGTTTGGATGGACTCCAGGAACTCTGATGTGAGATACAAAGATTTCGGACGCAGCAGACGCTGGAAATAGTCTTGAACGAAACAACACGTATTAGCGTTGTTCCTGTGATGTATCTAATCGATCCTTACTTATCTACTATGTTATTTGGCGTTTCGATGGACTCCAGTAACGATGATGTGAGATACGAAATTTTCGGACGCAGCAGAAGCTGGAAATAGTTTTAAACGAAAAACACGCATTAGCGTTGTTCCTGTGATGTATCTAATCGATCCATACTCATCTATCATGTTATTTGACGTTTGGATGGACTCCAGTAACTCTAATGTGAAATACAAAGTTCTCGGACGCAGCAGAAGCTATAAATAGTTTTGAACGAAACAACACGTATTAGCGTTCTTAATGTGATGTATCTAAACGATCCTTACTTATCTAACATGTTATTTGACGTTTGGATGGACTCCAGTAAGTCTGATGTGAGATACAAGCTTTTTGGACGCAGCAGGAGCTGGAAATAGTTTTAAATGAAACAACACGCATTAGCGTTGTTCCTGTGCTGTATCTAATCGATCCTTACTTATCTATCATGTTATTTGACATTTCGATGGACTCCAGTAACTCTGATGTGAGATACGACGTTTTCGGACGCAGCAGCAGCTGGAAATAGTTTCAAACGAAACAACACATATTAGCGTTGTTCCTGTGAGGTATGTAATCGATCCTTACTCATCTATCATGTTATTTGACGTTTGGACGGACTCCAGTAAGTCTGATGTGAGATACAAAGTTCTCGGACGCAGCAGAAGCTGGAAATAGTTTTAAACTAAACAACACGTATCAGCGTTGTTCCTGTGATGTATCTAATCGTTCCTTACTCATCTATCATGTTATTTGACGTTTGGATGGACTCCAGGAACTCTGATGTGAGATACAAAGATTTCGGACGCAGCAGAAACTGGAAATAGTCTTGAACGAAACAACACGTATTAGCGTTGTTCCTGTGATGTATCTAATCGATCCTTACTTATCTACTATGTTATTTGGCGTTTCGATGGACTCCAGTAACTATGATGTGAGATACGAAATTTTCGGACGCAGCAGAAGCTGGAAATAGTTTCAAACGAAAAACACGCATTAGCGTTGTTCCTGTGATGTATCTAATCGATCCTTACTCATCTATCATGTTATTTGGCGTTCCGATGGACTCCAGTAACTTTGATGTGAGTTACGAAGTTCTCGGACGCAGCTGAAGCTAGAAATAGTTTTAAACGAAACAACACGCATTAGCGTTGTTCCTGTGATGTACCTAATCGATCCTTACTTAGCTATCATGTTATTTGACGTTTGGATGGACTCCAGTAACCCTGATGTGAGATACGAATTTCTCGGACGCAGCTGATGCTAGAAATAGTTTTAAACGAAACAACACGCATTAGCGTTGTTCCTGTGATGTATCTAATCGATCCTTACTTATCTACTATGTTATTTGGCGTTTCGATGGACTCCAGTAACTATGATGTGAGATACGAAATTTTCGGACGCAGCAGAAGCTGGAAATAGTTTTAAACGAAAAACACGCATTAGCGTTGTTCCTGTGATGTATCTAATCGATCCTTATTTATCTATCATGTTATTTGACGTTTCGATGGACTCTAGTAACTCTGATGTGAGATACGAAGTTTTTGGGCGCAGCAGGAGCAGGAAATAGTTTTAAACGAAGCAACACGTATTAGCGTTGTTCCTGTGATGTATCTAATCGATCCGTACTTAGCTACTATGTTATTTGACGTTTGGACGGACTCCAGTAACTCTGATGTGAGATACAAAGTTTTTGGACACAGCAGGAGCTGGAAATAGTTTTAAACGAAACAACACGTATTAGCGTTGTTCCTGTGCTGTATATAATCGATCCTTACTTATCTATCATGTTATTTGACGTTTGGACGGACTCCAGTAACTCTGATGCGAGATACAAAGTTCTCGGACGCAGCAGAAGCTTGAAATAGTTTTAAACGAAACAACACGCATTAGCGTTGTTCCTGTGCTGTATCTAATCGATCCTTACTTATCTATCATGTTATTTGACGTTTGGATGGACTCCAGTAACCCTGATGTGAGATACGACGTTTTCGGAGTTTTTGTTCGCGGCAGGAGCTGGAAATAGTTTTAAACGAAACAACACGTATTAGCGTTGTTCCTGTGCTGTATATAATCGATCCTTACTTATCTATCATGTTATTTGACGTTTCGATTGACTCCAGTAACTCTGATGTGAGATACGACGTTCTCGGACGCAGCAGAAGCTGGAAATAGTTTTAAACGAAACAACACGCATTAGCGTTGTTCCTGTGATGTATCTAATCTATCCTTACTCATCTATCATGTTATTTTACGTTTGGATGGACTCCAGTAACTCTGATGTGAGATACAAAGTTCTCGGACGCAGCAGAAGCTTGAAATAGTTTTAAACGAAACAACACGCATTAGCGTTGTTCCTGTGATGTATCTAATCGATCCTTTCTCATCTATCATGTTATTTGGCGTTTCGATGGACTCCAGTAACTTTGATGTGAGATACGAAATCTTCGGACGCAGCAGAAGCTGGAAATAGTTTTAAACGAAACAACACGCATTGGCGTTGTTCCTGTGATGTATCTAATCGATCCTTACTCATCTGTCATGTTATTTGGCGTTTCGATGGACTCCAGTAACTTGATGTGAGATACGAAGTTCTCGGACGCAGCAGAAGCTGGAAATAGTTTTAAACGAAACAACACGTATTAGCGTTGTTCCTGTGATGTATCTAATCGATCCTTACTCATCTATCATGTTATTTGACGTTTGGATGGACTCCAGTAACTCTGATGTGAGATACAAAGTTTTCGGACGCAGCAGAAGCTGGAAATAGTTTTAAACGAAACAACACCCATTAGCGTTGTTCCTGTGATGTATCTAATCGATCCTTGCTCATCTATCATGTTATTTGGCGTTTCGATGGACTCCAGTAACTTTGATGTGAGATACGAAGTTCTCGGACGCAGCTGAAGCTGGAAATAGTTTTAAACGAAACAACACGCGTTAGCGTTGTTCCTGTGATGTATCTAATCGATCCTTACTCATCTATCATGTTATTTGACGTTTCGATGGACTCTAGTAATTCTGATGTGTGATACGAAGTTTTGGGACGCAGCAGTAGCTGGAAATAGTTTTAAACGAAACAACACGTATTAGCGTTGTTCGTGTGATGTATCTAATCGATCCTTACTCATCTATCATGTTATTTGACGTTTGGATGAACTCCAGTAACTCTGATGTGAGATACAAAGATTTCGGACGCAGCAGAAGCTGGAAATAGTTTTTAAACGAAACAACACGTATTAGCGTTGTTTCTGTGATGTATCTAATCGATCCTTACTTATCTACCATGTTATTTGACGTTTCGATGGACTCCAGTAACTCTGATGTGAGATACAAAGTTTTCGGACGCAGCAGAAGCTGGAAATAGTTTTAAACGAAACAACACGCATTAGCGTTGTTGCTGTGATGTATCTAATCGATCCTTACTCATCTATCATGTTATGTGGCGTTTCGATGGACTCCAGTAACTTTGATGTGAGATACGAAATCTCCGGACGCAGCAGAATCTGGAAATAGTTTTAAACGAAACAACACGCATTGGCGTTGTTCCTGTGATGTATCTAATCGATCCTTACTCATCTGTCATGTTATTTGGCGTTTCGATGGACTCCAGTAACTTGATGTGAGATACGAATTTCTCGGACGCAGCAGAAGCTGGAAATAGTTTTAAACGAAACAACACGTATTAGCGTTGTTCCTGTGATGTATCTAATCGATCCTTACTCATCTATCATGTTATTTGACGTTTGGATGGACTCCAGTAACTCTGATGTGAGATACAAAGTTTTCGGACGCAGCAGAAGCTGGAAATAGTTTTAAACGAAACAACACCCATTAGCGTTGTTCCTGTGATGTATCTAATCAATCCTTGCTCATCTATCATGTTATTTGGCGTTTCGATGGACTCCAGTAACTTTGATGTGAGATACGAAGTTCTCGGACGCAGCTGAAGCTGGAAATAGTTTTAAACGAAACAACACGCATTAGCGTTGTTCCTGTGATGTATCTAATCGATCCTTACTCATCTATCATGTTATTTGACGTTTGGACGGACTCCAGTAACTCTGATGTGAGATACAAAGTTCTCGGACGCAGCAGAAGCTTGAAATAGCTTTAAACGAAACAACACGCATTAGCGTTGTTCCTGTGCTGTATCTAATCGATCCTTATTTATCTATCATGTTATTTGACGTTTCGATGGACTCTAGTAACTCTGATGTGAGATACGAAGTTTTTGGGCGCAGCAGGAGCTGGAAATAGTTTTAAACGAAGCAACACGTATTAGCGTTGTTCCTGTGATGCATCTAATCGATCCGTACTTAGCTACTATGTTATTTGACGTTTGGACGGACTCCAGTAACTCTGATGTGAGATAAAAGTTTTTGGACACAGCAGGAGCTGGAAATAGTTTTAAACGAAACAACACGTATTAGCGTTGTTCCTGTGCTGTATATAATCGATCCTTACTTATCTATCATGTTATTTGACGTTTGGATGGACTCCAGTAACCCTGATGTGAGATACGAAGTTCTCGGACGCAGCAGAAGCTTGAAATAGTTTTAAACGAAACAACACGCATTAGCGTTGTTCCTGTGCTGTATCTAATCGATCCTTACTTATCTATCATGTTATTTGACGTTTGGATGGACTCCAGTAACTCTAATGTGAAATACAAAGTTCTCGGACGCAGCAGAAGCTATAAATAGTTTTGAACGAAACAACACGTATTAGCGTTCTTAATGTGATGTATCTAAACGATCCTTACTTATCTAACATATTATTTGACGTTTGGATGGACTCCAGTAAGTCTGATGTGAGATACAAACTTTTTGGACGCAGCAGGAGCTGGAAATAGTTTTAAATGAAACAACACGCATTAGCGTTGTTCCTGTGCTGTATCTAATCGATCCTTACTTATCTATCATGTTATTTGACATTTCGATGGACTCCAGTAACTCTGATGTGAGATACGACGTTTTCGGACGCAGCAGCAGCTGGAAATAGTTTCAAACGAAACAACACATATTAGCGTTGTTCCTGTGAGGTATGTAATCGATCCTTACTCATCTATCATGTTATTTGACGTTTGGACGGACTCCAGTAACTCTGATGTGAGATACAAAGTTCTCGGACGCAGCAGAAGCTGGAAATAGTTTTAAACGAAACAACACGTATCAGCGTTGTTCCTGTGATGTATCTAATCGTTCCTTACTCATCTATCATGTTATTTGACGTTTGGATGGACTCCAGGAACTCTGATGTGAGATACAAAGATTTCGGACGCAGCAGACGCTGGAAATAGTCTTGAACGAAACAACACGTATTAGCGTTGTTCCTGTGATGTATCTAATCGATCCTTACTTATCTACTATGTTATTTGGCGTTTCGATGGACTCCAGTAACTATGATGTGAGATACGAAATTTTCGGACGCAGCAGAAGCTGGAAATAGTTTTAAACGAAAAACACGCATTAGCGTTGTTCCTGTGATGTATCTAATCGATCCATACTCATCTATCATGTTATTTGACGTTTGGATGGACTCCAGTAACTTTGATGTGAGATACGAAGTTCTCGGACGCAGCTGAAGCTGGAAATAGTTTTAAACGAAACAACACGCGTTAGCGTTGTTCCTGTGATGTATCTAATCGATCCTTACTCATCTATCATGTTATTTGACGTTTCGATGGACTCTAGTAATTCTGATGTGTGATACGAAGTTTTGGGACGCAGCAGTAGCTGGAAATAGTTTTAAACGAAACAACACGTATTAGCGTTGTTCGTGTGATGTATCTAATCGATCCTTACTCATCTATCATGTTATTTGACGTTTGGATGAACTCCAGTAACTCTGATGTGAGATACGAAGTTCTCGGACGCAGCAGAAGCTGGAAATAGTTTTAAACGAAACAACACGTATTAGCGTTGTTCCTGTGATGTATCTAATCGATCCTTACTCATCTATCATGTTATTTGACGTTTGGATATACTCCAGTAACTCTGATGTGAGATACAAAGATTTCGGACGCAGCAGAAGCTGGAAATAGTTTTGAACGAAACAACACGTATTAGCGTTGTTTCTGTGATGTATCTAATCGATCCTTACTTATCTACCATGTTATTTGACGTTTCGATGGACTCCAGTAACTCTGATGTGAGATACAAAGTTTTCGGACGCAGCAGAAGCTGGAAATAGTTTTAAACGAAACAACACGCATTAGCGTTGTTCCTGTGATGTATCTAATCGATCCTTACTCATCTATCATGTTATGTGGCGTTTCGATGGACTCCAGTAACTTTGATGTGAGATACGAAATCTCCGGACGCAGCAGAATCTGGAAATAGTTTTAAACGAAACAACACGCATTGGCGTTGTTCCTGTGATGTATCTAATCGATCCTTACTCATCTGTCATGTTATTTGGCGTTTCGATGGACTCCAGTAACTTGATGTGAGATACGAAGTTCTCGGACGCAGCAGAAGCTGGAAATAGTTTTAAACGAAACAACACGTATTAGCGTTGTTCCTGTGATGTATCTAATCGATCCTTACTCATCTATCATGTTATTTGACGTTTGGATGGACTCCAGTAACTCTGATGTGAGATACAAAGTTTTCGGACGCAGCAGAAGCTGGAAATAGTTTTAAACGAAACAACACCCATTAGCGTTGTTCCTGTGATGTATCTAATCAATCCTTGCTCATCTATCATGTTATTTGGCGTTTCGATGGACTCCAGTAACTTTGATGTGAGATACGAAGTTCTCGGACGCAGCTGAAGCTGGAAATAGTTTTAAACGAAACAACACGCATTAGCGTTGTTCCTGTGATGTATCTAATCGATCCTTACTCATCTATCATGTTATTTGACGTTTGGACGGACTCCAGTAACTCTGATGTGAGATACAAATTTCTCGGACGCAGCAGAAGCTTGAAATAGCTTTAAACGAAACAACACGCATTAGCGTTGTTCCTGTGCTGTATCTAATCGATCCTTATTTATCTATCATGTTATTTGACGTTTCGATGGACTCTAGTAACTCTGATGTGAGATACGAAGTTTTTGGGCGCAGCAGGAGCTGGAAATAGTTTTAAACGAAGCAACACGTATTAGCGTTGTTCCTGTGATGCATCTAATCGATCCGTACTTAGCTACTATGTTATTTGACGTTTGGACGGACTCCAGTAACTCTGATGTGAGATAAAAGTTTTTGGACACAGCAGGAGCTGGAAATAGTTTTAAACGAAACAACACGTATTAGCGTTGTTCCTGTGCTGTATATAATCGATCCTTACTTATCTATCATGTTATTTGACGTTTGGATGGACTCCAGTAACCCTGATGTGAGATACGAAGTTCTCGGACGCAGCAGAAGCTTGAAATAGTTTTAAACGAAACAACACGCATTAGCGTTGTTCCTGTGCTGTATCTAATCGATCCTTACTTATCTATCATGTTATTTGACGTTTGGATGGACTCCAGTAACTCTAATGTGAAATACAAAGTTCTCGGACGCAGCAGAAGCTATAAATAGTTTTGAACGAAACAACACGTATTAGCGTTCTTAATGTGATGTATCTAAACGATCCTTACTTATCTAACATATTATTTGACGTTTGGATGGACTCCAGTAAGTCTGATGTGAGATACAAACTTTTTGGACGCAGCAGGAGCTGGAAATAGTTTTAAATGAAACAACACGCATTAGCGTTGTTCCTGTGCTGTATCTAATCGATCCTTACTTATCTATCATGTTATTTGACATTTCGATGGACTCCAGTAACTCTGATGTGAGATACGACGTTTTCGGACGCAGCAGCAGCTGGAAATAGTTTCAAACGAAACAACACATATTAGCGTTGTTCCTGTGAGGTATGTAATCGATCCTTACTCATCTATCATGTTATTTGACGTTTGGACGGACTCCAGTAACTCTGATGTGAGATACAAAGTTCTCGGACGCAGCAGAAGCTGGAAATAGTTTTAAACGAAACAACACGTATCAGCGTTGTTCCTGTGATGTATCTAATCGTTCCTTACTCATCTATCATGTTATTTGACGTTTGGATGGACTCCAGGAACTCTGATGTGAGATACAAAGATTTCGGACGCAGCAGACGCTGGAAATAGTCTTGAACGAAACAACACGTATTAGCGTTGTTCCTGTGATGTATCTAATCGATCCTTACTTATCTACTATGTTATTTGGCGTTTCGATGGACTCCAGTAACTATGATGTGAGATACGAAATTTTCGGACGCAGCAGAAGCTGGAAATAGTTTTAAACGAAAAACACGCATTAGCGTTGTTCCTGTGATGTATCTAATCGATCCATACTCATCTATCATGTTATTTGACGTTTGGATGGACTCCAGTAACTCTAATGTGAAATACAAAGTTCTCGGACGCAGCAGAAGCTATAAATAGTTTTGAACGAAACAACACGTATTAGCGTTCTTAATGTGATGTATCTAAACGATCCTTACTTATCTAACATGTTATTTGACGTTTGGATGGACTCCAGTAAGTCTGATGTGAGATACAAGCTTTTTGGACGCAGCAGGAGCTGGAAATAGTTTTAAATGAAACAACACGCATTAGCGTTGTTCCTGTGCTGTATCTAATCGATCCTTACTTATCTATCATGTTATTTGACATTTCGATGGACTCCAGTAACTCTGATGTGAGATACGACGTTTTCGGACGCAGCAGCAGCTGGAAATAGTTTCAAACGAAACAACACATATTAGCGTTGTTCCTGTGAGGTATGTAATCGATCCTTACTCATCTATCATGTTATTTGACGTTTGGACGGACTCCAGTAAGTCTGATGTGAGATACAAAGTTCTCGGACGCAGCAGAAGCTGGAAATAGTTTTAAACGAAACAACACGTATCAGCGTTGTTCCTGTGATGTATCTAATCGTTCCTTACTCATCTATCATGTTATTTGACGTTTGGATGGACTCCAGGAACTCTGATGTGAGATACAAAGATTTCGGACGCAGCAGAAACTGGAAATAGTCTTGAACGAAACAACACGTATTAGCGTTGTTCCTGTGATGTATCTAATCGATCCTTACTTATCTACTATGTTATTTGGCGTTTCGATGGACTCCAGTAACTATGATGTGAGATACGAAATTTTCGGACGCAGCAGAAGCTGGAAATAGTTTCAAACGAAAAACACGCATTAGCGTTGTTCCTGTGATGTATCTAATCGATCCTTACTCATCTATCATGTTATTTGGCGTTCCGATGGACTCCAGTAACTTTGATGTGAGTTACGAAGTTCTCGGACGCAGCTGAAGCTAGAAATAGTTTTAAACGAAACAACACGCATTAGCGTTGTTCCTGTGATGTACCTAATCGATCCTTACTTAGCTATCATGTTATTTGACGTTTGGATGGACTCCAGTAACCCTGATGTGAGATACGAATTTCTCGGACGCAGCTGATGCTAGAAATAGTTTTAAACGAAACAACACGCATTAGCGTTGTTCCTGTGATGTATCTAATCGATCCTTACTTATCTACTATGTTATTTGGCGTTTCGATGGACTCCAGTAACTATGATGTGAGATACGAAATTTTCGGACGCAGCAGAAGCTGGAAATAGTTTTAAACGAAAAACACGCATTAGCGTTGTTCCTGTGATGTATCTAATCGATCCTTATTTATCTATCATGTTATTTGACGTTTCGATGGACTCTAGTAACTCTGATGTGAGATACGAAGTTTTTGGGCGCAGCAGGAGCTGGAAATAGTTTTAAACGAAGCAACACGTATTAGCGTTGTTCCTGTGATGTATCTAATCGATCCGTACTTAGCTACTATGTTATTTGACGTTTGGACGGACTCCAGTAACTCTGATGTGAGATACAAAGTTTTTGGACACAGCAGGAGCTGGAAATAGTTTTAAACGAAACAACACGTATTAGCGTTGTTCCTGTGCTGTATATAATCGATCCTTACTTATCTATCATGTTATTTGACGTTTCGATTGACTCCAGTAACTCTGATGTGAGATACGACGTTCTCGGACGCAGCAGAAGCTGGAAATAGTTTTAAACGAAACAACACGCATTAGCGTTGTTCCTGTGATGTATCTAATCTATCCTTACTCATCTATCATGTTATTTTACGTTTGGATGGACTCCAGTAACTCTGATGTGAGATACAAAGTTCTCGGACGCAGCAGAAGCTTGAAATAGTTTTAAACGAAACAACACGCATTAGCGTTGTTCCTGTGCTGTATCTAATCGATCCTTACTTATCTATCATGTTATTTGACGTTTGGATGGACTCCAGTAACCCTGATGTGAGATACGAAGTTCTCGGACGCAGCAGAAGCTGGAAATAGTTTTAAATGAAACAACACGCATTAGCGTTGTTCCTGTGATGTATCTAATCGATCCTTACTTAGCTACCATGTTACTTGACGTTTCGATGGACTCCAGTAACTCTGATGTGAGATACGACGTTTTCGGACGCAGCAGCAGCTGGAAATAGTTTTAAACGAAACAACACATATTAGCGTTGTTCCTGTGATGTATCTAATCGATCCTTACTCATCTATCATGTTATTTGACGTTTGGACGGACTCCAGTAACTCTAATGTGAGATACAAAGTTCTCGGACGCAGCAGAAGCTTGAAATAGTTTTAAACGAAACAACACGCATTAGCGTTGTTCCTGTGCTGTATCTAATCGATCCTTACTTATCTATCATGTTATTTGACGTTTGGATGGACTCCAGTAACCCTGATGTGAGATACGACGTTTTCGGAGTTTTTGTTCGCGGCAGGAGCTGGAAATAGTTTTAAACGAAGCAACACGTATTAGCGTTGCTCCTGTGATGTATCTAATCGATCCTTACTCATCTATCATGTTATTTGACGTTTGGACGGACTCCAGTAACTCTGATGTGAGATACAAAGTTCTCGGACGCAGCAGAAGCTGGAAATAGTTTTAAACGAAACAACACGTATCAGCGTTGTTCCTGTGATGTATCTAATCGTTCCTTACTCATCTATCATGTTATTTGACGTTTGGATGGACTCCAGGAACTCTGATGTGAGATACAAAGATTTCGGACGCAGCAGAAGCTGGAAATAGTCTTGAACGAAACAACACGTATTAGCGTTGTTCCTGTGATGTATCTAATCGATCCTTACTTATCTACTATGTTATTTGGCGTTTCGATGGACTCCAGTAACTATGATGTGAGATACGAAATTTTCGGACGCAGCAGAAACTGGAAATAGTTTCAAACGAAAAACACGCATTAGCGTTGTTCCTGTGATGTATCTAATCGATCCTTACTCATCTATCATGTTATTTGGCGTTCCGATGGACTCCAGTAACTTTGATGTGAGTTACGAAGTTCTCGGACGCAGCTGAAGCTAGAAATAGTTTTAAACGAAACAACACGCATTAGCGTTGTTCCTGTGATGTACCTAATCGATCCTTACTTAGCTATCATGTTATTTGACGTTTGGATGGACTCCAGTAACCCTGATGTGAGATACGAATTTCTCGGACGCAGCTGATGCTAGAAATAGTTTTAAACGAAACAACACGCATTAGCGTTGTTCCTGTGATGTATCTAATCGATCCTTACTTATCTACTATGTTATTTGGCGTTTCGATGGACTCCAGTAACTATGATGTGAGATACGAAATTTTCGGACGCAGCAGAAGCTGGAAATAGTTTTAAACGAAAAACACGCATTAGCGTTGTTCCTGTGATGTATCTAATCGATCCTTATTTATCTATCATGTTATTTGAGGTTTCGATGGACTCTAGTAACTCTGATGTGAGATACGAAGTTTTTGGGCGCAGCAGGAGCTGGAAATAGTTTTAAACGAAGCAACACGTATTAGCGTTGTTCTTGTGATGTATCTAATCGATCCGTACTTAGCTACTATGTTATTTGACGTTTGGACGGACTCCAGTAACTCTGATGTGAGATACAAAGTTTTTGGACACAGCAGGAGCTGGAAATAGTTTTAAACGAAACAACACGTATTAGCGTTGTTCCTGTGCTGTATATAATCGATCCTTAATTATCTATCATGTTATTTGACGTTTCGATTGACTCCAGTAACTCTGATGTGAGATACGACGTTTTCGGACGCAGCAGAAGCTGGAAATAGTTTTAAACGAAACAACACGCATTAGCGTTGTTCCTGTGATGTATCTAATCTATCCTTACTAATCTATCATGTTATTTTACGTTTGGATGGACTCCAGTAACTCTGATGTGAGATACAAAGTTCTCGGACGCAGCAGAAGCTTGAAATAGTTTTAAACGAAACAACACGCATTAGCGTTGTTCCTGTGCTGTATCTAATCGATCCTTACTTATCTATCATGTTATTTGACGTTTGGATGGACTCCAGTAACCCTGATGTGAGATACCAAGTTCTCGGACGCAGCAGAAGCTGGAAATAGTTTCAAATGAAACAACACGCATTAGCGTTGTTCCTGTGATGTATCTAATCGATCCTTACTTAGCTACCATGTTATTTGACGTTTCGATGGACTCCAGTAACTCTGATGTGAGATACGACGTTTTCGGACGCAGCAGCAGCTGGAAATAGTTTTAAACGAAACAACACATATTAGCGTTGTTCCTGTGATGTATCTAATCGATCCTTACTCATCTATCATGTTATTTGACGTTTGGACGGACTCCAGTAACTCTGATGTGAGATACAAAGTTCTCGGACGCAGCAGAAGCTTGAAATAGTTTTAAACGAAACAACACGCATTAGCGTTGTTCCTGTGCTGTATCTAATCGATCCTTACTTATCTATCATGTTATTTGACGTTTGGATGGACTCCAGTAACCCTGATGTGAGATACGACGTTTTCGGAGTTTTTGTTCGCGGCAGGAGCTGGAAATAGTTTTAAACGAAGCAACACGTATTAGCGTTGTTCCTGTGATGTATCTAATCGATCCTTACTCATCTATCATGTTATTTGACGTTTGGATGGACTCCAGTAACTCTAATGTGAAATACAAAGTTCTCGGACGCAGCAGAAGCTATAAATAGTTTTGAATGAAACAACACGTATTAGCGTTCTTAATGTGATGTATCTAAACGATCCTTACTTATCTAACATGTTATTTGACGTTTGGATGGACTCCAGTAAGTCTGATGTGAGATACAAACTTTTTGGACGCAGCAGGAGCTGGAAATAGTTTTAAATGAAACAACACGCATTAGCGTTGTTCCTGTGCTGTATCTAATCGATCCTTACTTATCTATCATGTTATTTGACATTTCGATGGACTCCAGTAACTCTGATGTGAGATACGACGTTCTCGGACGCAGCAGCAGCTGGAAATAGTTTCAAACGAAACAACACATATTAGCGTTGTTCCTGTGAGGTTTGTAATCGATCCTTACTCATCTATCATGTTATTTGACGTTTGGACGGACTCCAGTAACTCTGATGTGAGATACAAAGTTCTCGGACGCAGCAGAAGCTGGAAATAGTTTTAAACGAAACAACACGTATCAGCGTTGTTCCTGTGATGTATCTGATCGTTCCTTACTCATCTATCATGTTATTTGACGTTTGGATGGACTCCAGGAACTCTGATGTGAGATACAAAGATTTCGGACGCAGCAGAAGCTGGAAATAGTCTTGAACGAAACAACACGTATTAGCGTTGTTCCTGTGATGTATCTAATCGATCCTTACTTATCTACTATGTTATTTGGCGTTTCGATGGACTCCAGTAACTATGATGTGAGATACGAAATTTTCGGACGCAGCAGAAGCTGGAAATAGTTTTAAACGAAAAACACGCATTAGCGTTGTTCCTGTGATGTATCTAATCGATCCTTACTCATCTATCATGTTATTTGACGTTTGGATGGACTCCAGTAACTCTAATGTGAAATACAAAGTTCTCGGACGCAGCAGAAGCTATAAATAGTTTTGAACGAAACAACACGTATTAGCGTTCTTAATGTGATGTATCTAAACGATCCTTACTTATCTAACATGTTATTTGACGTTTGGATGGACTCCAGTAAGTCTGATGTGAGATACAAACTTTTTGGACGCAGCAGGAACTGGAAATAGTTTTAAACGAAAAACACGCATTAGCGTTGTTCCTGTGATGTATCTAATCGATCCTTACTCATCTATCATGTTATTTGGCGTTTCGATGGACTCCAGTAACTTTGATGTGAGATACGAAATTTTCGGACGCAGCAGAAGCTTGAAATAGTTTTAAAAGAAACAACACGCATTAGCGTTGTTCCTGTGATGTACCTAATCGATCCTTACTCATCTATCATGTTATTTGGCGTTTCGATACACTCCAGTAACTTTGATGTGAGATACGAAGTTCTCGGACACAGCTGAAGCTGGAAATAGTTTTAAACGAAACAACACGCATTAGCGTTGTTCCTGTGATGTATCTAATCGATCCTTACTTATCTATCATGTTATTTGACGTTTGGATGGACACCAGTAACCCTGATGTGAGATACGAAGTTCTCGCACGCAGCAGAAGCTGGAAATAGTTTTAAACGAAACAACACGCATTAGCGTTGTTCCTGTGATATATCTAATCGATCCTTACTCATCTATCATGTTATTTGGCGTTTCGATGGACTCCAGTAACTTTGATGTGAGATACGAAATTTTCGGACGCAGCAGAAGCTTGAAATAGTTTTAAAAGAAACAACACGCATTAGCGTTGTTCCTGTGATGTACCTAATCGATCCTTACTCATCTATCATGTTATTTGGCGTTTCGATACACTCCAGTAACCCTGATGTGAGATGCGACGTTTTCGGAGTTTTTGGGCGCGGCAGGAGCTGGAAATAGTTTTAAACGAAGCAACACGTATTAGCGTTGTTCCTGTGATGTATCTAATCGATCCTTACTCATCTATCATGTTATTTGACGTTTGGATGGACTCCAGTAACTCTAATGTGAAATACAAAGTTCTCGGACGCAGCAGAAGCTATAAATAGTTTTGAACGAAACAACACGTATTAGCGTTCTTAATGTGATGTATCTAAACGATCCTTACTTATCTAACATGTTATTTGACGTTTGGATGGACTCCAGTAAGTCTGATGTGAGATACGACGTTCTCGGACGCAGCAGCAGCTGGAAATAGTTTCAAACGAAACAACACATATTAGCGTTGTTCCTGTGAGGTATGTAATCGATCCTTACTCATCTATCATGTTATTTGACGTTTGGACGGACTCCAGTAACTCTGATGTGAGATACAAAGTTCTCGGACGCAGCAGAAGCTGGAAATAGTTTTAAACGAAACAACACGTATCAGCGTTGTTCCTGTGACGTATCTGATCGTTCCTTACTCATCTATCATGTTATTTGACGTTTGGATGGATTCCAGGAACTCTGATGTGAGATACAAAGATTTCGGACGCAGCAGAAGCTGGAAATAGTCTTGAACGAAACAACACGTATTAGCGTTGTTCCTGTGATGTATCTAATCGATCCTTACTTATCTACTATGTTATTTGGCGTTTCGATGGACTCCAGTAACTATGATGTGAGATACGAAATTTTCGGACGCAGCAGAAGCTGGAAATAGTTTTAAACGAAAAACACGCATTAGCGTTGTTCCTGTGATGTATCTAATCGATCCTTACTCATCTATCATGTTATTTGACGTTTGGATGGACTCCAGTAACTCTAATGTGAAATACAAAGTTCTCGGACGCAGCAGAAGCTATAAATAGTTTTGAACGAAACAACACGTATTAGCGTTCTTAATGTGATGTATCTAAACGATCCTTACTTATCTAACATGTTATTTGACGTTTGGATGGACTCCAGTAAGTCTGATGTGAGATACAAACTTTTTGGACGCAGCAGGAGCTGGAAATAGTTTTAAACGAAAAACACGCATTAGCGTTGTTCCTGTGATGTATCTAATCGATCCTTACTCATCTATCATGTTATTTGGCGTTTCGATGGACTCCAGTAACTTTGATGTGAGATACGAAATTTTCGGACGCAGCAGAAGCTTGAAATAGTTTTAAAAGAAACAAAACGCATTAGCGTTGTTCCTGTGATGTACCTAATCGATCCTTACTCATCTATCATGTTATTTGGCGTTTCGATACACTCCAGTAACTTTGATGTGAGATACGAAGTTCTCGGACGCAGCTGAAGCTGGAAATAGTTTTAAACGAAACAACACGCATTAGCGTTGTTCCTGTGATGTATCTAATCGATCCTTACTTATCTATCATGTTATTTGACGTTTGGATGGACACCAGTAACCCTGATGTGAGATACGAAGTTCTCGCACGCAGCAGAAGCTGGAAATAGTTTTAAACGAAACAACACGCATTAGCGTTGTTCCTGTGATATATCTAATCGATCCTTACTCATCTATCATGTTATTTGGCGTTTCGATGGACTCCAGTAACTTTGATGTGAGATACGAAATTTTCGGACGCAGCAGAAGCTTGAAATAGTTTTAAAAGAAACAACACGCATTAGCGTTGTTCCTGTGATGTACCTAATCGATCCTTACTCATCTATCATGTTATTTGGCGTTTCGATACACTCCAGTAACCCTGATGTGAGATGCGACGTTTTCGGAGTTTTTGGGCGCGGCAGGAGCTGGAAATAGTTTTAAACGAAGCAACACGTATTAGCGTTGTTCCTGTGATGTATCTAATCGATCCTTACTCATCTATCATGTTATTTGACGTTTGGATGGACTCCAGTAACTCTAATGTGAAATACAAAGTTCTCGGACGCAGCAGAAGCTATAAATAGTTTTGAACGAAACAACACGTATTAGCGTTCTTAATGTGATGTATCTAAACGATCCTTACTTATCTAACATGTTATTTGACGTTTGGATGGACTCCAGTATGTCTGATGTGAGATACAAACTTTTTGGACGCAGCAGGAGCTGGAAATAGTTTTAAATGAAACAACACGCATTAGCGTTGTTCCTGTGCTGTATCTAATCGATCCTTACTTATCTATCATGTTATTTGACATTTCGATGGACTCCAGTAACTCTGATGTGAGATACGACGTTTTCGGACGCAGCAGAAGCTGGAAATAGTTTTAAACGAAACAACACGTATCAGCGTTGTTCCTGTGATGTATCTAATCGTTCCTTACTCATCTATCATGTTATTTGACGTTTGGATGGACTCCAGGAACTCTGATGTGAGATACAAAGATTTCGGACGCAGCAGAAGCTGGAAATAGTCTTGAACGAAACAACACGTATTAGCGTTGTTCCTGTGATGTATCTAATCGATCCTTACTTATCTACTATGTTATTTGGCGTTTCGATGGACTCCAGTAACTTTGATGTGAGTTACGAAGTTCTCGGACGCAGCTGAAGCTAGAAATAGTTTTAAACGAAACAACACGCATTAGCGTTGTTCCTGTGATGTACCTAATCGATCCTTACTTAGCTATCATGTTATTTGACGTTTGGATGGACTCCAGTAACCCTGATGTGAGATACGAATTTCTCGGACGCAGCTGATGCTAGAAATAGTTTTAAACGAAACAACACGCATTAGCGTTGTTCCTGTGATGTATCTAATCCATCCTTACTTATCTACTATGTTATTTGGCGTTTCGATGGACTCCAGTAACTATGATGTGAGATACGAAATTTTCGGACGCAGCAGAAGCTGGAAATAGTTTTAAACGAAAAACACGCATTAGCGTTGTTCCTGTGATGTATCTAATCGATCCTTATTTATCTATCATGTTATTTGACGTTTCGATGGACTCTAGTAACTCTGATGTGAGATACGAAGTTTTTGGGCGCAGCAGGAGCTGGAAATAGTTTTAAACGAAGCAACACGTATTAGCGTTGTTCCTGTGATGTATCTAATCGATCCGTACTTAGCTACTATGTTATTTGACGTTTGGACGGACTCCAGTAACTCTGATGTGAGATACAAAGTTTTTGGACACAGCAGGAGCTGGAAATAGTTTTAAACGAAACAACACGTATTAGAGTTGTTCCTGTGCTGTATATAATCGATCCTTACTTATCTATCATGTTATTTGACGTTTCGATTTACTCCAGTAACTCTGATGTGAGATACGACGTTTTCGGACGCAGCAGAAGCTGGAAATAGTTTTAAACGAAACAACACGCATTAGCGTTGTTCCTGTGATGTATCTAATCTATCCTTACTCATCTATCATGTTATTTTACGTTTGGATGGACTCCAGTAACTCTGATGTGAGATACAAAGTTCTCGGACGCAGCAGAAGCTTGAAATAGTTTTAAACGAAACAACACGCATTAGCGTTGTTCCTGTGCTGTATCTAATCGATCCTTACTTATCTATCATGTTATTTGACGTTTGGATGGACTCCAGTAACCCTGATGTGAGATACGAAATTCTCGGACGCAGCAGAAGCTGGAAATAGATTTAAATGAAACAACACGCATTAGCGTTGTTCCTGTGATGTATCTAATCGATCCTTACTTAGCTACCATGTTATTTGACGTTTCGATGGACTCCAGTAACTCTGATGTGAGATACGACGTTTTCGGACGCAGCAGCAGCTGGAAATAGTTTTAAACGAAACAACTCATATTAGCGTTGTTCCTGTGATGTATCTAATCGATCCTTACTCATCTATCATGTTATTTGACGTTTGGACGGACTCCAGTAACTCTGATGTGAGATACAAAGTTCTCGGACGCAGCAGAAGCTTGAAATAGTTTTAAACGATACAACACGCATTAGCGTTGTTCCTGTGCTGTATCTAATCGATCCTTACTTATCTATCATGTTATTTGACGTTTGGATGGACTCCAGTAACCCTGATGTGAGATACGACGTTTTCGGAGTTTTTGTTCGCGGCAGGAGCTGGAAATAGTTTTAAATGAAACAACACGCATTAGCGTTGTTCCTGTGCTGTATCTAATCGATCCTTACTTATCTATTATGTTATTTGACATTTCGATGGACTCCAGTAACTCTGATGTGAGATACGACGTTTTCGGACGCAGCAGCAGCTGGAAATAGTTTCAAACGAAACAACACATATTAGCGTTGTTCCTGTGAGGTATGTAATCGATCCTTACTCATCTATCATGTTATTTGACGTTTGGACGGACTCCAGTAACTCTGATGTGAGATACAAAGTTCTCGGACGCAGCAGAAGCTGGAAATAGTTTTAAACGAAACAACACGTATCAGCGTTGTTCCTGTGATGTATCTAATCGTTCCTTACTCATCTATCATGTTATTTGACGTTTGGATGGACTCCAGGAACTCTGATGTGAGATACAAAGATTTCGGACGCAGCAGAAGCTGGAAATAGTCTTGAACGAAACAACACGTATTAGCGTTGTTCCTGTGATGTATCTAATCGATCCTTACTTATCTACTATGTTATTTGGCGTTTCGATGGACTCCAGTAACTATGATGTGAGTTACGAAGTTCTCGGACGCAGCTGAAGCTAGAAATAGTTTTAAACGAAACAACACGCATTAGCGTTGTTCCTGTGATGTACCTAATCGATCCTTACTTAGCTATCATGTTATTTGACGTTTGGATGGACTCCAGTAACCCTGATGTGAGATACGAATTTCTCGGACGCAGCTGATGCTAGAAATAGTTTTAAACGAAACAACACGCATTAGCGTTGTTCCTGTGATGTATCTAATCGATCCTTACTTATCTATCATGTTATTTGACGTTTGGATGGACACCAGTAACCCTGATGTGAGATACGAAGTTCTCGCACGCAGCAGAAGCTGGAAATAGTTTTAAACGAAACAACACGCATTAGCGTTGTTCCTGTGATGTATCTAATCGATCCTTACTCATCTATCATGTTATTTGGCGTTTCGATGGACTCCAGTAACTTTGATGTGAGATACGAAATTTTCGGACGCAGCAGAAGCTTGAAATAGTTTTAAAAGAAACAACACGCATTAGCGTTGTTCCTGTGATGTACCTAATCGATCCTTACTCATCTATCATGTTATTTGGCGTTTCGATACACTCCAGTAACTTTGATGTGAGATACGAAGTTCTCGGACGCAGCTGAAGCTGGAAATAGTTTTAAACGAAACAACACGCATTAGCGTTGTTCCCGTGATGTATCTAATCGATCCTTACTTATCTATCATGTTATTTGACGTTTGGATGGACACCAGTAACCCTGATGTGAGATACGAAGTTCTCGCACGCAGCAGAAGCTGGAAATAGTTTTAAACGAAACAACACGCATTAGCGTTGTTCCTGTGATATATCTAATCGATCCTTACTCATCTATCATGTTATTTGGCGTTTCGATGGACTCCAGTAACTTTGATGTGAGATACGAAATTTTCGGACGCAGCAGAAGCTTGAAATAGTTTTAAAAGAAACAACACGCATTAGCGTTGTTCCTGTGATGTACCTAATCGATCCTTACTCATCTATCATGTTATTTGGCGTTTCGATACACTCCAGTAACCCTGATGTGAGATGCGACGTTTTCGGAGTTTTTGAGCGCGGCAGGAGCTGGAAATAGTTTTAAACGAAGCAACACGTATTAGCGTTGTTCCTGTGATGTATCTAATCGATCCTTACTCATCTATCATGTTATTTGACGTTTGGATGGACTCCAGTAACTCTAATGTGAAATACAAAGTTCTCGGACGCAGCAGAAGCTATAAATAGTTTTGAACGAAACAACACGTATTAGCGTTCTTAATGTGATGTATCTAAACGATCCTTACTTATCTAACATGTTATTTGACGTTTGGATGGACTCCAGTAAGTCTGATGTGAGATACAAACTTTTTGGACGCAGCAGGAGCTGGAAATAGTTTTAAATGAAACAACACGCATTAGCGTTGTTCCTGTGCTGTATCTAATCGATCCTTACTTATCTATCATGTTATTTGACATTTCGATGGACTCCAGTAACTCTGATGTGAGATACGACGTTTTCGGACGCAGCAGCAGCTGGAAATAGTTTCAAACGAAACAACACATATTAGCGTTGTTCCTGTGAGGTATGTAATCGATCCTTACTCATCTATCATGTTATTTGACGTTTGGATGGACTCCAGGAACTCTGATGTGAGATACAAAGATTTCGGACGCAGCAGAAGCTGGAAATAGTCTTGAACGAAACAACACGTATTAGCGTTGTTCCTGTGATGTATCTAATCGATCCTTACTTATCTACTATGTTATTTGGCGTTTCGATGGACTCCAGTAACTATGATGTGAGATACGAAATTTTCGGACGCAGCAGAAGCTGGAAATAGTTTTAAACGAAAAACACGCATTAGCGTTGTTCCTGTGATGTATCTAATCGATCCTTACTCATCTATCATGTTAATTGGCGTTTCGATGGACTCCAGTAACTTTGATGTGAGTTACGAAGTTCTCGGACGCAGCTGAAGCTAGAAATAGTTTTAAACGAAACAACACGCATTAGCGTTGTTCCTGTGATGTACCTAATCGATCCTTACTTAGCTATCATGTTATTTGACGTTTGGATGGACTCCAGTAACCCTGATGTGAGATACGAATTTCTCGGACGCAGCTGATGCTAGAAATAGTTTTAAACGAAACAACACGCATTAGCGTTGTTCCTGTGATGTATCTAATCGATCCTTACTTATCTATCATGTTATTTGACGTTTGGATGGACACCAGTAACCCTGATGTGAGATACGAAGTTCTCGCACGCAGCAGAAGCTGGAAATAGTTTTAAACGAAACAACACGCATTAGCGTTGTTCCTGTGATGTATCTAATCGATCCTTACTCATCTATCATGTTATTTGGCGTTTCGATGGACTCCAGTAACTTTGATGTGAGATACGAAATTTTCGGACGCAGCAGAAGCTTGAAATAGTTTTAAAAGAAACAACACGCATTAGCGTTGTTCCTGTGATGTACCTAATCGATCCTTACTCATCTATCATGTTATTTGGCGTTTCGATACACTCCAGTAACTTTGATGTGAGATACGAAGTTCTCGGACGCAGCTGAAGCTGGAAATAGTTTTAAACGAAACAACACGCATTAGCGTTGTTCCTGTGATGTATCTAATCGATCCTTACTTATCTATCATGTTATTTGACGTTTGGATGGACACCAGTAACCCTGATGTGAGATACGATGTTCTCGCACGCAGCAGAAGCTGGAAATAGTTTTAAACGAAACAACACGCATTAGCGTTGTTCCTGTGATGTATCTAATCGATCCTTACTCATCTATCATGTTATTTGGCGTTTCGATGGACTCCAGTAACTTTGATGTGAGATACGAAATTTTCGGACGCAGCAGAAGCTTGAAATAGTTTTAAAAGAAACAACACGCATTAGCGTTGTTCCTGTGATGTACCTAATCGATCCTTACTTAGCTATCATGTTATTTGACGTTTGGATGGACTCCAGTAACTTTGATGTGAGTTACGAATTTCTCGGACGCAGCTGATGCTAGAAATAGTTTTAAACGAAACAACACGCATTAGCGTTGTTCCTGTGATGTATCTAATCGATCCTTACTTATCTATCATGTTATTTGACGTTTGGATGGACACCAGTAACCCTGATGTGAGATACGAAGTTCTCGCACGCAGCAGAAGCTGGAAATAGTTTTAAACGAAACAACACGCATTAGCGTTGTTCCTGTGATGTATCTAATCGATCCTTACTCATCTATCATGTTGTTTGGCGTTTCGATGGACTCCAGTAACTTTGATGTGAGATACGAAATTTTCGGACGCAGCAGAAGCTTGAAATAGTTTTAGAAACAACACGCATTAGCGTTGTTCCTGTGATGTATCTAATCGATCCTTACTTATCTATCATGTTATTTGACGTTTGGATGGACACCAGTAACCCTGATGTGAGATACGAAGTTCTCGCACGCAGCAGAAGCTGGAAATAGTTTTAAACGAAACAACACGCATTAGCGTTGTTCCTGTGATGTATCTAATCGATCCTTACTCATCTATCATGTTATTTGGCGTTTCGATGGACTCCAGTAACTTTGATGTTAGATACGAAATTTTCGGACGCAGCAGAAGCTTGAAATAGTTTTAAAAGAAACAACACGCATTAGCGTTGTTCCTGTGATGTACCTAATCGATCCTTACTCATCTATCATGTTATTTGGCGTTTCGATACACTCCAGTAACTCTGATGTGAGATACGACGTTTTCGGACGCAGCAGCAGCTGGAAATAGTTTTAAACGAAACAACACATATTAGCGTTGTTCCTGTGATGTATCTAATCGATCCTTACTCATCTATCATGTTATTTGACGTTTGGACGGACTCCAGTAACTCTGATGTGAGATACAAAGTTCTCGGACGCAGCAGAATCTGGAAATAGTTTTAAACAAAACAACACGTATCAGCGTTGTTCCTGTGATGTATCTAATCGTTCCTTACTCATCTATCATGTTATTTGACGTTTGGATGGACTCCAGGAACTCTGATGTGAGATACAAAGATTTCGGACGCAGCAGAAGCTGGAAATAGTCTTGAACGAAACAACACGTATTAGCGTTGTTCCTGTGATGTATCTAATCGATCCTTACTTATCTACTATGTTATTTGGCGTTTCGATGGACTCCAGTAACTATGATGTGAAACACGAAATTTTCGGACGCAGCAGAAGCTGGAAATAGTTTTAAACGAAAAACACGCATTAGCGTTGTTCCTGTGATGTATCTAATCGATCCTTACTCATCTATCATGTTATTTGACGTTTGGATGGACTCCAGTAACTCTAATGTGAAATACAAAGTTCTCGGACGCAGCAGAAGCTATAAATAGTTTTGAACGAAACAACACGTATTAGCGTTCTTAATGTGATGTATCTAAACGATCCTTACTTATCTAACATGTTATTTGACGTTTGGATGGACTCCAGTAAGTCTGATGTGAGATACAAACTTTTTGGACGCAGCAGGAGCTGGAAATAGTTTTAAATCAAACAACACGCATTAGCGTTGTTCCTGTGCTGTATCTAATCGATCCTTACTTATCTATCATGTTATTTGACATTTCGATGGACTCCAGTAACTCTGATGTGAGATACGACGTTTTCGGACGCAGCAGCAGCTGGAAATAGTTTCAAACGAAACAACACATATTAGCGTTGTTCCTGTGAGGTATGTAATCGATCCTTACTCATCTATCATGTTATTTGACGTTTGGACGGACTCCAGTAACTCTGATGTGAGATACAAAGTTCTCGGACGCAGCAGAAGCTGGAAATAGTTTTAAACGAAACAACACGTATCAGCGTTGTTCCTGTGATGTATCTAATCGTTCCTTACTTATCTATCATGTTATTTGACATTTCGATGGACTCCAGTAACTCTGATGTGAGATACGACGTTTTCGGACGCAGCAGCAGCTGGAAATAATTTCAAACGAAACAACACATATTAGCGTTGTTCCTGTGAGGTATGTAATCGATCCTTACTCATCTATCATGTTATTTGACGTTTGGACGGACTCCAGTAACTCTGATGTGAGATACAAAGTTCTCGGACGCAGCAGAAGCTGGAAATAGTTTTAAACGAAACAACACGTATCAGCGTTGTTCCTGTGATGTATCTAATCGTTCCTTACTCATCTATCATGTTATTTGACGTTTGGATGGACTCCAGGAACTCTGATGTGAGATACAAAGATTTCGGACGCAGCAGAAGCTGGAAATAGTCTTGAACGAAACAACACGTATTAGCGTTGTTCCTGTGATGTATCTAATCGATCCTTACTTATCTACTATGTTATTTGGCGTTTCGATGGACTCCAGTAACTATGATGTGAGATACGAAATTTTCGGACGCAGCAGAAGCTGGAAATAGTTTCAAACGAAAAACACGCATTAGCGTTGTTCCTGTGATGTACCTAATCGATCCTTACTCATCTATCATGTTATTTGGCGTTTCGATACACTCCAGTAACTTTGATGTGAGATACGAAGTTCTCGGACGCAGCTGAAGCTGGAAATAGTTTTAAACGAAACAACACGCATTAGCGTTGTTCCTGTGATGTATCTAATCGATCCTTACTTATCTATCATGTTATTTGACGTTTGGATGGACACCAGTAACCCTGATGTGAGATACGATGTTCTCGCACGCAGCAGAAGCTGGAAATAGTTTTAAACGAAACAACACGCATTAGCGTTGTTCCTGTGATGTATCTAATCGATCCTTACTCATCTATCATGTTATTTGGCGTTTCGATGGACTCCAGTAACTTTGATGTGAGATACGAAATTTTCGGACGCAGCAGAAGCTTGAAATAGTTTTAAAAGAAACAACACGCATTAGCGTTGTTCCTGTGATGTACCTAATCGATCCTTACTTAGCTATCATGTTATTTGACGTTTGGATGGACTCCAGTAACTTTGATGTGAGTTACGAATTTCTCGGACGCAGCTGATGCTAGAAATAGTTTTAAACGAAACAACACGCATTAGCGTTGTTCCTGTGATGTATCTAATCGATCCTTACTTATCTATCATGTTATTTGACGTTTGGATGGACACCAGTAACCCTGATGTGAGATACGAAGTTCTCGCACGCAGCAGAAGCTGGAAATAGTTTTAAACGAAACAACACGCATTAGCGTTGTTCCTGTGATGTATCTAATCGATCCTTACTCATCTATCATGTTGTTTGGCGTTTCGATGGACTCCAGTAACTTTGATGTGAGATACGAAATTTTCGGACGCAGCAGAAGCTTGAAATAGTTTTAGAAACAACACGCATTAGCGTTGTTCCTGTGATGTATCTAATCGATCCTTACTTATCTATCATGTTATTTGACGTTTGGATGGACACCAGTAACCCTGATGTGAGATACGAAGTTCTCGCACGCAGCAGAAGCTGGAAATAGTTTTAAACGAAACAACACGCATTAGCGTTGTTCCTGTGATGTATCTAATCGATCCTTACTCATCTATCATGTTATTTGGCGTTTCGATGGACTCCAGTAACTTTGATGTTAGATACGAAATTTTCGGACGCAGCAGAAGCTTGAAATAGTTTTAAAAGAAACAACACGCATTAGCGTTGTTCCTGTGATGTACCTAATCGATCCTTACTCATCTATCATGTTATTTGGCGTTTCGATACACTCCAGTAACTCTGATGTGAGATACGACGTTTTCGGACGCAGCAGCAGCTGGAAATAGTTTTAAACGAAACAACACATATTAGCGTTGTTCCTGTGATGTATCTAATCGATCCTTACTCATCTATCATGTTATTTGACGTTTGGACGGACTCCAGTAACTCTGATGTGAGATACAAAGTTCTCGGACGCAGCAGAATCTGGAAATAGTTTTAAACAAAACAACACGTATCAGCGTTGTTCCTGTGATGTATCTAATCGTTCCTTACTCATCTATCATGTTATTTGACGTTTGGATGGACTCCAGGAACTCTGATGTGAGATACAAAGATTTCGGACGCAGCAGAAGCTGGAAATAGTCTTGAACGAAACAACACGTATTAGCGTTGTTCCTGTGATGTATCTAATCGATCCTTACTTATCTACTATGTTATTTGGCGTTTCGATGGACTCCAGTAACTATGATGTGAAACACGAAATTTTCGGACGCAGCAGAAGCTGGAAATAGTTTTAAACGAAAAACACGCATTAGCGTTGTTCCTGTGATGTATCTAATCGATCCTTACTCATCTATCATGTTATTTGACGTTTGGATGGACTCCAGTAACTCTAATGTGAAATACAAAGTTCTCGGACGCAGCAGAAGCTATAAATAGTTTTGAACGAAACAACACGTATTAGCGTTCTTAATGTGATGTATCTAAACGATCCTTACTTATCTAACATGTTATTTGACGTTTGGATGGACTCCAGTAAGTCTGATGTGAGATACAAACTTTTTGGACGCAGCAGGAGCTGGAAATAGTTTTAAATCAAACAACACGCATTAGCGTTGTTCCTGTGCTGTATCTAATCGATCCTTACTTATCTATCATGTTATTTGACATTTCGATGGACTCCAGTAACTCTGATGTGAGATACGACGTTTTCGGACGCAGCAGCAGCTGGAAATAGTTTCAAACGAAACAACACATATTAGCGTTGTTCCTGTGAGGTATGTAATCGATCCTTACTCATCTATCATGTTATTTGACGTTTGGACGGACTCCAGTAACTCTGATGTGAGATACAAAGTTCTCGGACGCAGCAGAAGCTGGAAATAGTTTTAAACGAAACAACACGTATCAGCGTTGTTCCTGTGATGTATCTAATCGTTCCTTACTTATCTATCATGTTATTTGACATTTCGATGGACTCCAGTAACTCTGATGTGAGATACGACGTTTTCGGACGCAGCAGCAGCTGGAAATAATTTCAAACGAAACAACACATATTAGCGTTGTTCCTGTGAGGTATGTAATCGATCCTTACTCATCTATCATGTTATTTGACGTTTGGATGGACACCAGTAACCCTGATGTGAGATACGAAGTTCTCGCACGCAGCAGAAGCTGGAAATAGTTTTAAACGAAACAACACGCATTAGCGTTGTTCCTGTGATGTATCTAATCGATCCTTACTCATCTATCATGTTGTTTGGCGTTTCGATGGACTCCAGTAACTTTGATGTGAGATACGAAATTTTCGGACGCAGCAGAAGCTTGAAATAGTTTTAGAAACAACACGCATTAGCGTTGTTCCTGTGATGTATCTAATCGATCCTTACTTATCTATCATGTTATTTGACGTTTGGATGGACACCAGTAACCCTGATGTGAGATACGAAGTTCTCGCACGCAGCAGAAGCTGGAAATAGTTTTAAACGAAACAACACGCATTAGCGTTGTTCCTGTGATGTATCTAATCGATCCTTACTCATCTATCATGTTATTTGGCGTTTCGATGGACTCCAGTAACTTTGATGTTAGATACGAAATTTTCGGACGCAGCAGAAGCTTGAAATAGTTTTAAAAGAAACAACACGCATTAGCGTTGTTCCTGTGATGTACCTAATCGATCCTTACTCATCTATCATGTTATTTGGCGTTTCGATACACTCCAGTAACTCTGATGTGAGATACGACGTTTTCGGACGCAGCAGCAGCTGGAAATAGTTTTAAACGAAACAACACATATTAGCGTTGTTCCTGTGATGTATCTAATCGATCCTTACTCATCTATCATGTTATTTGACGTTTGGACGGACTCCAGTAACTCTGATGTGAGATACAAAGTTCTCGGACGCAGCAGAATCTGGAAATAGTTTTAAACAAAACAACACGTATCAGCGTTGTTCCTGTGATGTATCTAATCGTTCCTTACTCATCTATCATGTTATTTGACGTTTGGATGGACTCCAGGAACTCTGATGTGAGATACAAAGATTTCGGACGCAGCAGAAGCTGGAAATAGTCTTGAACGAAACAACACGTATTAGCGTTGTTCCTGTGATGTATCTAATCGATCCTTACTTATCTACTATGTTATTTGGCGTTTCGATGGACTCCAGTAACTATGATGTGAAACACGAAATTTTCGGACGCAGCAGAAGCTGGAAATAGTTTTAAACGAAAAACACGCATTAGCGTTGTTCCTGTGATGTATCTAATCGATCCTTACTCATCTATCATGTTATTTGACGTTTGGATGGACTCCAGTAACTCTAATGTGAAATACAAAGTTCTCGGACGCAGCAGAAGCTATAAATAGTTTTGAACGAAACAACACGTATTAGCGTTCTTAATGTGATGTATCTAAACGATCCTTACTTATCTAACATGTTATTTGACGTTTGGATGGACTCCAGTAAGTCTGATGTGAGATACAAACTTTTTGGACGCAGCAGGAGCTGGAAATAGTTTTAAATCAAACAACACGCATTAGCGTTGTTCCTGTGCTGTATCTAATCGATCCTTACTTATCTATCATGTTATTTGACATTTCGATGGACTCCAGTAACTCTGATGTGAGATACGACGTTTTCGGACGCAGCAGCAGCTGGAAATAGTTTCAAACGAAACAACACATATTAGCGTTGTTCCTGTGAGGTATGTAATCGATCCTTACTCATCTATCATGTTATTTGACGTTTGGACGGACTCCAGTAACTCTGATGTGAGATACAAAGTTCTCGGACGCAGCAGAAGCTGGAAATAGTTTTAAACGAAACAACACGTATCAGCGTTGTTCCTGTGATGTATCTAATCGTTCCTTACTTATCTATCATGTTATTTGACATTTCGATGGACTCCAGTAACTCTGATGTGAGATACGACGTTTTCGGACGCAGCAGCAGCTGGAAATAATTTCAAACGAAACAACACATATTAGCGTTGTTCCTGTGAGGTATGTAATCGATCCTTACTCATCTATCATGTTATTTGACGTTTGGACGGACTCCAGTAACTCTGATGTGAGATACAAAGTTCTCGGACGCAGCAGAAGCTGGAAATAGTTTTAAACGAAACAACACGTATCAGCGTTGTTCCTGTGATGTATCTAATCGTTCCTTACTCATCTATCATGTTATTTGACGTTTGGATGGACTCCAGGAACTCTGATGTGAGATACAAAGATTTCGGACGCAGCAGAAGCTGGAAATAGTCTTGAACGAAACAACACGTATTAGCGTTGTTCCTGTGATGTATCTAATCGATCCTTACTTATCTACTATGTTATTTGGCGTTTCGATGGACTCCAGTAACTATGATGTGAGATACGAAATTTTCGGACGCAGCAGAAGCTGGAAATAGTTTCAAACGAAAAACACGCATTAGCGTTGTTCCTGTGATGTATCTAATCGATCCTTACTCATCTATCATGTTATTTGGCGTTTCGATGGACTCCAGTAACTTTGATGTGAGTTACGAAGTTCTCGGACGCAGCTGAAGCTAGAAATAGTTTTAAACGAAACAACACGCATTAGCGTTGTTCCTGTGATGTACCTAATCGATCCTTACTTAGCTATCATGTTATTTGACGTTTGGATGGACTCCAGTAACCCTGATGTGAGATACGAATTTCTCGGACGCAGCTGATGCTAGAAATAGTTTTAAACGAAACAACACGCATTAGCGTTGTTCCTGTGATGTATCTAATCGATCCTTACTTATCTACTATGTTATTTGGCGTTTCGATGGACTCCAGTAACTATGATGTGAGATACGAAATTTTCGGACGCAGCAGAAGCTGGAAATAGTTTTAAACGAAAAACACGCATTAGCGTTGTTCCTGTGATGTATCTAATCGATCCTTATTTATCTATCATGTTATTTGACGTTTCGATGGACTCTAGTAACTCTGATGTGAGATACGAAGTTTTTGGGCGCAGCAGGAGCTGGAAATAGTTTTAAACGAAGCAACACGTATTAGCGTTGTTCCTGTGATGTATCTAATCGATCCGTACTTAGCTACTATGTTATTTGACGTTTGGACGGACTCCAGTAACTCTGATGTGAGATACAAAGTTTTTGGACACAGCAGGAGCTGGAAATAGTTTTAAACGAAACAACACGTATTAGAGTTGTTCCTGTGCTGTATATAATCGATCCTTACTTATCTATCATGTTATTTGACGTTTCGATTTACTCCAGTAACTCTGATGTGAGATACGACGTTTTCGGACGCAGCAGAAGCTGGAAATAGTTTTAAACGAAACAACACGCATTAGCGTTGTTCCTGTGATGTATCTAATCTATCCTTACTCATCTATCATGTTATTTTACGTTTGGATGGACTCCAGTAACTCTGATGTGAGATACAAAGTTCTCGGACGCAGCAGAAGCTTGAAATAGTTTTAAACGAAACAACACGCATTAGCGTTGTTCCTGTGCTGTATCTAATCGATCCTTACTTATCTATCATGTTATTTGACGTTTGGATGGACTCCAGTATCCCTGATGTGAGATACGAAATTCTCGGACGCAGCAGAAGCTGGAAATAGTTTTAAATGAAACAACACGCATTAGCGTTGTTCCTGTGATGTATCTAATCGATCCTTACTTAGCTACCATGTTATTTGACGTTTCGATGGACTCCAGTAACTCTGATGTGAGATACGACGTTTTCGGACGCAGCAGCAGCTGGAAATAGTTTTAAACGAAACAACACATATTAGCGTTGTTCCTGTGATGTATCTAATCGATCCTTACTCATCTATCATGTTATTTGACGTTTGGACGGACTCCAGTAACTCTGATGTGAGATACAAAGTTCTCGGACGCAGCAGAAGCTTGAAATAGTTTTAAACGATACAACACGCATTAGCGTTGTTCCTGTGCTGTACCTAATCGATCCTTACTTATCTATCATGTTATTTGACGTTTGGATGGACTCCAGTAACCCTGATGTGAGATACGATGTTTTCGGAGTTTTTGTTCGCGGCAGGAGCTGGAAATAGTTTTAAACGAAGCAACACGTATTAGCGTTGTTCCTGTGATGTATCTAATCGATCCTTACTCATCTATCATGTTATTTGACGTTTGGATGGACTCCAGTAACTCTAATGTGAAATACAAAGTTCTCGGACGCAGCAGAAACTATAAATAGTTTTGAACGAAACAACACGTATTAGCGTTCTTAATGTGATGTATCTAAACGATCCTTACTTATCTAACATGTTATTTGACGTTTGGATGGACTCCAGTAAGTCTGATGTGAGATACAAACTTTTTGGACGCAGCAGGAGCTGGAAATAGTTTTAAATGAAACAACACGCATTAGCGTTGTTCCTGTGCTGTATCTAATCGATCCTTACTTATCTATCATGTTATTTGACATTTCGATGGACTCCAGTAACTCTGATGTGAGATACGACGTTTTCGGACGCAGCAGCAGCTGGAAATAGTTTCAAACGAAACAACACATATTAGCGTTGTTCCTGTGAGGTATGTAATCGATCCTTACTCATCTATCATGTTATTTGACGTTTGGACGGACTCCAGTAACTCTGATGTGAGATACAATGTTCTCGGACGCAGCAGAAGCTGGAAATAGTTTTAAACGAAACAACACGTATCAGCGTTGTTCCTGTGATGTATCTAATCGTTCCTTACTCATCTATCATGTTATTTGACGTTTGGATGGACTCCAGGAACTCTGATGTGAGATACAAAGATTTCGGACGCAGCAGAAGCTGGAAATAGTCTTGAACGAAACAATACGTATTAGCGTTGTTCCTGTGATGTATCTAATCGATCCTTACTTATCTACTATGTTATTTGGCGTTTCGATGGACTCCAGTAACTATGATGTGGGATACGAAATTTTCGGACGCAGCAGAAGCTGGAAATAGTTTTAAACGAAAAACACGCATTAGCGTTGTTCCTGTGATGTATCTAATCGATCCTTACTCATCTGTCATGTTATTTGACGTTTGGATGGACTCCAGTAACTCTAATGTGAAATACAAAGTTCTCGGACGCAGCAGAAGCTATAAATAGTTTTGAACGAAACAACACGTATTAGCGTTCTTAATGTGATGTATCTAAACGATAATTACTTATCTAACATGTTATTTGACGTTTGGATGGACTCCAGTAACCCTGATGTGAGATACGAAATTCTCGGACGCAGCAGAAGCTGGAAATAGTTTTAAATGAAACAACACGCATTAGCGTTGTTCCTGTGATGTATCTAATCGATCCTTACTTAGCTACCATGTTATTTGACGTTTCGATGGACTCCAGTAACTCTGATGTGAGATACGACGTTTTCGGACGCAGCAGCAGCTGGAAATAGTTTTAAACGAAACAACACATATTAGCGTTGTTCCTGTGATGTATCTAATCGATCCTTACTCATCTATCATGTTATTTGACGTTTGGACGGACTCCAGTAACTCTGATGTGAGATACAAAGTTCTCGGACGCAGCAGAAGCTTGAAATAGTTTTAAACGAAACAACACGCATTAGCGTTGTTCCTGTGCTGTATCTAATCGATCCTTACTTATCTATCATGTTATTTGACGTTTGGATGGACTCCAGTAACCCTGATGTGAGATACGACGTTTTCGGAGTTTTTGTTCGCGGCAGGAGCTGGAAATAGTTTTAAACGAAGCAACACGTATTAGCGTTGTTCCTGTGATGTATCTAATCGAACCTTACTCATCTATCATGTTATTTGACGTTTGGATGGACTCCAGTAACTCTAATGTGAAATACAAAGTTCTCGGACGCAGCAGAAGCTATAAATAGTTTTGAACGAAACAACACGTAGTAGCGTTCTTAATGTGATGTATCTAAACGATCCTTACTTATCTAACATGTTGTTTGACGTTTGGATGGACTCCAGTAAGTCTGATGTGAGATACAAACTTTTTGGACGCAGCAGGAGCTGGAAATAGTTTTAAATGAAACAACACGCATTAGCGTTGTTCCTGTGCTGTATCTAATCGATCCTTACTTATCTATCATGTTATTTGACATTTCGATGGACTCCAGTAACTCTGATGTGAGATACGACGTTTTCGGACGCAGCAGCAGCTGGAAATAGTTTCAAACGAAACAACACATATTAGCGTTGTTCCTGTGAGGTATGTAATCGATCCTTACTCATCTATCATGTTATTTGACGTTTGGACGGACTCCAGTAACTCTGATGTGAGATACAAAGTTCTCGGACGCAGCAGAAGCTGGAAATAGTTTTAAACGAAACAACACGTATCAGCGTTGTTCCTGTGATGTATCCAATCGTTCCTTACTCATCTATCATGTTATTTGACGTTTGGATGGACTCCAGGAACTCTGATGTGAGATACAAAGATTTCGGACGCAGCAGAAGCTGGAAATAGTCTTGAACGAAACAACACGTATTAGCGTTGTTCCTGTGATGTATCTAATCGATCCTTACTTATCTACTATGTTATTTGGCGTTTCGATGGACTCCAGTAACTATGATGTGAGATACGAAATTTTCGGACGCAGCAGAAGCTGGAAATAGTTTTAAACGAAAAACACGCATTAGCGTTGTTCCTGTGATGTATCTAATCGATCCTTACTCATCTATCATGTTATTTGACGTTTGGATGGAATCCAGTAACTCTAATGTGAAATACAAAGTTCTCGGACGCAGCAGAAGCTATAAATAGTTTTGAACGAAACAACACGTATTAGCGTTCTTAATGTGATGTATCTATACGATAATTACTTATCTAACATGTTATTTGACGTTTGGATGGACTCCAGTAAGTCTGATGTGAGATACAAACTTTTTGGACGCAGCAGGAGCTGGAAATAGTTTTAAATGAAACAACACGCATTAGCGTTGTTCCTGTGCTGTATCTAATCGATCCTTACTTATCTATCATGTTATTTGACATTTCGATGGACTCCAGTAACTCTGATGTGAGATACGACGTTTTCGGACGCAGCAGCAGCTGGAAATAGTTTCAAACGAAACAACACATATTAGCGTTGTTCCTGTGAGGTATGTAATCGATCCTTACTCATCTATCATGTTATTTGACGTTTGGACGGACTCCAGTAACTCTGATGTGAGATACAAAGTTCTCGGACGCAGCAGAAGCTGGAAATAGTTTTAAACGAAACAACACGTATCAGCGTTGTTCCTGTGATGTATCTAATCGTTCCTTACTCATCTATCATGTTATTTGACGTTTGGATGGACTCCAGGAACTCTGATGTGAGATACAAAGATTTCGGACGCAGCAGAAGCTGGAAATAGTCTTGAACGAAACAACACGTATTAGCGTTGTTCCTGTGATGTATCTAATCGATCCTTACTTATCTACTATGTTATTTGGCGTTTCGATGGACTCCAGTAACTATGATGTGAGATACGAAATTTTCGGACGCAGCAGAAGCTGGAAATAGTTTTAAACGAAAAACACGCATTAGCGTTGTTCCTGTGATGTATATAATCGATCCTTACTCATCTATCATGTTATTTGGCGTTTCGATGGACTCCAGTAACTTTGATGTGAGTTACGAAGTTCTCGGACGCAGCTGAAGCTAGAAATAGTTTTAAACGAAACAACACGCATTAGCGTTGTTCCTGTGATGTACCTAATCGATCCTTACTTAGCTATCATGTTATTTGACGTTTGGATGGACTCCAGTAACCCTGATGTGAGATACGAATTTCTCGGACGCAGATGATGCTAGAAATAGTTTTAAACGAAACAACACGCATTAGCGTTGTTCCTGTGATGTATCTAAACGATCCTTACTCATCTATCATGTTATTTGGCGTTTCGATGGACTCCAGTAACTTTGATGTGAGATACGAAATTTTCGGACGCAGCAGAAGCTTGAAATAGTTTTAAAAGAAACAACACGCATTAGCGTTGTTCCTGTGATGTACCTAATCGATCCTTACTCATCTATCATGTTATTTGGCGTTTCGATACACTCCAGTAACTTTGATGTGAGATACGAAGTTCTCGGACGCAGCTGAAGCTGGAAATAGTTTTAAACGAAACAACACGCATTAGCGTTGTTCCTGTGATGTATCTAATCGATCCTTACTTATCTATCATGTTATTTGACGTTTGGATGGACACCAGTAACCCTGATGTGAGATACGAAGTTCTCGCACGCAGCAGAAGCTGGAAATAGTTTTAAACGAAACAACACGCATTAGCGTTGTTCCTGTGATGTATCTAATCGATCCTTACTCATCTATCATGTTATTTGGCGTTTCGATGGACTCCAGTAACTTTGATGTGAGATACGAAATTTTCGGACGCAGCAGAAGCTTGAAATAGTTTTAAAAGAAACAACACGCATTAGCGTTGTTCCTGTGATGTACCTAATCGATCCTTACTCATCTATCATGTTATTTGGCGTTTCGATACACTCCAGTAACTCTGATGTGAGATACGACGTTTTCGGACGCAGCAGCAGCTGGAAATAGTTTTAAACGAAACAACACATATTAGCGTTGTTCCTGTGATGTATCTAATCGATCCTTACTCATCTATCATGTTATTTGACGTTTGGACGGACTCCAGTAACTCTGATGTGAGATACAAAGTTCTCGGACGCAGCAGAATCTGGAAATAGTTTTAAACGAAACAACACGTATCAGCGTTGTTCCTGTGATGTATCTAATCGTTCCTTACTCATCTATCATGTTATTTGACGTTTGGATGGACTCCAGGAACTCTGATGTGAGATACAAAGATTTCGGACGCAGCAGAAGCTGGAAATAGTCTTGAACGAAACAACACGTATTAGCGTTGTTCCTGTGATGTATCTAATCGATCCTTACTTATCCACTATGTTATTTGGCGTTTCGATGGACTCCAGTAACTATGATGTGAAACACGAAATTTTCGGACGCAGCAGAAGCTGGAAATAGTTTTAAACGAAAAACACGCATTAGCGTTGTTCCTGTGATGTATCTAATCGATCCTTACTCATCTATCATGTTATTTGACGTTTGGATGGACTCCAGTAACTCTAATGTGAAATACAAAGTTCTCGGACGCAGCAGAAGCTATAAATAGTTTTGAACGAAACAACACGTATTAGCGTTCTTAATGTGATGTATCTAAACGATCCTTACTTATCTAACATGTTATTTGACGTTTGGATGGACTCCAGTAAGTCTGATGTGAGATACAAACTTTTTGGACGCAGCAGGAGCTGGAAATAGTTTTAAATCAAACAACACGCATTAGCGTTGTTCCTGTGCTGTATCTAATCGATCCTTACTTATCTATCATGTTATTTGACATTTCGATGGACTCCAGTAACTCTGATGTGAGATACGACGTTTTCGGACGCAGGAGCAGCTGGAAATAGTTTCAAACGAAACAACACATATTAGCGTTGTTCCTGTGAGGTATGTAATCGATCCTTACTCATCTATCATGTTATTTGACGTTTGGACGGACTCCAGTAACTCTGATGTGAGATACAAAGTTCTCGGACGCAGCAGAAGCTGGAAATAGTTTTAAACGAAACAACACGTATCAGCGTTGTTCCTGTGATGTATCTAATCGTTCCTTACTTATCTATCATGTTATTTGACATTTCGATGGACTCCAGTAACTCTGATGTGAGATACGACGTTTTCGGACGCAGCAGCAGCTGGAAATAATTTCAAACGAAACAACACATATTAGCGTTGTTCCTGTGAGGTATGTAATCGATCCTTACTCATCTATCATGTTATTTGACGTTTGGACGGACTCCAGTAACTCTGATGTGAGATACAAAGTTCTCGGAAGCAGCAGAAGCTGGAAATAGTTTTAAACGAAACAACACGTATCAGCGTTGTTCCTGTGATGTATCTAATCGTTCCTTACTCATCTATCATGTTATTTGACGTTTGGATGGACTCCAGGAACTCTGATGTGAGATACAAAGATTTCGGACGCAGCAGAAGCTGGAAATAGTCTTGAACGAAACAACACGTATTAGCGTTGTTCCTGTGATGTATCTAATCGATCCTTACTTATCTACTATGTTATTTGGCGTTTCGATGGACTCCAGTAACTATGATGTGAGATACGAAATTTTCGGACGCAGCAGAAGCTGGAAATAGTTTTAAACGAAAAACACGCATTAGCGTTGTTCCTGTGATGTATCTGATCGATCCTTACTCATCTATCATGTTATTTGGCGTTTCGATGGACTCCAGTAACTTTGATGTGAGTTACGAAGTTCTCGGACGCAGCAGAAGCTTGAAATAGTTTTAAAAGAAACAACACGCATTAGCGTTGTTCCTGTGATGTACCTAATCGATCCTTACTCATCTATCATGTTATTTGGCGTTTCGATACACTCCAGTAACTCTGATGTGAGATACGACGTTTTCGGACGCAGCAGCAGCTGGAAATAGTTTTAAACGAAACAACACATATTAGCGTTGTTCCTGTGTTGTATCTAATCGATCCTTACTCATCTATCATGTTATTTGACGTTTGGACGGACTCCAGTAACTCTGATGTGAGATACAAAGTTCTCGGACGCAGCAGAAGCTTGAAATAGTTTTAAACGAAACAACACGCATTATCGTTGTTCCTGTGCTGTATCTAATCGATCCTTACTTATCTATCATGTTATTTGACGTTTGGATGGACTCCAGTAACCCTGATGTGAGATACGACGTTTTCGGAGTTTTTGGGCGCGGCAGGAGCTGGAAATAGTTTTAAACGAAGCAACACGTATTAGCGTTGTTCCTGTGATGTATCTAATCGATCCTTACTCATCTATCATGTTATTTGACGTTTGGATCGACTCCAGTAACTCTAATGTGAAATACAAAGTTCTCGGAAGCAGCAGAAGCTATAAATAGTTTTGAACGAAACAACACGTATTAGCGTTCTTAATGTGATGTATCTAAACGATCCTTACTTATCTAACATGTTATTTGACGTTTGGATGGACTCCAGTAAGTCTGATGTGAGATACAAACTTTTTGGACGCAGCAGGAGCTGGAAATAGTTTTAAATGAAACAACACGCATTAGCGTTGTTCCTGTGCTGTATCTAATCGATCCTTACTTATCTATCATGTTATTTGGCATTTCGATGGACTCCAGTAACTCTGATGTGAGATACGACGTTTTCGGACGCAGCAGCAGCTGGAAATAGTTTCAAACGAAACAACACATATTAGCGTTGTTCCTGTGAGGTATGTAATCGATCCTTACTCATCTATCATGTTATTTGACGTTTGGACGGACTCCAGTAACTCTGATGTGAGATACAAAGTTCTCGGACGCAGCAGAAGCTGGAAATAGTTTTAAACGAAACAACACGTATCAGCGTTGTTCCTGTGATGTATCTAATCGTTCCTTACTCATCTATCATGTTATTTGACGTTTGGATGGACTCCAGGAACTATGATGTGAGATACAAAGATTTCGGACGCAGCAGAAGCTGGAAATAGTCTTGAACGAAACAACACGTATTAGCGTTGTTCCTGTGATGTATCTAATCGATCCTTACTTATCTACTATGTTATTTGGCGTTTCGATGGACTCCAGTAACTATGATGTGAGATACGAAATTTTCGGACGCAGCAGAAGCTGGAAATAGTTTTAAACGAAAAACACGCATTAGCGTTGTTCCTGTGATGTATCTAATCGATCCTTACTCATCTATCATGTTATTTGGCGTTTCGATGGACTCCAGTAACTTTGATGTGAGTTACGAAGTTCTCGGACGCAGCTGAAGCTTGAAATAGTTTTAAACGAAACAACACGCATTAGCGTTGTTCCTGTGATGTACCTAATCGATCCTTACTTAGCTATCATGTTATTTGACGTTTGGATGGACTCCAGTAACCCTGATGTGAGATACGAATTTCTCGGACGCAGCTGATGCTAGAAATAGTTTTAAACGAAACAACACGCATTAGCGTTGTTCCTGTGATGTATCTAATCGATCCTTACTTATCTATCATGTTATTTGACGTTTGGATGGACACCAGTAACCCTGATGTGAGATACGAAGTTCTCGCACGCAGCAGAAGCTGGAAATAGTTTTAAACGAAACAACACGCATTAGCGTTGTTCCTGTGATGTATCTAATCGATCCTTACTCATCTATCATGTTATTTGGCGTTTCGATGGACTCCAGTAACTTTGATGTGAGATACGAAATTTTCGGACGCAGCAGAAGCTTGAAATAGTTTTAAAAGAAACAACACGCATTAGCGTTGTTCCTGTGATGTACCTAATCGATCCCTACTCATCTATCATGTTATTTGGCGTTTCGATACACTCCAGTAACTTTGATGTGAGATACGAAGTTCTCGGACGCAGCTGAAGCTGGAAATAGTTTTAAACGAAACAACACGCATTAGCGTTGTTCCTGTGATGTATCTAATCGATCCTTACTCATCTATTATGTTATTTGACGTCTGGATGGACTCCAGTAACTCTGATGTGAGATACAAAGTTCTCGGACGCAGCAGAAGCTGGAAATAGTTTTGAACGAAACAACACGTATTAGCGTTGTTCCTGTGATGTATCTAATCGATCCTTACTTAGCTACTATGTTATTTGACGTTTCGATGGACTCAAGTAACTTTGATGTGAGATACGACGTTTTCGGACGCAGCAGAAGCTGGAAATAGTTTTGAACGAAACAACACGTATTAGCGTTGTTCCTGTGATGTATCTAATCGATCCTTACTTATCTACTATGTTATTTGGCGTTTCGATGGACTCCAGTAACTATGATGTGAGATACGAAATTTTCGGACGCAGCAGAAGCAGGAAATAGTTTTAAACGAAAAACACGCATTAGCGTTATTCCTGTGATGTATCTAATCGATCCTTACTCATCAATCATGTTATTTGGCGTTTCGATGGACTCCAGTAACTTTGATGTGAGTTACGAAGTTCTCGGACGCAGCTGAAGCTAGAAATAGTTTTAAACGAAACAACACGCATTAGCGTTGTTCCTGTGATGTACCTAATCGATCCTTACTTAGCTATCATGTTATTTGACGTTTGGATGGACTCCAGTAACCCTGATGTGAGATACGAATTTCTCGGACGCAGCTGATGCTAGAAATAGTTTTAAACGAAACAACACGCATTAGCGTTGTTCCTGTGATGTATCTAATCGATCCTTACTTATCTATCATGTTATTTGACGTTTGGATGGACACCAGTAACCCTGATGTGAAATACGAAGTTCTCGCACGCAGCAGAAGCTGGAAATAGTTTTAAACGAAACAACACGCATTAGCGTTGTTCCTGTGATGTATCTAATCGATCCTTACTCATCTATCATGTTATTTGGCGTTTCGATGGACTCCAGTAACTTTGATGTGAGATACGAAATTTTCGGACACAGCAGAAGCTTGAAATAGTTTTAAAAGAAACAACACGTATTAGCGTTGTTCCTGTGATGTACCTAATCGATCCTTACTCATCTATCATGTTATTTGGCGTTTCGATGGACTCCAGTAACTTTGATGTGAGATACGAAGTTCTCGGACGCAGCTGATGCTAGAAATAGTTTTAAACGAAACAACACGCATTAGCGTTGTTCCTGTGATGTATCTAATCGATCCTTACTTATCTATCATGTTATTTGACGTTTGGATGGGCTCCAGTAACCCTGATGTGAGATACGAAGTTCTCGGACGCAGCAGAAGCTGGAAATAGTTTTAAACGAAACAACACGCATTAGCGTTGTTCCTGTGATGTATCTAATCGATCCTTACTCATCTATCATGTTATTTGGCGTTTCGATGGACTCCAGTAACTTTGATGTGAGATACGAAATTTCCGGACGCAGCGTTTAAACGAAACAACACGTATTAGCGTTGTTCCTGTGCTGTATCTAATCGATCCTTACTTAGCTACTATGTTATTTGACGTTTCGATGGACTCCAGTAACTCTGATGTGAGATACGACGTTTCGGACGCAGCAGCAGCTGGAAATAGTTTTAAACGAAACAATACATATTAGCGTTGTTCCTGTGATATATCTAATCGATCCTTACTCATCTATCATGTTATTTGACGTTTGGATGGACTCCAGTAACTCTGATGTGAGATACGACGTTTTCGGACGCAGCAGCAGCTGGAAATAGTTTTAAACGAAACAACACATATTAGCGTTGTTCCTGTGATGTGTCTAATCGATCCTTACTCATCTATCATGTTATTTGACGTTTGGACGGACTCCAGTAACTCTGATGTGAGATACAAAGTTTTGGGACGCAGCAGGAGCTGGAAATAGTTTTAAACGAAACAACACGTATTAGCGTTGTTCCTGTGCTGTATATAATCGATCCTTACTTATCTATCATGTTATTTGACGTTTTGATGGACTCCAGTAACTCTGATGTGAGATACGACGTTTTCGGACGCAGCAGAAGCTGGAAATAGTTTTAAACGAAACAACACGCATTAGCGTTGTTCCTGTGATGTATCTAATCGATCCTTACTCATCTATCATGCTATTTTACGTTTGGATGGACTCCAGTAACTCTGATGTGAGATAAAAAGTTCTCGGACGCAGCAGAAGCTTGAAATAGTTTTAAACGAAACAACACGCATTAGCGTTGTTCCTGTGCTGTATCTAATCGATCCTTACTTATCTTTCATGTTATTTGACGTTTGGATGGACTCCAGTAACCCTGATGTGAGATACGAAGTTCTCGGACGCAGCAGAAGCTGGAAATAGTTTAAAATGAAACAACACGCATTAGCGTTGTTCCTGTGATGTATCTAATCGATCCTTACTTAGCTACTATGTTATTTGACGTTTCGATGGACTCCAGTAACTCTGAGGTGAGATACGACGTTTTCGGACGCAGCAGCAGCTGGAAATAGTTTTAAACGAAACAATACATATTAGCGTTGTTCCTGTGATATATCTAATCGATCCTTACTCATCTATCATGTTATTTGACGCTTGGATGGACTCCAGTAACCCTGATGTGAGATACGAAGTTCTCGGACGCAGCTGATGCTAGAAATAGTTTTAAACGAAACAACACGCATTAGCGTTGTTCCTGTGATGTATCTAATCGATCCTTACTTATCTATCATGTTATTTGACGTTTGGATGGGCTCCAGTAACCCTGATGTGAGATACGAAGTTCTCGGACGCAGCAGAAGCTGGAAATAGTTTTAAACGAAACAAGACGCATTAGCGTTGTTCCTGTGATGTATCTAATCGATCCTTACTCATCTATCATGTTATTTGGCGTTTCGATGGACTCCAGTAACTTTGATGTGAGATACGAAATTTCCGGACGCAGCGTTTAAACGAAACAACACGTATTAGCGTTGTTCCTGTGCTGTATCTAATCGATCCTTACTTAGCTACTATGTTATTTGACGTTTCGATGGACTCCAGTAACTCTGATGTGAGATACGACGTTTTCGGACGCAGCAGCAGCTGGAAATAGTTTTAAACGAAACAATACATATTAGCGTTGTTCCTGTGATATATCTAATCGATCCTTACTCATCTATCATGTTATTTGACGTTTGGATGGACTCCAGTAACTCTGATGTGAGATACGACGTTTTCGGACGCAGCAGCAGCTGGAAATAGTTTTAAACGAAACAACACATATTAGCGTTGTTCCTGTGATGTGTCTAATCGATCCTTACTCATCTATCATGTTATTTGACGTTTGGACGGACTCCAGTAACTCTGATGTGAGATACAAAGTTTTGGGACGCAGCAGGAGCTGGAAATAGTTTTAAACGAAACAACACGTATTAGCGTTGTTCCTGTGCTGTATATAATCGATCCTTACTTATCTATCATGTTATTTGACGTTTTGATGGACTCCAGTAACTCTGATGTGAGATACGACGTTTTCGGACGCAGCAGAAGCTGGAAATAGTTTTAAACGAAACAACACGCATTAGCGTTGTTCCTGTGATGTATCTAATCGATCCTTACTCATCTATCATGCTATTTTACGTTTGGATGGACTCCAGTAACTCTGATGTGAGATAAAAAGTTCTCGGACGCAGCAGAAGCTTGAAATAGTTTTAAACGAAACAACACGCATTAGCGTTGTTCCTGTGCTGTATCTAATCGATCCTTACTTATCTTTCATGTTATTTGACGTTTGGATGGACTCCAGTAACCCTGATGTGAGATACGAAGTTCTCGGACGCAGCAGAAGCTGGAAATAGTTTAAAATGAAACAACACGCATTAGCGTTGTTCCTGTGATGTATCTAATCGATCCTTACTTAGCTACTATGTTATTTGACGTTTCGATGGACTCCAGTAACTCTGAGGTGAGATACGACGTTTTCGGACGCAGCAGCAGCTGGAAATAGTTTTAAACGAAACAATACATATTAGCGTTGTTCCTGTGATATATCTAATCGATCCTTACTCATCTATCATGTTATTTGACGCTTGGATGGACTCCAGTAACCCTGATGTGAGATACGAAGTTCTCGGACGCAGCAGAAGCTGGAAATAGTTTTAAATGAAACAACACGCATTATCGTTGTTCCTGTGATGTATCTAATCGATCCTTATTTATCTATCATGTTATTTGACGTTTCGATGGACTCTAGTAACTCTGATGTGAGATACGAAGTTTTTGGGCGCAGCAGGAGCTGGAAATAGTTTTAAACGAAGCAACACGTATTAGCGTTGTTCCTGTGATGTATCTAATCGATCCTTACTTAGCTACTATGTTATTTGACGTTTGGACGGACTCCAGTAACTCTGATGTGAGATACAAAGTTTTTGGACACAGCAGGAGCTGGAAATAGTTTTAAACGAAACAACACGTATTAGCGTTGTTCCTGTGCTGTATATAATCGATCCTTACTTATCTATCATGTTATTTAACGTTTCGATTGACTCCAGTAACTCTGATGTGAGATACGACGTTTTCGGACGCAGCAGCAGCTGGAAATAGTTTTAAACGAAACAACACATATTAGCGTTGTTCCTGTGATGTATCTAATCGATCCTTACTCATCTATCATGTTATTTGACGTTTGGACGGACTCCAGTAACTCTGATGTGAGATACAAAGTTCTCGGACGCAGCAGAAGCTTGAAATAGTTTTAAACGAAACAACACGCATTGGCGTTGTTCCTGTGCTGTATCTAATCGATCCTTACTTATCTATCATGTTATTTGACGTTTGGATGGACTCCAGTAACCCTGATGTGAGATACGACGTTTTCGGAGTTTTTGGGCGCAGCAGGAGCTGGAAATAGTTTTAAACGAAGCAACACGTATTAGCGTTGTTCCTGTGATGTATCTAATCGATCCTTACTTAGCTACTATGTTATTTGACGTTTCGATGGACTCCAGTAACTCTGAAGTGAGATACGAAGTTCTCGGACGCAGCTGAAGTTGGAAATAGTTTTAAACGAAACAACACGCATTAGCGTTGTTCCTGTGATGTATCTAATCGATCCTTACTTATCTACTATGTTATTTGACGTTTCGATGGTATCCAGTAACCCTGATGTGAGATACGAAGTTTTCTGACACAGGAGGAGCTGGGAATAGTTTTAAACGAAACAACACGTATTAGCGTTGTTCCTGTGATGTATCTAATTGATCCTTACTCATCTGTCATGTTATTTGACGTTTGGATGGGCTCCAGTAACTCTGAAGAGAGATACGAAGTTTTCGGACGCAGCTGAAGCTGGAAATAGTTTTAAACGAAACAACACGCATTAGCGTTGTTCCTGTGAAGTATCTAATGGATCCTTACTTATCTACTATGTCATTTGACGTTTCAACGGACTCCAGTATCTCTGATGTGAGATACGAATTGCTCGGACGCAGCAGAAGCTGGAAACAGTTTTGCACGGAACAACTAGTATTAGCGTTGTTCCTGTGATATATCTGATCGATCCTTACTTATCCATCATGTTATTTGACGTCACGATAGACTCCAGTAACTCTGATGTGAAATACGACGTTTTCGGACGCAGCATAAGCTGGAAATAGTTTTAAACGAAACAACACGTATTAGCGTTGTTCCTGTGATGTATCTAATCGATCCTTACTCATCTATCATGTTATTTGACGTTTGGATGGACTCCAGTAACTCTGATGTGAGATACGACGTTCTCGGACGCAGCAGAAGCTGGAAATAGTTTTAAACGAAACAACACGTATTAGCGTTGTTCCCGTGATGTATCTAATCGATCCTTACTCATCTATCATGTTATTTGACGTTTGGATGGACTCCAGTAACTCTGATGTGAGATACGACGTTCTCGGACGCAGCAGAAGCTGGAAATAGTTTTAAACGAAACAACACGTATTAGCGTTGTTCCTGTGATGTACCTAATCGATCCTTACTCATCTATCATGTTATTTGACGCTTGGATGGACTCCAGTAACTCTGATGTGAGATACGACGTTCTCGGACGCAGCAGAAGCTGGAAATAGTTTTAAACGAAACAACACGTATTAGCGTTGTTCCTGTGATGTATCTAATCGATTCTTACTCATCTATCATGTTATTTGACGTTTGGATGGACTCCAGTAACTCTGATGTGAGATACGACGTTCTCGGACGCAGCAGAAGCTGGAAATAGTTTTAAACGAAACAACACGTATTAGCGTTGTTCCTGTGATGTATCTAATCGATCCTTACTCATCTATCATGTTATTTGACGTTTGGATGTACTCCAGTAACTCTGATGTGAGATACAAAGATTTCGGACGCAGCTGAAGCTAGAAATAGTTTTAAACGAAACAACACGCATTAGCGTTGTTCCTGTGATGTATCTGATCGATCCTTACTTATCTATCATGTTATTTGACGTTTGGATGGACTCCAGTAACCCTGATGTGAGATACGAAGTTCTCGAACGCAGCAGAAGCTGGAAATAGTTTTAAACGAAACAACACGTATTAGCGTATTTCCTGTGATGTATCTAATCGATCCTTCGTTATCTGCTATGTTATTTGACGTTTCGATGGACTCCAGTAACTCTGATGTGAGATACGAAATTCTCGGACGCAGCAGAAGCTGGAAATAGTTTTAAACGAAACAACACGCATTAGCGTTGATCCTGTGATGTATCTAATCGATCCTTACTTATCTATCATGTTATTTGACGTTTGGATGGACTCCAGTAACCCTGATGTGAGATACGAAGTCTTCTGACACAGGAGGAGCTGGGAATAGTTTTAAACGAAACAACACGCATTAGCGTTGTTCCTGTGATGTATCTAATCGATCCCTACTCATCTATCATGTTATTTGGCGTTTCGATGGACTCCAGTATCTTTGATGTGAGATACGAAATTTTCGGACGCAGCAGAAGCTTGAAATAGTTTTAAAAGAAACAACATGCATTAGCGTTGTTCCTGTGATGTACCTAATCGATCCTTACTCATCTATCATGTTATTTGGCGTTTCGATACACTCCAGTAACTTTGATGTGAGATACGAAGTTCTCGGACGCAGCTGAAGCTGGAAATAGTTTTAAACGAAACAACACGCATTAGCGTTGTTCCTGTGATGTATCTAATCGATCCTTACTCATCTATCATGTTATTTGGCGTTTCGATGGACTCCAGTAACTTTGATGAGAGTTATGAAGTTCTCGGACGCAGCTGAAGCTAGAAATAGTTTTAAACGAAACAACACGCATTAGCGTTGTTCCTGTGATGTATCTGATCGATCCTTACTTATCTATCATGTTATTTGACGTTTGGATGGACTCCAGTAATTCTGATGTGAGATACGAAGTTCTCGAACGCAGCAGAAGCTGGAAATAGTTTTAAACGAAACAACACGCATTAGCGTTGTTCCTGTGATGTATCTAATCGATCCTTACTCATCTATCATGTTATTTGGCGTTTCGATGGACTCCAGTAACTTTGATGTGAGATACGAAGTTCTCGGACGCAGCAGAAGCTGGAAATAGTTTTAAACGAAACAACACGTATTAGCGTATTTCCTGTGATGTATCTAATCGATCCTTACTTATCTACTATGTTATTTGACGTTTCGATGGACTCCAGTAACTCTGATGTGAGATACGAAATTCTCGGACGCAGCAGAAGCTGGAAATAGTTTTAAACGAAACAACACGCATTAGCGTTGATCCTGTGATGTATCTAATCGATCCTTACTCATCTATCAAGTTATTTGACGTTTGGATGGACTCCAGTAACTCTGATGTGAGATACAATGTTTTCGGACGCAGCAGAAGTTGGAAATAGTTTTGAACGAAACAACACGTATTAGCGTTGTTAATGTGATGTATCTAAAGGACCCTTACTTATCTAACATGTTATTTTAGGTTTGGATTAACTCCAGTAACTCTGATGTGAGATACAAAGTTTTTGGACGCATCAGAAGCTGGAAATAGATTTGAACGAAACAATACGTATTAGCGTTGTTCCTGTGATGTATCTAATCGATCCTTACTTATCTACTATGTTATTTGACGTTTCGATGGACTCCAGTAAATATGATGTGAGATACGAAATTTTCGGACGCAGCAGAAGCTGGAAATAGTTTTACACGAAACAACACGCATTAGCGTTGTTCCTGTGATGTATCTAATCGATCCTTACTTATCTACTATGTTATTTGACGTTTCGATGGACTCCAGTATCTATGATGTGAGATACGAAATTTTCGGACGCAGCAGAAGCTGGAAATAGTTTTACACGAAACAACACGCATTAGCGTTGTTCCTGTGATGTATCTAATGGATCCTGACTCATCTATCATGTTATTTGGCGTTTCGATGGACTCCAGTAACGTTGATGTGAGTTACGAAGTTCTCGGACGCAGTAGAAGCTAGAAATAGTTTTAAACGAAACAACACGCATTAGCGTTGTTCCTGTGATGTATCTAATCGATCCTTACTTATCTATAATGTTATTTGACGTTTGGATGGACTCCAGTAACCCTGATGTGAGATACGAAGTTCTCGAACGCAGCAGAAGCTGGAAATAGTTTTAAAAGAAACAACATGCATTAGCGTTGTTCCTGTGATGTATCTAATCGATCCTTACTCATCTATCATGTTATTTGGCGTTTCAATGACTCCAGTAACTTTGATGTGAGATACGAAGTTCTGGGACGCAGCAGAAGCTGGAAATAGTTTTAAACGAAACAACACGTATTGGCGTATTTCCTGTGATGAATCTAAAGGATCCTTACTTATCTAACATGTTATTTTACGTTTGGATGGACTCCAGTAACTCTAATGTGAGATACAAAGTTTTTGGACGCATCAGAAGCTGGAAATAGTTTTACACGAAACAACACGCATTAGCGTTGTTCCTGTGATGTATCTAATCGATCCTCACTTATCTACTATGTTATTTGACGTTTCGATGGACTCCAGTAACTATGATGTGAGATACGAAATTTTCGGACGCAGCAGAAGCTGGAAATAGTTTTACACGAAACAACACGCATTAGCGTTGTTCCTGTGATGTATCTAATCGATCCTGACTCATCTATTATGTTATTTGGCGTTTCGATGGACTCCAGTAACTTTGATGTGAGTTACGAAGTTCTCGGACGCAGTTGAAGCTAGAAATAGTATTAAACGAAACAACACGCATTAGCGTTGTTCCTGTGATGTATCTAATCGATCCTTACTTATCTATCATGTTATTTGACGTTTGGATGGACTCCAGTAACACTGATGTGAGATACGAAGTTCTCGAACGCAGCAGAAGCTGGAAATAGTTTTAAAAGAGACAACACGCATTAGCGTTGTTCCTGTGATGTATCTTATCGATCCTTACTCATCTATCATGTTATTTGGCGTTTCGATGGACTCCAGTAACTTTGATGTGAGATACGAAGTTCTGGGACGCAGCAGAAGCTGGAAATAGTTTTAAACGAAACAACACGTATTAGCGTATTTCCTGTGATGTATCTAATCGATCCTTACTTATCTACTATGTTATTTGACGTTTCGATGGACTCCAGTAACTATGATGTGAGATACGAAATTCTCGGACGCAGCAGAAGCTGGAAATAGTTTTAAACGAAACAACACGCATTAGCGTTGATCCTGTGATGTATCTAATCGATGATTACTCATCTATCAAGTTATTTGACGTTTGGATGGACTCCAGTAACTCTGATGTGAGATACAAAGTTCTCGGACGCAGCAGAAGTTGGAAATAGTTTTGAACGAAACAACACGTATTAGCGTTGTTCCTGTGATGTATCTAAAGGATCCTTACTTATCTAACATGTTATTTTACGTTTGGATAGACTCCAGTAACTCTGATGTGAGATACAAAGTTTTTGGACGCATCAGAAGCTGGAAATAGTTTTGAACGGAACAATACGTATTAGCGTTGTTCCTGTGATGTATCTAATCGATCCTTACTTATCTACTATGTTATTTGACGTTTCGATGGACTCCAGTAACTATGATGTGAGATACGAAATTTTCGGACGCAGCAGAAGCTGGAAATAGTTTTACACGAAACAACACGCATTAGCGTTGTTCCTGTGATGTATCAAATCGATCCTTACATATCTACTATGTTATTTGACGTTTCGATGGACTCCAGTAACTATGATGTGAGATACGAAATTTTCGGACGCAGCAGAAGCTGGAAATAGTTTTACACGAAACAACACGCATTAGCGTTGTTCCTGTGATGTATCTAATCGATCCTGACTCATCTATCATGTTATTTGGCGTTTCGATGGAATCCAGTAACTCTGATGTGAGATACGAAGTTGTCGGACGCAGCAGAAGCTGGAAATAGTTTTAAAGGAAACAACACGCATTAGCGTTGTTCCTGTGATGTATCTAATCGATCCTTACTCATCTATCATGTTATTTGACGTTTGGATGGGCTCCAGTAACTATGAAGTGAGATACGAAGTTCTCGGACGCAGCTGAAGCCGGAAATAGTTTTAAACGAAACAACACGAATTAGCGTTGTTCGTGTGCTGTATCTAATCGATCCTTACTTATCTATCATGTTATTTGACGTTTGGATGGACTCCAGTAACCCTGATGTGAGATACGACGTTCTCGGACGCAGCAGAAGCTGGAAATAGTTTTAAACGAAACAACACGTATTAGCGTTGTTCCTGTGATGTATCTAATCGATCCTTACTCATCTATCATGTTATTAGACGTTTGGATGGACTCCAGTAACTCTGATGTGAGATACGACGTTCTCGGACGCAGCAGAAGCTGGAAATAGTTTTAAACGAAACAACACGTATTAGCGTTGTTCCTGTGATGTATCTAAAGGATCCTTACTTATCTAACATGTTATTTTACGTTTGGATAGACTCCAGTAACTCTGATGTGAGATACAAAGTTTTTGGACGCATCAGAAGCTGGAAATAGTTTTGAACGGAACAATACGTATTAGCGTTGTTCCTGTGATGTATCTAAAGGATCCTTACTTATCTAACATGTTATTTTACGTTTGGATAGACTCCAGTAACTCTGATGTGAGATACAAAGTTTTTGGACGCATCAGAAGCTGGAAATAGTTTTGAACGGAACAATACGTATTAGCGTTGTTCCTGTGATGTATCTAATCGATCCTTACTTATCTACTATGTTATTTGACGTTTCGATGGACTCCAGTAACTATGATGTGAGATACGAAATTTTCGGACGCAGCAGAAGCTGGAAATAGTTTTACACGAAACAACACGCATTAGCGTTGTTCCTGTGATGTATCAAATCGATCCTTACATATCTACTATGTTATTTGACGTTTCGATAGACTCCAGTAACTCTGATGTGAAATACGACGTTTTCGGACGCAGCATAAGCTGTAAATAGTTTTAAACGAAACAACACGTATTAGCGTTGTTCCTGTGATGTATCTAATCGATCCTTACTCATCTATCATGTTATTTGACGTTTGGATGGACTCCAGTAACTCTGATGTGAGATACGACGTTCTCGGACGCAGCAGAAGCTGGAAATAGTTTTAAACGAAACAACACGTATTAGCGTTGTTCCTGTGATGTATCTAATCGATCCTTACTCATCTATCATGTTATTAGACGTTTGGATGGACTCCAGTAACTCTGATGTGAGATACGACGTTCTCGGACGCAGCAGAAGCTGGAAATAGTTTTAAACGAAACAACACGTATTAGCGTTGTTCCTGTGATGTATCTAATCGATCCTTACTCATCTATCATGTTATTTGACGTTTGGATGGACTCCAGTAACTCTGATGTGAGATACGACGTTCTCGGACGCAGCAGAAGCTGGAAATAGTTTTAAACGAAACAACACGTATTAGCGTTGTTCCTGTGATGTATCTAATCGATCCTTACTCATCTATCATGTTATTTGACGTTTGGATGGACTCCAGTAACTCTGATGTGAGATACGACGTTCTCGTACGCAGCAGAAGCTGGAAATAGTTTTAAACGAAACAACACGTATTAGCGTTGTTCCTGTGATGTATCTAATCGATCCTTACTCATCTATCATGTTATTTGACGTTTGGATGTACTCCAGTAACTCTGATGTGAGATACAAAGATTTCGGACGGAGCAGAAGCTGGAAATAGTTTTGAACGAAACACCACGCATTAGCGTTGTTCCTGTGATGTATCTAATCGATCCTTACTCATCTATCATGTTATTTGGCGTTTCGATGGACTCCAGTAACTTTGATGAGAGTTACGAAGTTCTCGGTCGCAGCTGAAGCTAGAAATAGTTTTAAACGAAACAACACGCATTAGCGTTGTTCCTGTGATGTATCTGATCGATCCTTACTTATCTATCATGTTATTTGACGTTTGGATGGACTCCAGTAACCCTGATGTGAGATACGAAGTTCTCGAACGCAGCAGAAGCTGGAAATAGTTTTAAACGAAACAACACGCATTAGCGTTGTTCCTGTGATGTATCTAATCGATCCTTACTCATCTATCATGTTATTTGGCGTTTCGATGGACTCCAGTAACTTTGATGTGAGATACGAAGTTCTCGGACGCAGCAGAAGCTGGAAATAGTTTTAAACGAAACAACACGTATTAGCGTATTTCCTGTGATGTATCTAATCGATCCTTACTTATCTACTATGTTATTTGACGTTTCGATGGACTCCAGTAACTCTGATGTGAGATACGAAATTCTCGGACGCAGCAGAAACTGTAAATAGTTTTAAACGAAACAACACGTATTAGCGTTGTTCCTGTGATGTATCTAATCGATCCTTACTCATCTATCATGTTATTTGACGTTTGGATGGACTCCAGTAACTCTGATGTGAGATACGACGTTCTCGGACGCAGCAGAAGCTGGAAATAGTTTTAAAGGAAACAACACGCATTAGCGTTGTTCCTGTGATGTATCTAATCGATCCTTACTCATCTATCATGTTATTTGACGTTTGGATAAGCTCCAGTAACTCTGAAGTGAGATACGAAGTTCTCGGACGCAGCTGAAGCCGGAAATAGTTTTAAACGAAACAACACGAATTAGCGTTGTTCGTGTGCTGTATCTAATCGATCCTTACTTATCTATCATGTTATTTGACGTTTGGATGGACTCCAGTAACCCTGATGTGAGATACGAAGTTTTCTGACACAGGAGGAGCTGGGAATAGTTTTAAACGAAACAACACGTATTAGCGTTGTTCCTGTGATGTATCTAATTGATCCTTACTCATCTATCATGTTATTTGACGTTTGGATGGGCTCCAGTAACTCTGAAGAGAGATACGAAGTTTTCGGACGCAGCTGAAGCTGGAAATAGTTTTAAACGAAACAACACGCATTAGCGTTGTTCCTGTGATGTATCTAATGGATCCTTACTTATCTACTATGTTATTTGACGTTTCAACGGACTCCAGTATCTCTGATGTGAGATACGAATTACTCGGACGCAGCAGAAGCTGGAAACAGTTTTGCATGGAACAACTAGTATTAGCGTTGTTCCTGTGATATATCTAATCGATCCTTACTCATCTATCATGTTATTTGACGTTTGGATGGACTCCAGTAACTCTGATGTGAGATACGACGTTCTCGGACGCAGCAGAAGCTGGAAATAGTTTTAAACGAAACAACACGTATTAACGTTGTTCCTGTGATGTATCTAATCGATCCTTACTCATCTATCATGTTATTTGACGTTTGGATGGACTCCAGTAACTCTGATGAGAGATACGACGTTCTCGGACGCAGCAGAAGCTGGAAATAGTTTCAAACGAAACAACACGTATTAGCGTTGTTCCTGTGATGTATCTAATCGATCCTTACTCATCTATCATGTTATTTGACGTTTGGATGGACTCCAGTAACTCTGATGTGAGATACGACGTTCTCGGACGCAGCAGAAGCTGGAAATAGTTTTAAACGAAACAACACGTATTAGCGTTGTTCCTGTGATGTATCTAATCGATCCTTACTCATCTATCATGTTATTTGACGTTTGGATGGACTCCAGTAACTCTGATGTGAGATACGACGTTCTCGGACGCAGCAGAAGCTGGAAATAGTTTTAAACGAAACAACACGTATTAGCGTTGTTCCTGTGATGTATCTAATCGATCCTTACTCATCTATCATGTTATTTGACGTTTGGATGTACTCCAGTAACTCTGATGTGATATACAAAGATTTCGGACGGAGCAGAAGCTGGAAATAGTTTTGAACGAAACAACACGCATTAGCGTTGTTCCTGTGATGTATCTAATCGATCCTTACTCATCTATCATGTTATTTGGCGTTTCGATGGACTCCAGTAACTTTGATGAGAGTTACGAAGTTCTCGAACGCAGCAGAAGCTGGAAATAGTTTTAAACGAAACAACACGCATTAGCGTTGTTCCTGTGATGTATCTAATCGATCCTTACTCATCTATCATGTTATTTGGCGTTTCGATGGACTCCAGTAACTTTGATGTGAGATACGAAGTTCTGGGACGCAGCAGAAGCTGGAAATAGTTTTAAACGAAACAACACGTATTAGCGTATTTCCTGTGATGTATCTAATCGATCCTTACTTATCTACTATGTTATTTGACGTTTCGATGGACTCCAGTAACTCTGATGTGAGATACGAAATTCTCGGACGCAGCAGAAGCTGGAAATAGTTTTAAACGAAACAACACGCATTAGCGTTGATCCTGTGATGTATCTAATCGATCCTTACTCATCTATCAAGTTATTTGACGTTTGGATGGACTCCAGTAACTCTGATGTGAGATACAATGTTCTGGGACGCAGCAGAAGTTGGAAATAGTTTTGAACGAAACAACACGTATTAGCGTTGTTCCTGTGATGTATCTAAAGGATCCTTACTTATCTAACATGTTATTTTACGTTTGGATTAACTCCAGTAACTCTGATGTTAGATACAAAGTTTTTGGACGCATCAGAAGCTGGAAATAGTTTTGAACGAAACAATACGTATTAGCGTTGTTCCTGTGATGTATCTAATCGATCCTTACTTATCTACTATGTTATTTGACGTTTCGATGGACTCCAGTAACTATGATATGAGATACGAAATTTTCGGACGCAGCAGAAGCTGGAAATAGTTTTACACGAAACAACACGCATTAGCGTTGTTCCTGTGATGTATCTAATCGATCCTTACTTATCTACTATGTTATTTGACGTTTCGATGGACTCCAGTAACTATGATGTGAGATACGAAATTTTCGGACGCAGCAGAAGCTGGAAATAGTTTTACACGAAACAACACGCATTAGCGTTGTTCCTGTGATGTATCTAATGGATCCTGACTCATCTATCATGTTATTTGGCGTTTCGATGGACTCCAGTAACTTTGATGTGAGTTACGAAGTTCTCGGACGCAGTTGAAGCTAGAAATAGTTTTAAACGAAACAACACGCATTAGCGTTGTTCCTGTGATGTATCTAATCGATCCTTACTTATCTATCATGTTATTTGACGTTTGGATGGACTCCAGTAACCCTGATGTGAGATACGAAGTTCTCGAACGCAGCAGAAGCTGGAAATAGTTTTAAAAGAAACAACACGCATTAGCGTTGTTCCTGTGATGTATCTAATCGATCCTTACTCATCTATCATGTTATTTGGCGTTTCGATGGACTCCAGTAACTTTGATGTGAGATACGAAGTTCTGGGACGCAGCAGAAGCTGGAAATAGTTTTAAACGAAACAACACGTATTAGCGTATTTCCTGTGATGTATCTAATCGATCCTTACTTAGCTACTATGTTATTTGACGTTTCGATGGGCTCCAGTAACTCTATTGTGAGATACGAAATTTTCGGACGCAGCAGAAGCTGGAAATAGTTTTAAACGAAACAACACGTATTAGCGTTGTTCGTGTGATGTATCTAATCGATTCCTTACTCATCTATCATGTTATTTGACGTTTGGATGGACTCCAGTAACTCTGATGTGAGATACAAAGTTTTCGGACGCAGCAGAAGCTGGAAATAGTTTTAAACGAAACAACACGCATTAGCGTTGTTCCTGTGATGTATCTAATCGATCCTTACTCATCTATCATGTTATTTGGCGTTTCGATGGACTCCAGTAACTTTGATGTGAGATACGAAGTTCTCGGACGCAGCTGAAGCTGGAAATAGTTTTAAACGAAACAAAACGTATTAGCGTTGTTCCTGTGATGTATCTAATCGATCCTTACTCATCTATCATGTTATTTGACGTTTGGATGGACTCCAGTAACTCTGATGTGAGATACGACGTTCTCGGACGCAGCAGAAGCTGGAAATAGTTTTAAACGAAACAACACGTATTAGCGTTGTTCCTCTGATGTATCTAATCGATCCTTACTCATCTATCATGTTATTTGACGTTTGGATGTACTCCAGTAACTCTGATGTGAGATACAAAGATTTCGGACGGAGCAGAAGCTGGAAATAGTTTTGAACGAAACAACACGCACTAGCGTTGTTCCTGTGATGTATCTAATCGATCCTTACTCATCTATCATGTTATTTGGCGTTTCGATGGACTTCAGTAACTTTGATGAGAGTTACGAAGTTCTCGGACGCAGCTGAAGCTAGAAATAGTTTTAAACGAAACAACACGCATTAGCGTTGTTCCTGTGATGTATCTGATCGATCCTTACTTATCTATCATGTTATTTGACGTTTGGATGGACTCCAGTAACCCTGATGTGAGATACGAAGTTCTCGAACGCAGCAGAAGCTGGAAATAGTTTTAAACGAAACAACACGCATTAGCGTTGTTCCTGTGATGTACCTAATCGATCCTGACTCATCTATCATGTTATTTGACGTTTGGATGGGCTCCAGTAACTCTGAAGAGAGATACGAAGTTTTCGGACGCAGCAGAAGCTGGAAATAGTTTTACACGAAACAACACGCATTAGCGTTGTTCCTGTGATGTATCAAATCGATCCTTACATATCTACTATGTTATTTGACGTTTCGATAGACTCCAGTAACTCTGATGTGAAATACGACGTTTTCGGACGCAGCATAAGCTGTAAATAGTTTTAAACGAAACAACACGTATTAGCGTTGTTCCTGTGATGTATCTAATCGATCCTTACTCATCTATCATGTTATTTGACGTTTGGATGGACTCCAGTAACTCTGATGTGAGATACGACGTTCTCGGACGCAGCAGAAGCTGGAAATAGTTTTAAACGAAACAACACGTATTAGCGTTGTTCCTGTGATGTATCTAATCGATCCTTACTCATCTATCATGTTATTAGACGTTTGGATGGACTCCAGTAACTCTGATGTGAGATACGACGTTCTCGGACGCAGCAGAAGCTGGAAATAGTTTTAAACGAAACAACACGTATTAGCGTTGTTCCTGTGATGTATCTAATCGATCCTTACTCATCTATCATGTTATTTGACGTTTGGATGGACTCCAGTAACTCTGATGTGAGATACGACGTTCTCGGACGCAGCAGAAGCTGGAAATAGTTTTAAACGAAACAACACGTATTAGCGTTGTTCCTGTGATGTATCTAATCGATCCTTACTCATCTATCATGTTATTTGACGTTTGGATGGACTCCAGTAACTCTGATGTGAGATACGACGTTCTCGTACGCAGCAGAAGCTGGAAATAGTTTTAAACGAAACAACACGTATTAGCGTTGTTCCTGTGATGTATCTAATCGATCCTTACTCATCTATCATGTTATTTGACGTTTGGATGTACTCCAGTAACTCTGATGTGAGATACAAAGATTTCGGACGGAGCAGAAGCTGGAAATAGTTTTGAACGAAACACCACGCATTAGCGTTGTTCCTGTGATGTATCTAATCGATCCTTACTCATCTATCATGTTATTTGGCGTTTCGATGGACTCCAGTAACTTTGATGAGAGTTACGAAGTTCTCGGTCGCAGCTGAAGCTAGAAATAGTTTTAAACGAAACAACACGCATTAGCGTTGTTCCTGTGATGTATCTGATCGATCCTTACTTATCTATCATGTTATTTGACGTTTGGATGGACTCCAGTAACCCTGATGTGAGATACGAAGTTCTCGAACGCAGCAGAAGCTGGAAATAGTTTTAAACGAAACAACACGCATTAGCGTTGTTCCTGTGATGTATCTAATCGATCCTTACTCATCTATCATGTTATTTGGCGTTTCGATGGACTCCAGTAACTTTGATGTGAGATACGAAGTTCTCGGACGCAGCAGAAGCTGGAAATAGTTTTAAACGAAACAACACGTATTAGCGTATTTCCTGTGATGTATCTAATCGATCCTTACTTATCTACTATGTTATTTGACGTTTCGATGGACTCCAGTAACTCTGATGTGAGATACGAAATTCTCGGACGCAGCAGAAACTGTAAATAGTTTTAAACGAAACAACACGTATTAGCGTTGTTCCTGTGATGTATCTAATCGATCCTTACTCATCTATCATGTTATTTGACGTTTGGATGGACTCCAGTAACTCTGATGTGAGATACGACGTTCTCGGACGCAGCAGAAGCTGGAAATAGTTTTAAAGGAAACAACACGCATTAGCGTTGTTCCTGTGATGTATCTAATCGATCCTTACTCATCTATCATGTTATTTGACGTTTGGATAAGCTCCAGTAACTCTGAAGTGAGATACGAAGTTCTCGGACGCAGCTGAAGCCGGAAATAGTTTTAAACGAAACAACACGAATTAGCGTTGTTCGTGTGCTGTATCTAATCGATCCTTACTTATCTATCATGTTATTTGACGTTTGGATGGACTCCAGTAACCCTGATGTGAGATACGAAGTTTTCTGACACAGGAGGAGCTGGGAATAGTTTTAAACGAAACAACACGTATTAGCGTTGTTCCTGTGATGTATCTAATTGATCCTTACTCATCTATCATGTTATTTGACGTTTGGATGGGCTCCAGTAACTCTGAAGAGAGATACGAAGTTTTCGGACGCAGCTGAAGCTGGAAATAGTTTTAAACGAAACAACACGCATTAGCGTTGTTCCTGTGATGTATCTAATGGATCCTTACTTATCTACTATGTTATTTGACGTTTCAACGGACTCCAGTATCTCTGATGTGAGATACGAATTACTCGGACGCAGCAGAAGCTGGAAACAGTTTTGCATGGAACAACTAGTATTAGCGTTGTTCCTGTGATATATCTAATCGATCCTTACTCATCTATCATGTTATTTGACGTTTGGATGGACTCCAGTAACTCTGATGTGAGATACGACGTTCTCGGACGCAGCAGAAGCTGGAAATAGTTTTAAACGAAACAACACGTATTAACGTTGTTCCTGTGATGTATCTAATCGATCCTTACTCATCTATCATGTTATTTGACGTTTGGATGGACTCCAGTAACTCTGATGAGAGATACGACGTTCTCGGACGCAGCAGAAGCTGGAAATAGTTTCAAACGAAACAACACGTATTAGCGTTGTTCCTGTGATGTATCTAATCGATCCTTACTCATCTATCATGTTATTTGACGTTTGGATGGACTCCAGTAACTCTGATGTGAGATACGACGTTCTCGGACGCAGCAGAAGCTGGAAATAGTTTTAAACGAAACAACACGTATTAGCGTTGTTCCTGTGATGTATCTAATCGATCCTTACTCATCTATCATGTTATTTGACGTTTGGATGGACTCCAGTAACTCTGATGTGAGATACGACGTTCTCGGACGCAGCAGAAGCTGGAAATAGTTTTAAACGAAACAACACGTATTAGCGTTGTTCCTGTGATGTATCTAATCGATCCTTACTCATCTATCATGTTATTTGACGTTTGGATGTACTCCAGTAACTCTGATGTGAGATACAAAGATTTCGGACGGAGCAGAAGCTGGAAATAGTTTTGAACGAAACAACACGCATTAGCGTTGTTCCTGTGATGTATCTAATCGATCCTTACTCATCTATCATGTTATTTGGCGTTTCGATGGACTCCAGTAACTTTGATGAGAGTTACGAAGTTCTCGAACGCAGCAGAAGCTGGAAATAGTTTTAAACGAAACAACACGCATTAGCGTTGTTCCTGTGATGTATCTAATCGATCCTTACTCATCTATCATGTTATTTGGCGTTTCGATGGACTCCAGTAACTTTGATGTGAGATACGAAGTTCTGGGACGCAGCAGAAGCTGGAAATAGTTTTAAACGAAACAACACGTATTAGCGTATTTCCTGTGATGTATCTAATCGATCCTTACTTATCTACTATGTTATTTGACGTTTCGATGGACTCCAGTAACTCTGATGTGAGATACGAAATTCTCGGACGCAGCAGAAGCTGGAAATAGTTTTAAACGAAACAACACGCATTAGCGTTGATCCTGTGATGTATCTAATCGATCCTTACTCATCTATCAAGTTATTTGACGTTTGGATGGACTCCAGTAACTCTGATGTGAGATACAATGTTCTGGGACGCAGCAGAAGTTGGAAATAGTTTTGAACGAAACAACACGTATTAGCGTTGTTCCTGTGATGTATCTAAAGGATCCTTACTTATCTAACATGTTATTTTACGTTTGGATTAACTCCAGTAACTCTGATGTTAGATACAAAGTTTTTGGACGCATCAGAAGCTGGAAATAGTTTTGAACGAAACAATACGTATTAGCGTTGTTCCTGTGATGTATCTAATCGATCCTTACTTATCTACTATGTTATTTGACGTTTCGATGGACTCCAGTAACTATGATATGAGATACGAAATTTTCGGACGCAGCAGAAGCTGGAAATAGTTTTACACGAAACAACACGCATTAGCGTTGTTCCTGTGATGTATCTAATCGATCCTTACTTATCTACTATGTTATTTGACGTTTCGATGGACTCCAGTAACTATGATGTGAGATACGAAATTTTCGGACGCAGCAGAAGCTGGAAATAGTTTTACACGAAACAACACGCATTAGCGTTGTTCCTGTGATGTATCTAATGGATCCTGACTCATCTATCATGTTATTTGGCGTTTCGATGGACTCCAGTAACTTTGATGTGAGTTACGAAGTTCTCGGACGCAGTTGAAGCTAGAAATAGTTTTAAACGAAACAACACGCATTAGCGTTGTTCCTGTGATGTATCTAATCGATCCTTACTTATCTATCATGTTATTTGACGTTTGGATGGACTCCAGTAACCCTGATGTGAGATACGAAGTTCTCGAACGCAGCAGAAGCTGGAAATAGTTTTAAAAGAAACAACACGCATTAGCGTTGTTCCTGTGATGTATCTAATCGATCCTTACTCATCTATCATGTTATTTGGCGTTTCGATGGACTCCAGTAACTTTGATGTGAGATACGAAGTTCTGGGACGCAGCAGAAGCTGGAAATAGTTTTAAACGAAACAACACGTATTAGCGTATTTCCTGTGATGTATCTAATCGATCCTTACTTAGCTACTATGTTATTTGACGTTTCGATGGGCTCCAGTAACTCTATTGTGAGATACGAAATTTTCGGACGCAGCAGAAGCTGGAAATAGTTTTAAACGAAACAACACGTATTAGCGTTGTTCGTGTGATGTATCTAATCGATTCCTTACTCATCTATCATGTTATTTGACGTTTGGATGGACTCCAGTAACTCTGATGTGAGATACAAAGTTTTCGGACGCAGCAGAAGCTGGAAATAGTTTTAAACGAAACAACACGCATTAGCGTTGTTCCTGTGATGTATCTAATCGATCCTTACTCATCTATCATGTTATTTGGCGTTTCGATGGACTCCAGTAACTTTGATGTGAGATACGAAGTTCTCGGACGCAGCTGAAGCTGGAAATAGTTTTAAACGAAACAAAACGTATTAGCGTTGTTCCTGTGATGTATCTAATCGATCCTTACTCATCTATCATGTTATTTGACGTTTGGATGGACTCCAGTAACTCTGATGTGAGATACGACGTTCTCGGACGCAGCAGAAGCTGGAAATAGTTTTAAACGAAACAACACGTATTAGCGTTGTTCCTCTGATGTATCTAATCGATCCTTACTCATCTATCATGTTATTTGACGTTTGGATGTACTCCAGTAACTCTGATGTGAGATACAAAGATTTCGGACGGAGCAGAAGCTGGAAATAGTTTTGAACGAAACAACACGCACTAGCGTTGTTCCTGTGATGTATCTAATCGATCCTTACTCATCTATCATGTTATTTGGCGTTTCGATGGACTTCAGTAACTTTGATGAGAGTTACGAAGTTCTCGGACGCAGCTGAAGCTAGAAATAGTTTTAAACGAAACAACACGCATTAGCGTTGTTCCTGTGATGTATCTGATCGATCCTTACTTATCTATCATGTTATTTGACGTTTGGATGGACTCCAGTAACCCTGATGTGAGATACGAAGTTCTCGAACGCAGCAGAAGCTGGAAATAGTTTTAAACGAAACAACACGCATTAGCGTTGTTCCTGTGATGTACCTAATCGATCCTGACTCATCTATCATGTTATTTGGCGTTTCGATGGACTCCAGTAACTTTGATGTGAGTTACGAAGTTCTCGGACGCAGCAGAAGCTGGAAATAGTTTTACACGAAACAACACGCATTAGCGTTGTTCCTGTGATGTATCTAATGGATCCTGACTCATCTATCATGTTATTTGGCGTTTCGATGGACTCCAGTAACTTTGATGTGAGTTACGAAGTTCTCGGACGCAGTTGAAGCTAGAAATAGTTTTAAACGAAACAACACGCATTAGCGTTGTTCCTGTGATGTATCTAATCGATCCTTACTCATCTATCATGTTATTTGGCGTTTCGATGGACTCCAGTAACTTTGATGTGAGATACGAAGTTCTCGGACGCAGCAGAAGTTGGAAATAGTTTTGAACGAAACAACACGCATTAGCGTTGATCCTGTGATGTATCTAATCGATCCTTACTCATCTATCAAGTTATTTGGCGTTTCGATGGACTCCAGTAACTTTGATGTGAGATACAAAGTTCTCGGACGCAGCAGAAGTTGGAAATAGTTTTGAACGAAACAACACGTATTAGCGTTGTTCCTGTGATGTATCTAATCGATCCTTACTAATCTACTATGTTATTTGACGTTTCGATGGACTCCAGTAACTATGATGTGAGATACGAAATTTTCGGACGCAGCAGAAGCTGGAAATAGTTTTACACGAAACAACACGCATTAGCGTTGTTCCTGTGATGTATCTAATGGATCCTGACTCATCTATCATGTTATTTGGCGTTTCGATGGACTCCAGTAACTTTGATGTGAGTTACGAAGTTCTCGGACGCAGTTGAAGCTAGAAATAGTTTTAAACGAAACAACACGCATTAGCGTTGTTCCTGTGATGTATCTAATCGATCCTTACTTATCTATAATGTTATTTGACGTTTGGATGGACTCCAGTAACCCTGATGTGAGATACGAAGTTCTCGAACGCAGCAGAAGTTGTAAATAGTTTTAAAAGAAACAACACGCATTAGCGTTGTTCCTGTGATGTATCTAATCGATCCTTACTCATCTATCATGTTATTTGGCGTTTCGATGACTCCAGTAACTTTGATGTGAGATACGAAGTTCTGGGACGCAGCAGAAGCTGGAAATAGTTTTAAACGAAACAACACGTATTGGCGTATTTCCTGTGATGAATCTAAAGGATCCTTACTTATCTAACATGTTATTTTACGTTTGGATGGACTCCAGTAACTCTAATGTGAGATACAAAGTTTCTGGACGCATCAGAAGCTGGAAATAGTTTTACACGAAACAACACGCATTAGCGTTGTTCCTGTGATGTATCTAATCGATCCTCACTTATCTACTATGTTATTTGACGTTTCGATGGACTCCAGTAACTATGATGTGAGATACGAAATTTTCGGACGCAGCAGAAGCTGGAAATAGTTTTACACGAAACAACACGCATTAGCGTTGTTCCTGTGATGTATCTAATCGATCCTGACTCATCTATCATGTTATTTGGCGTTTCGATGGACTCCAGTAACTTTGATGTGAGTTACGAAGTTCTCGGAAGCAGTTGAAGCTAGAAATAGTATTAAACGAAACAACACGCATTAGCGTTGTTCCTGTGATGTATCTAATCGATCCTTACTTATCTATCATGTTATTTGACGTTTGGATGGACTCCAGTAACACTGATGTGAGATACGAAGTTCTCGAACGCAGCAGAAGCTGGAAATAGTTTTAAAAGAGACAACACGCATTAGCGTTGTTCCTGTGATGTATCTTATCGATCCTTACTCATCTATCATGTTATTTGGCGTTTCGATGGACTCCAGTAACTTTGATGTGAGATACGAAGTTCTGGGACGCAGCAGAAGCTGGAAATAGTTTTAAACGAAACAACACGTATTAGCGTATTTCCTGTGATGTATCTAATCGATCCTTACTTATCTACTATGTTATTTGACGTTTCGATGGACTCCAGTAACTATGATGTGAGATACGAAATTCTCGGACGCAGCAGAAGCTGGAAATAGTTTTAAACGAAACAACACGCATTAGCGTTGATCCTGTGATGTATCTAATCGATGATTACTCATCTATCAAGTTATTTGACGTTTGGATGGACTCCAGTAACTCTGATGTGAGATACAAAGTTCTCGGACGCAGCAGAAGTTGGAAATAGTTTTGAACGAAACAACACGTATTAGCGTTGTTCCTGTGATGTATCTAAAGGATCCTTACTTATCTAACATGTTATTTTACGTTTGGATAGACTCCAGTAACTCTGATGTGAGATACAAAGTTTTTGGACGCATCAGAAGCTGGAAATAGTTTTGAACGGAACAATACGTATTAGCGTTGTTCCTGTGATGTATCTAATCGATCCTTACTTATCTACTATGTTATTTGACGTTTCGATGGACTCCAGTAACTATGATGTGAGATACGAAATTTTCGGACGCAGCAGAAGCTGGAAATAGTTTTACACGAAACAACACGCATTAGCGTTGTTCCTGTGATGTATCAAATCGATCCTTACATATCTACTATGTTATTTGACGTTTCGATGGACTCCAGTAACTATGATGTGAGATACGAAGTTGTCGGACGCAGCAGAAGCTGGAAATAGTTTTAAAGGAAACAACACGCATTAGCGTTGTTCCTGTGATGTATCTAATCGATCCTTACTCATCTATCATGTTATTTGACGTTTGGATGGGCTCCAGTATCTATGAAGTGAGATACGACGTTCTCGGACGCAGCAGAAGCTGGAAATAGTTTTAAACGAAACAACACGTATTAGCGTTGTTCCTGTGATGTATCTAATCGATCCTTACTCATCTATCATGTTATTTGACGTTTGGATGGACTCCAGTAACTCTGATGTGAGATACGACGTTCTCGGACGCAGCAGAAGCTGGAAATAGTTTTAAACGAAACAACACGTATTAGCGTTGTTCCTGTGATGTATCTAATCGATCCTTACTCATCTATCATGTTATTTGACGTTTGGATGGACTCCAGTAACTCTGATGTGAGATACGACGTTCTCGGACGCAGCAGAAGCTGGAAATAGTTTTAAACGAAACAACACGTATTAGCGTTGTTCCTGTGATGTATCTAATCGATCCTTACTCATCTATCATGTTATTTGACGTTTGGATGGACTCCAGTAACTCTGATGTGAGATACGACGTTCTCGGACGCAGCAGAAGCTGGAAATAGTTTTAAACGAAACAATACGTATTAGCGTTGTTCCTGTGATGTATCTAATCGATCCTTACTAATCTGCTATGTTATTTGACGTTTCGATGGACTCCAGTAACTATGATGTGAGATACGAAATTTTCGGACGCAGCAGAAGCTGGAAATAGTTTTACACGAAACAACACGCATTAGCGTTGTTCCTGTGATGTATCTAATGGATCCTGACTCATCTATCATGTTATTTGGCGTTTCGATGGACTCCAGTAACTTTGATGTGAGTTACGAAGTTCTCGGACGCAGTTGAAGCTAGAAATAGTTTTAAACGAAACAACACGCATTAGCGTTGTTCCTGTGATGTATCTAATCGATCCTTACTTATCTATAATGTTATTTGACGTTTGGATGGACTCCAGTAACCCTGATGTGAGATACGAAGTTCTCGAACGCAGCAGAAGCTGGAAATAGTTTTAAAAGAAACAACACGCATTAGCGTTGTTCCTGTGATGTATCTAATCGATCCTTACTCATCTATCATGTTATTTGGCGTTTCGATGACTCCAGTAACTTTGATGTGAGAGACGAAGTTCTGGGACGCAGCAGAAGCTGGAAATAGTTTTAAACGAAACAACACGTATTGGCGTATTTCCTGTGATGAATCTAAAGGATCCTTACTTATCTAACATGTTATTTTACGTTTGGATGGACTCCAGTAACTATAATGTGAGATACAAAGTTTTTGGACGCATCAGAAGCTGGAAATAGTTTTACACGAAACAACACGCATTAGCGTTGTTCCTGTGATGTATCTAATCGATCCTCACTTATCTACTATGTTATTTGACGTTTCGATGGACTCCAGTAACTATGATGTGAGATACGAAATTTTCGGACGCAGCAGAAGCTGGAAATAGTTTTACACGAAACAACACGCATTAGCGTTGTTCCTGTGATGTATCTAATCGATCCTGACTCATCTATCATGTTATTTGGCGTTTCGATGAACTCCAGTAACTTTGATGTGAGTTACGAAGTTCTCGGACGCAGTTGAAGCTAGAAATAGTATTAAACGAAACAACACGCATTAGCGTTGTTCCTGTGATGTATCTAATCGATCCTTACTTATCTATCATGTTATTTGACGTTTGGATGGACTCCAGTAACACTGATGTGAGATACGAAGTTCTCGAACGCAGCAGAAGCTGGAAATAGTTTTAAAAGAGACAACACGCATTAGCGTTGTTCCTGTGATGTATCTTATCGATCCTTACTCATCTATCATGTTATTTGGCGTTTCGATGGACTCCAGTAACTTTGATGTGAGATACGAAGTTCTGGGACGCAGCAGAAGCTGGAAATAGTTTTAAACGAAACAACACGTATTAGCGTATTTCCTGTGATGTATCTAATCGATCCTTACTTATCTACTATGTTATTTGACGTTTCGATGGACTCCAGTAACTATGATGTGAGATACGAAATTCTCGGACGCAGCAGAAGCTGGAAATAGTTTTAAACGAAACAACACGCATTAGCGTTGATCCTGTGATGTATCTAATCGATGATTACTCATCTATCAAGTTATTTGACGTTTGGATGGACTCCAGTAACTCTGATGTGAGATACAAAGTTCTCGGACGCAGCAGAAGTTGGAAATAGTTTTGAACGAAACAACACGTATTAGCGTTGTTCCTGTGATGTATCTAAAGGATCCTTACTTATCTAACATGTTATTTTACGTTTGGATAGACTCCAGTAACTCTGATGTGAGATACAAAGTTTTTGGACGCATCAGAAGCTGGAAATAGTTTTGAACGGAACAATACGTATTAGCGTTGTTCCTGTGATGTATCTAATCGATCCTTACTTATCTACTATGTTATTTGACGTTTCGATGGACTCCAGTAACTATGATGTGAGATACGAAATTTTCGGACGCAGCAGAAGCTGGAAATAGTTTTACACGAAACAACACGCATTAGCGTTGTTCCTGTGATGTATCAAATCGATCCTTACATATCTACTATGTTATTTGACGTTTCGATGGACTCCAGTAACTATGATGTGAGATACGAAGTTGTCGGACGCAGCAGAAGCTGGAAATAGTTTTAAAGGAAACAACACGCATTAGCGTTGTTCCTGTGATGTATCTAATCGATCCTTACTCATCTATCATGTTATTTGACGTTTGGATGGGCTCCAGTATCTATGAAGTGAGATACGACGTTCTCGGACGCAGCAGAAGCTGGAAATAGTTTTAAACGAAACAACACGTATTAGCGTTGTTCCTGTGATGTATCTAATCGATCCTTACTCATCTATCATGTTATTTGACGTTTGGATGGACTCCAGTAACTCTGATGTGAGATACGACGTTCTCGGACGCAGCAGAAGCTGGAAATAGTTTTAAACGAAACAACACGTATTAGCGTTGTTCCTGTGATGTATCTAATCGATCCTTACTCATCTATCATGTTATTTGACGTTTGGATGGACTCCAGTAACTCTGATGTGAGATACGACGTTCTCGGACGCAGCAGAAGCTGGAAATAGTTTTAAACGAAACAACACGTATTAGCGTTGTTCCTGTGATGTATCTAATCGATCCTTACTCATCTATCATGTTATTTGACGTTTGGATGGACTCCAGTAACTCTGATGTGAGATACGACGTTCTCGGACGCAGCAGAAGCTGGAAATAGTTTTAAACGAAACAATACGTATTAGCGTTGTTCCTGTGATGTATCTAATCGATCCTTACTAATCTGCTATGTTATTTGACGTTTCGATGGACTCCAGTAACTATGATGTGAGATACGAAATTTTCGGACGCAGCAGAAGCTGGAAATAGTTTTACACGAAACAACACGCATTAGCGTTGTTCCTGTGATGTATCTAATGGATCCTGACTCATCTATCATGTTATTTGGCGTTTCGATGGACTCCAGTAACTTTGATGTGAGTTACGAAGTTCTCGGACGCAGTTGAAGCTAGAAATAGTTTTAAACGAAACAACACGCATTAGCGTTGTTCCTGTGATGTATCTAATCGATCCTTACTTATCTATAATGTTATTTGACGTTTGGATGGACTCCAGTAACCCTGATGTGAGATACGAAGTTCTCGAACGCAGCAGAAGCTGGAAATAGTTTTAAAAGAAACAACACGCATTAGCGTTGTTCCTGTGATGTATCTAATCGATCCTTACTCATCTATCATGTTATTTGGCGTTTCGATGACTCCAGTAACTTTGATGTGAGAGACGAAGTTCTGGGACGCAGCAGAAGCTGGAAATAGTTTTAAACGAAACAACACGTATTGGCGTATTTCCTGTGATGAATCTAAAGGATCCTTACTTATCTAACATGTTATTTTACGTTTGGATGGACTCCAGTAACTATAATGTGAGATACAAAGTTTTTGGACGCATCAGAAGCTGGAAATAGTTTTACACGAAACAACACGCATTAGCGTTGTTCCTGTGATGTATCTAATCGATCCTCACCTATCTACTATGTTATTTGACGTTTCGATGGACTCCAGTAACTATGATGTGAGATACGAAATTTTCGGACGCAGCAGAAGCTGGAAATAGTTTTACACGAAACAACACGCATTAGCGTTGTTCCTGTGATGTATCTAATCGATCCTGACTCATCTATCATGTTATTTGGCGTTTCGATGAACTCCAGTAACTTTGATGTGAGTTACGAAGTTCTCGGACGCAGTTGAAGCTAGAAATAGTATTAAACGAAACAACACGCATTAGCGTTGTTCCTGTCTAATCGATCCTTACTTATCTATCATGTTATTTGACGTTTGGATGGACTCCAGTAACACTGATGTGAGATACGAAGTTCTCGAACGCAGCAGAAGCTGGAAATAGTTTTAAAAGAGACAACACGCATTAGCGTTGTTCCTGTGATGTATCTTATCGATCCTTACTCATCTATCATGTTATTTGGCGTTTCGATGGACTCCAGTAACTTTGATGTGAGATACGAAGTTCTGGGACGCAGCAGAAGCTGGAAATAGTTTTAAACGAAACAACACGTATTAGCGTATTTCCTGTGATGTATCTAATCGATCCTTACTTATCTACTATGTTATTTGACGTTTCGATGGACTCCAGTAACTATGATGTGAGATACGAAATTCTCGGACGCAGCAGAAGCTGGAAATAGTTTTAAACGAAACAACACGCATTAGCGTTGATCCTGTGATGTATCTAATCGATGATTACTCATCTATCAAGTTATTTGACGTTTGGATGGACTCCAGTAACTCTGATGTGAGATACAAAGTTCTCGGACGCAGCAGAAGTTGGAAATAGTTTTGAACGAAACAACACGTATTAGCGTTGTTCCTGTGATGTATCTAAAGGATCCTTACTTATCTAACATGTTATTTTACGTTTGGATAGACTCCAGTAACTCTGATGTGAGATACAAAGTTTTTGGACGCATCAGAAGCTGGAAATAGTTTTGAACGGAACAATACGTATTAGCGTTGTTCCTGTGATGTATCTAATCGATCCTTACTTATCTACTATGTTATTTGACGTTTCGATGGACTCCAGTAACTATGATGTGAGATACGAAATTTTCGGACGCAGCAGAAGCTGGAAATAGTTTTACACGAAACAACACGCATTAGCGTTGTTCCTGTGATGTATCAAATCGATCCTTACATATCTACTATGTTATTTGACGTTTCGATGGACTCCAGTAACTATGATGTGAGATACGAAGTTGTCGGACGCAGCAGAAGCTGGAAATAGTTTTAAAGGAAACAACACGCATTAGCGTTGTTCCTGTGATGTATCTAATCGATCCTTACTCATCTATCATGTTATTTGACGTTTGGATGGGCTCCAGTAACTATGAAGTGAGATACGAAGTTCTCGGACGCAGCTGAAGCCGGAAATAGTTTTAAACGAAACAACACGAATTAGCGTTGTTCGTGTGCTGTATCTAATCGATCCTTACTTATCTATCATGTTATTTGACGTTTGGATGGACTCCAGTAACCCTGATGTGAGATACGAAGTTTTCTGACACAGGAGGAGCTGGGAATAGTTTTAAACGAAACAACACGTATTAGCGTTGTTCCTGTGATGTATCTAATTGATCCTTACTCATCTATCATGTTATTTGACGTTTGGATGGGCTCCAGTAACTCTGAAGAGAGATACGAAGTTTTCGGACGCAGCTGAAGCTGGAAATAGTTTTAAACGAAACAACACGCATTAGCGTTGTTCCTGTGATGTATCTAATGGATCCTTACTTATCTACTATGTTATTTGACGTTTCAACGGACTCCAGTATCTCTGATGTGAGATACGAATTACTCGGACGCAGCAGAAGCTGGAAACAGTTTTGCATGGAACAACTAGTATTAGCGTTGTTCCTGTGATATATCTAATCGATCCTTACTTATCAATCATGTTATTTGACGTCACGATAGACTCCAGTAACTCTGATGTGAAATACGACGTTTTCGGACGCAGCATAAGCTGTAAATAGTTTTAAACGAAACAACACGTATTAGCGTTGTTCCTGTGATGTATCTAATCGATCCTTACTCATCTATCATGTTATTTGACGTTTGGATGGACTCCAGTAACTCTGATGTGAGATACGACGTTCTCGGACGCAGCAGAAGCTGGAAATAGTTTTAAACGAAACAACACGTATTAGCGTTGTTCCTGTGATGTATCTAATCGATCCTTACTCATCTATCATGTTATTTGACGTTTGGATGGACTCCAGTAACTCTGATGTGAGATACGACGTTCTCGGACGCAGCAGAAGCTGGAAATAGTTTTAAACGAAACAACACGTATTAGCGTTGTTCCTGTGATGTATCTAATCGATCCTTACTCATCTATCATGTTATTTGACGTTTGGATGGACTCCAGTAACTCTGATGTGAGATACGACGTTCTCGGACGCAGCAGAAGCTGGAAATAGTTTTAAACGAAACAACACGTATTAGCGTTGTTCCTGTGATGTATCTAATCGATCCTTACTCATCTATCATGTTATTTGACGTTTGGATGGACTCCAGTAACTCTGATGTGAGATACGACGTTCTCGGACGCAGCAGAAGCTGGAAATAGTTTTAAACGAAACAACACGTATTAGCGTTGTTCCTGTGATGTATCTAATCGATCCTTACTCATCTATCATGTTATTTGACGTTTGGATGTACTCCAGTAACTCTGATGTGAGATACAAAGATTTCGGACGGAGCAGAAGCTGGAAATAGTTTTGAACGAAACAACACGCATTAGCGTTGTTCCTGTGATGTATCTAATCGATCCTTACTCATCTATCATGTTATTTGGCGTTTCGATGGACTCCAGTAACTTTGATGAGAGTTACGAAGTTCTCGGTCGCAGCTGAAGCTAGAAATAGTTTTAAACGAAACAACACGCATTAGCGTTGTTCCTGTGATGTATCTGATCGATCCTTACTTATCTATCATGTTATTTGACGTTTGGATGGACTCCAGTAACCCTGATGTGAGATACGAAGTTCTCGAACGCAGCAGAAGCTGGAAATAGTTTTAAAAGAGACAACACGCATTAGCGTTGTTCCTGTGATGTATCTTATCGATCCTTACTCATCTATCATGTTATTTGGCGTTTCGATGGACTCCAGTAACTTTGATGTGAGATACGAAGTTCTGGGACGCAGCAGAAGCTGGAAATAGTTTTAAACGAAACAACACGTATTAGCGTATTTCCTGTGATGTATCTAATCGATCCTTACTTATCTACTATGTTATTTGACGTTTCGATGGACTCCAGTAACTATGATGTGAGATACGAAATTTTCGGACGCAGCAGAAGCTGGAAATAGTTTTACACGAAACAACACGCATTAGCGTTGTTCCTGTGATGTATCTAATGGATCCTGACTCATCTATCATGTTATTTGGCGTTTCGATGGACTCCAGTAACTTTGATGTGAGTTACGAAGTTCTCGGACGCAGTTGAAGCTAGAAATAGTTTTAAACGAAACAACACGCATTAGCGTTGTTCCTGTGATGTATCTAATCGATCCTTACTTATCTATCATGTTATTTGACGTTTGGATGGACTCCAGTAACCCTGATGTGAGATACGAAGTTCTCGAACGCAGCAGAAGCTGGAAATAGTTTTAAAAGAAACAACACGCATTAGCGTTGTTCCTGTGATGTATCTAATAGATCCTTACTCATCTATCATGTTATTTGGCGTTTCGATGGACTCCAGTAACTTTGATGTGAGATACGAAGTTCTGGGACGCAGCAGAAGCTGGAAATAGTTTTAAACGAAACAACACGTATTAGCGTATTTCCTGTGATGTATCTAATCGATCCTTACTTATCTACTATGTTATTTGACGTTTCGATGGACTCCAGTAACTATGATGTGAGATACGAAATTTTCGGACGCAGCAGAAGCTGGAAATAGTTTTACACGAAACAACACGCATTAGCGTTGTTCCTGTGATGTATCAAATCGATCCTTACATATCTACTATGTTATTTGACGTTTCGATGGACTCCAGTAACTATGATGTGAGATACGAAGTTGTCGGACGCAGCAGAAGCTGGAAATAGTTTTAAAGGAAACAACACGCATTAGCGTTGTTCCTGTGATGTATCTAATCGATCCTTACTCATCTATCATGTTATTTGACGTTTGGATGGGCTCCAGTAACTATGAAGTGAGATACGAAGTTCTCGGACGCAGCTGAAGCCGGAAATAGTTTTAAACGAAACAACACGAATTAGCGTTGTTCGTGTGCTGTATCTAATCGATCCTTACTTATCTATCATGTTATTTGACGTTTGGATGGACTCCAGTAACCCTGATGTGAGATACGAAGTTTTCTGACACAGGAGGAGCTGGGAATAGTTTTAAACGAAACAACACGTATTAGCGTTGTTCCTGTGATGTATCTAATTGATCCTTACTCATCTATCATGTTATTTGACGTTTGGATGGGCTCCAGTAACTCTGAAGAGAGATACGAAGTTTTCGGACGCAGCTGAAGCTGGAAATAGTTTTAAACGAAACAACACGCATTAGCGTTGTTCCTGTGATGTATCTAATGGATCCTTACTTATCTACTATGTTATTTGACGTTTCAACGGACTCCAGTATCTCTGATGTGAGATACGAATTACTCGGACGCAGCAGAAGCTGGAAACAGTTTTGCATGGAACAACTAGTATTAGCGTTGTTCCTGTGATATATCTAATCGATCCTTACTTATCCATCATGTTATTTGACGTCACGATAGACTCCAGTAACTCTGATGTGAAATACGACGTTTTCGGACGCAGCATAAGCTGTAAATAGTTTTAAACGAAACAACACGTATTAGCGTTGTTCCTGTGATGTATCTAATCGATCCTTACTCATCTATCATGTTATTTGACGTTTGGATGGACTCCAGTAACTCTGATGTGAGATACGACGTTCTCGGACGCAGCAGAAGCTGGAAATAGTTTTAAATGAAACAACACGTATTAGCGTTGTTCCTGTGATGTATCTAATCGATCCTTACTCATCTATCATGTTATTTGACGTTTGGATGGACTCCAGTAACTCTGATGTGAGATACGACGTTCTCGGACGCAGCAGAAGCTGGAAATAGTTTTAAACGAAACAACACGTATTAGCGTTGTTCCTGTGATGTATCTAATCGATCCTTACTCATCTATCATGTTATTTGACGTTTGGATGGACTCCAGTAACTCTGATGTGAGATACGACGTTCTCGGACGCAGCAGAAGCTGGAAATAGTTTTAAACGAAACAACACGTATTAGCGTTGTTCCTGTGATGTATCTAATCGATCCTTACTCATCTATCATGTTATTTGACGTTTGGATGGACTCCAGTAACTCTGATGTGAGATACGACGTTCTCGGACGCAGCAGAAGCTGGAAATAGTTTTAAACGAAACAACACGTATTAGCGTTGTTCCTGTGATGTATCTAATCGATCCTTAGTCATCTATCATGTTATTTGACGTTTGGATGTACTCCAGTAACTCTGATGTGAGATACAAAGATTTCGGACGGAGCAGAAGCTGGAAATAGTTTTGAACGAAACAACACGCATTAGCGTTGTTCCTGTGATGTATCTAATCGATCCTTACTCATCTATCATGTTATTTGGCGTTTCGATGGACTCCAGTAACTTTGATGAGAGTTACGAAGTTCTCGGTCGCAGCTGAAGCTAGAAATAGTTTTAAACGAAACAACACGCATTAGCGTTGTTCCTGTGATGTATCTGATCGATCCTTACTTATCTATCATGTTATTTGACGTTTGGATGGACTCCAGTAACCCTGATGTGAGATACGAAGTTCTCGAACGCAGCAGAAGCTGGAAATAGTTTTAAAAGAGACAACACGCATTAGCGTTGTTCCTGTGATGTATCTTATCGATCCTTACTCATCTATCATGTTATTTGGCGTTTCGATGGACTCCAGTAACTTTGATGTGAGATACGAAGTTCTGGGACGCAGCAGAAGCTGGAAATAGTTTTAAACGAAACAACACGTATTAGCGTATTTCCTGTGATGTATCTAATCGATCCTTACTTATCTACTATGTTATTTGACGTTTCGATGGACTCCAGTAACTATGATGTGAGATACGAAATTGTCGGACGCAGCAGAAGCTGGAAATAGTTTTACACGAAACAACACGCATTAGCGTTGTTCCTGTGATGTATCTAATGGATCCTGACTCATCTATCATGTTATTTGGCGTTTCGATGGACTCCAGTAACTTTGATGTGAGTTACGAAGTTCTCGGACGCAGTTGAAGCTAGAAATAGTTTTAAACGAAACAACACGCATTAGCGTTGTTCCTGTGATGTATCTAATCGATCCTTACTTATCTATCATGTTATTTGACGTTTGGATGGACTCCAGTAACCCTGATGTGAGATACGAAGTTCTCGAACGCAGCAGAAGCTGGAAATAGTTTTAAAAGAAACAACACGCATTAGCGTTGTTCCTGTGATGTATCTAATCGATCCTTACTCATCTATCATGTTATTTGGCGTTTCGATGGACTCCAGTAACTTTGATGTGAGATACGAAGTTCTGGGACGCAGCAGAAGCTGGAAATAGTTTTAAACGAAACAACACGTATTAGCGTATTTCCTGTGATGTATCTAATCGATCCTTACTTAGCTACTATGTTATTTGACGTTTCGATGGGCTCCAGTAACTCTATTGTGAGATACGAAATTTTCGGACGCAGCAGAAGCTGGAAAGAGTTTTAAACGAAACAACACGTATTAGCGTTGTTCGTGTGATGTATCTAATCGATTCCTTACTCATCTATCATGTTATTTGACGTTTGGATGGACTCCAGTAACTCTGATGTGAGATACAAAGTTTTCGGACGCAGCAGAAGCTGGAAATAGTTTTAAACGAAACAACACGCATTAGCGTTGTTCCTGTGATGTATCTAATCGATCCTTACTCATCTATCATGTTATTTGGCGTTTCGATGGACTCCAGTAACTTTGATGTGAGATACGAAGTTCTCGGACGCAGCTGAAGCTGGAAATAGTTTCAAACGAAACAAAACGTATTAGCGTTGTTCCTGTGATGTATCTAATCGATCCTTACTCATCTATCATGTTATTTGACGTTTGGATGGACTCCAGTAACTCTGATGTGAGATACGACGTTCTCGGACGCAGCAGAAGCTGGAAATAGTTTTAAACGAAACAACACGTATTAGCGTTGTTCCTCTGATGTATCTAATCGATCCTTACTCATCTATCATGTTATTTGACGTTTGGATGTACTCCAGTAACTCTGATGTGAGATACAAAGATTTCGGACGGAGCAGAAGCTGGAAATAGTTTTGAACGAAACAACACGCATTAGCGTTGTTCCTGTGATGTATCTAATCGATCCTTACTCATCTATCATGTTATTTGGCGTTTCGATGGACTTCAGTAACTTTGATGAGAGTTACGAAGTTCTCGGACGTAGCTGAAGCTAGAAATAGTTTTAAACGAAACAACACGCATTAGCGTTGTTCCTGTGATGTATCTGATCGATCCTTACTTATCTATCATGTTATTTGACGTTTGGATGGACTCCAGTAACCCTGATGTGAGATACGAAGTTCTCGAACGCAGCAGAAGCTGGAAATAGTTTTAAACGAAACAACACGCATTAGCGTTGTTCCTATGATGTATCTAATCGATCCTGACTCATCTATCATGTTATTTGGCGTTTCGATGGACTCCAGTAACTTTGATGTGAGATACAAAGTTCTCGGACGCAGCAGAAGTTGGAAATAGTTTTGAACGAAACAACACGTATTAGCGTTGTTCCTGTGATGTATCTAAAGGATCCTTACTTATCTAACATGTTATTTTACGTTTGGATGGACTCCAGTAACTCTGATGTGAGATACAAAGTTTTTGGACGCATCAGAAGCTGGAAATAGTTTTGAACGAAAAAATACGTATTAGCGTTGTTCCTGTGATGTATCTAATCGATCCTTACTAATCTACTATGTTATTTGACGTTTCGATGGACTCCAGTAACTATGATGTGAGATACGAAATTTTCGGACGCAGCAGAAGCTGGAAATAGTTTTACACGAAACAACACGCATTAGCGTTGTTCCTGTGATGTATCTAATGGATCCTGACTCATCTATCATGTTATTTGGCGTTTCGATGGACTCCAGTAACTTTGATGTGAGTTACGAAGTTCTAGGACGCAGTTGAAGCTAGAAATAGTTTTAAACGAAACAACACGCATTAGCGTTGTTCCTGTGATGTATCTAATCGATCCTGACTCATCTATCATGTTATTTGGCGTTTCGATGGACTCCAGTAACTTTGATGTGAGATACGAAGTTCTCGGACGCAGCAGAAGTTGGAAATAGTTTTGAACGAAACAACACGCATTAGCGTTGATCCTGTGATGTATCTAATCGATCCTTACTCATCTATCAAGTTATTTGGCGTTTCGATGGACTCCAGTAACTTTGATGTGAGATACAAAGTTCTCGGACGCAGCAGAAGTTGGAAATAGTTTTGAACGAAACAACACGTATTAGCGTTGTTCCTGTGATGTATCTAAAGGATCCTTACTTATCTAACATGTTATTTTACGTTTGGATGGACTCCAGTAACTCTGATGTGAGATACAAAGTTTTTGGACGCATCAGAAGCTGGAAATAGTTTTGAACGAAACAATACGTATTAGCGTTGTTCCTGTGATGTATCTAATCGATCCTTACTAATCTACTATGTTATTTGACGTTTCGATGGACTCCAGTAACTATGATGTGAGATACGAAATTTTCGGACGCAGCAGAAGCTGGAAATAGTTTTACACGAAACAACACGCATTAGCGTTGTTCCTGTGATGTATCTAATGGATCCTGACTCATCTATCATGTTATTTGGCGTTTCGATGGACTCCAGTAACTTTGATGTGAGTTACGAAGTTCTCGGACGCAGTTGAAGCTAGAAATAGTTTTAAACGAAACAACACGCATTAGCGTTGTTCCTGTGATGTATCTAATCGATCCTTACTTATCTATAATGTTATTTGACGTTTGGATGGACTCCAGTAACCCTGATGTGAGATACGAAGTTCTCGAACGCAGCAGAAGCTGGAAATAGTTTTAAAAGAAACAACACGCATTAGCGTTGTTCCTGTGATGTATCTAATCGATCCTTACTCATCTATCATGTTATTTGGCGTTTCGATGACTCCAGTAACTTTGATGTGAGATACGAAGTTCTGGGACGCAGCAGAAGCTGGAAATAGTTTTAAACGAAACAACACGTATTGGCGTATTTCCTGTGATGAATCTAAAGGATCCTTACTTATCTAACATGTTATTTTACGTTTGGATGGACTCCAGTAACTCTAATGTGAGATACAAAGTATTTGGACGCATCAGAAGCTGGAAATAGTTTTACACGAAACAACACGCATTAGCGTTGTTCCTGTGATGTATCTAATCGATCCTCACTTATCTACTATGTTATTTGACGTTTCGATGGACTCCAGTAACTATGATGTGAGATACGAAATTTTCGGACGCAGCAGAAGCTGGAAATAGTTTTACACGAAACAACACGCATTAGCGTTGTTCCTGTGATGTATCTAATCGATCCTGACTCATCTATCATGTTATTTGGCGTTTCGATGGACTCCAGTAACTTTGATGTGAGTTACGAAGTTCTCGGACGCAGTTGAAGCTAGAAATAGTATTAAACGAAACAACACGCATTAGCGTTGTTCCTGTGATGTATCTAATCGATCCTTACTTATCTATCATGTTATTTGACGTTTGGATGGACTCCAGTAACACTGATGTGAGATACGAAGTTCTCGAACGCAGCAGAAGCTGGAAATAGTTTTAAAAGAGACAACACGCATTAGCGTTGTTCCTGTGATGTATCTTATCGATCCTTACTCATCTATCATGTTATTTGGCGTTTCGATGGACTCCAGTAACTTTGATGTGAGATACGAAGTTCTGGGACGCAGCAGAAGCTGGAAATAGTTTTAAACGAAACAACACGTATTAGCGTATTTCCTGTGATGTATCTAATCGATCCTTACTTATCTACTATGTTATTTGACGTTTCGATGGACTCCAGTAACTATGATGTGAGATACGAAATTCTCGGACGCAGCAGAAGCTGGAAATAGTTTTAAACGAAACAACACGCATTAGCGTTGATCCTGTGATGTATCTAATCGATGATTACTCATCTATCAAGTTATTTGACGTTTGGATGGACTCCAGTAACTCTGATGTGAGATACAAAGTTCTCGGACGCAGCAGAGGTTGGAAATAGTTTTGAACGAAACAACACGTATTAGCGTTGTTCCTGTGATGTATCTAAAGGACCCTTACTTATCTAACATGTTATTTTACGTTTGGATAGACTCCAGTAACTCTGATGTGAGATACAAAGTTTTTGGACGCATCAGAAGCTGGAAATAGTTTTGAACGGAACAATACGTATTAGCGTTGTTCCTGTGATGTATCTAATCGATCCTTACTTATCTACTATTTTATTTGACGTTTCGATGGACTCCAGTAACTATGATGTGAGATACGAAATTTTCGGACGCAGCAGAAGCTGGAAATAGTTTTACACGAAACAACACGCATTAGCGTTGTTCCTGTGATGTATCAAATCGATCCTTACATATCTACTATGTTATTTGACGTTTCGATGGACTCCAGTAACTATGATGTGAGATACGAAGTTGTCGGACGCAGCAGAAGCTGGAAATAGTTTTAAAGGAAACAACACGCATTAGCGTTGTTCCTGTGATGTATCTAATCGATCCTTACTCATCTATCATGTTATTTGACGTTTGGATGGGCTCCAGTAACTATGAAGTGAGATACGAAGTTCTCGGACGCAGCTGAAGCCGGAAATAGTTTTAAACGAAACAACACGAATTAGCGTTGTTCGTGTGCTGTATCTAATCGATCCTTACTTATCTATCATGTTATTTGACGTTTGGATGGACTCCAGTAACCCTGATGTGAGATACGAAGTTTTCTGACACAGGAGGAGCTGGGAATAGTTTTAAACGAAACAACACGTATTAGCGTTGTTCCTGTGATGTATCTAATTGATCCTTACTCATCTATCATGTTATTTGACGTTTGGATGGGCTCCAGTAACTCTGAAGAGAGATACGAAGTTTTCGGACGCAGCTGAAGCTGGAAATAGTTTTAAACGAAACAACACGCATTAGCGTTGTTCCTGCGATGTATCTAATGGATCCTTACTTATCTACTATGTTATTTGACGTTTCAACGGACTCCAGTATCTCTGATGTGAGATACGAATTACTCGGACGCAGCAGAAGCTGGAAACAGTTTTGCATGGAACAACTAGTATTAGCGTTGTTCCTGTGATATATCTAATCGATCCTTACTTATCCATCATGTTATTTGACGTCACGATAGACTCCAGTAACTCTGATGTGAAATACGACGTTTTCGGACGCAGCATAAGCTGTAAATAGTTTTAAACGAAACAACACGTATTAGCGTTGTTCCTGTGATGTATCTAATCGATCCTTACTCATCTATCATGTTATTTGACGTTTGGATGGACTCCAGTAACTCTGATGTGAGATACGACGTTCTCGGACGCAGCAGAAGCTGGAAATAGTTTTAAACGAAACAACACGTATTAGCGTTGTTCCTGTGATGTATCTAATCGATCCTTACTCATCTATCATGTTATTTGACGTTTGGATGGACTCCAGTAACTCTGATGTGAGATACGACGTTCTCGGACGCAGCAGAAGCTGGAAATAGTTTTAAACGAAACAACACGTATTAGCGTTGTTCCTGTGATGTATCTAATCGATCCTTACTCATCTATCATGTTATTTGACGTTTGGATGGACTCCAGTAACTCTGATGTGAGATACGACGTTCTCGGACGCAGCAGAAGCTGGAAATAGTTTTAAACGAAACAACACGTATTAGCGTTGTTCCTGTGATGTATCTAATCGATCCTTACTCATCTATCATGTTATTTGACGTTTGGATGGACTCCAGTAACTCTGATGTGAGATACGACGTTCTCGGACGCAGCAGAAGCTGGAAATAGTTTTAAACGAAACAACACGTATTAGCGTTGTTCCTGTGATGTATCTAATCGATCCTTACTCATCTATCATGTTATTTGACGTTTGGATGTACTCCAGTAACTCTGATGTGAGATACAAAGATTTCGGACGGAGCAGAAGCTGGAAATAGTTTTGAACGAAACAACACGCATTAGCGTTGTTCCTGTGATGTATCTAATCGATCCTTACTCATCTATCATGTTATTTGGCGTTTCGATGGACTCCAGTAACTTTGATGAGAGTTACGAAGTTCTCGGTCGCAGCTGAAGCTAGAAATAGTTTTAAACGAAACAACACGCATTAGCGTTGTTCCTGTGATGTATCTGATCGATCCTTACTTATCTATCATGTTATTTGACGTTTGGATGGACTCCAGTAACCCTGATGTGAGATACGAAGTTCTCGAACGCAGCAGAAGCTGGAAATAGTTTTAAAAGAGACAACACGCATTAGCGCTGTTCCTGTGATGTATCTTATCGATCCTTACTCATCTATCATGTTATTTGGCGTTTCGATGGACTCCAGTAACTTTGATGTGAGATACGAAGTTCTGGGACGCAGCAGAAGCTGGAAATAGTTTTAAACGAAACAACACGTATTAGCGTATTTCCTGTGATGTATCTAATCGATCCTTACTTATCTACTATGTTATTTGACGTTTCGATGGACTCCAGTAACTATGATGTGAGATACGAAATTCTCGGACGCAGCAGAAGCTGGAAATAGTTTTAAACGAAACAACACGCATTAGCGTTGATCCTGTGATGTATCTAATCGATGATTACTCATCTATCAAGTTATTTGACGTTTGGATGGACTCCAGTAACTCTGATGTGAGATACAAAGTTCTCGGACGCAGCAGAAGTTGGAAATAGTTTTGAACGAAACAACACGTATTAGCGTTGTTCCTGTGATGTATCTAAAGGATCCTTACTTATCTAACATGTTATTTTACGTTTGGATAGACTCCAGTAACTCTGATGTGAGATACAAAGTTTTTGGACGCATCAGAAGCTGGAAATAGTTTTGAACGGAACAATACGTATTAGCGTTGTTCCTGTGATGTATCTAATCGATCCTTACTTATCTACTATGTTATTTGACGTTTCGATGGACTCCAGTAACTATGATGTGAGATACGAAATTTTCGGACGCAGCAGAAGCTGGAAATAGTTTTACACGAAACAACACGCATTAGCGTTGTTCCTGTGATGTATCAAATCGATCCTTACATATCTACTATGTTATTTGACGTTTCGATGGACTCCAGTAACTATGATGTGAGATACGAAGTTGTCGGACGCAGCAGAAGCTGGAAATAGTTTTAAAGGAAACAACACGCATTAGCGTTGTTCCTGTGATGTATCTAATCGATCCTTACTCATCTATCATGTTATTTGACGTTTGGATGGGCTCCAGTAACTATGAAGTGAGATACGAAGTTCTCGGACGCAGCTGAAGCCGGAAATAGTTCTAAACGAAACAACACGAATTAGCGTTGTTCGTGTGCTGTATCTAATCGATCCTTACTTATCTATCATGTTATTTGACGTTTGGATGGACTCCAGTAACCCTGATGTGAGATACGAAGTTTTCTGACACAGGAGGAGCTGGGAATAGTTTTAAACGAAACAACACGTATTAGCGTTGTTCCTGTGATGTATCTAATTGATCCTTACTCATCTATCATGTTATTTGACGTTTGGATGGGCTCCAGTAACTCTGAAGAGAGATACGAAGCTTTCGGACGCAGCTGAAGCTGGAAATAGTTTTAAACGAAACAACACGCATTAGCGTTGTTCCTGTGATGTATCTAATGGATCCTTACTTATCTACTATGTTATTTGACGTTTCAACGGACTCCAGTATCTCTGATGTGAGATACGAATTACTCGGACGCAGCAGAAGCTGGAAACAGTTTTGCATGGAACAACTAGTATTAGCGTTGTTCCTGTGATATATCTAATCGATCCTTACTTATCCATCATGTTATTTGACGTCACGATAGACTCCAGTAACTCTGATGTGAAATACGACGTTTTCGGACGCAGCATAAGCTGTAAATAGTTTTAAACGAAACAACACGTATTAGCGTTGTTCCTGTGATGTATCTAATCGATCCTTACTCATCTATCATGTTATTTGACGTTTGGATGGACTCCAGTAACTCTGATGTGAGATACGACGTTCTCGGACGCAGCAGAAGCTGGAAATAGTTTTAAACGAAACAACACGTATTAGCGTTGTTCCTGTGATGTATCTAATCGATCCTTACTCATCTATCATGTTATTTGACGTTTGGATGGACTCCAGTAACTCTGATGTGAGATACGACGTTCTCGGACGCAGCAGAAGCTGGAAATAGTTTTAAACGAAACAACACGTATTAGCGTTGTTCCTGTGATGTATCTAATCGATCCTTACTCATCTATCATGTTATTTGACGTTTGGATGGACTCCAGTAACTCTGATGTGAGATACGACGTTCTCGGACGCAGCAGAAGCTGGAAATAGTTTTAAACGAAACAACACGTATTAGCGTTGTTCCTGTGATGTATCTAATCGATCCTTACTCATCTATCATGTTATTTGACGTTTGGATGTACTCCAGTAACTCTGATGTGAGATACAAAGATTTCGGACGGAGCAGAAGCTGGAAATAGTTTTGAACGAAACAACACGCATTAGCGTTGTTCCTGTGATGTATCTAATCGATCCTTACTCATCTATCATGTTATTTGGCGTTTCGATGGACTCCAGTAACTTTGATGAGAGTTACGAAGTTCTCGGTCGCAGCTGAAGCTAGAAATAGTTTTAAACGAAACAACACGCATTAGCGTTGTTCCTGTGATGTATCTGATCGATCCTTACTTATCTATCATGTTATTTGACGTTTGGATGGACTCCAGTAACCCTGATGTGAGATACGAAGTTCTCGAACGCAGCAGAAGCTGGAAATAGTTTTAAACGAAACAACACGCATTAGTGTTGTTCCTGTGATGTATCTAATCGATCCTTACTCATCTATCATGTTATTTGGCGTTTCGATGGACTCCAGTAACTTTGATGTGAGATACGAAGTTCTCGGACGCAGCAAAAGCTGGAAATAGTTTTAAACGAAACAACACGTATTAGCGTATTTCCTGTGATGTATCTAATCGATCCTTACTTATCTACTATGTTATTTGACGTTTCGATGGACTCCAGTAACTCTGATGTGAGATACGAAATTCTCGGACGCAGCAGAAGCTGTAAATAGTTTTAAACGAAACAACACGTATTAGCGTTGTTCCTGTGATGTATCTAATCGATCCTTACTCATCTATCATGTTATTTGACGTTTGGATGGACTCCAGTAACTCTGATGTGAGATACGACGTTCTCGGACGCAGCAGAAGCTGGAAATAGTTTTAAAGGAAACAACACGCATTAGCGTTGTTCCTGTGATGTATCTAATCGATCCTTACTCATCTATCATGTCATTTGACGTTTGGATGGGCTCCAGTAACTCTGAAGTGAGATACGAAGTTCTCGGACGCAGCTGAAGCCGGAAATAGTTTTAAACGAAACAACACGAATTAGCGTTGTTCGTGTGCTGTATCTAATCGATCCTTACTTATCTATCATGTTATTTGACGTTTGGATGGACTCCAGTAACCCTGATGTGAGATACGAAGTTTTCTGACACAGGAGGAGCTGGGAATAGTTTTAAACGAAACAACACGTATTAGCGTTGTTCCTGTGATGTATCTAATTGATCCTTACTCATCTATCATGTTATTTGACGTTTGGATGGGCTCCAGTAACTCTGAAGAGAGATACGAAATTTTCGGACGCAGCAGAAGCTGGAAATAGTTTTAAACGAAACAACACGTATTAGCGTTGTTCCTGTGATGTATCTAATTGATCCTTACTCATCTATCATGTTATTTGACGTTTGGATGGGCTCCAGTAACTCTGAAGAGAGATACGAAGTTTTCGGACGCAGCTGAAGCTGGAAATAGTTTTAAACGAAACAACACGCATTAGCGTTGTTCCTGTGATGTATCTAATGGATCCTTACTTATCTACTATGTTATTTGACGTTTCAACGGACTCCAGTATCTCTGATGTGAGATACGAATTACTCGGACGCAGCAGAAGCTGGAAACAGTTTTGCATGGAACAACTAGTATTAGCGTTGTTCCTGTGATATATCTAATCGATCCTTACTTATCCATCATGTTATTTGACGTCACGATAGACTCCAGTAACTCTGATGTGAAATACGACGTTTTCGGACGGAGCATAAGCTGTAAATAGTTTTAAACGAAACAACACGTATTAGCGTTGTTCCTGTGATGTATCTAATCGATCCTTACTCATCTATCATGTTATTTGACGTTTGGATGGACTCCAGTAACTCTGATGTGAGATACGACGTTCTCGGACGCAGCAGAAGCTGGAAATAGTTTTAAATGAAACAACACGTATTAGCGTTGTTCCTGTGATGTATCTAATCGATCCTTACTCATCTATCATGTTATTTGACGTTTGGATGGACTCCAGTAACTCTGATGTGAGATACGACGTTCTCGGACGCAGCAGAAGCTGGAAATAGTTTTAAACGAAACAACACGTATTAGCGTTGTTCCTGTGATGTATCTAATCGATCCTTACTCATCTATCATGTTATTTGACGTTTGGATGGACTCCAGTAACTCTGATGTGAGATACGACGTTCTCGGACGCAGCAGAAGCTGGAAATAGTTTTAAACGAAACAACACGTATTAGCGTTGTTCCTGTGATGTATCTAATCGATCCTTACTCATCTATCATGTTATTTGACGTTTGGATGGACTCCAGTAACTCTGATGTGAGATACGACGTTCTCGGACGCAGCAGAAGCTGGAAATAGTTTTAAACGAAACAACACGTATTAGCGTTGTTCCTGTGATGTATCTAATCGATCCTTACTCATCTATCATGTTATTTGACGTTTGGATGTACTCCAGTAACTCTGATGTGAGATACAAAGATTTCGGACGGAGCAGAAGCTGGAAATAGTTTTGAACGAAACAACACGCATTAGCGTTGTTCCTGTGATGTATCTAATCGATCCTTACTCATCTATCATGTTATTTGGCGTTTCGATGGACTCCAGTAACTTTGATGAGAGTTACGAAGTTCTCGGTCGCAGCTGAAGCTAGAAATAGTTTTAAACGAAACAACACGCATTAGCGTTGTTCCTGTGATGTATCTGATCGATCCTTACTTATCTATCATGTTATTTGACGTTTGGATGGACTCCAGTAACCCTGATGTGAGATACGAAGTTCTCGAACGCAGCAGAAGCTGGAAATAGTTTTAAAAGAGACAACACGCATTAGCGTTGTTCCTGTGATGTATCTTATCGATCCTTACTCATCTATCATGTTATTTGGCGTTTCGATGGACTCCAGTAACTTTGATGTGAGATACGAAGTTCTGGGACGCAGCAGAAGCTGGAAATAGTTTTAAACGAAACAACACGTATTAGCGTATTTCCTGTGATGTATCTAATCGATCCTTACTTATCTACTATGTTATTTGACGTTTCGATGGACTCCAGTAACTATGATGTGAGATACGAAATTTTCGGACGCAGCAGAAGCTGGAAATAGTTTTACACGAAACAACACGCATTAGCGTTGTTCCTGTGATGTATCTAATGGATCCTGACTCATCTATCATGTTATTTGGCGTTTCGATGGACTCCAGTAACTTTGATGTGAGTTACGAAGTTCTCGGACGCAGTTGAAGCTAGAAATAGTTTTAAACGAAACAACACGCATTAGCGTTGTTCCTGTGATGTATCTAATCGATCCTTACTTATCTATCATGTTATTTGACGTTTGGATGGACTCCAGTAACCCTGATGTGAGATACGAAGTTCTCGAACGCAGCAGAAGCTGGAAATAGTTTTAAAAGAAACAACACGCATTAGCGTTGTTCCTGTGATGTATCTAATCGATCCTTACTCATCTATCATGTTATTTGGCGTTTCGATGGACTCCAGTAACTTTGATGTGAGATACGAAGTTCTGGGACGCAGCAGAAGCTGGAAATAGTTTTAAACGAAACAACACGTATTAGCGTATTTCCTGTGATGTATCTAATCGATCCTTACTTAGCTACTATGTTATTTGACGTTTCGATGGGCTCCAGTAACTCTATTGTGAGATACGAAATTTTCGGACGCAGCAGAAGCTGGAAAGAGTTTTAAACGAAACAACACGTATTAGCGTTGTTCGTGTGATGTATCTAATCGATTCCTTACTCATCTATCATGTTATTTGACGTTTGGATGGACTCCAGTAACTCTGATGTGAGATACAAAGTTTTCGGACGCAGCAGAAGCTGGAAATAGTTTTAAACGAAACAACACGCATTAGCGTTGTTCCTGTGATGTATCTAATCGATCCTTACTCATCTATCATGTTATTTGGCGTTTCGATGGACTCCAGTAACTTTGATGTGAGATACGAAGTTCTCGGACGCAGCTGAAGCTGGAAATAGTTTCAAACGAAACAAAACGTATTAGCGTTGTTCCTGTGATGTATCTAATCGATCCTTACTCATCTATCATGTTATTTGACGTTTGGATGGACTCCAGTAACTCTGATGTGAGATACGACGTTCTCGGACGCAGCAGAAGCTGGAAATAGTTTTAAACGAAACAACACGTATTAGCGTTGTTCCTCTGATGTATCTAATCGATCCTTACTCATCTATCATGTTATTTGACGTTTGGATGTACTCCAGTAACTCTGATGTGAGATACAAAGATTTCGGACGGAGCAGAAGCTGGAAATAGTTTTGAACGAAACAACACGCATTAGCGTTGTTCCTGTGATGTATCTAATCGATCCTTACTCATCTATCATGTTATTTGGCGTTTCGATGGACTTCAGTAACTTTGATGAGAGTTACGAAGTTCTCGGACGTAGCTGAAGCTAGAAATAGTTTTAAACGAAACAACACGCATTAGCGTTGTTCCTGTGATGTATCTGATCGATCCTTACTTATCTATCATGTTATTTGACGTTTGGATGGACTCCAGTAACCCTGATGTGAGATACGAAGTTCTCGAACGCAGCAGAAGATGGAAATAGTTTTAAACGAAACAACACGCATTAGCGTTGTTCCTGTGATGTATCTAATCGATCCTGACTCATCTATCATGTTATTTGGCGTTTCGATGGACTCCAGTAACTTTGATGTGAGATACAAAGTTCTCGGACGCAGCAGAAGTTGGAAATAGTTTTGAACGAAACAACACGTATTAGCGTTGTTCCTGTGATGTATCTAAAGGATCCTTACTTATCTAACATGTTATTTTACGTTTGGATGGACTCCAGTAACTCTGATGTGAGATACAAAGTTTTTGGACGCATCAGAAGCTGGAAATAGTTTTGAACGAAAAAATACGTATTAGCGTTGTTCCTGTGATGTATCTAATCGATCCTTACTAATCTACTATGTTATTTGACGTTTCGATGGACTCCAGTAACTATGATGTGAGATACGAAATTTTCGGACGCAGCAGAAGCTGGAAATAGTTTTACACGAAACAACACGCATTAGCGTTGTTCCTGTGATGTATCTAATGGATCCTGACTCATCTATCATGTTATTTGGCGTTTCGATGGACTCCAGTAACTTTGATGTGAGTTACGAAGTTCTCGGACGCAGTTGAAGCTAGAAATAGTTTTAAACGAAACAACACGCATTAGCGTTGTTCCTGTGATGTATCTAATCGATCCTGACTCATCTATCATGTTATTTGGCGTTTCGATGGACTCCAGTAACTTTGATGTGAGATACGAAGTTCTCGGACGCAGCAGAAGTTGGAAATAGTTTTGAACGAAACAACACGCATTAGCGTTGATCCTGTGATGTATCTAATCGATCCTTACTCATCTGTCAAGTTATTTGGCGTTTCGATGGACTCCAGTAACTTTGATGTGAGATACAAAGTTCTCGGACGCAGCAGAAGTTGGAAATAGTTTTGAACGAAACAACACGTATTAGCGTTGTTCCTGTGATGTATCTAAAGGATCCTTACTTATCTAACATGTTATTTTACGTTTGGATGGACTCCAGTAACTCTGATGTGAGATACAAAGTTTTTGGACGCATCAGAAGCTGGAAATAGTTTTACACGAAACAACACGCATTAGCGTTGTTCCTGTGATGTATCTAATCGATCCTCACTTATCTACTATGTTATTTGACGTTTCGATGGACTCCAGTAACTCTAATGTGAGATACAAAGTTTTTGGACGCATCAGAAGCTGGAAATAGTTTTACACGAAACAACACGCATTAGCGTTGTTCCTGTGATGTATCTAATCGATCCTCACTTATCTACTATGTTATTTGACGTTTCGATGGACTCCAGTAACTATGATGTGAGATACGAAATTTTCGGACGCAGCAGAAGCTGGAAATAGTTTTACACGAAACAACACGCATTAGCGTTGTTCCTGTGATGTATCTAATCGATCCTGACTCATCTATCATGTTATTTGGCGTTTCGATGGACTCCAGTAACTTTGATGTGAGTTACGAAGTTCTCGGACGCAGTTGAAGCTAGAAATAGTATTAAACGAAACAACACGCATTAGCGTTGTTCCTGTGATGTATCTAATCGATCCTTACTTATCTATCATGTTATTTGACGTTTGGATGGACTCCAGTAACACTGATGTGAGATACGAAGTTCTCGAACGCAGCAGAAGCTGGAAATAGTTTTAAAAGAGACAACACGCATTAGCGTTGTTCCTGTGATGTATCTTATCGATCCTTACTCATCTATCATGTTATTTGGCGTTTCGATGGACTCCAGTAACTTTGATGTGAGATACGAAGTTCTGGGACGCAGCAGAAGCTGGAAATAGTTTTAAACGAAACAACACGTATTAGCGTATTTCCTGTGATGTATCTAATCGATCCTTACTTATCTACTATGTTATTTGACGTTTCGATGGACTCCAGTAACTATGATGTGAGATACGAAATTCTCGGACGCAGCAGAAGCTGGAAATAGTTTTAAACGAAACAACACGCATTAGCGTTGATCCTGTGATGTATCTAATCGATGATTACTCATCTATCAAGTTATTTGACGTTTGGATGGACTCCAGTAACTCTGATGTGAGATACAAAGTTCTCGGACGCAGCAGAAGTTGGAAATAGTTTTGAACGAAACAACACGTATTAGCGTTGTTCCTGTGATGTATCTAAAGGATCCTTACTTATCTAACATGTTATTTTACGTTTGGATAGACTCCAGTAACTCTGATGTGAGATACAAAGTTTTTGGACGCATCAGAAGCTGGAAATAGTTTTGAACGGAACAATACGTATTAGCGTTGTTCCTGTGATGTATCTAATCGATCCTTACTTATCTACTATTTTATTTGACGTTTCGATGGACTCCAGTAACTATGATGTGAGATACGAAATTTTCGGACGCAGCAGAAGCTGGAAATAGTTTTACACGAAACAACACGCATTAGCGTTGTTCCTGTGATGTATCAAATCGATCCTTACATATCTACTATGTTATTTGACGTTTCGATGGACTCCAGTAACTATGATGTGAGATACGAAGTTGTCGGACGCAGCAGAAGCTGGAAATAGTTTTAAAGGAAACAACACGCATTAGCGTTGTTCCTGTGATGTATCTAATCGATCCTTACTCATCTATCATGTTATTTGACGTTTGGATGGGCTCCAGTAACTATGAAGTGAGATACGAAGTTCTCGGACGCAGCTGAAGCCGGAAATAGTTTTAAACGAAACAACACGAATTAGCGTTGTTCGTGTGCTGTATCTAATCGATCCTTACTTATCTATCATGTTATTTGACGTTTGGATGGACTCCAGTAACCCTGATGTGAGATACGAAGTTTTCTGACACAGGAGGAGCTGGGAATAGTTTTAAACGAAACAACACGTATTAGCGTTGTTCCTGTGATGTATCTAATTGATCCTTACTCATCTATCATGTTATTTGATGTTTGGATGGGCTCCAGTAACTCTGAAGAGAGATACGAAGTTTTCGGACGCAGCTGAAGCTGGAAATAGTTTTAAACGAAACAACACGCATTAGCGTTGTTCCTGTGATGTATCTAATGGATCCTTACTTATCTACTATGTTATTTGACGTTTCAACGGACTCCAGTATCTCTGATGTGAGATACGAATTACTCGGACGCAGCAGAAGCTGGAAACAGTTTTGCATGGAACAACTAGTATTAGCGTTGTTCCTGTGATATATCTAATCGATCCTTACTTATCCATCATGTTATTTGACGTCACGATAGACTCCAGTAACTCTGATGTGAAATACGACGTTTTCGGACGCAGCATAAGCTGTAAATAGTTTTAAACGAAACAACACGTATTAGCGTTGTTCCTGTGATGTATCTAATCGATCCTTACTCATCTATCATGTTATTTGACGTTTGGATGGACTCCAGTAACTCTGATGTGAGATACGACGTTCTCGGACGCAGCAGAAGCTGGAAATAGTTTTAAACGAAACAACACGTATTAGCGTTGTTCCTGTGATGTATCTAATCGATCCTTACTCATCTATCATGTTATTTGACGTTTGGATGGACTCCAGTAACTCTGATGTGAGATACGACGTTCTCGGACGCAGCAGAAGCTGGAAATAGTTTTAAACGAAACAACACGTATTAGCGTTGTTCCTGTGATGTATCTAATCGATCCTTACTCATCTATCATGTTATTTGACGTTTGGATGGACTCCAGTAACTCTGATGTGAGATACGACGTTCTCGGACGCAGCAGAAGCTGGAAATAGTTTTAAACGAAACAACACGTATTAGCGTTGTTCCTGTGATGTATCTAATCGATCCTTACTCATCTATCATGTTATTTGACGTTTGGATGGACTCCAGTAACTCTGATGTGAGATACGACGTTCTCGGACGCAGCAGAAGCTGGAAATAGTTTTAAACGAAACAACACTTATTAGCGTTGTTCCTGTGATGTATCTAATCGATCCTTACTCATCTATCATGTTATTTGACGTTTGGATGTACTCCAGTAACTCTGATGTGAGATACAAAGATTTCGGACGGAGCAGAAGCTGGAAATAGTTTTGAACGAAACAACACGCATTAGCGTTGTTCCTGTGATGTATCTAATCGATCCTTACTCATCTATCATGTTATTTGGCGTTTCGATGGACTCCAGTAACTTTGATGAGAGTTACGAAGTTCTCGGTCGCAGCTGAAGCTAGAAATAGTTTTAAACGAAACAACACGCATTAGCGTTGTTCCTGTGATGTATCTGATCGATCCTTACTTATCTATCATGTTATTTGACGTTTGGATGGACTCCAGTAACCCTGATGTGAGATACGAAGTTCTCGAACGCAGCAGAAGCTGGAAATAGTTTTAAAAGAGACAACACGCATTAGCGTTGTTCCTGTGATGTATCTTATCGATCCTTACTCATCTATCATGTTATTTGGCGTTTCGATGGACTCCAGTAACTTTGATGTGAGATACGAAGTTCTGGGACGCAGCAGAAGCTGGAAATAGTTTTAAACGAAACAACACGTATTAGCGTATTTCCTGTGATGTATCTAATCGATCCTTACTTATCTACTATGTTATTTGACGTTTCGATGGACTCCAGTAACTATGATGTGAGATACGAAATTCTCGGACGCAGCAGAAGCTGGAAATAGTTTTAAACGAAACAACACGCATTAGCGTTGATCCTGTGATGTATCTAATCGATGATTACTCATCTATCAAGTTATTTGACGTTTGGATGGACTCCAGTAACTCTGATGTGAGATACAAAGTTCTCGGACGCAGCAGAAGTTGGAAATAGTTTTGAACGAAACAACACGTATTAGCGTTGTTCCTGTGATGTATCTAAAGGATCCTTACTTATCTAACATGTTATTTTACGTTTGGATAGACTCCAGTAACTCTGATGTGAGATACAAAGTTTTTGGACGCATCAGAAGCTGGAAATAGTTTTGAACGGAACAATACGTATTAGCGTTGTTCCTGTGATGTATCTAATCGATCCTTACTTATCTACTATGTTATTTGACGTTTCGATGGACTCCAGTAACTATGATGTGAGATACGAAATTTTCGGACGCAGCAGAAGCTGGAAATAGTTTTACACGAAACAACACGCATTAGCGTTGTTCCTGTGATGTATCAAATCGATCCTTACATATCTACTATGTTATTTGACGTTTCGATGGACTCCAGTAACTATGATGTGAGATACGAAGTTGTCGGACGCAGCAGAAGCTGGAAATAGTTTTAAAGGAAACAACACGCATTAGCGTTGTTCCTGTGATGTATCTAATCGATCCTTACTCATCTATCATGTTATTTGACGTTTGGATGGGCTCCAGTAACTATGAAGTGAGATACGAAGTTCTCGGACGCAGCTGAAGCCGGAAATAGTTCTAAACGAAACAACACGAATTAGCGTTGTTCGTGTGCTGTATCTAATCGATCCTTACTTATCTATCATGTTATTTGACGTTTGGATGGACTCCAGTAACCCTGATGTGAGATACGAAGTTTTCTGACACAGGAGGAGCTGGGAATAGTTTTAAACGAAACAACACGTATTAGCGTTGTTCCTGTGATGTATCTAATTGATCCTTACTCATCTATCATGTTATTTGACGTTTGGATGGGCTCCAGTAACTCTGAAGAGAGATACGAAGCTTTCGGACGCAGCTGAAGCTGGAAATAGTTTTAAACGAAACAACACGCATTAGCGTTGTTCCTGTGATGTATCTAATGGATCCTTACTTATCTACTATGTTATTTGACGTTTCAACCGACTCCAGTATCTCTGATGTGAGATACGAATTACTCGGACGCAGCAGAAGCTGGAAACAGTTTTGCATGGAACAACTAGTATTAGCGTTGTTCCTGTGATATATCTAATCGATCCTTACTTATCCATCATGTTATTTGACGTCACGATAGACTCCAGTAACTCTGATGTGAAATACGACGTTTTCGGACGCAGCATAAGCTGTAAATAGTTTTAAACGAAACAACACGTATTAGCGTTGTTCCTGTGATGTATCTAATCGATCCTTACTCATCTATCATGTTATTTGACGTTTGGATGGACTCCAGTAACTCTGATGTGAGATACGACGTTCTCGGACGCAGCAGAAGCTGGAAATAGTTTTAAACGAAACAACACGTATTAGCGTTGTTCCTGTGATGTATCTAATCGATCCTTACTCATCTATCATGTTATTTGACGTTTGGATGGACTCCAGTAACTCTGATGTGAGATACAAAGATTTCGGACGGAGCAGAAGCTGGAAATAGTTTTGAACGAAACAACACGCATTAGCGTTGTTCCTGTGATGTATCTAATCGATCCTTACTCATCTATCATGTTATTTGGCGTTTCGATGGACTCCAGTAACTTTGATGAGAGTTACGAAGTTCTCGGTCGCAGCTGAAGCTAGAAATAGTTTTAAACGAAACAACACGCATTAGCGTTGTTCCTGTGATGTATCTGATCGATCCTTACTTATCTATCATGTTATTTGACGTTTGGATGGACTCCAGTAACCCTGATGTGAGATACGAAGTTCTCGAACGCAGCAGAAGCTGGAAATAGTTTTAAAAGAGACAACACGCATTAGCGTTGTTCCTGTGATGTATCTTATCGATCCTTACTCATCTATCATGTTATTTGGCGTTTCGATGGACTCCAGTAACTTTGATGTGAGATACGAAGTTCTGGGACGCAGCAGAAGCTGGAAATAGTTTTAAACGAAACAACACGTATTAGCGTATTTCCTGTGATGTATATAATCGATCCTTACTTATCTACTATGTTATTTGACGTTTCGATGGACTCCAGTAACTATGATGTGAGATACGAAATTTTCGGACGCAGCAGAAGCTGGAAATAGTTTTACACGAAACAACACGCATTAGCGTTGTTCCTGTGATGTATCTAATGGATCCTGACTCATCTATCATGTTATTTGGCGTTTCGATGGACTCCAGTAACTTTGATGTGAGTTACGAAGTTCTCGGACGCAGTTGAAGCTAGAAATAGTTTTAAACGAAACAACACGCATTAGCGTTGTTCCTGTGATGTATCTAATCGATCCTTACTTATCTATCATGTTATTTGACGTTTGGATGGACTCCAGTAACCCTGATGTGAGATACGAAGTTCTCGAACGCAGCAGAAGCTGGAAATAGTTTTAAAAGAAACAACACGCATTAGCGTTGTTCCTGTGATGTATCTAATCGATCCTTACTCATCTATCATGTTATTTGGCGTTTCGATGGACTCCAGTAACTTTGATGTGAGATACGAAGTTCTGGGACGCAGCAGAAGCTGGAAATAGTTTTAAACGAAACAACACGTATTAGCGTATTTCCTGTGATGTATCTAATCGATCCTTACTTAGCTACTATGTTATTTGACGTTTCGATGGGCTCCAGTAACTCTATTGTGAGATACGAAATTTTCGGACGCAGCAGAAGCTGGAAAGAGTTTTAAACGAAACAACACGTATTAGCGTTGTTCGTGTGATGTATCTAATCGATTCCTTACTCATCTATCATGTTATTTGACGTTTGGATGGACTCCAGTAACTCTGATGTGAGATACAAAGTTTTCGGACGCAGCAGAAGCTGGAAATAGTTTTAAACGAAACAACACGCATTAGCGTTGTTCCTGTGATGTATCTAATCGATCCTTACTCATCTATCATGTTATTTGGCGTTTCGATGGACTCCAGTAACTTTGATGTGAGATACGAAGTTCTCGGACGCAGCTGAAGCTGGAAATAGTTTCAAACGAAACAAAACGTATTAGCGTTGTTCCTGTGATGTATCTAATCGATCCTTACTCATCTATCATGTTATTTGACGTTTGGATGGACTCCAGTAACTCTGATGTGAGATACGACGTTCTCGGACGCAGCAGAAGCTGGAAATAGTTTTAAACGAAACAACACGTATTAGCGTTGTTCCTCTGATGTATCTAATCGATCCTTACTCATCTATCATGTTATTTGACGTTTGGATGTACTCCAGTAACTCTGATGTGAGATACAAAGATTTCGGACGGAGCAGAAGCTGGAAATAGTTTTGAACGAAACAACACGCATTAGCGTTGTTCCTGTGATGTATCTAATCGATCCTTACTCATCTATCATGTTATTTGGCGTTTCGATGGACTTCAGTAACTTTGATGAGAGTTACGAAGTTCTCGGACGTAGCTGAAGCTAGAAATAGTTTTAAACGAAACAACACGCATTAGCGTTGTTCCTGTGATGTATCTGATCGATCCTTACTTATCTATCATGTTATTTGACGTTTGGATGGACTCCAGTAACCCTGATGTGAGATACGAAGTTCTCGAACGCAGCAGAAGATGGAAATAGTTTTAAACGAAACAACACGCATTAGCGTTGTTCCTGTGATGTATCTAATCGATCCTGACTCATCTATCATGTTATTTGGCGTTTCGATGGACTCCAGTAACTTTGATGTGAGATACAAAGTTCTCGGACGCAGCAGAAGTTGGAAATAGTTTTGAACGAAACAACACGTATTAGCGTTGTTCCTGTGATGTATCTAAAGGATCCTTACTTATCTAACATGTTATTTTACGTTTGGATGGACTCCAGTAACTCTGATGTGAGATACAAAGTTTTTGGACGCATCAGAAGCTGGAAATAGTTTTGAACGAAAAAATACGTATTAGCGTTGTTCCTGTGATGTATCTAATCGATCCTTACTAATCTACTATGTTATTTGACGTTTCGATGGACTCCAGTAACTATGATGTGAGATACGAAATTTTCGGACGCAGCAGAAGCTGGAAATAGTTTTACACGAAACAACACGCATTAGCGTTGTTCCTGTGATGTATCTAATGGATCCTGACTCATCTATCATGTTATTTGGCGTTTCGATGGACTCCAGTAACTTTGATGTGAGTTACGAAGTTCTCGGACGCAGTTGAAGCTAGAAATAGTTTTAAACGAAACAACACGCATTAGCGTTGTTCCTGTGATGTATCTAATCGATCCTGACTCATCTATCATGTTATTTGGCGTTTCGATGGACTCCAGTAACTTTGATGTGAGATACGAAGTTCTCGGACGCAGCAGAAGTTGGAAATAGTTTTGAACGAAACAACACGCATTAGCGTTGATCCTGTGATGTATCTAATCGATCCTTACTCATCTATCAAGTTATTTGGCGTTTCGATGGACTCCAGTAACTTTGATGTGAGATACAAAGTTCTCGGACGCAGCAGAAGTTGGAAATAGTTTTGAACGAAACAACACGTATTAGCGTTGTTCCTGTGATGTATCTAAAGGATCCTTACTTATCTAACATGTTATTTTACGTTTGGATGGACTCCAGTAACTCTGATGTGAGATACAAAGTTTTTGGACGCATCAGAAGCTGGAAATAGTTTTACACGAAACAACACGCATTAGCGTTGTTCCTGTGATGTATCTAATCGATCCTCACTTATCTACTATGTTATTTGACGTTTCGATGGACTCCAGTAACTCTAATGTGAGATACAAAGTTTTTGGACGCATCAGAAGCTGGAAATAGTTTTACACGAAACAACACGCATTAGCGTTGTTCCTGTGATGTATCTAATCGATCCTCACTTATCTACTATGTTATTTGACGTTTCGATGGACTCCAGTAACTATGATGTGAGATACGAAATTTTCGGACGCAGCAGAAGCTGGAAATAGTTTTACACGAAACAACACGCATTAGCGTTGTTCCTGTGATGTATCTAATCGATCCTGACTCATCTATCATGTTATTTGGCGTTTCGATGGACTCCAGTAACTTTGATGTGAGTTACGAAGTTCTCGGACGCAGTTGAAGCTAGAAATAGTATTAAACGAAACAACACGCATTAGCGTTGTTCCTGTGATGTATCTAATCGATCCTTACTTATCTATCATGTTATTTGACGTTTGGATGGACTCCAGTAACACTGATGTGAGATACGAAGTTCTCGAACGCAGCAGAAGCTGGAAATAGTTTTAAAAGAGACAACACGCATTAGCGTTGTTCCTGTGATGTATCTTATCGATCCTTACTCATCTATCATGTTATTTGGCGTTTCGATGGACTCCAGTAACTTTGATGTGAGATACGAAGTTCTGGGACGCAGCAGAAGCTGGAAATAGTTTTAAACGAAACAACACGTATTAGCGTATTTCCTGTGATGTATCTAATCGATCCTTACTTATCTACTATGTTATTTGACGTTTCGATGGACTCCAGTAACTATGATGTGAGATACGAAATTCTCGGACGCAGCAGAAGCTGGAAATAGTTTTAAACGAAACAACACGCATTAGCGTTGATCCTGTGATGTATCTAATCGATGATTACTCATCTATCAAGTTATTTGACGTTTGGATGGACTCCAGTAACTCTGATGTGAGATACAAAGTTCTCGGACGCAGCAGAAGTTGGAAATAGTTTTGAACGAAACAACACGTATTAGCGTTGTTCCTGTGATGTATCTAAAGGATCCTTACTTATCTAACATGTTATTTTACGTTTGGATAGACTCCAGTAACTCTGATGTGAGATACAAAGTTTTTGGACGCATCAGAAGCTGGAAATAGTTTTGAACGGAACAATACGTATTAGCGTTGTTCCTGTGATGTATCTAATCGATCCTTACTTATCTACTATTTTATTTGACGTTTCGATGGACTCCAGTAACTATGATGTGAGATACGAAATTTTCGGACGCAGCAGAAGCTGGAAATAGTTTTACACGAAACAACACGCATTAGCGTTGTTCCTGTGATGTATCAAATCGATCCTTACATATCTACTATGTTATTTGACGTTTCGATGGACTCCAGTAACTATGATGTGAGATACGAAGTTGTCGGACGCAGCAGAAGCTGGAAATAGTTTTAAAGGAAACAACACGCATTAGCGTTGTTCCTGTGATGTATCTAATCGATCCTTACTCATCTATCATGTTATTTGACGTTTGGATGGGCTCCAGTAACTATGAAGTGAGATACGAAGTTCTCGGACGCAGCTGAAGCCGGAAATAGTTTTAAACGAAACAACACGAATTAGCGTTGTTCGTGTGCTGTATCTAATCGATCCTTACTTATCTATCATGTTATTTGACGTTTGGATGGACTCCAGTAACCCTGATGTGAGATACGAAGTTTTCTGACACAGGAGGAGCTGGGAATAGTTTTAAACGAAACAACACGTATTAGCGTTGTTCCTGTGATGTATCTAATTGATCCTTACTCATCTATCATGTTATTTGACGTTTGGATGGGCTCCAGTAACTCTGAAGAGAGATACGAAGTTTTCGGACGCAGCTGAAGCTGGAAATAGTTTTAAACGAAACAACACGCATTAGCGTTGTTCCTGTGATGTATCTAATGGATCCTTACTTATCTACTATGTTATTTGACGTTTCAACGGACTCCAGTATCTCTGATGTGAGATACGAATTACTCGGACGCAGCAGAAGCTGGAAACAGTTTTGCATGGAACAACTAGTATTAGCGTTGTTCCTGTGATATATCTAATCGATCCTTACTTATCCATCATGTTATTTGACGTCACGATAGACTCCAGTAACTCTGATGTGAAATACGACGTTTTCGGACGCAGCATAAGCTGTAAATAGTTTTAAACGAAACAACACGTATTAGCGTTGTTCCTGTGATGTATCTAATCGATCCTTACTCATCTATCATGTTATTTGACGTTTGGATGGACTCCAGTAACTCTGATGTGAGATACGACGTTCTCGGACGCAGCAGAAGCTGGAAATAGTTTTAAACGAAACAACACGTATTAGCGTTGTTCCTGTGATGTATCTAATCGATCCTTACTCATCTATCATGTTATTTGACGTTTGGATGGACTCCAGTAACTCTGATGTGAGATACGACGTTCTCGGACGCAGCAGAAGCTGGAAATAGTTTTAAACGAAACAACACGTATTAGCGTTGTTCCTGTGATGTATCTAATCGATCCTTACTCATCTATCATGTTATTTGACGTTTGGATGGACTCCAGTAACTCTGATGTGAGATACGACGTTCTCGGACGCAGCAGAAGCTGGAAATAGTTTTAAACGAAACAACACGTATTAGCGTTGTTCCTGTGATGTATCTAATCGATCCTTACTCATCTATCATGTTATTTGACGTTTGGATGGACTCCAGTAACTCTGATGTGAGATACGACGTTCTCGGACGCAGCAGAAGCTGGAAATAGTTTTAAACGAAACAACACTTATTAGCGTTGTTCCTGTGATGTATCTAATCGATCCTTACTCATCTATCATGTTATTTGACGTTTGGATGTACTCCAGTAACTCTGATGTGAGATACAAAGATTTCGGACGGAGCAGAAGCTGGAAATAGTTTTGAACGAAACAACACGCATTAGCGTTGTTCCTGTGATGTATCTAATCGATCCTTACTCATCTATCATGTTATTTGGCGTTTCGATGGACTCCAGTAACTTTGATGAGAGTTACGAAGTTCTCGGTCGCAGCTGAAGCTAGAAATAGTTTTAAACGAAACAACACGCATTAGCGTTGTTCCTGTGATGTATCTGATCGATCCTTACTTATCTATCATGTTATTTGACGTTTGGATGGACTCCAGTAACCCTGATGTGAGATACGAAGTTCTCGAACGCAGCAGAAGCTGGAAATAGTTTTAAAAGAGACAACACGCATTAGCGTTGTTCCTGTGATGTATCTTATCGATCCTTACTCATCTATCATGTTATTTGGCGTTTCGATGGACTCCAGTAACTTTGATGTGAGATACGAAGTTCTGGGACGCAGCAGAAGCTGGAAATAGTTTTAAACGAAACAACACGTATTAGCGTATTTCCTGTGATGTATCTAATCGATCCTTACTTATCTACTATGTTATTTGACGTTTCGATGGACTCCAGTAACTATGATGTGAGATACGAAATTCTCGGACGCAGCAGAAGCTGGAAATAGTTTTAAACGAAACAACACGCATTAGCGTTGATCCTGTGATGTATCTAATCGATGATTACTCATCTATCAAGTTATTTGACGTTTGGATGGACTCCAGTAACTCTGATGTGAGATACAAAGTTCTCGGACGCAGCAGAAGTTGGAAATAGTTTTGAACGAAACAACACGTATTAGCGTTGTTCCTGTGATGTATCTAAAGGATCCTTACTTATCTAACATGTTATTTTACGTTTGGATAGACTCCAGTAACTCTGATGTGAGATACAAAGTTTTTGGACGCATCAGAAGCTGGAAATAGTTTTGAACGGAACAATACGTATTAGCGTTGTTCCTGTGATGTATCTAATCGATCCTTACTTATCTACTATGTTATTTGACGTTTCGATGGACTCCAGTAACTATGATGTGAGATACGAAATTTTCGGACGCAGCAGAAGCTGGAAATAGTTTTACACGAAACAACACGCATTAGCGTTGTTCCTGTGATGTATCAAATCGATCCTTACATATCTACTATGTTATTTGACGTTTCGATGGACTCCAGTAACTATGATGTGAGATACGAAGTTGTCGGACGCAGCAGAAGCTGGAAATAGTTTTAAAGGAAACAACACGCATTAGCGTTGTTCCTGTGATGTATCTAATCGATCCTTACTCATCTATCATGTTATTTGACGTTTGGATGGGCTCCAGTAACTATGAAGTGAGATACGAAGTTCTCGGACGCAGCTGAAGCCGGAAATAGTTCTAAACGAAACAACACGAATTAGCGTTGTTCGTGTGCTGTATCTAATCGATCCTTACTTATCTATCATGTTATTTGACGTTTGGATGGACTCCAGTAACCCTGATGTGAGATACGAAGTTTTCTGACACAGGAGGAGCTGGGAATAGTTTTAAACGAAACAACACGTATTAGCGTTGTTCCTGTGATGTATCTAATTGATCCTTACTCATCTATCATGTTATTTGACGTTTGGATGGGCTCCAGTAACTCTGAAGAGAGATACGAAGCTTTCGGACGCAGCTGAAGCTGGAAATAGTTTTAAACGAAACAACACGCATTAGCGTTGTTCCTGTGATGTATCTAATGGATCCTTACTTATCTACTATGTTATTTGACGTTTCAACCGACTCCAGTATCTCTGATGTGAGATACGAATTACTCGGACGCAGCAGAAGCTGGAAACAGTTTTGCATGGAACAACTAGTATTAGCGTTGTTCCTGTGATATATCTAATCGATCCTTACTTATCCATCATGTTATTTGACGTCACGATAGACTCCAGTAACTCTGATGTGAAATACGACGTTTTCGGACGCAGCATAAGCTGTAAATAGTTTTAAACGAAACAACACGTATTAGCGTTGTTCCTGTGATGTATCTAATCGATCCTTACTCATCTATCATGTTATTTGACGTTTGGATGGACTCCAGTAACTCTGATGTGAGATACGACGTTCTCGGACGCAGCAGAAGCTGGAAATAGTTTTAAACGAAACAACACGTATTAGCGTTGTTCCTGTGATGTATCTAATCGATCCTTACTCATCTATCATGTTATTTGACGTTTGGATGGACTCCAGTAACTCTGATGTGAGATACGACGTTCTCGGACGCAGCAGAAGCTGGAAATAGTTTTAAACGAAACAACACGTATTAGCGTTGTTCCTGTGATGTATCTAATCGATCCTTACTCATCTATCATGTTATTTGACGTTTGGATGGACTCCAGTAACTCTGATGTGAGATACGACGTTCTCGGACGCAGCAGAAGCTGGAAATAGTTTTAAACGAAACAACACGTATTAGCGTTGTTCCTGTGATGTATCTAATCGATCCTTACTCATCTATCATGTTATTTGACGTTTGGATGGACTCCAGTAACTCTGATGTGAGATACGACGTTCTCGGACGCAGCAGAAGCTGGAAATAATTTTAAACGAAACAACACGTATTAGCGTTGTTCCTGTGATGTATCTAATCGATCCTTACTCATCTATCATGTTATTTGACGTTTGGATGTACTCCAGTAACTCTGATGTGAGATACAAAGATTTCGGACGGAGCAGAAGCTGGAAATAGTTTTGAACGAAACAACACGCATTAGCGTTGTTCCTGTGATGTATCTAATCGATCCTTACTCATCTATCATGTTATTTGGCGTTTCGATGGACTCCAGTAACTTTGATGAGAGTTACGAAGTTCTCGGTCGCAGCTGAAGCTAGAAATAGTTTTAAACGAAACAACACGCATTAGCGTTGTTCCTGTGATGTATCTGATCGATCCTTACTTATCTATCATGTTATTTGACGTTTGGATGGACTCCAGTAACCCTGATGTGAGATACGAAGTTCTCGAACGCAGCAGAAGCTGGAAATAGTTTTAAACGAAACAACACGCATTAGTGTTGTTCCTGTGATGTATCTAATCGATCCTTACTCATCTATCATGTTATTTGGCGTTTCGATGGACTCCAGTAACTTTGATGTGAGATACGAAGTTCTCGGACGCAGCAGAAGCTGGAAATAGTTTTAAACGAAACAACACGTATTAGCGTATTTCCTGTGATGTATCTAATCGATCCTTACTTATCTACTATGTTATTTGACGTTTCGATGGACTCCAGTAACTCTGATGTGAGATACGAAATTCTCGGACGCAGCAGAAGCTGTAAATAGTTTTAAACGAAACAACACGTATTAGCGTTGTTCCTGTGATGTATCTAATCGATCCTTACTCATCTATCATGTTATTTGACGTTTGGATGGACTCCAGTAACTCTGATGTGAGATACGACGTTCTCGGACGCAGCAGAAGCTGGAAATAGTTTTAAAGGAAACAACACGCATTAGCGTTGTTCCTGTGATGTATCTAATCGATCCTTACTCATCTATCATGTTATTTGACGTTTGGATGGGCTCCAGTAACTCTGAAGTGAGATACGAAGTTCTCGGACGCAGCTGAAGCCGGAAATAGTTTTAAACGAAACAACACGAATTAGCGTTGTTCGTGTGCTGTATCTAATCGATCCTTACTTATCTATCATGTTATTTGACGTTTGGATGGACTCCAGTAACCCTGATGTGAGATACGAAGTTTTCTGACACAGGAGGAGCTGGGAATAGTTTTAAACGAAACAACACGTATTAGCGTTGTTCCTGTGATGTATCTAATTGATCCATACTCATCTATCATGTTATTTGACGTTTGGATGGGCTCCAGTAACTCTGAAGAGAGATACGAAGTTTTCGGACGCAGCTGAAGCTGGAAATAGTTTTAAACGAAACAACACGCATTAGCGTTGTTCCTGTGATGTATCTAATGGATCCTTAATTATCTACTATGTTATTTGACGTTTCAACGGACTCCAGTATCTCTGATGTGAGATACGAATTACTCGGACGCAGCAGAAGCTGGAAACAGTTTTGCATGGAACAACTAGTATTAGCGTTGTTCCTGTGATATATCTAATCGATCCTTACTCATCTATCATGTTATTTGACGTTTGGATGGACTCCAGTAACTCTGATGTGAGATACGACGTTCTCGGACGCAGCAGAAGCTGGAAATAGTTTTAAACGAAACAACACGTATTAGCGTTGTTCCTGTGATGTATCTAATCGATCCTTACTCATCTATCATGTTATTTGACGTTTGGATGGACTCTAGTAACTCTGATGTGAGATACGACGTTCTCGGACGCAGCAGAAGCTGGAAATAGTTTCAAACGAAACAACACGTATTAGCGTTGTTCCTGTGATGTATCTAATCGATCCTTACTCATCTATCATGTTATTTGACGTTTGGATGGACTCCAGTAACTCTGATGTGAGATACGACGTTCTCGGACGCAGCAGAAGCTGGAAATAGTTTTAAACGAAACAACACGTATTAGCGTTGTTCCTGTGATGTATCTAATCGATCCTTACTCATCTATCATGTTATTTGACGTTTGGATGGACTCCAGTAACTCTGATGTGAGATACGACGTTCTCGGACGCAGCAGAAGCTGGAAATAGTTTTAAACGAAACAACACGTATTAGCGTTGTTCCTGTGATGTATCTAATCGATCCTTACTCATCTATCATGTTATTTGACGTTTGGATGTACTCCAGTAACTCTGATGTGAGATACAAAGATTTCGGACGGAGCAGAAGCTGGAAATAGTTTTGAACGAAACAACACGCATTAGCGTTGTTCCTGTGATGTATCTAATCGATCCTTACTCATCTATCATGTTATTTGGCGTTTCGATGGACTCCAGTAACTTTGATGAGAGTTACGAAGTTCTCGGACGCAGCTGAAGCTAGAAATAGTTTTAAACGAAACAACACGCATTAGCGTTGTTCCTGTGATGTATCTGATCGATCCTTACTTATCTATCATGTTATTTGACGTTTGGATGGACTCCAGTAACCCTGATGTGAGATACGAAGTTCTCGAACGCAGCAGAAGCTGGAAATAGTTTTAAACAAAACAACACGCATTAGCGTTGTTCCTGTGATGTATCTAATCGATCCTTACTCATCTATCATGTTATTTGGCGTTTCGATGGACTCCAGTAACTTTGATGTGAGATACGAAGTTCTCGGACGCAGCAGAAGCTGGAAATAGTTTTAAACGAAACAACACGTATTAGCGTATTTCCTGTGATGTATCTAATCGATCCTTACTTATCTACTATGTTATTTGACGTTTCGATGGACTCCAGTAACTCTGATGTGAGATACGAAATTCTCGGACGCAGCAGAAGCTGGAAATAGTTTTAAACGAAACAACACGCATTAGCGTTTATCCTGTGATGTATCTAATCGATCCTTACTCATCTATCAAGTTATTTGACGTTTGGATGGACTCCAGTAACTCTGATGTGAGATACAAAGTTCTGGGACGCAGCAGAAGTTGGAAATAGTTTTGAACGAAACAACACGTATTAGCGTTGTTCCTGTGATGTATCTAAAGGATCCTTACTTATCTAACATGTTATTTTACGTTTGGATTAACTCCAGTAACTCTGATGTTAGATACAAAGTTTTTGGACGCATCAGAAGCTGGAAATAGTTTTGAACGAAACAATACGTATTAGCGTTGTTCCTGTGATGTATCTAATCGATCCTTACTTATCTACTATGTTATTTGACGTTTCGATGGACTCCAGTAACTATGATATGAGATACGAAATTTTCGGACGCAGCAGAAGCTGGAAATAGTTTTACACGAAACAACACGCATTAGCGTTGTTCCTGTGATGTATCTAATCGATCCTTACTTATCTACTATGTTATTTGACGTTTCGATGGACTCCAGTAACTATGATGTGAGATACGAAATTTTCGGACGCAGCAGAAGCTGGAAATAGTTTTACACGAAACAACACGCATTAGCGTTGTTCCTGTGATGTATCTAATGGATCCTGACTCATCTATCATGTTATTTGGCGTTTCGATGGACTCCAGTAACTTTGATGTGAGTTACGAAGTTCTCGGACGCAGTTGAAGCTAGAAATAGTTTTAAACGAAACAACACGCATTAGCGTTGTTCCTGTGATGTATCTAATCGATCCTTACTTATCTATCATGTTATTTGACGTTTGGATGGACTCCAGTAACCCTGATGTGAGATACGAAGTTCTCGAACGCAGCAGAAGCTGGAAATAGTTTTAAAAGAAACAACACGCATTAGCGTTGTTCCTGTGATGTATCTAATCGATCCTTACTCATCTATCATGTTATTTGGCGTTTCGATGGACTCCAGTAACTTTGATGTGAGATACGAAGTTCTGGGACGCAGCAGAAGCTGGAAATAGTTTTAAACGAAACAACACGTATTAGCGTATTTCCTGTGATGTATCTAATCGATCCTTACTTAGCTACTATGTTATTTGACGTTTCGATGGGCTCCAGTAACTCTATTGTGAGATACGAAATTTTCGGACGCAGCAGAAGCTGGAAATAGTTTTAAACGAAACAACACGTATTAGCGTTGTTCGTGTGATGTATCTAATCGATTCCTTACTCATCTATCATGTTATTTGACGTTTGGATGGACTCCAGTAACTCTGATGTGAGATACAAAGTTTTCGGACGCAGCAGAAGCTGGAAATAGTTTTAAACGAAACAACACGCATTAGCGTTGTTCCTGTGATGTATCTAATCGATCCTTACTCATCTATCATGTTATTTGGCGTTTCGATGGACTCCAGTAACTTTGATGTGAGATACGAAGTTCTCGGACGCAGCTGAAGCTGGAAATAGTTTTAAACGAAACAAAACGTATTAGCGTTGTTCCTGTGATGTATCTAATCGATCCTTACTCATCTATCATGTTATTTGACGTTTGGATGGACTCCAGTAACTCTGATGTGAGATACGACGTTCTCGGACGCAGCAAAAGCTGGAAATAGTTTTAAACGAAACAACACGTATTAGCGTTGTTCCTCTGATGTATCTAATCGATCCTTACTCATCTATCATGTTATTTGACGTTTGGATGTACTCCAGTAACTCTGATGTGAGATACAAAGATTTCGGACGGAGCAGAAGCTGGAAATAGTTTTGAACGAAACAACACGCATTAGCGTTGTTCCTGTGATGTATCTAATCGATCCTTACTCATCTATCATGTTATTTGGCGTTTCGATGGACTTCAGTAACTTTGATGAGAGTTACGAAGTTCTCGGACGCAGCTGAAGCTAGAAATAGTTTTAAACGAAACAACACGCATTAGCGTTGTTCCTGTGATGTATCTGATCGATCCTTACTTATCTATCATGTTATTTGACGTTTGGATGGACTCCAGTAACCCTGATGTGAGATACGAAGTTCTCGAACGCAGCAGAAGCTGGAAATAGTTTTAAACGAAACAACACGCATTAGCGTTGTTCCTGTGATGTATCTAATCGATCCTGACTCATCTATCATGTTATTTGGCGTTTCGATGGACTCCAGTAACTTTGATGTGAGTTACGAAGTTCTCGGACGCAGCAGAAGCTGGAAATAGTTTTACACGAAACAACACGCATTAGCGTTGTTCCTGTGATGTATCTAATGGATCCTGACTCATCTATCATGTTATTTGGCGTTTCGATGGACTCCAGTAACTTTGATGTGAGTTACGAAGTTCTCGGACGCAGTTGAAGCTAGAAATAGTTTTAAACGAAACAACACGCATTAGCGTTGTTCCTGTGATGTATCTAATCGATCCTTACTCATCTATCATGTTATTTGGCGTTTCGATGGACTCCAGTAACTTTGATGTGAGATACGAAGTTCTCGGACGCAGCAGAAGTTGGAAATAGTTTTGAACGAAACAACACGCATTAGCGTTGATCCTGTGATGTATCTAATCGATCCTTACTCATCTATCAAGTTATTTGGCGTTTCGATGGACTCCAGTAACTTTGATGTGAGATACAAAGTTCTCGGACGCAGCAGAAGTTGGAAATAGTTTTGAACGAAACAACACGTATTAGCGTTGTTCCTGTGATGTATCTAAAGGATCCTTACTTATCTAACATGTTATTTTACGTTTGGATGGACTCCAGTAACTCTGATGTGAGATACAAAGTTTTTGGACGCATCAGAAGCTGGAAATAGTTTTGAACGAAACAATACGTATTAGCGTTGTTCCTGTGATGTATCTAATCGATCCTTACTAATCTACTATGTTACTTGACGTTTCGATGGACTCCAGTAACTATGATGTGAGATACGAAATTTTCGGACGCAGCAGAAGCTAGAAATAGTTTTAAACGAAACAACACGCATTAGCGTTGTTCCTGTGATGTATCTAATCGATCCTTACTTATCTATCATGTTATTTGACGTTTGGATGGACTCCAGTAACCCTGATGTGAGATACGAAGTTCTCGAACGCAGCAGAAGCTGGAAATAGTTTTAAAAGAAACAACACGCATTAGCGTTGTTCCTGTGATGTATCTAATCGATCCTTACTCATCTATCATGTTATTTGGCGTTTCGATGGACTCCAGTAACTTTGATGTGAGATACGAAGTTCTGGGACGCAGCAGAAGCTGGAAATAGTTTTAAACGAAACAACACGTATTAGCGTATATCCTGTGATGTATTTAATCGATCCTTACTTAGCTACTATGTTATTTGACGTTTCGATGGACTCCAGTAACTCTAATGTGAGATACGAAATTTTCGGACGCAGCAGAAGCTAGAAATAGTTTTAAACGAAACAACACGTATTAGCGTTGTTCGTGTGATGTATGTAATCGATCCTTACTTATCTATCATGTTATTTGACGTTTGGATGGACTCCAGTAACCCTGATGTGAGATACGAAGTTCTCGGACGCAGCAGAAGCTGGAAATAGTTTTAAACGAAACAACACGCATTAGCGTTGTTCCTGTGATGTATCTAATCGATCCTTACTCATCTATCATGTTATTTGGCGTTTCGAAAGACTCCAGTAACTTTGATGTGAGATACGAAGTTCTCGTACGCAGCTGAAGCTAGAAATAGTTTTAAACAAAACAACACGTATTAGCGTTGTTCCTGTGATGTATCTAATCGGTCCTTACTCATCTATCATGTTATTTGACGTTTGGATGGACTCCAGTAACTCTGATGTGAGATACAAAATTCTCGGACGCAGCAGAAGCTGGAAATAGTTTTGAACGAAACAACACGTATTAGGGTATTTCCTGTGATGTATCTAATCGATCCTTACTTATCTACTATGTTATTTGACGTTTCGATGGACTCCAGTAACTCTGATGTGAGATACGAAATTTTCGGACGCAGCAGAAGCTGGAAATAGTTTTAAACGAAACAACACGCATTAGCGTTGTTCCTGTGATGTATCTAATCGATCCTTACTCATCTATCATGTTATTTGGCGTTTCGATGGACTCCAGTAACTTTGATGTGAGATACAAAGTTCTCGTACGCAGCTGAAGCTAGAAATAGTTTTAAAGAAAACAACACGTATTAGCGTTGTTCGTGTGATGTATCTAATCGATCCTTACTCATCTATCATGTTATTTGACGGTTGGGATGGGCTCCAGTAACTCTGATGTGAGATACAAAGTTTTCGGACGCAGCAGAAGCTGGATATAGTTTTAAACGAAACAACACGCATTAGCGTTGTTCCTGTGATGTATCTAATCGATCCTTACTCATCTATCATGTTATTTGGCGTTTCGATGGACTCCAGTAACTTTGATGTGAGATACGAAGTTCTCGGACGCAGCTGAAGCTGGAAAAAGTTTTAAACGAAACAACACGTATTAGCGTTGTTCCTGTGATGTGTGCAATCGATCCTTACTCATCTATCATGTTATTTTACGATTGGATGGACTCCAGTAACTCTGATGTGAGATACAATGTTCTCGGACCCAGCAGAAGCTGGAAATAGTTTTGAACGAAACAACACGTATTAGCGTTGTTCCTGTGATGTATCTAAACGATCCTTACTTATCTATCATGTTATTTGAAGGTTGGGATGGGCTCCAATAACTCTGATGTGAGATACAAAGTTTTCGGGCGCAGCAGAAGCTGGAAATAGTTTTAAACGAAACAACACGCATTAGCGTTGTTCCTGTGATGTATCTAATCGATCCTTACTAATCTATCATGTTATTTGACGTTTGGATGGACTCCAGTAACTCTGATGTGAGATACAAAGTTCTCGGACGCACCAGAAGCTTGAAATAGTTTTGAACGAAACAACACGTATTAGCGTTGTTCCTGTGATGTATCTAAACGATCCTTACTTATCTAACATGTTATTTGAAGTTTGGATGGACTCCAGTAACTCTGATGTGAGATACAAAGTTCTCGGACCCAGCAGAAGCTGGAAATAGTTTTGAACGAAACAACATGTATTAGCGTTGTTCCTGTGATGTATCTAAACGATCCTTACTTATCTAACATGTTATTTGACGTTTGGATGGGCTCCAATAACTCTGATGTGAGATACAAAGTTTTCGGACGCAGCAGAAGCTGGAAATAGTTTTAAACGAAACAACACGCATTAGCGTTGTTCCTGTGATGTATCTAATCGATCCTTACTAATCTATCATGTTATTTGACGTTTGGATGGACTCCAGTAACTCTGATGTGAGATACAAAGTTCTCGGACCCAGCAGAAGCTGGAAATAGTTTTGAACGAAACAACATGTATTAGCGTTGTTCCTGTGATGTATCTAATCGATCCTTACTTATCTACTATGTTATTTGACGTTTCGATGGACTCCAGTAACTATGATGTGAGATACGAAATTTTCGGACGCAGCAGAAGCTGGAAATAGTTTTAAACGAAACAACACGTATTAGCGTTGTTCGTGTGATGTATCTAATCGATTCCTTACTCATCTATCATGTTATTTGACGTTTGGATGGACTCCAGTAACTCTGATGTGAGATACAAAGTTTTCGGACGCAGCAGAAGCTGGAAATAGTTTTAAACGAAACAACACGCATTAGCGTTGTTCCTGTGATGTATCTAATCGATCCTGACTCATCTATCATGTTATTTGGCGTTTCGATGGACTCCAGTAACTTTGATGTGAGTTACGAAGTTCTCGGACGCAGCAGAAGCTGGAAATAGTTTTACACGAAACAACACGCATTAGCGTTGTTCCTGTGATGTATCTAATGGATCCTGACTCATCTATCATGTTATTTGGCGTTTCGATGGACTCCAGTAACTTTGATGTGAGTTACGAAGTTCTCGGACGCAGTTGAAGCTAGAAATAGTTTTAAACGAAACAACACGCATTAGCGTTGTTCCTGTGATGTATCTAATCGATCCTTACTCATCTATCATGTTATTTGGCGTTTCGATGGACTCCAGTAACTTTGATGTGAGATACGAAGTTCTCGGACGCAGCAGAAGTTGGAAATAGTTTTGAACGAAACAACACGCATTAGCGTTGATCCTGTGATGTATCTAATCGATCCTTACTCATCTATCAAGTTATTTGGCGTTTCGATGGACTCCAGTAACTTTGATGTGAGATACAAAGTTCTCGGACGCAGCAGAAGTTGGAAATAGTTTTGAACGAAACAACACGTATTAGCGTTGTTCCTGTGATGTATCTAAAGGATCCTTACTTATCTAACATGTTATTTTACGTTTGGATGGACTCCAGTAACTCTGATGTGAGATACAAAGTTTTTGGACGCATCAGAAGCTGGAAATAGTTTTGAACGAAACAATACGTATTAGCGTTGTTCCTGTGATGTATCTAATCGATCCTTACTAATCTACTATGTTACTTGACGTTTCGATGGACTCCAGTAACTATGATGTGAGATACGAAATTTTCGGACGCAGCAGAAGCTAGAAATAGTTTTAAACGAAACAACACGCATTAGCGTTGTTCCTGTGATGTATCTAATCGATCCTTACTTATCTATCATGTTATTTGACGTTTGGATGGACTCCAGTAACCCTGATGTGAGATACGAAGTTCTCGAACGCAGCAGAAGCTGGAAATAGTTTTAAAAGAAACAACACGCATTAGCGTTGTTCCTGTGATGTATCTAATCGATCCTTACTCATCTATCATGTTATTTGGCGTTTCGATGGACTCCAGTAACTTTGATGTGAGATACGAAGTTCTGGGACGCAGCAGAAGCTGGAAATAGTTTTAAACGAAACAACACGTATTAGCGTATATCCTGTGATGTATTTAATCGATCCTTACTTAGCTACTATGTTATTTGACGTTTCGATGGACTCCAGTAACTCTAATGTGAGATACGAAATTTTCGGACGCAGCAGAAGCTAGAAATAGTTTTAAACGAAACAACACGTATTAGCGTTGTTCGTGTGATGTATGTAATCGATCCTTACTTATCTATCATGTTATTTGACGTTTGGATGGACTCCAGTAACCCTGATGTGAGATACGAAGTTCTCGGACGCAGCAGAAGCTGGAAATAGTTTTAAACGAAACAACACGCATTAGCGTTGTTCCTGTGATGTATCTAATCGATCCTTACTCATCTATCATGTTATTTGGCGTTTCGAAAGACTCCAGTAACTTTGATGTGAGATACGAAGTTCTCGTACGCAGCTGAAGCTAGAAATAGTTTTAAACAAAACAACACGTATTAGCGTTGTTCCTGTGATGTATCTAATCGGTCCTTACTCATCTATCATGTTATTTGACGTTTGGATGGACTCCAGTAACTCTGATGTGAGATACAAAATTCTCGGACGCAGCAGAAGCTGGAAATAGTTTTGAACGAAACAACACGTATTAGGGTATTTCCTGTGATGTATCTAATCGATCCTTACTTATCTACTATGTTATTTGACGTTTCGATGGACTCCAGTAACTCTGATGTGAGATACGAAATTTTCGGACGCAGCAGAAGCTGGAAATAGTTTTAAACGAAACAACACGCATTAGCGTTGTTCCTGTGATGTATCTAATCGATCCTTACTCATCTATCATGTTATTTGGCGTTTCGATGGACTCCAGTAACTTTGATGTGAGATACAAAGTTCTCGTACGCAGCTGAAGCTAGAAATAGTTTTAAAGAAAACAACACGTATTAGCGTTGTTCGTGTGATGTATCTAATCGATCCTTACTCATCTATCATGTTATTTGACGGTTGGGATGGGCTCCAGTAACTCTGATGTGAGATACAAAGTTTTCGGACGCAGCAGAAGCTGGATATAGTTTTAAACGAAACAACACGCATTAGCGTTGTTCCTGTGATGTATCTAATCGATCCTTACTCATCTATCATGTTATTTGGCGTTTCGATGGACTCCAGTAACTTTGATGTGAGATACGAAGTTCTCGGACGCAGCTGAAGCTGGAAAAAGTTTTAAACGAAACAACACGTATTAGCGTTGTTCCTGTGATGTGTGCAATCGATCCTTACTCATCTATCATGTTATTTTACGATTGGATGGACTCCAGTAACTCTGATGTGAGATACAATGTTCTCGGACCCAGCAGAAGCTGGAAATAGTTTTGAACGAAACAACACGTATTAGCGTTGTTCCTGTGATGTATCTAAACGATCCTTACTTATCTATCATGTTATTTGAAGGTTGGGATGGGCTCCAATAACTCTGATGTGAGATACAAAGTTTTCGGGCGCAGCAGAAGCTGGAAATAGTTTTAAACGAAACAACACGCATTAGCGTTGTTCCTGTGATGTATCTAATCGATCCTTACTAATCTATCATGTTATTTGACGTTTGGATGGACTCCAGTAACTCTGATGTGAGATACAAAGTTCTCGGACGCACCAGAAGCTTGAAATAGTTTTGAACGAAACAACACGTATTAGCGTTGTTCCTGTGATGTATCTAAACGATCCTTACTTATCTAACATGTTATTTGAAGTTTGGATGGACTCCAGTAACTCTGATGTGAGATACAAAGTTCTCGGACCCAGCAGAAGCTGGAAATAGTTTTGAACGAAACAACATGTATTAGCGTTGTTCCTGTGATGTATCTAAACGATCCTTACTTATCTAACATGTTATTTGACGTTTGGATGGGCTCCAATAACTCTGATGTGAGATACAAAGTTTTCGGACGCAGCAGAAGCTGGAAATAGTTTTAAACGAAACAACACGCATTAGCGTTGTTCCTGTGATGTATCTAATCGATCCTTACTAATCTATCATGTTATTTGACGTTTGGATGGACTCCAGTAACTCTGATGTGAGATACAAAGTTCTCGGACCCAGCAGAAGCTGGAAATAGTTTTGAACGAAACAACATGTATTAGCGTTGTTCCTGTGATGTATCTAATCGATCCTTACTTATCTACTATGTTATTTGACGTTTCGATGGACTCCAGTAACTATGATGTGAGATACGAAATTTTCGGACGCAGCAGAAGCTGGAAATAGTTTTAAACGAAACAACACGTATTAGCGTTGTTCGTGTGATGTATCTAATCGATTCCTTACTCATCTATCATGTTATTTGACGTTTGGATGGACTCCAGTAACTCTGATGTGAGATACAAAGTTTTCGGACGCAGCAGAAGCTGGAAATAGTTTTAAACGAAACAACACGCATTAGCGTTGTTCCTGTGATGTATCTAATCGATCCTTACTCATCTATCATGTTATTTGGCGTTTCGATGGACTCCAGTAACTTTGATGTGAGATACGAAGTTCTCGGACGCAGCTGAAGCTGGAAATAGTTTTAAACGAAACAAAACGTATTAGCGTTGTTCCTGTGATGTATCTAATCGATCCTTACTCATCTATCATGTTATTTGACGTTTCGATGGACTTCAGTAACTTTGATGAGAGTTACGAAGTTCTCGGACGCAGCTGAAGCTAGAAATAGTTTTAAACGAAACAACACGCATTAGCGTTGTTCCTGTGATGTATCTGATCGATCCTTACTTATCTATCATGTTATTTGACGTTTGGATGGACTCCAGTAACCCTGATGTGAGATACGAAGTTCTCGAACGCAGCAGAAGCTGGAAATAGTTTTAAACGAAACAACACGCATTAGCGTTGTTCCTGTGATGTATCTAATCGATCCTGACTCATCTATCATGTTATTTGGCGTTTCGATGGACTCCAGTAACTTTGATGTGAGTTACGAAGTTCTCGGACGCAGCAGAAGCTGGAAATAGTTTTACACGAAACAACACGCATTAGCGTTGTTCCTGTGATGTATCTAATGGATCCTGACTCATCTATCATGTTATTTGGCGTTTCGATGGACTCCAGTAACTTTGATGTGAGTTACGAAGTTCTCGGACGCAGTTGAAGCTAGAAATAGTTTTAAACGAAACAACACGCATTAGCGTTGTTCCTGTGATGTATCTAATCGATCCTTACTCATCTATCATGTTATTTGGCGTTTCGATGGACTCCAGTAACTTTGATGTGAGATACGAAGTTCTCGGACGCAGCAGAAGTTGGAAATAGTTTTGAACGAAACAACACGCATTAGCGTTGATCCTGTGATGTATCTAATCGATCCTTACTCATCTATCAAGTTATTTGGCGTTTCGATGGACTCCAGTAACTTTGATGTGAGATACAAAGTTCTCGGACGCAGCAGAAGTTGGAAATAGTTTTGAACGAAACAACACGTATTAGCGTTGTTCCTGTGATGTATCTAAAGTATCCTTACTTATCTAACATGTTATTTTACGTTTGGATGGACTCCAGTAACTCTGATGTGAGATACAAAGTTCTTGGACGCATCAGAAGCTGGAAATAGTTTTGAACGAAACAATACGTATTAGCGTTGTTCCTGTGATGTATCTAATCGATCCTTACTAATCTACTATGTTATTTGACGTTTCGATGGACTCCAGTAACTATGATGTGAGATACGAAATTTTCGGACGCAGCAGAAGCTGGAAATAGTTTTACACGAAACAACACGCATTAGCGTTGTTCCTGTGATGTATCTAATCGATCCTGACTCATCTATCATGTTATTTGGCGTTTCGATGGACTCCAGTAACTTTGATGTGAGTTACGAAGTTCTCGGACGCAGTTGAAGCTAGAAATAGTTTTAAACGAAACAACACGCATTAGCGTTGTTCCTGTGATGTATCTAATCGATCCTTACTTATCTATCATGTTATTTGACGTTTGGATGGACTCCAGTAACCCTGATGTGAGATACGAAGTTCTCGAACGCAGCAGAAGCTGGAAATAGTTTTAAAAGAAACAACACGCATTAGAGTTGTTCCTGTGATGTATCTAATCGATCCTTACTCATCTATCATGTTATTTGGCGTTTCGATGGACTCCAGTAACTTTGATGTGAGATACGAAGTTCTGGGACGCAGCAGAAGCTGGAAATAGTTTTAAACGAAACAACACGTATTAGCGTATATCCTGTGATGTATTTAATCGATCCTTACTTAGCTACTATGTTATTTGACGTTTCGATGGACTCCAGTAACTCTAATGTGAGATACGAAATTTTCGGACGCAGCAGAAGCTAGAAATAGTTTTAAACGAAACAACACGTATTAGCGTTGTTCGTGTGATGTATGTAATCGATCCTTACTTATCTATCATGTTATTTGACGTTTGGATGGACTCCAGTAACCCTGATGTGAGATACGAAGTTCTCGGACGCAGCAGAAGCTGGAAATAGTTTTAAACGAAACAACACGCATTAGCGTTGTTCCTGTGATGTATCTAATCGATCCTTACTCATCTATCATGTTATTTGGCGTTTCGATGGACTCCAGTAACTTTGATGTGAGATACAAAGTTCTCGTACGCAGCTGAAGCTAGAAATAGTTTTAAAGAAAACAACACGTATTAGCGTTGTTCCTGTGATGTATCTAATCGATCCTTACTCATCTATCATGTTATTTGACGGTTGGGATGGGCTCCAGTAACTCTGATGTGAGATACAAAGTTTTCGGACGCAGCAGAAGCTGGATATAGTTTTAAACGAAACAACACGCATTAGCGTTGTTCCTGTGATGTATCTAATCGATCCTTACTCATCTATCATGTTATTTGGCGTTTCGATGGACTCCAGTAACTTTGATGTGAGATACGAAGTTCTCGGACGCAGCTGAAGCTGGAAAAAGTTTTAAACGAAACAACACGTATTAGCGTTGTTCCTGTGATGTATGCAATCGATCCTTACTCATCTATCATGTTATTTTACGTTTGGATGGACTCCAGTAACTCTGATGTGAGATACAATGTTCTCGGACCCAGCAGAAGCTGGAAATAGTTTTGAACGAAACAACACGTATTAGCGTTGTTCCTGTGATGTATCTAAACGATCCTTACTTATCTAACATGTTATTTGACGTTTGGATGGACTCCAGTAAGTCTGATGTGAGATACAAAGCTGGAAATAGTTTTAAACGAAACAACACGTATTAGCGTTGTTCCTGTGATGTATCTAATCGATCCTTACTCATCTATCATGTTATTTGACGGTTGGGATGGGCTCCAATAACTCTGATGTGAGATACAAAGTTTTCGGACGCAGCAGAAGCTGGAAATAGTTTTAAACGAAACAACACGCATTAGCGTTGTTCCTGTGATGTATCTAATCGATCCTTACTAATCTATCATGTTATTTGACGTTTGGATGGACTCCAGTAACTCTGATGTGAGATACAAAGTTCTCGGACGCACCAGAAGCTTGAAATAGTTTTGAACGAAACAACACGTATTAGCGTTGTTCCTGTGATGTATCTAAACGATCCTTACTTATCTAACATGTTATTTGACGTTTGGATGGACTCCAGTAACTCTGATGTGAGATACAAAGTTCTCGGACCCAGCAGAAGCTGGAAATAGTTTTGAACGAAACAACATGTATTAGCGTTGTTCCTGTGATGTATCTAAACGATCCTTACTTATCTAACATGTTATTTGACGTTTGGATGGACTCCAGTAAGTCTGATGTGAGATACAAAGTTTTTGGACGCAAGTAGTAGGAATAGGCCGATTCTGGAACCTCCTCCGACCTTGACCAATAAAATTCAAGGTCAAGGTCGGAGGAGGTTCCAGAATCGGCCTATTCCTGACGTGACCCCACCATGAGCTTCAAGGTCAAGGTCATGACCTTGAGGTGACCTTGAAATGACCTTGAGGTGACCTTGAAATGTCCTTAAGGTGACCTTGAAATGACCGTGAGGTGAACTTGAGGTGACTTTGAAATGACCTTGAGGTGACCTTGAAATGACCTTGAGGTGACCTTGAAGTGACCTTATGGTGACCTTGAAATGACCTTGAAATGACCTTGAAATGACCTTGAAATGACCTTGAGGTGACCTTGAAATGACCTTGAGGTGACCTTGAAATGACCTTGAGGTGACCTTGAAATGACCTTGAGGTGACCTTGAAATGACCTTGAGGTGACCTTGAAATGACCTTGAGGTGACCTTGAAATGACCTTGAGGTGAACTTGAAATGACCTTGAGGTGACCTTGCAATGACCTTGAGGTGACCTTGAAATGACCTTGAGGTGACCATGAGGTGACCTTGAGATGACCTTGATTTGACCTTGAGATGACCTTGAGGTGACCTTGAGGTGACCTTGAAATGACCTTGAGGTGACCTTGAAATGACCTTGAGGTGACCTTGAAATGACCTTGAGGTGACCTTGAAACGACCTTGAGGTGACCTTGAAATGACCTTGAGGTGACCTTGAAATGACCTTGAGGTGACCTTGAAATGACCTTGAGGTGACCTTGAAATGACCTCGAGGTAACCTTGAAATGACCTTGAGGTGACCTTGAAATGACCTCGAGGTGACCTTGAAATGACCTTGAAATGACCTCGAGGTGACCTTGAAATAACCTTGAAATGACCCTAAGATGACCTTGAAATGACCTCGAGGTGACCTTGAAATGACCTTGAAATGACTCTGAGGTGACCTTTAAATGACCTTGGGGTGACCTTGAGGCGACCTTGAAATGACTGAGGTGACCTCGTAACGGACCTTGAAGCGCGGTGACTCAAATGTAATTGTTTTGAAATAACCCTGACGCAACCTGTTATTGAATATGTACCTATTTAAGGAGGTGTTTAATTTGATATCCGCAGACGACGGTTGACCCTCAGATTGAGTTTACCAACTTATTGAACGTAGTGAACGTGTTTGATTGCAATCAGTGTGGCAAACAATTTACGCGAATCGATAATATGAATCGTCATTTGCGTACGTCATGCCAGGGAAAACGTTTGAAATTAGATGAAATTTGTCAATGTTAAAGTTATATCGCGGAGAGAATGCCGCCACTGAGTTTATAAAATGGTTAGAAAAAGATATTAAAGAAATTTACGATAAATATTTAAGTAAAATTGAGCCGATGACTGATTTAACACGAGAAGAAAAAGAGGCATACGACCGTGCAACAATGTGTCATATTTGTGAAAAACCAATATTAGATGTTAAGGAGAAGGTGCGTGATCACGAACATTTATCGGGAGCGTTTAGAGGTGCTGCTCACTCTGTGTGCAACATTAATTTTAAAATACCAAAATTTATTCCAGTGTTTTTTCATAATCTTTCTAATTATGACAGTCACTTGTTTGTAAAGACAATGGCATTAGAAGGTGAAGATGTGGACGTGATCGCACAAAATAAGGAAAAATATATATCCTTTTCGAAATTAATACACGTGGGGGATAAGACAGACTGTAAAGGTAAAAAGCGTAAAGTATATTTCAAAATAAGATTTGTAGATTCTTTTCGTTTCATGCAATCGTCTTTAGAGAAATTAAGTTCATACTTGGAAGATTGGCAATGTAGGGAAATTAGAAAATATTTTAACGATGAGGAGATGTTTAAATTAATACGTCAAAAAGGAATTTTCCCGTATTGTTTTATTGACTCAGTCATGAAATTGGATTTTGCCACTTTACCTTCTAAGAAAGATTTTTATGATGTGCTGTATGATGAACACGTAAGTGATGAAGATTATGAGAGAGCACAGCGCGTTTGGAATTTATTTAACTGTAAAACTATGGGTGATTACAGTGATGTATACGTAACATCTGATGTTTTACTGTTGGCAGACGTATTTGAAAATTTCAGAGACCTTTGTATTGATAATTACAAACTAGATCCTTGCCATTTTTTCACCGCTCCAGGATTAAGTTGGGATGCAATGTTAAGAATGACAAAAATTAAATTAGAGTTACTGCAAGATGTTGATATGCTACATTTTTTTAGAATGGGTATACGCGGTGGAGTGAGTATGTGCACTAAAAGAATCGAAAACGCTAATAATAAATTTGTGCATGGTTTTGACTCTAAGAAGGCAACTAAATATTTACTATATCTTGATGCTACAAATCTGTACGGTCACGCAATGTGTTCCAGATTTCCGTGGGGAGAATTTACTTGGTTGTGTACAGAAGAGATTAACAATCTTAACATTTCAGAGTTAGAAGAAAATTCAGATGTCGGGTACATATTCGAAGTAGATTTGGAATACCCGACTCATTTACATGACAACCACAACGAATTACCATTTTGTCCGGAAAACATAATTCCTCCAAATTCGAAATATGGTAAACTTATTCCAAATCTGTACAACAAAAGGAAATACATAATTCACTATTTAAATCTGAAACAATGTTTGGAAAATGGTTTAATATTAAACCAAATTCATAGGGCAATTAAATTTAAGCAATCTCGTTGGCTAAAAATATACATAGACTTTAATTCACAAAAACGAGCTGAAGCTAAAAACGAATTCGAAAAAAATTTTTACAAATTATTAAATAATAGTGTTTTCGGTAAAACTATGGAAAATGTTGAGAATCGCGTCGACATTAAATTGGCCACCAGCTGGGAAACCCATAATCGAAGACCGGGAGCTGAATCATTGATAGCTAAACCAAACTATAAATCGAGTAAAATTTTTAGTGATCACCTGGCCGCAATAGAATTATGCAAAGTACAAGTAAATTATAATAAACCTTTATACGTAGGGTTTTGTGTTTTGGAAATATCAAAAACAGTAATGTACGATTTTTATTACAATTTTATAAAGCGAAAATATAACAATAGAGCAGCTTTATTATATACTGATACGGATAGTTTAATACTGACCGTTAATACTGATAATGTATACGATGACATAAAGCAAAATTTAGATAAATTTGATACTTCAAATTACCCTCCGAATAATGTACATGAAATGCCTCGAACTGAATCAGTTATTGGACGATTTAAAGACGAATACGCAGGACAGGTTATAGAATCTTTTATCGGGACCGGTGCGAAAGCCTACTGTGTAAAGCTTATTTCAAAATGTACTAAGAAAGCAAAAGGTGTTAAAAAATACGTTATAGATAAATACTTATCTGTAGATGACTACAAAGAAATCATTGAACGAGATGGTTTTATTTTTAAAAAGATGTACGTGTTTCACTCAGATTTTCATACGGTGTATACAGAGTTGAAAAATAAAATTGCCTTATCATCTAAAGACGATAAACGTTATATTTTGGATGACAAAATTCATACTCTGGCGTGGGGTCACCATAAAATTGCTGATATAGAAAGAGATAAAACACTAAAAGAACTAATTGAAAAACTGGAAAAAGAATTAGAAAATAAATAAAGTATGTTTTATTTATAAGTTCTGTTAGAAAGTAGATAAATTAATTTGTAAAATTCATTTATTGTGTATTGTGAGTATTGTATGTTTACAGTTGTAGTTAATAAATATTTATTATAAAACATTGCGTTTTGGTATCCATGAATCATGTTTAGAACTCAATCCTAAATAACTTACGAGCGCTTTATTACCTTTTTCTCTCAATACATTAATTAAATATATATCTGGATGTTTTACTTTTTGTAACTCGTACTCATAAAACCCACCAAGAATGGCTTCACCATCAGCGTCTTTAATTAGATATGTTCTGGGATTAGTATTCTGCACCGACGAAATGGTAAATATTTCGTTGGACCAATTCGGAGTGTACATCTTCGAAAATGCTTGTCTGTATTTACTGATGCGCACATGATCTCCAATTTTAAATTTTGCAATTCTTGGATCCACAATTTTAAGGTTGCTGTAGACGGACTGTAAAATACTTTGCGCATTTCTTTGATTTATCTTGCTGGGTTTGTAACCCGTCGTACTGTGAACAGTGTTATTGTATTCTTCAATTAGCCTTGGTAATAAATTGAACCATCCGAAATTTCCTTGCATGCTAAATTCTTTCCACATTTTTTGTTTTAGGGTTCTATTAAATCTTTCGACTATCGAACTTTTTAAATTAGAGTATGCGCTATAGTGATTAATTCTATATTTCTTCATTAAATTTTGGAACTCTGCATTGTAAAATTCCTTTCCGTTATCTGTTTGTATATTTTTCGGTACAGAATTTCTACCTTCAGATAAAATCGATTGAAAAGCTTTGGTTACTTCTTTACCTGTCTTATTTTTTAATGGTATTCCCCAAGCATACTTGGAAAATGCGTTGATCACTGTCAGAATGTATTTGTATCCTTTGTTTATCTTGGCATAAGGTAGCATTTCAATTAAGTCTGCTTGGAAGAGATCTCTGAGTCCTTTTATTATTACTCGACGACGGCGAAAGTTTTTCCTTGCTGGTTTGTGCAACTCATTAACAACATCACGTTTCACATTAGAAGATAGATTAGACATTTTCAGTTAGAACTCGTTTTCTTACGATGAATTCAACAAATAATGGAACTGCACAAACTAAAGATGTGCAAGTAAACGAGATTTGATCTCCCACATTCAACGTTCTTCCAATTAAAGTATCAGTACAATTTATAGCGTTGATGGATACTGTAATGTTGACAATAGTAGGTTGATGAATAAGTACTTTTTTAACAACGCAAGTTTCTTGGATCGTATACGTCGTTTGGTGACCTCTATTTGAAAGCAAATACACACTTTCGGCGTTAAGCTCTTGACTCTGAAAGTCTAATAATGTTTCGTAAAATAATGGTGTAGCAGCAACGTGTTTGAAAACTGTGTGTTTATGAACGTGTCTTCCAAACTTATCAATAGTCCTTGTGAATCAATCAACAACTATGTGAAACTGAAATGTGTGCTCGCTTGCACTCCACTAAATACTACAATTTACAAAATAATTTTAGCCTCTTTTAATTCTTCAATGCTCGCTATGATTTCATTGTTATGTGCGGAGTGACCTGCTGATTTGGATGCGTTCAATAAACGCAATCGTTCTACTAGTTCGTTAGGATCATCCCAGTATTGATACTGCAAACATTTGTTAGGTACAAGCTTTTTCTCCAAAGCTCCACCTGTTTTCCAGCTTCGCGCCCACCAAACGTTTGGTGGTTTTCCCTGAATTATTGGTTTTATAATATTCACATATTTAAATCCTCTGCTTGCAGATATTCGCCCTGAGGGATTATAATTAACTTTAAACGCACTAGTTCTTCTCAATATATCTCTATAGTCTCGCACATCGTGAAACGTAAATTTCTCTGGATTTTTCTTAAAAACCAGCTCGTATAAACCTTTGATGAGTTCGTGTTATTATTATTCCCAATTGGTGATAATTGAGATATCTCCATTGAACGGTCTGATATATCAATTATTTCAGAAACTGAGTCATTAGGATTTAGCGGGATATTATCTGCAACAACACGGGGTTGCGACTGACTCAGTTGACCTTGCAACTCCGCACTATGCATCAAGTCATGATTTGAACGCAAAGAAGAAAGAAAAACTCTTTCATTAGCAATTCTTTCCAATCTACGTTCCATTGTGCGTTCCCTTCTGCGTTGCAAATATTCTGCTTTAGGCAACCACACTCTTTCATACTTGTCGCTAACGGTCCTTAGACGAGAATATTGGTTGCCACGTAGGGTGCGTAAATATTGTGTGGGTTCACGAGTATTAGAAACGGATTTAGAAACAGATTTAGAAATGGAACTCGGAGTTTTTGATTTAGAAATAACAGATCTAGAAATGACACTCGGAGTTGTAAAGACGGATGTAATAGGAACAGTTTCCGATGTAGAAATAGGAACGGATGTTACAGCAACCGAAGTAGTAGAGGCTGATGTGGATGTTACAATAGGAGTAACTATTGACTGTTGAGAAATGAGGGGTTGAGTAGGTTTGGTTTGCGTAAGGAAAGAAGAAATAAGGGGTTGAGTGGGTTGTTTAAGAATGGGAACTGATTTATTTGATGGGGAAACTGGTTTATTTGGTGGTTTCGAAGTTTGAGGTGGTTTCATTAAAGAAGAAGTAACGATTAATTGTTGTGGAATAATAAAAGGAGGTTGGGTAGATTGCTGATTAAGAATAAAAGGGCGTTAAGCTCTTGACTCTGAAAGTCTAATAATGTTTCGTAAAATAATGGTGTAGCAGCAACGTGTTTGAAAACTGTGTGTTTATGAACGTGTCTTCCAAACTTATCAATAGTCCTTGTGAATCAATCAACAACTATGTGAAACTGAAATGTGTGCTCGCTTGCACTCCACTAAATACTACAATTTACAAAATAATTTTAGCCTCTTTTAATTCTTCAATGATCGCTATGATTTCATTGTTATGTGCGGAGTGACCTGCTGATTTGGATGCGTTCAATAAACGCAATCGTTCTACTAGTTCGTTAGGATCATCCCAGTATTGATACTGCAAACATTTGTTAGGTACAAGCTTTTTCTCCAAAGCTCCACCTGTTTTCCAGCTTCGCGCCCACCAAACGTTTGGTGGTTTTCCCTGAATTATTGGTTTTATAATATTCACATATTTAAATCCTCTGCTTGCAGATATTCGCCCTGAGGGATTATAATTAACTTTAAACGCACTAGTTCTTCTCAATATATCTCTATAGTCTCGCACATCGTGAAACGTAAATTTCTCTGGATTTTTCTTAAAAACCAGCTCGTATAAACCTTTAGTACCCTTATACGCCAAGTCTCCAATTACAAGATCGGGACCGTCAAACTTAAGCTCCTGGTTCCCAACCAACAATCTCTCATCTTCTTCTCTTACACCGTATTTTGTATCGAATTCATTTTCTACATCAGTTTCAAATCGTGTAACATAATCACGTGCTAACGGATGATACGATTCTAAGGCAGCTTCCACCAGCGGTGATTCTAATCTAGTCCGAAGTAATGATTTTCGTTCTTCTAGAAGTGTACGAGCATGAGCCAGGGATTCGTCCGCAGGGGGGTTACTGCTTTCGGTGTCATATTCTTCTGCTTCTTCATAAACAGATTTTGAAGTTGGAGATGTGGACTTTTCATGAGGAACCTCAAGAATTTCTTCATCTTCTAAGATGGAAGGTTGTTTAATTTCACGTCCAAGTGGCGTTGAAGTACCCACATCATGCTCCTCTGACAATCCAATTCGCGACGAAGGATCGGATTTTAATTTATAACTCGGTCTTCTTCGTATGAAAGAAGGATCAGATCTCAATTTATAAATCGGTCTTTTTCGTAGGAAAGAACTCTTTGGCTCCTCTTTCAATCTCTTTTCACTGGCTTCGTATGACTGTTGCTCCTCTTTCATAGGTAATACGCTGCGAACAACATCTAGCTTATTGACAATATCTCGGAGTGGCTCTACAATAGGTGAATAAGTTGTCTGCAGATACTTTTTTGATTGCTCCGCATGATGTTTTGCTTGTGCAATATCGGATTTAAGTGTTTTTAATTTAGTACGCAAACTTTCGCGCGCAGTGGCTAATTCTGCTTTAAGTTTGTTACTCATGGTGCATCCGCATCCTTTAACGTCTGTTACAGTACTGAAGAACTGTAGAACTATGTAAAAATGAAAAAACTATGTAAAATGTAGTGGTTTTAAAGATATATGTACGTGTCGAATCCTTTACGATATCTCCCTGCGTTTATGGAACAATCGGTATCAATAACTAAGAAACCAAACGGTTCCTTCCAACAAGCGTAACAGATATTACGAAACTGGTCCATAGTCATATCTCCGCTGACGTAATCATCGTAAACGTGTTTCAAATTTGTGAAATCTTGACGAAATAGTATTAAGAAATTACAATTATCACGAATCATTTGTTTGGGTATTGCACTGTAAGTTTGACTTAAATAAAAGCAGTCAACATTTCTATGACGTCCAAAGGAGAAATATTCTTTAATTAAATTTTGTGTAGTACACTGAACATCATCAAAAACAACGACTGAATATTCTTTTACATTTGTAGGTGACACCATTTTTTCAATATCGGAAATTTCAAAGTAGCCTATTTCGGGCACTGTTGATAGCAAATGTCGGAGAAATTTATACTTCCCCTGAGATAAGGTCTTACAGCAGATGTATAAATTTTGGAAACGTAATCCGTTCGGATGGGTTAATAATGTCACTAAGGAATTACTTTTACCAGCCCCTGAGCTCCCGCTAATGATAACGCGTTTACTTGATCCTCCGAAGAGAACACTGTGACGTTTAAAGGTTTCATTTGCGATTGCATCGTCGAAATTTTGTACGGGTAACTTTAAAGACTGTTGTTGAAACTTCATATTTAAAATAATATTTTTCAAAAATATTCAAAATATTTTTGCTCCTTACAACACGTTATTAATTTCCTCTTTACCAAACGCGATACTCTATTACTGTGTTGTAGTTATCAATATCAACTGCTATATAAACACTCTTTAAAACTCATAAATTATTTATTTAAATAAATATAATAAATTAATGTTCCTAACTAACTAAATTAATATTTCTAACTCTAACTAAATTAATATCTCTAACCTAAACTCTGATTAATGCTCCTCACTGTAAAAAATAAGATGTTATTAAAATGTTGAAAGGGAATGAACGATAACGAACCCAAGATTCATCCATCGTGGATTCCACTTCCACCTCTCCCCTTTCCTCCTCCTCCACCTTTAGTGGTAAAGGCCGAGGTAGAGGCTCCAACACTGGCGGCGCAAACACCCTCCTTTTTAGGCGGATGCGTTGAGGCGCCGCCACTTGGCGGCCTTCGTTCAGGTGTGGCCGCCGCTAGCGGCGTTGGAGTGTAGCTGGGTGAAGGTGACCGTTCCAGTCGTGGATGAACCACTCGATAATTAACTACCGCCGTTTCCGCATTAATCAGAGTTCCGTCCATTAACTGAAAAAGTAAATAATCAAAAATATAAACCTTAAAATACAAATTAGATTACTCACTTTCAGTTCCACTTGCCTCATAAAAATTGATTTCACGAGAGGCACGTTTGGTGAAGAACTCATCTGTAAAACGAATAACAATTATTAAAAATTGTACAAAGAAAAATATTTTTTTATATCCTCGAAAACATACCTAATACCTCGACAACATTTCCAACTTCATGTGAGGAACATACCATTGAACAACAATATAATTCACAGACATATCTACTTAAGAGAAAAAGTTAAATCTTAAAACACTAAATCAAACTTAATCTTTTAAATAGATATGTCTGCGACAAGATTGTGAAACAAATCTTGGATTAGGCTCAGACGGTTGTGAATGAGGGAAATTTTGTCATATTGTTCGTTTAAAGCCTGGTCAGTCGGAGACCTTAAGCGAACTGTACGTAAAATTTCACGACAAGATTGCAACTCATCCGTGACTTTTCTAAGATTTTTCTCACCCTCTAAACAACAGTTCCTGACTTCAGGCATAATTCCGTCATAATAATTTTGGACTGCTGTTGAGATAACTCCCACTAAATTGGGAGAGGGTGAAGGAAGGGGTATAACATGTTGTGATGAGGAAAGGGATCGAATAGGTGTAGAGGTTCGGACACTAGGAGAGGATATTTCAAGCCGAGAAGGTGAAATCTGAAGTCGAGAAGGTGGAATTTGAGAGGGTGGGATAAGTAGTTCCGGTTGTGATTGTGAAAATGACAAATTCTGAATATTGGATATAATATTAGCAGATTCACTAACATTAGTCCTCGGTAGATTAATAGTCCTCGGTCGACGAACAGAAGGAGAATTATTAATCATTACTGGATTAATATTAATTGATGAGTTCGTGTTATTATTATTCCCAATTGGTGATAATTGAGATATCTCCATTGAACGGTCTGATATATCAATTATTTCAGAAACTGAGTCATTAGGATTTAGCGGGATATTATCTGCAACAACACGGGGTTGCGACTGACTCAGTTGACCTTGCAACTCCGCACTATGCATCAAGTCATGATTTGAACGCAAAGAAGAAAGAAAAACTCTTTCATTAGCAATTCTTTCCAATCTACGTTCCATTGTGCGTTCCCTTCTGCGTTGCAAATATTCTGCTTTAGGCAACCACACTCTTTCATACTTGTCGCTAACGGTCCTTAGACGAGAATATTGGTTGCCACGTAGGGTGCGTAAATATTGTGTGGGTTCACGAGTATTAGAAACGGATTTAGAAACAGATTTAGAAATGGAACTCGGAGTTTTTGATTTAGAAATAACAGATCTAGAAATGACACTCGGAGTTGTAAAGACGGATGTAATAGGAACAGTTTCCGATGTAGAAATAGGAACGGATGTTACAGCAACCGAAGTAGTAGAGGCTGATGTGGATGTTACAATAGGAGTAACTATTGACTGTTGAGAAATGAGGGGTTGAGTAGGTTTGGTTTGCGTAAGGAAAGAAGAAATAAGGGGTTGAGTGGGTTGTTTAAGAATGGGAACTGATTTATTTGATGGGGAAACTGGTTTATTTGGTGGTTTCGAAGTTTGAGGTGGTTTCATTAAAGAAGAAGTAACGATTAATTGTTGTGGAATAATAAAAGGAGGTTGGGTAGATTGCTGATTAAGAATAAAAGGGCTAGGAACCAGCAATTGGTTAGGGCTAGGAACCAGCAATTGGTTAACAATAGGTTGACTGGAATGAATGTCTCGAGAATCCACACGATCTATTACGTCACCAACTGCGTTCAGTGTAGAATCATTGATAATTCCTTCTTGCAACAGGAAAGAGGAATTATCAATTTCATTCCACCATGAAGGCGGCACATTTGCTTGAGTGGTAAATGCACTCTGAGAAACATTTACTTGAGCAGTACTTGCCACTCCTGTCTGTGTTTCTCTAAATGCAGATTCCACGCTAGTAGTTACTGTTGAAGAAGGATTTCCTTGTAAATATTGCTGTAAAATTGGGCGTTCATTTCCAAAGGACATTACTAGCATGCAAAAATACGGAGTATATTAAAACATTAAAACGTAAATCTTACTTAATAATACTTACAGTTAAATTGTTAAAAACAATTAAATAAATATGGAAAATATATATCTGGAAAAAATAGAGTATCATACTATAGATCTATTAATGAATTAAGAAGTAAAAGCACTTACCAGTAGATTCACTGAACAAATAACTTGTGAGTTTATTCGAACTAAATGCCTCCTTTTATACTCGAAAAGTTGAAGGTAAACCTTCTAAAACTGCACGTAAGAAATTATGTAATATGTTATTCAAAATTAACATTATAAAAGGTCACATAACAAACACGCGTAACCGGAACATCGAAAAGTGAAAGAACACCTTGCTCAGAAATGATGCAATACGTATTTTGTATTACAACATCCTGAACATAATGTTATTCAAAACTAAAGTTGTATAAGGTCAAACCGAACGCGCATAATAAATTTTTTTTTATTATTTATTTTATCCTGTTTCCATTTGCAGTAGCAGTAAAAGAGGATGAATGGGAGGAGACTGGGCGGGGCTTAGTGGGCGGTGGGCGGAGTTTGGTGGGGGTAACTTTCTGTTTCCGCGGAATCTGGGTCAAACGGGGGGGGGGGGAAGAAAGCCCTCTCCCCACTCCCATCCCTACTCTTCCCTTTCCATTTTCTGGGCGTCACGAAGGCGTAACGAAGGCGTAATAACGGCCCACTAGAACTAACCTTTCCTCTTTTCTTCTTTCCTTTCTTTCCTCCTTTTTTCCGTCCTTTCTCCTCTTTTTTTCTTTCCTTCTCTCCTTTTTTTTCTTTCCTTTCTGTCCTTTTTTTCTTTCCTTCTCTTTTTTTATTCTTACTTGCAGTTATTTTGAAAAAATTTCAATAACTAATTATTCTCTCTAACGACTTTAGAATTTGAATAACATTTACGAAGTTTAATAATAATCTTATTATAACCAAGTTGAATAGTAATTCTAATCTTATTATTACCAAGTTTATAATAATCATTATTCAAATGAATGTAAGGAAAAAGTGTATCTGTCGAATAATAATCTTTATTCGCAAAAATTTTCCTAAATCAAACTTGCAAGTGTCACACAGTTTAACGATACACATTACACACACGAGCACTCATCTTCTAGAAACCACGATTTCATCGAACAGTCAGCCCCTAATCTTTATTTGTAAGAATCGTGTAAATTTAAATTACATTCTTAAAAATATTCTCTTACTTATATTCTCTTAGTAAATACGCACTAAGCTTTGTGAAATACCGATTAAGACTGGTGTGTAATACCAATATATTAGTTAAACGATTTCTATGCAAATTGAATTTGAATTTTAAATCGACGGTGAATGCTCGTAAATATGTTAATTTACTATTATGCAATTCTTGCTAGTATGGCTCGCTTTAAAACGTGCTTGTTTTTATTTATTTAAAACGGTATTTATATTCATTCACAACTCGGAATACATATGTAAATTTTATAGTATTTGTATATTTAATCGACGTTCGCCTTCAAACATGTTTATTTTTTCTATGCCACTTAATTTATTATACGACGGTGCGTGAATCTAAATTCTTAAATTTTAAATTGATCGATTAAAATTAATAACGTCTCCTTTCTGATTTAGTTTATTATAATTTTTATACAGATCACTTCTCGCTATGAAATTTTTAACGCTGCACAGTGAAAACCATTTTTGTGACTTTTACATCGTAGAAAATTCGTAAATTTGACAACGTTTGAAATTTCAATCGAATAAAGCGATACTTTCAAAGACAATAAAAATCAGTCAAGCTAAATTGCTCATCAAGAGTTAATCTAAATAATTTAATAACGCAATGTATTTCTAAATTCTTTCTTAAATCCTTAAATTGATTTATTAAAATTAATAACGAATAAAATAACAACTCCTTTCTGATTATAGTTTATTGTATAATAATATATTATTAATAACAATATTTAATAATTAATATTTTAATAATAATATTTAAGAATAAGTACACAAATAGCAATTCTTCTTCCGTGGAGGTGGACCATCTATTTCATCCAAAGAAAATTCGGTTTGATTCCAATGTTGGTGACAGAGTCTCTGACTTTGTAGATATTTACAGCGTTGATAATGGATTGGCAACTTAGGCCAGATGTATTCTAGATCTACGGCTGTGACTCTGGTACATAGATACGATTTTGGAAAGTACTTCAAATCCTTATCTGGTATACTACTGAACGAACAATCTTTTTCGTACTGGTCAATAACTTCGCCAACCTTCTCTACAACATGCTTTATAATGTTCTTGCAAAATAGACGGGAGAAGAAATCCATTGCGAAGCTGAACTTTTCTTATACTAACTAAGAACCAAAGTTTCCTCATAATATATCACAAATGTTTAGTGTAAAAAATCCTTCATATAACTTTGTTTGAATAAATTTATGTAAATCAAACACGTTCGTTAAAGCACACATGCAATTTTTTCTTGAGTGAAATGGACACTTGGGTTCGGATTTTTGCAATTTTTGTACATCTTCGTAAATTTCACCCAAATCTAACACAGGTACACTTTCACCATTGCTTTTCGCTAGAATTTCACATAGAAATCGAGACTTCTCCACTCCTTTAACGTAAACGACTTTGGCTGTACAACATAAAAAGTTGATGATTGCGTCAAACTCAGATAAGGGGACGAATCCTCTATTCCAATCAATGCAATGGCGATTGGTCATTAACCAGTTTGCAACATTTTGAAATTTTCTGGGGACCATTGACAAACTTGTGGGTGGTTGAAATAAAAAATGACTCACTTTTCTTTCACTATCGTAAGAAGCCAACTCTTTTGGTATAAACTGATTATTTTCCACTTTAAATCCTTGAATGTCAACGACAATAAATCGTTTTTTCATGGTTCGGTTGATGTTGCTTCTTATAAAATCAAATTAAATCAAATAGTTTTAGCTTCTCTGTTAATACTGCCATTCACGGTTTACATCAACTGACGGACAATTTTGGTGAGAGGTGAATAAGAGAACGCTTTGTCATGCAGAATTAAACAGTAAGCAATAGTATCAGCTTTAATATTTTCTTTAGTTGTAAACTCAATTCTTATTTCTACTGCACTTTTATGCATTACATCTCTCTGAAAAGTGCAGTCGATTCCTATTAATGGGCAACTAGCTAATCCTTTTGGATTGAACCAAGGTTGACTGCTTTCACGATGATAATAATTTTCCTGAAATCTGGAATACATGTCGTATATAACGGCGTATTTGTTATTTTCAATATCAATTTCAATATTGTCGTACGGATAGCGTTCGCCATTTAGAAATACCGTTAATGATTTTAACTTAACGTCATCAAACAGACTCATGTTTGCATCGACGACACCCTTTCGCTTAGTTTGAAAACCGATGATTATGTACCTTGGCGTTTCCAACTGCGGAGCCGTTTTTACTGTCCAAGAATGACTTGTCGTAGTTGGGAGCGACGGATACTCGTGCAACTCCCAGCTTCTGAAAGGAATTTGTATTTCAACATCTCTGTCTGTCACTCTCGTTAAAGCCAATTGCTCACGTAGTCCAACAGAAATATGAGGTATACGCCATACAATTTTGTCAATTATTAATTTAATCTTTTCCGTCTTGTTTGTTTCCACAACTGCATCAACGTCATCATTTGCTCTGATCAATACTAATTCTTGCCTCATATTCAAGACGATCTTTTTATAATCTTCCCCAAAACCTAATAGTGTCTTTAAAGGTACACTTGCTGAGAAATCTCCCTTAACGTTGAGTATATCGCTCATTTTATCATTCTCCTGAATCCATCCTGCATTTTCCAATTTTACTGTATCGTTGCGAGTAAAAGAAAAATACCCTTTCATTGTTGATGTTATGCCAACATTTCTTACCGAATCCACCTGTACTCCGTTCAGAAGATATCTAATCTCGCTAAACATATAAGCTACCGGATTATTTATCAATTGTGCCGTCGCACTGTGTTTAGTATTATCACTAACCAAACGCAGTCTTCCCTCTACGTACAAATAACTTTCGCAAGGGAGGGTGTAATTGTCGATCTCAGGTACGGTGATACGCACTTCATCGTTATTACCAAATGATGAACTGAATGGTAAGTGTGAATGGAACTCCATATTGGTTATTGAAGTATCCAATTTAATTTTATCAGTCACTCCCAAAATATCCATTTCGTTCTGTTTAGATGATGATTTCCTTACGTGTAATGATGGTGTTCACCTTTTGATGGTTACGTCTGTTCTACAGAATAATTATGTTAGCACCTTATAAACTAAACTCTAAATATATTCGATTTCTCTGTGTCAATTTCAGTTTTTTTTTGTCGACAACAGTTCAGTATCTGTTTCCGTGATTTAAATAATACATTACATCTAATTCTGCTACACTCTTTCCGTTTCGAATAATTGCTATCGTACATAATCATTATGTGAATCTTCTCAAATGAAGTCTTAGAGTAATTACTTCGTTTCTAAAATTAACTAATCGATTCTCTTGATATAATAGTCGAATGACTATTCTCGTAATCGCGTTCACGGTCACTGGAAGATAAATAGCTTGAAGAGGAGATTCTATTATTTTAAACCCTGGAGGTATATTTGGAAAGAAATGATACAAAACATGACCGGGTTCTCCGTTGTTATAAGATCCACCGGTTAGATTACATTCTATTCTTATAGCATTTACTTTATTTATCTCCACCTGAAAATCACCAATGATTATCGTTTACTTTCAACGTTCTCGGTTTAAAACCCAACAATTTTCCCAATGAATTTGGTTTACTAAAATCGAGCTTAACCGAACTGTGTATGGTTGCCTTTAAAGTATTATTATTTCCTTTAATGTTTATATAATCAGGGATATTGTTATTTTGAAAATAATCTTTCAGATATTGGTTGATATCGTCTAGTTCATATGTACCTGTAGGTATAACGATAGTTTTCCAAACCGTCGTTTTTCCTGTTTCTTCATAATGTATCAAATTATTACTTTCATCTATGTTAGGTATTGCATTAAACGTTTCAAAATTTAACAAGCACATTTCATATGTTGCCTCTTCATCGAGGTATAGTGGTGGATTCAATTCACAAAATAAAACTGTTTCAGTTCCCGTAAGAGTGAATGTACACGCAACGGGTGAAGATTCCATGTTGACCATCTTTCAAGTAATACATTCTTACTTAACTTGTAAAGGACTTTAAAAACTGTAGACATAAGTGTCCACAATTTTGTGTATTTTGTTTCTGATACCTTTCATAATTATAGTTAATAACTCCCAATCCGTTCGACAAAAGATATTTCTCTACTTCAACTGGAGGTCGTAGATCTCCATAGCTGTCAAAATATTTTACGATTCCTCCTCTCTTATAATATGCCACCCAATGCGTTCCTTCACCAGAATCGCTATCTAAATTCACTACTCCACTTTCATGCTTCCATATCTTTTTAGGTAAAGTATCTCTCATAAACACACCTCGAAAGAAAGGTAATTTCCATATTTTAGCATATTTCAGTATGTCAATGTTAGTCAACGGTCGCCGAGGCAAATATTTCAGTTTTTTGGATTGGATCGTAAATATAACCCACACCCTGTTTTGTAAGGTTTTATATAGAATCCGCTTCCCACTGCTTTTGTTTCCATAGCGCGATTATGTCGCTCTGCCTCTTTCAGTTGCTCTTTCGCAGCTTTTGCATCGTTTACCGCCTTAGCAATTGCAGCTGCACCGCCGCCGAGCGATCCTATTGCGCCCAAAGCCGCAAATAATGGAATTAAAGGTAAAAACCCTCCTCTCTTAGGAATTGGTATCACTCTTTGACGTGGAGGTCTTATTTTCTTGTGGTCCTTCTTTAAAACAGGCTGCGCCAATTTCACATTTTCTAACAGACTCTTGTTACCATTACGTGAAATTGCATGTTGTGCTTTCCTTACAGCTTGTCGAAATGATAATTTACCACCACGCTTCTTCCTTTTACTACGCTTTCTCTTCACTCCGTTTCCCATTCCAAGCTTTGTCTTAGCTTTCATTAAGGCGGCTACAGATAACGCAGATGCTTTTTCACCAAATCCCGCTTCTGTACTCTTCACTCTTTTCACTGCCGCTTGATACAATTTTTTATCTGCTTCGTGACGTTTTTCTAAATCGCTACTTACAGAATATGCGATATCGTGTTGCTTGCACGCCTCATCCAACGCATTCACACCTCTGTCTCCTCTTTTAAGTCGAACGTCTAATTTTGTGCCCGGACCGCAGTAATTGTAACCTGGTAAGTGTAACTCTACTGGTAGTTTATTAATTAACGTATTAAGTAAACCACGACCTTTTCGTTTTAAGGTGCTTCTCGCAGTGTAATCTGTTTTGACACGACGTCGCATTTATGGCTTTTCTTTCTAACAGTCAACGATGTTACATGTGTACTACTTCAATACTCACTGCTTATCTTTATATAGCGTAAAAATTTCTCTTAATTTTTTGGTTAAGTATCGTTAGTTTATTAAATAAAGGGTCAAACAGTGTTCTTAGAAAATTTTATTTATAACTGACAGTGTCATATCTAGAAATATATACATATTAAATCACATAACATTTACATATTAACAGCTTTATGCATACTTATATCAAAAATTAATTTACTAATTCCAAACATCATTAATTCATTTGTAATTGCTCCTTTCTCAGATATTTCATTATTGAGAAATGATTTAACATTTGTCTTCATATCACTTTCCATAACACTCAAGCATGGAATCATGTTGCTGTAGAATGATTTATAGTTCAATTGTTTCAAAACTTCTAAACGATATAATACAATATCACACAATTTCCAGAGTTCCAATAGACCTTTATAAGATATATATAATGTCTCCACTCCTCTTTCTAATTTCAGTATTTTCGTTCCTTCGGTGCGTTCGAAAGACGCCTTTACTGAGCTGATTTTCATTACCGGATAAATAGTTTTCTTCTCAGTAAAATACGACTTCAAAGTGTAGTTATAAGAACAAAATTCTTTCCATTCCTCTTCTAAAAACGATATGCTCTGCCTTTTGGAACCCATAATACGTATTATCGGATCAAAAAATGTTTCGGTACACAGTCCGACACAAATCCACTTCGTACGGCTCTTATTTAGAAAATATACACTTTGAGCTAAAAGTGGCAACTGATCTACGTCAGTCACCTCTCTTGCTTCTGAAATCTCGGAAGGTGCTGTCTCATTAGTATCACATTGACGAAAATCTTCATCTGTGAAGTAAGGCTGGGAGAGTATTTCAAATTGAAACTCGTTTCGAACTGAGGGCATATTCAAACCGTGCTCATCCGGCTTTTCTTCTTTTGGATTGTCAACGTTTTCAGTCAGAAGTCTTTTCTTCTGTACGTCATCAAAAGGATCGTTCACGTGCCTTCTCTTTTGCTTCAGGAAAAAATCCACTTGTTTAGATGTCACTGTTAAATACAATAAAAATATACAAATTATAAATTATTACAATAAGATGACTTAAACTTACTTTTATGTATGTAGGTAGGTGATTAACTTAACAACACAACTCACAGTTCTGTAACAACTGAATCTATTCCCAAATGAAGAACCTTATATAACAAGATTTTAGGTGGGGGTCCCTACCTCCTCCAACCTTACGGTCGTATTCAAGATAAACCGTTTTTGGATCCTCCGTCAAGTTAAGGTCACGTCAAGGATAGATAATTTTTGGAACCCACCTCTGACCTCGCTTTTAGAGGTAATGATGAGGTCACGTCAATGACATTGAAAATTTTGCAACCTCCTCTGACTTGATCCTTAACCTTGTAGTTACATCGGCACAAAGCGAATTTTAGAACCTCCTCCGATCTTAACCTTGAACCCTCAAGGTCATTTCAAAGTTACCTCTCGGTTACCTTAGGAACAGGTCGATTCTGGAACCTCCTCTAATCTTGACCTTGATCGAGGTCACCTCAAGGTCAAGGCCTTGAAGTTTAAGGTCATGGTGAGGTCACGTCAGGAATAGGCCGATTCTGGAACCTCCTCCGACCTTGACCTTGAACTTTATTGGTCAAGGTCGGAGGAGGTTCCAGAATCGGCCTATTCCTACTACTGACGCAGCAGGAGCTGGAAATAGTTTTAAATGAAACAACACGCATTAGCGTTGTTCCTGTGCTGTATCTAATCGATCCTTACTTATCTATCATGTTATTTGACATTTCGATGGACTCCAGTAACTCTGATGTGAGATACGACGTTCTCGGACGCAGCAGCAGCTGGAAATAGTTTTAAACGAAAAAACACATATTAGCGTTGTTCCTGTGATGTATCTAATCGATCCTTACTCATCTATCATGTTATTTGACGTTTGGACGGACTCCAGTAACTCTGATGTGAGATACAAAGTTTTTGGACGCAGCAGGAGCTGGAAATAGTTTTAAAGGAAACAACACGCATTAGCGTTGTTCCTGTGATGTATCTAATCGATCCTTACTCATCTATCATGTTATTTGGCGTTTCGATGGATTCCAGTAACTTTGATGTGAGATACGAAGTTCTCGGACGCAGCTGAAGCTAGAAATAGTTTTAAACGAAACAACTCGCATTATCGTTGTTCCTGTGCTGTATCTAATCGATTCTTACACATCTATCATGTTATTTGGCGTTTCGATGGACTCCAGTATCTTTGATGTGAGTTACGAAGTTCTCGGACGCAGCTGAAGCTAGAAATAGTTTTAAACGAAACAACACGCATTAGCGTTGTTCCTGTGATGTATCTAATCGATCCTTACTTATCTATCATGTTATTTGACGTTTGGATGGACTCCAGTAACCCTGATGTGAGATACGAAGTTCTCGGACGCAGCAGAAGCTGGAAATAGTTTTAAACGAAACAACACGCATTAGCGTTGTTCCTGTGATGTATCTAATCGATCCTCACTCATCTATCATGTTATTTGGCGTTCCGATGGACTCCAGTAACTCTGATGTGAGATACGACGTTTTCGGACGCAGCAGCAGCTGGAAATAGTTTTAAACGAAACAAAACATATTAGCGTTGTTCCTGTGATATATCTAATCGATCCTTACTCATCTATCATGTTATTTGACGTTTGGACGGACTCCAGTAACTCTAATGTGAGACACAAAGTTTTTGGACGCAGCAGGAGCTGGAAATAGTTTTAAACGAAACAACACGTACTAGCGTTGTTCCTGTGCTGTATATAATCGATCCTTACTTATCTATCATGTTATCTGACGTTTCGATGGACTCCAGTAACTCTGATGTGAGATACGACGTTTTCGGACGCAGCAGAACTGGAAATAGTTTTAAACGAAACAACACGCATTAGCGTTGTTCCTGTGAAGTATCTAATCGATCCTTACTCATCTGTCATGCTATTTTACGTTTGGATGGACTCCAGTAACTCTGATGTGAGATACAAAGTTCTCGGACGCAGCAGAAGCTTGAAATAGTTTTAAACGAAACAACACGCATTAGCGTTGTTCCTGTGCTGTATCTAATCGATCCTTACTTATCTATCATGTTATTTGAAGTTTGGATTGACTCCAGTAACCCTGATGTGAGATACGAAGTTCTCGGACGCAGCAGAAGCTGGAAATAGTTTTAAATGAAACAACACGCATTAGCGTTGTTCCTGTGATGTATCTAATCGATCCTTACTTAGCTACTATGTTATTTGACGTTTCGATGGACTCCAGTAACTCTGATGTGAGATACGACGTTTTCGGATGCAGCAGCAGCTGGAAATAGTTTTAAACGAAACAACACATATTAGCGTTGTTCCTGTGATGTATCTAATCGATCCTTACTCATCTATCATGTTATTTGACGTTTGGACGGACTAAAGTAACTCTGATGTGAGATACAAAGTTCTCGGACGCAGCAGAAGCTTGAAATAGTTTTAAACGAAACAACACGCATTAGCGTTGTTCCTGTGCTGTATCTAATCGATCCTTACTTATCTATCATGTTATTTGACGTTTGGATGGACTCCAGTAACCCTGATGTGAGATACGACGTTTTCGGAGTTTCTGGGCGCAGCAGGAGCTGGAAATAGTTTTAAACGAAACAACACGCATTAGCGTTGTTCCTGTCATGTATCTAATCGATCCTTACTCATCTATCATGTTATTTGACGTTTGGATGGACTCCAGTAACTCTAATGTGAAATACAAAGTTCTCGGACCCAGCAGAAGCTGGAAATAGGTTTAAACGAAACAACACATATTAGCGTTGTTCCTGTGATGTATCTAATCGATCCTTACTCATCTATCATGTTATTTGACGTTTGAATTCATTCCAGTAACTCTGATGTGAGATACGACGTTTTCGGACGCAGCAGAAGCTGGAAATAGTTTTAAACGAAACAACACGTATTAGCGTTGTTCCTGTGATGTATCTAATCGATCCTTACTCATCTATCATGTTCTTGGACGTTTCGATGGACTCCAGTAACTCTGATGTGAGATACAAAGTTCTCGGACGCAGCAGAAGCTGGAAATAGTTTTGAACGAAACAACACGTATTAGCGTTGTTCCTGTGATGTATCTAATCGATCCTTACACATCTATCATGTTATTTGACGTTTGGACGGACTAAAGTAACTCTGATGTGAGATACAAAGTTCTCGGAAGCAGCAGAAGCTTGAAATAGTTTTAAACGAAACGACACGCATTAGCGTTGTTCCTGTGCTGTATCTAATCGATCCTTACTTATCTATCATGTTATTTGACGTTTGGATGGATTCCAGTAACCCTGATGTGAGATACGACGTTTTCGGTGTTTCTGGGCGCAGCAGGAGCTGGAAATAGTTTTAAACGAAGCAACACGTATTAGCGTTGTTCCTGTGATGTATCTAATCGATCCTTACTTAGCTACTATGTTATTTGACGTTTCGATGGACTCCAGTAACTTTGATGTGAGATACGACGTTTTCGGACGTAGCAGAAGCTGGAAATAGTTTTAAACGAAACAACACATATTAGCGTTGTTCCTGTGATGTATCTAATCGATCCTTACTCATCTATCATATTATTTGACGTTTGAATTCACTCCAGTAACTCTGATGTGAGATACGAAATTTTCGGACGCAGCAGAAGCTGGAAATAGTTTTAAACGAAACAACACGCATTAGCGTTGTTCCTGTGATGTATCTAATCGATCCTTACTCATCTATCATGTTATTTGGCGTTTCGATGGACTCCGGTAACTTTGATGTGAGTTACGAAGTTCTCGGACGCAGCTGAAGCTAGAAATAGTTTTAAACGAAACAACACGCATTAGCGTTGTTCCTGTGATGTATCTAATCGATCCTTACTTAGCTATCATGTTATTTGTCGTTTGGATGGACTCCAGTAACCCTGATGTGAGATACGAATTTCTCGGACGCAGCTGATGCTAGAAATAGTTTTAAACGAAACAACACGCATTAGCGTTGTTCCTGTGCTGTATCTAATCGATCCTTACTCATCTATCATGTTATTTGACGTTTGGGACTCCAGTAACTCTGATGTGAGATACAAAGTTCTCGGACGCAGCAGAAGCTGGAAATAGTTTTGAACGAAACAACACGTATTAGCGTTGTTCTTGTGATGTATCTAAACGATCCTTACTTATCTAACATGTTATTTGACGTTTGGATGGACTCCAGTAAGTCTGACGTGAGATACAAAGTTTTTGGACGCAGCAGGAGCTGGAAATAGTTTTAAACGAAACAACACGTATTAGCGTTGCTCCTGTGCTGTATCTAATCGATCCTTACTTATCTATCATGTTATTTGACGTTTCGATAGACTCCAGTAACTCTGATGTGAGATACGACGTTTTCGGACGCAGCAGAAACTGGAAATAGTTTTAAACGAAACAACACGCATTAGCGTTGTTCCTGTGATGTATGTAATCGATCCTTACTCATCTATCATGTTATTTTACGTTTGGATGGACTCCAGTAACTCCGATGTGAGATACAAAGTTCTCGGACGCAGCAGAAGCTGGAAATAATTTTGAACGAAACAACACGTATTAGCGTTGTTCCTGTGATGTATCTAATTGATCCTTACTTATCTACTATGTTATTTGACGTTTCGATGGACTCCAGTAACTCTGATGTGAGATACGAAATTTTCGGACGCAGCAGAAGCTGGAAATAGTTTTAAACGAAACAACACGCATTAGCGTTGTTCCTGTGATGTATCTAATCGATCCTTACTTAGCTATCATGTTATTTGTCGTTTGGATGGACTCCAGTAACCCTGATGTGAGATACGAATTTCTCGGACGCAGCTGATGCTAGAAATAGTTTTAAACGAAACAACACGCATTAGCGTTGTTCCTGTGCTGTATCTAATCGATCCTTACTCATCTATCATGTTATTTGACGTTTGAATTCACTCCAGTAACTCTGATGTGAGATACGACGTTTTCGGACGCAGCAGAAGCTGGAAATAGTTTTAAAGGAAACAACACGTATTAGCGTTATTCCTGTGATGTATCTAATAGATCCTTACTCATCTATGATGTTATTTGACGTTTCGATATACTCCAGTAACTCTGATGTGAGATACAAAGTTCTCGGACGCAGCAGAAGCTGGAAATAGTTTTAAAGGAAACAACACGCATTAGCGTTGTTCCTGTGATGTATCTAATCGATCCTTACTCATCTATCATGTTATTTGGCGTTTCGATGGACTCCAGTAACTTTGATGTGAGATACGAAGTTCTCGGACGCAGCAGAAGCTCGAAATAGTTTTGAACGAAACAACACGCATTAGCGTTGTTCCTGTGATGTATCTAAACGATCCTTACTTATCTAACATGTTATTTTACGTTTGGATGGACTCCAGTAACTCTGATGTCAGTTACAAAGTTTTTGGACGGAGAACAAGCTGGAAAAAGTTTTGAACGAAACAACACGTATTAGCATTGTTCTTGTGATGTATCTAAACGATCCTTACTTATCTAACATGTTATTTGACGTTTGGATGGACTCCAGTAATTCTGACGTGAGATACAAAGTTTTTGGACGCAGCAGGAGTTGGAAATAGTTTTAAAGGAAACAACACGCATTAGCGTTGTTCCTGTGATGTATCTAATCGATCCTTACTCATCTATCATGTTATTTGGCGTTTCGATGGACTCCAGTAACTCTGATGTGAGATACAAAGTTCTCGGACGCAGCAGAAGCTGGAAATAGTTTTAAACGAAACAACACGTATCAGCGTTGTTCCTGTGATGTATCTAATCGATCCTTACTCATCTATCATGTTATTTGACGTTTGGATGGACTCCAGGAACTCTGATGTGAGATACAAAGATTTCGGACGCAGCAGAAGCTGGAAATAGTTTTGAACGAAACAACACGTATTAGCGTTGTTCCTGTGATGTATCTAATCGATCCTTACTTATCTACTATGTTATTTGACGTTTCGATGGACTCCAGTAACTATGATGTGAGATACGAAATTTTCGGACGCAGCAGAAGCTGGAAATAGTTTTAAACGAAACAACACGCATTAGCGTTGTTCCTGTGATGTATCTAATCGATCCTTACTCATCTATCATGTTATTTGGCGTTTCGATGGACTCCAGTAACTTTGATGTGAGTTACGAAGTTCTAGGACGCAGCTGAAGCTAGAAATAGTTTTAAACGAAACAACACGCATTAGCGTTGTTCCTGTGATGTATCTAATCGATCCTTACTTAGCTATCATGTTATTTGTCGTTTGGATGGACTCCAGTAACCCTGATGTGAGATACGAATTTCTCGGACGCAGCTGATGCTAGAAATAGTTTTAAACGAAACAACACGCATTAGCGTTGTTCCTGTGCTGTATCTAATCGATCCTTACTCATCTATCATGTTATTTGACGTTTGGACGGACTCCAGTAACTCTGATGTGAGATACAAAGTTCTCGGACGCAGCAGTAGTAATGGATAGCAGTGGAAATAGTTTTGAACGAAACAACACGTATTAGCGTTGTTCTTGTGATGTATCTAAACGATCCTTACTTATCTAACATGTTATTTGACGTTTGGATGGACTCCAGTAAGTCTGACGTGAGATACAAAGTTTTTGGACGCAGCAGGAGCTGGAAATAGTTTTGAACGAAACAACACGTATTAGCGTTGTTCCTGTGATGTATCTAATAGATCCTTACTTAGCTACTATGTTATTTGACGTTTCGATGGACTCCAGTAACTCTAATGTGAGATACGAAATTTTCGGACGCAGCAGGAACTGGAAATAGTTTTAAACGAAACAACACGTATTAGCGTTGTTCCTGTGATGTATCTAATCGATGCTTACTCATCTATCATGTTATTTGACGTTTGGATGGACTCCAGTAACTCTGATGTGAGATACAAAGTTCTCGGACGCAGCAGAAGCTTGATATAGTTTTGAGCGAAACAACACGTATTAGCGATGTTCCTGTGATGTATCTAATCGATCCTTACTCATCTATCATATTATTTTACGTTTGGATGGACTCCAGTAACTCTGATGTGAGATACAAAGTTCTTGGACGCAGCAGAAGCTGGAAATAGTTTTGAACGAAACAACACGTATTAGCATTGTTCCTGTGATGCATCTAATCGATCCTTACTCATCTATCATGTTATTTGACGTTTGGATGGACTCCAGTAACTCTAATGTGAAATACAAAGTTCTCGGACCCAGCAGAAGCTGGAAATAGGTTTAAACGAAACAACACATATTAGCGTTGTTCCTGTGATGTATCTAATCGATCCTTACTCATCTATCATGTTATTTGACGTTTGAATTCATTCCAGTAACTCTGATGTGAGATACGACGTTTTCGGACGCAGCAGAAGCTGGAAATAGTTTTAAACGAAACAACACGTATTAGCGTTGTTCCTGTGATGTATCTAATCGATCCTTACTCATCTATCATGTTCTTGGACGTTTCGATGGACTCCAGTAACTCTGATGTGAGATACAAAGTTCTCGGACGCAGCAGAAGCTGGAAATAGTTTTGAACGAAACAACACGTATTAGCGTTGTTCCTGTGATGTATCTAATCGATCCTTACACATCTATCATGTTATTTGACGTTTGGACGGACTAAAGTAACTCTGATGTGAGATACAAAGTTCTCGGAAGCAGCAGAAGCTTGAAATAGTTTTAAACGAAACGACACGCATTAGCGTTGTTCCTGTGCTGTATCTAATCGATCCTTACTTATCTATCATGTTATTTGACGTTTGGATGGATTCCAGTAACCCTGATGTGAGATACGACGTTTTCGGTGTTTCTGGGCGCAGCAGGAGCTGGAAATAGTTTTAAACGAAGCAACACGTATTAGCGTTGTTCCTGTGATGTATCTAATCGATCCTTACTTAGCTACTATGTTATTTGACGTTTCGATGGACTCCAGTAACTTTGATGTGAGATACGACGTTTTCGGACGTAGCAGAAGCTGGAAATAGTTTTAAACGAAACAACACATATTAGCGTTGTTCCTGTGATGTATCTAATCGATCCTTACTCATCTATCATGTTATTTGACGTTTGAATTCACTCCAGTAACTCTGATGTGAGATACGAAATTTTCGGACGCAGCAGAAGCTGGAAATAGTTTTAAACGAAACAACACGCATTAGCGTTGTTCCTGTGATGTATCTAATCGATCCTTACTCATCTATCATGTTATTTGGCGTTTCGATGGACTCCGGTAACTTTGATGTGAGTTACGAAGTTCTCGGACGCAGCTGAAGCTAGAAATAGTTTTAAACGAAACAACACGCATTAGCGTTGTTCCTGTGATGTATCTAATCGATCCTTACTTAGCTATCATGTTATTTGTCGTTTGGATGGACTCCAGTAACCCTGATGTGAGATACGAATTTCTCGGACGCAGCTGATGCTAGAAATAGTTTTAAACGAAACAACACGCATTAGCGTTGTTCCTGTGCTGTATCTAATCGATCCTTACTCATCTATCATGTTATTTGACGTTTGGGACTCCAGTAACTCTGATGTGAGATACAAAGTTCTCGGACGCAGCAGAAGCTGGAAATAGTTTTGAACGAAACAACACGTATTAGCGTTGTTCTTGTGATGTATCTAAACGATCCTTACTTATCTAACATGTTATTTGACGTTTGGATGGACTCCAGTAAGTCTGACGTGAGATACAAAGTTTTTGGACGCAGCAGGAGCTGGAAATAGTTTTAAACGAAACAACACGTATTAGCGTTGCTCCTGTGCTGTATCTAATCGATCCTTACTTATCTATCATGTTATTTGACGTTTCGATAGACTCCAGTAACTCTGATGTGAGATACGACGTTTTCGGACGCAGCAGAAACTGGAAATAGTTTTAAACGAAACAACACGCATTAGCGTTGTTCCTGTGATGTATGTAATCGATCCTTACTCATCTATCATGTTATTTTACGTTTGGATGGACTCCAGTAACTCTGATGTGAGATACAAAGTTCTCGGACGCAGCAGAAGCTGGAAATAATTTTGAACGAAACAACACGTATTAGCGTTGTTCCTGTGATGTATCTAATTGATCCTTACTTATCTACTATGTTATTTGACGTTTCGATGGACTCCAGTAACTCTGATGTGAGATACGAAATTTTCGGACGCAGCAGAAGCTGGAAATAGTTTTAAACGAAACAACACGCATTAGCGTTGTTCCTGTGATGTATCTAATCGATCCTTACTTAGCTATCATGTTATTTGTCGTTTGGATGGACTCCAGTAACCCTGATGTGAGATACGAATTTCTCGGACGCAGCTGATGCTAGAAATAGTTTTAAACGAAACAACACGCATTAGCGTTGTTCCTGTGCTGTATCTAATCGATCCTTACTCATCTATCATGTTATTTGACGTTTGAATTCACTCCAGTAACTCTGATGTGAGATACGACGTTTTCGGACGCAGCAGAAGCTGGAAATAGTTTTAAAGGAAACAACACGTATTAGCGTTATTCCTGTGATGTATCTAATCGATCCTTACTCATCTATGATGTTATTTGACGTTTCGATATACTCCAGTAACTCTGATGTGAGATACAAAGTTCTCGGACGCAGCAGAAGCTGGAAATAGTTTTAAAGGAAACAACACGCATTAGCGTTGTTCCTGTGATGTATCTAATCGATCCTTACTCATCTATCATGTTATTTGGCGTTTCGATGGACTCCAGTAACTTTGATGTGAGATACGAAGTTCTCGGACGCAGCAGAAGCTCGAAATAGTTTTGAACGAAACAACACGCATTAGCGTTGTTCCTGTGATGTATCTAAACGATCCTTACTTATCTAACATGTTATTTGACGTTTGGATGGACTCCAGTAATTCTGACGTGAGATACAAAGTTTTTGGACGCAGCAGGAGTTGGAAATAGTTTTAAAGGAAACAACACGCATTAGCGTTGTTCCTGTGATGTATCTAATCGATCCTTACTCATCTATCATGTTATTTGGCGTTTCGATGGACTCCAGTAACTCTGATGTGAGATACAAAGTTCTCGGACGCAGCAGAAGCTGGAAATAGTTTTAAACGAAACAACACGTATCAGCGTTGTTCCTGTGATGTATCTAATCGATCCTTACTCATCTATCATGTTATTTGACGTTTGGATGGACTCCAGGAACTCTGATGTGAGATACAAAGATTTCGGACGCAGCAGAAGCTGGAAATAGTTTTGAACGAAACAACACGTATTAGCGTTGTTCCTGTGATGTATCTAATCGATCCTTACTTATCTACTATGTTATTTGACGTTTCGATGGACTCCAGTAACTATGATGTGAGATACGAAATTTTCGGACGCAGCAGAAGCTGGAAATAGTTTTAAACGAAACAACACGCATTAGCGTTGTTCCTGTGATGTATCTAATCGATCCTTACTCATCTATCATGTTATTTGGCGTTTCGATGGACTCCAGTAACTTTGATGTGAGTTACGAAGTTCTAGGACGCAGCTGAAGCTAGAAATAGTTTTAAACGAAACAACACGCATTAGCGTTGTTCCTGTGATGTATCTAATCGATCCTTACTTAGCTATCATGTTATTTGTCGTTTGGATGGACTCCAGTAACCCTGATGTGAGATACGAATTTCTCGGACGCAGCTGATGCTAGAAATAGTTTTAAACGAAACAACACGCATTAGCGTTGTTCCTGTGCTGTATCTAATCGATCCTTACTCATCTATCATGTTATTTGACGTTTGGACGGACTCCAGTAACTCTGATGTGAGATACAAAGTTCTCGGACGCAGCAGTAGTAATGGATAGCAGTGGAAATAGTTTTGAACGAAACAACACGTATTAGCGTTGTTCTTGTGATGTATCTAAACGATCCTTACTTATCTAACATGTTATTTGACGTTTGGATGGACTCCAGTAAGTCTGACGTGAGATACAAAGTTTTTGGACGCAGCAGGAGCTGGAAATAGTTTTGAACGAAACAACACGTATTAGCGTTGTTCCTGTGATGTATCTAATAGATCCTTACTTAGCTACTATGTTATTTGACGTTTCGATGGACTCCAGTAACTCTAATGTGAGATACGAAATTTTCGGACGCAGCAGGAACTGGAAATAGTTTTAAACGAAACAACACGTATTAGCGTTGTTCCTGTGATGTATCTAATCGATGCTTACTCATCTATCATGTTATTTGACGTTTGGATGGACTCCAGTAACTCTGATGTGAGATACAAAGTTCTCGGACGCAGCAGAAGCTTGATATAGTTTTGAGCGAAACAACACGTATTAGCGATGTTCCTGTGATGTATCTAATCGATCCTTACTCATCTATCATATTATTTTACGTTTGGATGGACTCCAGTAACTCTGATGTGAGATACAAAGTTCTTGGACGCAGCAGAAGCTGGAAATAGTTTTGAACGAAACAACACGTATTAGCGTTGTTCCTGTGATGCATCTAATCGATCCTTACTTATCTGTCATGTTATTTGGCGTTTCGATGGACTCCAGTAACTTTGATGTGAGATACGAAATTTTCGGACGCAGCAGAAGCTTGAAATAGTTTTAAAAGAAACAACACGCATTAGCGTTGTTCCTGTGATGTACCTAATCGATCCTTACTCATCTATCATGTTATTTGGCGTTACGATACACTCCAGCAACTTTGATGTGAGATACGAAATTTTCGGACGCAGCAGAAGCTGGAAATAGTTTTAAACGAAACAACACGCATTAGCGTTGTTCCTGTGATGTATCTAATCGATCCTTACTCATCTATCATATTATTTTACGTTTGGATGGACTCCAGTAACTCTGATGTGAGATACAAAGTTCTTGGACGCAGCAGAAGCTGGAAATAGTTTTAAACGAAACAACACGTATTAGCGTTGTTCCTGTGATGTACCTAATCGATCCTTACTCATCTATCATGTTATTTGGCGTTTCGATACACTCCAGTATCTTTGATTTGAGATACGAAATTTTCGGACGCAGCAGAAGCTGGAAATAGTTTTAAACGAAACAACACGCATTAGCGTTGTTCCTGTGATGTATCTAATCGATCCTTACTCATCTATCATGTTATTTGACGTTTGGATGGACTCCAGTAACTCTGATGTGAGATACAAAGTTCTCGGACGCAGCAGAAGCTGGAAATAGTTTTGAACGAAACAACACGTATTAGCGTTGTTCCTGTGATGTATCTAATTGATCCTTACTTATCTACTATGTTATTTGACGTTTCGATGGACTCCAGTAACTCTGATGTGAGATACGAAATTTTCGGACGCAGCAGAAGCTGGAAATAGTTTTGAACGAAACAACACGTATTAGCGTTGTTAATGTGATGTATCTAAACGACCCTTACTTATCTAACATGATATTTGACGTTTGGATGGACTCCAGTATGTCTGATGTGAGATACAAAGTTTTTGGACGCAGTAGGAGCTGGAAATAGTTTTAAATGAAACAACAAGCATTAGAGTTGTTCCTGTGCTGTATCTAATCGATCCTTACTTATCTATCATGTTATTTGACATTTCGATGGACTCCAGTAACTCTGATGTGAGATACGACGCTATCGGACGCAGCAGCAGCTGGAAATAGTTTCAAACGAAACAACACATATTAGCGTTGTTCCTGTGAGGTATGTAATCGATCCTTACTCATCTATCATGTTATTTGACGTTTGGACGGACTCCAGTAACTCTGATGTGAGATACAAAGTTCTCGGACGCAGCAGAAGCTGGAAATAGTTTTATACGAAACAACACGTATCAGCGTTGTTCCTGTGATGTATCTAATCGATCCTTACTCATCTATCATGTTATTTGACGTTTGGATGGACTCCAGGAACTCTGATGTGAGATACAAAGATTTCGGGCGCAGCAGAAGCTGGAAATAGTTTTGAACGAAACAACACGTATTAGCGTTGTTCCTGTGATGTATCTAATCGATCCTTACTTATCTACTATGTTATTTGACGTTTCGATGGACTCCAGTAACTATGATGTGAGATACGAAATTTTCGGACGCAGCAGAAGCTGGAAATAGTTTTAAACGAAAGAACACGCATTAGCGTTGTTCCTGTGATGTATCTAATCGATCCTTACTCATCTATCATGTTATTTGGCGTTTCGATGGACTCCAGTAACTTTGATGTGAGTTACGAAGTTCTCGGACGCAGCTGAAGCTAGAAATAGTTTTAAACGAAACAACACGCATTAGCGTTGTTCCTGTGATGTATCTAATCGATCCTTACTTAGCTATCATGTTATTTGAAGCTTGGATGGACTCCAGTAACCCTGATGTGAGATATGAATTTCTCGGACGCAGCTGATGCTAGAAATAGTTTTAAACGAAACAACACGCATTAGCGTTGTTCCTGTGATGTATCTAATCGATCCTTACTTATCTATCATGTTATTTGACGTTTGGATGGACTCCAGTAACCCTGATGTGAGATACGAAGTCTTCTGACACAGGAGGAGCTGGGAATAGTTTTAAACGAAACAACACGCATTAGCGTTGTTCCTGTGATGTATCTAATCGATCCTTACTCATCTATCATGTTATTTGGCGTTTCGATGGACTCCAGTATCTTTGATGTGAGATACGAAATTTTCGGACGCAGCAGAAGCTTGAAATAGTTTTAAAAGAAACAACACGCATTAGCGTTGTTCCTGTGATGTACCTAATCGATCCTTACTCACCTATCATGTTATTTGGCGTTTCGATACACTCCAGTAACTTTGATGTGAGATACGAAGTTCTCGGACGCAGCTGAAGCTGGAAATAGTTTTAAACGAAACAACACGCATTAGCGTTGTTCCTGTGATGTATCTAATCGATCCTTACTCATCTATCATGTTATTTGACGCTTGGAAGGACTCCAGTAACCCTGATGTGAGATATGAATTTCTCGGACGCAGCTGATGCTAGAAATAGTTTTAAACGAAACAACACGCATTAGCGTTGTTCCTGTGATGTATCTAATCGATCCTTACTTATCTATCATGTTATTTGACGTTTGGATGGACTCCAGTAACCCTGATGTGAGATACGAAGTCTTCTGACACAGGAGGAGCTGGGAATAGTTTTAAACGAAACAACACGCATTAGCGTCGTTCCTGTGATGTATCTAATCGATCCTTACTCATCTATCATGTTATTTGACGTTTGGATGGACTCCAGTAACTCTGATGTGAGATACAAAGTTCTCGGACGCAGCAGAAGCTGGAAGTAGTTTTGAACGTAACAACACGTATTAGCGTTGTTCCTGTGATGTATCTAATCGATCCTTACTTAGCTACTATGTTATTTGACGTTTCGATGGACTCAAGTAACTTTGATGTGAGATACGACGTTTTCGGACGCAGCAGAAGCTGGAAATAGTTTTAAACGAAACAACACGTATTAGCGTCGTTCCTCTGATGTATCTAATCGATCCTTACTCATCTATCATGTTATTTGACGTTTGGATGGGCTCCAGTAACTCTGAAGTGAGATACGAAGTTTTCGTACGCAGCAGAAGCTGGAAATAGTTTTAAACGAAACAACACGCATTAGCGATGTTCCTATGATATATCTAATCGATCCTTACTCATCTATCATGTTATTTGACGTTTGGATAGGCTCCAGTAACTCTGAAGTGAGATACGAAGTTTTCGGACGCAGCAGAAGCTGGAAATAGTTTTAAACGAAACAACACGCATTAGCGATGTTCCTATGATATATCCAATCGATCCTTACTCATCTATCATGTTATTTTACGTTTGGATGGACTCCAGTAACTCTGATGTGAGATACAAAGTTTTTGGACGCAGCTGAAGCTGGAAATAGTTTTAAACGAAACAACACGCATTAGCGTTGTTCCTGTGATGTATCTAATCGATCCTTACTCATCTATCATGTTATTTGACGTTTGGATGGACTCCAGTAACTCTGATGTGAGATACAAAGTTCTCGGACGCAGCAGAAGCTGGAAGTAGTTTTGAACGTAACAACACGTATTAGCGTTGTTCCTGTGATGTATCTAATCGATCCTTACTTAGCTACTATGTTATTTGACGTTTCGATGGACTCAAGTAACTTTGATGTGAGATACGACGTTTTCGGACGCAGCAGAAGCTGGAAATAGTTTTAAACGAAACAACACGTATTAGCGTCGTTCCTGTGATGTATCTAATCGATCCTTACTCATCTATCATGTTATTTGACGTTTGGATGGGCTCCAGTAACTCTGAAGTGAGATACGAAGTTTTCGTACGCAGCAGAAGCTGGAAATAGTTTTAAACGAAACAACACGCATTAGCGATGTTCCTATGATATATCTAATCGATCCTTACTCATCTATCATGTTATTTTATGTTTGGATGGACTCCAGTAACTCTGATGTGAGATAAAAAGTTTTTGGACGCAGCAGAAGCTGGAAATAGTTTTGAACGAAACAACACGTAGTAGCGTTGTTCCTGTGATGTATCTAATAGATCCTTACTCATCTATCATGTTATTTTACGTTTGGATGGACTCCAGTAACTCTGATGTGAGATACAAAGTTTTTGGACGCAGCTGAAGCTGGAAATAGTTTTAAACGAAACAACACGCATTAGCGTTGTTCCTGTGATGTATCTAATCGATCCTTACTCATCTATCATGTTATTTGACGTTTGGATGGACTCCAGTAACTCTGATGTGAGATACAAAGTTCTCGGACGCAGCAGAAGCTGGAAGTAGTTTTGAACGTAACAACACGTATTAGCGTTGTTCCTGTGATGTATCTAATCGATCCTTACTTAGCTACTATGTTATTTGACGTTTCGATGGACTCAAGTAACTTTGATGTGAGATACGACGTTTTCGGACGCAGCAGAAGCTGGAAATAGTTTTAAACGAAACAACACGTATTAGCGTCGTTCCTGTGATGTATCTAATCGATCCTTACTCATCTATCATGTTATTTGACGTTTGGATGGGCTCCAGTAACTCTGAAGTGAGATACGAAGTTTTCGGACGCAGCAGAAGCTGGAAATAGTTTTAAACGAAACAACACGCATTAGCGATGTTCCTATGATATATCTAATCGATCCTTACTCATCTATCATGTTATTTTACGTTTGGATGGACTCCAGTAACTCTGATGTGAGATACAAAGTTTTTGGACGCAGCAGAAGCTGGAAATAGTTTTGAACGAAACAATAAGTAGTAGCGTTGTTCCTGTGATGTATCTAATAGATCCTTACTTAGCTACTATGTTATTTGACGTTTCGATGGACTCCAGTAACTCTAATGTGAGATACGAAATTTTCGGACGCAGCAGGAACTGGAAATAGTTTTAAACGAAACAACACGTATTAGCGTTGTTCCTGTGATGTATCTAATCGATGCTTACTCATCTATCATGTTATTTGACGTTTGGATGGACTCCAGTAACTCTGATGTGAGATACAAAGTTCTCGGACGCAGCAGAAGCTTGAAATAGTTTTGAACGAAACAACACGTATTAGCGATGTTCCTATGATATATCTAATCGATCCTTACTCATCTATCATGTTATTTTACGTTTGGATGGACTCCAGTAACTCTGATGTGAGATACAAAGTTTTTGGACGCAGCAGAAGCTGGAAATAGTTTTGAACGAAACAACACGTAGTAGCGTTGTTCCTGTGATGTATCTAATAGATCCTTACTCATCTATCATGTTATTTTACGTTTGGATGGACTCCAGTAACTCTGATGTGAGATACAAAGTTTTTGGACGCAGCTGAAGCTGGAAATAGTTTTAAACGAAACAACACGCATTAGCGTTGTTCCTGTGATGTATCTAATCGATCCTTACTCATCTATCATGTTATTTGACGTTTGGATGGACTCCAGTAACTCTGATGTGAGATACAAAGCTCTCGGACGCAGCAGAAGCTGGAAGTAGTTTTGAACGTAACAACACGTATTAGCGTTGTTCCTGTGATGTATCTAATCGATCCTTACTTAGCTACTATGTTATTTGACGTTTCGATGGACTCAAGTAACTTTGATGTGAGATACGACGTTTTCGGACGCAGCAGAAGCTGGAAATAGTTTTAAACGAAACAACACGTATTAGCGTCGTTCCTGTGATGTATCTAATCGATCCTTACTCATCTATCATGTTATTTGACGTTTGGATGGGCTCCAGTAACTCTGAAGTGAGATACGAAGTTTTCGGACGCAGCAGAAGCTGGAAATAGTTTTAAACGAAACATCACGCATTAGCGATGTTCCTATGATATATCTAATCGATCCTTACTCATCTATCATGTTATTTTACGTTTGGATGGACTCCAGTAACTCTGATGTGAGATACAAAGTTTTTGGACGCAGCAGAAGCTGGAAATAGTTTTGAACGAAACAACACGTATTAGCGTTGTTCCTGTGATGCATCTAATCGATATTTACTTATCTATCATGTTATTTGACGTTTCGATGGACTCTAGTAACTCTGATGTGAGATACGATGTTCTCGGACGCAGCAGAAGCTGGAAATAGTTTTGAACGAAACAACACGTATTACCGTTTTTCATGTGACGTATCTAATCGATTCTTACTTATCTACTATGTTATTTGACGTTTGGATGGGCTCCAGTAACTCTGAAGTGAGATACGAAGTTCTCGGACGCAGCAGAAGCATGTATCTAATCGATCCTTATTTATCTATCATGTTATATGACGTTTCGATGGACTCTAGTAATTCTGATGTGAGATACGAAGTTTTTGGACGCAGCAGGAGCTGGAAATAGTTTTAAACGAAACAACACGTATTAGCGTTGTTCCTGTGACGTATCTAATGGATCCTTACTCATCTATCATGTTACTTGACGTTTGGATGAACTTCAGTAACTTTGATGAGAGTTACGAAGTTCTCGGACGCAGCTGAAGCTAGAAATAGTTTTAAACGAAACAACACGCATTAGCGTTGTTCCTGTGATGTATCTGATCGATCCTTACTTATCTATCATGTTATTTGACGTTTGGATGGACTCCAGTAACCCTGATGTGAGATACGAAGTTCTCGAACGCAGCAGAAGCTGGAAATAGTTTTAAACGAAACAACACGTATTAGCGTATTTCCTGTGATGTATCTAATCGATCCTTCGTTATCTACTATGTTATTTGACGTTTCGATGGACTCCAGTAACTCTGATGTGAGATACGAAATTCTCGGACGCAGCAGAAGCTGGAAATTGTTTTAAACGAAACAACACGCATTAGCGTTGATCCTGTGATGTATCTAATCGATCCTTACTTATCTATCATGTTATTTGACGTTTGGATGGACTCCAGTAACCCTGATGTGAGATACGAAGTCTTCTGACACAGGAGGAGCTGGGAATAGTTTTAAACGAAACAACACGCATTAGCGTTGTTCCTGTGATGTATCTAATCGATCCCTACTCATCTATCATGTTATTTGGCGTTTCGATGGACTCCAGTATCTTTGATGTGAGATACGAAATTTTCGGACGCAGCAGAAGCTTGAAATAGTTTTAAAAGAAACAACACGCATTAGCGTTGTTCCTGTGATGTACCTAATCGATCCTTACTCATCTATCGTGTTATTTGGCGTTTCGATACACTCCAGTAACTTTGATGTGAGATACGAAGTTCTCGGACGCAGCTGAAGCTGGAAATAGTTTTAAACGAAACAACACGCATTAGCGTTGTTCCTGTGATGTATCTAATCGATCCTTACTCATCTATCATGTTATTTGACGCTTGGATGGACTCCAGTAACTCTGATGTGAGATACAAAGTTCTCGGACGCAGCAGAAGCTGGAAGTAGTTTTGAACGAAACAACACGTATTAGCGTTGTTCCTGTGATGTATCTAATCGATCCTTACTTAGCTACTATGTTATTTGACGTTTCCATGGACTCAAGTAACTTTGATGTGAGATACGACGTTTTCGGACGCAGCAGAAGCTGGAAATAGTTTTAAACGAAACAACACGTATTAGCGTCGTTCCTGTGATGTATCTAATCGATCCTTACTCATCTATCATGTTATTTGACGTTTGGATGGGCTCCAGTAACTCTGAAGTGAGATACGAAGTTTTCGGACGCAGCAGAAGCTGGAAATAGTTTTAAACGAAACAACACGCATTAGCGATGTTCCTGTGATATATCTAATCGATCCTTACTCATCTATCATATTATTTTACGTTTGGATGGACTCCAGTAACTCTGATGTGAGATACAAAGTTTTTGGAAGCAGCAGAAGCTGGAAATAGTTTTGAATGAAACAACACGTATTAGCGTTGTTCCTGTGATGTATCTAATAGATCCTTACTTAGCTACTATGTTATTTGACGTTTCGATGGACTCCAGTAACTCTAATGTGAGATGCGACGTTTTCGGACGCAGCAGGAACTGGAAATAGTTTCAAACGAAACAACACGTATTAGCGTTGTTCCTGTGATGTATCTAATCGATGCTTACTCATCTATCATGTTATTTGACGTTTGGATGGACTCCAGTAACTCTGATGTGAGATACAAAGTTCTCGGACGCAGCAGAAGCTTGAAATAGTTTTGAACGAAACAACACGTATTAGCGATGTTCCTGTGATGTATCTAATCGATCCTTACTCATCTATCATGTTATTTTACGTTTGGACGGACTCCAGTAACTCTGATGTGAGATACAAAGTTTTTGGACGCAGCAGAAGCTGGAAATAGTTTTGAACGAAACAACACGTATTAGCGTTGTTCCTGTGATGCATCTAATCGATCCTTACTTATCTATCATGTTATTTGGCGTTTCGATACACTCCAGTAACTTTGATGTGAGATACGAAGTTCTCGGACGCAGCTGAAGCTGGAAATAGTTTTAAACGAAACAACACGCATTAGCGTTGTTCCTGTGATGTATCTAATCGATCCTTACTCACCTATCATGTTATTTGAAGTTTGGATGGACTCCAGTAACTCTGATGTGAGATACAAAGTTCTCGGACGCAGCAGAAGCTGGAAATAGTTTTGAACGAAACAACACGTATTAGCGTTGTTCCTGTGATGTATCTAATCGATCCTTACTTAGCTACTATGTTATTTGACGTTTCGATGGACTCAAGTAACTTTGATGTGAGATACGACGTTTTCGGACGCAGCAGAAGCTGGAAATAGTTTTAAACGAAACAACACGTATTAGCGTCGTTCCTGTGATGTATCTAATCGATCCTTACTCATCTATCATGTTATTTGACGTTTGGATGGGCTCCAGTAACTCTGATGTGAGATACAAAGTTCTCGGACGCAGCAGAAGCTTGAAATAGTTTTGAACGAAACAACACGTATTAGCGATGTTCCTGTGATGTATCTAATCGATCCTTACTCATCTATCATGTTATTTGACGTTTGGATGGACTCCAGTAACTCTGATGTGAGATACAAAGTTCTCGGTCGCAGCAGAAGCTGGAAATAGTTTTGAACGAAACAACACGTATTAGCGTTGTTCCTGTAATGTATCTAATAGATCCTTACTTAGCTACTATGTTATTTGAAGTTTCGATGGACTCCAGTAACTCTAATGTGAGATACGAAATTTTCGGACGCAGCAGGAACTGGAAATAGTTTTAAACGAAACAACACGTATTAGCGTTGTTCCTGTGATGTATCTAATCGATGCTTACTCATCTATCATGTTATTTGACGTTTGGATGGACTCCAGTAACTCTGATGTGAGATACAAAGTTCTCGGACGCAGCAGAAGCTTGAAATAGTTTTGAACGAAACAACACGTATTAGCGATGTTCCTGTGATGTATCTAATCGATCCTTACTCATCTATCTTGTTATTTTACGTTTGGATGGACTCCAGTAACTCTGATGTGAGATACAAAGTTCTTGGGCGCAGCAGAAGCTGGAAATAGTTTTGAACGAAACAACACGTATTAGCGTTGTTCCTGTGATGTATCTAATAGATCCTTACTTAGCTACTATGTTATTTGACGTTTCGATGGACTCCAGTAACTCTAATGTGAGATACGAAATTTTCGGACGCAGCAGAAGCAGGAAATAGTTTTGAACGAAACAACACGTATTAGCGTTGTTCCTGTGATGCATCTAATCGATCCTTACTTATCTATCATGTTATTTGACGTTTCGATGTACTCTAGTAACTCTGATGTGAGATACGAAGTTCTCGGACGCAGCAGAAGCTGGAAATAGTTTTGAACGAAACAACACGTATTACCGTTTTTCATGTGACGTATCTAATCGATTCTTACTTATCTACTATGTTATTTGACGTTTGGATGGGCTCCAGTAACTCTGAAGTGAGATACGAAGTTCTCGGACGCAGCAGAAGCTGGAAATAGTTTTAAACGAAACAACACGCATTAGCGTTGTTCCTGTGATGTATCTAATCGATCCTTACTTATCTATCATGTTATTTGACGTTTGGATGGACTCCAGTAACCCTGATGTGAGATACGAAGTCTTCTGACACAGGAGGAGCTGGGAATAGTTTTAAACGAAACAACACGCATTAGCGTTGTTCCTGTGATGTATCTAATCGATCCCTACTCATCTATCATGTTATTTGGCGTTTCGATGGACTCCAGTATCTTTGATGTGAGATACGAAATTTTCGGACGCAGCAGAAGCTTGAAATAGTTTTAAAAGAAACAACACGCATTAGCGTTGTTCCTGTGATGTACCTAATCGATCCTTACTCATCTATCATGTTATTTGGCGTTTCGATACACTCCAGTAACTTTGATGTGAGATACGAAGTTCTCGGACGCAGCTGAAGCTGGAAATAGTTTTAAACGAAACAACACGTATTAGCGTCGTTCCTGTGATGTATCTAATCGATCCTTACTCATCTATCATGTTATTTGACGTTTGGATGGGCTCCAGTAACTCTGAAGTGAGATACGAAGTTTTCGGACGCAGCAGAAGCTGGAAATAGTTTTAAACGAAACAACACGCATTAGCGATGTTCCTGTGATATATCTAATCGATCCTTACTCATCTATCATGTTATTTTACGTTTGGATGGACTCCAGTAACTCTGATGTGAGATACAAAGTTTTTGGAAGCAGCAGAAGCTGGAAATAGTTTTGAACGAAACAACACGTATTAGCGTTGTTCCTGTGATGTATCTAATAGATCCTTACTTAGCTACTATGTTATTTGACGTTTCGATGGACTCCAGTAACTCTAATGTGAGATACGAAATTTTCGGACGCAGCAGGAACTGGAAATAGTTTTAAACGAAACAACACGTATCAGCGTTGTTCCTGTGATGTATCTAATCGATGCTTACTCATCTATCATGTTATTTGACGTTTGGATGGACTCCAGTAACTCTGATGTGAGATACAAAGTTCTCGGACGCAGCAGAAGCTTGAAATAGTTTTGAACGAAACAACACGTATTAGCGATGTTCCTGTGATGTATCTAATCGATCCTTACTCATCTATCATGTTATTTTACGTTTGGATGGACTCCAGTAACTCTGATGTGAGATACAAAGTTTTTGGACGCAGCAGAAGCTGGAAATAGTTTTGAACGAAACAACACGTATTAGCGTTGTTCCTGTGATGCATCTAATCGATCCTTACTTATCTATCATGTTATTTGGCGTTTCGATGGACTCCAGTAACTTTGATGTGAGATACGAAATTTTCGGACGCAGCAGACGCTTGAAATAGTTTTAAAAGAAACAACACGCATTAGCGTTGTTCCTGTGATGTACCTAATCGATCCTTACTCATCTATCATGTTATTTGGCGTTTCGATACACTCCAGTAACTTTGATGTGAGATACGAAGTTCTCGGACGCAGCTGAAGCTGGAAATAGTTTTAAACGAAACAACACGTATTAGCGTTGTTCCTGTGATGTATCTAATCGATCCTTACTTAGCTACTATGTTATTTGACGTTTCGATGGACTCAAGTAACTTTGATGTGAGATACGACGTTTTCGGACGCAGCAGAAGCTGGAAATAGTTTTAAACGAAACAACACGTATTAGCGTCGTTCCTGTGATGTATCTAATCGATCCTTACTCATCTATCATGTTATTTGACGTTTGGATGGGCTCCAGTAACTCTGATGTGAGATACAAAGTTCTCGGACGCAGCAGAAGCTGGAAATAGTTTTGAACGAAACAACACGTATTAGCGTTGTTCCTGTGATGTATCTAATCGATAGTTACTCACCTATCATGTTATTTGACGTTTGGATGGACTCCAGTAACTCTGATGTGAGATACAAAGTTCTCGGACGCAGCAGAAGCTGGAAATAGTTTTGAACGAAACAACACGTATTAGCGTTGTTCCTGTGATGTATCTAATCGATCCTTACTTAGCTACTATGTTATTTGACGTTTCGATGGACTCAAGTAACTTTGATGTGAGATACGACGTTTTCGGACGCAGCAGAAGCTGGAAATAGTTTTAAACGAAACAACACGTATTAGCGTCGTTCCTGTGATGTATCTAATCGATCCTTACTCATCTATCATGTTATTTGACGTTTGGATGGGCTCCAGTAACTCTGATGTGAGATACAAAGTTCTCGGACGCAGCAGAAGCTGGAAATAGTTTTGAACGAAACAACACGTATTAGCGTTGTTCCTGTGATGTATCTAATCGATCCTTACTTAGCTACTATGTTATTTGACGTTTCGATGGACTCAAGTAACTTTGATGTGAGATACGACGTTTTCGGACGCAGCAGAAGCTGGAAATAGTTTTAAACGAAACAACACGTATTAGCGTCGTTCCTGTGATGTATCTAATCGATCCTTACTCATCTATCATGTTATTTGACGTTTGGATGGGCTCCAGTAACTCTGAAGTGAGATACGAAGTTTTCGGACGCAGCAGAAGCTGGAAATAGTTTTAAACGAAACAACACACATTAGCGATGTTCCTGTGATATATCTAATCGATCCTTACTCATCTATCATATTTTTCGTTTGGATGGACTCCAGTAACTCTAATCTGAGATACAAAGTTTTTGGGCGCAGCAGAAGCTGGAAATAGTTTTGAACGAAACAACACGTATTAACGTTGTTCCTGTGATGTATCTAATAGATCCTTACTTAGCTACTATGTTATTTGACGTTTCGATGGACTCCAGTAACTCTAGTGTGAGATACGAAATTCTCGGACGCAGCAGGAACTGGAAATAGTTTTAAACGAAACAACACGTATTAGCGTTGTTCCTGTGATGTATCTAATCGATGCTTACTCATCTATCATGTTATTTGACGTTTGGATGGACTCCAGTAACTCTGATGTGAGATACAAAGTTCTCGGACGCAGCAGAAGCTTGAAATAGTTTTGAACGAAACAACACGTATTAGCGATGTTCCTGTGATGTATCTAATCGATCCTTACTCATCTATCATGTTATTTTACGTTTGGATGGACTCCAGTAACTCTGATGTGAGATACAAAGTTTTTGGACGCAGCAGAAGCTGGAAATAGTTTTGAACGAAACAACACGTATTAACGTTGTTCCTGTGATGCATCTAATCGATCCTTACTTATCTATCATGTTATTTGACGTTTCGATGGACTCTAGTAACTCTGATGTGAGATACGATGTTCTCGGACGCAGCAGAAGCTGGAAATAGTTTTGAACGAAACAACACGAATTACCGTTTTTCATGTGACGTATCTAATCGATTCTTACTTATCTACTATGTTATTTGACGTTTGGATGGGCTCCAGTAACCCTGATGTGAGATACGAAGTCTTCTGACACAGGAGGAGCTGGGAATAGTTTTAAACGAAACAACACGCATTAGCGTTGTTCCTGTGATGTATCTAATCGATCCCTACTCATCTATCATGTTATTTGGCGTTTCGATGGACTCCAGTATCTTTGATGTGAGATACGAAATTTTCGGACGCAGCAGAAGCTTGAAATAGTTTTAAAAGAAACAACACGCATTAGCGTTGTTCCTGTGATGTACCTAATCGATCCTTACTCATCTATCATGTTATTTGGCGTTTCGATACACTCCAGTAACTTTGATGTTTGATACGAAGTTCTCGGACGCAGCTGAAGCTGGAAATAGTTTTAAACGAAACAACACGTATTAGCGTCGTTCCTGTGATGTATCTAATCGATCCTTACTCATCTATCATGTTATTTGACGTTTGGATGGGCTCCAGTAACTCTGAAGTGAGATACGAAGTTTTCGGACGCAGCAGAAGCTGGAAATAGTTTTAAACGAAACAACACGCATTAGCGATGTTCCTGTGATATATCTAATCGATCCTTACTCATCTATCATGTTATTTTACGTTTGGATGGACTCCAGTAACTCTGATGTGAGATACAAAGTTTTTGGAAGCAGCAGAAGCTGGAAATAGTTTTGAACGAAACAACACGTATTAGCGTTGTTCCTGTGATGTATCTAATAGATCCTTACTTAGCTACTATGTTATTTGACGTTTCGATGGACTCCAGTAACTCTAATGTGAGATACGAAATTTTCGGACGCAGCAGGAACTGGAAATAGTTTTAAACGAAACAACACGTATTAGCGTTGTTCCTGTGATGTATCTAATCGATGCTTACTCATCTATCATGTTATTTGACGTTTGGATGGACTCCAGTAACTCTGATGTGAGATACAAAGTTCTCGGACGCAGCAGAAGCTTGAAATAGTTTTGAACGAAACAACACGTATTAGCGATGTTCCTGTGATGTATCTAATCGATCCTTACTCATCTATCATGTTGTTTTACGTTTGGATGGACTCCAGTAACTCCGATGTGAGATACAAAGTTTTTGGACGCAGCAGAAGCTGAAAATAGTTTTGAACGAAACAACACGCATTAGCGTTGTTCCTGTGATGTATCTAATCGATCCCTACTCATCTATCATGTTATTTGGCGTTTCGATGGACTCCAGTATCTTTGATGTGAGATACGAAATTTTCGGACGCAGCAGAAGCTTGAAATAGTTTTAAAAGAAACAACACGCATTAGCGTTGTTCCTGTGATGTACCTAATCGATCCTTACTCATCTATCATGTTATTTGGCGTTTCGATACACTCCAGTAACTTTGATGTGAGATACGAAGTTCTCGGACGCAGCTGAAGCTGGAAATAGTTTTAAACGAAACAACACGTATTAGCGTCGTTCCTGTGATGTATCTAATCGATCCTTACTCATCTATCATGTTATTTGACGTTTGGATGGGCTCCAGTAACTCTGAAGTGAGATACGAAATTTTCGGACGCAGCTGAAGCTGGAAATAGTTTTAAACGAAACAACACGCATTAGCGTTGTTCCTGTGATGTATCTAATCGATAGTTACTCACCTATCATGTTATTTGACGTTTGGATGGACTCCAGTAACTCTGATGTGAGATACAAAGTTCTCGGACGCAGCAGAAGCTGGAAATAGTTTTGAACGAAACAACACGTATTAGCGTTGTTCCTGTGATGTATCTAATCGATCCTTACTTAGCTACTATGTTATTTGACGTTTCGATGGACTCAAGTAACTTTGATGTGAGATACGACGTTTTCGGACGCAGCAGAAGCTGGAAATAGTTTTAAACGAAACAACACGTATTAGCGTCGTTCCTGTGATGTATCTAATCGATCCTTACTCATCTATCATGTTATTTGACGTTTGGATGGGCTCCAGTAACTCTGATGTGAGATACAAAGTTCTCGGACGCAGCAGAAGCTTGAAATAGTTTTGAACGAAACAACACGTATTAGCGATGTTCCTGTGATGTATCTAATCGATCCTTACTCATCTATCATGTTATTTGGCGTTTCGATGGACTCCAGTAACTCTGATGTGAGATACAAAGTTCTCGGACGCAGCAGAAGCTGGAAATAGTTTTGAACGAAGCAACACGTATTAGCGTTGTTCCTGTAATGTATCTAATAGATCCTTACTTAGCTACTATGTTATTTGAAGTTTCGATGGACTCCAGTAACTCTAATGTGAGATACGAAATTTTCGGACGCAGCAGGAACTGGAAATAGTTTTAAACGAAACAACACGTATTAGCGTTGTTCCTGTGATGTATCTAATCGATGCTTACTCATCTATCATGTTATTTGACGTTTGGATGGACTCCAGTAACTCTGATGTGAGATACAAAGTTCTCGGACGCAGCAGAAGCTTGAAATAGTTTTGAACGAAACAACACGTATTAGCGATGTTCCTGTGATGTATCTAATCGATCCTTACTCATCTATCATGTTATTTTACGTTTGGATGGACTCCAGTAACTCTGATTTGAGACACAAAGTTTTTGGACGCAGCAGAAGCTGGAAATAGTTTTGAACGAAGCAACACGTATTAGCGTTGTTCCTGTAATGTATCTAATAGATCCTTACTTAGCTACTATGTTATTTGAAGTTTCGATGGACTCCAGTAACTCTAATGTGAGATACGAAATTTTCGGACGCAGCAGAAGCTGGAAATAGTTTTGAACGAAACAACACGTATTAGCGTTGTTCCTGTGATGCATCTAATCGATCCTTACTTATCTATCATGTTATTTGACGTTTCGATGTACTCTAGTAACTCTGATGTGAGATACGAAGTTCTCGGACGCAGCAGAAGCTGGAAATAGTTTTGAACGAAACAACACATATTACCGTTTTTCATGTGACGTATCTAATCGATTCTTACTTATCTACTATGTTATTTGACGTTTGGATGGGCTCCAGTAACTCTGAAGTGAGATACGAAGTTCTCGGACGCAGCAGAAGCTGGAAATAGTTTTAAACGAAACAACACGTATTAGCGTTGTTCCTGTGATGCATCTAATCGATCCTTACTTATCTATCATGTTATTTGGCGTTTCGATGGACTCCAGTAGCTCTGATGTGAGATACGACGTTTTCGGACGCAGCAGAAGCTGGAAATAGTTTTAAACGAAACAACACATATTAGCGTTGTTCCTGTGATGTAACTAATCGATCCTTACTCGACTCCAGTAACTCTGATGAGAGATACAAAGTTCTCGGACGCAGTAGAAGCTTGAAATAGTTTTGAACGAAACAACACGTATTAGCGTTGTTCCTGTGATGCATCTAATCGATCCTTACTTATCTATCATGTTATTTGGCGTTTCGATGGACTCCAGTAGCTCTGATGTGAGATACGACGTTTTCGGACGCAGCAGAAGCTGGAAATAGTTTTAAACGAAACAACACATATTAGCGTTGTTCCTGTGATGTAACTAATCGATCCTTACTCGACTCCAGTAACTCTGATGAGAGATACAAAGTTCTCGGACGCAGTAGAAGCTTGAAATAGTTTTGAACGAAACAACACGCATTAGCGTTGTTCCTGTGATGTACCTAATCGATCCTTACTCATCTATCATGTTATTTGGCATTTCGATACACTCCAGTAACTTTGATGTGAGATACGAAGTTCTCGGACGCAGCTGAAGCTGGAAATAGTTTTAAACGAATCAACACGCATTAGCGTTGTTCCTGTGATGTATCTAATCGATCCTTACACACCTATCATGTTATTTGACGTTTAGATGGACTCCAGTAACTCTGATGTGAGATACAAAGTTCTCGGACGCAGCAGAAGCTGGAAATAGTTTTGAACGAAACAACACGTATTAGCGTTGTTCCTGTGATGTATCTAATCGATCCTTACTTAGCTACTATGTTATTTGACGTTTCGATGGACTCAAGTAACTTTGATGTGAGATACGACGTTTTCGGACGCAGCAGAAGCTGGAAATAGTTTTAAACGAAACAACACGTATTAGCGTCGTTCCTGTGATGTATCTAATCGATCCTTACTCATCTATCATGTTATTTGACGTTTGGATGGGCTCCAGTAACTCTGAAGTGAGATACGAAGTTTTCGGACGCAGCAGAAGCTGGAAATAGTTTTAAACGAAACAACACACATTAGCGATGTTCCTGTGATATATCTAATCGATCCTTACTCATCTATCATATTTTTCGTTTGGATGGACTCCAGTAACTCTGATGTGAGGTACAAAGTTTTTGGGCGCAGCAGAAGCTGGAAATAGTTTTGAACGAAACAACACGTATTAGCGTTGTTCCTGTGATGTATCTAATAGATCCTTACTTAGCTACTATGTTATTTGACGTTTCGATGGACTCCAGTAACTCTAGTGTGAGATACGAAATTCTCGGACGCAGCAGGAACTGGAAATAGTTTTAAACGAAACAACACGTATTAGCGTTGTTCCTGTGATGTATCTAATCGATGCTTACTCATCTATCATGTTATTTGACGTTTGGATGGACTCCAGTAACTCTGATGTGAGATACAAAGTTCTCGGACGCAGCAGAAGCTTGAAATAGTTTTGAACGAAACAACAAGTATTAGCGATGTTCCTGTGATGTATCTAATCGATCCTTACTCATCTATCATGTTATTTTACGTTTGGATGGACTCCAGTAACTCTGATGTGAGATACAAAGTTTTTGGACGCAGCAGAAGCTGGAAACAGTTTTGAACGAAACAACACGTATTAACGTTGTTCCTGTGATGCATCTAATCGATCCTTACTTATCTATCATGTTATTTGACGTTTCGATGGACTCTAGTAACTCTGATGTGAGATACGATGTTCTCGGACGCAGCAGAAGCTGGAAATAGTTTTGAACGAAACAACACGTATTACCGTTTTTCATGTGACGTATCTAATCGATTCTTACTTATCTACTATGTTATTTGACGTTTGGATGGGCTCCAGTAACTCTGAAGTGAGATACGAAGTTCTCGGACGCAGCAGAAGCTGGAAATAGTTTTAAAGGAAACAACACGAATTAGCGTTGTTCCTGTGATGTATCTAATCGATCCTTACTCATCTATCATGTTATTTGACGTTTGGATGGGCTCCAGTAACTCTGAAGTGAGATACTAAGTTCTCGGACGCAGCTGAAGCCGGAAATAGTTTTAAACGAAACAACACGCATTAGCGTTGTTCGTGTGCTGTATCTAATCGATCCTTACTTATCTATCATGTTATTTGACGTTTGGATGGACTCCGGTAATCCTGATGTGAGATATGAAGTCTTCTGACACAGGAGGAGCTGGGAATAGTTTTAAACGAAACAACACGTATTAGCGTTGTTCCTGTGATGTACCTAATCGATCCTTACTCATCTATCATGTTATTTGACGTTTGGATGGGCTCTAGTAGCTCTGAAGTGAGATACGAAGTTTTCGGACGCAGCTGAAGCTGGAAATAGTTTTAAACGAAACAACACGCATTAGCGTTGTTCCTGTGATGTATCTAATTTATCCTTACTTATCTACTATGTTATTTGACGTTTCAACGGACTCCAGTATCTCTGATGTAAGATACGAATTACTCGGACGCAGCAGAAGCTGGAAACAGTTTTGAACGGAACAACTAGTATTAGCGTTGTTCCTGTGATATATCTAATCGATCCTTACTTATCCATCATGTTATTTGACGTCACGATAGACTCCAGTAACTCTGATGTGAGATAAGACGATTTCGGACGCAGCATAAGCTGGAAATAGTTTTAAATTAAACAACACGCATTAGCGTTGTTCCTGTGATGTATCTAATCGATCCTTATTTATCTATCATGTTATATGACGTTTCGATGGACTCTAGTAATTCTGATGTGAGATACGAAGTTCTCGAACGCAGCAGAAGCTGGAAATAGTCTTAAACGAAACAACACGTATTAGCGTATTTCCTGTGATGTATCTAATCGATCCTTCGTTATCTACTATGTTATTTGACGTTTCGATGGACTCCAGTAACTCTGATGTGAGATACGAAATTCTCGGACGCAGCAGAAGCTGGAAATAGTTTTAAACGAAACAACACGCATTAGCGTTGATCCTGTGATGTATCTAATCGATCCTTACTTATCTATCATGTTATTTGACGTTTGGATGGACTCCAGTAACCCTGATGTGAGATACGAAGTCTTCTGACACAGGAGGAGCTGGGAATAGTTTTAAACGAAACAACACGCATTAGCGTTGTTCCTGTGATGTATCTAATCGATCCTTACTCATCTATCATGTTATTTGGCGTTTCGATGGACTCCAGTAACTCTGATGTGAGATACAAAGTTCTCGGACGCAGCAGAAGCTGGAAATAGTTTTGAACGAAGCAACACGTATTAGCGTTGTTCCTGTAATGTATCTAATAGATACTTACTTAGCTACTATGTTATTTGAAGTTTCGATGGACTCCAGTAACTCTAATGTGAGATACGAAATTTTCGGACGCAGCAGGAACTGGAAATAGTTTTAAACGAAACAACACGTATTAGCGTTGTTCCTGTGATGTATCTAATCGATGCTTACTCATCTATCATGTTATTTGACGTTTGGATGGACTCCAGTAACTCTGATGTGAGATACAAAGTTCTCGGACGCAGCAGAAGCTTGAAATAGTTTTGAACGAAACAACACGCATTAGCGTTGTTCCTGTGATGTACCTGATCGATCCTTACTTATCTATCATGTTATTTGACGTTTGGATGGACTCCAGTAACCCTGATGTGAGATACGAAGTTCTCGAACGCAGCAGAAGCTGGAAATAGTCTTAAACGAAACAACACGTATTAGCGTATTTCCTGTGATGTATCTAATCGATCCTTCGTTATCTACTATGTTATTTGACGTTTCGATGGACTCCAGTAACTCTGATGTGAGATACGAAATTCTCGGACGCAGCAGAAGCTGGAAATAGTTTTAAACGAAACAACACGCATTAGCGTTGATCCTGTGATGTATCTAATCGATCCTTACTTATCTATCATGTTATTTGACGTTTGGATGGACTCCAGTAACCCTGATGTGAGATACGAAGTCTTCTGACACAGGAGGAGCTGGGAATAGTTTTAAACGAAACAACACGCATTAGCGTTGTTCCTGTGATGTATCTAATCGATCCTTACTCATCTATCATGTTATTTGGCGTTTCGATGGACTCCAGTAACTCTGATGTGAGATACAAAGTTCTCGGACGCAGCAGAAGCTGGAAATAGTTTTGAACGAAGCAACACGTATTAGCGTTGTTCCTGTAATGTATCTAATAGATACTTACTTAGCTACTATGTTATTTGAAGTTTCGATGGACTCCAGTAACTCTAATGTGAGATACGAAATTTTCGGACGCAGCAGGAACTGGAAATAGTTTTAAACGAAACAACACGTATTAGCGTTGTTCCTGTGATGTATCTAATCGATGCTTACTCATCTATCATGTTATTTGACGTTTGGATGGACTCCAGTAACTCTGATGTGAGATACAAAGTTCTCGGACGCAGCAGAAGCTTGAAATAGTTTTGAACGAAACAACACGTATTAGCGATGTTCCTGTGATGTATCTAATCGATCCTTACTCATCTATCATGTTATTTTACGTTTGGATGGACTCCAGTAACTCTGATGTGAGACACAAAGTTTTTGGGCGCAGCAGAAGCTGGAAATAGTTTTGAACGAAACAACACGTATTAGCGTTGTTCCTGTGATGTATCTAATAGATCCTTACTTAGCTACTATGTTATTTGACGTTTCGATGGACTCCAGTAACTCTAATGTGAGATACGAAATTTTCGGACGCAGCAGAAGCTGGAAATAGTTTTGAACGAAACAACACGTATTAGCGTTGTTCCTGTGATGCATCTAATCGATCCTTACTTATCTATCATGTTATTTGACGTTTCGATGTACTCTAGTAACTCTGATGTGAGATACGAAGTTCTCGGACGCAGCAGAAGCTGGAAATAGTTTTGAACGAAACAACACGTATTACCGTTTTTCATGTGACGTATCTAATCGATTCTTACTTATCTACTATGTTATTTGACGTTTGGATGGGCTCCAGTAACTCTGAAGTGAGATACGAAGTTCTCGGACGCAGCAGAAGCTGGAAATAGTTTTAAACGAAACAACACGTATTAGCGTTGTTCCTGTGATGCATCTAATCGATCCTTACTTATCTATCATGTTATTTGGCGTTTCGATGGACTCCAGTAGCTCTGATGTGAGATACGACGTTTTCGGACGCAGCACAAGCTGGAAATAGTTTTAAACGAAACAACACATATTAGCGTTGTTCCTGTGATGTAACTAATCGATCCTTACTCGACTCCAGTAACTCTGATGAGAGATACAAAGTTCTCGGACGCAGTAGAAGCTTGAAATAGTTTTGAACGAAACAACACGTATTAGCGTTGTTCCTGTGATGCATCTAATCGATCCTTACTTATCTATCATGTTATTTGGCGTTTCGATGGACTCCAGTAGCTCTGATGTGAGATACGACGTTTTCGGACGCAGCAGAAGCTGGAAATAGTTTTAAACGAAACAACACATATTAGCGTTGTTCCTGTGATGTAACTAATCGATCCTTACTCGACTCCAGTAACTCTGATGAGAGATACAAAGTTCTCGGACGCAGTAGAAGCTTGAAATAGTTTTGAACGAAACAACACGCATTAGCGTTGTTCCTGTGATGTACCTAATCGATCCTTACTCATCTATCATGTTATTTGGCATTTCGATACACTCCAGTAACTTTGATGTGAGATACGAAGTTCTCGGACGCAGCTGAAGCTGGAAATAGTTTTAAACGAAACAACACGCATTAGCGTTGTTCCTGTGATGTATCTAATCGATCCTTACTCACCTATCATGTTATTTGACGTTTAGATGGACTCCAGTAACTCTGATGTGAGATACAAAGTTCTCGGACGCAGCAGAAGCTGGAAATAGTTTTGAACGAAACAACACGTATTAGCGTTGTTCCTGTGATGTATCTAATCGATCCTTACTTAGCTACTATGTTATTTGACGTTTCGATGGACTCAAGTAACTTTGATGTGAGATACGACGTTTTCGGACGCAGCAGAAGCTGGAAATAGTTTTAAACGAAACAACACGTATTAGCGTCGTTCCTGTGATGTATCTAATCGATCCTTACTCATCTATCATGTTATTTGACGTTTGGATGGACTCCAGTAACTCTGATGTGAGATACAAAGTTCTCGGACGCAGCAGAAGCTTGAAATAGTTTTGAACGAAACAACACGTATTAGCGATGTTCCTGTGATGTATCTAATCGATCCTTACTCATCTATCATGTTATTTTACGTTTGGATGGACTCCAGTAACTCTGATGTGAGATACGAAGTTTTCGGACGCAGCAGAAGCTGGAAATAGTTTTAAACGAAACAACACACATTAGCGATGTTCCTGTGATATATCTAATCGATCCTTACTCATCTATCATATTTTTCGTTTGGATGGACTCCAGTAACTCTGATGTGAGATACAAAGTTTTTGGGCGCAGCAGAAGCTGGAAATAGTTTTGAACGAAACAACACGTATTAGCGTTGTTCCTGTGATGTATCTAATAGATCCTTACTTAGCTACTATGTTATTTGACGTTTCGATGGACTCCAGTAACTCTAGTGTGAGATACGAAATTCTCGGACGCAGCAGGAACTGGAAATAGTTTTAAACGAAACAACACGTATTAGCGTTGTTCCTGTGATGTATCTAATCGATGCTTACTCATCTATCATGTTATTTGACGTTTGGATGGACTCCAGTAACTCTGATGTGAGATACAAAGTTCTCGGACGCAGCAGAAGCTTGAAATAGTTTTGAACGAAACAACACGTATTAGCGATGTTCCTGTGATGTATCTAATCGATCCTTACTCATCTATCATGTTATTTTACGTTTGGATGGACTCCAGTAACTCTGATGTGAGATACAAAGTTTTTGGACGCAGCAGAAGCTGGAAACTGTTTTGAACGAAACAACACGTATTAACGTTGTTCCTGTGATGCATCTAATCGATCCTTACTTATCTTTCATGTTATTTGACGTTTCGATGGACTCTAGTAACTCTGATGTGAGATACGATGTTCTCGGACGCAGCAGAAGCTGGAAATAGTTTTGAACGAAACAACACGTATTACCGTTTTTCATGTGACGTATCTAATCGATTCTTACTTATCTACTATGTTATTTGACGTTTGGATGGGCTCCAGTAACTCTGAAGTGAGATACGAAGTTCTCGGACGCAGCAGAAGCTGGAAATAGTTTTAAAGGAAACAACACGAATTAGCGTTGTTCCTGTGATGTATCTAATCGATCCTTACTCATCTATCATGTTATTTGACGTTTGGATGGGCTCCAGTAACTCTGAAGTGAGATACTAAGTTCTCGGACGCAGCTGAAGCCGGAAATAGTTTTAAACGAAACAACACGCATTAGCGTTGTTCGTGTGCTGTATCTAATCGATCCTTACTTATCTATCATGTTATTTGACGTTTGGATGGACTCCAGTAATCCTGATGTGAGATATGAAGTCTTCTGACACAGGAGGAGCTGGGAATAGTTTTAAACGAGACAACACGTATTAGCGTTGTTCCTGTGATGTACCTAATCGATCCTTACTCATCTATCATGTTATTTGACGTTTGGATGGGCTCTAGTAGCTCTGAAGTGAGATACGAAGTTTTCGGACGCAGCTGAAGCTGGAAATAGTTTTAAACGAAACAACACGCATTAGCGTTGTTCCTGTGATGTATCTAATTTATCCTTACTTATCTACTATGTTATTTGACGTTTCAACGGACTCCAGTATCTCTGATGTGAGATACGAATTACTCGGACGCAGCAGAAGCTGGAAACAGTTTTGAACGGAACAACTAGTATTAGCGTTGTTCCTGTGATATATCTAATCGATCCTTACTTATCCATCATGTTATTTGACGTCACGATAGACTCCAGTAACTCTGATGTGAGATAAGACGATTTCGGACGCAGCATAAGCTGGAAATAGTTTTAAATTAAACAACACGCATTAGCGTTGTTCCTGTGATGTATCTAATCGATCCTTATTTATCTATCATGTTATATGACGTTTCGATGGACTCTAGTAATTCTGATGTGAGATACGAAGTTTTTGGACGCAGCAGGAGCTGGAAATAGTTTTAAACGAAACAACACGTATTAGCGTTGTTCCTGTGACGTATCTAATGGATCCTTACTCATCTATCATGTTATTTGACGTTTGGATGAACTTCAGTAACTTTGATGAGAGTTACGAAGTTCTCGGACGCAGCTGACGCTAGAAATAGTTTTAAACGAAACAACACGCATTAGCGTTGTTCCTGTGATGTATCTGATCGATCCTTACTTATCTATCATGTTATTTGACGTTTGGATGGACTCCAGTAACCCTGATGTGAGATACGAAGTTCTCGAACGCAGCAGAAGCTGGAAATAGTTTTGAACGAAACAACACGTATTAGCGTTGTTCCTGTGATGTATCTAATCGATCCTTACTTAGCTACTATGTTATTTGACGTTTCGATGGACTCCAGTAACTCTAATGTGAGATACGAAATTTTCGGACGCAGCAGCAGCTGGAATTATTTTTAAACGAAACAACACATATTAGCGTTGTTCCTGTGATGTAACTAATCGATCCTTACTCATCTATCATGTTATTTGACGTTTGGACGGACTCCAGTAACTCTGATGAGAGATACGACGTTTTCGGACGCAACAGAAGCTGGAAATAGTTTTAAACGAAACAACACGCATTAGCGTTGTTCCTGTGATGTATCTAATCCATCCTTACTCATCTATCATGTTATTTGACGTTTGGATGACCTCCAGTAACTCTGATGTGAGATACGAAATTATCGGACGCAGCAGAAGCTGGAAATAGTTTTAAATGAAACAACACGCATTAGCGTTGTTCCTGTGATGTATCTAATCGATCCTTACTCATCTATCATGTTATTTGACGTTTCGATGGACTCTAGTAACTCTGATGTGAGATACGAAGTTTTTGGACGCAGCAGGAGCTAGAAATAGTTTTAATCGAAACAACACGTATTAGCGTTGTTCCTGTGCTGTATCTAGTCGATCCTTACTTATCTATCATGTTATTTGGCGTTTCGATGGACTCCAGTAACTCTGATGTGAGATGCGACGTTTTCGGACGCAGCAGAAGCTGGAAATAGTTTTAAACGAAACAACACGCATTAGCGTTGTTCCTGTTATGTATCTAATCGATCCTTACTCATTACTCTATCATGTTATTTGGCGTTTCGATGGACTCCAGTATCTCTGATGTGAGATACGACGTTTTCGGACGCAGCAGCAGCTGGAAATAGTTTTAAACGAAACAACACATATTAGCGTTGTTCCTGTGATGTATCTAATCGATCCTTACTCATCTATCATGTTACTTGACGTTTGGACGGACTCCAGTAACTCTGATGTGAGATACAAAGTTTTTGGACGCAGCAGGAGCTGGAAATAGTTTTAAACGAAGCAACACGTATTAGCGTTGTTCCTGTGCAGTATATAATAGATCCTTACTTATCTATCATGTTATTTGACGTTTCGATGGACTCCAGTAACTCTGATGTGAGATACGACGTTTTCGGACGCAGCAGAAGCTGGAAATAGTTTCAAACGAAACAACACGCATTAGCGTTGTTCCTGTGATGTATCTAATCGATCCTTACTCATCTATCATGTTATTTTACGTTTGGATGGACTCCAGTAACTCTGATGTGAGATACAAAGTTTTTGGACGTAGCAGAAGCTGGAAATAGTTTTGAACGAAACAACACGTATTAGCGTTCTTCCTGTGATGTATCTAATCGATCCTTACTTAGCTAATATGTTATTTGACGTTTCGATGGACTCCAGTAACTCTGATGTGAGATACGAAATTTTCGGGCGCAGCAGAAGCTGGAAATAGTTTTAAAGGAAACAACACGCATTAGCGTTGTTCCTGTGATGTATCTAATCGATCCTTACTCATCTATCATGTTATTTGGCGTTTCGATGGACTCCAGTAACTTTGATGTGAGTTACGAAGTTCTTGGACGCAGCTGAAGCTAGAAATAGTTTTAAACGAAACAACACGCATTAGCGTTGTTCCTGTGATGTATCTAATCGATCCTTACTCATCTATCATGTTATCTGGCGTGTCGATGTACTCCAGTAACTTTGATGTGAGATACGAAATTTTCGGACGCAGCAGAAGCTTGAAATAGTTTTAAACGAAACAACACGCATTAGCGTTGTTCCTGTGATGTATCTAATCGATCCTTACTCATCTATCATGTTATTTGGCGTTTCGATACACTCCAGTAACTTTGATGTGAGATACGAAGTTCTCGGACGCAGCTGAAGCTGGAAATAGTTTTAAACGAAACAACACGCATTAGCGTTGTTAATGTGATGTATCTAATCTATCCTTACTCATCTATCATGTTATTTGACGTTTGGATGGACTCCAGTAACTCTGATGTGAGATACAAAGTTCTCGGACGCAGCAGAAGCTGGAAATACTTTTGAACGAAACAACACGTATTAGCGTTGTTCCTGTGATGTATCTAATCGATCCTTACTCATCTATCATGTTATTTGACGTTTGGATGGACTCCAGTAACTCTGATGTGAGATACAAAGTTTCGGACGCAGCAGAAGCTGGAAATAGTTTTAAACGAAACAACACGCATTAGCGTTGTTCCTGTGATGTATCTAATCGATCCTTACTCATCTATCATGTTAATTGGCCTTTCGATGGACTCCAGTAACTTTGATGTGAGATACGAAGTTCTCGGACGCAGCAGAAGCTGGAAATAGTTTTAAACGAAACAACACGCATTAGCGTTGTTCCTGTGATGTATCTAATCGATCCTTACTCATCTATCATGTTATTTGGCGTTTCGATGGACTCCAGTAACTTTGATGTGAGTTACGAAGTTCTTGGACGCAGCTGAAGCTAGAAATAGTTTTAAACGAAACAACACGCATTAGCGTTGTTCCTGTGATGTATCTAATCGATCCTTACTCATCTATCATGTTATTTGGCGTTTCGATGTACTCCAGTAACTTTGATGTGAGATACGAAATTTTCGGACGCAGCAGAAGCTTGAAATAGTTTTAAACGAAACAACACGCATTAGCGTTGTTCCTGTGATGTATCTAATCGATCCTTACTCATCTATCATGTTATTTGGCGTTTCGATACACTCCAGTAACTTTGATGTGAGATACGAAGTTCTCGGACGCAGCTGAAGCTGGAAATAGTTTTAAACGAAACAACACGCATTAGCGTTGTTAATGTGATGTATCTAATCTATCCTTACTCATCTATCATGTTATTTGACGTTTGGATGGACTCCAGTAACTCTGATGTGAGATACAAAGTTCTCGGACGCAGCAGAAGCTGGAAATACTTTTGAACGAAACAACACGTATTAGCGTTGTTCCTGTGATGTATCTAATCGATCCTTGCTCATCTATCATGTTATTTGACGTTTGGATGGACTCCAGTAACTCTGATGTGAGATACAAAGTTTCGGACGCAGCAGAAGCTGGAAATAGTTTTAAACGAAACAACACGCATTAGCGTTGTTCCTGTGATGTATCTAATCGATCCTTACTCATCTATCATGTTAATTGGCCTTTCGATGGACTCCAGTAACTTTGATGTGAGATACGAAGTTCTCGGACGCAGCAGAAGCTGGAAATAGTTTTAAACGAAACAACACGCATTAGCGTTGTTCCTGTGCTGTATCTAATCGATCCTTACTTATCTATCATGTTATTTGACGTTTGGATGGACTCCAGTAACCCTGATGTGAGATACGAAGTTTTTGGGCGCAGCAGGAGCTGGAAATAGTTTTGAACGAAGCAACACGTATTAACGTTGTTCCTGTGATGTATCTAATCGATCCTTACTTAGCTACTATGTTATTTGACGTTTCGATGGATTCCAGTAACTTTGATGTGAGATACGACGTTTTCGGACGCAGCAGAAGCTGGAAGTAGTTTTAAACGAAACAACACGTATTAGCGTTGTTCCTGTGATGTATCTAATCGATCCTTACTTATCTACTATGTTATTTGACGTTTCGATGGACTCCAGTATCTCTGATGTGAGATACGAAATTTTCGGACGCAGCTGAAGCTGGAAATAGTTTTAAACGAAACAACACTCATTAGCGTTGTTCCTGTGATGTATCTAATCGATCCCTACTTATCTACTATGTTATTTGACGTTTCGATGGACTCCAGTATCTCTGATGTGAGATACGAAATTTTCGGACCCAGCAAAAGCTGGAAATAGTTTTAAATGAAACAACACGCGTTAGCGTTGTTCCTGTGATGTATCTAATCAATCCTTATTTATCTATCATGTTATTTGACGTTTCGATGGACTCTAGTAATTCTGATGTGAGATACGAAGTTTTTAACGCAGCAGGAGCTGGAAATAGTTTTAAACGAAACAACACGTATTAGCGTTGTTCCTGTGATGTATCTAATCGATCCTTACTTATCTATCATGTTATTTGACGTTTGGATGGACTCCAGTAACCCTGATGTGAGATACGAAGTTTTTGGACGCAGCAGGAGCTAGAAATAGTTTTAATCGAAACAACACGTATTAGCGTTGTTCCTGTGCTGTATCTAATCGATCCTTACTTATCTATCATGTTATTTGGCGTTTCGATGGACTCCAGTAACTCTGATGTGAGATACGACGTTTTCGGACGCAGCAGAAGCTGGAAATAGTTTTAAACGAAACAACACGCATTAGCGTTGTTCCTGTGATGTATCTAATCGATCCTTACTCATCTAACATGTTATTTGGCGTTTCGATGGACTCCAGTAACTTTGATGTGAGATACGAAGTTCTCGGACGCAGCTGAAGCTGGAAATAGCTTTAAATGAAACAACACGTATTAGCGTTGTTCCTGTGATGTATCTAATCGATCCTTACTCATCTATCATGTTATTTTTGAAGTTTGGAAGGACTCCAGTAAGTCTGATGTGAGATACAACGTTTTTGGAGGCAGCAGGAGCTGGAAATAGTTTTAAATAAAACAACACGCATTAGCGTTGTTCCTGTGATGTATCTAATTGATCCTTACTCATCTATCATGTTATTTGACGTTTCGATGGACTCTAATAACTCTGATGTGAGATACGAAGTTTTTGGACGCAGCAGGAGCTGGAAATAGTTTTAAACGAAACAACACGCATTAGCGTTGTTCCTGTGATGTATCTAATCGATCCTTACTCATCTAACATGTTATTTGGCGTTTCGATGGACTCCAGTAACTTTGATGTGAGATACGAAGTTCTCGGACGCAGCTGAAGCTGGAAATAGCTTTAAATGAAACAACACGTACTAGCGTTGTTCCTGTGATGTATCTAATCGATCCTTACTCATCTATCATGTTATTTTTGAAGTTTGGAAGGACTCCAGTAAGTCTGATGTGAGATACAACGTTTTTGGGGGCAGCAGGAGCTGGAAATAGTTTTAAATGAAACAACACGCATTAGCGTTGTTCCTGTGATGTATCTAATGGATCCTTACTTATCTACTATGTTATTTGACGTTTCAACGGACTCCAGTATCTCTGATGTGAGATACGAATTATTCGGACGCAGCAGAAGCTGGAAACAGTTTTGAACGGAACAACTAGTATTAGCGTTGTTCCTGTGATAAATCTAATCGATCCTTACTTATCCATCATGTTATTTGACGTCACGATAGACTCCAGTAACTCTGATGTGAGATACGACGTTTTCGGACGCAGCATAAGCTGGAAATAGTTTTAAATGAAACAACACGCATTAGCGTTGTTCCTGTGATGTATCTAATCGATCCTTATTTATCTATCATGTTATTTGACGTTTCCATGGACTCTAGTAATTCTGATGTGAGATACGAAGTTTTTAACGCAGCAGGAGCTGGAAATAGTTTTAAACGAAACAACACGTATTAGCGTTGTTCCTGTGATGTATCTAATCGATCCTTACTCATCTATCATGTTATTTGACGTTTGGATGGACTCCAGTAACTCTGATGTGAGATACGACGTTCTCGGACGCAGCAGAAGCTGGAAATAGTTTCAAACGAAACAACACGCATTAGCGTTGTTCCTGTGATGTATCTAATCGATCCTTACTCATCTATCATGTTATTTTACGTTTGGATGGACTCCAGTAACTCTGATGTGAGATACGAAGTTTTTGGACGCAGCAGGAGCTAGAAATAGTTTTAATCGAAACAACACGTATTAGCGTTGTTCCTGTGCTGTATCTAATCGATCCTTACTTATCTATCATGTTATTTGGCGTTTCGATGAACTCCAGTAACTCTGATGTGAGATACGACGTTTTCGGACGCAGCAGAAGCTGGAAATAGTTTTAAACGAAACAACACGCATTAGCGTTGTTCCTGTGATGTATCTAATCGATCCTTACTCATCTAACATGTTATTTGGCGTTTCGATGGACTCCAGTAACTTTGATGTGAGATACGAAGTTCTCGGACGCAGCTGAAGCTGGAAATAGCTTTAAATGAAACAACACGTATTAGCGTTGTTCCTGTGATGTATCTAATCGATCCTTACTCATCTATCATGTTATTTTTGAAGTTTGGAAGGACTCCAGTAAGTCTGATGTGAGATACAACGTTTTTGGAGGCAGCAGGAGCTGGAAATAGTTTTAAATGAAACAACACGCATTAGCGTTGTTCCTGTGATGTATCTAATCGATCCTTACTCATCTATCATGTTATTTGACGTTTCGATGGACTCTAATAACTCTGATGTGAGATACGAAGTTTTTGGACGCAGCAGGAGCTGGAAATAGTTTTAAACGAAACAACACGTATTAGCGTTGTTCCTGTGATGTATCTAATCGATCCTTACTCATCTATCATGTTATTTGACGTTTGGATAGACTCCAGTATCTCTGATGTGAGATACGAAATTTTCGGACGCAGCAGAAGCTGGAAATAGTTTTAAACGAAACAACACGTATTAGCGTTGTTCCTGTGATGTATCTAAACGATCCTTACTTATCTAACATGTTATTTGACGTTTGGATGGACTCCAGTAAGTCTGATGTGAGATACAAAGTTTTTGAACGCAGCAGGAGCTAGAAATAGTTTTAATCGAAACAACACGTATTAGCGTTATTCCTGTGCTGTATCTAATCGATCCTTACATATCTATCATGTTATTTGACGTTTCGATGCACTCCAGTAACTCTGATGTGAGATACGACGTTTTTGGACGCAGCAGAAGCTGGAAATAGTTTTAAACGAAACAACACGAATTAGCGTTGTTCCTATGATGTATCTAATCGATCCTTACTCATCTATCATGTTATTTGACGTTTGGATGGACTCCAGTAACTCTGATGTGAGATACAAAGTTTTTGGACGCAGCAGAAGCTGGAAATAGTTTTGAACGAAACAACACGTATTAGCGTTGTTCCTGTGATGTATCTAATCGGTCCTTACTTAGCTACTATGTTATTTGACGTTTCGATGGACTCCAGTAACTCTAATGTGAGATACGAAATTTTCGGACGCAGCAGCAGCTGGAATTATTTTTAAACGAAACAACACATATTAGCGTTGTTCCTGTGATGTAACTAATCGATCCTTACTCATCTATCATGTTATTTGACGTTTGGACGGACTCCAGTAACTCTGATGAGAGATACGACGTCTTCGGACGCAACAGAAGCTGGAAATAGTTTTAAACGAAACAACACGCATTAGCGTTGTTCCTGTGATGTATCTAATCGATCCTTACTCATCTATCATGTTATTTGACGTTTCGATGGACTCTAGTAACTCTGATGTGAGATACGAAGTTTTTGGACGCAGCAGGAGCTAGAAATAGTTTTAATCGAAACAACACGTATTAGCGTTGTTCCTGTGCTGTATCTAGTCGATCCTTACTTATCTATCATGTTATTTGGCGTTTCGATGGACTCCAGTAACTCTGATGTGAGATGCGACGTTTTCGGACGCAGCAGAAGCTGGAAATAGTTTTAAACGAAACAACACGCATTAGCGTTGTTCCTGTTATGTATCTAATCGATCCTTACTCATTACTCTATCATGTTATTTGGCGTTTCGATGGACTCCAGTATCTCTGATGTGAGATACGACGTTTTCGGACGCAGCAGCAGCTGGAAATAGTTTTAAACGAAACAACACATATTAGCGTTGTTCCTGTGATGTATCTAATCGATCCTTACTCATCTATCATGTTATTTGACGTTTGGACGGACTCCAGTAACTCTGATGTGAGATACAAAGTTCTCGGACGCAGCAGAAGCTGGAAATAGTTTTGAACGAAACAACACGTATTAGTGTTGTTCCTGTGATGTATCTAAACGATCCTTACTTATCTAACATGTTATTTGACGTTTGGATGGACTCCAGTAAGTCTGATGTGAGATACAATGTTTTTGGACGCAGCAGGAGCTGGAAATAGTTTTAAGCGAAACAACACGCTTTAGCGTTGTTCCTGTAATGTATCTAATCGATCCTTACTCATCTATCATGTTATTTGGCGTTTAGATGGACTCCAGTAACTTTGATGTGAGATACGAAGTTCTCGGACGCAGCTGAAGCTAGAAATAATTTTAAACGAAACAACTCGCATTAGCGTTGTTCCTGTGCTGTATCTAATCGATCCTTACTTATCTATCATGTTATTTGACATTTCGATGGACTCCAGTAACTCTGATGTGAGATACGACGTTTTCGGACGCAGCAGCAGCTGGAAATAGTTTTAAACGAAACAACACATATTAGCGTTGTTCCTGTGATGTATCTAATCGATCCTTACTCATCTATCATGTTATTTGACGTTTGGACGGACTCCAGTAACTCTGATGTGAGATACAAAGTTTTTGGACGCAGCAGGAGCTGGAAATAGTTTTAAACGAAGCAACACGTATTAGCGTTGTTCCTGTGCAGTATATAATAGATCCTTACTTATCTATCATGTTATTTGACGTTTCGATGGACTCCAGTAACTCTGATGTGAGATACGACGTTTTCGGACGCAGCAGAAGCTGGAAATAGTTTCAAACGAAACAACACGCATTAGCGTTGTTCCTGTGATGTATCTAATCGATCCTTACTCATCTATCATGTTATTTTACGTTTGGATGGACTCCAGTAACTCTGATGTGAGGTACAAAGTTTTTGGACGCAGCAGAAGCTGGAAATAGTTTTGAACGAAACAACACGTATTAGCGTTCTTCCTGTGATGTATCTAATCGATCCTTACTTAGCTAATATGTTATTTGACGTTTCGATGGACTCCAGTAACTCTGATGTGAGATACGAAATTTTCGGGCGCAGCAGAAGCTGGAAATAGTTTTAAACGAAACAATACGCATTAGCGTTGTTCCTGTGATGTATCTAATCGATCCTTACTCATCTATCATGTTATTTGGCGTTTCGATGGACTCCAGTAACTTTGATGTGAGTTACGAAGTTCTTGGACGCAGCTGAAGCTAGAAATAGTTTTAAACGAAACAACACGCATTAGCGTTGTTCCTGTGATGTATCTAATCGATCGTTACTCATCTATCATGTTATTTGGCGTTTCGATGTACTCCAGTAACTTTGATGTGAGATACGAAATTTTCGGACGCAGCAGAAGCTTGAAATAGTTTTAAACGAAACAACACGCATTAGCGTTGTTAATGTGATGTATCTAATCTATCCTTACTCATCTATCATGTTATTTGACGTTTGGATGGACTCCAGTAACTCTGATGTGAGATACAAAGTTCTCGGACGCAGCAGAAGCTGGAAATAGTTTTGAACGAAACAACACGTATTAGCGTTGTTCCTGTGATGTATCTAATCGATCCTTACTCATCTATCATGTTATTTGACGTTTGGATGGACTCCAGTAACTCTGATGTGAGATACAAAGTTTCGGACGCAGCAGAAGCTGGAAATAGTTTTAAACGAAACAACACGCATTAGCGTTGTTCCTGTGGTGTATCTAATCGATCCTTACTCATCTATCATGTTAATTGGCCTTTCGATGGACTCCAGTAACTTTGATGTGAGATACGAAGTTCTCGGACGCAGCAGAAGCTGGAAATAGTTTTAAACGAAACAACACGCATTAGCGTTGTTCCTGTGCTGTATCTAATCGATCCTTACTTATCTATCATGTTATTTGACGTTTGGATGGACTCCAGTAACACTGATGTGAGATACGAAGTTTTTGGGCGCAGCAGGAGCTGGAAATAGTTTTGAACGAAGCAACACGTATTAACGTTGTTCCTGTGATGTATCTAATCGATCCTTACTTAGCTACTATGTTATTTGACGTTTCGATGGATTCCAGTAACTTTGATGTGAGATACGACGTTTTCGGACGCAGCAGAAGCTGGAAGTAGTTTTAAACGAAACAACACGTATTAGCGTTGTTCCTGTGATGTATCTAATCGATCCTTACTTATCTACTATGTTATTTGACGTTTCGATGGACTCCAGTATCTCTGATGTGAGATACGAAATTTTCGGACGCAGCTGAAGCTGGAAATAGTTTTAAACGAAACAACACTCATTAGCGTTGTTCCTGTGATGTATCTAATCGATCCCTACTTATCTACTATGTTATTTGACGTTTCGATGGACTCCAGTATCTCTGATGTGAGATACGAAATTTTCGGACCCAGCAAAAGCTGGAAATAGTTTTAAATTAAACAACACGCATTAGCGTTGTTCCTGTGATGTATCTTATCGATCCTTACTCATCTATCATGTTATTTGACGTTTGGATGGGCTCCAGTAACTCTGAAGTGAGATACGAAGTTTTCGGACGCAGCTGAAGCTGGAAATAGTTTTAAACGAAACAACACGCATTAGCGTTGTTCCTGTGATGCATCTAATGGATCCTTACTTATCTACTATGTTATTTGACGTTTCAACGGACTCCAGTATCTCTGATGTGAGATACGAATTACTCGGACGCAGCAGAAGCTGGAAACAGTTTTGAACGGAACAACTAGTATTAGCGTTGTTCCTGTGATATATCTAATCGATCCTTACTTATCCATCATGTTATTTGACGTCACGATAGACTCCAGTAACTCTGATGTGAGATACGACGTTTTCGGACGCAACATAAGCTGGAAATAGTTTTAAATGAAACAACACGCATTAGCGTTGTTCCTGTGATGTATCTAATCGATCCTTATTTATCTATCATGTTATTTGACGTTTCGATGGACTCTAGTAATTCTGATGTGAGATACGAAGTTTTTAACGCAGCAGGAGCTGGAAATAGTTTTAAACGAAACAACACGTATTAGCGTTGTTCCTGTGATGTATCTAATCGATCCTTACTTATCTATCATGTTATTTGACGTTTGGATGGACTCCAGTAACCCTGATGTGAGATACGAAGTTTTTGGACGCAGCAGGAGCTAGAAATAGTTTTAATCGAAACAACACGTAATAGCGTTGTTCCTGTGCTGTATCTAATCGATCCTTACTTATCTATCATGTTATTTGGCGTTTCGATGGACTCCAGTAACTCTGATGTGAGATACGACGTTTTCGGACGCAGCAGAAGCTGGAAATAGTTTTAAACGAAACAACACGCATTAGCGTTGTTCCTGTGATGTATCTAATCGATCCTTACTCATCTAACATGTTATTTGGCGTTTCGATGGACTCCAGTAACTTTGATGTGAGATACGAAGTTCTCGGACGCAGCTGAAGCTGGAAATAGCTTTAAATGAAACAACACGTATTAGCGTTGTTCCTGTGATGTATCTAATCGATCCTTACTCATCTATCATGTTATTTTTGAAGTTTGGAAGGACTCCAGTAAGTCTGATGTGAGATACAACGTTTTTGGAGGCAGCAGGAGCTGGAAATAGTTTTAAATAAAACAACGCGCATTAGCGTTGTTCCTGTGATGTATCTAATCGATCCTTACTCATCTATCATGTTATTTGACGTTTCGATGGACTCTAATAACTCTGATGTGAGATACGAAGTTTTTGGACGCAGCAGGAGCTGGAAATAGTTTTAAACGAAACAACACGCATTAGCGTTGTTCCTGTGATGTATCTAATCGATCCTTACTCATCTAACATGTTATTTGGCGTTTCGATGGACTCCAGTAACTTTGATGTGAGATACGAAGTTCTCGGACGCAGCTGAAGCTGGAAATAGCTTTAAATGAAACAACACGTATTAGCGTTGTTCCTGTGATGTATCTAATCGATCCTTACTCATCTATCATGTTATTTTTGAAGTTTGGAAGGACTCCAGTAAGTCTGATGTGAGATACAACGTTTTTGGAGGCAGCAGGAGCTGGAAATAGTTTTAAATGAAACAACACGCATTAGCGTTGTTCCTGTGATGTATCTAATGGATCCTTACTTATATACTATGTTATTTGACGTTTCAACGGACTCCAGTATCTCTGATGTGAGATACGAATTATTCGGACGCAGCAGAAGCTGGAAACAGTTTTGAACGGAACAACTAGTATTAGCGTTGTTCCTGTGATAAATCTAATCGATCCTTACTTATCCATCATGTTATTTGACGTCACGATAGACTCCAGTAACTCTGATGTGAGATACGACGTTTTCGGACGCAGCATAAGCTGGAAATAGTTTTAAATGAAACAACACGCATTAGCGTTGTTCCTGTGATGTATCTAATCGATCCTTATTTATCAATCATGTTATTTGACGTTTCGATGGACTCTAGTAATTCTGATGTGAGATACGAAGTTTTTAACGCAGCAGGAGCTGGAAATAGTTTTAAACGAAACAACACGTATTAGCGTTGTTCCTGTGATGTATCTAATCGATCCTTACTCATCTATCATATTATTTGACGTTTGGATGGACTCCAGTAACTCTGATGTGAGATACGACGTTCTCGGACGCAGCAGAAGCTGGAAATAGTTTCAAACGAAACAACACGCATTAGCGTCGTTCCTGTGATGTATCTAATCGATCCTTACTCATCTATCATGTTATTTTACGTTTGGATGGACTCCAGTAACTCTGATGTGAGATACGAAGTTTTTGGACGCAGCAGGAGCTAGAAATAGTTTTAATCGAAACAACACGTATTAGCGTTGTTCCTGTACTGTATCTAATCGATCCTTACTTATCTATCGTGTTATTTGGCGTTTCGATGGACTCCAGTAACTCTGATGTGAGATACGACGTTTTCGTACGCAGCAGAAGCTGGAAATAGTTTTAAACGAAACAACACGCATTAGCGTTGTTCCTGTGATGTATCTAATCGATCCTTACTCATCTAACATGTTATTTGGCGTTTCGATGGACTCCAGTAACTTTGATGTGAGATACGAAGTTCTCGGACGCAGCTGAAGCTGGAAATAGCTTTAAATGAAACAACACGTATTAGCGTTGTTCCTGTGATGTATCTAATCGATCCTTACTCATCTATCATGTTATTTTTGAAGTTTGGAAGGACTCCAGTAAGTCTGATGTGAGATACAACGTTTTTGGAGGCAGCAGGAGCTGGAAATAGTTTTAAATGAAACAACACGCATTAGCGTTGTTCCTGTGATGTATCTAATCGATCCTTACTCATCTATCATGTTATTTGACGTTTCGATGGACTCTAATAACTCTGATGTGAGATACGAAGTTTTTGGACGCAGCAGGAGCTGGAAATAGTTTTAAACGAAACAACACGTATTAGCGTTGTTCCTGTGATGTATCTAATCGATCCTTACTTAGCTACTATGTTATTTGACGTTTCGATGGACTCCAGTAACTCTAATGTGAGATACGAAATTTTCGGACGCAGCAGCAGCTGGAATTATTTTTAAACGAAACAACACATATTAGCGTTGTTCCTGTGATGTAACTAATCTATCCTTACTCATCTATCATGTTATTTGACGTTTGGACGGACTCCAGTAACTCTGATAAGAGATACGACGTTTTCGGACGCAGCAGAAGCTGGAAATAGTTTTAAACGAAACAACACGCATTAGCGTTGTTCCTGTGATGTATCTAATCGATCCTTACTCATCTATCATGTTATTTGACGTTTGGATGACCTCCAGTATCTCTGATGTGAGATACGAAATTATCGGACGCAGCAGAAGCTGGAAATAGTTTTAAATGAAACAACACGCATTAGCGTTGTTCCTGTGATGTATCTAATCGATCCTTACTCATCTATCATGTTATTTGACGTTTCGATGGACTCTAGTAACTCTGATGTGAGATACGAAGTTTTTGGACGCAGCAGGAGCTAGAAAGTTTTAATCGAAACAACACGTATTAGCGTTGTTCCTGTGCTGTATCTAATCGATCCTTACTTATCTATCATGTTATTTGGCGTTTCGATGGACTCCAGTAACTCTGATGTGAGATACGACGTTTTCGGACGCAGCAGAAGCTGGAAATAGTTTTAAACGAAACAACACGCATTAGCGTTGTTCCTGTTATGTATCTAATCGATCCTTACTCATCTATCATGTTATTTGGCGTTTCGATGGACTCCAGTAACTCTGATGTGAGATACGACGTTTTCGGACGCAGCAGCAGCTGGAAATAGTTTTAAACGAAACAACACTTATTAGCGTTGTTCCTGTGATGTATCTAATCGATCCTTACTCATCTATCATGTTATTTGACGTTTGGACGGACTCCAGTAACTCTGATGTGAGATACAAAGTTCTCGGACGCAGCAGAAGCTGGAAATAGTTTGGAACGAAACAACACGTATTAGTGTTGTTCCTGAGATGTATCTAATCGATCCTTACTCATCTATCATGTTATTTGACGTTTGGATGGACTCCAGTAACTCTGATGTGAGATACAAAGTTTTTGGACGCAGCAGGAGCTGGAAATAGTTTTAAACGAAGCAACACGTATTAGCGTTGTTCCTGTGCAGTATATAATCGATCCTTACTTATCTATCATGTTATTTGACGTTTCGATGGACTCCAGTAACTCTGATGTGAGATACGACGTTTTCGGACGCAGCAGAAGCTGGAAATAGTTTCAAACGAAACAACACGCATTAGCGTTGTTCCTGTGATGTATCTAATCGATCCTTACTCATCTATCATGTTATTTTACGTTTGGATGGACTCCAGTAACTCTGATGTGAGATACAAAGTTTTTGGACGCAGCAGAAGCTGGAAATAGTTTTGAACGAAACAACACGTATTAGCGTTCTTCCTGTGATGTATCTAATCGATCCTTACTTAGCTAATATGTTATTTGACGTTTCGATGGACTCCAGTAACTCTGATGTGAGATACGAAATTTTCGGGCGCAGCAGAAGCTGGAAATAGTTTTAAACGAAACAACACGCATTAGCGTTGTTCCTGTGATGTATCTAATCGATCCTCACTCATCTATCATGTTATTTGGCGTTTCGATGGACTCCAGTAACTTTGATGTGAGTTACGAAGTTCTTGGACGCAGCTGAAGCTAGAAATAGTTTTAAACGAAACAACACGCATTAGCGTTGTTCCTGTGATGTATCTAATCGATCCTTACTCATCTATCATGTTATTTGGCGTTTCGATGGACTCCAGTAACTTTGATGTGAGATACGAAATTTTCGGACGCAGCAGAAGCTTGAAATAGTTTTAAACGAAACAACACGCATTAGCGTTGTTCCTGTGATGTATCTAATCGATCCTTACTCATCTATCATGTTATTTGGAGTTTCGATACACTCCAGTAACTTTGATGTGAGATACGAAGTTCTCGGACGCAGCTGAAGCTGGAAATAGTTTTAAACGAAACAACACGCATTAGCGTTGTTAATGTGATGTATCTAATCTATCCTTACTCATCTATCATGTTATTTGACGTTTGGATGGACTCCAGTAACTCTGATGTGAGATACGACGTTCTCGGACGCAGCAGAAGCTGGAAATAGTTTCAAACGAAACAACACGCATTAGCGTTGTTCCTGTGATGTATCTAATCGATCCTTACTCATCTATCATGTTATTTTACGTTTGGATGGACTCCAGTAACTCTGATGTGAGATACGAAGTTTTTGGACGCAGCAGGAGCTAGAAAGAGTTTTAATCGAAACAACACGTATTAGCGTTGTTCCTGTGCTGTATCTAATCGATCCTTACTTATCTATCATGTTATTTGGAGTTTCGATGGACTCCAGTAACTCTGATGTGAGATACGACGTTTTCGGACGCAGCAGAAGCTGGAAATAGTTTTAAACGAAACAACACGCATTAGCGTTGTTCCTGTGATGTATCTAATCGATCCTTACTAATCTAACATGTTATTTGGCTTTTCGATGGACTCCAGTAACTTTGATGTGAGATACGAAGTTCTCGGACGCAGCTGAAGCTGGAAATAGCTTTAAATGAAACAACACGTATTAGCGTTGTTCCTGTGATGTATCTAATCGATCCTTACTCATCTATCATGTTATTTTTGAAGTTTGGAAGGACTCCAGTAAGTCTGATGTGAGATACAACGTTTTTGGAGGCAGCAGGAGCTGGAAATAGTTTTAAATGAAACAACACGCATTAGCGTTGTTCCTGTGATGTATCTAATCGATCCTTACTCATCTATCATGTTATTTGAAGTTTCGATGGACTCTAATAACTCTGATGTGAGATACGAAGTTTTTGGACGCAGCAGGAGCTGGAAATAGTTTTAAACGAAACAACACTTATTAGCGTTGTTCCTGTGATGTAACTAATCGATCCTTACTCATCTATCATGTTATTTGACGTTTGGACGGACTCCAGTAACTCTAATGTGAGAAACGAAATTTTCGGACGCAGCAGAAGCTGGAAATAGTTTTAAACGAAACAACAGGCATTAGCGTTGTTCCTGTGATGTATCTAATCGATCCTTACTCATCTATCATGTTATTTGACGTTTCGATGGACTCCAGTAACTCTAATGTGAGAAACGAAATTTTCGGACGCAGCAGAAGCTGGAAATAGTTTTAAACGAAACAACACGCATTAGCGTTGTTCCTGTGATGTATCTAATCGATACTTACTCATCTATCATGTTATTTGATGTTTCGATGGACTCCAGTAACTCTAATGTGAGAAACGAAATTTTCGGACGCAGCAGAAGCTGGAAATAGTTTTAAACGAAACAACAGGCATTAGCGTTGTTCCTGTGCTGTATCTAATCGATCCTTACTTATCTATCATGTTATTTGACGTTTCGATGCACTCCAGTAACTCTGATGTGAGATACGACGTTTTCGGACGCAGCAGAAGCTGGAAATAGTTTTAAACGAAACAACACGTATTAGCGTTGTTCCTGTGATGTATCTAATCGATCCTTACTCATCTATCATGTTATTTGACGTTTGGATGGACTCCAGTAACTCTGATGTGAGATACAAAGTTTTTGGACGCAGCAGAAGCTGGAAATAGTTTAGAACGAAAAAACACGTATTAGCGTTGTTCCTGTGATGTATCTAATCGATCCTTACTTAGCTACTATGTTATTTGACGTTTCGATGGACTCCAGTAACTCTAATGTGAGATACGAAATTTTCGGACGCAGCAGCAGCTGGAAATAGTTTTAAACGAAACAACACATATTAGCGTTGTTCCTGTGATGTATCTAATCGATCCTTACTCATCTATCATGTTATTTGGAGTTTCGATACACTCCAGTAACTTTGATGTGAGATACGAAGTTCTCGGACGCAGCTGAAGCTGGAAATAGTTTTAAACGAAACAACACGCATTAGCGTTGTTAATGTGATGTATCTAATCGATCCTTACTCATCTATCATGTTATTTGGCGTTTCGATGGACTCCAGTAACTTTGATGTGAGATACGAAATTTTCGGACGCAGCAGAAGCTTGAAATAGTTTTAAACGAAACAACACGCATTAGCGTTGTTCCTGTGATGTATCTAATCGATCCTTACTCATCTATCATGTTATTTGGAGTTTCGATACACTCCAGTAACTTTGATGTGAGATACGAAGTTCTCGGACGCAGCTGAAGCTGGAAATAGTTTTAAACGAAACAACACGCATTAGCGTTGTTAATGTGATGTATCTAATCTATCCTTACTCATCTATCATGTTATTTGACGTTTGGATGGACTCCAGTAACTCTGATGTGAGATACGACGTTCTCGGACGCAGCAGAAGCTGGAAATAGTTTCAAACGAAACAACACGCATTAGCGTTGTTCCTGTGATGTATCTAATCGATCCTTACTCATCTATCATGTTATTTTACGTTTGGATGGACTCCAGTAACTCTGATGTGAGATACGAAGTTTTTGGACGCAGCAGGAGCTAGAAAGAGTTTTAATCGAAACAACACGTATTAGCGTTGTTCCTGTGCTGTATCTAATCGATCCTTACTTATCTATCATGTTATTTGGAGTTTCGATGGACTCCAGTAACTCTGATGTGAGATACGACGTTTTCGGACGCAGCAGAAGCTGGAAATAGTTTTAAACGAAACAACACGCATTAGCGTTGTTCCTGTGATGTATCTAATCGATCCTTACTAATCTAACATGTTATTTGGCTTTTCGATGGACTCCAGTAACTTTGATGTGAGATACGAAGTTCTCGGACGCAGCTGAAGCTGGAAATAGCTTTAAATGAAACAACACGTATTAGCGTTGTTCCTGTGATGTATCTAATCGATCCTTACTCATCTATCATGTTATTTTTGAAGTTTGGAAGGACTCCAGTAAGTCTGATGTGAGATACAACGTTTTTGGAGGCAGCAGGAGCTGGAAATAGTTTTAAATGAAACAACACGCATTAGCGTTGTTCCTGTGATGTATCTAATCGATCCTTACTCATCTATCATGTTATTTGAAGTTTCGATGGACTCTAATAACTCTGATGTGAGATACGAAGTTTTTGGACGCAGCAGGAGCTGGAAATAGTTTTAAACGAAACAACACTTATTAGCGTTGTTCCTGTGATGTAACTAATCGATCCTTACTCATCTATCATGTTATTTGACGTTTGGACGGACTCCAGTAACTCTGATGAGAGATACGACGTTTTCGGACGCAGCAGAAGCTGGAAATAGTTTTAAAAGAAACAACACGCATTAGCGTTGTTCCTGTGATGTATCTAATCGATCCTTACTCATCTATCATGTTATTTGACGTTTGGATGGACTCCAGTAACTCTGAAGTGAGATACGAAGTTCTCGGACTCAGCTGAAGCTGGAAATAGTTTTAAACGAAACAACACGCATTAGCGTTGTTCCTGTGATGTATCTAATCGATCCTTACTCATCTATCATGTTATTTGACGTTTGGATGACCTCCAGTAACTCTGATGTGAGATACGAAATTATCGGACGCAGCAGAAGCTGGAAATAGTTTTAAATGAAACAACACGCATTAGCGTTGTTCCTGTGATGTATCTAATCGATCCTTACTCATCTATCATGTTATTTGACGTTTCGATGGACTCTAGTAACTCTGATGTGAGATACGAAGTTTTTGGACGCAGCAGGAGCTAGAAATAGTTTTAATCGAAGCAACACGTATTAGCGTTGTTCCTGTGCTGTATCTAATCGATCCTTACTTATCTATCATGTTATTTGGCGTTTCGATGGACTCCAGTAACTCTGATGTGAGATACGACGTTTTCGGACGCAGCAGAAGCTGGAAATAGTTTTAAACGAAACAACACGCATTAGCGTTGTTCCTGTTACGTATCTAATCGATCCTTACTCATCTATCATGTTATTTGGCGTTTCGATGGACTCCAGTAACTCTGATGTGAGATACGATGTTTTCGGACGCAGCAGCAGCTGGAAATAGTTTTAAACGAAACAACACATATTAGCGTTGTTCCTGTGATGTATCTAATCGATCCTTACTCATCTATCATGTTATTTGACGTTTGGACGGACTCCAGTAACTCTGATGTGAGATACAAAGTTCTCGGACGCAGCAGAAGCTGGAAATAGTTTTGAACGAAACAACACGTATTAGTGTTGTTCCTGTGATGTATCTAAACGATCCTTACTTATCTAACATGTTATTTGACGTTTGGATGGACTCCAGTAAGTCTGATGTGAGATACAAAGTTTTTGGACGCAGCAGGAGCTGGAAATAGTTTTAAACGAAACAACACGCTTTAGCGTTGTTCCTGTAATGTATCTAATCGATCCTTACTCATCTATCATGTTATTTGGCGTTTCGATGGACTCCAGTAACTTTGATGTGAGATACGAAGTTCTCGGACGCAGCTGAAGCTAGAAATAGTTTTAAACGAAACAACTCGCATTAGCGTTGTTCCTGTGCTGTATCTAATCGATCCTTACTTATCTATCATGTTATTTGACATTTCGATGGACTCCAGTAACTCTGATGTGAGATACGACGTTTTCGGACGCAGCAGCAGCTGAAAATAGTTTTAAACGAAACAACACATATTAGCGTTGTTCCTGTGATGTATCTAATCGATCCTTACTCATCTATCATGTTATTTGACGTTTGGACGGACTCCAGTAACTCTGATGTGATATACAAAGTTTTTGGACGCAGCAGGAGCTGGAAATAGTTTTAAACGAAGCAACACGTATTAGCGTTGTTCCTGTGCAGTATATAATCGATCCTTACTTATCTATCATGTTATTTGACGTTTCGATGGACTCCAGTAACTCTGATGTGAGATACGACGTTTTCGGACGCAGCAGAAGCTGGAAATAGTTTCAAACGAAACAACACGCATTAGCGTTGTTCCCGTGATGTATCTAATCGATCCTTACTCATCTATCATGTTATTTTACGTTTGGATGGACTCCAGTAACTCTGATGTGAGATACAAAGTTTATGGACGCAGCAGAAGCTGGAAATAGTTTTGAACGAAACAACACGTATTAGCGTTCTTCCTGTGATGTATCTAATCGATCCTTACTTAGCTAATATGTTATTTGACGTTTCGATGGACTCCAGTAACTCTGATGTGAGATACGAAATTTTCGGGCGCAGCAGAAGCTGGAAATAGTTTTAAACGAAACAACACGCATTAGCGTTGTTCCTGTGATGTATCTAATCGATCCTTACTCATCTATCATGTTATTTGGCGTTTCGATGGACTCCAGTAACTTTGATGTGAGTTACGAAGTTCTTGGACGCAGCTGAAGCTAGAAATAGTTTTAAACGAAACAACACGCATTAGCGTTGTTCCTGTGATGTATCTAATCGATCCTTACTCATCTATCATGTTATTTGGCGTTTCGATACACTCCAGTAACTTTGATGTGAGATACGAAGTTCTCGGACGCAGCTGAAGCTGGAAATAGTTTTAAACGAAACAACACGCATTAGCGTTGTTCCTGTGATGTATCTAATCTATCCTTACTCATCTATCATGTTATTTGACGTTTGGATGGACTCCAGTAACTCTGATGTGAGATACAAAGTTCTCGGACGCAGCAGAAGCTGGAAATAGTTTTGAACGAAACAACACGTATTAGCGTTGTTCCTGTGATGTATCTAATCGATCCTTACTCATCTATCATGTTATTTGACGTTTGGATGGACTCCAGTAACTCTGATGTGAGATACAAAGTTTCGGACGCAGCAGAAGCTGGAAATAGTTTTAAACGAAACAACACGCATTAGCGTTGTTCCTGTGATGTATCTAATCGATCCTTACTCATCTATCATGTTAATTGGCCTTTCGATGGACTCCAGTAACTTTGATGTGAGATACGAAGTTCTCGGACGCAGCAGAAGCTGGAAATAGTTTTAAACGAAACAACACGCATTAGCGTTGTTCCTGTGCTGTATCGAATCGATCCTTACTTATCTATCATGTTATTTGACGTTTGGATGGACTCCAGTAACCCTGATGAGAGATACGAAGTTTTTGGGCGCAGCAGGAGCTGGAAATAGTTTTGAACGAAGCAACACTCATTAGCGTTGTTCCTGTGATGTATCTAATCGATCCTTACTTATCTACTATGTTATTTGACGTTTCAACGGACTCCAGTATCTCTGATGTGAGATACGAATTACTCGGACGCAGCAGAAGCTGGAAACAGTTTTGAACGGAACAACTAGTATTAGCGTTGTTCCTGTGATATATCTAATCGATCCTTACTTATCCATCATGTTATTTGACGTCACGATAGACTCCAGTAACTCTGATGTGAGATACGACGTTTTCGGACGCAGCATAAGCTGGAAATAGTTTTAAATGAAACAACACGCATTAGCGTTGTTCCTGTGATGTATCTAATCGATCCTTATTTATCTATCATGTTATTTGACGTTTCGATGGACTCTAGCAATTCTGATGTGAGATACGAAGTTTTTAACGCAGCAGGAGCTGGAAATAGTTTTAAACGAAACAACAAGTATTAGCGTTGTCCCTGTGATGTATCTAATCGATCCTTACTCATCTATCATGTTATTTGACGTTTGGATGGACTCCAGTAACTCTGATGTGAGATACGACGTTCTCGGACGCAGCAGTAGCTGGAAATAGTTTTGAACGAAACAACACGCATTAGCGTTGTTCCTGTGATGTATCTAATCGATCCTTACTTATCTACTATGTTATTTGACGTTTCGATGGACTCCAGTAACTATGATGTGAGATACGACGTTCTCGGACGCAGCAGAAGCTGGAAATAGTTTTGAACGAAACAACACGTATTAGCGTTGTTCCTGTGAAGTATCTAAACGATCCTTACTTATCTAACATGTTATTTGACGTTTGGATGGACTCCAGCAAGTCCGTTGTTCCTGTGATGTATCTAATCGATGCTTACTTATCTATAATGTTATTTGACGTTTCGATGGACTCCAGTAACTCTGATGTGAGATACGACGTTTTCGGACGCAGCAGAAACTGGAAATAGTTTTACACGAAACAACACGCATTAGCGTTTTTCCTGTGATGTATCTAATCGATCCTTACTCATCTATAATGTTATTTGACGTTTGGATGGACTCCAGTAACTCTGATGTGAGATACAAAGTTCTCGGACGCACCAGAAGCTGGAAATAGTTTTGAACGAAACAACACGTATTAGCGTTGTTCCTGTGATGTATCTAAACGATCCTTACTTATCTAACATGTTATTTGACGTTTGGATGGACTCCAGCAAGTCCGTTGTTCCTGTGATGTATCTAATCGATGCTTACTTTTCTATCATGTTATTTGACGTTTCGATGGACTCCAGTAACTCTGATGTGAGATACGACGTTTTCGGACGCAGCAGAAACTGAAAATAGTTTTAAACGGAACAACACGTATTAGCGTTGTTCCTGTGATGTATGTAGTCGATCCTTACTCATCTATCATGTTATTTTATGTTTGGATGGACTCTAGTAATTCTGATGTGAGATACGAAGTTTTTGGACGCAGCAGGAGCTAGAAATAGTTTTAAACGAAACAACACGCATTAGCGTTGTTCCTGTGATGTATCTAATCGATCCTTACTCATCTATCATGTTATTTGGCGTTTCGATGGACTCCAGTAACTTTGATGTGAGATACAAAGTTCTCGTACGCAGCTGAAGCTAGAAATAGTTTTAAACAAAAGAACACGTATTAGCGTTGTTCCTGTGATGTATCTAATCGATCCTTACTCATCTATCAAGTTATTTGACGGTTGGGATGGGCTCCAGTAACTCTGATGTGAGATACGAAGTTCTCGGACGCAGCAGAAGCTGGAAATAGTTTTAAACGAAACAACACGCATTAGCGTTGTTCCTGTGATGTATTTAATCGATCCTTACTCATCTATCATGTTATTTGGCGTTTCGATCGACTCCAGTAACTTTGATGTGAGATACGAAGTTCTCGTACGCAGCTGAAGCTAGAAATAGTTTTAAACAAAACAACACGTATTAGCGTTGTTCCTGTGATGTATCTAATCGGTCCTTACTCATCTATCATGTCATTTGACGTTTGGATGGACTCCAGTAACTCTGATGTGAGATACAAAGTTTTCGGACGCAGCAGAAGCTGGAAATAGTTTTAAACGAAACAACACGCATTAACGTTGTTCCTGTGATGTATCTAATCGATTCTTACTCATCTATCATGTTATTTGGCGTTTCGATGGACTCCAGTAACTTTGATGTGAGATACGAAGTTCTCGGACGCTGCTGAAGCTGGAAATAGTTTTAAACGAATCAACACGTATTAGCGTTGTTCCTGTGATGTATGTAATCGATCCTTACTCATCTATCATGTTATTTTACGTTTGGATGGACTCCAGTAACTCTGATGTGAGATACAAAGTTCTCGGACGCAGCAGAAGCTGGAAATAATTTTGAACGAAACAACACGTATTAGCGTTGTTCCTGTGATGTATCTAAACGATCCTTACTTATCTATCATGTTATTTTACGTTTGGATGGACTCCAGTAACTCTGATGTGAGATACAAAATTTTCGGACGCAGCAGAAGCTGGAAATAATTTTGAACGAAACAACACGTATTAGCGTTGTTCCTGTGATGTATCTAAACGATCCTTACTTATCTATCATGTTATTTTACGTTTGGATGGACTCCAGTAACTCTGATGTGAGATACAAAATTTTCGGACGCAGCAGAAGCTGGAAATAATTTTGAACGAAACAACACGTATTAGCGTTGTTCCTGTGATGTATGTAGTCGATCCTTACTCATCTATCATGTTATTTTATGTTTGGATGGACTCTAGTAATTCTGATGTGAGATACGAAGTTTTTGGACGCAGCAGGAGCTAGAAATAGTTTTAAACGAAACAACACGCATTAGCGTTGTTCCTGTGATGTATCTAATCGATCCTTACTCATCTATCATGTTATTTGGCGTTTCGATGGACTCCAGTAACTTTGATGTGAGATACAAAGTTCTCGTACGCAGCTGAAGCTAGAAATAGTTTTAAACAAAAGAACACGTATTAGCGTTGTTCCTGTGATGTATCTAATCGATCCTTACTCATCTATCAAGTTATTTGACGGTTGGGATGGGCTCCAGTAACTCTGATGTGAGATACGAAGTTCTCGGACGCAGCTGAAGCTAGAAATAGTTTTAAACAAAACAACACGTATTAGCGTATTTCCTGTGATGTATCTAATCGATCCTTACTTATCTACTATGTTATTTGACGTTTCGATGGACTCCAGTAACTCTGATGTGAGATACGAAGTTCTCGGACGCAGCTGAAGCTGGAAATAGTTTTAAATGATACAACACGTATTAGCGTTGTTCCTGTGATGTATCTAATCGATCCTTACTCATCTATCATGTTATTTGGCGTTTCGATGGACTCCAGTAGCTCTGATGTGAGATACGAAGTTTTTGGACGCAGCAGGAGCTGGAAATAGTTTTAAACGAAACAACACGTATTAGCGTTGTTCCTGTGATGTATCTAATCGATCCTTACTCATCTATCATGTTATTTGACGTTTGGATGGGCTCCAGTAACTCTGAAGTGAGATACGAAGTTCTCGGACGCAGCTGAAGCTGGAAATAGTTTTAAACGAAACAACACGCATTAGCGATGTTCCTGTGATGTATCTAATCGATCCTTACTCATCTATCATGTTATTTGACGTTTGGATGGACTCCAGTAACTCTGATGTGAGATACGAAATTATCGGACGCAGCAGAAGCTGGAAATAGTTTTAAATGAAACAACACGCATTAGCGTTGTTCCTGTGATGTATCTAATCGATACTTACTCATCTATCATGTTATTTGACGTTTGGATGGACTCCAGTAAGTCTGATGTGAGATACAAGGTTTTTGGACGCAGCAGGAGCTGGAAATAGTTTTAAACGAAACAACACGTATTAGCGTTGTTCCTGTGATGTATCTAATCGATCCTTACTCATCTATCATGTTATTTGACGTTTGGATATACTAAAGTATCTCTGATGTGAGATACGAAATTTTCGGACGCAGCAGAAGCTGGAAATAGTTTTAAACGAAACAACACGCATTAGCGTTGTTCCTGTGATGTATCTAATCGATCCTTACTCATCTATCATGTTATTTGGCGTTTCGATGGACTCCAGTAACTTTGATGTGAGATACGAAGTTCTCGTACGCAGCTGAAGCTAGAAATAGTTTTAAACAAAAGAACACGTATTAGCGTTGTTCCTGTGATGTATCTAATCGGTCCTTACTCATCTATCATGTCATTTGACGTTTGGATGGACTCCAGTAACTCTGATGTGAGATACAAAGTTTTCGGACGCAGCAGAAGCTGGAAATAGTTTTTAACGGAACAACACGCATTAGCGTTGTTCCTGTGATGTATCTAATCGATACTTACTCATCTATCATGTTATTTGACGTTTCGATGGACTCCAGTAACTCTAATGTGAGAAACGAAATTTTCGGACGCAGCAGAAACTGGAAATAGTTTTAAACGAAACAACAGGCATTAGCGTTGTTCCTGTGATGTATCTAATCGATACTTACTCATCTATCATGTTATTTGACGTTTGGATGGACTCCAGTAAGTCTGATGTGAGATACAAGGTTTTTGGACGCAGCAGGAGCTGGAAATAGTTTTAAACGAAACAACACGTATTAGCGTTGTTCTTGAGCTGTATCTAATCGATCCTTACTCATTTATCATGTTATTTGACGTTTCGATGGACTCCAGTAGCTCTGATGTGAGATACGACGTTTTCGGACGCAGCAGAAACTGGAAATAGTTTTAAACGAAACAACACGCATTGGCGTTGTTCCTGTGATGTATCTAATCGATCCTTACTCATCTATCATGTTATTTGGCGTTTCGATTGACTCCAGTAACTTTGATGTGAGATACGAAGTTCTCGGACGCAGCTGAAGCTGGAAATAGTTTTAAAGGAAACAACACGTATTAGCGTTGTTCCTGTGATGTATCTAATCGATCCTTACTCATCTATCATGTTATTTGACGTTTGGATGGACTCCAGTAACTCTGATGTGAGATACAAAGTTCTTGGACGAAGCAGAAGCTGGAAATAGTTTAGAACGAAAAAACACGTATTAGCGTTGTTCCTGTGATGTATCTAATCGATCCTTACTCATCTGTCATGTTATTTGACGTTTGGATGGACTCCAGTATCTCTGATGTGAGATACGAAATCTTCGGACGCAGCATAAGCTGGAAATAGTTTTAAACGAAACAACACGCATTAGCGTTGTTCCTGTGATGTATCTAATCGATCCTTACTCATCTATCATGTTATTCTACGTTTGGATGGACTCCAGTAACTCTGATGTGAGATACAAAGTTTTTGGACGCAGCAGGAGCTGGAAATAGTTTCAAACGAAACAACACGTATTAGCGTTGTTCCTGTGATGTATCTAATCGATCCTTACTCATCTGTCATGTTATTTGACGTTTGGATGGACTCCAGTATCTCTGATGTGAGATACGAAATCTTCGGACGCAGCAGGAGCTGGAAATAGTTTTAAACGAAACAACACGCATTAGCGTTGTTCCTGTGATGTATCTAATCGATCCTTACTCATCTATCATGTTATTTGGCGTTTCGATGGACTCCAGTAACTTTGATGTGAGATACGAAGTTCTCGGACGCAGCTGAAGCTGGAAATAGTTTTAAAGGAAACAACACGTATTAGCGTAGCTCCTGTGATGTATCTAATCGATCCTTACTCATCTATCATGTTATTTGGCGTTTCGATGGACTCCAGTAGCTCTGATGTGAGATACGACGTTTTCGGACGCAGCAGAAGCTGGAAATAGTTTTTAACGGAACAACACGCATTAGCGTTGTTCCTGTGATGTATCTAATCGATACTTACTCATCTATCATGTTATTTGACGTTTCGATGGACTCCAGTAACTCTAATGTGAGAAACGAAATTTTCGGACGCAGCAGAAGCTGGAAATAGTTTTAAACGAAACAACAGGCATTAGCGTTGTTCCTGTGATGTATCTAATCGATCCTTACTCATCTATCATGTTATTTGACGTTTGGATGGACTCCAGTAAGTCTAATGTGAGATACAAAGTTTTTGGACGCAGCAGGAGCTAGAAATAGTTTTAAACGAAACAACAGGCATTAGCGTTGTTCCTGTGCTGTATCTAATCGATCCTTACTTATCTATCATGTTATTTGACGTTTCGATGCACTCCAGTAACTCTGATGTGAGATACGACGTTTTCGGACGCAGCAGAAGCTGGAAATAGTTTTAAACGAAACAACACGTATTAGCGTTGTTCCTGTGATGTATCTAATCGATCCTTACTCATCTATCATGTTATTTGACGTTTCGATGGACTCCAGTAACTCTAATGTGAGAAACGAAATTTTCGGACGCAGCAGAAGCTGGAAATAGTTTTAAACGAAACAACAGGCATTAGCGTTGTTCCTGTGATGTATCTAATCGATCCTTACTCATCTATCATGTTATTTGACGTTTCGATGGACTCCAGTAACTCTAATGTGAGAAACGAAATTTTCGGACGCAGCAGAAGCTGGAAATAGTTTTAAACGAAACAACACGCATTAGCGTTGTTCCTGTGATGTATCTAATCGATACTTACTCATCTATCATGTTATTTGATGTTTCGATGGACTCCAGTAACTCTAATGTGAGAAACGAAATTTTCGGACGCAGCAGAAGCTGGAAATAGTTTTAAACGAAACAACAGGCATTAGCGTTGTTCCTGTGCTGTATCTAATCGATCCTTACTTATCTATCATGTTATTTGACGTTTCGATGCACTCCAGTAACTCTGATGTGAGATACGACGTTTTCGGACGCAGCAGAAGCTGGAAATAGTTTTAAACGAAACAACACGTATTAGCGTTGTTCCTGTGATGTATCTAATCGATCCTTACTCATCTATCATGTTATTTGACGTTTGGATGGACTCCAGTAACTCTGATGTGAGATACAAAGTTTTTGGACGCAGCAGAAGCTGGAAATAGTTTAGAACGAAAAAACACGTATTAGCGTTGTTCCTGTGATGTATCTAATCGATCCTTACTTAGCTACTATGTTATTTGACGTTTCGATGGACTCCAGTAACTCTAATGTGAGATACGAAATTTTCGGACGCAGCAGCAGCTGGAAATAGTTTTAAACGAAACAACACATATTAGCGTTGTTCCTGTGATGTAACTAATCGATCCTTACTCATCTATCATGTTATTTGACGTTTGGACGGACTCCAGTAACTCTGATGAGAGATACGACGTTTTCCGACACAGCAGAAGCTGGAAATAGTTTTAAACGAAACAACACGCATTAGCGTTGTTCCTGTGATGTATCTAATCGATCCTTACTCATCTAACATGTTATTTGGCGTTTCGATGGACTCCAGTAACTTTGATGTGAGATACGAAGTTCTCGGACGCAGCTGAAGCTGGAAATAGTTTTGAACGAAACAACACGTATTAGCGTTGTACCTGTGATGTATCTAAACGATCCTTACTTATCTAACATGTTATTTGAAGTTTGGATGGACTCCAGTAAGTCTGATGTGAGATACAAAGTTTTTGGACGCAGCAGGAGCTGGAAATAGTTTTAAACGAAACAACAAGTATTAGCGTTGTTCCTGTGCTGTATCTAATCGATCCTTACTCATCTATCATGCTATTTGGCGTTTCGATGGACTCCAGTAGCTCTGATGTGAGATAGGACGTTTTCGGACGCAGCAGAAGCTGGAAATAGTTTTAAACGAAACAACACGTATTAGCGTTGTTCCTGTGATGTATCTAATCGATCCTTACTCATCTATCATGTTATTTGACGTTTCGATGGACTCTAGTAACTCTGATGTGAGATACGAAGTTTTTGGACGCAGCAGGAGCTGGAAATAGTTTTAAACGAAACAACACGTATTATCGTTGTTCCTGTGATGTATCTAATCGATCCTTACTCATCTATCATGTTATTTGACGTTTGGATGGACTCCAGTATCTCTGATGTTAGATACGAAATCTTCGGACGCAGCATAAGCTGGAAATAGTTTTGAACGAAACAACACGTATTAGCGTTGTACCTGTGATGTATCTAAACGATCCTTACTTATCTAACATGTTGTTTGAAGTTTGGATGGACTCCAGTAAGTCTGATGTGAGATACAAAGTTTTTGGACGCAGCAGGAGCTGGAAATAGTTTTAAACGAAACAACACGTATTAGCGTTGTTCCTGTGCTGTATCTAATCGATCCTTACACATCTATCATGCTATCTGGCGTTTCGATGGACTCCAGTAGCTCTGACGTGAGATACGACGTTTTCGGACGCAGCAGAAGCTGGAAATAGTTTTAAACGTAACAACACGCATTAGCGTTGTTCCTGTGATGTATCTAATCGATCCCTACTCATCTATCATGTTATTTGGCGTTTCGATGGACTCCAGTAGCTCTGATGTGAGATACGAAGTTCTCGGACGCAGCTGAAGCTGGAAATAGTTTTAAATGAAACAACACGTATTAGCGTTGTTCCTGTGATGTATCTAATCGATCCTTACTCATCTATCATGTTATTTGGCGTTTCGATGAACTCCAGTAGCTCTGATGTGAGATACGAAGTTTTTGGACGCAGCAGGAGCTGGAAATAGTTTTAAACGAAACAAAACGTATTAGCGTTGTTCCTGTGATGTATCTAATCGATCCTTACTCATCTATCATGTTATTTGACGTTTGGATGGGCTCCAGTAACTCTGAAGTGAGATACGTAGTTCTCGGACGCAGCTGAAGCTGGAAATAGTTTTAAACGAAACAACACGCATTAGCGTTGTTCCTGTGATGTATCTAATCGATCCTTACTCATCTATCATGTTATTTGGCGTTTCGATGGACTCCAGTAGCTCTGATGTGAGATACGACGTTTTCGGACGCAGCAGAAGCTGGAAATAGTTTTAAACGAAACAACACGTATTAGCGTTGTTCCTGTGATGTATCTAATCGATCCTTACTCATCTATCATGTTATTTGGCGTTTCGATGGACTCCAGTAACTTTGATGTGAGATACGAAGTTCTCGGACGCAGCTGAAGCTGGAAATAGTTTTAAATGAAACAACACGTATTAGCGTTGTTCCTGTGATGTATCTAATCGATCCTTACTCATCTATCATGTTATTTGGCGTTTCGATGGACTCCAGTAGCTCTGATGTGAGATACGACGTTTTCGGACGCAGCAGAAGCTGGAAATAGTTTTAAATGAAACAACACGAATTAGCGTTTTTCCTGTGATGTTTCTAATCGATCCTTACTCATCTATCATGTTATTTGACGTTTCGATGGACTCTAGTAACTCTGATGTGAGATACGAAGTTTTTGGACGCAGCAGGAGCTGGAAATAGTTTTAAACGAAACAACACGTATTAGCGTTGTTCCTGTGATGTATCTAATCGATCCTTACTCATCTATCATGTTATTTGACGTTTGGATGGACTCCAGTATCTCTGATGTGAGATACGAAATCTTCGGACGCAGCATAAGCTGGAAATAGTTTTAAACGAAACAACACGCATTAGCGTTGTTCCTGTGATGTATCTAATCGATCCTTACTCATCTGTCATGTTATTTGACGTTTGGATAAACTCCAGTATCTCTGATGTGAGATACGACGTTTTCCGACGCAGCAGAAGCTGGAAATAGTTTTAAACGAAACAACACGCATTAGCGTTGTTCCTGTGATGTATCTAATCGATCCTTACTCATCTATCATGTTATTTGGCGTTTCGATGGACTCCAGTAACTTTGATGTGAGATACGAAGTTCTCGGACGCAGCTGAAGCTGGAAATAGTTTTAAAGGAAACAACACGTATTAGCGTAGCTCCTGTGATGTATCTAATCGATCCTTACTCATCTATCATGTTATTTGGCGTTTCGATGGACTCCAGTAGCTCTGATGTGAGATACGACGTTTTCGGACGCAGCAGAAGCTGGAAATAGTTTTTAACGGAACAACACGCATTAACGTTGTTCCTGTGATGTATCTAATCGATACTTACTCATCTATCATGTTACTTGACGTTTCGATGGACTCCAGTAACTCTAATGTGAGAAACGAAATTTTCGGACGCAGCAGAAGCTGGAAATAGTTTTAAACGAAACAACAGGCATTAGCGTTGTTCCTGTGATGTATCTAATCGATCCTTACTCATCTATCATGTTATTTGACGTTTGGATGGACTCCAGTAACTCTGATGTGAGATACAAAGTTTTTGGACGCAGCAGAAGCTGGAAATAGTTTAGAACGAAAAAACACGTATTAGCGTTGTTCCTGTGATGTATCTAATCGATCCTTACTTAGCTACTATGTTATTTGACGTTTCGATGGACTCCAGTAACTCTAATGTGAGATACGAAATTTTCGGACGCAGCAGCAGCTGGAAATAGTTTTAAACGAAACAACACATATTAGCGTTGTTCCTGTGATGTAACTAATCGATCCTTACTCATCTATCATGTTATTTGACGTTTGGACGGACTCCAGTAACTCTGATGAGAGATACGACGTTTTCCGACGCAGCAGAAGCTGGAAATAGTTTTAAACGAAACAACACGCATTAGCGTTGTTCCTGTGATGTATCTAATCGATCCTTACTCATCTAACATGTTATTTGGCGTTTCGATGGACTCCAGTAACTTTGATGTGAGATAAGAAGTTCTCGGACGCAGCTGAAGCTGGAAATAGTTTTGAACGAAATAACACGTATTAGCGTTGTACCTGTGATGTATCTAAACGATCCTTACTTATCTAACATGTTATTTGAAGTTTGGATGGACTCCAGTAAGTCTGATGTGAGATACAAAGTTTTTGGACGCAGCAGGAGCTGGAAATAGTTTTAAACGAAACAACACGTATTAGCGTTGTTCCTGTGCTGTATCTAATCGATCCTTACTCATCTATCATGCTATTTGGCGTTTCGATGGACTCCAGTAGCTCTGATGTGAGATACGACGTTTTCGGACGCAGCAGAAACTGGAAATAGTTTTAAACGAAACAACACGCATTAGCGTTGTTCCTGTGATGTAACTAATCGATCCTTACTCATCTATCATGTTATTTGACGTTTGGACGGACTCCAGTAACTCTGATGAGAGATACGACGTTTTCCGACGCAGCAGAAGCTGGAAATAGTTTTAAACGAAACAACACGCATTAGCGTTGTTCCTGTGATGTATCTAATTGATCCTTACTCATCTAACATGTTATTTGGCGTTTCGATGGACTCCAGTAACTTTGATGTGAGATACGAAGTTCTCGGACGCAGCTGAAGCTGGAAATAGTTTTAAATGAAACAACACGTATTAGCGTTGTTCCTGTGATGTATCTAATCGATCCTTACTCATCTATCATGTTATTTGGCGTTTCGATGGACTCCAGTAGCTCTGATGTGAGATACGAAGTTCTTGGACGCAGCAGGAGCTGGAAATAGTTTTAAACGAAACAACACGTATTAGCGTTGTTCCTGTGATGTATCTAATCGATCCTTACTCATCTATCATGTTATTTGGCGTTTCGATGGACTCCAGTAGCTCTGATGTGAGATACGACGTTTTCGGACGCAGCAGAAGCTGGAAATAGTTTTAAACGAAACAACACGCATTAGCGTTGTTCCTGTGATGTATCTAATCGATCCTTACTCATCTATCATGTTATTTGACGTTTGGATGGACTCCAGTAACTCTGATGTGAGATACGAAATTATCGGACGCAGCAGAAGCTGGAAATAGTTTTAAATGAAACAACACGCATTAGCGTTGTTCCTGTGATGTATCTAATCGATCCTTACTCATCTATCATGTTATTTGACGTTTCGATGGACTCTAGTAACTCTGATGTGAGATACGAAGTTTTTGGACGCAGCAGGAGCTAGAAATAGTTTTAAACGAAACAACACGCATTAGCGTTGTTCCTGTGATGTATCTAAACAATCCTTACTCATCTATCATGTTATTTGGCGTTTCGATGGACTCCAGTAGCTCTGATGTGAGATACGACGTTTTCGGACGCAGCAGAAGCTGGAAATAGTTTTAAACGAAACAACACGTATTAGCGTAGCTCCTGTGATGTATCTAATCGATCCTTACTCATCTATCATGTTATTTGGCGTTTCGATGGACTCCAGTAGCTCTGATGTGAGATACGACGTTTTCGGACGCAGCAGAAGCTGGAAATAGTTTTAAACGAAACAACACGCATTAGCGTTGTTCCTGTGATGTACCTAAACGATCCTTACTTATCTAACATGTTATTTGACGTTTGGATGGACTCCAGTAAGTCTGATGTGAGATACGAAGTTCTCGGACGCAGCTGAAGCTGGAAATAGTTTTAAACGAAACAACACGCATTAGCGTTGTTCCTGTGATGTATCTAATCGATCCTTACTCATCTGTCATGTTATTTGACGTTTGGATAAACTCCAGTATCTCTGATGTGAGATACGACGTTTTCCGACGCAGCAGAAGCTGGAAATAGTTTTAAACGAAACAACACGCATTAGCGTTGTTCCTGTGATGTATCTAATCGATCCTTACTCATCTATCATGTTATTTGGCGTTTCGATGGACTCCAGTAACTTTGATGTGAGATACGAAGTTCTCGGACGCAGCTGAAGCTGGAAATAGTTTTAAAGGAAACAACACGTATTAGCGTAGCTCCTGTGATGTATCTAATCGATCCTTACTCATCTATCATGTTATTTGGCGTTTCGATGGACTCCAGTAGCTCTGATGTGAGATACGACGTTTTCGGACGCAGCAGAAGCTGGAAATAGTTTTTAACGGAACAACACGCATTAACGTTGTTCCTGTGATGTATCTAATCGATACTTACTCATCTATCATGTTACTTGACGTTTCGATGGACTCCAGTAACTCTAATGTGAGATACGACGTTTTCGGACGCAGCAGAAGCTGGAAATAGTTTTTAACGGAACAACACGCATTAGCGTTGTTCCTGTGATGTACCTAAACGATCCTTACTTATCTAACATGTTATTTGACGTTTGTATGGACTCCAGTAAGTCTGATGTGAGATACAAGGTTTTTGGACGCAGCAGGAGCTGGAAATAGTTTTAAACGAAACAACACGTATTAGCGTTGTTCCTGAGCTGTATCTAATCGAACCTTACTCATTTATCATGTTATTTGGCGTTTCGATGGACTCCAGTAGCTCTGATGTGAGATACGACGTTTTCGGTCGCAGCAGAAGCTGGAAATAGTTTTAAACGAAACACGCATTAGCGTTGTTCCTGTGATGTATCTAATCGATCCTTACTCATCTATCATGTTATTTGGCGTTTCGATGGACTCCAGTAACTTTGATGTGAGATACGAAGTTCTCGGACGCAGCTGAAGCTGGAAATAGTTTTAAAGGAAACAACACGTATTAGCGTTGTTCCTGTGATGTATCTAATCGATCCTTACTCATCTATCATGTTATTTGACGTTTGGATGGACTCCAGTAAGTCTGATGTGAGATACAAAGTTTTTGGACGCAGCAGGAGCTAGAAATAGTTTTAAACGAAACAACACGCATTAGCGATGTTCCTGTGATGTATCTAATCGATCCTTACTCATCTATCATGTTATTTTACGTTTGGATGGACTCCAGTAACTCTGATGTGAGATACAAAGTTCTTGGACGCAGCAGGAGCTGGAAATAGTTTTAAACGAAACAACACGTATTAGCGTTGTTCCTGTGATGTATCTAATCGATCCTTACTCATCTATCATGTTATTTGGCGTTTCGATGGACTCCAGTAGCTCTGATGTGAGATACGACGTTCTCGGACGCAGCAGAAGCTGGAAATAGTTTTAAACGAAACAACACGCATTAGCGTTGTTCCTGTGATGTATCTAATCGATACTTACTCATCTATCATGTTATTTGACGTTTCGATGGACTCCAGTAACTATAATGTGATAAACGAAATTTTCGGACGCAGCAGAAGCTGGAAATAGTTTTAAACGAAACAACACGCATTAGCGTTGTTCCTGTGATGTATCTAATCGATCCTTACTCATCTATCATGCTATTTGACGTTTGGATGGACTCCAGTAAGTCTGATGTGAGATACAAAGTTTTTGGACGCGGCAGGAGCTAGAAGTAGTTTTAAACGAAACAACACGTATTAGCGTTGTTCCTGTGCTGTATCTAATCGATCCTTACTTATCTATCATGTTATTTGACGTTTCGATGCACTCCAGTAACTCTGATGTGAGATACGACGTTTTCGGACGCAGCAGAAGCTGGAAATAGTTTTAAACGAAACAACACGTATTAGCGTTGTTCCTGTGATGTATCTAATCGATCCTTACTCATCTATCATGTTATTTGACGTTTGGATGGACTCCAGTAACTCTGATGTGAGATACAAAGTTTTTGGATGCAGCAGAAGCTGGAAACAGTTTAGAACGAAAAAACACGTATTAGCGTTGTTCCTGTGATGTATCTAATCGATCCTTACTTAGCTACTATGTTATTTGACGTTTCGATGGACTCCAGTAACTCTAATGTGAGATACGAAATTTTCGGACGCAGCAGCAGCTGGAAATAGTTTTAAACGAAACAACACATATTAGCGTTGTTCCTGTGATGTAACTAATCGATCCTTACTCATCTATCATGTTATTTGACGTTTGGACGGACTCCAGTAACTCTGATGAGAGATACAAAGTTCTCGGACGCAGTAGAAGCTGGAAATAGTTTTGAACGAAACAACACGTATTAGCGTTGTTCCTGTGATGTATCTAATCGATCCTTACTCATCTATCATGTTATTTGGCGTTTCGATGGACTCCAGTAACTTTGATGTGAGATACGAAGTTCTCGGACGCAGCTGAAGCTGGAAATAGTTTTAAATGAAACAACACGTATTAGCGTTGTTCCTGTGATGTATCTAATCGATCCTTACTCATCTATCATGTTATTTGACGTTTCGATGGACTCTAGTAACTCTGATGTGAGATACGAAGTTTTTGGACAAAGCAGGAGCTGGAAATAGTTTTAAACGAAGCAACACGTATTAGCGTTGTTCCTGTGATGTATCTAATCGATCCTTACTCATCTATCATGTTATATGAAGTTTGGATGGACTCCAGTATCTCTGATGTGAGATACGAAATCTTCGGACGCAGCATAAGCTGGAAATAGTTTTAAACGAAACAACACGCATTAGCGTTGTTCCTGTGATGTATCTAATCGATCCTTACTTATCTAACATGTTATTTGACGTTTCGATGGACTCAAGTAACTCTGATGTGAGATACGATGTTTTCGGACGCAGCAGAAGTTGGAAATAGTTTTAAACGAAACAACACGCATTAGCGATGTTCCTGTGATGTATCTAATCGATCCTTACTCATCTATCATGTTATTTTACGTTTGGATGGACTCCAGTAACTCTGATGTGAGATACAAAGTTTTTGGACGCAGCAGGAGCTGGAAATAGTTTTAAACTAAACAACACGTATTAGCGTTGTTCCTGTGATGTATCTAATCGATACTTACTCATCTATCATGTTATTTGACGTTTCGATGGACTCCAGTAACTATAATGTGAGAAACGAAATTTTCGGACGCAGCAGAAGCTGGAAATAGTTTTAAACGAAACAACACGCATTAGCGTTGTTCCTGTGATGTATCTAATCGATCCTTACTCATCTATCATGTTATTTGACGTTTGGATGGACTCCAGTAAGTCTGATGTGAGATAAAAAGTTTTTGGACGCGGCAGGAGCTAGAAATAGTTTTAAACGAAACAACACGTATTAGCGTTGTTCCTGTGCTGTATCTAATCGATCCTTACTTATCTATCATGTTATTTGACGTTTCGATGCACTCCAGTAACTCTGATGTGAGATACGACGTCTTCGGACGCAGCAGAAGCTGGAAATAGTTTTAAACGAAACAACACGTATTAGCGTTGTTCCTGTGATGTATCTAATCGATCCTTACTCATCTATCATGTTATTTGACGTTTGGATGGACTCCAGTAACTCTGATGTGAGATACAAAGTTTTTGGACGCAGCAGAAGCTGGAAACAGTTTAGAACGAAAAAACACGTATTAGCGTTGTTCCTGTGATGTATCTAATCGATCCTTACTTAGCTACTATGTTATATGACGTTTCGATGGACTCCAGTAACTTTAATGTGAGATACGAAATTTTCGGACGCAGCAGCAGCTGGAAATAGTTTTAAACGAAACAACACATATTAGCGTTGTTCCTGTGATGTAACTAATCGATCCTTACTCATCTATCATGTTATTTGACGTTTGGACGGACTCCAGTAACTCTGATGAGAGATACAAAGTTCTCGGACGCAGTAGAAGCTGGAAATAGTTTTGAACGAAACAACACGTATTAGCGTTGTTCCTGTGATGTATCTAAACGATCCTTACTTATCTGACATGTTATTTGACGTTTGGATGGACTCCAGTAAGTCTGATGTGAGATACAAAGTTTTTGGACGCAGCAGGAGCTGGAAATAGTTTTAAACGAAACAACACGTATTAGCGTTGTTCCTGTGCTGTATCTAATCGATCCTTACTCATCTATCATGTTATTTGGCGTTTCGATGGACTCCAGTAGCTCTGATGTGAGATACGACGTTTTCGGACGCAGCAGAAGCTGGAAATAGTTTCAAACGAAACAACACTCATTAGCGTTGTTCCTGTGATGTATCTAATCGATCCTTACTCATCTATCATGATATTTGGCGTTTCGATGGACTCCAGTAACTTTGATGTGAGATACGAAGTTCTCGGACGCAGCTGAAGCTGGAAATAGTTTTAAATGAAACAGCACGTATTAGCGTTGTTCCTGTGATGTATCTAATCGATCCTTACTCATCTATCATGTTATTTGACGTTTCGATGGACTCTAGTAACTCTGATGTGAGATACGAAGTTTTTGGACACAGCAGGAGCTGGAAATAGTTTTAAACGAAGCAACACGTATTAGCGTTGTTCCTGTGATGTATCTAATCGATCCTTACTCATCTATCATGTTATTTGAAGTTTGGATGGACTCCAGTATCTCTGATGTGAGATACGAAATCTTCGGACGCAGCATAAGCTGGAAATAGTTTTAAACGAAACAACACGCATTAGCGTTGTTCCTGTGATGTATCTAATCGATCCTTACTTATCTAACATGTTATTTGATGTTTCGATGGACTCAAGTAACTCTGATGTGAGATAAGATGTTTTCGGACGCAGCAGAAGCTGGAAATAGTTTTAAACGAAACAACACGCATTAGCGATGTTCCTGTGATGTATCTAATCGATCCTTACTCATCTATCATGTTATTTTACGTTTGGATGGACTCCAGTAACTCTGATGTGAGATACTAAATTTTCGGACGCAGCAGAAGCTGGAAATAGTTTTAAACTAAACAACACGTATTAGCGTTGTTCCTGTAATGTATCTAATCGATCCTTACTCATCTATCATGTTATTTGACGTTTGGATGGACTCCAGTATCTCTGATGTGAGATACGAAATCTTCGGACGCAGCATAAGCTGGAAATAGTTTTAAACGAAACAACACGCATTAGCGTTGTTCCTGTGATGTATCTAATCGATCCTTACTCATCTATCATGTTATTTGGCGTTTCGATGGACTCCAGTAACTTTGTTGTGAGATACGAAGTTCTCGGACGCAGCTGAAGCTGGAAATAGTTTTAAATTAAACAACACGCATTAGCGTTGTTCCTGTGATGTATCTAATCGATCCTTACTCATCTATCATGTTATTTGGCGTTTCGATGGACTCCAGTAGCTCTGATGTGAGATACGACGTTTTCGGAAGCAGCAGAAGCTGGAAATAGTTTTAAACGAAACAACACGCATTAGCGTTGTTCCTGTGATGTATCTAATCGATCCTTACTCATCTATCATGTTATTTGGCGTTTCGATGGACTCCAGTAACTTTGATGTGAGATACGAAGTTCTCGGACGCAGCTGAAGATGGAAATAGTTTTAAATGAAACAACACGTATTAGCGTTGTTCCTGTGATGTATCTAATCGATCCTTACTCATCTATCATGTTATTTGGCGTTTCGATGGACTCCAGTAGCTCTGATGTGAGATACGACGTTTTCGGACGCAGCAGAAGCTGGAAATAGTTTTAAATGAAACAACACGCATTGGCGTTGTTCCTGTGATGTATCTAATCGATCCTTACTCACCTATCATGTTATTTGACGTTTCGATGGACTCTAGTAACTCTGATGTGAGATACGAAGTCTTTGGACGCAGCAGGAGCTGGAAATAGTTTTAAACGAAACAACACGTATTAGCGTTGTTCCTGTGATGTATCTAATCGATCCTTACTCATCTATCATGTTATTTGACGTTTGGATGGACTCCAGTAACTCTGATGTGAGATACAAAGTTTTTGGATGCAGCAGAAGCTGGAAACAGTTTAGAACGAAAAAACACGTATTAGCGTTGTTCCTGTGATGTATCTAATCGATCCTTACTTAGCTACTATGTTATTTGACGTTTCGATGGACTCCAGTAACTCTAATGTGAGATACGAAATTTTCGGACGCAGCAGCAGCTGGAAATAGTTTTAAACGAAACAACACATATTAGCGTTGTTCCTGTGATGTAACTAATCGATCCTTACTCATCTATCATGTTATTTGACGTTTGGACGGACTCCAGTAACTCTGATGAGAGATACAAAGTTCTCGGACGCAGTAGAAGCTGGAAATAGTTTTGAACGAAACAACACGTATTAGCGTTGTTCCTGTGATGTATCTAAACGATCCTTACTTATCTAACATGTTATTTGACGTTTGGATGGACTCCAGTAAGTCAGATGTGAGATACAAAGTTTTTGGACGCAGCAGGAGCTGGAAATAGTTTTAAACGAAACAACACGTATTAGCGTTGTTCCTGTGCTGTATCTAATCGATCCTTACTCATCTATCATGTTATTTGGCGTTTCGATGGACTCCAGTAGCTCTGATGTGAGATACGACGTTTTCGGACGCAGCAGAAGCTGGAAATAGTTTTTAACGAAACAACACGCATTAGCGTTGTTCCTGTGATGTATCTAATCGATCCTTACTCATCTATCATGTTATTTGGCGTTTCGATGGACTCCAGTAACTTTGATGTGAGATACGAAGTTTTCGGACGCAGCTGAAGCTGGAAATAGTTTTAAATGAAACAACACGTATTAGCGTTGTTCCTGTGATGTATCTAATCGATCCTTACTCATCTATCATGTTATTTGACGTTTCGATGGACTCTAGTAACTCTGATGTGAGATACGAAGTTTTTGGACACAGCAGGAGCTGGAAATAGTTTTAAACGAAGCAACACGTATTAGCGTTGTTCCTGTGATGTATCTAATCGATCCTTACTCATCTATCATGTTATTTGAAGTTTGGATGGACTCCAGTATCTCTGATGTGAGATACGAAATCTTCGGACGCAGCATAAGCTGGAAATAGTTTTAAACGAAACAACACGCATTAGCGTTGTTCCTGTGATGTATCTAATCGATCCTTACTTATCTAACATGTTATTTGACGTTTCGATGGACTCAAGTAACTCTGATGTGAGATACGATGTTTTCGGACGCAGCAGAAGTTGGAAATAGTTTTAAACGAAACAACACGCATTAGCGATGTTCCTGTGATGTATCTAATCGATCCTTACTCATCTATCATGTTATTTTACGTTTGGATGGACTCCAGTAACTCTGATGTGAGATACAAAGTTTTTGGACGCAGCAGGAGCTGGAAATAGTTTTAAACTAAACAACACGTATTAGCGTTGTTCCTGTGATGTATCTAATCGATACTTACTCATCTATCATGTTATTTGACGTTTCGATGGACTCCAGTAACTATAATGTGAGAAACGAAATTTTCGGACGCAGCAGAAGCTGGAAATAGTTTTAAACGAAACAACACGCATTAGCGTTGTTCCTGTGATGTATCTAATCGATCCTTACTCATCTATCATGTTATTTGACGTTTGGATGGACTCCAGTAAGTCTGATGTGAGATACAAAGTTTTTGGACGCGGCAGGAGCTAGAAATAGTTTTAAACGAAACAACACGTATTAGCGTTGTTCCTGTGCTGTATCTAATCGATCCTTACTTATCTATCATGTTATTTGACGTTTCGATGCACTCCAGTAACTATGATGTGAGATACGACGTTTTCGGACGCAGCAGAAGCTGGAAATAGTTTTAAACGAAACAACACGTATTAGCGTTGTTCCTGTGATGTATCTAATCGATCCTTACTCATCTATCATGTTATTTGACGTTTGGATGGACTCCAGTAACTCTGATGTGAGATACAAAGTTTTTGGACGCAGCAGAAGCTGGAAACAGTTTAGAACGAAAAAACACGTATTAGCGTTGTTCCTGTGATGTATCTAATCGATCCTTACTTAGCTACTATGTTATTTGACGTTTCGATGGACTCCAGTAACTTTAATGTGAGATACGAAATTTTCGGACGCAGCAGCAGCTGGAAATAGTTTTAAACGAAACAACACATATTAGCGTTGTTCCTGTGATGTAACTAATCGATCCTTACTCATCTATCATGTTATTTGGCGTTTCGATGGACTCCAGTAACTTTGATGTGAGATACGACGTTTTCGGACGCAGCAGATGCTGGAAATAGTTTTAAACGAAACAACACGTATTAGCGTTGTTCCTGAGATGTATCTAATCGATCCTTACTCATCTAACATGTTATTTGACGTTTGAATGGACTCCAGTATCTCTGATGAGAGATAAAATGTTCTCGGACGCAGCAGAAGCTGGAAATAGTTTTGAAAGAAACAACACGTATTCGTCTTGTTCCTGTGATGTATCTAATCGATCCTTACTTATCTATCATGTTATTTGACGTTTGGATGGACACCAGTAACTCTGATGTGAGATACGAAAATATCGGACGCAGCAGAAGCTGGAAATAGTTTTAAATGAAACAACACGCATTAGCGTTGTTCCTGTGATGTATCTAATCGATCCTTACTCATCTATCATGTTATTTGACGTTTGGATGGACTCCAGTAACTCTGAAGTGAGATACGAAGTTCTCGGACGCAGCTGAAGCTGGAAATAGTTTTAAACGAAACAACACGCATTAGCGTTGAAAAGTGAATCTAATCGATCCTTACTTATCTAATATGCTATTTGGCGTTTCGATGGACTCCAGTAACTCTGATGTGAGATACGACGTTTTCGGACGCAGCAGAAGCTGGAAATAGTTTTAAACGAAACAACACGCATTAGCGTTGTTCCTGTTATGTATCTAATCGATCCTTACTCATCTAACATGTTATTTGGCGTTTCGATGGACTCCAGTAACTTTGATGTGAGATACGACGTTTTCGGACGCAGCAGATGCTGGAAATAGTTTTAAACGAAACAACACGTATTAGCGTTGTTCCTGAGATGTATCTAATCGATCCTTACTCATCTAACATGTTATTTGACGTTTGAATGGACTCCAGTATCTCTGATGTGAGATACGACGTTTTCGGACGCAGCAGAAGCTGGAAATAGTTTTAAACGAAACAACACGCATTAGCGTTGTTCCTGAGATGTATCTAATCGATCCTTACTCATCTAACATGTTATTTGACGTTTGAATGGACTCCAGTATCTCTGATGTGAGATACGACGTTCTCGGACGCAGCAGAAGCTGGAAATAGTTTTGAAAGAAACAACACGTATTCGTCTTGTTCCTGTGATGTATCTAATCGATCCTTACTTATCTATCATGTTATTTGAAGTTTGGATGGACACCAGTAACTCTGATGTGAGATACGAAAATATCGGACGCAGCAGAAGCTGGAAATAGTTTTAAATGAAACAACACGCATTGGCGTTGTTCCTGTGATGTATCTAATCGATCCTTACTCATCTATCATGTTATTTGACGTTTGGATGGACTCCAGTAACTCTGAAGTGAGATACGAAGTTCTCGGACGCAGCTGAAGCTGGAAATAGTTTTAAACTAAACAACACGCATTAGCGTTGTTCCTGTGATGTGTCTAATCGATCCTTACTCATCTATCATGTTATTTGACGTTTGGATGACCTCCAGTAACTCTGATGTGAGATACGAAATTATCGGACGCAGCTGAAGCTGGAAATAGTTTTAAATGAAACAACACGTATTAGCGTTGTTCCTGTGATGTATCTAATCGATCCTTACTCATCTATCGTGTTGTTTGGCGTTTCGATGTACTCCAGTAGCTCTGATGTGAGATACGACGTTTTCGGACGCAGCAGAAGCTGGAAACAGTTTTAAATGAAACAACACGCATTAGCGTTGTTCCTTTGATGTATCTAATCGATCCTTACTTATCTATCATGTTATTTGACGTTTGGATATACTCCAGTATCTCTGATGTGAGATACGAAGTTTTTGGACGCAGCAGGAGCTGGAAATAGTTTTAAACGAAACAACACGCATTAGCGTTGTTCCTGTGATGTATCTAAACGATCCTTACTTATCTAACATGGTATTTGACGTTTGGATGGACTCCAGTAAGTCTGAAGTGAGATACGAAGTTCCCGGACGCAGCTGAAGCTGGAAATAGTTTTAAACGAAACAACACGCATTAGCGTTGTTCCTGTGATGTATCTAATCGATCCTTACTCATCTATCATGTTATTTGACGTTTGGATGACCTCCAGTAACTCTGATGTGAGATACGAAATTATCGGACGCAGCAGAAGCTGGAAATAGTTTTAAATGAAACAACACGCATTAGCGTTGTTCCTGTGATGTATCTAATCCATCCTTAGTCATCTACCATGTTATTTGACGTTTCGATGGACTCTAGTAACTCTGATGTGAGATACGAAGTTTTTGGATGCAGCAGGAGCTAGAAATAGTTTTAATCGAAACAACACGTATTAGCGTTGTTCCTGTGCTGTATCTAATCGATCCTTACTTATCTATCATGCTATTTGGCGTTTCGATGGACTCCAGTAACTCTGATGTGAGATACGACGTTTTCGGACGCAGCAGAAGCTGGAAATAGTTTTAAACGAAACAACACGTATTAGCGTTGTTCCTGTTATGTATCTAATCGATCCTTACTCATCTAACATGTTATTTGGCGTTTCGATGGACTCCAGTAACTTTGATGTGAGATACGAAGTTCTCGGACGCTGCTGAAGCTGGAAATAGTTTTAAATGAAACAACACGTATTAGCGTTGTTCCTGTGATGTATCTAATCGATCCTTACTCATCTATCATGTTATTTGACGTTTGGATGACCTCCAGTAACTCTGATGTGAGATACGAAATTATCGGACGCAGCAGAAGCTGGAAATAGTTTTAAATGAAACAACACGCATTAGCGTTGTTCCTGTGATGTATCTAATCGATCCTTACTCATCTATCATGTTATTTGACGTTTCGATGGACTCTAGTAACTCTGATGTGAGATACGAAGTTTTTGGACGCAGCAGGAGCTGGAAATAGTTTTAAACGAAACAACACGTATTAGCGTTGTTCCTGTGATGTATCTAATCGATCCTTACTTATCTAACATGTTATTTGATGTTTGGATGGACTCCAGTATATTTGATGTGAGATACGACGTTTTCGGACGCAGCAGATGCTGGAAATAGTTTTAAACGAAACAACACGTATTAGCGTTGTTCCTGTGATGTATCTAATCGATCCTTACTCATCTATCATGTTATTTGACGTTTGAATGGACTCCAGTAACTCTGATGTGAGAGACAAAGTTCTCGGACGCAGCAGAAGCTGGAAATAGTTTTGAACGAAACAACACGTATTCGTCTTGTTCCTGTGATGTATCTAATCGATCCTTACTTATCTATCATGTTATTTGACGTTTGGATGGACTCCAGTAACTCTGATGTGAGATACGAAATTTTCGGACGCAGCAGAAGCTGGAAATAGTTTTAAATGAAACAACACGCATTATCGTTGTTCCTGTGATGTATCTAATCGATCCTTACTCATCTATCATGTTATTTGACGTTTGGATGGACTCCAGTATCTCTGAAGTGAGATACGAAGTTCTCGGACGCAGCTGAAGCTGGAAATAGTTTTAAACGAAACAACACGCATTAGCGTTGTTCCTGTGATGTATCTAATAGATCCTTACTCATCTATCATGTTATTTGACGTTTGGATGACCTCCAGTAACTCTGATGTGAGATACGAAATTATCGGACGCAGCAGAAGCTGGAAATAGTTTTAAATGAAACAACACGCATTAGCGTTGTTCCTGTGATGTATCTAATCGATCCTTACTCATCTATCATGTTATTTGACGTTTCGATGGACTCTAGTAACTCTGATGTGAGATACGAAGTTTTTGGACGCAGCAGGAGCTAGAAATAGTTTTAATCGAAACAACACGTATTAGCGTTGTTCCTGTGCTGTATCTAATCGATCCTTACTTATCTATCATGTTATTTGGCGTTTCGATGGACTCCAGTAGCTCTGATGTGAGATACGACGTTTTCGGACGCAGCAGAAGCTGGAAATAGTTTTAAATGAAACAACACGCATTAGCGTTGTTCCTGTGATGTATCTAATCGATCCTTACTCATCTATCATGTTATTTGACGTTTGAATGGATTCCAGTATCTCTGATGTGAGATACAAAGTTCTCGGACGCAGCAGAAGCTGGAAATAGTTTTGAACGAAACAACACGTATTCGTCTTGTTCCTGTGATGTATCTAAACGATCCTTACTTATCTAACATGTTATTTGACGTTTGGATGGACTCCAGTAAGTCTGATGTGAGATACAAAGTTTTTGGACGCAGCAGGAGCTGGAAAAAGTTTTAAACGAAACAACACGTATTAGCGTTGTTCGTGTTATGTATCTAATCGATCCTTACTCGGACGCTGCAGAAGCTGGAAATAGTTTTAAATGAAACAACACGCATTAGCGTTGTTCCTGTGATGTATCTAATCGATCCTTACTCATCTATCATGTTATTTGACGTTTGGATGGACACCAGTAACTCTGATGTGAGATACGAAATTATCGGACGCAGCAGAAGCTGGAAATAGTTTTAAATGAAACAACACGCATTAGCGTTGTTCCTGTGATGTATCTAATCGATCCTTACTCATCTATCATGTTATTTGACGTTTGAATGGACTCCAGTAACTCTGAAGTGAGATACGAAATTATCGGACGCAGCAGAAGCTGGAAATAGTTTTAAATGAAACAACACGCATTAGCGTTGTTCCTGTGATGTATCTAATCGATCCTTACTCATCTATCATGTTATTTGACGTTTCGATGGACTCTAGTAACTCTGATGTGAGATACGAAGTTTATGGACGCAGCAGGAGCTAGAAATAGTTTTAATCGAAACAACACGTGTTAGCGTTGTTCCTGTGCTGTATCTAATCGATCCTTACTTATCTATCATGTTATTTGGCGTTTCTATGGACTCCAGTAACTCTGATGTGAGATACGACGTTTTCGGACGCAGCAGAAGCTGGAAATAGTTTTAAACGAAACAACACGCATTAGCGTTGTTCCTGTGATGTATCTAATCGATCCTTACTCATCTAACATGTTATTTGGCGTTTCGATGGACTCCAGTAACTTTGATGTGAGATACGAAGTTCTCGGACGCAGCTGAAGCTGGAAATAGTTTTAAATGAAACAACACGTATTAGCGTTGTTCCTGTGATGTATCTAATCGATCCTTACTCATCTATCATGTTATTTGGCGTTTCGATGGACTCCAGTAGCTCTGATGTGAGATACGACGTTTTCGGACGCAGCAGAAGCTGGAAATAGTTTTAAATGAAACAACACGCATTAGCGTTGTTCCTGTGATTTATCTAATCGATCCTTACTCATCTATCATGTTATTTGACGTTTCGATGGACTCTAGTAACTCTGATGTGAGATACGAAGTTTTTGGACGCAGCAGGAGCTGGAAATAGTTTTAAACGAAACAACACGTATTAGCGTTGTTCCTGTGATGTATCTAATCGATCCTTACTCATCTATCATGTTATTTGACGTTTGGATAGACTCCAGTATCTCTGATGTGAGATACGAAATTTTCGGACGCAGCAGAAGCTGGAAATAGTTTTAAACGAAACAACACGTATTAGCGTTGTTCCTGTGATGTATCTAAACGATCCTTACTTATCTAACATGTTATTTGACGTTTGGATGGACTCCAGTAAGTCTGATGTGAGATACAAAGTTTTTGGACGCAGCAGGAGCTAGAAATAGTTTTAATCGAAACAACACGTATTAGCGTTGTTCCTGTGCTGTATCTAATCGATCCTTACTTATCTATCATGCTATTTGGCGTTTCGATGGACTCCAGTAACTCTGATATGAGATACGACGTTTTCGGACGCAGCAGAAGCTGGAAATAGTTTTAAACGAAACAACACGCATTAGCGTTGTTCCTGTTATGTATCTAATCGATCCTTACTCATCTAACATGTTATTTGGCGTTTCGATGGACTCCAGTAACTTTGATGTGAGATACGAAGTTCTCGGACGCAGCTGAAGCTGGAAATAGTTTTAAATGAAACAACACGTATTAGCGTTGTTCCTGTGATGTATCTAATCGATCCTTACTCATCTATCATGTTATTTGGCGTTTCGATGGACTCCAGTAGCTCTGATGTGAGATACGACGTTTTCGGACGCAGCAGAAGCTGGAAATAGTTTTAAATGAAACAACACGCATTAGCGTTGTTCCTGTGATGTATCTAATCGATCCTTACTCATCTATCATGTTATTTGACGTTTCGATGGACTCTAGTAACTCTGATGTGAGATACGAAGTTTTTGGACGCAGCAGGAGCTGGAAATAGTTTTAAACGAAACAACACGTATTAGCGTTGTTCCTGTGATGTATCTAATCGATCCTTACTTATCTAACATGTTATTTGATGTTTGAATGGACTCTAGTATCTTTGATGTGAGATACGACGTTTTCGGACGCAGCAGATGCTACAAATAGTTTTAAACGAAACAACACGTATTAGCGTTGTTCCTGTGATGTATCTAATCGATCCTTATTCATCTATCATGTTATTTGAGGTTTGAATTAACTCCAGTAACTCTGATGTGAGATACAAAGTTCTCGGACGCAGCAGATACTGGAAATAGTTTTGAACGAAACAACACGTATTCGTCTTGTTCCTGTGATGTATCTAATCGATCCTTACTTATCTATCATGTTATTTGACGTTTGGATGGACTCCAGTAACTCTGATGTGAGATACGAAATTTTCGGACGCAGCAGAAGCTGGAAATAGTTTTAAATGAAACAACACGCATTGGCGTTGTTCCTGTGATGTATCTAATCGATCCTTACTCATCTATCATGTTATTTGACGTTTGGATGGACTCCAGTAACTCTGAAGTGAGATACGAAGTTCTCGGACGCAGCTGAAGCTGGAAATAGTTTTAAACGAAACAACACGCATTAGCGTTGTTCCTGTGATGTATCTAATCGATCCTTACTCATCTATCATGTTATTTGACGTTTGGATGACATCCAGTAACTCTGATGTGAGATACGAAATTATCGGACGCAGCAGAAGCTGGAAATAGTTTTAAATGAAACAACACGCATTAGCGTTGTTCCTGTGATGTATCTAATCGATCCTTACTCATCTATCATGTTATTTGACGTTTCGATGGACTCTAGTAACTCTGATGTGAGATACGAAGTTTTTGGACGCAGCAGGAGCTAGAAATAGTTTTAATCGAAACAACACGTATTAGCGTTGTTCCTGTGCTGTATCTAATCGATCCTTACTTATCTATCATGTTATTTGGCGTTTCGATGGACTCCAGTAACTCTGATGTGAGATACGACGTTTTCGGACGCAGCAGAAGCTGGAAATAGTTTTAAACGAAACAACACGCATTAGCGTTGTTCCTGTTATGTATCTAATCGATCCTTACTCATCTATCATGTTATTTGACGTTTGGATGGACTCCAGTATCTCTGATGTGAGATACGAAATTTTCGGACGCAGCAGAAGCTGGAAATAGTTTTAAACGAAACAACACGCATTAGCGTTGTTCCTGTGATGTATCTAAACGATCCTTACTTATCTAACATGTTATTTGACGTTTGAATGGACTCCAGTAACTCTGATGTGAGATACAAAGTTCTCCGACGCAGCAGAAGCTGGAAATAGTTTTGAACGAAACAACACGTAGTCGTCTTGTTCCTGTGATGTATCTAATCGATCCTTACTCATCTATCATGTTATTTGACGTTTGGATGGACTCCAGTATCTCTGATGTGAGATACGAAATTTTCGGACGCAGCAGAAGCTGGAAATAGTTTTAATCGAAACAACACGTATTAGCGTTGTTCCTGTGCTGTATCTAATCGATCCTTACTTATCTATCATGTTATTTGGCGTTTCTATGGACTCCAGTAACTCTGATGTGAGATACGACGTTTTCGGACGCAGCAGAAGCTGGAAATAGTTTTAAACGAAACAACACGCATTAGCGTTGTTCCTGTGATGTATCTAATCGATCCTTACTCATCTAACATGTTATTTGGCGTTTCGATGGACTCCAGTAACTTTGATGTGAGATACGAAGTTCTCGGACGCAGCTGAAGCTGGAAATAGTTTTAAACGAAACAACACGTATTAGCGTTGTTCCTGAGCTGTATCTAATCGATCCTGACTCATCTATCATGTTATTTGACGTTTGGATGGACTCCAGTATCTCTGATGTGAGATACGAAATATTCGGAGGCAGCAGAAGCTGGAAATAGTTTTAAACGAAACAACACGCATTAGCGTTGTTCCTGTGATGTATCTAAACAATCCTTACTTATCTAACATGTTATTTGACGTTTGGATGGACTCCAGTAAGTCTGATGTGAGATACAAAGTTTTTGGACGCAGCAGGAGCTGGAAATAGTTTTAAACGAAACAACACGTATTAGCGTTGTTCCTGAGCTGTATCTAATCGATCCTGACTCATTTATCATGTTATTTGGCGTTTCGATGGACTCCAGTAGCTCTGATGTGAGATACGACGTTTTCGGACGCAGCAGAAGCTGGAAATAGTTTTGAACGAAACAACACGCATTACCGTTTTTCCTGTGATGTATCTAATCGATCCTTACTCATCTATCATGTTATTTGACGTTTGGATGGACTCCAGTAAGTCTGATGTGAGATACAAAGTTTTTGGACGCAGCAGGAGCTAGAAATAGTTTTAAACGAAACAACACGTATTAGCGTTGTTCCTGTGCTGTATCTAATCGATCCTTACTCATCTATCATCTTATTTGGCGTTTCGATGGACTCCAGTAGCTCTGATGTGAGATACGACGTTTTCGGACGCAGCAGAAGCTGGAAATAGTTTTAAACGAAACAACACGCATTAGCGTTGTTCCTGTGATGTATCTAATCGATACTTACTCATCTATCATGTTATTTGACGTTTCGATGGACTCCAGTAACTCTAATGTGAGAAACGAAATTTTCGGACGCAGCAGAAGCTGGAAATAGTTTTAAACGAAACAACACGCATTAGCGTTGTTCCTGTGATGTATCTAATCGATCCTTACTCATCTATCATGTTATTTGACGTTTGGATGGACTCCAGTAACTTTGATGTGAGATACGACGTTTTCGGACGCAGCAGATGCTGGAAATAGTTTTAAACGAAACAGCACGTATTAGCGTTGTTCCTGTGATGTATCTAATCGATCCTTACTCATCTATCATGTTATTTGACGTTTGGATGGACTCCAGTAAGTCTGATGTGAGATACAAAGTTTTTGGACGCAGCAGGAGCTAGAAATAGTTTTAAACGAAACAACACGTATTAGCGTTGTTCCTGTGATGTATCTAATCGATCCTTACTCATCTATCATGTTATTTGACGTTTGGATGGACTCCAGTAAGTCTGATGTGAGATACAAAGTTTTTGGACGCAGCAGGAGCTAGAAATAGTTTTAAACGAAACAACACGCATTAGCGTTGTTCCTGTGATGTATCTAATCGATCCTTACTCATCTATCATGTTATTTGAGGTTTGAATGGACTCCAGTAACTCTGATGTGAGATACAAAGTTCTCGGACGCAGCAGAAACTGGAAATAGTTTTGAACGAAACAACACGTATTCGTCTTGTTCCTGTGATGTATCTAATCGATCCTTATTTATCTATCATGTTATTTGACGTTTGGATGGACTCCAGTAACTCTGATGTGAGATACGAAATTTTCGGACGCAGCAGAAGCTGGAAATAGTTTTAAATGAAACAACACGCATTAGCGTTGTTCCTGTGATGTATCTAATCGATCCTTACTCATCTATCATGTTATTTGACGTTTGGATGGACTCCAGTAACTCTGAAGTGAGATACGAAGTTCTCGGACGCAGCTGAAGCTGGAAATAGTTTTAAACGAAACAACACGCATTAGCGTTGTTCCTGTGATGTATCTAATCGATCCTTACTCATCTATCATGTTATTTGACGTTTGGATGACCTCCAGTAACTCTGATGTGAGATACGAAATTATCGGACGCAGCAGAAGCTGGAAATAGTTTTAAATGAAACAACACGCATTAGCGTTGTTCCTGTGATGTATCTAATTGATCCTTACTCATCTATCATGTTATTTGGCGTTTCGATGGACACCAGTAACTCTGATGTGAGATACGACGTTTTCGGACGCAGCAGAAGCTGGAAATAGTTTTAAACGAAACAACACGCATTAGCGTTGTTCCTGTTATGTATCTAATCGATCCTTACTCATCTATCATGTTATTTGACGTTTGGATGGACTCCAGTATCTCTGATGTGAGATACGAAATTTTCGGACGCAGCAGAAGCTGGAAATAGTTTTAAACGAAACAACACGCATTAGCGTTGTTCCTGTGATGTATCTAAACGATCCTTACTTATCTAACATGATATTTGACGTTTGGATGGACTCCAGTAAGTCTGATGTGAGATACAAAGTTTTTGGACGCAGCAGGAGCTGGAAATAGTTTTAAACGAAACAACACGTATTATCGTTGTTCCTGTGATATATCTAATCGATCCTTACTTATCTAACATGTTATTTGATGTTTGGATGGACTCCAGTAACTTTGATGTGAGATACGACGTTTTCGGACGCAGCAGAAGCTGGAAATAGTTTTAAATGAAACAACACGCATTAGCGTTGTTCCTGTGATGTATCTAAACGATCCTTACTTATCTAACATGTTATTTGACGTTTGGATGGACTCCAGTAAGTCTGATGTGAGATACAAAGTTTTTGGACGCAGCAGGAGCTGGAAATAGTTTTAAACGAAACAACACGCATTAGCTTTGTTCCTGTTATGTATCTAATCGATCCTTACTCATCTAACATGTTATTTGGCGTTTCGATGGACTCCAGTAACTTTGATGTGAGATACGAAGTTCTCGGACGCTGCTGAAGCTGGAAATAGTTTTAAATGAAACAACACGTATTAGCGTTGTTCCTGTGATGTATCTAATCGATCCTTACTCATCTATCATGTTATTTGGCGTTTCGATGGACTCCAGTAGCTCTGATGTGAGATACGACGTTTTCGGACGCAGCAGAAGCTGGAAATAGTTTTAAATGAAACAACACGCATTAGCGTTGTTCCTGTGATGTATCTAATCGATCCTTACTCATCTATCATGTTATTTGGCGTTTCGATGGACTCCAGTAGCTCTGATGTGAGATACGACGTTTTCGGACGCAGCAGAAGCTGGAAATAGTTTTAAATGAAACAACACGCATTAGCGTTGTTCCTGTGATTTATCTAATCGATCCTTACTCATCTATCATGTTATTTGACGTTTCGATGGACTCTAGTAACTCTGATGTGAGATACGAAGTTTTTGGACGCAGCAGGAGCTGGAAATAGTTTTAAACGAAACAACACGTATTAGCGTTGTTCCTGTGATGTATCTAATCGATCCTTACTCATCTATCATGTTATTTGACGTTTGGATAGACTCCAGTATCTCTGATGTGAGATACGAAATTTTCGGACGCAGCAGAAGCTGGAAATAGTTTTAAACGAAACAACACGTATTAGCGTTGTTCCTGTGATGTATCTAAACGATCCTTACTTATCTAACATGTTATTTGACGTTTGGATGGACTCCAGTAAGTCTGATGTGAGATACAAAGTTTTTGGACGCAGCAGGAGCTAGAAATAGTTTTAATCGAAACAACACGTATTAGCGTTGTTCCTGTGCTGTATCTAATCGATCCTTACTTATCTATCATGCTATTTGGCGTTTCGATGGACTCCAGTAAGTCTGATGTGAGATACAAAGTTTTTGGACGCAGCAGGAGCTGGAAATAGTTTTAAACGAAACAACACGCATTAGCTTTGTTCCTGTTATGTATCTAATCGATCCTTACTCATCTAACATGTTATTTGGCGTTTCGATGGACTCCAGTAACTTTGATGTGAGATACGAAGTTCTCGGACGCTGCTGAAGCTGGAAATAGTTTTAAATGAAACAACACGTATTAGCGTTGTTCCTGTGATGTATCTAATCGATCCTTACTCATCTATCATGTTATTTGGCGTTTCGATGGACTCCAGTAGCTCTGATGTGAGATACGACGTTCTCGGACGCAGTAGAAGCTGGAAATAGTTTTAAACGAAACAACACGCATTAGCGTTGTTCCTGTTATGTATCTAATCGATCCTTACTTATCTAATATGCTATTTGGCGTTTCGATGGACTCCAGTAACTCTGATGTGAGATACGACGTTTTCGGACGCAGCAGAAGCTGGAAATAGTTTTAAACGAAACAACACGCATTAGCGTTGTTCCTGTTATGTATCTAATCGATCCTTACTCATCTAACATGTTATTTGGCGTTTCGATGGACTCCAGTAACTTTGATGTGAGATACGACGTTTTCGGACGCAGCAGATGCTGGAAATAGTTTTAAACGAAACAACACGTATTAGCGTTGTTCCTGAGATGTATCTAATCGATCCTTACTCATCTAACATGTTATTTGACGTTTGAATGGACTCCAGTATCTCTGATGCGAGATACAAAGTTCTCGGACGCAGCAGAAGCTGGAAATAGTTTTGAAAGAAACAACACGTATTCGTCTTGTTCCTGTGATGTATCTAATCGATCCTTACTTATCTATCATGTTATTTGACGTTTGGATGGACACCAGTAACTCTGATGTGAGATACGAAAATATCGGACGCAGCAGAAGCTGGAAATAGTTTTAAATGAAACAACACGCATTAGCGTTGTTCCTGTGATGTATCTAATCGATCCTTACTCATCTATCATGTTATTTGACGTTTGGATGGACTCCAGTAACTCTGAAGTGAGATACGAAGTTCTCGGACGCAGCTGAAGCTGGAAATAGTTTTAAACGAAACAACACGCATTAGCGTTGAAAAGTGAATCTAATCGATCCTTACTTATCTAATATGCTATTTGGCGTTTCGATGGACTCCAGTAACTCTGATGTGAGATACGACGTTTTCGGACGCAGCAGAAGCTGGAAATAGTTTTAAACGAAACAACACGCATTAGCGTTGTTCCTGTTATGTATCTAATCGATCCTTACTCATCTAACATGTTATTTGGCGTTTCGATGGACTCCAGTAACTTTGATGTGAGATACGACGTTTTCGGACGCAGCAGATGCTGGAAATAGTTTTAAACGAAACAACACGTATTAGCGTTGTTCCTGAGATGTATCTAATCGATCCTTACTCATCTAACATGTTATTTGACGTTTGAATGGACTCCAGTATCTCTGATGTGAGATACGACGTTTTCGGACGCAGCAGAAGCTGGAAATAGTTTTAAACGAAACAACACGCATTAGCGTTGTTCCTGAGATGTATCTAATCGATCCTTACTCATCTAACATGTTATTTGACGTTTGAATGGACTCCAGTATCTCTGATGTGAGATACGACGTTCTCGGACGCAGCAGAAGCTGGAAATAGTTTTGAAAGAAACAACACGTATTCGTCTTGTTCCTGTGATGTATCTAATCGATCCTTACTTATCTATCATGTTATTTGAAGTTTGGATGGACACCAGTAACTCTGATGTGAGATACGAAAATATCGGACGCAGCAGAAGCTGGAAATAGTTTTAAATGAAACAACACGCATTAGCGTTGTTCCTGTGATGTATCTAATCGATCCTTACTCATCTATCATGTTATTTGACGTTTGGATGGACTCCAGTAACTCTGAAGTGAGATACGAAGTTCTCGGACGCAGCTGAAGCTGGAAATAGTTTTAAACGAAACAACACGCATTAGCGTTGTTCCTGTGATGTGTCTAATCGATCCTTACTCATCTATCATGTTATTTGACGTTTGGATGACCTCCAGTAACTCTGATGTGAGATACGAAATTATCGGACGCAGCTGAAGCTGGAAATAGTTTTAAATGAAACAACACGTATTAGCGTTGTTCCTGTGATGTATCTAATCGATCCTTACTCATCTATCGTGTTGTTTGGCGTTTCGATGTACTCCAGTAGCTCTGATGTGAGATACGACGTTTTCGGACGCAGCAGAAGCTGGAAACAGTTTTAAATGAAACAACACGCATTAGCGTTGTTCCTTTGATGTATCTAATCGATCCTTACTTATCTATCATGTTATTTGACGTTTGGATATACTCCAGTATCTCTGATGTGAGATACGAAGTTTTTGGACGCAGCAGGAGCTGGAAATAGTTTTAAACGAAACAACACGCATTAGCGTTGTTCCTGTGATGTATCTAAACGATCCTTACTTATCTAACATGGTATTTGACGTTTGGATGGACTCCAGTAAGTCTGAAGTGAGATACAAAGTTTTTGGACGCAGCAGGAGCTGGAAATAGTTTTAAATGAAACAACACGCATTAGCGTTGTTCCTGTGATGTATCTAATCGATCCTTACTCATCTATCATGTTATTTGACGTTTGGATGGACTCCAGTAACTCTGAAGTGAGATACGAAGTTCCCGGACGCAGCTGAAGCTGGAAATAGTTTTAAACGAAACAACACGCATTAGCGTTGTTCCTGTGATGTATCTAATCGATCCTTACTCATCTATCATGTTATTTGACGTTTGGATGACCTCCAGTAACTCTGATGTGAGATACGAAATTATCGGACGCAGCAGAAGCTGGAAATAGTTTTAAATGAAACAACACGCATTAGCGTTGTTCCTGTGATGTATCTAATCCATCCTTAGTCATCTACCATGTTATTTGACGTTTCGATGGACTCTAGTAACTCTGATGTGAGATACGAAGTTTTTGGATGCAGCAGGAGCTAGAAATAGTTTTAATCGAAACAACACGTATTAGCGTTGTTCCTGTGCTGTATCTAATCGATCCTTACTTATCTATCATGCTATTTGGCGTTTCGATGGACTCCAGTAACTCTGATGTGAGATACGACGTTTTCGGACGCAGCAGAAGCTGGAAATAGTTTTAAACGAAACAACACGTATTAGCGTTGTTCCTGTTATGTATCTAATCGATCCTTACTCATCTAACATGTTATTTGGCGTTTCGATGGACTCCAGTAACTTTGATGTGAGATACGAAGTTCTCGGACGCTGCTGAAGCTGGAAATAGTTTTAAATGAAACAACACGTATTAGCGTTGTTCCTGTGATGTATCTAATCGATCCTTACTCATCTATCATGTTATTTGACGTTTGGATGACCTCCAGTAACTCTGATGTGAGATACGAAATTATCGGACGCAGCAGAAGCTGGAAATAGTTTTAAATGAAACAACACGCATTAGCGTTGTTCCTGTGATGTATCTAATCGATCCTTACTCATCTATCATGTTATTTGAGGTTTCGATGGACTCTAGTAACTCTGATGTGAGATACGAAGTTTTTGGACGCAGCAGGAGCTGGAAATAGTTTTAAACGAAACAACACGTATTAGCGTTGTTCCTGTGATGTATCTAATCGATCCTTACTTATCTAACATGTTATTTGATGTTTGGATGGACTCCAGTAAATTTGATGTGAGATACGACGTTTTCGGACGCAGCAGATGCTGGAAATAGTTTTAAACGAAACAACACGTATTAGCGTTGTTCCTGTGATGTATCTAATCGATCCTTACTCATCTATCATGTTATTTGACGTTTGAATGGACTCCAGTAACTCTGATGTGAGAGACAAAGTTCTCGGACGCAGCAGAAGCTGGAAATAGTTTTGAACGAAACAACACGTATTCGTCTTGTTCCTGTGATGTATCTAATCGATCCTTACTTATCTATCATGTTATTTGACGTTTGGATGGACTCCAGTAACTCTGATGTGAGATACGAAATTTTCGGACGCAGCAGAAGCTGGAAATAGTTTTAAATGAAACAACACGCATTATCGTTGTTCCTGTGATGTATCTAATCGATCCTTACTCATCTATCATGTTATTTGACGTTTGGATGGACTCCAGTATCTCTGAAGTGAGATACGAAGTTCTCGGACGCAGCTGAAGCTGGAAATAGTTTTAAACGAAACAACACGCATTAGCGTTGTTCCTGTGATGTATCTAATCGATCCTTACTCATCTATCATGTTATTTGACATTTGGATGACCTCCAGTAACTCTGATGTGAGATACGAAATTATCGGACGCAGCAGAAGCTGGAAATAGTTTTAAATGAAACAACACGCATTAGCGTTGTTCCTGTGATGTATCTAATCGATCCTTACTCATCTATCATGTTATTTGACGTTTCGATGGACTCTAGTAACTCTGATGTGAGATACGAAGTTTTTGGACGCAGCAGGAGCTAGAAATAGTTTTAATCGAAACAACACGTATTAGCGTTGTTCCTGTGCTGTATCTAATCGATCCTTACTTATCTATCATGTTATTTGGCGTTTCGATGGACTCCAGTAGCTCTGATGTGAGATACGACGTTTTCGGACGCAGCAGAAGCTGGAAATAGTTTTAAATGAAACAACACGCATTAGCGTTGTTCCTGTGATGTATCTAATCGATCCTTACTCATCTATCATGTTATTTGACGTTTGAATGGATTCCAGTATCTCTGATGTGAGATACAAAGTTCTCGGACGCAGCAGAAGCTGGAAATAGTTTTGAACGAAACAACACGTATTCGTCTTGTTCCTGTGATGTATCTAAACGATCCTTACTTATCTAACATGTTATTTGACGTTTGGATGGACTCCAGTAAGTCTGATGTGAGATACAAAGTTTTTGGACGCAGCAGGAGCTGGAAAAAGTTTTAAACGAAACAACACGTATTAGCGTTGTTCGTGTTATGTATCTAATCGATCCTTACTCGGACGCTGCAGAAGCTGGAAATAGTTTTAAATGAAACAACACGCATTAGCGTTGTTCCTGTGATGTATCTAATCGATCCTTACTCATCTATCATGTTATTTGACGTTTGGATGGACACCAGTAACTCTGATGTGAGATACGAAATTATCGGACGCAGCAGAAGCTGGAAATAGTTTTAAATGAAACAACACGCATTAGCGTTGTTCCTGTGATGTATCTAATCGATCCTTACTCATCTATCATGTTATTTGACGTTTGAATGGACTCCAGTAACTCTGAAGTGAGATACGAAATTATCGGACGCAGCAGAAGCTGGAAATAGTTTTAAATGAAACAACACGCATTAGCGTTGTTCCTGTGATGTATCTAATCGATCCTTACTCATCTATCATGTTATTTGACGTTTCGATGGACTCTAGTAACTCTGATGTGAGATACGAAGTTTATGGACGCAGCAGGAGCTAGAAATAGTTTTGATCGAAACAACACGTGTTAGCGTTGTTCCTGTGCTGTATCTAATCGATCCTTACTTATCTATCATGTTATTTGGCGTTTCTATGGACTCCAGTAACTCTGATGTGAGATACGACGTTTTCGGACGCAGCAGAAGCTGGAAATAGTTTTAAACGAAACAACACGCATTAGCGTTGTTCCTGTGATGTATCTAATCGATCCTTACTCATCTAACATGTTATTTGGCGTTTCGATGGACTCCAGTAACTTTGATGTGAGATACGAAGTTCTCGGACGCAGCTGAAGCTGGAAATAGTTTTAAATGAAACAACACGTATTAGCGTTGTTCCTGTGATGTATCTAATCGATCCTTACTCATCTATGATGTTATTTGGCGTTTCGATGGACTCCAGTAGCTCTGATGTGAGATACGACGTTTTCGGACGCAGCAGAAGCTGGAAATAGTTTTAAATGAAACAACACGCATTAGCGTTGTTCCTGTGATTTATCTAATCGATCCTTACTCATCTATCATGTTATTTGACGTTTCGATGGACTCTAGTAACTCTGATGTGAGATACGAAGTTTTTGGACGCAGCAGGAGCTGGAAATAGTTTTAAACGAAACAACACGTATTAGCGTTGTTCCTGTGATGTATCTAATCGATCCTTACTCATCTATCATGTTATTTGACGTTTGGATAGACTCCAGTATCTCTGATGTGAGATACGAAATTTTCGGACGCAGCAGAAGCTGGAAATAGTTTTAAACGAAACAACACGTATTAGCGTTGTTCCTGTGATGTATCTAAACGATCCTTACTTATCTAACATGTTATTTGACGTTTGGATGGACTCCAGTAAGTCTGATGTGAGATACAAAGTTTTTGGACGCAGCAGGAGCTAGAAATAGTTTTAATCGAAACAACACGTATTAGCGTTGTTCCTGTGCTGTATCTAATCGATCCTTACTTATCTATCATGCTATTTGGCGTTTCGATGGACTCCAGTAACTCTGATGTGAGATACGACGTTTTCGGACGCAGCAGAAGCTGGAAATAGTTTTAAACGAAACAACACGCATTAGCGTTGTTCCTGTTATGTATCTAATCGATCCTTACTCATCTAACATGTTATTTGGCGTTTCGATGGACTCCAGTAACTTTGATGTGAGATACGAAGTTCTCGGACGCAGCTGAAGCTGGAAATAGTTTTAAATGAAACAACACGTATTAGCGTTGTTCCTGTGATGTATCTAATCGATCCTTACTCATCTATCATGTTATTTGGCGTTTCGATGGACTCCAGTAGCTCTGATGTGAGATACGACGTTTTCGGACGCAGCAGAAGCTGGAAATAGTTTTAAATGAAACAACACGCATTAGCGTTGTTCCTGTGATGTATCTAATCGATCCTTACTCATCTATCATGTTATTTGACGTTTCGATGGACTCTAGTAACTCTGATGTGAGATACGAAGTTTTTGGACGCAGCAGGAGCTGGAAATAGTTTTAAACGAAACAACACGTATTAGCGTTGTTCCTGTGATGTATCTAATCGATCCTTACTTATCTAACATGTTATTTGATGTTTGAATGGACTCTAGTATCTTTGATGTGAGATACGACGTTTTCGGACGCAGCAGATGCTACAAATAGTTTTAAACGAAACAACACGTATTAGCGTTGTTCCTGTGATGTATCTAATCGATCCTTATTCATCTATCATGTTATTTGAGGTTTGAATTAACTCCAGTAACTCTGATGTGAGATACAAAGTTCTCGGACGCAGCAGATACTGGAAATAGTTTTGAACGAAACAACACGTATTCGTCTTGTTCCTGTGATGTATCTAATCGATCCTTACTTATCTATCATGTTATTTGACGTTTGGATGGACTCCAGTAACTCTGATGTGAGATACGAAATTTTCGGACGCAGCAGAAGCTGGAAATAGTTTTAAATGAAACAACACGCATTGGCGTTGTTCCTGTGATGTATCTAATCGATCCTTACTCATCTATCATGTTATTTGACGTTTGGATGGACTCCAGTAACTCTGAAGTGAGATACGAAGTTCTCGGACGCAGCTGAAGCTGGAAATAGTTTTAAACGAAACAACACGCATTAGCGTTGTTCCTGTGATGTATCTAATCGATCCTTACTCATCTATCATGTTATTTGACGTTTGGATGACATCCAGTAACTCTGATGTGAGATACGAAATTATCGGACGCAGCAGAAGCTGGAAATAGTTTTAAATGAAACAACACGCATTAGCGTTGTTCCTGTGATGTATCTAATCGATCCTTACTCATCTATCATGTTATTTGACGTTTCGATGGACTCTAGTAACTGATGTGAGATACGAAGTTTTTGGACGCAGCAGGAGCTAGAAATAGTTTTAATCGAAACAACACGTATTAGCGTTGTTCCTGTGCTGTATCTAATCGATCCTTACTTATCTATCATGTTATTTGGCGTTTCGATGGACTCCAGTAACTCTGATGTGAGATACGACGTTTTCGGACGCAGCAGAAGCTGGAAATAGTTTTAAACGAAACAACACGCATTAGCGTTGTTCCTGTTATGTATCTAATCGATCCTTACTCATCTATCATGTTATTTGACGTTTGGATGGACTCCAGTATCTCTGATGTGAGATACGAAATTTTCGGACGCAGCAGAAGCTGGAAATAGTTTTAAACGAAACAACACGCATTAGCGTTGTTCCTGTGATGCATCTAAACGATCCTTACTTATCTAACATGTTATTTGACGTTTGAATGGACTCCAGTAACTCTGATGTGAGATACAAAGTTCTCCGACGCAGCAGAAGCTGGAAATTGTTTTGAACGAAACAACACGTAGTCGTCTTGTTCCTGTGATGTATCTAATCGATCCTTACTCATCTATCATGTTATTTGACGTTTGGATGGACTCCAGTATCTCTGATGTGAGATACGAAATTTTCGGACGCAGCAGAAGCTGGAAATAGTTTTAATCGAAACAACACGTATTAGCGTTGTTCCTGTGCTGTATCTAATCGATCCTTACTTATCTATCATGTTATTTGGCGTTTCTATGGACTCCAGTAACTCTGATGTGAGATACGACGTTTTCGGACGCAGCAGAAGCTGGAAATAGTTTTAAACGAAACAACACGCATTAGCGTTGTTCCTCTGATGTATCTAATCGATCCTTACTCATCTAACATGTTATTTGGCGTTTCGATGGACTCCAGTAACTTTGATGTGAGATACGAAGTTCTCGGACGCAGCTGAAGCTGGAAATAGTTTTAAACGAAACAACACGTATTAGCGTTGTTCCTGAGCTGTATCTAATCGATCCTGACTCATCTATCATGTTATTTGACGTTTGGATGGACTCCAGTATCTCTGATGTGAGATACGAAATTTTCGGAGGCAGCAGAAGCTGGAAATAGTTTTAAACGAAACAACACGCATTAGCGTTGTTCCTGTGATGTATCTAAACAATCCTTACTTATCTAACATGTTATTTGACGTTTGGATGGACTCCAGTAAGTCTGATGTGAGATACAAAGTTTTTGGACGCAGCAGGAGCTGGAAATAGTTTTAAACGAAACAACACGTATTAGCGTTGTTCCTGAGCTGTATCTAATCGATCCTGACTCATTTATCATGTTATTTGGCGTTTCGATGGACTCCAGTAGCTCTGATGTGAGATACGACGTTTTCGGACGCAGCAGAAGCTGGAAATAGTTTTGAACGAAACAACACGCATTACCGTTTTTCCTGTGATGTATCTAATCGATCCTTACTCATCTATCATGTTATTTGACGTTTGGATGGACTCCAGTAAGTCTGATGTGAGATACAAAGTTTTTGGACGCAGCAGGAGCTAGAAATAGTTTTAAACGAAACAACACGTATTAGCGTTGTTCCTGTGCTGTATCTAATCGATCCTTACTCATCTATCATCTTATTTGGCGTTTCGATGGACTCCAGTAGCTCTGATGTGAGATACGACGTTTTCGGACGCAGCAGAAGCTGGAAATAGTTTTAAACGAAACAACACGCATTAGCGTTGTTCCTGTGATGTATCTAATCGATACTTACTCATCTATCATGTTATTTGACGTTTCGATGGACTCCAGTAACTCTAATGTGAGAAACGAAATTTTCGGACGCAGCAGAAGCTGGAAATAGTTTTAAACGAAACAACACGCATTAGCGTTGTTCCTGTGATGTATCTAATCGATCCTTACTCATCTATCATGTTATTTGACGTTTGGATGGACTCCAGTAACTTTGATGTGAGATACGACGTTTTCGGACGCAGCAGATGCTGGAAATAGTTTTAAACGAAACAACACGTATTAGCGTTGTTCCTGTGATGTATCTAATCGATCCTTACTCATCTATCATGTTATTTGAGGTTTGAATGGACTCCAGTAACTCTGATGTGAGATACAAAGTTCTCGGACGCAGCAGAAACTGGAAATAGTTTTGAACGAAACAACACGTATTCGTCTTGTTCCTGTGATGTATCTAATCGATTCTTATTTATCTATCATGTTATTTGACGTTTGGATGGACTCCAGTAACTCTGATGTGAGATACGAAATTTTCGGACGCAGCAGAAGCTGGAAATAGTTTTAAATGAAACAACACGCATTAGCGTTGTTCCTGTGATGTATCTAATCGATCCTTACTCATCTATCATGTTATTTGACGTTTGGATGGACTCCAGTAACTCTGAAGTGAGATACGAAGTTCTCGGACGCAGCTGAAGCTGGAAATAGTTTTAAACGAAACAACACGCATTAGCGTTGTTCCTGTGATGTATCTAATCGATCCTTACTCATCTATCATGTTATTTGACGTTTGGATGACCTCCAGTAACTCTGATGTGAGATACGAAATTATCGGACGCAGCAGAAGCTGGAAATAGTTTTAAATGAAACAACACGCATTAGCGTTGTTCCTGTGATGTATCTAATCGATCCTTACCCATCTATCATGTTATTTGGCGTTTCGATGGACACCAGTAACTCTGATGTGAGATACGACGATTTCGGACGCAGCAGAAGCTGGAAATAGTTTTAAACGAAACAACACGCATTAGCGTTGTTCCTGTTATGTATCTAATCGATCCTTACTCATCTATCATGTTATTTGACGTTTGGATGGACTCCAGTATCTCTGATGTGAGATACGAAATTTTCGGACGCAGCAGAAGCTGGAAATAGTTTTAAACGAAACAACACGCATTAGCGTTGTTCCTGTGATGTATCTAAACGATCCTTACTTATCTAACATGATATTTGACGTTTGGATGGACTCCAGTAAGTCTGATGTGAGATACAAAGTTTTTGGACGCAGCAGGAGCTGGAAATAGTTTTAAACGAAACAACACGCATTAGCGTTGTTCCTGTTATGTATCTAATCGATCCTTACTCATCTATCATGTTATTTGACGTTTGGATGGACTCCAGTATCTCTGATGTGAGATACGAAATTTTCGGACGCAGCAGAAGCTGGAAATAGTTTTAAACGAAACAACACGCATTAGCGTTGTTCCTGTGATGTATCTAAACGATCCTTACTTATCTAACATGTTATTTGACATTTGGATGGACTCCAGTAAGTCTGATGTGAGATACAAAGTCTTTGGACGCAGCAGGAGCTGGAAATAGTTTTAAACGAAACAACACGTATTATCGTTGTTCCTGTGATATATCTAATCGATCCTTACTTATCTAACATGTTATTTGATGTTTGGATGGACTCCAGTAACTTTGATGTGAGATACGACGTTTTCGGACGCAGCAGATGCTGGAAATAGTTTTAAAAGAAACAACACGTATTAGCGTTGTTCCTGTGATGTGTCTAATCGATCCTTACTCATCTATCATGTTATTTCACGTTTGAATGGACTCCAGTATCTCTGATGTGAGATACGAAATTTTCGGATGCAGCAGAAGCTGGAAATAGTTTTAAACGAAACAACACGCATTAGCGTTGTTCCTGTGATGTATCTAAACGATCCTTACTTATCTAACATGTTATTTGACGTTTGGATGGACTCCAGTAAGTCTGATGTGAGATACAAAGTTTTTGGACGCAGCAGGAGCTGGAAATAGTTTTAAACGAAACAACACGCATTAGCGTTGTTCCTGTGATGTATCTAATCGATCCTTACTCATCTAACATGTTATTTGGCGTTTCGATGGACTCCAGTAACTTTGATGTGAGATACGAAGTTCTCGGACGCAGCTGAAGCTGGAAATAGTTTTAAATGAAACAACACGTATTAGCGTTGTTCCTGTGATGTATCTAATCGATCCTTACTCATCTATCATGTTATTTGGCGTTTCGATGGACTCCAGTAGCTCTGATGTGAGATACGACGTTTTCGGACGCAGCAGAAGCTGGAAATAGTTTTAAATGAAACAACACGCATTAGCGTTGTTCCTGTGATTTATCTAATCGATCCTTACTTATCTATCATGTTATTTGACGTTTGGATAGACTCCAGTATCTCTGATGTGAGATACGAAATTTTCGGAAGCAGCAGAAGCTGGAAATAGTTTTAAACGAAACAACACGTATTAGCGTTGTTCCTGTGATGTATCTAAACGATCCTTACTTATCTAACATGTTATTTGACGTTTGGATGGACTCCAGTAAGTCTGATGTGAGATACAAAGTTTTTGGACGCAGCAGGAGCTAGAAATAGTTTTAATCGAAACAACACGTATTAGCGTTGTTCCTGTGCTGTATCTAATCGATCCTTACTTATCTATCATGTTATTTGACGTTTCGATGCACTCCAGTAACTCTGATGTGAGATACTTCGTTTTCGGACGCAGCAGAAGCTGGAAATAGTTTTAAACGAAACAACACGTATTAGCGTTGTTCCTGTGCTGTATCTAATCGATCCTTGCTTATCTATCATGTTATTTGGCGTTTCGATGGACTCCAGTAGCTCTGATGTGAGATACGACGTTTTCGGACGCAGCAGAAGCTGGAAATAGTTTTAAATGAAACAACACGCATTAGCGTTGTTCCTGTGATTTATCTAATCGATCCTTACTTATCTATCATGTTATTTGACGTTTGGATAGACTCCAGTATCTCTGATGTGAGATACGAAATTTTCGGACGCAGCAGAAGCTGGAAATAGTTTTAAACGAAACAAAACGTATTAGCGTTGTTCCTGTGATGTATCTAATCGATCCTTACTCATCTATCATGTTATTTGACGTTTGGATGGACTCCAGTAACTCTGATGTGAGATACGAAATTATCGGACGCAGCAGAAGCTGGAAATAGTTCTAAATGAAACAACACGCATTAGCGTTGTTCCTGTGATGTATCTAATCGATCCTTACTCATCTATCATGTTATTTGACGTTTCGATGGACTCTAGTAACTCTGATGTGAGATACGAAGTTTTTGGACGCAGCAGGAGCTGGAAATAGTTTTAAACGAAACAACACGTATTAGCGTTGTTCCTGTGATGTATCTAATCGATCCTTACTCATCTATCATGTTATTTGACGTTTGGATGGACTCCAGTATCTCTGATGTGAGATACGAAATTTTCGGACGCAGCAGAAGCTGGAAATAGTTTTAAACGAAACAACACGCATTAGCGTTGTTCCTGTGATGTATCTAAACAATCCTTACTTATCTAACATGTTATTTGACGTTTGGATGGACTCCAGTAAGTCTGATGTGAGATACAAAGTTTTTGGACGCAGCAGGAGCTGGAAATAGTTTTAAACGAAACAACACGTATTAGCGTTGTTCTTGAGCTGTATCTAATCGATCCTGACTCATTTATCATGTTATTTGGCGTTTCGATGGACTCCAGTAGCTCTGATGTGAGATACGACGTTTTCGGACGCAGCAGAAGCTGGATATAGTTTTAAACGAAACAACACGTATTAGCGTTGTTCCTGTGCTGTATCTAATCGATCCTTACTTATCTATCATGTTATTTGGCGTTTCGATGGACTCCAGTAGCTCTGATGTGAGATACGACGTTTTCGGACGCAGCAGAAGCTGGAAATAGTTTTAAATGAAACAACACGCATTAGCGTTGTTCCTGTGATTTATCTAATCGATCCTTACTTATCTAACATGTTATTTGACGTTTGGATGGACTCCAGTAAGTCTGATGTGAGATACAAAGTTTTTGGACGCAGCAGGAGCTAGAAATAGTTTTAATCGAAACAACACGTATTAGCGTTGTTCCTGAGCTGTATCTAATCGATCCTTACTCATTTATCATGTTATTTGGCGTTTCGATGGACTCCAGTAGCTCTGATGTGAGATACGACGTTTTCGGACGCAGCAGAAGCTGGAAATAGTTTTAAACGAAACAACACGCATTAGCGTTGTTCCTGTGATGTATCTAATCGATCCTATCATGTTATTTGGCGTTTCGATGGACTCCAGTAACTTTGATGTGAGATACGAAGTTCTCGGACGCAGCTGAAGCTGGAAATAGTTTCAAAGGAAACAACACGTACTAGCGTTGTTCCTGTGATGTATCTAATCGATCCTTACTCATCTATCATGTTATTTGGCGTTTCGATGGACTCCAGTAGCTCTGATGTGAGATACGACGTTTTCGGACGCAGCAGAAGCTGGAAATAGTTTTAAACGAAACAACACGCATTAGCGTTGTTCCTGTGATGTATCTAATCGATACTTACTCATCTATCATGTTATTTGACGTTTCGATGCACTCCAGTAACTCTGATGTGAGATACGACGTTTTCGGACGCAGCAGAAGCTGGAAATAGTTTTAAACGAAACAACACGCATTAGCGTTGTTCCTGTGATGTATCTAATCGATCCTTACTTATCTAACATGTTATTTGACGTTTCGATGGACTCAAGTAACTCTGATGTGAGATACGATGTTTTCGGACGCAGCAGAAGCTGGAAATAGTTTTAAACGAAACAACACGCATTAGCGATGTTCCTGTGATGTATCTAATCGATCCTTACTCATCTATCATGTTATTTGACGTTTCGATGGACTCTAGTAACTCTGATGTGAGATACGAAGTTTTTGGACGCAGCAGGAGCTGGAAATAGTTTTAAACGAAACAACACGTATTAGCGTTGTTCCTGTGATGTATCTAATCGATCCTTACTCATCTATCATGTTATTTGACGTTTGGATGGACTCCAGTATCTCTGATGTGAGATACGAAATTTTCGGACGCAGCAGAAGCTGGAAATAGTTTTAAACGAAACAACACGCATTAGCGTTGTTCCTGTGATTTATCTAATCGATCCTTACTTATCTAACATGTTATTTGACGTTTGGATGGACTCCAGTAAGTCTGATGTGAGATACAAAGTTTTTGGACGCAGCAGGAGCTAGAAATAGTTTTAATCGAAACAACACGTATTAGCGTTGTTCCTGAGCTGTATCTAATGGATCCTTACTCATTTATCATGTTATTTGGCGTTTCGATGGACTCCAGTAGCTCTGATGTGAGATACGACGTTTTCGGACGCAGCAGAAGCTGGAAATAGTTTTAAACGAAACAACACGCATTAGCGTTGTTCCTGTGATGTATCTAATCGATCCTATCATGTTATTTGGCGTTTCGATGGACTCCAGTAACTTTGATGTGAGATACGAAGTTCTCGGACGCAGCTGAAGCTGGAAATAGTTTCAAAGGAAACAACACGTACTAGCTGTTCCTGTGATGTATCTAATCGATCCTTACTCATCTATCATGTTATTTGGCGTTTCGATGGACTCCAGTAGCTCTGATGTGAGATACGACGTTTTCGGACGCAGCAGAAGCTGGAAATAGTTTTAAACGAAACAACACGCATTAGCGTTGTTCCTGTGATGTATCTAATCGATACTTACTCATCTATCATGTTATTTGACGTTTCGATGCACTCCAGTAACTCTGATGTGAGATACGACGTTTTCGGACGCAGCAGAAGCTGGAAATAGTTTTAAACGAAACAACACGCATTAGCGTTGTTCCTGTGATGTATCTAATCGATCCTTACTTATCTAACATGTTATTTGACGTTTCGATGGACTCAAGTAACTCTGATGTGAGATACGATGTTTTCGGACGCAGCAGAAGCTGGAAATAGTTTTAAACGAAACAACACGCATTAGCGATGTTCCTGTGATGTATCTAATCGATCCTTACTCATCTATCATGTTATTTTACGTTTGGATGGACTCCAGTAACTCTGATGTGAGATACAAAGTTTTTGGACGCAGCAGGAGCTGGAAATAGTTTTAAACGAAACAACACGTATTAGCGTTGTTCCTGTGATGTATCTAATCGATCCTTACTCATCTATCATGTTATTTGACGTTTGGATGTACTCCAGTATCTCTGATGTGAGATACGAAATCTTCGGACGCAGCATAAGCTGGAAATAGTTTTAAGCGAAACAACACGTATTAGCGTTGTTCCTGTGATGTATCTAATCGATCCTTACTCATCTATCATGTTATTTGAAGTTTGGATGGACTCCAGTATCTCTGATGTGAGATACGAAATTTTCGGACGCAGCAGAAGCTGGAAATAGTTTTAAACGAAACAACACGCATTAGCGTTGTTCCTGTGATGTATCTAAACAATCCTTACTTATCTAACATGTTATTTGACGTTTGGATGGACTCCAGTAGCTCTGATGTGAGATACGACGTTTTCGGACGCAGCAGAAGCTGGAAATAGTTTTAAACGAAACAACACGCATTACCGTTTTTTCTGTGATGTATCTAATCGATCCTTACTCATCTATCATGTTATTTGGCGTTTCGATGGACTGTAGTAACTTTGATGTGAGATACGAAGTTCTCGGACGCAGCTGAAGCTGGAAATAGTTTTAAAGGAAACAACACGTATTAGCGTTGTTCCTGTGATGTATCTAATCGATCCTTACTCATCTATCATGTTATTTGGCGTTTCGATGGACTCCAGTAGCTCTGATGTGAGATATGAAGTTTTTGGACGCAGCAGGAGCTGGAAATAGTTTTAAACGAAACAACACATATTAGCGTTATTCCTGTGCTGTATCTAATCGATCCTTACTCATCTATCATCTTATTTGGCGTTTCGATGGACTCCAGTAGCTCTGATGTGAGATACGACGTTTTCGGACGCAGCAGAAGCTGGAAATAGTTTTAAACGAAACAACACGCATTAGCGTTGTTCCTGTGATGTATCTAATCGATACTTACTCATCTATCATGTTATTTGACGTTTCGATGGACTCCAGTAACTCTAATGTGAGAAACGAAATTTTCGGACGCAGCAGAAGCTGGAAATAGTTTTAAACGAAACAACACGCATTAGCGTTGTTCCTGTGATGTATCTAATCGATCCTTACTCATCTATCATGTTATTTGACGTTTGGATGGACTCCAGTATCTCTGATGTGAGATACGAAATTTTCGGACGCAGCAGAAGCTGGAAATAGTTTTAAACGAAACAACAGGCATTAGCGTTGTTCCTGTGATGTATCTAAACGATCCTTACTTATCTAACATGTTATTTGACGTTTGGATGGACTCCAGTAAGTCTGATGTGAGATACAAAGTTTTTGGACGCAGCAGGAGCTAGAAATAGTTTTAAACGAAATAACACATATTAGCGTTGTTCCTGTGCTGTATCTAATCGATCCTTACTCATCTATCATCTTATTTGACGTTTGGATGGACTCCAGTAACTTTGATGTGAGATACGACGTTTTCGGACGCAGCAGATGCTGGAAATAGTTTTAAACGAAACAACACGTATTAGCGTTGTTCCTGTGATGTATCTAATCGATCCTTACTCATCTATCATGTTATTTGAGGTTTGAATGGACTCCAGTAACTCTGATGTGAGATACAAAGTTCTCGGACGCAGCAGAAACTGGAAATAGTTTTGAACGAAACAACACGTATTCGTCTTGTTCCTGTGATGTATCTAATCGATCCTTATTTATCTATCATGTTATTTGACGTTTGGATGTACTCCAGTAACTCTGATGTGAGATACGAAATTTTCGGACGCAGCAGAAGCTGGAAATAGTTTTAAATGAAACAACACGCATTAGCGTTGTTCCTGTGATGTATCTAATCGATCCTTACTCATCTATCATGTTATTTGACGTTTGGATGGACTCCAGTAACTCTGAAGTGAGATACGAAGTTCTCGGACGCAGCTGAAGCTGGAAATAGTTTTAAACGAAACAACACGCATTAGCGTTGTTCCTGTGATGTATCTAATCGATCCTTACTCATCTATCATGTTATTTGACGTTTGGATGACCTCCAGTAACTCTGATGTGAGATACGAAATTATCGGACGCAGCAGAAGCTGGAAATAGTTTTAAATGAAACAACACGCATTAGCGTTGTTCCTGTGATGTATCTAATCGATCCTTACTCATCTATCATGTTATTTGGCGTTTCGATGGACTCCAGTAACTCTGATGTGAGATACGACGTTTTCGGACGCAGCAGAAGCTGGAAATAGTTTTGAACGAAACAACACGTATTCGTCTTGTTCCGGTGATGTATCTAATCGATCCTTACTTATCTATCATGTTATTTGACGTTTGGATGGACTCCAGTAACTCTGATGTGAGATACGAAATTTTCGGACGCAGCAGAAGCTGGAAATAGTTTTAAATGAAACAACACGCATTATCGTTGTTCCTGTGATGTATCTAATCGATCCTTACTCATCTATCATGTTATTTGACGTTTGGATGGACTCCAGTAACTCTGAAGTGAGATACGAAATTATCGGACGCAGCAGAAGCTGGAAATAGTTTTAAATGAAACAACACGCATTAGCGTTGTTCCTGTGATGTATCTAATCGATCCTTACTCATCTATCATGTTATTTGACGTTTCGATGGACTCTAGTAACTCTGATGTGAGATACGAAGTTTTTGGACGCAGCAGGAGCTAGAAATAGTTTTAATCGAAACAACACGTATTAGCGTTGTTCCTGTGCTGTATCTAATCGATCCTTACTTATCTATCATGTTATTTGGCGTTTCGATGGACTCCAGTAGCTCTGATGTGAGATACGACGTTTTCGGACGCAGCAGAAGCTGGAAATAGTTTTAAATGAAACAACACGCATTAGCGTTGTTCCTGTGATGTATCTAATCGATCCTTACTCATCTATCATGTTATTTGACGTTTGAATGGATTCCAGTATCTCTGATGTGAGATACAAAGTTCTCGGACGCAGCAGAAGCTGGAAATAGTTTTGAACGAAACAACACGTATTCGTCTTGTTCCTGTGATGTATCTAAACGATCCTTACTTATCTAACATGTTATTTGAAGTTTGGATGGACTCCAGTAAGTCTGATGTGAGATACAAAGTTTTTGGACGCAGCAGGAGCTGGAAATAGTTTTAAACGAAACAACACGCATTAGCGTTGTTCCTGTTATGTATCTAATCGATCCTTACTCATCTAACATGTTATTTGGCGTTTCGATGGACTCCAGTAACTTTGATGTGAGATACGAAGTTCTCGGACGCTGCTGAAGCTGGAAATAGTTTTAAATGAAACAACACCTATTAGCGTTGTTCCTGTGATGTATCTAATCGATCCTTACTCATCTATCATGTTATTTGGCGTTTCGATGGACTCCAGTAGCTCTGATGTGAGATACGACGTTTTCGGACGCAGCAGAAGCTGGAAATAGTTTTAAATGAAACAACACGCATTAGCGTTGTTCCTGTGATGTATCTAATCGATCCTTACTCATCTATCATGTTATTTGACGTTTGAATGGACTCCAGTAACTCTGATGTGAGAGACAAAGTTCTCGGACGCAGCAGAAGCTGGAAATAGTTTTGAACGAAACAACACGTATTCGTCTTGTTCCGGTGATGTATCTAATCGATCCTTACTTATCTATCATGTTATTTGACGTTTGGATGGACTCCAGTAACTCTGATGTGAGATACGAAATTTTCGGACGCAGCAGAAGCTGGAAATAGTTTTAAATGAAACAACACGCATTATCGTTGTTCCTGTGATGTATCTAATCGATCCTTACTCATCTATCATGTTATTTGACGTTTGGATGGACTCCAGTAACTCTGAAGTGAGATACGAAATTATCGGACGCAGCAGAAGCTGGAAATAGTTTTAAATGAAACAACACGCATTAGCGTTGTTCCTGTGATGTATCTAATCGATCCTTACTCATCTATCATGTTATTTGACGTTTCGATGGACTCTAGTAACTCTGATGTGAGATACGAAGTTTTTGGACGCAGCAGGAGCTAGAAATAGTTTTAATCGAAACAACACGTATTAGCGTTGTTCCTGTGCTGTATCTAATCGATCCTTACTTATCTATCATGTTATTTGGCGTTTCGATGGACTCCAGTAGCTCTGATGTGAGATACGACGTTTTCGGACGCAGCAGAAGCTGGAAATAGTTTTAAATGAAACAACACGCATTAGCGTTGTTCCTGTGATGTATCTAATCGATCCTTACTCATCTATCATGTTATTTGACGTTTGAATGGATTCCAGTATCTCTGATGTGAGATACAAAGTTCTCGGACGCAGCAGAAGCTGGAAATAGTTTTGAACGAAACAACACGTATTCGTCTTGTTCCTGTGATGTATCTAAACGATCCTTACTTATCTAACATGTTATTTGAAGTTTGGATGGACTCCAGTAAGTCTGATGTGAGATACAAAGTTTTTGGACGCAGCAGGAGCTGGAAAAAGTTTTAAACGAAACAACACGTATTAGCGTTGTTCCTGTTATGTATCTAATCGATCCTTACTCGGACGCAGCAGAAGCTGGAAATAGTTTTAAATGAAACAACACGCATTAGCGTTGTTCCTGTGATGTATCTAATCGATCCTTACTCATCTATCATGTTATTTGACGTTTGGATGGACACCAGTAACTCTGATGTGAGATACGAAATTATCGGACGCAGCAGAAGCTGGAAATAGTGTTAAATGAAACAACACGCATTAGCGTTGTTCCTGTGCTGTATCTAATCGATCCTTACTCATCTATCATGTTATTTGACGTTTGAATGGACTCCAGTAACTCTGAAGTGAGATACGAAATTATCGGACGCAGCAGAAGCTGGAAATAGTTTTAAATGAAACAACACGCATTAGCGTTGTTCCTGTGATGTATCTAATCGATCCTTACTCATCTATCATGTTATTTGACGTTTCGATGGACTCTAGTAACTCTGATGTGAGATACGAAGTTTATGGACGCAGCAGGAGCTAGAAATAGTTTTAATCGAAACAACACGTATTAGCGTTGTTCCTGTGCTGTATCTAATCGATCCTTACTTATCTATCATGTTATTTGGCGTTTCTATGGACTCCAGTAACTCTGATGTGAGATACGACGTTTTCGGACGCAGCAGAAGCTGGAAATAGTTTTAAACGAAACAACACGCATTAGCGTTGTTCCTGTGATGTATCTAAACAATCCTTACTTATCTAACATGTTATTTGACGTTTGGATGGACTCCAGTAAGTCTGATGTGAGATACAAAGTTTTTGGACGCAGCAGGAGCTGGAAATAGTTTTAAACGAAACAACACGTATTAGCGTTGTTCCTGAGCTGTATCTAATCGATCCTGACTCATTTATCATGTTATTTGGCGTTTCGATGGACTCCAGTAGCTCTGATGTGAGATACGACGTTTTCGGACGCAGCAGAAGCTGGAAATAGTTTTGAACGAAACAACACGCATTACCGTTTTTCCTGTGATGTATCTAATCGATCCTTACTCATCTATCATCTTATTTGGCGTTTCGATGGACTCCAGTAGCTCTGATGTGAGATACGACGTTTTCGGACGCAGCAGAAGCTGGAAATAGTTTTAAACGAAACAACACGCATTAGCGTTGTTCCTGTGATGTATCTAATCGATACTTACTCATCTATCATGTTATTTGACGTTTCGATGGACTCCAGTAACTCTAATGTGAGAAACGAAATTTTCGGACGCAGCAGAAGCTGGAAATAGTTTTAAATGAAACAACACGCATTAGCGTTGTTCCTGTGATGTATCTAATCGATCCTTACTCATCTATCATGTTATTTGACGTTTGGATGGACTCCAGTAACTTTGATGTGAGATACGACGTTTTCGGACGCAGCAGATGCTGGAAATAGTTTTAAACGAAACAACACGTATTAGCGTTGTTCCTGTGATGTATCTAATCGATCCTTACTCATCTATCATGTTATTTGAGGTTTGAATGGACTCCAGTAACTCTGATGTGAGATACAAAGTTCTCGGACGCAGCAGAAACTGGAAATAGTTTTGAACGAAACAACACGTATTCGTCTTGTTCCTGTGATGTATCTAATCGATCCTTATTTATCTATCATGTTATTTGACGTTTGGATGGACTCCAGTAACTCTGATGTGAGATACGAAATTTTCGGACGCAGCAGAAGCTGGAAATAGTTTTAAATGAAACAACACGCATTAGCGTTGTTCCTGTGATGTATCTAATCGATCCTTACTCATCTATCATGTTATTTGACGTTTGGATGGACTCCAGTAACTCTGAAGTGAGATACGAAGTTCTCGGACGCAGCTGAAGCTGGAAATAGTTTTAAACGAAACAACACGCATTAGCGTTGTTCCTGTGATGTATCTAATCGATCCTTACTCATCTATCATGTTATTTGACGTTTGGATGACCTCCAGTAACTCTGATGTGAGATACGAAATTATCGGACGCAGCAGAAGCTGGAAATAGTTTTAAATGAAACAACACGCAGTAGCGTTGTTCCTGTGATGTATCTAATCGATCCTTACTCATCTATCATGTTATTTGGCGTTTCGATGGACTCCAGTAACTCTGATGTGAGATACGACGTTTTCGGACGCAGCAGAAGCTGGAAATAGTTTTAAACGAAACAACACGCATTAGCGTTGTTCCTGTTATGTATCTAATCGATCCTTACTCATCTATCATGTTACTTGACGTTTGGATGGACTCCAGTATCTCTGATGTGAGATACGAAATTTTCGGACGCAGCAGAAGCTGGAAATAGTTTTAAACGAAACAACACGCATTAGCGTTGTTCCTGTGATGTATCTAAACGATCCTTACTTATCTAACATGTTATTTGACATTTGGATGGACTCCAGTAAGTCTGATGTGAGATACAAAGTCTTTGGACGCAGCAGGAGCTGGAAATAGTTTTAAACGAAACAACACGTATTATCGTTGTTCCTGTGATATATCTAATCGATCCTTACTTATCTAACATGTTATTTGATGTTTGGATGGACTCCAGTAACTTTGATGTGAGATACGACGTTTTCGGACGCAGCAGATGCTGGAAATAGTTTTAAAAGAAACAACACGTATTAGCGTTGTTCCTGTGATGTGTCTAATCGATCTTTACTCATCTATCATGTTATTTCACGTTTGAATGGACTCCAGTATCTCTGATGTGAGATACGAAATTTTCGGATGCAGCAGAAGCTGGAAATAGTTTTAAACGAAACAACACGCATTAGCGTTGTTCCTGTGATGTATCTAAACGATCCTTACTTATCTAACATGTTATTTGACGTTTGGATGGACTCCAGTAAGTCTGATGTGAGATACAAAGTTTTTGGACGCAGCAGGAGCTGGAAATAGTTTTAAACGAAACAACACGCATTAGCGTTGTTCCTGTGATGTATCTAATCGATCCTTACTCATCTAACATGTTATTTGGCGTTTCGATGGACTCCAGTAACTTTGATGTGAGATACGAAGTTCTCGGACGCAGCTGAAGCTGGAAATAGTTTTAAATGAAACAACACGTATTAGCGTTGTTCCTGTGATGTATCTAATCGATCCTTACTCATCTATCATGTTATTTGGCGTTTCGATGGACTCCAGTAGCTCTGATGTGAGATACGACGTTTTCGGACGCAGCAGAAGCTGGAAATAGTTTTAAATGAAACAACACGCATTAGCGTTGTTCCTGTGATTTATCTAATCGATCCTTACTTATCTATCATGTTATTTGACGTTTGGATAGACTCCAGTATCTCTGATTTGAAATACGAAATTTTCGGACGCAGCAGAAGCTGGAAATAGTTTTAAACGAAACAACACGTATTAGCGTTGTTCCTGTGATGTATCTAAACGATCCTTACTTATCTAACATGTTATTTGACGTTTGGATGGACTCCAGTAAGTCTGATGTGAGATACAAAGTTTTTGGACGCAGCAGGAGCTAGAAATAGTTTTAATCGAAACAACACGTATTAGCGTTGTTCCTGTGCTGTATCTAATCGATCCTTACTTATCTATCATGTTACTTGACGTTTCGATGCACTCCAGTAACTCTGATGTGAGATACTTCGTTTTCGGACGCAGCAGAAGCTGGAAATAGTTTTAAACGAAACAACACGTATTAGCGTTGTTCCTGTGCTGTATCTAATCGATCCTTGCTTATCTATCATGTTATTTGGCGTTTCGATGGACTCCAGTAGCTCTGATGTGAGATACGACGTTTTCGGACGCAGCAGAAGCTGGAAATAGTTTTAAATGAAACAACACGCATTAGCGTTGTTCCTGTGATTTATCTAATCGATCCTTACTTATCTATCATGTTATTTGACGTTTGGATAGACTCCAGTATCTCTGATGTGAGATACGAAATTTTCGGACGCAGCAGAAGCTGGAAATAGTTTTAAACGAAACAAAACGTATTAGCGTTGTTCCTGTGATGTATCTAATCGATCCTTACTCATCTATCATGTTATTTGACGTTTGGATGGACTCCAGTAACTCTGATGTGAGATACGAAATTATCGGACGCAGCAGAAGCTGGAAATAGTTCTAAATGAAACAACACGCATTAGCGTTGTTCCTGTGATGTATCTAATCGATCCTTACTCATCTATCATGTTATTTGACGTTTCGATGGACTCTAGTAACTCTGATGTGAGATACGAAGTTTTTGGACGCAGCAGGAGCTGGAAATAGTTTTAAACGAAACAACACGTATTAGCGTTGTTCCTGTGATGTATCTAATCGATCCTTACTCATCTATCATGTTATTTGACGTTTGGATGGACTCCAGTATCTCTGATGTGAGATACGAAATTTTCGGACGCAGCAGAAGCTGGAAATAGTTTTAAACGAAACAACACGCATTAGCGTTGTTCCTGTGATGTATCTAAACAATCCTTACTTATCTAACATGTTATTTGACGTTTGGATGGACTCCAGTAAGTCTGATGTGAGATACAAAGTTTTTGGACGCAGCAGGAGCTGGAAATAGTTTTAAACGAAACAACACGTATTAGCGTTGTTCCTGAGCTGTATCTAATCGATCCTGACTCATTTATCATGTTATTTGGCGTTTCGATGGACTCCAGTAGCTCTGATGTGAGATACGACGTTTTCGGACGCAGCAGAAGCTGGATATAGTTTTAAACGAAACAACACGTATTAGCGTTGTTCCTGTGCTGTATCTAATCGATCCTTACTTATCTATCATGTTATTTGGCGTTTCGATGGACTCCAGTAGCTCTGATGTGAGATACGACGTTTTCGGACGCAGCAGAAGCTGGAAATAGTTTTAAATGAAACAACACGCATTAGCGTTGTTCCTGTGATTTATCTAATCGATCCTTACTTATCTAACATGTTATTTGACGTTTGGATGGACTCCAGTAAGTCTGATGTGAGATACAAAGTTTTTGGACGCAGCAGGAGCTAGAAATAGTTTTAATCGAAACAACACGTATTAGCGTTGTTCCTGAGCTGTATCTAATCGATCCTTACTCATTTATCATGTTATTTGGCGTTTCGATGGACTCCAGTAGCTCTGATGTGAGATACGACGTTTTCGGACGCAGCAGAAGCTGGAAATAGTTTTAAACGAAACAACACGCATTAGCGTTGTTCCTGTGATATATCTAATCGATCCTATCATGTTATTTGGCGTTTCGATGGACTCCAGTAACTTTGATGTGAGATACGAAGTTCTCGGACGCAGCTGAAGCTGGAAATAGTTTCAAAGGAAACAACACGTACTAGCGTTGTTCCTGTGATGTATCTAATCGATCCTTACTCATCTATCATGTTATTTGGCGTTTCGATGGACTCCAGTAGCTCTGATGTGAGATACGACGTTTTCGGACGCAGCAGAAGCTGGAAATAGTTTTAAACGAAACAACACGCATTAGCGTTGTTCCTGTGATGTATCTAATCGATACTTACTCATCTATCATGTTATTTGACGTTTCGATGCACTCCAGTAACTCTGATGTGAGATACGACGTTTTCGGACGCAGCAGAAGCTGGAAATAGTTTTAAACGAAACAACACGCATTAGCGTTGTTCCTGTGATGTATCTAATCGATCCTTACTTATCTAACATGTTATTTGACGTTTCGATGGACTCAAGTAACTCTGATGTGAGATACGATGTTTTCGGACGCAGCAGAAGCTGGAAATAGTTTTAAACGAAACAACACGCATTAGCGATGTTCCTGTGATGTATCTAATCGATCCTTACTCATCTATCATGTTATTTTACGTTTGGATGGACTCCAGTAACTCTGATGTGAGATACAAAGTTTTTGGACGCAGCAGGAGCTGGAAATAGTTTTAAACGAAACAACACGTATTAGCGTTGTTCCTGTGATGTATCTAATCGATCCTTACTCATCTATCATGTTATTTGACGTTTGGATGTACTCCAGTATCTCTGATGTGAGATACGAAATCTTCGGACGCAGCATAAGCTGGAAATAGTTTTAAGCGAAACAACACGTATTAGCGTTGTTCCTGTGATGTATCTAATCGATCCTTACTCATCTATCATGTTATTTGAAGTTTGGATGGACTCCAGTATCTCTGATGTGAGATACGAAATTTTCGGACGCAGCAGAAGCTGGAAATAGTTTTAAACGAAACAACACGCATTAGCGTTGTTCCTGTGATGTATCTAAACAATCCTTACTTATCTAACATGTTATTTGACGTTTGGATGGACTCCAGTAGCTCTGATGTGAGATACGACGTTTTCGGACGCAGCAGAAGCTGGAAATAGTTTTAAACGAAACAACACGCATTACCGTTTTTTCTGTGATGTATCTAATCGATCCTTACTCATCTATCATGTTATTTGGCGTTTCGATGGACTGTAGTAACTTTGATGTGAGATACGAAGTTCTCGGACGCAGCTGAAGCTGGAAATAGTTTTAAAGGAAACAACACGTATTAGCGTTGTTCCTGTGATGTATCTAATCGATCCTTACTCATCTATCATGTTATTTGGCGTTTCGATGGACTCCAGTAGCTCTGATGTGAGATACGAAGTTTTTGGACGCAGCAGGAGCTGGAAATAGTTTTAAACGAAACAACACGTATTAGCGTTGTTCCTGTGATGTATCTAATCGATCCTTACTCATCTATCATGTTATTTGACGTTTCGATGGACTCTAGTAACTCTGATGTGAGATACGAAGTTTTTGGACGCAGCAGGAGCTAGAAATAGTTTTAAAGGAAACAACACGTATTAGCGTTGTTCCTGTGATGTATCTAATCGATCCTTACTCATCTATCATGTTATTTGACGTTTGGATGGACTCCAGTATCTCTGATGTGAGATACGAAATTTTCGGACGCAGCAGAAGCTGGAAATAGTTTTCAACGAAACAACACGCATTAGCGTTGTTCCTGTGATGTATCTAAATAATACTTACTTATCTAACATGTTATTTGACGTTTGGATGGACTCCAGTAAGTCTGATGTGAGATACAAAGTTTTTGGACGCAGCAGGAGCTGGAAATAGTTTTAAACGAAACAACACGTATTAGCGTTGTTCCTGAGCTGTATCTAATCGATCCTTACTCATTTATCATGTTATTTGGCGTTTCGATGGACTCCAGTAGCTCTGATGTGAGATACGACGTTTTCGGACGCAGCAGAAGCTGGAAATAGTTTTAAACGAAACAACACGCATTAGCGTTGTTCCTGTGATGTATCTAATCGATCCTATCATGTTATTTGGCGTTTCGATGGATTCCAGTAACTTTGATGTGAGATACGAAGTTCTCGGACGCAGCTGAAGCTGGAAATAGTTTTAAAGGAAACAACACGTACTAGCGTTGTTCCTGTGATGTATCTAATCGATCCTTACTCATCTATCATGTTATTTGGCGTTTCGATGGACTCCAGTAGCTCTGATGTGAGATACGACGTTTTCGGACGCAGCAGAAGCTGGAAATAGTTTTAAACGAAACAACACGCATTAGCGTTGTTCCTGTGATGTATCTAATCGATACTTACTCATCTATCATGTTATTTGACGTTTCGATGCACTCCAGTAACTCTGATGTGAGATACGACGTTTTCGGACGCAGCAGAAGCTGGAAATAGTTTTAAACGAAACAACACGCATTAGCGTTGTTCCTGTGATGTATCTAATCGATCCTTACTTATCTAACATGTTATTTGACGTTTCGATGGACTCAAGTAACTCTGATGTGAGATACGATGTTTTCGGACGCAGCAGAAGCTGGAAATAGTTTTAAACGAAACAACACGCATTAGCGATGTTCCTGTGATGTATCTAATCGATCCTTACTCATCTATCATGTTATTTTACGTTTGGATGGACTCCAGTAACTCTGATGTGAGATACAAAGTTTTTGGACGCAGCAGAAGCTGGAAATAGTTTTAAATGAAACAACACGCATTAGCGTTGTTCCTGTGATTTATCTAATCGATCCTTACTTATCTAACATGTTATTTGACGTTTGGATGGACTCCAGTAAGTCTGATGTGAGATACAAAGTTTTTGGACGCAGCAGGAGCTAGAAATAGTTTTAATCGAAACAACACGTATTAGCGTTGTTCCTGAGCTGTATCTAATCGATCCTTACTCATTTATCATGTTATTTGGCGTTTCGATGGACTCCAGTAGCTCTGATGTGAGATACGAAATTTTCGGACGCAGCAGAAGCTGGAAATAGTTTTAAACGAAACAACACGCATTAGCGTTGTTCCTGTGATGTATCTAAACAATCCTTACTTATTTAACATGTTATTTGACGTTTGGATGGACTCCAGTAAGTCTGATGTGAGATACAAAGTTTTTGGACGCAGCAGGAGCTGGAAATAGTTTTAAACGAAACAACACGTATTAGCGTTGTTCCTGAGCTGTATCTAATCGATCCTGACTCATTTATCATGCTATTTGGCGTTTCGATGGACTCCAGTAGCTCTGATGTGAGATACGACGTTTTCGGACGCAGCAGAAGCTGGAAATAGTTTTAAACGAAACAACACGTATTAGCGTTGTTCCTGTGCTGTATCTAATCGATCCTTACTTATCTATCATGTTATTTGGCGTTTCGATGGACTCCAGTAGCTCTGATGTGAGATACGACGTTATCGGACGCAGCAGAAGCTGGAAATAGTTTTAAATGAAACAACACGCATTAGCGTTGTTCCTGTGATTTATCTAATCGATCCTTACTTATCTAAGATGTTATTTGACGTTTGGATGGACTCCAGTAAGTCTGATGTGAGATACAAAGTTTTTGGACGCAGCAGGAGCTAGAAATAGTTTTAATCGAAACAACACGTATTAGCGTTGTTCCTGTGCTGTATCTAATCGATCCTTACTTATCTATCATGTTATTTGACGTTTCGATGCACTCCAGTAACTCTGATGTGAGATACGACGTTTTCGGACGCAGCAGAAGCTGGAAATAGTTTTAAATGAAACAACACGCATTAGCGTTGTTCCTGTGATTTATCTAATCGATCCTTACTCATCTATCATGTTATTTGACGTTTGGATAGACTCCAGTATCTCTGATGTGAGATACGAAATTTTCGGACGCAGCAGAAGCTGGAAATAGTTTTAAACGAAACAACACGCATTAGCGTTGTTCCTGTGATGTATCTAATCGATCCTTACTCATCTATCATGTTATTTGACGTTTGGATGGACTCCAGTATCTCTGATGTGAGATACGAAATTTTCGGACGCAGCAGAAGCTGGAAATAGTTTTAAACGAAACAACACGCATTAGCGTTGTTCCTGTGATGTATCTAAACAATCCTTACTTATCTAACATGTTATTTGACGTTTGGATGGACTCCAGTAAGTCTGATGTGAGATACAAAGTTTTTGGACGCAGCAGGAGCTAGAAATAGTTTTAATCGAAACAACACGTATTAGCGTTGTTCCTGTGCTGTATCTAATCGATCCTTACTTATCTATCATGTTATTTGACGTTTCGATGCACTCCAGTAACTCTGATGTGAGATACGACGTTTTCGGACGCAGCAGAAGCTGGAAATAGTTTTAAAGGAAACAACACGTACTAGCGTTGTTCCTGTGATGTATCTAATCGATCCTTACTCATCTATCATGTTATTTGGCGTTTCGATGGACTCCAGTAGCTCTGATGTGAGATACGACGTTTTCGGACGCAGCAGAAGCTGGAAATAGTTTTAAACGAAACAACACGCATTAGCGTTGTTCCTGTGATGTATCTAATCGATACTTACTCATCTATCATGTTATTTGACGTTTCGATGCACTCCAGTAACTCTGATGTGAGATACGACGTTTTCGGACGCAGCAGAAGCTGGAAATAGTTTTAAACGAAACAACACGCATTAGCGTTGTTCCTGTGATGTATCTAATCGATCCTTACTTATCTAACATGTTATTTGACGTTTCGATGGACTCAAGTAACTCTGATGTGAGATACGATGTTTTCGGACGCAGCAGAAGCTGGAAATAGTTTTAAACGAAACAACACGCATTAGCGATGTTCCTGTGATGTATCTAATCGATCCTTACTCATCTATCATGTTATTTTACGTTTGGATGGACTCCAGTAACTCTGATGTGAGATACAAAGTTTTTGGACGCAGCAGGAGCTGGAAATAGTTTTAAACGAAACAACACGTATTAGCGTTGTTCCTGTGATGTATCTAATCGATCCTTACTCATCTATCATGTTATTTGACGTTTGGATGTACTCCAGTATCTCTGATGTGAGATACGAAATCTTCGGACGCAGCATAAGCTGGAAATAGTTTTAAGCGAAACAACACGTATTAGCGTTGTTCCTGTGATGTATCTAATCGATCCTTACTCATCTATCATGTTATTTGACGTTTGGATGGACTCCAGTATCTCTGATGTGAGATACGAAATTTTCGGACGCAGCAGAAGCTGGAAATAGTTTTAAACGAAACAACACGCATTAGCGTTGTTCCTGTGATGTATCTAAACAATCCTTACTTATCTAACATGTTATTTGGCGTTTCGATGGACTCCAGTAGCTCTGATGTGAGATACGACGTTATCGGACGCAGCAGAAGCTGGAAATAGTTTTAAATGAAACAACACGCATTAGCGTTGTTCCTGTGATTTATCTAATCGATCCTTACTTATCTAAGATGTTATTTGACGTTTGGATGGACTCCAGTAAGTCTGATGTGAGATACAAAGTTTTTGGACGCAGCAGGAGCTAGAAATAGTTTTAATCGAAACAACACGTATTAGCGTTGTTCCTGTGCTGTATCTAATCGATCCTTACTTATCTATCATGTTATTTGACGTTTCGATGCACTCCAGTAACTCTGATGTGAGATACGACGTTTTCGGACGCAGCAGAAGCTGGAAATAGTTTTAAATGAAACAACACGCATTAGCGTTGTTCCTGTGATTTATCTAATCGATCCTTACTCATCTATCATGTTATTTGACGTTTGGATAGACTCCAGTATCTCTGATGTGAGATACGAAATTTTCGGACGCAGCAGAAGCTGGAAATAGTTTTAAACGAAACAACACGCATTAGCGTTGTTCCTGTGATGTATCTAATCGATCCTTACTCATCTATCATGTTATTTGACGTTTGGATGGACTCCAGTATCTCTGATGTGAGATACGAAATTTTCGGACGCAGCAGAAGCTGGAAATAGTTTTAAACGAAACAACACGCATTAGCGTTGTTCCTGTGATGTATCTAAACAATCCTTACTTATCTAACATGTTATTTGACGTTTGGATGGACTCCAGTAAGTCTGATGTGAGATACAAAGTTTTTGGACGCAGCAGGAGCTGGAAATAGTTTTAAACGAAACAACACGTATTAGCGTTGTTCCTGAGCTGTATCTAATCGATCCTGACTCATTTATCATGTTATTTGGCGTTTCGATGGACTCCAGTAGCTCTGATGTGAGATACGACGTTTTCGGACGCAGCAGAAGCTGGAAATAGTTTTAAACGAAACAACACGCATTAGCGTTGTTCCTGTGATGTATCTAATCGATCCTTACTCATCTATCATGTTATTTGACGTTTGGATGACCTCCAGTAACTCTGATGTGGGATACGAAATTATCGGACGCAGCAGAAGCTGGAAATAGTTTTAAATGAAACAACACGCATTAGCGTTGTTCCTGTGATGTATCTAATCGATCCTTACTCATCTATCATGTTATTTGACGTTTCGATGGACTCTAGTAACTCTGATGTGAGATACGAAGTTTTTGGACGCAGCAGGAGCTAGAAATAGTTTTAATCGAAACAACACGTATTAGCGTTGTTCCTGTGCTGTATCTAATCGATCCTTACTTATCTATCATGTTATTTGGCGTTTCGATGGACTCCAGTAACTCTGATGTGAGATACGACGTTTTCGGACGCAGCAGAAGCTGGAAATAGTTTTAAACGAAACAACACGCATTAGCGTTGTTCCTGTTATGTATCTAATCGATCCTTACTCATCTATCATGTTATTTGACGTTTGGATGGACTCCAGTATCTCTGATGTGAGATACGAAATTTTCGGACGCAGCAGAAGCTGGAAATAGTTTTAAACGAAACAACACGCATTAGCGTTGTTCCTGTGATGTATCTAAACGATCCTTACTTATCTAACATGTTATTTGACGTTTGAATGGACTCCAGTAACTCTGATGTGAGATACAAAGTTCTCCGACGCAGCAGAAACTGGAAATAGTTTTGAACAAAACAGCACGTATTCGTCTTGTTCCTGTGATGTATCTAATCGATCCTTACTTATCTATCATGTTATTTGGCGTTTCGATGGACTCCAGTAACTCTGATGTGAGATACGACGTTTTCGGATGCAGCAGAAGCTGGAAATAGTTTTAAACGAAACAACACGCATTAGCGTTGTTCCTGTTATGTATCTAATCGATCCTTACTCATCTATCATGTTATTTGACGTTTGGATGGACTCCAGTATCTCTGATGTGAGATACGACGTTTTCGGACGCAGCAGAAGCTGGAAATAGTTTTAAACGAAACAACACGTATTAGCGTTGTTCCTGAGCTGTATCTAATCGATCCTGACTCATTTATCATGTTATTTGGCGTTTCGATGGACTCCAGTAGCTCTGATGTGAGATACGACGTTTTCGGACGCAGCAGAAGCTGGAAATAGTTTTAAACGAAACAACACGCATTACCGTTTTTCCTGTGATGTATCTAATAGATCCTTACTCATCTATCATGTTATTTGACGTTTGGATGGACTCCAGTAAGTCTGATGTGAGATACAAAGTTTTTGGACGCAGCAGGAGCTAGAAATAGTTTTAATCGAAGCAACACGTATTAGCGTTGTTCCTGTGCTGTATCTAATCGATCCTTACTTATCTATCATGTTATTTGGCGTTTCTATGGACTCCAGTAACTCTGATGTGAGATACGACGTTTTCGGACGCAGCAGAAGCTGGAAATAGTTTTAAACGAAACAACACGCATTAGCGTTGTTCCTGTGATGTATCTAATCGATCCTTACTCATCTAACATGTTATTTGGCGTTTCGATGGACTCCAGTAACTTTGATGTGAGATACGAAGTTCTCGGACGCAGCTGAAGCTGGAAATAGTTTTAAATGAAACAACACGTATTAGCGTTGTTCCTGTGATGTATCTAATCGATCCTTACTCATCTATCATGTTATTTGGCGTTTCGATGGACTCCAGTAGCTCTGATGTGAGATACGACGTTTTCGGACGCAGCAGAAGCTGGAAATAGTTTTAAATGAAACAACACGCATTAGCGTTGTTCCTGTGATTTATCTAATCGATCCTTACTCATCTATCATGTTATTTGACGTTTCGATGGACTCTAGTAACTCTGATGTGAGATACGAAGTTTTTGGACGCAGCAGGAGCTGGAAATAGTTTTAAACGAAACAACACGTATTAGCGTTGTTCCTGTGATGTATCTAATCGATCCTTACTCATCTATCATGTTATTTGACGTTTGGATAGACTCCAGTATCTCTGATGTGAGATACGAAATTATCGGACGCAGCAGAAGCTGGAAATAGTTTTAAACGAAACAACACGTATTAGCGTTGTTCCTGTGATGTATCTAAACGATCCTTACTTATCTAACATGTTATTTGACGTTTGGATGGACTCCAGTAAGTCTGATGTGAGATACGAAGTTTTTGGACGCAGCAGGAGCTAGAAATAGTTTTAATCGAAGCAACACGTATTAGCGTTGTTCCTGTGCTGTATCTAATCGATCCTTACTTATCTATCATGCTATTTGGCGTTTCGATGGACTCCAGTAACTCTGATGTGAGATACGACGTTTTCGGATGCAGCAGAAGCTGGAAATAGTTTTAAACGAAACAACACGCATTAGCGTTGTTCCTGTTATGTATCTAATCGATCCTTACTCATCTAACATGTTATTTGGCGTTTCGATTGACTCCAGTAACTTTGATGTGAGATACGAAGTTCTCGGACGCAGCTGAAGCTGGAAATAGTTTTAAATGAAACAACACGTATTAGCTTTGTTCCTGTGATGTATCTAATCGATCCTTACTCATCTATCATGTTATTTGGCGTTTCGATGGACTCCAGTAGCTCTGATGTGAGATACGACGTTTTCGGACGCAGCAGAAGCTGGAAATAGTTTTAAATGAAACAACACGCATTAGCGTTGTTCCTGTGATGTATCTAATCGATCCTTACTCATCTATCATGTTATTTGACGTTTCGATGGACTCTAGTAACTCTGATGTGAGATACGAAGTTTTTGGACGCAGCAGGAGCTGGAAATAGTTTTAAACGAAACAACACGTATTAGCGTTGTTCCTGTGATGTATCTAATCGGCCCTTACTTATCTAACATGTTATTTGATGTTTGGATGGACTCCAGTAACTTTGATGTGAGATACGACGTTTTCGGACGCAGCAGATGCTGGAAATAGTTTTAAACGAAACAACACGTATTAGCGTTGTTCCTGTGATGTATCTAATCGATCCTTACTCATCTATCATGTTATTTGAGGTTTGAATGGACTCCAGTAACTCTGATGTGAGATACAAAGTTCTCGGACGCAGCAGAAACTGGAAATAGTTTTGAACGAAACAACACGTATTCGTCTTGTTCCTGTGATGTATCTAATCGATCCTTACTTATCTATCATGTTATTTGACGTTTGGATGGACTCCAGTAACTCTGATGTGAGATACGAAATTTTCGGACGCAGCAGAAGCTGGAAATAGTTTTAAATGAAACAACACGCATTAGCGTTGTTCCTGTGATGTATCTAATCGATCCTTACTCATCTATCATGTTATTTGACGTTTGGATGGACTCCAGTAACTCTGAAGTGAGATACGATGTTCTCGGACGCAGCTGAAGCTGGAAATAGTTTTAAACGAAACAACACGCATTAGCGTTGTTCCTGTGATGTATCTAATCGATCCTTACTCATCTATCATGTTATTTGACGTTTGGATGACCTCCAGTAACTCTGATGTGAGATACGAAATTATCGGACGCAGCAGAAGCTGGAAATAGTTTTAAATGAAACAACACGCATTAGCGTTGTTCCTGTGATGTATCTAATCGATCCTTACTCATCTATCATGTTATTTGACGTTTCGATGGACTCTAGTAACTCTGATGTGAGATACGAAGTTTTTGGACGCAGCAGGAGCTAGAAATAGTTTTAATCGAAACAACACGTATTAGCGTTGTTCCTGTGCTGTATCTAATCGATCCTTACTTATCTATCATGTTATTTGGCGTTTCGATGGACTCCAGTAACTCTGATGTGAGATACGACGTTTTCGGACGCAGCAGAAGCTGGAAATAGTTTTAAACGAAACAACACGCATTAGCGTTGTTCCTGTTATGTATCTAATCGATCCTTACTCATCTATCATGTTATTTGACGTTTGGATGGACTCCAGTATCTCTGATGTGAGATACGAAATTTTCGGACGCAGCAGAAGCTGGAAATAGTTTTAAACGAAACAACACGCATTAGCGTTGTTCCTGTGATGTATCTAAATGATCCTTACTTATCTAACATGTTATTTGACGTTTGAATGGACTCCAGTAACTCTGATGTGAGATACAAAGTTCTCCGACGCAGCAGAAACTGGAAATAGTTTTGAACAAAACAACACGTATTCGTCTTGTTCCTGTGATGTATCTAATCGATCCTTACTTATCTATCATGTTATTTGGCGTTTCGATGGACTCCAGTAACTCTGATGTGAGATACGACGTTTTCGGATGCAGCAGAAGCTGGAAATAGTTTTAAACGAAACAACACGCATTAGCGTTGTTCCTGTTATGTATCTAATCGATCCTTACTCATCTATCATGTTATTTGACGTTTGGATGGACTCCAGTATCTCTGATGTGAGATACGACGTTTTCGGACGCAGCAGAAACTGGAAATAGTTTTAAACGAAACAACACGTATTAGCGTTGTTCCTGAGCTGTATCTAATCGATCCTGACTCATTTATCATGTTATTTGGCGTTTCGATGTACTCCAGTAGCTCTGATGTGAGATACGACGTTTTCGGACGCGGCAGAAGCTGGAAATAGTTTTAAACGAAACAACACGCATTACCGTTTTTCCTGTGATGTATCTAATCGATCCTTACTCATCTATCATGTTATTTGACGTTTGGATGGACTCCAGTAAGTCTGATGTGAGATACAAAGTTTTTGGACGCAGCAGGAGCTAGAAATAGTTTTAAACGAAACAACACGTATTAGCGTTGTTCCTGTGCTGTATCTAATCGATCCTTACTCATCTATCATCTTATTTGGCGTTTCGATGAACTCCAGTAGCTCTGATGTGAGATACGACGTTTTCGGACGCAGCAGAAGCTGGAAATAGTTTTAAACGAAACAACACGCATTAGCGTTGTTCCTGTGATGTATCTAATCGATACTTACTCATCTATCATGTTATTTGACGTTTCGATGGACTCCAGTAACTCTAATGTGAGAAACGAAATTTTCTAACGCAGCAGAAGCTGGAAATAGTTTTAAACGAAACAACACGCATTAGCGTTGTTCCTGTGATGTATCTAATCGATCCTTACTCATCTATCATGTTATTTGACGTTTGGATGGACTCCAGTAACTTTGATGTGAGATACGACGTTTTCGGACGCAGCAGATGCTGGAAATAGTTTTAAACGAAACAACACGTATTAGCGTTGTTCCTGTGATGTATCTAATCGATCCTTACTCATCTATCATGTTATTTGAGGTTTGAATGGACTCCAGTAACTCTGATGTGAGATACAAAGTTCTCGGACGCAGCAGAAACTGGAAATAGTTTTGAACGAAACAACACGTATTCGTCTTGTTCCTGTGATGTATCTAATCGATCCTTATTTATCTATCATGTTATTTGACGTTTGGATGGACTCCAGTAACTCTGATGTGAGATACGAAATTTTCGGACGCAGCAGAAGCTGGAAATAGTTTTAAATGAAACAACACGCATTAGCGTTGTTCCTGTGATGTATCTAATCGATCCTTACTCATCTATCATGTTATTTGACGTTTGGATGGACTCCAGTAACTCTGAAGTGAGATACGAAGTTCTCGGACGCAGCTGAAGCTGGAAATAGTTTTAAACGAAACAACACGCATTAGCGTTGTTCCTGTGATGTATCTAATCGATCCTTACTCATCTATCATGTTATTTGACGTTTGGATGACCTCCAGTAACTCTGATGTGAGATACGAAATTATCGGACGCAGCAGAAGCTGGAAATAGTTTTAAATGAAACAACACGCATTAGCGTTGTTCCTGTGATGTATCTAATCGATCCTTACTCATCTATCATGTTATTTGGCGTTTCGATGGACTCCAGTAACTCTGATGTGAGATACGACGTTTTCGGACGCAGCAGAAGCTGGAAATAGTTTTAAACGAAACAACACGCATTAGCGTTGTTCCTGTTATGTATCTAATCGATCCTTACTCATCTATCATGTTATTTGACGTTTGGATGGACTCCAGTATCTCTGATGTGAGATACGAAATTTTCATACGCAGCAGAAGCTGGAAATAGTTTTAAACGAAACAACACACATTAGCGTTGTTCCTGTGATGTATCTAAACGATACTTACTTATCTAACATGTTATTTGACGTTTGGATGGACTCCAGTAAGTCTGATGTGAGATACAAAGTTTTTGGACGCAGCAGGAGCTGGAAATAGTTTTAAACGAAACAACACGTATTAGCGTTGTTCCTGTGATATATCTAATCGATCCTTACTTATCTAACATGTTATTTGATGTTTGGATGGACTCCAGTAACTTTGATGTGAGATACGACGTTTTCGGACGCAGCAGATGCTGGAAATAGTTTTAAACGAAACAACACGTATTAGCGTTGTTCCTGTGATGTATCTAATCGATCCTTACTCATCTATCATGTTATTTGGCGTTTCGATGGACTCCAGTAACTCTGATGTGAGATACGACGTTTTCGGACGAAGCAGAAGCTGGAAATAGTTTTAAACGAAACAACACGCATTAGCGTTGTTCCTGTTATGTATCTAATCGATCCTTACTCATCTATCATATTATTTGACGTTTGGATGGACTCCAGTATCTCTGATGTGAGATGCGAAATTTTCATACGCAGCAGAAGCTGGAAATAGTTTTAAACGAAACAACACGCATTAGCGTTGTTCCTGTGATGTATCTAAACGATCCTTACTTATCTAACATGTTATTTGACGTTTGGATGGACTCCAGTAAGTCTGATGTGAGATACAAAGTTTTTGGACGCAGCAGGAGCTGGAAATAGTTTTAAACGAAACAACACGTATTAGCGTTGTTCCTGTGATATATCTAATCGATCCTTACTTATCTAACATGTTATTTGATGTTTGGATGGACTCCAGTAACTTTGATGTGAGATACGACGTTTTCGGAAGCAGCAGATGCTGGAAATAGTTTTAAACGAAACAACACGTATTAGCGTTGTTCCTGTGATGTATCTAATCGATCCTTACTCATCTATCATGTTATTTGACGTTTGAATGGACTCCAGTATCTCTGATGTGAGATACGAAATTTTCGGATGCAGCAGAAGCTGGAAATAGTTTTAAACGAAACAACACGCATTAGCGTTGTTCCTGTGATGTATCTAAATGATCCTTACTTATCTAACATGTTATTTGACGTTTGGATGGACTCCAGTAAGTCTGATGTGAGATACAAAGTTTTTGGACGCAGCAGGAGCTGGAAATAGTTTTAAACGAAACAACACGCATTAGCGTTGTTCCTGTGATGTATCTAATCGATCCTTACTCATCTAACATGTTATTTGGCGTTTCGATGGACTCCAGTAACTTTGATGTGAGATACGAAGTTCTCGGACGCAGCTGAAGCTGGAAATAGTTTTAAATGAAACAACACGTATTAGCGTTTGTTCCTGTGATGTATCTAATCGATCCTTACTTATCTATCATGTTATTTGGCGTTTCGATGGACTCCAGTAGCTATGATGTGAGATACGACGTTTTCGGACGCAGCAGAAGCTGGAAATAGTTTTAAATGAAACAACACGCATTAGCGTTGTTCCTGTGATTTATCTAATCGATCCTTACTTATCTATCATGTTATTTGACGTTCGGATAGACTCCAGTATCTCTGATGTGAGATACGAAATTTTCGGACGCAGCAGAAGCTGGAAATAGTTTTAAACGAAACAACACGTATTAGCGTTGTTCCTGTGATGTATCTAATCGATCCTTACTTATCTAACATGTTATTTGACGTTTGGATGGACTCCAGTAAGTCTGATGTGAGATACAAAGTTTTTGGACGCAGCAGGAGCCAGAAATAGTTTTAATCGAAACAACACGTATTAGCGTTGTTCCTGTGCTGTATCTAATCGATCCTTACTTATCTATCATGTTATTTGACGTTTCGATGCACTCCAGTAACTCTGATGTGAGATACGACGTTTTCGGACGCAGCAGAAGCTGGAAATAGTTTTAAATGAAACAACACGCATTAGCGTTGTTCCTGTGATGTATCTAATCGATCCTTACTCATCTATCATGTTATTTGACGTTTCGATGGACTCTAGTAACTCTGATGTGAGATACGAAGTTTATGGACGCAGCAGGAGCTAGAAATAGTTTTAATCGAAACAACACGTATTAGCGTTGTTCCTGTGCTGTATCTAATCGATCCTTACTTATCTATCATGTTATTTGACGTTTGGATGGACTCCAGTAACTTTGATGTGAGATACGACGTTTTCGGACGCAGCAGATGCTGGAAATAGTTTTAAACGAAACAACACGTATTAGCGTTGTTCCTGTGATGTATCTAATCGATCCTTACTCATCTATCATGTTATTTGAGGTTTGAATGGACTCCAGTAACTCTGATGTGAGATACAAAGTTCTCGGACGCAGCAGAAACTGGAAATAGTTTTGAACGAAACAACACGTATTCGTCTTGTTCCTGTGATGTATCTAATCGATCCTTATTTATCTATCATGTTATTTGACGTTTGGATGGACTCCAGTAACTCTGATGTGAGATACGAAATTTTCGGACGCAGCAGAAGCTGGAAATAGTTTTAAATGAAACAACACGCATTAGCGTTGTTCCTGTGATGTATCTAATCGATCCTTACTCATCTATCATGTTATTTGACGTTTGGATGGACTCCAGTAACTCTGAAGTGAGATACGAAGTTCTCGGACGCAGCTGAAGCTGGAAATAGTTTTAAACGAAACAACACGCATTAGCGTTGTTCCTGTGATGTATCTAATCGATCCTTACTCATCTATCATGTTATTTGACGTTTGGATGACCTCCAGTAACTCTGATGTGAGATACGAAATTATCGGACGCAGCAGAAGCTGGAAATAGTTTTAAATGAAACAACACGCATTAGCGTTGTTCCTGTGATGTATCTAATCGATCCTTACTCATCTATCATGTTATTTGGCGTTTCGATGGACTCCAGTAACTCTGATGTGAGATACGACGTTTTCGGACGCAGCAGAAGCTGGAAATAGTTTTAAACGAAACAACACGCATTAGCGTTGTTCCTGTTATGTATCTAATCGATCCTTACTCATCTATCATGTTATTTGACGTTTGGATGGACTCCAGTATCTCTGATGTGAGATACGAAATTTTCATACGCAGCAGAAGCTGGAAATAGTTTTAAACGAAACAACACACATTAGCGTTGTTCCTGTGATGTATCTAAACGATCCTTACTTATCTAACATGTTATTTGACGTTTGGATGGACTCCAGTAAGTCTGATGTGAGATACAAAGTTTTTGGACGCAGCAGGAGCTGGAAATAGTTTTAAACGAAACAACACGTATTAGCGTTGTTCCTGTGATATATCTAATCGATCCTTACTTATCTAACATGTTATTTGATGTTTGGATGGACTCCAGTAACTTTGATGTGAGATACGACGTTTTCGGACGCAGCAGATGCTGGAAATAGTTTTAAACGAAACAACACGTATTAGCGTTGTTCCTGTGATGTATCTAATCGATCCTTACTCATCTATCATGTTATTTGGCGTTTCGATGGACTCCAGTAACTCTGATGTGAGATACGACGTTTTCGGACGAAGCAGAAGCTGGAAATAGTTTTAAACGAAACAACACGCATTAGCGTTGTTCCTGTTATGTATCTAATCGATCCTTACTCATCTATCATGTTATTTGACGTTTGGATGGACTCCAGTATCTCTGATGTGAGATACGAAATTTTCATACGCAGCAGAAGCTGGAAATAGTTTTAAACGAAACAACACGCATTAGCGTTGTTCCTGTGATGTATCTAAACGATCCTTACTTATCTAACATGTTATTTGACGTTTGGATGGACTCCAGTAAGTCTGATGTGAGATACAAAGTTTTTGGACGCAGCAGGAGCTGGAAATAGTTTTAAACGAAACAACACGTATTAGCGTTGTTCCTGTGATATATCTAATCGATCCTTACTTATCTAACATGTTATTTGATGTTTGGATGGACTCCAGTAACTTTGATGTGAGATACGACGTTTTCGGACGCAGCAGATGCTGGAAATAGTTTTAAACGAAACAACACGTATTAGCGTTGTTCCTGTGATGTATCTAATCGATCCTTACTCATCTATCATGTTATTTGACGTTTGAATGGACTCCAGTATCTCTGATGTGAGATACGAAATTTTCGGATGCAGCAGAAGCTGGAAATAGTTTTAAACGAAACAACACGCATTAGCGTTGTTCCTGTGATGTATCTAAACGATCCTTACTTATCTAACATGTTATTTGACGTTTGGATGGACTCCAGTAAGTCTGATGTGAGATACAAAGTTTTTGGACGCAGCAGGAGCTGGAAATAGTTTTAAACGAAACAACACGCATTAGCGTTGTTCCTGTGATGTATCTAATCGATCCTTACTCATCTAACATGTTATTTGGCGTTTCGATGGACTCCAGTAACTTTGATGTGAGATACGAAGTTCTCGGACGCAGCTGAAGCTGGAAATAGTTTTAAATGAAACAACACGTATTAGCGTTTGTTCCTGTGATGTATCTAATCGATCCTTACTTATCTATCATGTTATTTGGCGTTTCGATGGACTCCAGTAGCTATGATGTGAGATACGACGTTTTCGGACGCAGCAGAAGCTGGAAATAGTTTTAAATGAAACAACACGCATTAGCGTTGTTCCTGTGATTTATCTAATCGATCCTTACTTATCTATCATGTTATTTGACGTTTGGATAGACTCCAGTATCTCTGATGTGAGATACGAAATTTTCGGACGCAGCAGAAGCTGGAAATAGTTTTAAACGAAACAACACGTATTAGCGTTGTTCCTGTGATGTATCTAAACGATCCTTACTTATCTAACATGTTATTTGACGTTTGGATGGACTCCAGTAAGTCTGATGTGAGATACAAAGTTTTTGGACGCAGCAGGAGCCAGAAATAGTTTTAATCGAAACAACACGTATTAGCGTTGTTCCTGTGCTGTATCTAATCGATCCTTACTTATCTATCATGTTATTTGACGTTTCGATGCACTCCAGTAACTCTGATGTGAGATACGACGTTTTCGGACGCAGCAGAAGCTGGAAATAGTTTTAAATGAAACAACACGCATTAGCGTTGTTCCTGTGATGTATCTAATCGATCCTTACTCATCTATCATGTTATTTGACGTTTCGATGGACTCTAGTAACTCTGATGTGAGATACGAAGTTTATGGACGCAGCAGGAGCTAGAAATAGTTTTAATCGAAACAACACGTATTAGCGTTGTTCCTGTGCTGTATCTAATCGATCCTTACTTATCTATCATGTTATTTGGCGTTTCTATGGACTCCAGTAACTCCGATGTGAGATACGACGTTTTCGGACGCAGCAGAAGCTGGAAATAGTTTTAAACGAAACAACACGCATTAGCGTTGTTCCTGTGATGTATCTAATCGATCCTTACTCATCTAACATGTTATTTGGCGTTTCGATGGACTCCAGTAACTTTGATGTGAGATACGAAGTTCTCGGACGCAGCTGAAGCTGGAAATAGTTTTAAATGAAACAACACGTATTAGCGTTGTTCCTGTGATGTATCTAATCGATCCTTACTCATCTATCATGTTATTTGGCGTTTCGATGGACTCCAGTAGCTCTGATGTGAGATACGACGTTTTCGGACGCAGCAGAAGCTGGAAATAGTTTTAAATGAAACAACACGCATTAGCGTTGTTCCTGTGATTTATCTAATCGATCCTTACTCATCTATCATGTTATTTGACGTTTCGATGGACTCTAGTAACTCTGATGTGAGATACGAAGTTTTTGGACGCAGCAGGAGCTGGAAATAGTTTTAAACGAAACAACACGTATTAGCGTTGTTCCTGTGATGTATCTAATCGATCCTTACTCATCTATCATGTTATTTGACGTTTGGATAGACTCCAGTATCTCTGATGTGAGATACGAAATTTTCGGACGCAGCAGAAGCTGGAAATAGTTTTAAACGAAACAACACGTATTAGCGTTGTTCCTGTGATGTATCTAAACGATCCTTACTTATCTAACATGTTATTTGACGTTTGGATGGACTCCAGTAAGTCTGATGTGAGATACAAAGTTTTTGGACGCAGCAGGAGCTAGAAATAGTTTTAATCGAAACAACACGTATTAGCGTTGTTCCTGTGCTGTATCTAATCGATCCTTACTTATCTATCATGCTATTTGGCGTTTCGATGGACTCCAGTAACTCTGATGTGAGATACGAAGTTCTCGGACGCAGCTGAAGCTGGAAATAGTTTTAAATGAAACAACACGTATTAGCGTTGTTCCTCTGATGTATCTAATCGATCCTTACTCATCTATCATGTTATTTGGCGTTTCGATGGACTCCAGTAGCTCTGATGTGAGATACGACGTTTTCGGACGCAGCAGAAGCTGGAAATAGTTTTAAATGAAACAACACGCATTAGCGTTGTTCCTGTGATGTATCTAATCGATCCTTACTCATCTATCATGCTATTTGACGTTTCGATGGACTCTAGTAACTCTGATGTGAGATAAGAAGTTTTTGGACGCAGCAGGAGCTGGAAATAGTTTTAAACGAAACAACACGTATTAGCGTTGTTCCTGTGATGTATCTAATCGATCCTTACTTATCTAACATGTTATTTGATGTTTGGATGGACTCCAGTAACTTTGATGTGAGATACGACGTTTTCGGACGCAGCAGATGCTGGAAATAGTTTTAAACGAAACAACACGTATTAGCGTTGTTCCTGTGATGTATCTAATCGATCCTTACTCATCTATCATGTTATTTGAGGTTTGAATGGACTCCAGTAACTCTGATGTGAGATACAAAGTTCTCGGACGCAGCTGAAGCTGGAAATAGTTTTAAACGAAACAACACGCATTAGCGTTGTTCCTGTGATGTATCTAATCGATCCTTACTCATCTATCATGTTATTTGACGTTTGGATGACCTCCAGTAACTCTGATGTGAGATACGAAATTATCGGACGCAGCAGAAGCTGGAAATAGTTTTAAATGAAACAACACGCATTAGCGTTGTTCCTGTGATGTATCTAATCGATCCTTACTCATCTATCATGTTATTTGACGTTTCGATGGACTCTAGTAACTCTGATGTGAGATACGAAGTTTTTGGACGCAGCAGGACCTAGAAATAGTTTTAATCGAAACAACACGTATTAGCGTTGTTCCTGTGCTGTATCTAATCGATCCTTACTTATCTATCATGTTATTTGGCGTTTCGATGGACTCCAGTAACTCTGATGTGAGATACGAAGTTTTCGGACGCAGCAGAAGCTGGAAATAGTTTTAAACGAAACAACACGCATTAGCGTTGTTCCTGTTATGTATCTAATCGATCCTTACTCATCTATCATGTTATTTGACGTTTGGATGGACTCCAGTATCTCTGATGTGAGATACGAAATTTTCGGACGCAGCAGAAGCTGGAAATAGTTTTAAACGAAACAACACGCATTAGCGTTGTTCCTGTGATGTATCTAAACGATCCTTACTTATCTAACATGTTATTTGACGTTTGAATGGACTCCAGTAACTCTGATGTGAGATACAAAGTTCTCCGACGCAGCAGAAACTGGAAATAGTTTTGAACGAAACAACACGTATTCGTCTTGTTCCTGTGATGTATCTAATCGATCCTTACTTATCTATCCTGTTATTTGACGTTTGGATGGACTCCAGTAACTCTGATGTGAGATACGAAATTTTCGGACGCAGCAGAAGCTGGAAATAGTTTTAAATGAAACAACACGCATTAGCGTTGTTCCTGTGATGTATCTAATCGATCCTTACTCATCTATCATGTTAATTGACGTTTGGATGGACTCCAGTAACTCTGAAGTGAGATACGAAGTTCTCGGACGCAGCTGAAGCTGGAAATAGTTTTAAACGAAACAACACGCATTAGCGTTGTTCCTGTGATGTATCTAATCGATCCTTACTCATCTATCATGTTATTTGACGTTTGGATGACCTCCAGTAACTCTGATGTGAGATACGAAATTATCGGACGCAGCAGAAGCTGGAAATAGTTTTAAATGAAACAACACGCATTAGCATTGTTCCTGTGATGTATCTAATCGATCCTTACTCATCTATCATGTTATTTGACGTTTCGATGGACTCTAGTAACTCTGATGTGAGATACGAAGTTTTTGGACGCAGCAGGAGCTAGAAATAGTTTTAATCGAAACAACACGTATTAGCGTTGTTCCTGTGCTGTATCTAATCGATCCTTACTTATCTATCATGTTATTTGGCGTTTCGATGGACTCCAGTAACTCTGATGTGAGATACGACGTTTTCGGACGCAGCAGAAGCTGGAAATAGTTTTAAACGAAACAACACGCATTAGCGTTGTTCCTGTTATGTATCTAATCGATCCTTACTCATCTATCATGTTATTTGACGTTTGGATGGACTCCAGTATCTCTGATGTGAGATACGACGTTTTCGGACGCAGCAGAAGCTGGAAATAGTTTTAAACGAAACAACACGTATTAGCGTTGTTCCTGAGCTGTATCTAATCGATCCTGACTAATTTATCATGTTATTTGGCGTTTCGATGGACTCCAGTAGCTCTGATGTGAGATACGACGTTTTCGGACGCAGCAGAAGCTGGAAATAGTTTTAAACGAAACAACACGCATTACCGTTTTTCCTGTGATGTATCTAATCGATCCTTACTCATCTATCATGTTATTTGACGTTTGGATGGACTCCAGTAAGTCTGATGTGAGATACAAAGTTTTTGGACGCAGCAGGAGCTAGAAATAGTTTTAAACGAAACAACAAGTATTAGCGTTGTTCCTGTGCTGTATCTAATCGATCCTTACTCTTCTATCATCTTATTTGGCGTTTCGATGGACTCCAGTAGCTCTGATGTGAGATACGACGTTTTCGGACGCAGCAGAAGCTGGAAATAGTTTTAAACGAAACAACACGCATTAGCGTTGTTCCTGTGATGTATCTAATCGATACTTACTCATCTATCATCTTATTTGGCGTTTCGATGGACTCCAGTAGCTCTGATGTGAGATACGACGTTTTCGGACGCAGCAGAAGCTGGAAATAGTTTTAAACGAAACAACACGCATTAGCGTTGTTCCTGTGATGTATCTAATCGATCCTTACTCATCTATCATGTTATTTGACGTTTGGATGACCTCCAGTAACTCTGATGTGAGATACGAAATTATCGGACGCAGCAGAAGCTGGAAATAGTTTTAAATGAAACAACACGCATTAGCGTTGTTCCTGTGATGTATCTAATCGATCCTTACTCATCTATCATGTTATTTGGCGTTTCGATGGACTCCAGTAACTCTGATGTGAGATACGACGTTTTCGGACGCAGCAGAAGCTGGAAATAGTTTTAAACGAAACAACACGCATTAGCGTTGTTCCTGTTATGTATCTAATCGATCCTTACTCATCTATCATGTTATTTGACGTTTGGATGGACTCCAGTATCTCTGATGTGAGATACGAAATTTTCATACGCAGCAGAAGCTGGAAATAGTTTTAAACGAAACAACACGCATTAGCGTTGTTCCTGTGATGTATCTAAACGATCCTTACTTATCTAACATGTTATTTGACGTTTGGATGGACTCCAGTAAGTCTGATGAGAGATACAAAGTTTTTGGAAGCAGCAGGAGCTGGAAATAGTTTTAAACGAAACAACACGTATTAGCGTTGTTCCTGTGATATATCTAATCGATCCTTACTTATCTAACATGTTATTTGATGTTTGGATGGACTCCAGTAACTTTGATGTGAGATACGACGTTTTCGGACGCAGCAGATGCTGGAAATAGTTTTAAACGAAACAACACGCATTAGCGTTGTTCCTGTGATGTATCTAATCGATCCTTACTCATCTACCATGTTATTTGGCGTTTCGATGGACTCCAGTAGCTATGATGTGAGATACGACGTTTTCGGACGCAGCAGAAGCTGGAAATAGTTTTAAATGAAACAACACGCATTAGCGTTGTTCCTGTGATTTATCTAATCGATCCTTACTTATCTATCATGTTATTTGACGTTTGGATAGACTCCAGTATCTCTGATGTGAGATACGAAATTTTCGGACGCAGCAGAAGCTGGAAATAGTTTTAAACGAAACAACACGTATTAGCGTTGTTCCTGTGATGTATCTAAACGATCCTTACTTATCTAACATGTTATTTGACGTTTGGATGGACTCCAGTAAGTCTGATGTGAGATACAAAGTTTTTGGACGCAGCAGGAGCTAGAAATAGTTTTAATCGAAACAACACGTATTAGCGTTGTTCCTGTGCTGTATCTAATCGATCCTTACTTATCTATCATGTTATTTGACGTTTCGATGCACTCCAGTAACTCTGATGTGAGATACGACGTTTTCGGACGCAGCAGAAGCTGGAAATAGTTTTAAATGAAACAACACGCATTAGCGTTGTTCCTGTGATGTATCTAATCGATCCTTACTCATCTATCATGTTATTTGACGTTTCGATGGACTCTAGTAACTCTGATGTGAGATACAAAGTTTATGGACGCAGCAGGAGCTAGAAATAGTTTTAATCGAAACAACACGTATTAGCGTTGTTCCTGTGCTGTATCTAATCGATCCTTACTTATCTATCATGTTATTTGGCGTTTCTATGGACTCCAGTAACTCCGATGTGAGATACGACGTTTTCGGACGCAGCAGAAGCTGGAAATAGTTTTAAACGAAACAGCACGAATTAGCGTTGTTCCTGTGATGTATCTAATCGATCCTTACTCATTTAACATGTTATTTGGCGTTTCGATGGACTCCAGTAACTTTGATGTGAGATACGAAGTTCTCGGACGCAGCTGAAGCTGGAAATAGTTTTAAATGAAACAACACGTATTAGCGTTGTTCCTGTGATGTATCTAATCGATCCTTACTCATCTATCATGTTATTTGGCGTTTCGATGGACTCCAGTAGCTCTGATGTGAGAAACGAAATTTTCTAACGCAGCAGAAGCTGGAAATAGTTTTAAACGAAACAACACGCATTAGCGTTGTTCCTGTGATGTATATAATCGATCCTTACTCATCTATCATGTTATTTGACGTTTGGATGGACTCCAGTAACTTTGATGTGAGATACGACGTTTTCGGACGCAGCAGATGCTGGAAATAGTTTTAAACGAAACAACACGTATTAGCGTTGTTCCTGTGATGTATCTAATCGATCCTTACTCATCTATCATGTTATTTGAGGTTTGAATGGACTCCAGTAACTCTGATGTGAGATACAAAGTTCTCGGACGCAGCAGAAACTGGAAATAGTTTTGAACGAAACAACACGTATTCGTCTTGTTCCTGTGATGTATCTAATCGATCCTTATTTATCTATCATGTTATTTGACGTTTGGATGGACTCCAGTAACTCTGATGTGAGATACGAAATTTTCGGACGCAGCAGAAGCTGGAAATAGTTTTAAATGAAACAACACGCATTAGCGTTGTTCCTGTGATGTATCTAATCGATCCTTACTCATCTATCATGTTATTTGACGTTTGGATGGACTCCAGTAACTCTGAAGTGAGATACGAAGTTCTCGGACGCAGCTGAAGCTGGAAATAGTTTTAAACGAAACAACACGCATTAGCGTTGTTCCTGTGATGTATCTAATCGATCCTTACTCATCTATCATGTTATTTGACGTTTGGATGACCTCCAGTAACTCTGATGTGAGATACGAAATTATCGGACGCAGCAGAAGCTGGAAATAGTTTTAAATGAAACAACACGCATTAGCGTTGTTCCTGTGATGTATCTAATCGATCCTTACTCATCTATCATGTTATTTGGCGTTTCGATGGACTCCAGTAACTCTGATGTGAGATACGACGTTTTCGGACGCAGCAGAAGCTGGAAATAGTTTTAAACGAAACAACACGCATTAGCGTTGTTCCTGTTATGTATCTAATCGATCCTTACTCATCTATCATGTTATTTGACGTTTGGATGGACTCCAGTATCTCTGATGTGAGATACGAAATTTTCATACGCAGCAGAAGCTGGAAATAGTTTTAAACGAAACAACACACATTAGCGTTGTTCCTGTGATGTATCTAAACGATACTTACTTATCTAACATGTTATTTGACGTTTGGATGGACTCCAGTAAGTCTGATGTGAGATACAAAGTTTTTGGACGCAGCAGGAGCTGGAAATAGTTTTAAACGAAACAACACGTATTAGCGTTGTTCCTGTGATATATCTAATCGATCCTTACTTATCTAACATGTTATTTGATGTTTGGATGGACTCCAGTAACTTTGATGTGAGATACGACGTTTTCGGACGCAGCAGATGCTGGAAATAGTTTTAAACGAAACAACACGTATTAGCGTTGTTCCTGTGATGTATCTAATCGATCCTTACTCATCTATCATGTTATTTGGCGTTTCGATGGACTCCAGTAACTCTGATGTGAGATACGACGTTTTCGGACGAAGCAGAAGCTGGAAATAGTTTTAAACGAAACAACACGCATTAGCGTTGTTCCTGTTATGTATCTAATCGATCCTTACTCATCTATCATGTTATTTGACGTTTGGATGGACTCCAGTATCTCTGATGTGAGATGCGAAATTTTCATACGCAGCAGAAGCTGGAAATAGTTTTAAACGAAACAACACGCATTAGCGTTGTTCCTGTGATGTATCTAAACGATCCTTACTTATCTAACATGTTATTTGACGTTTGGATGGACTCCAGTAAGTCTGATGTGAGATACAAAGTTTTTGGACGCAGCAGGAGCTGGAAATAGTTTTAAACGAAACAACACGTATTAGCGTTGTTCCTGTGATATATCTAATCGATCCTTACTTATCTAACATGTTATTTGATGTTTGGATGGACTCCAGTAACTTTGATGTGAGATACGACGTTTTCGGAAGCAGCAGATGCTGGAAATAGTTTTAAACGAAACAACACGTATTAGCGTTGTTCCTGTGATGTATCTAATCGATCCTTACTCATCTATCATGTTATTTGACGTTTGAATGGACTCCAGTATCTCTGATGTGAGATACGAAATTTTCGGATGCAGCAGAAGCTGGAAATAGTTTTAAACGAAACAACACGCATTAGCGTTGTTCCTGTGATGTATCTAAATGATCCTTACTTATCTAACATGTTATTTGGCGTTTCGATGGACTCCAGTAACTTTGATGTGAGATACGAAGTTCTCGGACGCAGCTGAAGCTGGAAATAGTTTTAAATGAAACAACACGTATTAGCGTTTGTTCCTGTGATGTATCTAATCGATCCTTACTTATCTATCATGTTATTTGGCGTTTCGATGGACTCCAGTAGCTATGATGTGAGATACGACGTTTTCGGACGCAGCAGAAGCTGGAAATAGTTTTAAATGAAACAACACGCATTAGCGTTGTTCCTGTGATTTATCTAATCGATCCTTACTTATCTATCATGTTATTTGACGTTTGGATAGACTCCAGTATCTCTGATGTGAGATACGAAATTTTCGGACGCAGCAGAAGCTGGAAATAGTTTTAAACGAAACAACACGTATTAGCGTTGTTCCTGTGATGTATCTAATCGATCCTTACTTATCTAACATGTTATTTGACGTTTGGATGGACTCCAGTAAGTCTGATGTGAGATACAAAGTTTTTGGACGCAGCAGGAGCCAGAAATAGTTTTAATCGAAACAACACGTATTAGCGTTGTTCCTGTGCTGTATCTAATCGATCCTTACTTATCTATCATGTTATTTGACGTTTCGATGCACTCCAGTAACTCTGATGTGAGATACGACGTTTTCGGACGCAGCAGATGCTGGAAATAGTTTTAAACGAAACAACACGTATTAGCGTTGTTCCTGTGATGTATCTAATCGATCCTTACTCATCTATCATGTTATTTGAGGTTTGAATGGACTCCAGTAACTCTGATGTGAGATACAAAGTTCTCGGACGCAGCAGAAACTGGAAATAGTTTTGAACGAAACAACACGTATTCGTCTTGTTCCTGTGATGTATCTAATCGATCCTTATTTATCTATCATGTTATTTGACGTTTGGATGGACTCCAGTAACTCTGATGTGAGATACGAAATTTTCGGACGCAGCAGAAGCTGGAAATAGTTTTAAATGAAACAACACGCATTAGCGTTGTTCCTGTGATGTATCTAATCGATCCTTACTCATCTATCATGTTATTTGACGTTTGGATGGACTCCAGTAACTCTGAAGTGAGATACGAAGTTCTCGGACGCAGCTGAAGCTGGAAATAGTTTTAAACGAAACAACACGCATTAGCGTTGTTCCTGTGATGTATCTAATCGATCCTTACTCATCTATCATGTTATTTGACGTTTGGATGACCTCCAGTAACTCTGATGTGAGATACGAAATTATCGGACGCAGCAGAAGCTGGAAATAGTTTTAAATGAAACAACACGCATTAGCGTTGTTCCTGTGATGTATCTAATCGATCCTTACTCATCTATCATGTTATTTGGCGTTTCGATGGACTCCAGTAACTCTGATGTGAGATACGACGTTTTCGGACGCAGCAGAAGCTGGAAATAGTTTTAAACGAAACAACACGCATTAGCGTTGTTCCTGTTATGTATCTAATCGATCCTTACTCATCTATCATGTTATTTGACGTTTGGATGGACTCCAGTATCTCTGATGTGAGATACGAAATTTTCATACGCAGCAGAAGCTGGAAATAGTTTTAAACGAAACAACACACATTAGCGTTGTTCCTGTGATGTATCTAAACGATACTTACTTATCTAACATGTTATTTGACGTTTGGATGGACTCCAGTAAGTCTGATGTGAGATACAAAGTTTTTGGACGCAGCAGGAGCTGGAAATAGTTTTAAACGAAACAACACGTATTAGCGTTGTTCCTGTGATATATCTAATCGATCCTTACTTATCTAACATGTTATTTGATGTTTGGATGGACTCCAGTAACTTTGATGTGAGATACGACGTTTTCGGACGCAGCAGATGCTGGAAATAGTTTTAAACGAAACAACACGTATTAGCGTTGTTCCTGTGATGTATCTAATCGATCCTTACTCATCTATCATGTTATTTGGCGTTTCGATGGACTCCAGTAACTCTGATGTGAGATACGACGTTTTCGGACGAAGCAGAAGCTGGAAATAGTTTTAAACGAAACAACACGCATTAGCGTTGTTCCTGTTATGTATCTAATCGATCCTTACTCATCTATCATGTTATTTGACGTTTGGATGGACTCCAGTATCTCTGATGTGAGATGCGAAATTTTCATACGCAGCAGAAGCTGGAAATAGTTTTAAACGAAACAACACGCATTAGCGTTGTTCCTGTGATGTATCTAAACGATCCTTACTTATCTAACATGTTATTTGACGTTTGGATGGACTCCAGTAAGTCTGATGTGAGATACAAAGTTTTTGGACGCAGCAGGAGCTGGAAATAGTTTTAAACGAAACAACACGTATTAGCGTTGTTCCTGTGATATATCTAATCGATCCTTACTTATCTAACATGTTATTTGATGTTTGGATGGACTCCAGTAACTTTGATGTGAGATACGACGTTTTCGGAAGCAGCAGATGCTGGAAATAGTTTTAAACGAAACAACACGTATTAGCGTTGTTCCTGTGATGTATCTAATCGATCCTTACTCATCTATCATGTTATTTGACGTTTGAATGGACTCCAGTATCTCTGATGTGAGATACGAAATTTTCGGATGCAGCAGAAGCTGGAAATAGTTTTAAACGAAACAACACGCATTAGCGTTGTTCCTGTGATGTATCTAAATGATCCTTACTTATCTAACATGTTATTTGGCGTTTCGATGGACTCCAGTAACTTTGATGTGAGATACGAAGTTCTCGGACGCAGCTGAAGCTGGAAATAGTTTTAAATGAAACAACACGTATTAGCGTTTGTTCCTGTGATGTATCTAATCGATCCTTACTTATCTATCATGTTATTTGGCGTTTCGATGGACTCCAGTAGCTATGATGTGAGATACGACGTTTTCGGACGCAGCAGAAGCTGGAAATAGTTTTAAATGAAACAACACGCATTAGCGTTGTTCCTGTGATTTATCTAATCGATCCTTACTTATCTATCATGTTATTTGACGTTTGGATAGACTCCAGTATCTCTGATGTGAGATACGAAATTTTCGGACGCAGCAGAAGCTGGAAATAGTTTTAAACGAAACAACACGTATTAGCGTTGTTCCTGTGATGTATCTAATCGATCCTTACTTATCTAACATGTTATTTGACGTTTGGATGGACTCCAGTAAGTCTGATGTGAGATACAAAGTTTTTGGACGCAGCAGGAGCCAGAAATAGTTTTAATCGAAACAACACGTATTAGCGTTGTTCCTGTGCTGTATCTAATCGATCCTTACTTATCTATCATGTTATTTGACGTTTCGATGCACTCCAGTAACTCTGATGTGAGATACGACGTTTTCGGACGCAGCAGAAGCTGGAAATAGTTTTAAATGAAACAACACGCATTAGCGTTGTTCCTGTGATGTATCTAATCGATCCTTACTCATCTATCATGTTATTTGACGTTTCGATGGACTCTAGTAACTCTGATGTGAGATACGAAGTTTATGGACGCAGCAGGAGCTAGAAATAGTTTTAATCGAAACAACACGTATTAGCGTTGTTCCTGTGCTGTATCTAATCGATCCTTACTTATCTATCATGTTATTTGACGTTTGGATGGACTCCAGTAACTTTGATGTGAGATACGACGTTTTCGGACGCAGCAGATGCTGGAAATAGTTTTAAACGAAACAACACGTATTAGCGTTGTTCCTGTGATGTATCTAATCGATCCTTACTCATCTATCATGTTATTTGAGGTTTGAATGGACTCCAGTAACTCTGATGTGAGATACAAAGTTCTCGGACGCAGCAGAAACTGGAAATAGTTTTGAACGAAACAACACGTATTCGTCTTGTTCCTGTGATGTATCTAATCGATCCTTATTTATCTATCATGTTATTTGACGTTTGGATGGACTCCAGTAACTCTGATGTGAGATACGAAATTTTCGGACGCAGCAGAAGCTGGAAATAGTTTTAAATGAAACAACACGCATTAGCGTTGTTCCTGTGATGTATCTAATCGATCCTTACTCATCTATCATGTTATTTGACGTTTGGATGGACTCCAGTAACTCTGAAGTGAGATACGAAGTTCTCGGACGCAGCTGAAGCTGGAAATAGTTTTAAACGAAACAACACGCATTAGCGTTGTTCCTGTGATGTATCTAATCGATCCTTACTCATCTATCATGTTATTTGACGTTTGGATGACCTCCAGTAACTCTGATGTGAGATACGAAATTATCGGACGCAGCAGAAGCTGGAAATAGTTTTAAATGAAACAACACGCATTAGCGTTGTTCCTGTGATGTATCTAATCGATCCTTACTCATCTATCATGTTATTTGGCGTTTCGATGGACTCCAGTAACTCTGATGTGAGATACGACGTTTTCGGACGCAGCAGAAGCTGGAAATAGTTTTAAACGAAACAACACGCATTAGCGTTGTTCCTGTTATGTATCTAATCGATCCTTACTCATCTATCATGTTATTTGACGTTTGGATGGACTCCAGTATCTCTGATGTGAGATACGAAATTTTCATACGCAGCAGAAGCTGGAAATAGTTTTAAACGAAACAACACACATTAGCGTTGTTCCTGTGATGTATCTAAACGATCCTTACTTATCTAACATGTTATTTGACGTTTGGATGGACTCCAGTAAGTCTGATGTGAGATACAAAGTTTTTGGACGCAGCAGGAGCTGGAAATAGTTTTAAACGAAACAACACGTATTAGCGTTGTTCCTGTGATATATCTAATCGATCCTTACTTATCTAACATGTTATTTGATGTTTAGATGGACTCCAGTAACTTTGATGTGAGATACGACGTTTTCGGACGCAGCAGATGCTGGAAATAGTTTTAAACGAAACAACACGTATTAGCGTTGTTCCTGTGATGTATCTAATCGATCCTTACTCATCTATCATGTTATTTGGCGTTTCGATGGACTCCAGTAACTCTGATGTGAGATACGACGTTTTCGGACGAAGCAGAAGCTGGAAATAGTTTTAAACGAAACAACACGCATTAGCGTTGTTCCTGTTATGTATCTAATCGATCCTTACTCATCTATCATGTTATTTGACGTTTGGATGGACTCCAGTATCTCTGATGTGAGATACGAAATTTTCATACGCAGCAGAAGCTGGAAATAGTTTTAAACGAAACAACACGCATTAGCGTTGTTCCTGTGATGTATCTAAACGATCCTTACTTATCTAACATGTTATTTGACGTTTGGATGGACTCCAGTAAGTCTGATGTGAGATACAAAGTTTTTGGACGCAGCAGGAGCTGGAAATAGTTTTAAACGAAACAACACGTATTAGCGTTGTTCCTGTGATATATCTAATCGATCCTTACTTATCTAACATGTTATTTGATGTTTGGATGGACTCCAGTAACTTTGATGTGAGATACGACGTTTTCGGACGCAGCAGATGCTGGAAATAGTTTTAAACGAAACAACACGTATTAGCGTTGTTCCTGTGATGTATCTAATCGATCCTTACTCATCTATCATGTTATTTGACGTTTGAATGGACTCCAGTATCTCTGATGTGAGATACGAAATTTTCGGATGCAGCAGAAGCTGGAAATAGTTTTAAACGAAACAACACGCATTAGCGTTGTTCCTGTGATGTATCTAAACGATCCTTACTTATCTAACATGTTATTTGACGTTTGGATGGACTCCAGTAAGTCTGATGTGAGATACAAAGTTTTTGGACGCAGCAGGAGCTGGAAATAGTTTTAAACGAAACAACACGCATTAGCGTTGTTCCTGTGATGTATCTAATCGATCCTTACTCATCTAACATGTTATTTGGCGTTTCGATGGACTCCAGTAACTTTGATGTGAGATACGAAGTTCTCGGACGCAGCTGAAGCTGGAAATAGTTTTAAATGAAACAACACGTATTAGCGTTTGTTCCTGTGATGTATCTAATCGATCCTTACTTATCTATCATGTTATTTGGCGTTTCGATGGACTCCAGTAGCTATGATGTGAGATACGACGTTTTCGGACGCAGCAGAAGCTGGAAATAGTTTTAAATGAAACAACACGCATTAGCGTTGTTCCTGTGATTTATCTAATCGATCCTTACTTATCTATCATGTTATTTGACGTTTGGATAGACTCCAGTATCTCTGATGTGAGATACGAAATTTTCGGACGCAGCAGAAGCTGGAAATAGTTTTAAACGAAACAACACGTATTAGCGTTGTTCCTGTGATGTATCTAAACGATCCTTACTTATCTAACATGTTATTTGACGTTTGGATGGACTCCAGTAAGTCTGATGTGAGATACAAAGTTTTTGGACGCAGCAGGAGCCAGAAATAGTTTTAATCGAAACAACACGTATTAGCGTTGTTCCTGTGCTGTATCTAATCGATCCTTACTCATCTATCATGTTATTTGACGTTTGGATGGACTCCAGTATCTCTGATGTGAGATACGAAATTTTCGGACGCAGCAGAAGCTGGTAATAGTTTTAAACGAAACAACACGCATTAGCGTTGTTCCTGTGATGTATCTAAACAATCCTTACTTATCTATCATGTTATTTGGCGTTTCTATGGACTCCAGTATCTCCGATGTGAGATACGACGTTTTCGGACGCAGCAGAAGCTGGAAATAGTTTTAAACGAAACAACACGCATTAGCGTTGTTCCTGTGATGTATCTAATCGATCCTTACTCATCTAACATGTTATTTGGCGTTTCGATGGACTCCAGTAACTTTGATGTGAGATACGAAGTTCTCGGACGCAGCTGAAGCTGGAAATAGTTTTAAATGAAACAACACGTATTAGCGTTGTTCCTGTGATGTATCTAATCGATCCTTACTCATCTATCATGTTATTTGGCGTTTCGATGGACTCCAGTAGCTCTGATGTGAGATACGACGTTTTCGGACGCAGCAGAAGCTGGAAATAGTTTTAAATGAAACAACACGCATTAGCGTTGTTCCTGTGATTTATCTAATCGATCCTTACTCATCTATCATGTTATTTGACGTTTCGATGGACTCTAGTAACTCTGATGTGAGATACGAAGTTTTTGGACGCAGCAGGAGCTGGAAATAGTTTTAAACGAAACAACACGTATTAGCGTTGTTCCTGTGATGTATCTAATCGATCCTTACTCATCTATCATGTTATTTGACGTTTGGATAGACTCCAGTATCTCTGATGTGAGATACGAAATTTTCGGACGCAGCAGAAGCTGGAAATAGTTTTAAACGAAACAACACGTATTAGCGTTGTTCCTGTGATGTATCTAAACGATCCTTACTTATCTAACATGTTATTTGACGTTTGGATGGACTCCAGTAAGTCTGATGTGAGATACAAAGTTTTTGGACGCAGCAGGAGCTAGAAATAGTTTTAATCGAAACAACACGTATTAGCGTTGTTCCTGTGCTGTATCTAATCGATCCTTACTTATCTATCATGTTATTTGGCGTTTCTATGGACTCCAGTAACTCCGATGTGAGATACGACGTTTTCGGACGCAGCAGAAGCTGGAAATAGTTTTAAACGAAACAACACGCATTAGCGTTGTTCCTGTGATGTATCTAATCGATCCTTACTCATCTAACATGTTATTTGGCGTTTCGATGGACTCCAGTAACTTTGATGTGAGATACGAAGTTCTCGGACGCAGCTGAAGCTGGAAATAGTTTTAAATGAAACAACACGTATTAGCGTTGTTCCTGTGATGTATCTAATCGATCCTTACTCATCTATCATGTTATTTGGCGTTTCGATGGACTCCAGTAGCTCTGATGTGAGATACGACGTTTTCGGACGCAGCAGAAGCTGGAAATAGTTTTAAATGAAACAACACGCATTAGCGTTGTTCCTGTGATTTATCTAATCGATCCTTACTCATCTATCATGTTATTTGACGTTTCGATGGACTCTAGTAACTCTGATGTGAGATACGAAGTTTTTGGACGCAGCAGGAGCTGGAAATAGTTTTAAACGAAACAACACGTATTAGCGTTGTTCCTGTGATGTATCTAATCGATCCTTACTCATCTATCATGTTATTTGACGTTTGGATAGACTCCAGTATCTCTGATGTGAGATACGAAATTTTCGGACGCAGCAGAAGCTGGAAATAGTTTTAAACGAAACAACACGTATTAGCGTTGTTCCTGTGATGTATCTAAACGATCCTTACTTATCTAACATGTTATTTGACGTTTGGATGGACTCCAGTAAGTCTGATGTGAGATACAAAGTTTTTGGACGCAGCAGGAGCTAGAAATAGTTTTAATCGAAACAACACGTATTAGCGTTGTTCCTGTGCTGTATCTAATCGATCCTTACTTATCTATCATGCTATTTGGCGTTTCGATGGACTCCAGTAACTCTGATGTGAGATACGAAGTTTTCGGACGCAGCAGAAGCTGGAAATAGTTTTAAACGAAACAACACGCATTAGCGTTGTTCCTGTTATGTATCTAATTGATCCTTACTCATCTAACATGTTATTTGGCGTTTCGATGGACTCCAGTAACTTTGATGTGAGATACGAAGTTCTCGGACGCAGCTGAAGCTGGAAATAGTTTTAAATGAAACAACACGTATTAGCGTTGTTCCTCTGATGTATCTAATCGATCCTTACTCATCTATCATGTTATTTGGCGTTTCGATGGACTCCAGTAGCTCTGATGTGAGATACGACGTTTTCGGACGCAGCAGAAGCTGGAAATAGTTTTAAATGAAACAACACGCATTAGCGTTGTTCCTGTGATGTATCTAATCGATCCTTACTCATCTATCATGCTATTTGACGTTTCGATGGACTCTAGTAACTCTGATGTGAGATAAGAAGTTTTTGGACGCAGCAGGAGCTGGAAATAGTTTTAAACGAAACAACACGTATTAGCGTTGTTCCTGTGATGTATCTAATCGATCCTTACTTATCTAACATGTTATTTGATGTTTGGATGGACTCCAGTAACTTTGATGTGAGATACGACGTTTTCGGACGCAGCAGATGCTGGAAATAGTTTTAAACGAAACAACACGTATTAGCGTTGTTCCTGTGATGTATCTAATCGATCCTTACTCATCTATCATGTTATTTGAGGTTTGAATGGACTCCAGTAACTCTGATGTGAGATACAAAGTTCTCGGACGCAGCTGAAGCTGGAAATAGTTTTAAACGAAACAACACGCATTAGCGTTGTTCCTGTGATGTATCTAATCGATCCTTACTCATCTATCATGTTATTTGACGTTTGGATGACCTCCAGTAACTCTGATGTGAGATACGAAATTATCGGACGCAGCAGAAGCTGGAAATAGTTTTAAATGAAACAACACGCATTAGCGTTGTTCCTGTGATGTATCTAATCGATCCTTACTCATCTATCATGTTATTTGACGTTTCGATGGACTCTAGTAACTCTGATGTGAGATACGAAGTTTATGGACGCAGCAGGAGCTAGAAATAGTTTTAATCGAAACAACACGTATTAGCGTTGTTCCTGTGCTGTATCTAATGGATCCTTACTTATCTATCATGTTATTTGGCGTTTCTATGGACTCCAGTAACTCCGATGTGAGATACGACGTTTTCGGACGCAGCAGAAGCTGGAAATAGTTTTAAACGAAACAGCACGAATTAGCGTTGTTCCTGTGATGTATCTAATCGATCCTTACTCATTTAACATGTTATTTGGCGTTTCGATGGACTCCAGTAACTTTGATGTGAGATACGAAGTTCTCGGACGCAGCTGAAGCTGGAAATAGTTTTAAATGAAACAACACGTATTAGCGTTGTTCCTGTGATGTATCTAATCGATCCTTACTCATCTATCATGTTATTTGGCGTTTCGATGGACTCCAGTAGCTCTGATGTGAGATACGACGTTTTCGGACGCAGCAGAAGCTGGAAATAGTTTTAAATGAAACAACACGCATTAGCGTTGTTCCTGTGATTTATCTAATCGATCCTTACTCATCTATCATGTTATTTGACGTTTCGATGGACTCTAGTAACTCTGATGTGAGATACGAAGTTTTTGGACGCAGCAGGAGCTGGAAATAGTTTTAAACGAAACAACACGTATTAGCGTTGTTCCTGTGATGTATCTAATCGATCCTTACTCATCTATCATGTTATTTGACGTTTGGATAGACTCCAGTATCTCTGAAGTGAGATACGAAATTTTCGGACGCAGCAGAAGCTGGAAATAGTTTTAAACGAAACAACACGTATTAGCGTTGTTCCTGTGATGTATCTAAACGATCCTTACTTATCTAACATGTTATTTGACGTTTGGATGGACTCCAGTAAGTCTGATGTGAGATACAAAGTTTTTGGACGCAGCAGGAGCTAGAAATAGTTTTAATCGAAACAACACGTATTAGCGTTGTTCCTGTGCTGTATCTAATCGATCCTTACTTATCTATCATGCTATTTGGCGTTTCGATGGACTCCAGTAACTCTGATGTGAGATACGACGTTTTCGGACGCAGCAGAAGCTGGAAATAGTTTTAAACGAAACAACACGCATTAGCGTTGTTCCTGTTATGTATCTAATTGATCCTTACTCATCTAACATGTTATTTGGCGTTTCGATGGACTCCAGTAACTTTGATGTGAGATACGAAGTTCTCGGACGCAGCTGAAGCTGGAAATAGTTTTAAATGAAACAACACGTATTAGCGTTGTTCCTGTGATGTATCTAATCGATCCTTACTCATCTATCATGTTATTTGGCGTCTGGATGGACTCCAGTAGCTCTGATGTGAGATACGACGTTTTCGGACGCAGCAGAAGCTGGAAATAGTTTTAAATGAAACAACACGTATTAGCGTTGTTCCTGTGATGTATCTAATCGATCCTTACTCATCTATCATGTTATTTGACGTTTCGATGGACTCTAGTAACTCTGATATGAGATACGAAGTTTTTGGACGCAGCAGGAGCTGGAAATAGTTTTAAACGAAACAACACGTATTAGCGTTGTTCCTGTGATGTATCTAATCGATCCTTACTTATCTAACATGTTATTTGATGTTTGGATGGACTCCAGTAACTTTGATGTGAGATACGACGTTTTCGGACGCAGCAGATGCTGGAAATAGTTTTAAACGAAACAACACGTATTAGCGTTGTTCCTGTGATGTATCTAATCGATCCTTACTCATCTATCATGTTATTTGAGGTTTGAATGGACTCCAGTAACTCTGATGTGAGATACAAAGTTCTCGGACGCAGCTGAAGCTGGAAATAGTTTTAAACGAAACAACACGCATTAGCGCTGTTCCTGTGATGTATCTAATCGATCCTTACTCATCTATCATGTTATTTGACGTTTGGATGACCTCCAGTAACTCTGATGTGAGATACGAAATTATCGGACGCAGCAGAAGCTGGAAATAGTTTTAAATGAAACAACACGCATTAGCGTTGTTCCTGTGATGTATCTAATCGATCCTTACTCATCTATCATGTTATTTGACGTTTCGATGGACTCTAGTAACTCTGATGTGAGATACGAAGTTTTTGGACGCAGCAGGACCTAGAAATAGTTTTAATCGAAACAACACGTATTAGCGTTGTTCCTGTGCTGTATCTAATCGATCCTTACTTATCTATCATGTTATTTGGCGTTTCGATGGACTCCAGTAACTCTGATGTGAGATACGACGTTTTCGGACGCAGCAGAAGCTGGAAATAGTTTTAAACGAAACAACACGCATTAGCGTTGTTCCTGTTATGTATCTAATCGATCCTTACTCATCTATCATGTTATTTGACGTTTGGATGGACTCCAGTATCTCTGATGTGAGATACGAAATTTTCGGACGCAGCAGAAGCTGGAAATAGTTTTAAACGAAACAACACGCATTAGCGTTGTTCCTGTGATGTATCTAAACGATCCTTACTTATCTAACATGTTATTTGACGTTTGAATGGACTCCAGTAACTCTGATGTGAGATACAAAGTTCTCCGACGCAGCAGAAACTGGAAATAGTTTTGAACGAAACAACACGTATTCGTCTTGTTCCTGTGATGTATCTAATCGATCCTTACTTATCTATCATGTTATTTGACGTTTGGATGGACTCCAGTAACTCTGATGTGAGATACGAAATTTTCGGACGCAGCAGAAGCTGGAAATAGTTTTAAATGAAACAACACGCATTAGCATTGTTCCTGTGATGTATCTAATCGATCCTTACTCATCTATCATGTTATTTGACGTTTCGATGGACTCTAGTAACTCTGATGTGAGATACGAAGTTTTTGGACGCAGCAGGAGCTAGAAATAGTTTTAATCGAAACAACACGTATTAGCGTTGTTCCTGTGCTGTATCTAATCGATCCTTACTTATCTATCATGTTATTTGGCGTTTCGATGGACTCCAGTAACTCTGATGTGAGATACGACGTTTTCGGACGCAGCAGAAGCTGGAAATAGTTTTAAACGAAACAACACGCATTAGCGTTGTTCCTGTTATGTATCTAATCGATCCTTACTCATCTATCATGTTATTTGACGTTTGGATGGACTCCAGTATCTCTGATGTGAGATACGACGTTTTCGGACGCAGCAGAAGCTGGAAATAGTTTTAAGCGAAACAACACGTATTAGCGTTGTTCCTGAGCTGTATCTAATCGATCCTGACTCATTTATCATGTTATTTGGCGTTTCGATGGACTCCAGTAGCTCTGATGTGAGATACGACGTTTTCGGACGCAGCAGAAGCTGGAAATAGTTTTAAACGAAACAACACGCATTACCGTTTTTCCTGTGATGTATCTAATCGATCCTTACTCATCTATCATGTTATTTGATGTTTGGATGGACTCCAGTAAGTCTGATGTGAGATACAAAGTTTTTGGACGCAGCAGGAGCTAGAAATAGTTTTAAACGAAACAACACGTACTAGCGTTGTTCCTGTGCTGTATCTAATCGATCCTTACTCATCTATCATCTTATTTGGCGTTTCGATGGACTCCAGTAGCTCTGATGTGAGATACGACGTTTTCGGACGCAGCAGAAGCTGGAAATAGTTTTAAACGAAACAACACGCATTAGCGTTGTTCCTGTGATGTATCTAATCGATACTTACTCATCTATCATCTTATTTGGCGTTTCGATGGACTCCAGTAGCTCTGATGTGAGATACGACGTTTTCGGACGCAGCAGAAGCTGGAAATAGTTTTAAATGAAACAACACGCATTAGCGTTGTTCCTGTGATGTATCTAATCGATCCTTACTCATCTATCATGTTATTTGACGTTTCGATGGACTCTAGTAACTCTGATGTGAGATACGAAGTTTTTGGACGCAGCAGGAGCTGGAAATAGTTTTAAACGAAACAACACGTATTAGCGTTGTTCCTGTGATGTATCTAATCGATCCTTACTCATCTATCATGTTATTTGACGTTTGGATGGACTCCAGTATCTCTGATGTGAGATACGAAATTTTCGGACGCAGCAGAAGCTGGAAATAGTTTTAAACGAAACAACACGGATTAGCGTTGTTCCTGTGATGTATCTAATCGATCCTTACTCATCTATCATGTTATTTGACGTTTGGATGGACTCCAGTATCTGTGATGTGAGATACGAAATTTTCGGACGCAGCAGAAGCTGGAAATAGTTTTAAACGAAACAACACGCATTAGCGTTGTTCCTGTGATGTATCTAAACAATCCTTACTTATCTAACATGTTATTTGACGTTTGGATGGACTCCAGTAAGTCTGATGTGAGATACAAAGTTTTAGGACGCAGCAGGAGCTGGAAATAGTTTTAAACGAAACAACACGTATTAGCTTTGTTCCTGAGCTGTATCTAATCGATCCTGACTCATTTACCATGTTATTTGGCGTTTCGATGGACTCCAGTAGCTCTGATGTGAGATATGACGTTTTCGGACGCAGCAGAAGCTGGAAATAGTTTTAAACGAAACAACACGTATTAGCGTTGTTCCTGTGATGTATCTAATCGATCCTTACTCATCTATCATGTTATTTGAGGTTTGAATGGACTCCAGTAACTCTGATGTGAGATACAAAGTTCTCGGACGCAGCAGAAACTGGAAATAGTTTTGAACGAAACAACACGTATTCGTCTTGTTCCTGTGATGTATCTAATCGATCCTTATTTATCTATCATGTTATTTGACGTTTGGATGGACTCCAGTAACTCTGATGTGAGATACGAAATTTTCGGACGCAGCAGAAGCTGGAAATAGTTTTAAATGAAACAACACGCATTAGCGTTGTTCCTGTGATGTATCTAATCGATCCTTACTCATCTATCATGTTATTTGACGTTTGGATGGACTCCAGTAACTCTGAAGTGAGATACGAAGTTCTCGGACGCAGCTGAAGCTGGAAATAGTTTTAAACGAAACAACACGCATTAGCGTTGTTCCTGTTATGTATCTAATCGATACTTACTCATCTATCATGTTATTTGACGTTTGGATGGACTCCAGTATCTCTGATGTGAGATACGAAATTTTCGGACGCAGCAGAAGCTGGAAATAGTTTTAAACGAAACAACACGCATTAGCGTTGTTCCTGTGATGTATCTAAACGATCCTTACTTATCTAACATGTTATTTGACGTTTGGATGGACTCCAGTAAGTCTGATGTGAGATACAAAGTTTTTGGACGCAGCAGGAGCTGGAAATAGTTTTAAACGAAACAACACGTATTATCGTTGTTCCTGTGATATATCTAATCGATCCTTACTTATCTATCATGTTATTTGGCGTTTCGATGGACTCCAGTAACTTTGATGTGAGATACGAAGTTCTCGGACGCAGCTGAAGCTGGAAATAGTTTTAAAGGAAACAACACGTATTAGCGTTGTTCCTGTGATGTATCTAATCGATCCTTACTCATCTATCATGTTATTTGGCGTTTCGATGGACTCCAGTAGCTCTGATGTGAGATACGACGTTTTCGGACGCAGCAGAAGCTGGAAATAGTTTTAAACGAAACAACACGCATTAGCGTTGTTCCTGTGATGTATCTAATCGATCCTTACTCATCTATCATGTTATTTGGCGTTTCGATGGACTCCAGTAGCTCTGATGTGAGATACGACGTTTTCGGACGCAGCAGAAACTGGAAATAGTTTTGAACGAAACAACACGTATTCGTCTTGTTCCTGTGATGTATCTAATCGATCCTTATTTATCTATCATGTTATTTGACGTTTGGATGGACTCCAGTAACTCTGATGTGAGATACGAAATTTTCGGACGCAGCAGAAGCTGGAAATAGTTTTAAATGAAACAACACGCATTAGCGTTGTTCCTGTGATGTATCTAATCGATCCTTACTCATCTATCATGTTATTTGACGTTTGGATGGACTCCAGTAACTCTGAAGTGAGATACGAAGTTCTCGGACGCAGCTGAAGCTGGAAATAGTTTTAAACGAAACAACACGCATTAGCGTTGTTCCTGTGATGTATCTAATCGATCCTTACTCATCTATCATGTTATTTGACGTTTGGATGACCTCCAGTAACTCTGATGTGATATACGAAATTATCGGACGCAGCAGAAGCTGGAAATAGTTTTAAATGAAACAACACGCATTAGCGTTGTTCCTGTGATGTATCTAATCGATCCTTACTCATCTATCATGTTATTTGGCGTTTCGATGGACACCAGTAACTCTGATGTGAGATACGACGTTTTCGGACGCAGCAGAAGCTGGAAATAGTTTTAAACGAAACAACACGCATTAGCGTTGTTCCTGTTATGTATCTAATCGATCCTTACTCATCTATCATGTTATTTGACGTTTGGATGGACTCCAGTATCTCTGATGTGAGATACGAAATTTTCGGACGCAGCAGAAGCTGGAAATAGTTTTAAACGAAACAACACGCATTAGCGTTGTTCCTGTGATGTATCTAAACGATCCTTACTTATCTAACATGTTATTTGACGTTTGGATGGACTCCAGTAAGTCTGATGTGAGATACAAAGTTTTTGGACGCAGCAGGAGCTGGAAATAGTTTTAAACGAAACAACACGTATTATCGTTGTTCCTGTGATATATCTAATCGATCCTTACTTATCTATCATGTTATTTGGCGTTTCGATGGACTCCAGTAACTTTGATGTGAGATACGAAGTTCTCGGACGCAGCTGAAGCTGGAAATAGTTTTAAAGGAAACAACACGTATTAGCGTTGTTCCTGTGATGTATCTAATCGATCCTTACTCATCTATCATGTTATTTGGCGTTTCGATGGACTCCAGTAGCTCTGATGTGAGATACGACGTTTTCGGACGCAGCAGAAGCTGGAAATAGTTTTAAACGAAACAACACGCATTAGCGTTGTTCCTGTGATGTATCTAATCGATACTTACTCATCTATCATGTTATTTGACGTTCCGATGGACTCCAGTAACTCTAATGTGAGAAACGAAATTTTCGAACGCAGCAGAAGCTGGAAATAGTTATAAACGAAACAACACGCATTAGCGTTGTTCCTGTGATGTATCTAATCGATCCTTACTCATCTATCATGTTATTTGACGTTTGGATGGACTCCAGTAAGTCTGATGTGAGATACAAAGTTTTTGGACGCAGCAGGAGCTGGAAATAGTTTTAAACGAAACAACACGTATTAGCGTTGTTCCTGTGCGGTATCTAATCGATCCTTACTTATCTATCATGTTATTTGACGTTTCGATGCACTCCAGTAACTCTGATGTGAGATACGACGTTTTCGGACGCAGCAGAAGCTGGAAATAGTTTTAAACGAAACAACACGTATTAGCGTTGTTCCTGGGATGTATCTAATCGATCCTTACTCATCTAACATGTTATTTGGAGTTTGGATGGACTCCAGTAAGTCTGATGTGAGATACAAAGTTTTTGGACGCAGCAGGAGCTGGAAATAGTTTTAAACGAAACAACACGTATTAGCGTTGTTCCTGTGCTGTATCTAATCGATCCTTACTCATCTATCATGTTATTTGGCGTTTCGATGGACTCCAGTAACTTTGATGTGAGATACGAAGTTCTCGGACGCAGCTGAAGCTGGAAATAGTTTTAAAAGAAACAACACCTATTAGCGTTGTTCCTGTGATGTATCTAATCGATCCTTACTCATCTATCATGTTATTTGACGTTTCGATGGACTCTAGTAACTCTGATGTGAGATACGAAGTTTTTGGACGCAGCAGGAGCTAGAAATAGTTTTAAACGAAACAACACGTATTAGCGTTGTTCCTGTGATGTATCTAATCGATCCTTACTCATCTATCATGTTATTTGACGTTTGGATGACCTCCAGTAACTCTGATGTGAGATACGAAATTATCGGACGCAGCAGAAGCTGGAAATAGTTTTAAATGAAACAACACGCATTAGCGTTGTTCCTGTGATGTATCTAATCGATCCTTACTCATCTATCATGTTATTTGACGTTTCGATGGACTCTAGTAACTCTGATGTGAGATACGAAATTTTTGGACGCAGCAGGATCTAGAAATAGTTTTAATCGAAACAACACGTATTAGCGTTGTTCCTGTGCTGTATCTAATCGATCCTTACTTATCTATCACGTTATTTGGCGTTTCGATGGACTCCAGTAACTCTGATGTGAGATACGACGTTTTCGGACGCAGCAGAAGCTGGAAATAGTTTTAAACGAAACAACATGCATTAGCGTTGTTCCTGTTATGTATCTAATCGATCCTTACTTATCTAACATGTTATTTGATGTTTGGATGGACACCAGTAACTCTGATGTGAGATACGAAATTATCGGACGCAGCAGAAGCTGGAAATAGTTTTAAATGAAACAACACGCATTAGCGTTGTTCCTGTGATGTATCTAATCGATCCTTACTCAGCTATCATGTTATTTGACGTTTGGATGGACTCCAGTAACTCTGAAGTGAGATACGAAGTTCTCGGACGCAGCTGAAGCTGGAAATAGTTTTAAACGAAACAACACGCATTGGCGTTATTCCTGTGATGTATCTAATCGATCCTTACTCATCTATCATGTTATTTGACGTTTCGATGGACTCCAGTAACTCTGATGTGAGATACGACGTTTTCGGACGCAGCAGAAGCTGGAAATAGTTTTAAACGAAACAACATGCATTAGCGTTGTTCCTGTTATGTATCTAATCGATCCTTACTCATCTATCATGTTATTTGACGTTTGGATGGACTCCAGTATCTCTGATGTGAGCTACGAAATTTTCGGACGCAGCAGAAGCTGGAAATAGTTTTAAACGAAACAACACGCATTAGCGTTGTTCCTGTGATGTATCTAAACGATCCTTACTTATCTAACATGTTATTTGATGTTTGGATGGACACCAGTAACTCTGATGTGAGATACGAAATTATCGGACGCAGCAGAAGCTGGAAATAGTTTTAAATGAAACAACACGCATTAGCGTTGTTCCTGTGATGTATCTAATCGATCCTTACTCAGCTATCATGTTATTTGACGTTTGGATGGACTCCAGTAACTCTGATGTGAGATACGAAATTATCGGACGCAGCAGAAGCTGGAAATAGTTTTAAATGAAACAACACGCATTAGCGTTGTTCCTGTGATGTATCTAAACGATCCTTACTTATCTAACATGTTATTTGACGTTTGGATGGACTCCAGTAAGTCTGATGTGAGATACAAAGTTTTTGGACGCAGCAGGAGCTGGAAATAGTTTTAAACGAAACAACACGTATTAGCGTTGTTCCTGTGCTGTATCTAATCGATCCTTACTCATCTATCATGTTATTTGACGTTTGGATGACCTCCAGTAACTCTGATGTGAGATACGAAATTATCGGACGCAGCAGAAGCTGGAAATAGTTTTAAATGAAACAACACGCATTAGCGTTGTTCCTGTGATGTATCTAATCGATCCTTACTCATCTATCATGTTATTTGACGTTTGGATGGACACCAGTAACTCTGATGTGAGATACGAAATTATCGGACGCAGCAGAAGCTGGAAATAGTTTTAAATGAAACAACACGCATTAACGTTGTTCCTGTGATGTATCTAATCGATCCTTACTCAGCTATCATGTTATTTGACGTTTGGATGGACTCCAGTAACTCTGAAGTGAGATACGAAGTTCTCGGACGCAGCTGAAGCTGGAAATAGTTTTAAACGAAACAACACGCATTGGCGTTATTCCTGTGATGTATCTAATCGATCCTTACTCATCTATCATGTTATTTGACGTTTGGATGACCTCCAGTAACTCTGATGTGAGATACGAAATTATCGGACGCAGCAGAAGCTGGAAATAGTTTTAAATGAAACAACACGCATTAGCGTTGTTCCTGTGATGTATCTAATCGATCCTTACTCATCTATCATGTTATTTGACGTTTCGATGGACTCCAGTAACTCTGATGTGAGATACGACGTTTTCGGACGCAGCAGAAGCTGGAAATAGTATTAAACGAAACAACACGCATTAGCGTTGTTCCTGTGATGTATCTAATCGATCCTTACTCATCTAACATGTTATTTGGCGTTTCGATGGACTCCAGTAACTTTGATGTGAGATACGAAGTTCTCGGACGCAGCTGAAGCTGGAAATAGTTTTAAATGAAACAACACGTATTAGCGTTGTTCCTGTGATGTATCTAATCGATCCTTACTCATCTATCATGTTATTTGGCGTTTCGATGGACTCCAGTAGCTCTGATGTGAGATACGACGTTTTCGGACGCAGCAGAAGCTGGAAATAGTTTTAAATGAAACAACACGCATTAGCGTTGTTCCTGTGATGTATCTAATCGATCCTTACTCAGCTATCATGTTATTTGACGTTTGGATGGACTCCAGTAACTCTGAAGTGAGATACGAAGTTCTCGGACGCAGCTGAAGCTGGAAATAGTTTTAAACGAAACAACACGCATTGGCGTTATTCCTGTGATGTATCTAATCGATCCTTACTCATCTATCATGTTATTTGACGTTTGGATGACCTCCAGTAACTCTGATGTGAGATACGAAATTATCGGACGCAGCAGAAGCTGTAAATAGTTTTAAATGAAACAACACGCATTAGCGTTGTTCCTGTGATGTATCTAATCGATCCTTACTCATCTATCATGTTATTTGACGTTTCGATGGACTCCAGTACTCTGATGTGAGATACGACGTTTTCGGACGCAGCAGAAGCTGGAAATAGTTTTAAATGAAACAACACGCATTAGCGTTGTTCCTGTGATTTATCTAATCGATCCTTACTCATCTATCATGTTATTTGACGTTTCGATGGACTCTAGTAACTCTGATGTGAGATACGAAGTTTATGGACGCAGCAGGAGCTAGAAATAGTTTTAATCGAAGCAACACGTATTAGCGTTGTTCCTGTGCTGTATCTAATCGATCCTTACTTATCTATCATGTTATTTGGCGTTCCTATGGACTCCAGTTACTCTGATGTGAGATACGACGTTTTCGGACGCAGCAGAAGCTGGAAATAGTTTTAAACGAAACAACACGCATTAGCGTTGTTCCTGTGATGTATCTAATCGATCCTTACTCATCTAACATGTTATTTGGCGTTTCGATGGACTCCAGTAACTTTGATGTGAGATACGAAGTTCTCGGACGCAGCTGAAGCTGGAAATAGTTTTAAATGAAACAACACGTATTAGCGTTGTTCCTGTGATGTATCTAATCGATCCTTACTCATCTATCATGTTATTTGGCGTTTCGATGGACTCCAGTAGCTCTGATGTGAGATACGACGTTTTCGGACGCAGCAGAAGCTGGAAATAGTTTTAAATGAAACAACACGCATTAGCGTTGTTCCTGTGATTTATCTAATCGATCCTTACTCATCTATCATGTTATTTGACGTTTCGATGGACTCTAGTAACTCTGATGTGAGATACGAAGTTTTTGGACGCAGCAGGAGCTGGAAATAGTTTTAAACGAAACAACACGTATTAGCGTTGTTCCTGTGATGTATCTAATCGATCCTTACTCATCTATCATGTTATTTGACGTTTGGATAGACTCCAGTATCTCTGATGTGAGATACGAAATTATCGGACGCAGCAGAAGCTGGAAATAGTTTTAAACGAAACAACACGTATTAGCGTTGTTCCTGTGATGTATCTAAACGTTCCTTACTTATCTAACATGTTATTTGACGTTTGGATGGACTCCAATAAGTCTGATGTGAGATACAAAGTTTTTGGACGCAGCAGGAGCTAGAAATAGTTTTAATCGAAACAACACGTATTAGCGTTGTTCCTGTGCTGTATCTAATCGATCCTTACTTATCTATCATGCTATTTGGCGTTTCGATGGACTCCAGTAACTCTGATGTGAGATACGACGTTTTCGGACGCAGCAGAAGCTGGAAATAGTTTTAAACGAAACAACACGCATTAGCGTTGTTCCTGTGATGTATCTAATCGATACTTACTCATCTATCATGTTATTTGACGTTTCGATGGACTCCAGTAACTCTAATGTGAGATACGAAATTTTAGGACGCAGCAGCAGCTGGAAATAGTTTTAAACGAAACAACACATATTAGCGTTGTTCCTGTGATGTTACTAATCGATCCTTACTCACCTATCATGTTACTTGACGTATCGATAGACTCTAGTAACTCTGATGTGAGATACGAAGTTTTTGGACGCAGCAGGAGCTAGAAATAGTTTTAAACGAAACAACACGTATTAGCGTTGTTCCTGTGATGTATCTAATCGATCCTTACTCATCTATCATGTTATTTTACGTTTGGATGGACTCCAGTAACTCTGATGTGAGATACAAAGTTTTTGGACGCAGCAGGAGCTGGAAATAGTTTTAAACGAAACAACACGCATTAGCGTTGTTCCTGTGATGTATCTAAACAATCCTTACTTATCTAACATGTTATTCGACGTTTGGATGGACTCCAGTAAGTCTGATGTGAGATACAAAGTTTTTGGACGCAGCAGGAGCTGGAAATAATTTTAAACGAAACAACACGTATTAGCGTTGTTCCTGAGCTGTATCTAATCGATCCTGACTCATTTATCATGTTATTTGGCGTTTCGATGGACTCCAGTAGCTCTGATGTGAGATACGACGTTTTCGGACGCAGCAGAAGCTGGAAATAGTTTTAAACGAAACAACACGCATTACCGTTTTTTCTGTGATGTATCTAATCGATCCTTACTCATCTATCATGTTATTTGGCGTTTCGATGGACTGTAGTAACTTTGATGTGAGATACGAAGTTCTCGGACGCAGCTGAAGCTGGAAATAGTTTTAAAGGAAACAACACGTATTAGCGTTGTTCCTGTGATGTATCTAATCGATCCTTACTCATCTATCATGTTATTTGGCGTTTCGATGGACTCCAGTAGCTCTGATGTGAGATACGAAGTTTTTGGACGCAGCAGGAGCTGGAAATAGTTTTAAACGAAACAACACGTATTAGCGTTGTTCCTGTGATGTATCTAATCGATCCTTACTCATCTATCATGTTATTTGACGTTTCGATGGACTCTAGTAACTCTGATGTGAGATACGAAGTTTTTGGACGCAGCAGGAGCTAGAAATAGTTTTAAACGAAACAACACGTATTAGCGTTGTTCCTGTGATGTATCTAATCGATCCTTACTCATCTATCATGTTATTTGACGTTTGGATGGACTCCAGTATCTATGATGTGAGATACGAAATTTTCGGACGCAGCAGAAGCTGGAAATAGTTTTAAACGAAACAACACGCATTAGCGTTGTTCCTGTGATGTATCTAAACTATCCTTACTTATCTAACATGTTATTTGATGTTTGGATGGACACCAGTAACTCTGAAGTGAGATACGAAATTATCGGACGCAGCAGAAGCTGGAAATAGTTTTAAATGAAACAACACGCATTAGCGTTGTTCCTGTGATGTATCTAATCGATCCTTACTCAGCTATCATGTTATTTGACGTTTGGATGGACTCCAGTAACTCTGATGTGAGATACGAAATTATCGGACGCAGCAGAAGCTGGAAATAGTTTTAAATGAAACAACACGCATTAGCGTTGTTCCTGTGATGTATCTAAACGATCCTTACTTATCTAACATGTTATTTGACGTTTGGATGGACTCCAGTAAGTCTGATGTGAGATACAAAGTTTTTGGACGCAGCAGGAGCTGGAAATAGTTTTAAACGAAACAACACGTATTAGCGTTGTTCCTGTGCTGTATCTAATCGATCCTTACTCATCTATCATGTTATTTGACGTTTGGATGACCTCCAGTAACTCTGATGTGAGATACGAAATTATCGGATGCAGCAGAAGCTGGAAATAGTTTTAAATGAAACAACACGCATTAGCGTTGTTCCTGTGATGTATCTAATCGATCCTTACTCATCTATCATGTTATTTGACGTTTGGATGGACACCAGTAACTCTGATGTGAGATACGAAATTATCGGACGCAGCAGAAGCTGGAAATAGTTTTAAATGAAACAACACGCATTAGCGTTGTTCCTGTGATGTATCTAATCGATCCTTACTCAGCTATCATGTTATTTGACGTTTGGATGGACTCCAGTAACTCTGAAGTGAGATACGAAGTTCTCGGACGCAGCTGAAGCTGGAAATAGTTTTAAACGAAACAACACGCATTGGCGTTATTCCTGTGATGTATCTAATCGATCCTTACTCATCTATCATGTTATTTGACGTTTGGATGACCTCCAGTAACTCTGATGTGAGATACGAAATTATCGGACGCAGCAGAAGCTGGAAATAGTTTTAAATGAAACAACACGCATTAGCGTTGTTCCTGTGATGTATCTAATCGATCCTTACTCATCTATCATGTTATTTGACGTTTCGATGGACTCTAGTAACTCTGATGTGAGATACGAAGTTTATGGACGCAGCAGGAGCTAGAAATAGTTTTAATCGAAGCAACACGTATTAGCGTTGTTCCTGTGCTGTATCTAATCGATCCTTACTTATCTATCATGTTATTTGGCGTTTCTATGGACTCCAGTAACTCTGATGTGAGATACGACGTTTTCGGACGCAGCAGAAGCTGGAAATAGTTTTAAACGAAACAACACGCATTAGCGTTGTTCCTGTGATGTATCTAATCGATCCTTACTCATCTAACATGTTATTTGGCGTTTCGATGGACTCCAGTAACTTTGATGTGAGATACGAAGTTCTCGGACGCAGCTGAAGCTGGAAATAGTTTTAAATGAAACAACACGTATTAGCGTTGTTCCTGTGATGTATCTAATCGATCCTTACTCATCTATCATGTTATTTGGCGTTTCGATGGACTCCAGTAGCTCTGATGTGAGATACGACGTTTTCGGACGCAGCAGAAGCTGGAAATAGTTTTAAATGAAACAACACGCATTAGCGTTGTTCCTGTGATTTATCTAATCGATCCTTACTCATCTATCATGTTATTTGACGTTTCGATGGACTCTAGTAACTCTGATGTGAGATACGAAGTTTTTGGACGCAGCAGGAGCTGGAAATAGTTTTAAACGAAACAACACGTATTAGCGTTGTTCCTGTGATGTATCTAATCGATCCTTACTCATCTATCATGTTATTTGACGTTTGGATAGACTCCAGTATCTCTGATGTGAGATACGAAATTATCGGACGCAGCAGAAGCTGGAAATAGTTTTAAACGAAACAACACGTATTAGCGTTGTTCCTGTGATGTATCTAAACGATCCTTACTTATCTAACATGTTATTTGACGTTTGGATGGACTCCAGTAAGTCTGATGTGAGATACAAAGTTTTTGGACGCAGCAGGAGCTAGAAATAGTTTTAATCGAAACAACACGTATTAGCGTTGTTCCTGTGCTGTATCTAATCGATCCTTACTTATCTATCATGCTATTTGGCGTTTCGATGGACTCCAGTAACTCTGATGTGAGATACGACGTTTTCGGACGCAGCAGAAGCTGGAAATAGTTTTAAACGAAACAACACGCATTAGCGTTGTTCCTGTTATGTATCTAATCGATCCTTACTCATCTAACATGTTATTTGGCGTTTCGATGGACTCCAGTAACTTTGATGTGAGATACGAAGTTCTCGGACGCAGCTGAAGCTGGAAATAGTTTTAAATGAAACAACACGCATTAGCGTTGTTCCTGTGATGTATCTAATCGATCCTTACTTATCTAACATGTTATTTGATGTTTGGATGGACTCCAGTAACTTTGATGTGAGATACGACGTTTTCGGACGCAGCAGATGCTGGAAATAGTTTTAAACGAAACAACACGTATTAGCGTTGTTCCTGTGATGTATCTAATCGATCCTTACTCATCTATCATGTTATTTGAGGTTTGAATGGACTCCAGTAACTCTGATGTGAGATACAAAGTTCTCGGACGCAGCAGAAACTGGAAATAGTTTTGAACGAAACAACACGTATTCGTCTTGTTCCTGTGATGTATCTAATCGATCCTTACTTATCTATCATGTTATTTGACGTTTGGATGGACTCCAGTAACTCTGATGTGAGATACGAAATTTTCGGACGCAGCAGAAGCTGGAAATAGTTTTAAATGAAACAACACGCATTAGCGTTCTTCCTGTGATGTATCTAATCGATCCTTACTCATCTATCATGTTATTTGACGTTTGGATGGACTCCAGTAACTCTGAAGTGAGATACGAAGTTCTCGGACGCAGCTGAAGCTGGAAATAGTTTTAAACGAAACAACACGCATTAGCGTTGTTCCTGTGATGTATCTAATCGATCCTTACTCATCTATCATGTTATTTGACGTTTGGATGACCTCCAGTAACTCTGATGTGAGATACGAAATTATCGGACGCAGCAGAAGCTGGAAATAGTTTTAAATGAAACAACACGCATTAGCGTTGTTCCTGTGATGTATCTAATCGATCCTTACTCATCTATCATGTTATTTGACGTTTCGATGGACTCTAGTAACTCTGATGTGAGATACGAAGTTTTTGGACGCAGCAGGAGCTAGAAATAGTTTTAATCGAAACAACACGTATTAGCGTTGTTCCTGTGCTGTATCTAATCGATCCTTACTTATCTATCATGTTATTTGGCGTTTCGATGGACTCCAGTAACTCTGATGTGAGATACGACATTTTCGGACGCAGCAGAAGCTGGAAATAGTTTTAAACGAAACAACACGCATTAGCGTTGTTCCTGTTATGTATCTAATCGATCCTTACCCATCTATCATGTTATTTGACGTTTGGATGGACTCCAGTATCTCTGATGTGAGATACGAAATTTTCGGACGCAGCAGAAGCTGGAAATAGTTTTAAACGAAACAACACGCATTAGCGTTGTTCCTGTGATGTATCTAAACGATCCTTACTTATCTAACATGTTATTTGACGTTTGAATGGACTCCAGTAACTCTGATGTGAGATACAAAGTTCTCCGACGCAGCAGAAACTGGAAATAGTTTTGAACGAAACAACACGTATTCGTCTTGTTCCTGTGATGTATCTAATCGATCCTTACTTATCTATCATGTTATTTGACGTTTGGATGGACTCCAGTAACTCTGATGTGAGATACGAAGTTCTCGGACGCAGCTGAAGCTGGAAATAGTTTTAAACGAAACAACACGCATTAGCGTCGTTCCTGTGATGTATCTAATCGATCCTTACTCATCTATCATGTTATTTGACGTTTGGATGACCTCCAGTAACTCTGATGTGAGATACAAAGTTCTCCGACGCAGCAGAAACTGGAAATAGTTTTGAACGAAACAACACGTATTCGTCTTGTTCCTGTGATGTATCTAAACGATCCTTACTTATCTAACATGTTATTTGACGTTTGGATGGACTCCAGTAAGTCTGATGTGAGATACAAAGTTTTTGGACGCAGCAGGAGCTGGAAATAGTTTTAAACGAAACAACACGCATTAGCGTTGTTCCTGTGATGTATCTAATCGATCCTTACTCATCTAACATGTTATTTGGCGTTTCGATGGACTCCAGTAACTTTGATGTGAGATACGAAGTTCTCGGACGCAGCTGAAGCTGGAAATAGTTTTAAATGAAACAACACGTATTAGCGTTTGTTCCTGTGATGTATCTAATCGATCCTTACTCATCTATCATGTTATTTGGCGTTTCGATGGACTCCAGTAGCTATGATGTGAGATACGACGTTTTCGGACGCAGCAGAAGCTGGAAATAGTTTTAAATGAAACAACACGCATTAGCGTTGTTCCTGTGATTTATCTAATCGATCCTTACTTATCTATCATGTTATTTGACGTTTGGATAGACTCCAGTATCTCTGATGTGAGATACGAAATTTTCGGACGCAGCAGAAGCTGGAAATAGTTTTAAACGAAACAACACGTATTAGCGTTGTTCCTGTGATGTATCTAAACGATCCTTACTTATCTAACATGTTATTTGACGTTTGGATGGACTCCAGTAAGTCTGATGTGAGATACAAAGTTTTTGGACGCAGCAGGAGCTAGAAATAGTTTTAATCGAAACAACACGTATTAGCGTTGTTCCTGTGCTGTATCTAATCGATCCTTACTTATCTATCATGTTATTTGACGTTTCGATGCACTCCAGTAACTCTGATGTGAGATACGACGTTTTCGGACGCAGCAGAAGCTGGAAATAGTTTTAAATGAAACAACACGCATTAGCTTTGTTCCTGTGATGCATCTAATCGATCCTTACTCATCTATCATGTTATTTGACGTTTCGATGGACTCTAGTAACTCTGATGTGAGATACGAAGTTTATGGACGCAGCAGGAGCTAGAAATAGTTTTAATCGAAACAACACGTATTAGCGTTGTTCCTGTGCTGTATCTAATCGATCCTTACTCATCTAACATGTTATTTGGCGTTTCGATGGACTCCAGTAACTTTGATGAGAGATACGAAGTTCTCGGACGCAGCTGAAGCTGGAAATAGTTTTAAATGAAACAACACGTATTAGCGTTGTTCCTGTGATGTATCTAATCGATCCTTACTCATCTATCATGTTATTTGGCGTTTCGATGGACTCCAGTAGCTCTGATGTGAGATACGACGTTTTCGGACGCAGCAGAAGCTGGAAATAGTTTTAAATGAAACAACACGCATTAGCGTTGTTCCTGTGATTTATCTAATCGATCCTTACTCATCTATCATGTTATTTGACGTTTCGATGGACTCTAGTAACTCTGATGTGAGATACGAAGTTTTTGGACGCAGCAGGAGCTGGAAATAGTTTTAAACGAAACAACACGTATTAGCGTTGTTCCTGTGATGTATCTAATCGATCCTTACTCATCTATCATGTTATTTGACGTTTGGATAGACTCCAGTATCTCTGATGTGAGATACGAAATTTTCGGACGCAGCCGAAGCTGGAAATAGTTTTAAACGAAACAACACGTATTAGCGTTGTTCCTGTGATGTATCTAAACGATCCTTACTTATCTAACATGTTATTTGACGTTTGGATGGACTCCAGTAAGTCTGATGTGAGATACAAAGTTTTTGGACGCAGCAGGAGCTAGAAATAGTTTTAATCGAAACAACACGCATTAGCGTTGTTCCTGTGATGTATCTAATCGATCCTTACTCATCTATCATGTTATTTGACGTTTGGATGACCTCCAGTAACTCTGATGTGAGATACGAAATTATCGGACGCAGCAGAAGCTGGAAATAGTTTTAAATGAAACAACACGCATTAGCGTTGTTCCTGTGATGTATCTAATCGATCCTTACTCATCTATAATGTTATTTGACGTTTCGATGGACTCTAGTAACTCTGATGTGAGATACGAAGTTTTTGGACGCAGCAGGAGCTAGAAATAGTTTTAATCGAAACAACACGTATTAGCGTTGTTCCTGTGCTGTATCTAATCGATCCTTACTTATCTATCATGTTATTTGGCGTTTCGATGGACTCCAGTAACTCTGATGTGAGATACGACGTTTTCGGACGCAGCAGAAGCTGGAAATAGTTTTAAACGAAACAAGACGCATTAGCGTTGTTCCTGTTATGTATCTAATCGATCCTTACTCATCTAACATGTTATTTGGCGTTTCGATGGACTCCAGTAACTTTGATGTGAGATACGAAGTTCTCGGACGCAGCTGAAGCTGGAAATAGTTTTAAATGAAACAACACGTATTAGCGTTGTTCCTGTGATGTATCTAATCGATCCTTACTCATCTATCATGTTATTTGGCGTTTCGATGGACTCCAGTAGCTCTGATGTGAGATACGACGTTTTCGGACGCAGCAGAAGCTGGAAATAGTTTTAAATGAAACAACACGCATTAGCGTTGTTCCTGTGATGTATCTAATCGATCCTTACTCATCTATCATGTTATTTGACGTTTCGATGGACTCTAGTAACTCTGATGTGAGATACGAAGTTTTTGGACGCAGCAGGAGCTAGAAATAGTTTTAATCGAAACAACACGTATTAGCGTTGTTCCTGTGCTGTATCTAATCGATCCTTACTTATCTATCATGTTATTTGGCGTTTCGATGGACTCCAGTAACTCTGATGTGAGATACGTTTTCGGATGCAGCAGAAGCTGGAAATAGTTTTAAACGAAACAACACGCATTAGCGTTGTTCCTGTTATGTATCTAATCGATCCTTACTCATCTATCATGTTATTTGACGTTTGGATGGACTCCAGTATCTCTGATGTGAGATACGACGTTTTCGGACGCAGCAGAAGCTGGAAATAGTTTTAAACGAAACAACACGTATTAGCGTTGTTCCTGAGCTGTATCTAATCGATCCTGACTCATTTATCATGTTATTTGGCGTTTCGATGGACTCCAGTAGCTCTGATGTGAGATACGACGTTTTCGGACGCAGCAGAAGCTGGAAATAGTTTTAAACGAAACAACACGCATTACCGTTTTTCCTGTGATGTATCTAATCGATCCTTACTCATCTATCATGTTATTTGACGTTTGGATGGACTCCAGTAAGTCTGATGTGAGATACAAAGTTTTTGGACGCAGCAGGAGCTAGAAATAGTTTTAAACGAAACAACACGTATTAGCGTTGTTCCTGTGCTGTATCTAATCGATCCTTACTCATCTATCATCTTATTTGGCGTTTCGATGGACTCCAGTAGCTCTGATGTGAGATACGACGTTTTCGGACGCAGCAGAAGCTGGAAATAGTTTTAAACGAAACAACACGCATTAGCGTTGTTCCTGTGATGTATCTAATCGATACTTACTCATCTATCATGTTATTTGAGGTTTCGATGGACTCCAGTAACTCTAATGTGAGAAACGAAATTTTCTAACGCAGCAGAAGCTGGAAATAGTTTTAAACGAAACAACACGCATTAGCGTTGTTCCTGTGATGTATCTAATCGATCCTTACTCATCTATCATGTTATTTGACGTTTGGATGGACTCCAGTAACTTTGATGTGAGATACGACGTTTTCGGACGCAGCAGATGCTGGAAATAGTTTTAAACGAAACAACACGTATTAGCGTTGTTCCTGTGATGTATCTAATCGATCCTTACTCATCTATCATGTTATTTGAGGTTTGAATGGACTCCAGTAACTCTGATGTGAGATACAAAGTTCTCGGACGCAGCAGAAACTGGAAATAGTTTTGAACGAAACAACACGTATTCGTCTTGTTCCTGTGATGTATCTAATCGATCCTTATTTATCTATCATGTTATTTGACGTTTGGATGGACTCCAGTAACTCTGATGTGAGATACGAAATTTTCGGACGCAGCAGAAGCTGGAAATAGTTTTAAATGAAACAACACGCATTAGCGTTGTTCCTGTGATGTATCTAATCGATCCTTACTCATCTATCATGTTATTTGACGTTTGGATGGACTCCAGTAACTCTGAAGTGAGATACGAAGTTCTCGGACGCAGCTGAAGCTGGAAATAGTTTTAAACGAAACATCACGCATTAGCGTTGTTCCTGTGATGTATCTAATCGATCCTTACTCATCTATCATGTTATTTGACGTTTGGATGACCTCCAGTAACTCTGATGTGAGATACGAAATTATCGGACGCAGCAGAAGCTGGAAATAGTTTTAAATGAAACAACACGCATTAGCGTTGTTCCTGTGATGCATCTAATCGATCCTTACTCATCTATCATGTTATTTGGCGTTTCGATGGACTCCAGTAACTCTGATGTGAGATACGACGTTTTCGGACGCAGCAGAAGCTGGAAATAGTTTTAAACGAAACAACACGCATTAGCGTTGTTCCTGTTATGTATCTAATCGATCCTTACTCATCTATCATGTTATTTGACGTTTGGATGGACTCCAGTATCTCTGATGTGAGATACGAAATTTTCATACGCAGCAGAAGCTGGAAATAGTTTTAAACGAAACAACACGCATTAGCGTTGTTCCTGTGATGTATCTAAACGATCCTTACTTATCTAACATGTTATTTGACGTTTGGATGGACTCCAGTAAGTCTGATGTGAGATACAAAGTTTTTGGACGCAGCAGGAGCTGGAAATAGTTTTAAACGAAACAACACGTATTAGCGTTGTTCCTGTGATATATCTAATCGATCCTTACTTATCTAACATGTTATTTGATGTTTGGATGGACTCCAGTAACTTTGATGTGAGATACGACGTTTTCGGACGCAGCAGATGCTGGAAATAGTTTTAAACGAAACAACACGTATTAGCGTTGTTCCTGTGATGTATCTAATCGATCCTTACTCATCTATCATGTTATTTGACGTTTGAATGGACTCCAGTATCTCTGATGTGAGATACGAAATTTTCGGATGCAGCAGAAGCTGGAAATAGTTTTAAACGAAACAACACGCATTAGCGTTGTTCCTGTGATGTATCTAAACGATCCTTACTTATCTAACATGTTATTTGACGTTTGGATGGACTCCAGTAAGTCTGATGTGAGATACAAAGTTTTTGGACGCAGCAGGAGCTGGAAATAGTTTTAAACGAAACAACACGCATTAGCGTTGTTCCTGTGATGTATCTAATCGATCCTTACTCATCTATCATGTTATTTGACGTTTGGATGGACTCCAGTAACTTTGATGTGAGATACGACGTTTTCGGACGCAGCAGATTCTGGAAATAGTTTTAAACGAAACAACACGTATTAGCGTTGTTCCTGTGATGTATCTAATCGATCCTTACTCATCTATCATGTTATTTGAGGTTTGAATGGACTCCAGTAACTCTGATGTGAGATACAAAGTTCTCGGACGCAGCAGAAACTGGAAATAGTTTTGAACGAAACAACACGTATTCGTCTTGTTCCTGTGATGTATCTAATCGATCCTTATTTATCTATCATGTTATTTGACGTTTGGATGGACTCCAGTAACTCTGATGTGAGATACGAAATTTTCGGACGCAGCAGAAGCTGGAAATAGTTTTAAATGAAACAACACGCATTAGCGTTGTTCCTGTGATGTATCTAATCGATCCTTACTCATCTATCATGTTATTTGACGTTTGGATGGACTCCAGTAACTCTGAAGTGAGATACGAAGTTCTCGGACGCAGCTGAAGCTGGAAATAGTTTTAAACGAAACAACACGCATTAGCGTTGTTCCTGTGATGTATCTAATCGATCCTTACTCATCTATCATGTTATTTGACGTTTGGATGACCTCCAGTAACTCTGATGTGAGATACGAAATTATCGGACGCAGCAGAAGCTGGAAATAGTTTTAAATGAAACAACACGCATTAGCGTTGTTCCTGTGATGCATCTAATCGATCCTTACTCATCTATCATGTTATTTGGCGTTTCGATGGACTCCAGTAACTCTGATGTGAGATACGACGTTTTCGGACGCAGCAGAAGCTGGAAATAGTTTTAAACGAAACAACACGCATTAGCGTTGTTCCTGTTATGTATCTAATCGATCCTTACTCATCTATCATGTTATTTGACGTTTGGATGGACTCCAGTATCTCTGATGTGAGATACGAAATTTTCATACGCAGCAGAAGCTGGAAATAGTTTTAAACGAAACAACACGCATTAGCGTTGTTCCTGTGATGTATCTAAACGATCCTTACTTATCTAACATGTTATTTGACGTTTGGATGGACTCCAGTAAGTCTGATGTGAGATACAAAGTTTTTGGACGCAGCAGGAGCTGGAAATAGTTTTAAACGAAACAACACGTATTAGCGTTGTTCCTGTGATATATCTAATCGATCCTTACTTATCTAACATGTTATTTGATGTTTGGATGGACTCCAGTAACTTTGATTTGAGATACGACGTTTTCGGACGCAGCAGATGCTGGAAATAGTTTTAAACGAAACAACACGTATTAGCGTTGTTCCTGTGATGTATCTAATCGATCCTTACTCATCTATCATGTTATTTGACGTTTGAATGGACTCCAGTATCTCTGATGTGAGATACGAAATTTTCGGATGCAGCAGAAGCTGGAAATAGTTTTAAACGAAACAACACGCATTAGCGTTGTTCCTGTGATGTATCTAAACGATCCTTACTTATCTAACATGTTATTTGACGTTTGGATGGACTCCAGTAAGTCTGATGTGAGATACAAAGTTTTTGGACGCAGCAGGAGCTGGAAATAGTTTTAAACGAAACAACACGCATTAGCGTTGTTCCTGTGATGTATCTAATCGATCCTTACTCATCTAACATGTTATTTGGCGTTTCGATGGACTCCAGTAACTTTGATGTGAGATACGAAGTTCTCGGACGCAGCTGAAGCTGGAAATAGTTTTAAATGAAACAACACGTATTAGCGTTTGTTCCTGTGATGTATCTAATCGATCCTTACTCATCTATCATGTTATTTGGCGTTTCGATGGACTCCAGTAGCTATGATGTGAGATACGACGTTTTCGGACGCAGCAGAAGCTGGAAATAGTTTTAAATGAAACAACACGCATTAGCGTTGTTCCTGTGATTTATCTAATCGATCCTTACTTATCTATCATGTTATTTGACGTTTGGATAGACTCCAGTATCTCTGATGTGAGATACGAAATTTTCGGACGCAGCAGAAGCTGGAAATAGTTTTAAACGAAACAACACGTATTAGCGTTGTTCCTGTGATGTATCTAAACGATCCTTACTTATCTAACATGTTATTTGACGTTTGGATGGACTCCAGTAAGTCTGATGTGAGATACAAAGTTTTTGGACGCAGCAGGAGCTAGAAATAGTTTTAATCGAAACAACACGTATTAGCGTTGTTCCTGTGCTGTATCTAATCGATCCTTACTTATCTATCATGTTATTTGACGTTTCGATGCACTCCAGTAACTCTGATGTGAGATACGACGTTTTCGGACGCAGCAGAAGCTGGAAATAGTTTTAAATGAAACAACACGCATTAGCTTTGTTCCTGTGATGCATCTAATCGATCCTTACTCATCTATCATGTTATTTGACGTTTCGATGGACTCTAGTAACTCTGATGTGAGATACGAAGTTTATGGACGCAGCAGGAGCTAGAAATAGTTTTAATCGAAACAACACGTATTAGCGTTGTTCCTGTGCTGTATCTAATCGATCCTTACTCATCTAACATGTTATTTGGCGTTTCGATGGACTCCAGTAACTTTGATGAGAGATACGAAGTTCTCGGACGCAGCTGAAGCTGGAAATAGTTTTAAATGAAACAACACGTATTAGCGTTGTTCCTGTGATGTATCTAATCGATCCTTACTCATCTATCATGTTATTTGGCGTTTCGATGGACTCCAGTAGCTCTGATGTGAGATACGACGTTTTCGGACGCAGCAGAAGCTGGAAATAGTTTTAAATGAAACAACACGCATTAGCGTTGTTCCTGTGATTTATCTAATCGATCCTTACTCATCTATCATGTTATTTGACGTTTCGATGGACTCTAGTAACTCTGATGTGAGATACGAAGTTTTTGGACGCAGCAGGAGCTGGAAATAGTTTTAAACGAAACAACACGTATTAGCGTTGTTCCTGTGATGTATCTAATCGATCCTTACTCATCTATCATGTTATTTGACGTTTGGATAGACTCCAGTATCTCTGATGTGAGATACGAAATTTTCGGACGCAGCCGAAGCTGGAAATAGTTTTAAACGAAACAACACGTATTAGCGTTGTTCCTGTGATGTATCTAAACGATCCTTACTTATCTAACATGTTATTTGACGTTTGGATGGACTCCAGTAAGTCTGATGTGAGATACAAAGTTTTTGGACGCAGCAGGAGCTAGAAATAGTTTTAATCGAAACAACACGCATTAGCGTTGTTCCTGTGATGTATCTAATCGATCCTTACTCATCTATCATGTTATTTGACGTTTGGATGACCTCCAGTAACTCTGATGTGAGATACGAAATTATCGGACGCAGCAGAAGCTGGAAATAGTTTTAAATGAAACAACACGCATTAGCGTTGTTCCTGTGATGTATCTAATCGATCCTTACTCATCTATAATGTTATTTGACGTTTCGATGGACTCTAGTAACTCTGATGTGAGATACGAAGTTTTTGGACGCAGCAGGAGCTAGAAATAGTTTTAATCGAAACAACACGTATTAGCGTTGTTCCTGTGCTGTATCTAATCGATCCTTACTTATCTATCATGTTATTTGGCGTTTCGATGGACTCCAGTAACTCTGATGTGAGATACGACGTTTTCGGACGCAGCAGAAGCTGGAAATAGTTTTAAACGAAACAAGACGCATTAGCGTTGTTCCTGTTATGTATCTAATCGATCCTTACTCATCTAACATGTTATTTGGCGTTTCGATGGACTCCAGTAACTTTGATGTGAGATACGAAGTTCTCGGACGCAGCTGAAGCTGGAAATAGTTTTAAATGAAACAACACGTATTAGCGTTGTTCCTGTGATGTATCTAATCGATCCTTACTCATCTATCATGTTATTTGGCGTTTCGATGGACTCCAGTAGCTCTGATGTGAGATACGACGTTTTCGGACGCAGCAGAAGCTGGAAATAGTTTTAAATGAAACAACACGCATTAGCGTTGTTCCTGTGATTTATCTAATCGATCCTTACTCATCTATCATGTTATTTGACGTTTCGATGGACTCTAGTAACTCTGATGTGAGATACGAAGTTTTTGGACGCAGCAGGAGCTGGAAATAGTTTTAAACGAAACAACACGTATTAGCGTTGTTCCTGTGATGTATCTAATCGATCCTTACTCATCTATCATGTTATTTGACGTTTGGATAGACTCCAGTATCTCTGATGTGAGATACGAAATTTTCGGACGCAGCAGAAGCTGGAAATAGTTTTAAACGAAACAACACGTATTAGCGTTGTTCCTGTGATGTATCTAAACGATCCTTACTTATCTAACATGTTATTTGACGTTTGGATGGACTCCAGTAAGTCTGATGTGAGATACAAAGTTTTTGGACGCAGCAGGAGCTAGAAATAGTTTTAATCGAAACAACACGCATTAGCGTTGTTCCTGTGATGTATCTAATCGATCCTTACTCATCTATCATGTTATTTGACGTTTGGATGACCTCCAGTAACTCTGATGTGAGATACGAAATTATCGGACGCAGCAGAAGCTGGAAATAGTTTTAAATGAAACAACACGCATTAGCGTTGTTCCTGTGATGTATCTAATCGATCCTTACTCATCTATCATGTTATTTGACGTTTCGATGGACTCTAGTAACTCTGATGTGAGATACGAAGTTTTTGGACGCAGCAGGAGCTAGAAATAGTTTTAATCGAAACAACACGTATTAGCGTTGTTCCTGTGATGTATCTATTCGATCCTTACTTATCTAACATGTTATTTGACGTTTGGATGACCTCCAGTAACTCTGATGTGAGATACGAAATTATCGGACGCAGCAGAAGCTGGAAATAGTTTTAAACGAAACAACACGCATTAGCGTTGTTCCTGTTATGTATCTAATCGATCCTTACTCATCTATCATGTTATTTGACGTTTCGATGGACTCTAGTAACTCTGATGTGAGATACGAAGTTTTTGGACGCAGCAGGAGCTGGAAATAGTTTTAAACGAAACAACACGTATTAGCGTTGTTCCTGTGATGTATCTATTCGATCCTTACTTATCTAACATGTTATTTGATGTTTGGATGGACTCCAGTAACTTTGATGTGAGATACGAAGTTCTCGGACGCAGCTGAAGCTGGAAATAGTTTTAAATGAAACAACACGTATTAGCGTTGTTCCTGTGATGTATCTAATCGATCCTTACTCATCTATCATGTTATTTGGCGTTTCGATGGACTCCAGTAACTCTGATGTGAGATACGGCGTTTTCGGACGCAGCAGAAGCTGGAAATAGTTTTAAACGAAACAACACGCATTAGCGTTGTTCCTGTTATGTATCTAATCGATCCTTACTCATCTATCATGTTATTTGACGTTTGGATGGACTCCAGTATCTCTGATGTGAGATACGAAATTTTCGGACGCAGCAGAAGCTGGAAATAGTTTTAAACGAAACAACACGCATTAGCGTTGTTCCTGTGATGTATCTAAACGATCCTTACTTACCTAACATGTTATTTGAAGTTTGAATGGACTCCAGTAACTCTGATGTGAGATACAAAGTTCTCCGACGCAGCAGAAACTGGAAATAGTTTTGAACGAAACAACACGTATTCGTCTTGTTCCTGTGATGTATCAAATCGATCCTTACTTATCTATCATGTTATTTGACGTTTGGATGGACTCCAGTAACTCTGATGTGAGATACGAAATTTTCGGACGCAGCAGAAGCTGGAAATAGTTTTAAATGAAACAACACGCATTAGCGTTGTTCCTGTGATGTATCTATTCGATCCTTACTTATCTATCATGTTATTTGACGTTTGAATGGACTCCAGTAACTCTGATGTGAGATACAAAGTTCTCCGACGCAGCAGAAACTGGAAATAGTTTTGAACGAAACAACACGTATTCGTCTTGTTCCTGTGATGTATCTAATCGATCCTTACTTATCTATCATGTTATTTGGCGTTTCGATGGACTCCAGTAACTCTGATGTGAGATACGACGTTTTCGGACGCAGCAGAAGCTGGAAATAGTTTTAAACGAAACAACACGCATTAGCGTTGTTCCTGTTATGTATCTAATTGATCCTTACTCATCTATCACGTTATTTGACGTTTGAATGGACTCCAGTAACTTTGATGTGAGATACGAAGTTCTCGGACGCAGCTGAAGCTGGAAATAGTTTTAAACGAAACAACACGTATTAGCGTTGTTCCTGTGATGTATCTAATCGATCCTTACTCATCTATCATGTTATTTGAGGTTTGAATGGACTCCAGTAACTCTGATGTGAGATACAAAGTTCTCGGACGCAGCAGAAACTGGAAATAGTTTTGAACGAAACAACACGTATTCGTCTTGTTCCTGTGATGTATCTAATCGATCCTTATTTATCTATCATGTTATTTGACGTTTGGATGGACTCCAGTAACTCTGATGTGAGATACGAAATTTTCGGACGCAGCAGAAGCTGGAAATAGTTTTAAATGAAACAACACGCATTAGCGTTGTTCCTGTGATGTATCTAATCGATCCTTACTCATCTATCATGTTATTTGACGTTTGGATGGACTCCAGTAACTCTGAAGTGAGATACGAAGTTCTCGGACGCAGCTGAAGCTGGAAATAGTTTTAAACGAAACAACACGCATTAGCGTTGTTCCTGTGATGTATCTAATCGATCCTTACTCATCTATCATGTTATTTGACGTTTGGATGACCTCCAGTAACTCTGATGTGAGATACGAAATTATCGGACGCAGCAGAAGCTGGAAATAGTTTTAAATGAAACAACACGCATTAGCGTTGTTCCTGTGATGCATCTAATCGATCCTTACTCATCTATCATGTTATTTGGCGTTTCGATGGACTCCAGTAACTCTGATGTGAGATACGACGTTTTCGGACGCAGCAGAAGCTGGAAATAGTTTTAAACGAAACAACACGCATTAGCGTTGTTCCTGTTATGTATCTAATCGATCCTTACTCATCTATCATGTTATTTGACGTTTGGATGGACTCCAGTATCTCTGATGTGAGATACGAAATTTTTATACGCAGCAGAAGCTGGAAATAGTTTTAAACGAAACAACACGCATTAGCGTTGTTCCTGTGATGTATCTAAACGATCCTTACTTATCTAACATGTTATTTGACGTTTGGATGGACTCCAGTAAGTCTGATGTGAGATACAAAGTTTTTGGACGCAGCAGGAGCTGGAAATAGTTTTAAACGAAACAACACGTATTAGCGTTGTTCCTGTGATATATCTAATCGATCCTTACTTATCTAACATGTTATTTGATGTTTGGATGGACTCCAGTAACTTTGATGTGAGATACGACGTTTTCGGACGCAGCAGATGCTGGAAATAGTTTTAAACGAAACAACACGTATTAGCGTTGTTCCTGTGATGTATCTAATCGATCCTTACTCATCTATCATGTTATTTGACGTTTGAATGGACTCCAGTATCTCTGATGTGAGATACGAAATTTTCGGATGCAGCAGAAGCTGGAAATAGTTTTAAACGAAACAACACGCATTAGCGTTGTTCCTGTGATGTATCTAAACGATCCTTACTTATCTAACATGTTATTTGACGTTTGGATGGACTCCAGTAAGTCTGATGTGAGATACAAAGTTTTTGGACGCAGCAGGAGCTGGAAATAGTTTTAAACGAAACAACACGCATTAGCGTTGTTCCTGTGATGTATCTAATCGATCCTTACTCATCTATCATGTTATTTGACGTTTGGATGGACTCCAGTAACTTTGATGTGAGATACGACGTTTTCGGACGCAGCAGATGCTGGAAATAGTTTTAAACGAAACAACACGTATTAGCGTTGTTCCTGTGATGTATCTAATCGATCCTTACTCATCTATCATGTTATTTGGCGTTTCGATGGACTCCAGTAGCTCTGATGTGAGATACGACGTTTTCGGACGCAGCAGAAGCTGGAAATAGTTTTAAATGAAACAACACGCATTAGCGTTGTTCCTGTGATTTATCTAATCGATCCTTACTCATCTATCATGTTATTTGACGTTTCGATGGACTCTAGTAACTCTGATGTGAGATACGAAGTTTTTGGACGCAGCAGGAGCTGGAAATAGTTTTAAACGAAACAACACGTATTAGCGTTGTTCCTGTGATGTATCTAATCGATCCTTACTCATCTATCATGTTATTTGACGTTTGGATAGACTCCAGTATCTCTGATGTGAGATACGAAATTTTCGGACGCAGCAGAAGCTGGAAATAGTTTTAAACGAAACAACACGTATTAGCGTTGTTCCTGTGATGTATCTAAACGATCCTTACTTATCTAACATGTTATTTGACGTTTGGATGGACTCCAGTAAGTCTGATGTGAGATACAAAGTTTTTGGACGCAGCAGGAGCTAGAAATAATTTTAATCGAAACAACACGCATTAGCGTTGTTCCTGTGATGTATCTAATCGATCCTTACTCATCTATCATGTTATTTGACGTTTGGATGACCTCCAGTAACTCTGATGTGAGATACGAAATTATCGGACGCAGCAGAAGCTGGAAATAGTTTTAAATGAAACAACACGCATTAGCGTTGTTCCTGTGATGTATCTAATCGATCCTTACTCATCTATCATGTTATTTGACGTTTCGATGGACTCTAGTAACTCTGATGTGAGATACGAAGTTTTTGGACGCAGCAGGAGCTAGAAATAGTTTTAATCGAAACAACACGTATTAGCGTTGTTCCTGTGCTGTATCTAATCGATCCTTACTTATCTATCATGTTATTTGGCGTTTCGATGGACTCCAGTAACTCTGATGTGAGATACGACGTTTTCGGACGCAGCAGAAGCTGGAAATAGTTTTAAACGAAACAACACGTATTAGCGTTGTTCCTGTTATGTATCTAATCGATCCTTACTCATCTATCATGTTATTTGACGTTTCGATGGACTCTAGTAACTCTGATGTGAGATACGAAGTTTTTGGACGCAGCAGGAGCTGGAAATAGTTTTAAACGAAACAACACGTATTAGCGTTGTTCCTGTGATGTATCTATTCGATCCTTACTTATCTAACATGTTATTTGATGTTTGGATGGACTCCAGTAACTTTGATGTGAGATACGAAGTTCTCGGACGCAGCTGAAGCTGGAAATAGTTTTAAATGAAACAACACGTATTAGCGTTGTTCCTGTGATGTATCTAATCGATCCTTACTCATCTATCATGTTATTTGGCGTTTCGATGGACTCCAGTAGCTCTGATGTGAGATACGACCTTTTCGGACGCAGCAGAAGCTGGAAATAGTTTTAAATGAAACAGCACGCATTAGCGTTGTTCCTGTGATGTATCTAATCGATCCTTACTCATCTATCATGTTATTTGACGTTTCGATGGACTCTAGTAACTCTGATGTGAGATACGAAGTTTTTGGACGCAGCAGGAGCTGGAAATAGTTTTAAACGAAACAACACGTATTAGCGTTGTTCCTGTGATGTATCTAATCGATCCTTACTTATCTAACATGTTATTTGACGTTTGGATGGACTCCAGTAACTTTGATGTGAGATACGACGTTTTCGGACGCAGCAGATGCTGGAAATAGTTTTAAACGAAACAACACGCATTAGCGTTGTTCCTGTGATGTATCTAATCGATCCTTACTCATCTATCATGTTATTTGACGTTTGGATGACCTCCAGTAACTCTGATGTGAGATACGAAATTATCGGACGCAGCAGAAGCTGGAAATAGTTTTAAATGAAACAACACGCATTAGCGTTGTTCCTGTGATGTATCTAATCGATCCTTACTCATCTATCATGTTATTTGACGTTTCGATGGACTCTAGTAACTCTGATGTGAGATACGAAGTTTTTGGACGCAGCAGGAGCTAGAAATAGTTTTAATCGAAACAACACGTATTAGCGTTGTTCCTGTGCTGTATCTAATCGATCCTTACTTATCTATCATGTTATTTGGCGTTTCGATGGACTCCAGTAACTCTGATGTGAGATACGACGTTTTCGGACGCAGCAGAAGCTGGAAATAGTTTTAAACGAAACAACACGCATCAGCGTTGTTCCTGTTATGTATCTAATCGATCCTTACTCATCTATCATGTTATTTGACGTTTGGATGGACTCCAGTATCTCTGATGTGAGATACGAAATTTTCGGACGCAGCAGAAGCTGGAAATAGTTTTAAACGAAACAACACGCATTAGCGTTGTTCCTGTGATGTATCTAAACGATCCTTACTTACCTAACATGTTATTTGACGTTTGAATGGACTCCAGTAACTCTGATGTGAGATACAAAGTTCTCCGACGCAGCAGAAACTGGAAATAGTTTTGAACGAAACAACACGTATTCGTCTTGTTCCTGTGATGTATCTAATCGATACTTACTTATCTATCATGTTATTTGACGTTTGGATGGACTCCAGTAACTCTGATGTGAGATACGAAATTTTCGGACGCAGCAGAAGCTGGAAATAGTTTTAAATGAAACAACACGCATTAGCGTTGTTCCTGTGATGTATCTAATCGATCCTTACTCATCTATCATGTTATTTGACGTTTGAATGGACTCCAGTAACTCTGATGTGAGATACAAAGTTCTCCGACGCAGCAGAAACTGGAAATAGTTTTGAACGAAACAACACGTATTCGTCTTGTTCCTGTGATGTATCTAATCGATCCTTACTTATCTATCATGTTATTTGGCGTTTCGATGGACTCCAGTAACTCTGATGTGAGATACGACGTTTTCGGACGCAGCAGAAGCTGGAAATAGTTTTAAACGAAACAACAGGCATTAGCGTTGTTCCTGTTATGTATCTAATTGATCCTTACTCATCTAACATGTTATTTGGCGTTTCGATGGACTCCAGTAACTTTGATGTGAGATACGAAGTTCTCGAACGCAGCTGATGCTGGAAATAGTTTTAAACGAAACAACACGTATTAGCGTTGTTCCTGTGATGTATCTAATCGATCCTTACTTATCTAACATGTTATTTGACGTTTGGATGGACTCCAGTAAGTCTGATGTGAGATACAAAGTTTTTGGACGCAGCAGGAGCTGGAAATAGTTTTAAACGAAACAACACGTATTAGCGTTGTTCCTGTGATATATCTAATCGATCCTTACTTATCTAACATGTTATTTGATGTTTGGATGGACTCCAGTAACTTTGATTTGATATACGACGTTTTCGGACGCAGCAGATGCTGGAAATAGTTTTAAACGAAACAACACGTATTAGCGTTGTTCCTGTGATGTATCTAATCGATCCTTACTCATCTATCATGTTATTTGACGTTTGAATGGACTCCAGTATCTCTGATGTGAGATACGAAATTTTCGGATGCAGCAGAAGCTGGAAATAGTTTTAAAAGAAACAACACGCATTAGCGTTGTTCCTGTGATGTATCTAAACGATCCTTACTTATCTAACATGTTATTTGACGTTTGGATGGACTCCAGTAAGTCTGATGTGAGATACAAAGTTTTTGGACGCAGCAGGAGCTGGAAATAGTTTTAAACGAAACAACACGTATTAGCGTTGTTCCTGTTATGTATCTAATCGATCCTTACTCATCTATCATGTTATTTGACGTTTCGATGGACTCTAGTAACTCTGATGTGAGATACGAAGTTTTTGGACGCAGCAGGAGCTGGAAATAGTTTTAAACGAAACAACACGTATTAGCGTTGTTCCTGTGATGTATCTATTCGATCCTTACTTATCTAACATGTTATTTGATGTTTGGATGGACTCCAGTAACTTTGATGTGAGATACGAAGTTCTCGGACGCAGCTGAAGCTGGAAATAGTTTTAAATGAAACAACACGTATTAGCGTTGTTCCTGTGATGTATCTAATCGATCCTTACTCATCTATCATGTTATTTGGCGTTTCGATGGACTCCAGTAACTCTGATGTGAGATACGGCGTTTTCGGACGCAGCAGAAGCTGGAAATAGTTTTAAACGAAACAACACGCATTAGCGTTGTTCCTGTTATGTATCTAATCGATCCTTACTCATCTATCATGTTATTTGACGTTTGGATGGACTCCAGTATCTCTGATGTGAGATACGAAATTTTCGGACGCAGCAGAAGCTGGAAATAGTTTTAAACGAAACAACACGCATTAGCGTTGTTCCTGTGATGTATCTAAACGATCCTTACTTACCTAACATGTTATTTGACGTTTGAATGGACTCCAGTAACTCTGATGTGAGATACAAAGTTCTCCGACGCAGCAGAAACTGGAAATAGTTTTGAACGAAACAACACGTATTCGTCTTGTTCCTGTGATGTATCTAATCGATCCTTACTTATCTATCATGTTATTTGACGTTTGGATGGACTCCAGTAACTCTGATGTGAGATACGAAATTTTCGGACGCAGCAGAAGCTGGAAATAGTTTTAAATGAAACAACACGCATTAGCGTTGTTCCTGTGATGTATCTATTCGATCCTTACTTATCTATCATGTTATTTGACGTTTGAATGGACTCCAGTAACTCTGATGTGAGATACAAAGTTCTCCGACGCAGCAGAAACTGGAAATAGTTTTGAACGAAACAACACGTATTCGTCTTGTTCCTGTGATGTATCTAATCGATCCTTACTTATCTATCATGTTATTTGGCGTTTCGATGGACTCCAGTAACTCTGATGTGAGATACGACGTTTTCGGACGCAGCAGAAGCTGGAAATAGTTTTAAACGAAACAACACGCATTAGCGTTGTTCCTGTTATGTATCTAATTGATCCTTACTCATCTAACATGTTATTTGGCGTTTCGATGGACTCCAGTAACTTTGATGTGAGATACGAAGTTCTCGGACGCAGCTGAAGCTGGAAATAGTTTTAAACGAAACAACACGTATTAGCGTTGTTCCTGTGATGTATCTAATCGATCCTTACTCATCTATCATGTTATTTGAGGTTTGAATGGACTCCAGTAACTCTGATGTGAGATACAAAGTTCTCGGACGCAGCAGAAACTGGAAATAGTTTTGAACGAAACAACACGTATTCGTCTTGTTCCTGTGATGTATCTAATCGATCCTTATTTATCTATCATGTTATTTGACGTTTGGATGGACTCCAGTAACTCTGATGTGAGATACGAAATTTTCGGACGCAGCAGAAGCTGGAAATAGTTTTAAATGAAACAACACGCATTAGCGTTGTTCCTGTGATGTATCTAATCGATCCTTACTCATCTATCATGTTATTTGACGTTTGGATGGACTCCAGTAACTCTGAAGTGAGATACGAAGTTCTCGGACGCAGCTGAAGCTGGAAATAGTTTTAAACGAAACAACACGCATTAGCGTTGTTCCTGTGATGTATCTAATCGATCCTTACTCATCTATCATGTTATTTGACGTTTGGATGACCTCCAGTAACTCTGATGTGAGATACGAAATTATCGGACGCAGCAGAAGCTGGAAATAGTTTTAAATGAAACAACACGCATTAGCGTTGTTCCTGTGATGCATCTAATCGATCCTTACTCATCTATCATGTTATTTGGCGTTTCGATGGACTCCAGTAACTCTGATGTGAGATACGACGTTTTCGGACGCAGCAGAAGCTGGAAATAGTTTTAAACGAAACAACACGCATTAGCGTTGTTCCTGTTATGTATCTAATCGATCCTTACTCATCTATCATGTTATTTGACGTTTGGATGGACTCCAGTATCTCTGATGTGAGATACGAAATTTTCATACGCAGCAGAAGCTGGAAATAGTTTTAAACGAAACAACACGCATTAGCGTTGTTCCTGTGATGTATCTAAACGATCCTTACTTATGTAACATGTTATTTGACGTTTGGATGGACTCCAGTAAGTCTGATGTGAGATACAAAGTTTTTGGACGCAGCAGGAGCTGGAAATAGTTTTAAACGAAACAACACGTATTAGCGTTGTTCCTGTGATATATCTAATCGATCCTTACTTATCTAACATGTTATTTGATGTTTGGATGGACTCCAGTAACTTTGATGTGAGATACGACGTTTTCGGACGCAGCAGATGCTGGAAATAGTTTTAAACGAAACAACACGTATTAGCGTTGTTCCTGTGATGTATCTAATCGATCCTTACTCATCTATCATGTTATTTGACGTTTGAATGGACTCCAGTATCTCTGATGTGAGATACGAAATTTTCGGATGCAGCAGAAGCTGGAAATAGTTTTAAACGAAACAACACGCATTAGCGTTGTTCCTGTGATGTATCTAAACGATCCTTACTTATCTAACATGTTATTTGACGTTTGGATGGACTCCAGTAAGTCTGATGTGAGATACAAAGTTTTTGGACGCAGCAGGAGCTGGAAATAGTTTTAAACGAAACAACACGCATTAGCGTTGTTCCTGTGATGTATCTAATCGATCCTTACTCATCTATCATGTTATTTGACGTTTGGATGGACTCCAGTAACTTTGATGTGAGATACGACGTTTTCGGACGCAGCAGATGCTGGAAATAGTTTTAAACGAAACAACACGTATTAGCGTTGTTCCTGTGATGTATCTAATCGATCCTTACTCATCTATCATGTTATTTGGCGTTTCGATGGACTCCAGTAGCTCTGATGTGAGATACGACGTTTTCGGACGCAGCAGAAGCTGGAAATAGTTTTAAATGAAACAACACGCATTAGCGTTGTTCCTGTGATTTATCTAATCGATCCTTACTCATCTATCATGTTATTTGACGTTTCGATGGACTCTAGTAACTCTGATGTGAGATACGAAGTTTTTGGACGCAGCAGGAGCTGGAAATAGTTTTAAACGAAACAACACGTATTAGCGTTGTTCCTGTGATGTATCTAATCGATCCTTACTCATCTATCATGTTATTTGACGTTTGGATAGACTCCAGTATCTCTGATGTGAGATACGAAATTTTCGGACGCAGCAGAAGCTGGAAATAGTTTTAAACGAAACAACACGTATTAGCGTTGTTCCTGTGATGTATCTAAACGATCCTTACTTATCTAACATGTTATTTGACGTTTGGATGGACTCCAGTAAGTCTGATGTGAGATACAAAGTTTTTGGACGCAGCAGGAGCTAGAAATAATTTTAATCGAAACAACACGCATTAGCGTTGTTCCTGTGATGTATCTAATCGATCCTTACTCATCTATCATGTTATTTGACGTTTGGATGACCTCCAGTAACTCTGATGTGAGATACGAAATTATCGGACGCAGCAGAAGCTGGAAATAGTTTTAAATGAAACAACACGCATTAGCGTTGTTCCTGTGATGTATCTAATCGATCCTTACTCATCTATCATGTTATTTGACGTTTCGATGGACTCTAGTAACTCTGATGTGAGATACGAAGTTTTTGGACGCAGCAGGAGCTAGAAATAGTTTTAATCGAAACAACACGTATTAGCGTTGTTCCTGTGCTGTATCTAATCGATCCTTACTTATCTATCATGTTATTTGGCGTTTCGATGGACTCCAGTAACTCTGATGTGAGATACGACGTTTTCGGACGCAGCAGAAGCTGGAAATAGTTTTAAACGAAACAACACGCATTAGCGTTGTTCCTGTTATGTATCTAATCGATCCTTACTCATCTATCATGTTATTTGACGTTTCGATGGACTCTAGTAACTCTGATGTGAGATACGAAGTTTTTGGACGCAGCAGGAGCTGGAAATAGTTTTAAACGAAACAACACGTATTAGCGTTGTTCCTGTGATGTATCTATTCGATCCTTACTTATCTAACATGTTATTTGATGTTTGGATGGACTCCAGTAACTTTGATGTGAGATACGAAGTTCTCGGACGCAGCTGAAGCTGGAAATAGTTTTAAATGAAACAACACGTATTAGCGTTGTTCCTGTGATGTATCTAATCGATCCTTACTCATCTATCATGTTATTTGGCGTTTCGATGGACTCCAGTAGCTCTGATGTGAGATACGACCTTTTCGGACGCAGCAGAAGCTGGAAATAGTTTTAAATGAAACAACACGCATTAGCGTTGTTCCTGTGATGTATCTAATCGATCCTTACTCATCTATCATGTTATTTGACGTTTCGATGGACTCTAGTAACTCTGATGTGAGATACGAAGTTTTTGGACGCAGCAGGAGCTGGAAATAGTTTTAAACGAAACAACACGTATTAGCGTTGTTCCTGTGATGTATCTAATCGATCCTTACTTATCTAACATGTTATTTGATGTTTGGATGGACTCCAGTAACTTTGATGTGAGATACGACGTTTTCGGACGCAGCAGATGCTGGAAATAGTTTTAAACGAAACAACACGCATTAGCGTTGTTCCTGTGATGTATCTAATCGATCCTTACTCATCTATCATGTTATTTGACGTTTGGATGACCTCCAGTAACTCTGATGTGAGATACGAAATTATCGGACGCAGCAGAAGCTGGAAATAGTTTTAAATGAAACAACACGCATTAGCGTTGTTCCTGTGATGTATCTAATCGATCCTTACTCATCTATCATGTTATTTGACGTTTCGATGGACTCTAGTAACTCTGATGTGAGATACGAAGTTTTTGGACGCAGCAGGAGCTAGAAATAGTTTTAATCGAAACAACACGTATTAGCGTTGTTCCTGTGCTGTATCTAATCGATCCTTACTTATCTATCATGTTATTTGGCGTTTCGATGGACTCCAGTAACTCTGATGTGAGATACGACGTTTTCGGACGCAGCAGAAGCTGGAAATAGTTTTAAACGAAACAACACGCATTAGCGTTGTTCCTGTTATGTATCTAATCGATCCTTACTCATCTATCATGTTATTTGACGTTTGGATGGACTCCAGTATCTCTGATGTGAGATACGAAATTTTCGGACGCAGCAGAAGCTGGAAATAGTTTTAAACGAAACAACACGCATTAGCGTTGTTCCTGTGATGTATCTAAACGATCCTTACTTACCTAACATGTTATTTGACGTTTGAATGGACTCCAGTAACTCTGATGTGAGATACAAAGTTCTCCGACGCAGCAGAAACTGGAAATAGTTTTGAACGAAACAACACGTATTCGTCTTGTTCCTGTGATGTATCTAATCGATCCTTACTTATCTATCATGTTATTTGACGTTTGGATGGACTCCAGTAACTCTGATGTGAGATACGAAATTTTCGGACGCAGCAGAAGCTGGAAATAGTTTTAAATGAAACAACACGCATTAGCGTTGTTCCTGTGATGTATCTATTCGATCCTTACTTATCTATCATGTTATTTGACGTTTGAATGGACTCCAGTAACTCTGATGTGAGATACAAAGTTCTCCGACGCAGCAGAAACTGGAAATAGTTTTGAACGAAACAACACGTATTCGTCTTGTTCCTGTGATGTATCTAATCGATCCTTACTTATCTATCATGTTATTTGGCGTTTCGATGGACTCCAGTAACTCTGATGTGAGATACGACGTTTTCGGACGCAGCAGAAGCTGGAAATAGTTTTAAACGAAACAACACGCATTAGCGTTGTTCCTGTTATGTATCTAATTGATCCTTACTCATCTAACATGTTATTTGGCGTTTCGATGGACTCCAGTAACTTTGATGTGAGATACGAAGTTCTCGGACGCAGCTGAAGCTGGAAATAGTTTTAAACGAAACAACACGTATTAGCGTTGTTCCTGTGATGTATCTAATCGATCCTTACTCATCTATCATGTTATTTGAGGTTTGAATGGACTCCAGTAACTCTGATGTGAGATACAAAGTTCTCGGACGCAGCAGAAACTGGAAATAGTTTTGAACGAAACAACACGTATTCGTCTTGTTCCTGTGATGTATCTAATCGATCCTTATTTATCTATCATGTTATTTGACGTTTGGATGGACTCCAGTAACTCTGATGTGAGATACGAAATTTTCGGACGCAGCAGAAGCTGGAAATAGTTTTAAATGAAACAACACGCATTAGCGTTGTTCCTGTGATGTATCTAATCGATCCTTACTCATCTATCATGTTATTTGACGTTTGGATGGACTCCAGTAACTCTGAAGTGAGATACGAAGTTCTCGGACGCAGCTGAAGCTGGAAATAGTTTTAAACGAAACAACACGCATTAGCGTTGTTCCTGTGATGTATCTAATCGATCCTTACTAATCTATCATGTTATTTGACGTTTGGATGACCTCCAGTAACTCTGATGTGAGATACGAAATTATCGGACGCAGCAGAAGCTGGAAATAGTTTTAAATGAAACAACACGCATTAGCGTTGTTCCTGTGATGCATCTAATCGATCCTTACTCATCTATCATGTTATTTGGCGTTTCGATGGACTCCAGTAACTCTGATGTGAGATACGACGTTTTCGGACGCAGCAGAAGCTGGAAATAGTTTTAAACGAAACAACACGCATTAGCGTTGTTCCTGTTATGTATCTAATCGATCCTTACTCATCTATCATGTTATTTGACGTTTGGATGGACTCCAGTATCTCTGATGTGAGATACGAAATTTTCATACGCAGCAGAAGCTGGAAATAGTTTTAAACGAAACAACACGCATTAGCGTTGTTCCTGTGATGTATCTAAACGATCCTTACTTATCTAACATGTTATTTGACGTTTGGATGGACTCCAGTAAGTCTGATGTGAGATACAAAGTTTTTGGACGCAGCAGGAGCTGGAAATAGTTTTAAACGAAACAACACGTATTAGCGTTGTTCCTGTGATATATCTAATCGATCCTTACTTATCTAACATGTTATTTGATGTTTGGATGGACTCCAGTAACTTTGATGTGAGATACGACGTTTTCGGACGCAGCAGATGCTGGAAATAGTTTTAAACGAAACAACACGTATTAGCGTTGTTCCTGTGATGTATCTAATCGATCCTTACTCATCTATCATGTTATTTGACGTTTGAATGGACTCCAGTATCTCTGATGTGAGATACGAAATTTTCGGATGCAGCAGAAGCTGGAAATAGTTTTAAACGAAACAACACGCATTAGCGTTGTTCCTGTGATGTATCTAAACGATCCTTACTTATCTAACATGTTATTTGACGTTTGGATGGACTCCAGTAAGTCTGATGTGAGATACAAAGTTTTGGACGCAGCAGGAGCTGGAAATAGTTTTAAACGAAACAACACGCATTAGCGTTGTTCCTGTGATGTATCTAATCGATCCTTACTCATCTATCATGTTATTTGACGTTTGGATGGACTCCAGTAACTTTGATGTGAGATACGACGTTTTCGGACGCAGCAGATGCTGGAAATAGTTTTAAACGAAACAACACGTATTAGCGTTGTTCCTGTGATGTATCTAATCGATCCTTACTCATCTATCATGTTATTTGGCGTTTCGATGGACTCCAGTAGCTCTGATGTGAGATACGACGTTTTCGGACGCAGCAGAAGCTGGAAATAGTTTTAAATGAAACAACACGCATTAGCGTTGTTCCTGTGATTTATCTAATCGATCCTTACTCATCTATCATGTTATTTGACGTTTCGATGGACTCTAGTAACTCTGATGTGAGATACGAAGTTTTTGGACGCAGCAGGAGCTGGAAATAGTTTTAAACGAAACAACACGTATTAGCGTTGTTCCTGTGATGTATCTAATCGATCCTTACTCATCTATCATGTTATTTGACGTTTGGATAGACTCCAGTATCTCTGATGTGAGATACGAAATTTTCGGACGCAGCAGAAGCTGGAAATAGTTTTAAACGAAACAACACGTATTAGCGTTGTTCCTGTGATGTATCTAAACGATCCTTACTTATCTAACATGTTATTTGACGTTTGGATGGACTCCAGTAAGTCTGATGTGAGATACAAAGTTTTTGGACGCAGCAGGAGCTAGAAATAATTTTAATCGAAACAACACGCATTAGCGTTGTTCCTGTGATGTATCTAATCGATCCTTACTCATCTATCATGTTATGTGACGTTTGGATGACCTCCAGTAACTCTGATGTGAGATACGAAATTATCGGACGCAGCAGAAGCTGGAAATAGTTTTAAATGAAACAACACGCATTAGCGTTGTTCCTGTGATGTATCTAATCGATCCTTACTCATCTATCATGTTATTTGACGTTTCGATGGACTCTAGTAACTCTGATGTGAGATACGAAGTTTTTGGACGCAGCAGGAGCTAGAAATAGTTTTAATCGAAACAACACGTATTAGCGTTGTTCCTGTGCTGTATCTAATCGATCCTTACTTATCTATCATGTTATTTGGCGTTTCGATGGACTCCAGTAACTCTGATGTGAGATACGACGTTTTCGGACGCAGCAGAAGCTGGAAATAGTTTTAAACGAAACAACACGCATTAGCGTTGTTCCTGTTATGTATCTAATCGATCCTTACTCATCTATCATGTTATTTGACGTTTCGATGGACTCTAGTAACTCTGATGTGAGATACGAAGTTTTTGGACGCAGCAGGAGCTGGAAATAGTTTTAAACGAAACAACACGTATTAGCGTTGTTCCTGTGATGTATCTATTCGATCCTTACTTATCTAACATGTTATTTGATGTTTGGATGGACTCCAGTAACTTTGATGTGAGATACGAAGTTCTCGGACGCAGCTGAAGCTGGAAATAGTTTTAAATGAAACAACACGTATTAGCGTTGTTCCTGTGATGTATCTAATCGATCCTTACTCATCTATCATGTTATTTGGCGTTTCGATGGACTCCAGTAACTCTGAAGTGAGATACGAAGTTCTCGGACGCAGCTGAAGCTGGAAATAGTTTTAAACGAAACAACACGCATTGGCGTTATTCCTGTGATGTATCTAATCGATCCTTACTCATCTATCATGTTATTTGACGTTTCGATGGACTCTAGTAACTCTGATGTGAGATACGAAGTTTTTGGACGCAGCAGGAGCTGGAAATAGTTTTAAACGAAACAACACGTATTAGCGTTGTTCCTGTGATGTATCTAATCGATCCTTACTTATCTAACATGTTATTTGATGTTTGGATGGACTCCAGTAACTTTGATATGAGATACGACGTTTTCGGACGCAGCAGATGCTGGAAATAGTTTTAAACGAAACAACACGCATTAGCGTTGTTCCTGTGATGTATCTAATCGATCCTTACTCATCTATCATGTTATTTGACGTTTGGATGACCTCCAGTAACTCTGATGTGAGATACGAAATTATCGGACGCAGCAGAAGCTGGAAATAGTTTTAAATGAAACAACACGCATTAGCGTTGTTCCTGTGATGTATCTAATCGATCCTTACTCATCTATCATGTTATTTGACGTTTCGATGGACTCTAGTAACTCTGATGTGAGATACGACCTTTTCGGACGCAGCAGAAGCTGGAAATAGTTTTAAATGAAACAACACGCATTAGCGTTGTTCCTGTGATGTATCTAATCGATCCTTACTCATCTATCATGTTATTTGACGTTTCGATGGACTCTAGTAACTCTGATGTGAGATACGAAGTTTTTGGACGCAGCAGGAGCTGGAAATAGTTTTAAACGAAACAACACGTATTAGCGTTGTTCCTGTGATGTATCTAATCGATCCTTACTTATCTAACATGTTATTTGATGTTTGGATGGACTCCAGTAACTTTGATGTGAGATACGACGTTTTCGGACGCAGCAGATGCTGGAAATAGTTTTAAACGAAACAACACGCATTAGCGTTGTTCCTGTGATGTATCTAATCGATCCTTACTCATCTATCATGTTATTTGACGTTTGGATGACCTCCAGTAACTCTGATGTGAGATACGAAATTATCGGACGCAGCAGAAGCTGGAAATAGTTTTAAATGAAACAACACGCATTAGCGTTGTTCCTGTGATGTATCTAATCGATCCTTACTCATCTATCATGTTATTTGAGGTTTCGATGGACTCTAGTAACTCTGATGTGAGATACGAAGTTTTTGGACGCAGCAGGAGCTAGAAATAGTTTTAATCGAAACAACACGTATTAGCGTTGTTCCTGTGCTGTATCTAATCGATCCTTACTTATCTATCATGTTATTTGGCGTTTCGATGGACTCCAGTAACTCTGATGTGAGATACGACGTTTTCGGACGCAGCAGAAGCTGGAAATAGTTTTAAACGAAACAACACGCATTAGCGTTGTTCCTGTTATGTATCTAATCGATCCTTACTCATCTATCATGTTATTTGACGTTTGGATGGACTCCAGTATCTCTGATGTGAGATACGAAATTTTCGGACGCAGCAGAAGCTGGAAATAGTTTTAAACGAAACAACACGCATTAGCGTTGTTCCTGTGATGTATCTAAACGATCCTTACTTACCTAACATGTTATTTGACGTTTGAATGGACTCCAGTAACTCTGATGTGAGATACAAAGTTCTCCGACGCAGCAGAAACTGGAAATAGTTTTGAACGAAACAACACGTATTCGTCTTGTTCCTGTGATGTATCTAATCGATCCTTACTTATCTATCATGTTATTTGACGTTTGGATGGACTCCAGTAACTCTGATGTGAGATACGAAATTTTCGGACGCAGCAGAAGCTGGAAATAGTTTTAAATGAAACAACACGCATTAGCGTTGTTCCTGTGATGTATCTAATCGATCCTTACTCATCTATCATGTTATTTGACGTTTGAATGGACTCCAGTAACTCTGATGTGAGATACAAAGTTCTCCGACGCAGCAGAAACTGGAAATAGTTTTGAACGAAACAACACGTATTCGTCTTGTTCCTGTGATGTATCTAATCGATCCTTACTTATCTATCATGTTATTTGGCGTTTCGATGGACTCCAGTAACTCTGATGTGAGATACGACGTTTTCGGACGCAGCAGAAGCTGGAAATAGTTTTAAACGAAACAACACGCATTAGCGTTGTTCCTGTTATGTATCTAATTGATCCTTACTCATCTAACATGTTATTTGGCGTTTCGATGGACTCCAGTAACTTTGATGTGAGATACGAAGTTCTCGGACGCAGCTGAAGCTGGAAATAGTTTTAAACGAAACAACACGTATTAGCGTTGTTCCTGTGATGTATCTAATCGATCCTTACTCATCTATCATGTTATTTGAGGTTTGAATGGACTCCAGTAACTCTGATGTGAGATACAAAGTTCTCGGACGCAGCAGAAACTGGAAATAGTTTTGAACGAAACAACACGTATTCGTCTTGTTCCTGTGATGTATCTAATCGATCCTTATTTATCTATCATGTTATTTGACGTTTGGATGGACTCCAGTAACTCTGATGTGAGATACGAAATTTTCGGACGCAGCAGAAGCTGGAAATAGTTTTAAATGAAACAACACGCATTAGCGTTGTTCCTGTGATGTATCTAATCGATCCTTACTCATCTATCATGTTATTTGACGTTTGGATGGACTCCAGTAACTCTGAAGTGAGATACGAAGTTCTCGGACGCAGCTGAAGCTGGAAATAGTTTTAAACGAAACAACACGCATTAGCGTTGTTCCTGTGATGTATCTAATCGATCCTTACTCATCTATCATGTTATTTGACGTTTGGATGACCTCCAGTAACTCTGATGTGAGATACGAAATTATCGGACGCAGCAGAAGCTGGAAATAGTTTTAAATGAAACAACACGCATTAGCGTTGTTCCTGTGATGCATCTAATCGATCCTTACTCATCTATCATGTTATTTGGCGTTTCGATGGACTCCAGTAACTCTGATGTGAGATACGACGTTTTCGGACGCAGCAGAAGCTGGAAATAGTTTTAAACGAAACAACACGCATTAGCGTTGTTCCTGTTATGTATCTAATCAATCCTTACTCATCTATCATGTTATTTGACGTTTGGATGGACTCCAGTATCTCTGATGTGAGATACGAAATTTTCATACGCAGCAGAAGCTGGAAATAGTTTTAAACGAAACAACACGCATTAGCGTTGTTCCTGTGATGTATCTAAACGATCCTTACTTATCTAACATGTTATTTGACGTTTGGATGGACTCCAGTAAGTCTGATGTGAGATACAAAGTTTTTGGACGCAGCAGGAGCTGGAAATAGTTTTAAACGAAACAACACGTATTAGCGTTGTTCCTGTGATATATCTAATCGATCCTTACTTATCTAACATGTTATTTGATGTTTGGATGGACTCCAGTAACTTTGATGTGAGATACGACGTTTTCGGACGCAGCAGATGCTGGAAATAGTTTTAAACGAAACAACACGTATTAGCGTTGTTCCTGTGATGTATCTAATCGATCCTTACTCATCTATCATGTTATTTGACGTTTGAATGGACTCCAGTATCTCTGATGTGAGATACGAAATTTTCGGATGCAGCAGAAGCTGGAAATAGTTTTAAACGAAACAACACGCATTAGCGTTGTTCCTGTGATGTATCTAAACGATCCTTACTTATCTAACATGTTATTTGACGTTTGGATGGACTCCAGTAAGTCTGATGTGAGATACAAAGTTTTTGGACGCAGCAGGAGCTGGAAATAGTTTTAAACGAAACAACACGCATTAGCGTTGTTCCTGTGATGTATCTAATCGATCCTTACTCATCTATCATGTTATTTGACGTTTGGATGGACTCCAGTAACTTTGATGTGAGATACGACGTTTTCGGACGCAGCAGATGCTGGAAATAGTTTTAAACGAAACAACACGTATTAGCGTTGTTCCTGTGATGTATCTAATCGATCCTTACTCATCTATCATGTTATTTGAGGTTTGAATGGACTCCAGTAACTCTGATGTGAGATACAAAGTTCTCGGACGCAGCAGAAACTGGAAATAGTTTTGAACGAAACAACACGTATTCGTCTTGTTCCTGTGATGTATCTAATCGATCCTTATTTATCTATCATGTTATTTGACGTTTGGATGGACTCCAGTAACTCTGATGTGAGATACGAAATTTTCGGACGCAGCAGAAGCTGGAAATAGTTTTAAATGAAACAACACGCATTAGCGTTGTTCCTGTGATGTATCTAATCGATCCTTACTCATCTATCATGTTATTTGACGTTTGGATGGACTCCAGTAACTCTGAAGTGAGATACGAAGTTCTCGGACGCAGCTGAAGCTGGAAATAGTTTTAAACGAAACAACACGCATTAGCGTTGTTCCTGTGATGTATCTAATCGATCCTTACTCATCTATCATGTTATTTGACGTTTGGATGACCTCCAGTAACTCTGATGTGAGATACGAAATTATCGGACGCAGCAGAAGCTGGAAATAGTTTTAAATGAAACAACACGCATTAGCGTTGTTCCTGTGATGCATCTAATCGATCCTTACTCATCTATCATGTTATTTGGCGTTTCGATGGACTCCAGTAACTCTGATGTGAGATACGACGTTTTCGGACACAGCAGAAGCTGGAAATAGTTTTAAACGAAACAACACGCATTAGCGTTGTTCCTGTTATGTATCTAATCGATCCTTACTCATCTATCATGTTATTTGACGTTTGGATGGACTCCAGTATCTCTGATGTGAGATACGAAATTTTCATACGCAGCAGAAGCTGGAAATAGTTTTAAACGAAACAACACGCATTAGCGTTGTTCCTGTGATGTATCTAAACGATCCTTACTTATCTAACATGTTATTTGACGTTTGGATGGACTCCAGTAAGTCTGATGTGAGATACAAAGTTTTTGGACGCAGCAGGAGCTGGAAATAGTTTTAAACGAAACAACACGTATTAGCGTTGTTCCTGTGATATATCTAATCGATCCTTACTTATCTAACATGTTATTTGATGTTTGGATGGACTCCAGTAACTTTGATTTGAGATACGACGTTTTCGGACGCAGCAGATGCTGGAAATAGTTTTAAACGAAACAACACGTATTAGCGTTGTTCCTGTGATGTATCTAATCGATCCTTACTCATCTATCATGTTATTTGACGTTTGAATGGACTCCAGTATCTCTGATGTGAGATACGAAATTTTCGGATGCAGCAGAAGCTGGAAATAGTTTTAAACGAAACAACACGCATTAGCGTTGTTCCTGTGATGTATCTAAACGATCCTTACTTATCTAACATGTTATTTGACGTTTGGATGGACTCCAGTAAGTCTGATGTGAGACACAAAGTTTTTGGACGCAGCAGGAGCTGGAAATAGTTTTAAACGAAACAACACGCATTAGCGTTGTTCCTGTGATGTATCTAATCGATCCTTACTCATCTAACATGTTTTTTGGCGTTTCGATGGACTCCAGTAACTTTGATGTGAGATACGAAGTTCTCGGACGCAGCTGAAGCTGGAAATAGTTTTAAATGAAACAACACGTATTAGCGTTTGTTCCTGTGATGTATCTAATCGATCCTTACTCATCTATCATGTTATTTGGCGTTTCGATGGACTCCAGTAGCTATGATGTGAGATACGACGTTTTCGGACGCAGCAGAAGCTGGAAATAGTTTTAAATGAAACAACACGCATTAGCGTTGTTCCTGTGATTTATCTAATCGATCCTTACTTATCTATCATGTTATTTGACGTTTGGATAGACTCCAGTATCTCTGATGTGAGATACGAAATTTTCGGACGCAGCAGAAGCTGGAAATAGTTTTAAACGAAACAACACGTATTAGCGTTGTTCCTGTGATGTATCTAAACGATCCTTACTTATCTAACATGTTATTTGACGTTTGGATGGACTCCAGTAAGTCTGATGTGAGATACAAAGTTTTTGGACGCAGCAGGAGCTAGAAATAGTTTTAATCGAAACAACACGTATTAGCGTTGTTCCTGTGCTGTATCTAATCGATCCTTACTTATCTATCATGTTATTTGACGTTTCGATGCACTCCAGTAACTCTGATGTGAGATACGACGTTTTCGGACGCAGCAGAAGCTGGAAATAGTTTTAAATGAAACAACACGCATTAGCGTTGTTCCTGTGATGTATCTAATCGATCCTTACTCATCTATCATGTTATTTGACGTTTCGATGGACTCTAGTAACTCTGATGTGAGATACGAAGTTTATGGACGCAGCAGGAGCTAGAAATAGTTTTAATCGAAACAACACGTATTAGCGTTGTTCCTGTGCTGTATCTAATCGATCCTTACTTATCTATCATGTTATTTGGCGTTTCTATGGACTCCAGTAACTCTGATGTGAGATACGACGTTTTCGGACGCAGCAGAAGCTGGAAATAGTTTTAAACGAAACAACACGCATTAGCGTTGTTCCTGTTATGTATCTAATCGATCCTTACTCATCTAACATGTTATTTGGCGTTTCGATGGACTCCAGTAACTTTGATGTGAGATACGAAGTTCTCGGACGCAGCTGAAGCTGGAAATAGTTTTAAATGAAACAACACGTATTAGCGTTGTTCCTGTGATGTATCTAATCGATCCTTACTCATCTATCATGTTATTTGGCGTTTCGATGGACTCCAGTAGCTCTGATGTGAGATACGACGTTTTCGGACGCAGCAGAAGCTGGAAATAGTTTTAAATGAAACAACACGCATTAGCGTTGTTCCTGTGATTTATCTAATCGATCCTTACTCATCTATCATGTTATTTGACGTTTCGATGGACTCTAGTAACTCTGATGTGAGATACGAAGTTTTTGGACGCAGCAGGAGCTGGAAATAGTTTTAAACGAAACAACACGTATTAGCGTTGTTCCTGTGATGTATCTAATCGATCCTTACTCATCTATCATGTTATTTGACGTTTGGATAGACTCCAGTATCTCTGATGTGAGATACGAAATTTTCGGACGCAGCAGAAGCTGGAAATAGTTTTAAACGAAACAACACGTATTAGCGTTGTTCCTGTGATGTATCTAAACGATCCTTACTTATCTAACATGTTATTTGACGTTTGGATGGACTCCAGTAAGTCTGATGTGAGATACAAAGTTTTTGGACGCAGCAGGAGCTAGAAATAGTTTTAATCGAAACAACACGCATTAGCGTTGTTCCTGTGATGTATCTAATCGATCCTTACTCATCTATCATGTTATTTGACGTTTGGATGACCTCCAGTAACTCTGATGTGAGATACGAAATTATCGGACGCAGCAGAAGCTGGAAATAGTTTTAAATGAAACAACACGCATTAGCGTTGTTCCTGTGATGTATCTAATCGATCCTTACTCATCTATCATGTTATTTGACGTTTCGATGGACCCTAGTAACTCTGATGTGAGATACGAAGTTTTTGGACGCAGCAGGAGCTAGAAATAGTTTTAATCGAAACAACACGTATTAGCGTTGTTCCTGTGCTGTATCTAATCGATCCTTACTTATCTATCATGTTATTTGGCGTTTCGATGGACTCCAGTAACTCTGATGTGAGATACGACGTTTTCGGACGCAGCAGAAGCTGGAAATAGTTTTAAACGAAACAACACGCATTAGCGTTGTTCCTGTTATGTATCTAATCGATCCTTACTCATCTATCATGTTATTTGACGTTTCGATGGACTCTAGTAACTCTGATGTGAGATACGAAGTTTTTGGACGCAGCAGGAGCTGGAAATAGTTTTAAACGAAACAACACGTATTAGCGTTGTTCCTGTGATGTATCTATTCGATCCTTACTTATCTAACATGTTATTTGATGTTTGGATGGACTCCAGTAACTTTGATGTGAGATACGAAGTTCTCGGACGCAGCTGAAGCTGGAAATAGTTTTAAATGAAACAACACGTATTAGCGTTGTTCCTGTGATGTATCTAATCGATCCTTACTCATCTATCATGTTATTTGGCGTTTCGATGGACTCCAGTAGCTCTGATGTGAGATACGACGTTTTCGGACGCAGCAGAAGCTGGAAATAGTTTTAAATGAAACAACACGCATTAGCGTTGTTCCTGTGATGTATCTAATCGATCCTTACTCATCTATCATGTTATTTGACGTTTCGATTGACTCTAGTAACTCTGATGTGAGATACGAAGTTTTTGGACGCAGCAGGAGCTGGAAATAGTTTTAAACGAAACAACTCGTATTAGCGTTGTTCCTGTGATGTATCTAAACGATCCTTACTCATCTATCATGTTATTTGACGTTTGGATGGACTCCAGTAACTCTGATGTGAGATACAAAGTTTTTGGACGCAGCAGAAGCTGGAAATAGTTTAGAACGAAAAAACACGTATTAGCGTTGTTCCTGTGATGTATCTAATCGATCCTTACTTAGCTACTATGTTATTTGACGTTTCGATAGACTCCAGTAACTCTAATGTGAGATACGAAATTTTCGGACGCAGCAGAAGCTGGAAATAATTTTAAACGAAACAACACGTATTAGCGTTGTTCCTGTGATGTATCTAATCGATCCTTACTCATCTATCATGTTATTTGACGTTTGGATGGACTCCAGTATCTCTGATGTGAGATATGAAATTTTCGGACGCAGCAGGAGCTAGAAATAGTTTTAAACGAAACAACACGTATTAGCGTTGTTCCTGTGATGTATCTAATCGATCCTTACTCATCTATCATGTTATTTGACGTTTGGATGGACTCCAGTATCTCTGATGTGAGATACGACGTTTTCGGACGAAGCAGAAGCTGGAAATAGTTTTAAACGAAACAACACGCATTAGCGTTTTTCCTGTGATGTATCTAAACAATCCTTACTTATCTAACATGTTATTTGACGTTTGGATGGACTCCAGTAAGTCTGATGTGAGATACAAAGTTTTTGGACGCAGCAGGAGCTGGAAATAGTTTTAAACGAAACAACACGTATTAGCGTTGTTCCTGAGCTGTATCTAATCGATCCTGACTCATTTATCATGTTATTTGGCGTTTCGATGGACTCCAGTAGCTCTGATGTGAGATACGACGTTTTCGGACGCAGCAGAAGCTGGAAATGATTTTAAACGAAACAGCACGCATTAGCGTTGTTCCTGTGATGTATCTAAACGATCCTTACTTATCTAACATGTTATTTGACGTTTGGATGGACTCCAGTAAGTCTGATGTGAGATACAAAGTTTTTGGACGCAGCAGGAGCTGGAAATAGTTTTAAACGAAACAACACGTATTACCGTTGTTCCTGTGATGTATCTAATCGATCCTTACTCATCTATCATGTTATTTGGCGTTTCGATGGACTCCAGTAACTTTGATGTGAGATACGAAGTTCTCGGACGCAGCTGAAGCTGGAAATAGTTTTAAAGGAAACAACACGTACTAGCGTTGTTCCTGTGATGTATCTAATCGATCCTTACTCATCTATCATGTTATTTGGCGTTTCGATGGACTCCAGTAGCTCTGATGTGAGATACGACGTTTTCGGACGCAGCGGAAGCTGGAAATAGTTTTAAACGAAACAACACGCATTAGCGTTGTTCCTGTGATGTATCTAATCGATACTTACTCATCTATCATGTTATTTGACGTTTCGATGGACTCCAGTAACTCTAATGTGAGAAACGAAATTTTCGGACGCAGCAGAAGCTGGAAATAGTTTTAAACGAAACAACACGCATTAGCGTTGTTCCTGTGATGTATCTAATCGATCCTTACTCATCTATCATGTTATTTGACGTTTGGATGGACTCCAGTAAGTCTGATGTGAGATACAAAGTTTTTGGACGCAGCAGGAGCTAGAAATAGTTTTAAACGAAACAACACGTATTAGCGTTATTCCTGTGCTGTATCTAATCGATCCTTACTTATCTATCATGTTATTTGACGTTTCGATGCACTCCAGTAACTCTGATGTGAGATACGACGTTTTCGGACGCCGCAGAAGCTGGAAATAGTTTTAAACGAAACAACACGTATTAGCGTTGTTCCTGTGATGTATCTAAACGATCCTTACTCATCTATCATGTTATTTGACGTTTGGATGGACTCCAGTAACTCTGATGTGAGATACAAAGTTTTTGGACGCAGCAGAAGCTGGAAATAGTTTAGAACGAAAAAACACGTATTAGCGTTGTTCCTGTGATGTATCTAATCGATCCTTACTTAGCTACTATGTTATTTGACGTTTCGATAGACTCCAGTAACTCTAATGTGAGATACGAAATTTTAGGACGCAGCAGCAGCTGGAAATAGTTTTAAACGAAACAACACATATTAGCGTTGTTCCTGTGATGTAACTAATCGATCCTTACTCACCTATCATGTTATTTGACGTTTCGATGGACTCTAGTAACTCTGATGTGAGATACGAAGTTTTTGGACGCAGCAGGAGCTAGAAATAGTTTTAAACGAAACAACACGTATTAGCGTTGTTCCTGTGATGTATCTAATCGATCCTTACTCATCTATCATGTTATTTGACGTTTGGATGGACTCCAGTATCTCTGATGTGAGATACGAAATTTTCGGACGCAGCAGAAGCTGGAAATAGTTTTAAACGAAACAACACGTATTAGCGTTGTTCCTGTGATGTATCTAATCGATCCTTACTCATCTATCATGTTATTTGGCGTTTCGATGGGCTCCAGTAGCTCTGATGTGAGATACGACGTTTTCGGACGAAGCAGAAGCTGGAAATAGTTTTAAACGAAACAACACGCATTAGCGTTGTTCCTGTGATGTATCTAAACGATCCTTACTCATCTATCATGTTATTTGACGTTTGGATGGACTCCAGTAACTCTGATGTGAGATACAAAGTTTTTGGACGCAGCAGAAGCTGGAAATAGTTTAGAACGAAAAAACACGTATTAGCGTTGTTCCTGTGATGTATCTAATCGATCCTTACTTAGCTACTATGTTATTTGACGTTTCGATAGACTCCAGTAACTCTAATGTGAGATAAGAAATTTTCGGACGCAGCAGCAGCTGGAAATAGTTTTAAACGAAACAACACGTATTGGCGTTGTACCTGTGATGTATCTAATCGATCCTTACTCATCTATCATGTTATTTGACGTTTGGATGGACTCCAGTATCTCTGATGTGAGAAACGAAATTTTCGGACGCAGCAGGAGCTAGAAATAGTTTTAAACGAAACAACACGTATTAGCGTTGTTCCTGTGATGTATCTAATCGATCCTTACTCATCTATCATGTTATTTGACGTTTGGATGGACTCCAGTAACTCTGATGTGAGATACAAAGTTCTCGGACGCAGCAGAAGCTGGAAATAGTTTTGAATGAAACAACACGTATTAGCGTTGTTCCTGTGATGTATCTAAACGGTCCTTACTTATCTAACATGTTATTTGACGTTTGGATGGACTCCAGTAAGTCTGATGTGAGATACAAAGTTTCTGGACGCAGCAGGAGCTGGAAATAGTTTTAAATGAAACAACACGCATTAGCGTTGTTCCTGTGCTGTATCTAATCGATCCTTACTTATCTATCATGTTATTTGACATTTCGATGGACTCCAGTAACTCTGATATGAGATACGACGTTCTCGGACGCAGCAGCAGCTGGAAATAGTTTTAAACGAAACAACACGTGTTAGCGTTGTTCCTGTGATGTATGTAATCGATCCTTACTTATCTATCATGTTATTTTACGTTTGGATGGACTCCAGTAACTCTGATGTGAGATACAAAGTTCTCGGACGCAGCAGAAGCTGGAAATAGTTTTGAACGAAACAAGACGTATTAGCGTTGTTCCTGTGATGTATCTAATCGATCCTTACTTATCTACTATGTTATTTGACGTTTCGATGGACTCCAGTAACTCTGATGTGAGATACGAAATTTTCGGACGCAGCAGAAGCTGGAAATAGTTTTAAACGAAACAACACTACAAATATATTCTGAAGTGACGACCTCAGTTTGCGTCCACCAGCTTCAAATGGTTCAGTGAACCCTGCCAACAGCCTCTTCGGGAAAAGTATGCTGATCGAAAAATGTGAAGACAACTCAGACATTAGTTGTCTTTCATTTGCAACGCAGATTAGTTCAGGTCAGTTCAGTTTAACCCAAAGTGTACTGATCTTAAGTGATCGATTTAATAGTAAATAAAACATGCGAAGTGCGATTGTTTCATTTAATCTCCAGAAGAAGATATTATTTTTTGCATCACTTTACAGCGAGTTAAGCACAAAAGGTTATTTGGACGAGTCATGTAATTTGACAAACAGTTGAAATAACATCCCCTCTACAAGCGAACCAACTGATCCAAAGTGATCTAGAATTTCCGAGGTGTAGTATCAGCAAGGCTGAAAGTGTTTTGGATCACGTTGGGTTAGATCATGTAACCAAATACAACAGACAAATTTTTGAATAAGTGATCCAGGGTAAAAGTGAACTGATCTGACATGCAAATAAAAGATAAGTATTGTTTTAATAAGGTCTGACTGTATCAAAAATTGCGCAAATTGAAATCAACCCGATAAGTGTGCCGTTATTTAAAATTTAAATTACACTATATTTACAAAAAAAATTAATTGCGTTTTTTAATAAATTTATTATGAAATGTGAAAATGAGAACAATTTAGTTCACGCTAGATATATGAATTTATCGTTTCCACGTGCTTTATGCAGAATTGAAGTTAACTCTAGTCCGATGAAAAATGTACGAGAAGCTTTAACGTTAATCTTTAAACGGACGCTGTGAAAAATTGAACAAATGCTCCTAGCGGAGCTATCAACTGATAATGAAACGCTGAGCGCTTGTACAATTTTTGACAAAGCCTATTTAAAAATGATGCGATAATAAAAATAAGCATTTTATGTCGGTCACAAGAAAATAACCTTAATGTATCTAAATATAAATAAAACATAGCTGAATGTGATATTTTTCTAAAAACAGTTCGGTACTTATATAATGAACGCACTTGAGGGATCGATGCGCAATCTGTACGTTGAACGTGCAACCAACTTGGAGCGCGCCGATGATTACAGATTCCTGTAATTCTGCAGGGACCTGTGATCTTTGATTGCTTGAAAGTTCGCGTTGGTCGTTTCAAGATGGCAGCACCACGACGCATTAAAAATTATTTTTATTTATCGCTATTTTAAATGTTTTACAAGTAAAGATAATACCATGATGCCCCATAAATAACAATTACTGTATTTGCGCCAAGGCATTTTCGCTTATTCAACTTTTCTCTGAGAAAACACTTGTCTTACATAATATGCCTTGAGTTTCGTTCTCTTTTGAATTAAACAGGGCAGGAATAGTTGCTTTTCTCTTTTAAAACCGCCACAGGCGATGAGCGTGTAACATAATTTAAGCGTTAAAGCTCGTTTTCTGTGCGGAATTAATGTCTCTTTACGATGGTACTTTAAGGGTCGATATCTCGGGAAAGGGGCGAGCAGCTAGAGAGGAACGGGGCATGGTTTTGAATGCGCCTCGTCGAGCTCTATACGGGTGAATTTTTTCGCGATTTTAGGAGAAAAGAAGTTTTTTCGCCCTTAAAAGTAGTAAGCCTATATACAGGATGTAATCAAATTAGTTTCACATATTAATACCGCAAGTTCCTCATCATGTAAGAGAATTAATGCTGCAACTACCAAAAGTCTAGCTCAAAAATAAAAAAAAAATACCTAGTGGAGGAGTACTGACTCTTTTGTTTGAGAACTTTTGGTCGGCCGTGCACAAAAACTACGTCATAAAATAAAATTCCAGCAAAATTCAAGATCAATTGCTTGATCGCATTTTAAAAGCTTTATGGGAACACAATAAAATAGAATCACCGACCCATTAAAGACGACAGTTCAAATTGACAACCTCTCGGTTGTGGCCCGTGTGTGCATTATAATTAAAGCAGAACATTTTAAATCTGCTTGCATTGATCAGAATTAAATCTGTTTCATTAGATAATCGACAATAATTAGATATTCTTAGACATTCTTAAACATTTTGCGCAATAAAGAAATAACAATGTCGTTTACTGACGACCAGCAAATAAAGTACACGATGAATACGAATGAATTTTTTATTTTTACAGTTTTGGGAACAGAAAACTATTAACAATTACGTGAAAATTGATTAATTTAATAAGCAACGCGATGGATATTTATAATTCTTTTCCGTTATGGAACAAGGATCAATTAGATACATCACAGGAACAACGCTAATGCGTGTTGTTTCATTTAAAACTATTTCCAGCTTCTGCTGCGGCGAGAACTTCGTATCTCACATCACAGATACTAGAGTCCATCGAAACGTCAAATAACATGATAGATGAGTAAAGATCGATTAGATACATCACAGGAACAACGTTAATACGTGTTTTTTCGTTCAAAACTTTTTTCAGCATCTGCTGCGTCCGAGAACTTATCTGGAAATAGTCTTAAACGAAACAACACGCATTAACGTTGTTCCTGTGATGTATCTAATCGATCCTTACTCATCTATCATGTTATTTAGCGTTTCGATGGACTCCAGTAACTTTGATGTGAGATACGAAGTTTTTGGACGCAGCAGGAGCTGGAAATAGTTTTAAACGAAGCAACACGTATTAGCGTTGTTCCTGTGATGTATCTAATCGATCCTTACTCATCTATCATGTTATTTGACGTTTCGATGGACTCTAGTAAGTCTGAGGTGAGATACAAAGTTTTTGGACGCAGCAGGAGCTAGAAATAGTTTCAAGCGAAACAACACGTATTAGCTTTGTTCCTGTGATGTATCTAATCGATCCTTACTCATCTATCATGTTATTTGACGTTTGGATGGACTCCAGTAACTCTGATGTGAGATACAAAGTTCTCGGACGCAGCAGAAGCTGGAAATAGTTTTAAACGAAACAACACGTATTAGCGTTGTTCCTGTGCTGTATCTAATCGATCCTTACTTATCTACTATGTTATTTGACGTTTCGATGGACTCCAGTAACTCTGATGTGAGATACGAAATTATCGGACGCAGCAGAAGCTATAAATAGTTTTAAATGAAACAACACGCATTAGCGTTGTTCCTGTGATGTATGTAATCGATCCTTACTCATCTATCATGTTATTTGACGTTTGGATGGGCTCCAGTAACTCTGAAGTGAGATACGAAGTTCTCGGACGCAGCTGAAGCTGGAAATAGTTTTAAACGAAACAACACGCATTAGCGTTGTTCCTGTGATGTATCTAATCGATCCTTACTCATCTATCATGTTATTTTACGTTTGGATGGACTCCAGTAACTCTGATGTGAGATAAAAAGTTCTGGGACGCAGCAGAAGCTGGAAATAGTTTTGAACGAAACAACACGTATTAGCGTTGTTCCTGTGATGTATCTAATCGATCCTTACTTATCGATCATGTTATTTGACGTTTGGATGGACTCCAGTAACCCTGATGTGAGATACGAAGTTCTCGGACGCAGCAGAAGCCGGAAATAGTTTTAAACGAAACAACACGCATTAGCGTTGTTCCTGTGATGTATCTAATCGATCCTTACTCATCTATCATGTTATTTGGCGTTTCGATGGACTCCAGTAACTTTGATATGAGATACGAAGTTCTCGGACGCAGCTGAAGCTAGAAATAGTTTTAAACAAAACAACACGTATTAGCGTTGTTCCTGTGATGTATCTAATCGATCCTTACTCATCTATCATGTTATTTGGCGTTTCGATGGACTCCAGTAGCTCTGATGTGAGATACGTTTTCGGACGCAGAAGAAGCTGGAAATAGTTTTAAATGAAACAACACGTATTAGCGTTGTTCCTGTGATGTATCTAATCGATCCTTACTCATCTATCATGTTATTTGGCGTTTCGATGGACTCCAGTAACTCTGATGTGAGATACGACGTTTTCGGACGCAGCAGAAGCTGGAAATAGTTTTAAATGAAACAACACGCATTAGCGTTGTTCCTGTGATGTATCTAATCGATCCTTACTCATCTATCATGTTATTTGACGTTTGAATGGACTCCAGTAACTCTCATGTGAGATACAAAGTTCTCGGACGCAGCAGAAGCTGGAAATAGTTTTGAACGAAACAACACGTATTCGTCTTGTTCCTGTGATGTATCTAATCGATCCTTACTTATCTATCATGTTATTTGACGTTTGGATGGACTCCAGTATCTCTGATGTGAGAGACGAAATTTTCGGACGCAGCAGAAGCTGGAAATAGTTTTAAACGAAACAACACGCATTACCGTTTTTTCTGTGATGTATCTAATCGATCCTTACTCATCTATCATGTTATTTGGCGTTTCGATGGACTCCAGTAACTTTGATGTGAGATACGAAGTTCTCGGACGCAGCTGAAGCTGGAAATAGTTTTAAAGGAAACAACACGTATTAGCGTTGTTCCTGTGATGTATCTAATCGATCCTTACTCATCTATCATGTTATTTGGCGTTTCGATGGACTCCAGTAGCTCTGATGTGAGATACGACGTTTTCGGACGCAGCAGAAGCTGGAAATAGTTTTAAACGAAACAACACGCATTAGCGTTGTTCCTGTGATGTATCTAATCGATCCTTACTCATCTATCATGTTATTTAGCGTTTCGATGGACTCCAGTAACTTTGATGTGAGATACGAAGTTTTTGGACGCAGCAGGAGCTGGAAATAGTTTTAAACGAAGCAACACGTATTAGCGTTGTTCGTGTGATGTATCTAATCGATCCTTACTCATCTATCATGTTATTTGACGTTTCGATGGACTCTAGTAAGTCTGAGGTGAGATACAAAGTTTTTGGACGCAGCAGGAGCTAGAAATAGTTTTAAGCGAAACAACACGTATTAGCTTTGTTCCTGTGATGTATCTAATCGATCCTTACTCATCTATCATGTTATTTGACGTTTGGATGGACTCCAGTAACTCTGATGTGAGATACAAAGTTCTCGGACGCAGCAGAAGCTGGAAATAGTTTTAAACGAAACAACACGTATTAGCGTTGTTCCTGTGCTGTATCTAATCGATCCTTACTTATCTACTATGTTATTTGACGTTTCGATGGACTCCAGTAACTCTGATGTGAGATACGAAATTATCGGACGCAGCAGAAGCTATAAATAGTTTTAAATGAAACAACACGCATTAGCGTTGTTCCTGTGATGTATGTAATCGATCCTTACTCATCTATCATGTTATTTGACGTTTGGATGGGCTCCAGTAACTCTGAAGTGAGATACGAAGTTCTCGGACGCAGCTGAAGCTGGAAATAGTTTTAAACGAAACAACACGCATTAGCGTTGTTCCTGTGATGTATCTAATCGATCCTTACTCATCTATCATGTTATTTTACGTTTGGATGGACTCCAGTAACTCTGATGTGAGATAAAAAGTTCTGGGACGCAGCAGAAGCTGGAAATAGTTTTGAACGAAACAACACGTATTAGCGTTGTTCCTGTGATGTATCTAATCGATCCTTACTTATCGATCATGTTATTTGACGTTTGGATGGACTCCAGTAACCCTGATGTGAGATACGAAGTTCTCGGACGCAGCAGAAGCCGGAAATAGTTTTAAACGAAACAACACGCATTAGCGTTGTTCCTGTGATGTATCTAATCGATCCTTACTCATCTATCATGTTATTTGGCGTTTCGATGGACTCCAGTAACTTTGATATGAGATACGAAGTTCTCGGACGCAGCTGAAGCTAGAAATAGTTTTAAACAAAACAACACGTATTAGCGTTGTTCCTGTGATGTATCTAATCGATCCTTACTCATCTATCATGTTATTTGGCGTTTCGATGGACTCCAGTAGCTCTGATGTGAGATACGTTTTCGGACGCAGAAGAAGCTGGAAATAGTTTTAAATGAAACAACACGTATTAGCGTTGTTCCTGTGATGTATCTAATCGATCCTTACTCATCTATCATGTTATTTGGCGTTTCGATGGACTCCAGTAACTCTGATGTGAGATACGACGTTTTCGGACGCAGCAGAAGCTGGAAATAGTTTTAAATGAAACAACACGCATTAGCGTTGTTCCTGTGATGTATCTAATCGATCCTTACTCATCTATCATGTTATTTGACGTTTGAATGGACTCCAGTAACTCTCATGTGAGATACAAAGTTCTCGGACGCAGCAGAAGCTGGAAATAGTTTTGAACGAAACAACACGTATTCGTCTTGTTCCTGTGATGTATCTAATCGATCCTTACTTATCTATAATGTTATTTGACGTTTGGATGGACTCCAGTATCTCTGATGTGAGAGACGAAATTTTCGGACGCAGCAGAAGCTGGAAATAGTTTTAAACGAAACAACACGCATTACCGTTTTTTCTGTGATGTATCTAATCGATCCTTACTCATCTATCATGTTATTTGGCGTTTCGATGGACTCCAGTAACTTTGATGTGAGATACGAAGTTCTCGGACGCAGCTGAAGCTGGAAATAGTTTTAAAGGAAACAACACGTATTAGCGTTGTTCCTGTGATGTATCTAATCGATCCTTACTCATCTATCATGTTATTTGGCGTTTCGATGGACTCCAGTAGCTCTGATGTGAGATACGACGTTTTCGGACGCAGCAGAAGCTGGAAATAGTTTTAAACGAAACAACACGCATTAGCGTTGTTACTGTGATGTATCTAATCGATACTTACTCATCTATCATGTTATTTGACGTTTGGATGGACTCCAGTAAGTCTGATGTGAGATACAAACTTTTTGGACGCAGCAGGAGCTAGAAATAGTTTTAAACGAAACAGCACGTATTAGCGTTGTTCCTGTGCTGTATCTAATCGATCCTTACTCATCTATCATCTTATTTGGCGTTTCGATGGACTCCAGTAGCTCTGATGTGAGATACGACGTTTTCGGACGCAGCAGAAACTGGAAATAGTTTTAAACGAAACAACACGTATTAGCGTTGTTCCCGTGATGTATCTAATCGATACTTACTCATCTATCATGTTATTTGACGTTTCGATGGACTCCAGTAACTCTAATGTGAGAAACGAAATTTTCGGACGCAGCAGAAGCTGGAAATAGTTTTAAACGAAACAACACGCATTAGCGTTGTTCCTGTGATGTATCTAATCGATCCTTACTCATCTATCATGTTATTTGACGTTTGGATGGACTCCAGTAAGTCTGATGTGAGATACAAAGTTTTTGGACGCAGCAGGAGCTGGAAATAGTTTTAAACGAAACAACACGTATTAGCGTTGTTCCTGTGCGGTATCTAATCGATCCTTACTTATCTATCATGTTATTTGACGTTTCGATGCACTCCAGTAACTCTGATGTGAGATACGACGTTTTCGGACGCAGCAGAAGCTGGAAATAGTTTTAAACGAAACAACACGTATTAGCGTTGTTCCTGGGATGTATCTAATCGATCCTTACTCATCTAACATGTTATTTGGAGTTTGGATGGACTCCAGTAAGTCTGATGTGAGATACAAAGTTTTTGGACGCAGCAGGAGCTGGAAATAGTTTTAAACGAAACAACACGTATTAGCGTTGTTCCTGTGCTGTATCTAATCGATCCTTACTCATCTATCATGTTATTTGGCGTTTCGATGGACTCCAGTAACTTTGATGTGAGATACGAAGTTCTCGGACGCAGCTGAAGCTGGAAATAGTTTTAAATGAAACAACACCTATTAGCGTTGTTCCTGTGATGTATCTAATCGATACTTACTCATCTATCATGTTATTTGGCGTTTCGATAGACTCCAGTAGCTCTGATGTGAGATACGAAGTTTTTGGACGCAGCAGGAGCTGGAAATAGTTTTAAACGAAACAACACGTATTAGCGTTGTTCCTGTGATGTATCTAATCGATCCTTACTCATCTATCATGTTATTTGACGTTTGGATGGACTCCAGTATCTCTGATGTGAGATACGAAATTTTCGGACGCAGCAGAAGCTGGAAATAGTTTTCAACGAAACAACACGCATTAGCGTTGTTCCTGTGATGTATCTAAATAACCCTTACTTATCTAACATGTTATTTGACGTTTGGATGGACTCCAGTAAGTCTGATGTGAGATACAAAGTTTTTGGACGCAGCAGGAGCTGGAAATAGTTTTAAACGAAACAACACGTATTAGCGTTATTCCTGTGCTGTATCTAATCGATCCTTACTTATCTATCATGTTATTTGACGTTTCGATGCACTCCAGTAACTCTGATGTGAGATACGACGTTTTCGGACGCAGCAGAAGCTGGAAATAGTTTTAAACGAAACAACACGTATTAGCGTTGTTCCTGTGATGTATCTAAACGATCCTTACTCATCTATCATGTTATTTGACGTTTGGATGGACTCCAGTAACTCTGATGTGAGATACAAAGTTTTCGGACGCAGCAGAAGCTGGAAATAGTTTAGAACGAAAAAACACGTACTAGCGTTGTTCCTGTGATGTATCTAATCGATCCTTACTCATCTATCATGTTATTTGGCGTTTCGATGGACTCCAGTAGCTCTGATGTGAGATACGTTTTCGGACGCAGCAGAAGCTGGAAATAGTTTTAAACGAAACAACACGCATTAGCGTTGTTCCTGTGATGTATCTAATCGATACTTACTCATCTATCATGTTATTTGACGTTTCGATTGACTCCAGTAACTTTGATGTGAGATACGAAGTTCTCGGACGCAGCTGAAGCTGGAAATAGTTTTAAAGGAAACAACACGTATTAGCGTTGTTCCTGTGATGTATCTAATCGATCCTTACTCATCTATCATGTTATTTGGCGTTTCGATGGACTCCAGTAGCTCTGATGTGAGATACGACGTTTTCGGACGCAGCAGAAGCTGGAAATAGTTTTAAACGAAACAACACGCATTAGCGTTGTTCCTGTGATGTATCTAATCGATCCTTACTCATCTATCATGTTATTTAGCGTTTCGATGGACTCCAGTAACTTTGATGTGAGATACGAAGTTTTTGGACGCAGCAGAAGCTGGAAATAGTTTTAAATGAAACAACACGCATTAGCGTTGTTCCTGTGATGTATCTAATCGATCCTTACTCATCTATCATGTTATTTGACGTTTGAATGGACTCCAGTAACTCTCATGTGAGATACAAAGTTCTCGGACGCAGCAGAAGCTGGAAATAGTTTTGAACGAAACAACACGTATTCGTCTTGTTCCTGTGATGTATCTAATCGATCCTTACTTATCTATCATGTTATTTGACGTTTGGATGGACTCCAGTATCTCTGATGTGAGAGACGAAATTTTCGGACGCAGCAGAAGCTGGAAATAGTTTTAAACGAAACAACACGCATTACCGTTTTTTCTGTGATGTATCTAATCGATCCTTACTCATCTATCATGTTATTTGGCGTTTCGATGGACTCCAGTAACTTTGATGTGAGATACGAAGTTCTCGGACGCAGCTGAAGCTGGAAATAGTTTTAAAGGAAACAACACGTATTAGCGTTGTTCCTGTGATGTATCTAATCGATCCTTACTCATCTATCATGTTATTTGGCGTTTCGATGGACTCCAGTAGCTCTGATGTGAGATACGACGTTTTCGGACGCAGCAGAAGCTGGAAATAGTTTTAAACGAAACAACACGCATTAGCGTTGTTCCTGTGATGTATCTAATCGATCCTTACTCATCTATCATGTTATTTAGCGTTTCGATGGACTCCAGTAACTTTGATGTGAGATACGAAGTTTTTGGACGCAGCAGGAGCTGGAAATAGTTTTAAACGAAGCAACACGTATTAGCGTTGTTCGTGTGATGTATCTAATCGATCCTTACTCATCTATCATGTTATTTGACGTTTCGATGGACTCTAGTAAGTCTGAGGTGAGATACAAAGTTTTTGGACGCAGCAGGAGCTAGAAATAGTTTTAAGCGAAACAACACGTATTAGCTTTGTTCCTGTGATGTATCTAATCGATCCTTACTCATCTATCATGTTATTTGACGTTTGGATGGACTCCAGTAACTCTGATGTGAGATACAAAGTTCTCGGACGCAGCAGAAGCTGGAAATAGTTTTAAACGAAACAACACGTATTAGCGTTGTTCCTGTGCTGTATCTAATCGATCCTTACTTATCTACTATGTTATTTGACGTTTCGATGGACTCCAGTAACTCTGATGTGAGATACGAAATTATCGGACGCAGCAGAAGCTATAAATAGTTTTAAATGAAACAACACGCATTAGCGTTGTTCCTGTGATGTATGTAATCGATCCTTACTCATCTATCATGTTATTTGACGTTTGGATGGGCTCCAGTAACTCTGAAGTGAGATACGAAGTTCTCGGACGCAGCTGAAGCTGGAAATAGTTTTAAACGAAACAACACGCATTAGCGTTGTTCCTGTGATGTATCTAATCGATCCTTACTCATCTATCATGTTATTTTACGTTTGGATGGACTCCAGTAACTCTGATGTGAGATAAAAAGTTCTGGGACGCAGCAGAAGCTGGAAATAGTTTTGAACGAAACAACACGTATTAGCGTTGTTCCTGTGATGTATCTAATCGATCCTTACTTATCGATCATGTTATTTGACGTTTGGATGGACTCCAGTAACCCTGATGTGAGATACGAAGTTCTCGGACGCAGCAGAAGCCGGAAATAGTTTTAAACGAAACAACACGCATTAGCGTTGTTCCTGTGATGTATCTAATCGATCCTTACTCATCTATCATGTTATTTGGCGTTTCGATGGACTCCAGTAACTTTGATATGAGATACGAAGTTCTCGGACGCAGCTGAAGCTAGAAATAGTTTTAAACAAAACAACACGTATTAGCGTTGTTCCTGTGATGTATCTAATCGATCCTTACTCATCTATCATGTTATTTGGCGTTTCGATGGACTCCAGTAGCTCTGATGTGAGATACGTTTTCAGACGCAGAAGAAGCTGGAAATAGTTTTAAATGAAACAACACGTATTAGCGTTGTTCCTGTGATGTATCTAATCGATCCTTACTCATCTATCATGTTATTTGGCGTTTCGATGGACTCCAGTAACTCTGATGTGAGATACGACGTTTTCGGACACAGCAGAAGCTGGAAATAGTTTTAAATGAAACAACACGCATTAGCGTTGTTCCTGTGATGTATCTAATCGATCCTTACTCATCTATCATGTTATTTGACGTTTGAATGGACTCCAGTAACTCTCATGTGAGATACAAAGTTCTCGGACGCAGCAGAAGCTGGAAATAGTTTTGAACGAAACAACACGTATTCGTCTTGTTCCTGTGATGTATCTAATCGATCCTTACTTATCTATAATGTTATTTGACGTTTGGATGGACTCCAGTATCTCTGATGTGAGAGACGAAATTTTCGGACGCAGCAGAAGCTGGAAATAGTTTTAAACGAAACAACACGCATTACCGTTTTTTCTGTGATGTATCTAATCGATCCTTACTCATCTATCATGTTATTTGGCGTTTCGATGGACTCCAGTAACTTTGATGTGAGATACGAAGTTCTCGGACGCAGCTGAAGCTGGAAATAGTTTTAAAGGAAACAACACGTATTAGCGTTGTTCCTGTGATGTATCTAATCGATCCTTACTCATCTATCATGTTATTTGGCGTTTCGATGGACTCCAGTAGCTCTGATGTGAGATACGACGTTTTCGGACGCAGCAGAAGCTGGAAATAGTTTTAAACGAAACAACACGCATTAGCGTTGTTACTGTGATGTATCTAATCGATACTTACTCATCTATCATGTTATTTGACGTTTGGATGGACTCCAGTAAGTCTGATGTGAGATACAAACTTTTTGGACGCAGCAGGAGCTAGAAATAGTTTTAAACGAAACAGCACGTATTAGCGTTGTTCCTGTGCTGTATCTAATCGATCCTTACTCATCTATCATCTTATTTGGCGTTTCGATGGACTCCAGTAGCTCTGATGTGAGATACGACGTTTTCGGACGCAGCAGAAACTGGAAATAGTTTTAAACGAAACAACACGTATTAGCGTTGTTCCCGTGATGTATCTAATCGATACTTACTCATCTATCATGTTATTTGACGTTTCGATGGACTCCAGTAACTCTAATGTGAGAAACGAAATTTTCGGACGCAGCAGAAGCTGGAAATAGTTTTAAACGAAACAACACGCATTAGCGTTGTTCCTGTGATGTATCTAATCGATCCTTACTCATCTATCATGTTATTTGACGTTTGGATGGACTCCAGTAAGTCTGATGTGAGATACAAAGTTTTTGGACGCAGCAGGAGCTGGAAATAGTTTTAAACGAAACAACACGTATTAGCGTTGTTCCTGTGCTGTATCTAATCGATCCTTACTCATCTATCATGTTATTTGGCGTTTCGATGGACTCCAGTAACTTTGATGTGAGATACGAAGTTCTCGGACGCAGCTGAAGCTGGAAATAGTTTTAAATGAAACAACACCTATTAGCGTTGTTCCTGTGATGTATCTAATCGATCCTTACTCATCTATCATGTTATTTGGCGTTTCGATAGACTCCAGTAGCTCTGATGTGAGATACGAAGTTTTTGGACGCAGCAGGAGCTGGAAATAGTTTTAAACGAAACAACACGTATTAGCGTTGTTCCTGTGATGTATCTAATCGATCCTTACTCATCTATCATGTTATTTGACGTTTGGATGGACTCCAGTATCTCTGATGTGAGATACGAAATTTTCGGACGCAGCAGAAGCTGGAAATAGTTTTCAACGAAACAACACGCATTAGCGTTGTTCCTGTGATGTATCTAAATAACCCTTACTTATCTAACATGTTATTTGACGTTTGGATGGACTCCAGTAAGTCTGATGTGAGATACAAAGTTTTTGGACGCAGCAGGAGCTGGAAATAGTTTTAAACGAAACAACACGTATTAGCGTTATTCCTGTGCTGTATCTAATCGATCCTTACTTATCTATCATGTTATTTGACGTTTCGATGCACTCCAGTAACTCTGATGTGAGATACGACGTTTTCGGACGCAGCAGAAGCTGGAAATAGTTTTAAACGAAACAACACGTATTAGCGTTGTTCCTGTGATGTATCTAAACGATCCTTACTCATCTATCATGTTATTTGACGTTTGGATGGACTCCAGTAACTCTGATGTGAGATACAAAGTTTTCGGACGCAGCAGAAGCTGGAAATAGTTTAGAACGAAAAAACACGTACTAGCGTTGTTCCTGTGATGTATCTAATCGATCCTTACTCATCTATCATGTTATTTGGCGTTTCGATGGACTCCAGTAGCTCTGATGTGAGATACGTTTTCGGACGCAGCAGAAGCTGGAAATAGTTTTAAACGAAACAACACGCATTAGCGTTGTTCCTGTGATGTATCTAATCGATACTTACTCATCTATCATGTTATTTGACGTTTCGATGGACTCCAGTAACTTTGATGTGAGATACGAAGTTCTCGGACGCAGCTGAAGCTGGAAATAGTTTTAAAGGAAACAACACGTATTAGCGTTGTTCCTGTGATGTATCTAATCGATCCTTACTCATCTATCATGTTATTTGGCGTTTCGATGGACTCCAGTAGCTCTGATGTGAGATACGACGTTTTCGGACGCAGCAGAAGCTGGAAATAGTTTTAAACGAAACAACACGCATTAGCGTTGTTCCTGTGATGTATCTAATCGATCCTTACTCATCTATCATGTTATTTAGCGTTTCGATGGACTCCAGTAACTTTGATGTGAGATACGAAGTTTTTGGACGCAGCAGAAGCTGGAAATAGTTTTAAATGAAACAACACGCATTAGCGTTGTTCCTGTGATGTATCTAATCGATCCTTACTCATCTATCATGTTATTTGACGTTTGAATGGACTCCAGTAACTCTCATGTGAGATACAAAGTTCTCTGACGCAGCAGAAGCTGGAAATAGTTTTGAACGAAACAACACGTATTCGTCTTGTTCCTGTGATGTATCTAATCGATCCTTACTTATCTATCATGTTATTTGACGTTTGGATGGACTCCAGTATCTCTGATGTGAGAGACGAAATTTTCGGACGCAGCAGAAGCTGGAAATAGTTTTAAACGAAACAACACGCATTACCGTTTTTTCTGTGATGTATCTAATCGATCCTTACTCATCTATCATGTTATTTGGCGTTTCGATGGACTCCAGTAACTTTGATGTGAGATACGAAGTTCTCGGACGCAGCTGAAGCTGGAAATAGTTTTAAAGGAAACAACACGTATTAGCGTTGTTCCTGTGATGTATCTAATCGATCCTTACTCATCTATCATGTTATTTGGCGTTTCGATGGACTCCAGTAGCTCTGATGTGAGATACGACGTTTTCGGACGCAGCAGAAGCTGGAAATAGTTTTAAACGAAACAACACGCATTAGCGTTGTTCCTGTGATGTATCTAATCGATCCTTACTCATCTATCATGTTATTTAGCGTTTCGATGGACTCCAGTAACTTTGATGTGAGATACGAAGTTTTTGGACGCAGCAGGAGCTGGAAATAGTTTTAAACGAAGCAACACGTATTAGCGTTGTTCGTGTGATGTATCTAATCGATCCTTACTCATCTATCATGTTATTTGACGTTTCGATGGACTCTAGTAAGTCTGAGGTGAGATACAAAGTTTTTGGACGCAGCAGGAGCTAGAAATAGTTTTAAGCGAAACAACACGTATTAGCTTTGTTCCTGTGATGTATCTAATCGATCCTTACTCATCTATCATGTTATTTGACGTTTGGATGGACTCCAGTAACTCTGATGTGAGATACAAAGTTCTCGGACGCAGCAGAAGCTGGAAATAGTTTTAAACGAAACAACACGTATTAGCGTTGTTCCTGTGCTGTATCTAATCGATCCTTACTTATCTACTATGTTATTTGACGTTTCGATGGACTCCAGTAACTCTGATGTGAGATACGAAATTATCGGACGCAGCAGAAGCTATAAATAGTTTTAAATGAAACAACACGCATTAGCGTTGTTCCTGTGATGTATGTAATCGATCCTTACTCATCTATCATGTTATTTGACGTTTGGATGGGCTCCAGTAACTCTGAAGTGAGATACGAAGTTCTCGGACGCAGCTGAAGCTGGAAATAGTTTTAAACGAAACAACACGCATTAGCGTTGTTCCTGTGATGTATCTAATCGATCCTTACTCATCTATCATGTTATTTTACGTTTGGATGGACTCCAGTAACTCTGATGTGAGATAAAAAGTTCTGGGACGCAGCAGAAGCTGGAAATAGTTTTGAACGAAACAACACGTATTAGCGTTGTTCCTGTGATGTATCTAATCGATCCTTACTTATCGATCATGTTATTTGACGTTTGGATGGACTCCAGTAACCCTGATGTGAGATACGAAGTTCTCGGACGCAGCAGAAGCCGGAAATAGTTTTAAACGAAACAACACGCATTAGCGTTGTTCCTGTGATGTATCTAATCGATCCTTACTCATCTATCATGTTATTTGGCGTTTCGATGGACTCCAGTAACTTTGATATGAGATACGAAGTTCTCGGACGCAGCTGAAGCTAGAAATAGTTTTAAACAAAACAACACGTATTAGCGTTGTTCCTGTGATGTATCTAATCGATCCTTACTCATCTATCATGTTATTTGGCGTTTCGATGGACTCCAGTAGCTCTGATGTGAGATACGTTTTCGGACGCAGAAGAAGCTGGAAATAGTTTTAAATGAAACAACACGTATTAGCGTTGTTCCTGTGATGTATCTAATCGATCCTTACTCATCTATCATGTTATTTGGCGTTTCGATGGACTCCAGTAACTCTGATGTGAGATACGACGTTTTCGGACGCAGCAGAAGCTGGAAATAGTTTTAAATGAAACAACACGCATTAGCGTTGTTCCTGTGATGTATCTAATCGATCCTTACTCATCTATCATGTTATTTGACGTTTGAATGGACTCCAGTAACTCTCATGTGAGATACAAAGTTCTCGGACGCAGCAGAAGCTGGAAATAGTTTTGAACGAAACAACACGTATTCGTCTTGTTCCTGTGATGTATCTAATCGATCCTTACTTATCTATAATGTCATTTGACGTTTGGATGGACTCCAGTATCTCTGATGTGAGAGACGAAATTTTCGGACGCAGCAGAAGCTGGAAATAGTTTTAAACGAAACAACACGCATTACCGTTTTTTCTGTGATGTATCTAATCGATCCTTACTCATCTATCATGTTATTTGGCGTTTCGATGGACTCCAGTAACTTTGATGTGAGATACGAAGTTCTCGGACGCAGCTGAAGCTGGAAATAGTTTTAAAGGAAACAACACGTATTAGCGTTGTTCCTGTGATGTATCTAATCGATCCTTACTCATCTATCATGTTATTTGGCGTTTCGATGGACTCCAGTAGCTCTGATGTGAGATACGACGTTTTCGGACGCAGCAGAAGCTGGAAATAGTTTTAAACGAAACAACACGCATTAGCGTTGTTCCTGTGATGTATCTAATCGATCCTTACTCATCTATCATGTTATTTAGCGTTTCGATGGACTCCAGTAACTTTGATGTGAGATACGAAGTTTTTGGACGCAGCAGGAGCTGGAAATAGTTTTAAACGAAGCAACACGTATTAGCGTTGTTCGTGTGATGTATCTAATCGATCCTTACTCATCTATCATGTTATTTGACGTTTCGATGGACTCTAGTAAGTCTGAGGTGAGATACAAAGTTTTTGGACGCAGCAGGAGCTAGAAATAGTTTTAAGCGAAACAACACGTATTAGCTTTGTTCCTGTGATGTATCTAATCGATCCTTACTCATCTATCATGTTATTTGACGTTTGGATGGACTCCAGTAACTCTGATGTGAGATACAAAGTTCTCGGACGCAGCAGAAGCTGGAAATAGTTTTAAACGAAACAACACGTATTAGCGTTGTTCCTGTGCTGTATCTAATCGATCCTTACTTATCTACTATGTTATTTGACGTTTCGATGGACTCCAGTAACTCTGATGTGAGATACGAAATTATCGGACGCAGCAGAAGCTATAAATAGTTTTAAATGAAACAACACGCATTAGCGTTGTTCCTGTGATGTATGTAATCGATCCTTACTCATCTATCATGTTATTTGACGTTTGGATGGGCTCCAGTAACTCTGAAGTGAGATACGAAGTTCTCGGACGCAGCTGAAGCTGGAAATAGTTTTAAACGAAACAACACGCATTAGCGTTGTTCCTGTGATGTATCTAATCGATCCTTACTCATCTATCATGTTATTTTACGTTTGGATGGACTCCAGTAACTCTGATGTGAGATAAAAAGTTCTGGGACGCAGCAGAAGCTGGAAATAGTTTTGAACGAAACAACACGTATTAGCGTTGTTCCTGTGATGTATCTAATCGATCCTTACTTATCGATCATGTTATTTGACGTTTGGATGGACTCCAGTAACCCTGATGTGAGATACGAAGTTCTCGGACGCAGCAGAAGCCGGAAATAGTTTTAAACGAAACAACACGCATTAGCGTTGTTCCTGTGATGTATCTAATCGATCCTTACTCATCTATCATGTTATTTGGCGTTTCGATGGACTCCAGTAACTTTGATATGAGATACGAAGTTCTCGGACGCAGCTGAAGCTAGAAATAGTTTTAAACAAAACAACACGTATTAGCGTTGTTCCTGTGATGTATCTAATCGATCCTTACTCATCTATCATGTTATTTGGCGTTTCGATGGACTCCAGTAGCTCTGATGTGAGATACGTTTTCGGACGCAGAAGAAGCTGGAAATAGTTTTAAATGAAACAACACGTATTAGCGTTGTTCCTGTGATGTATCTAATCGATCCTTACTCATCTATCATGTTATTTGGCGTTTCGATGGACTCCAGTAACTCTGATGTGAGATACGACGTTTTCGGACGCAGCAGAAGCTGGAAATAGTTTTAAATGAAACAACACGCATTAGCGTTGTTCCTGTGATGTATCTAATCGATCCTTACTCATCTATCATGTTATTTGACGTTTGAATGGACTCCAGTAACTCTCATGTGAGATACAAAGTTCTCGGACGCAGCAGAAGCTGGAAATAGTTTTGAACGAAACAACACGTATTCGTCTTGTTCCTGTGATGTATCTAATCGATCCTTACTTATCTATAATGTTATTTGACGTTTGGATGGACTCCAGTATCTCTGATGTGAGAGACGAAATTTTCGGACGCAGCAGAAGCTGGAAATAGTTTTAAACGAAACAACACGCATTACCGTTTTTTCTGTGATGTATCTAATCGATCCTTACTCATCTATCATGTTATTTGGCGTTTCGATGGACTCCAGTAACTTTGATGTGAGATACGAAGTTCTCGGACGCAGCTGAAGCTGGAAATAGTTTTAAAGGAAACAACACGTATTAGCGTTGTTCCTGTGATGTATCTAATCGATCCTTACTCATCTATCATGTTATTTGGCGTTTCGATGGACTCCAGTAGCTCTGATGTGAGATACGACGTTTTCGGACGCAGCAGAAGCTGGAAATAGTTTTAAACGAAACAACACGCATTAGCGTTGTTCCTGTGATGTATCTAATCGATACTTACTCATCTATCATGTTATTTGACGTTTGGATGGACTCCAGTAAGTCTGATGTGAGATACAAACTTTTTGGACGCAGCAGGAGCTAGAAATAGTTTTAAACGAAACAGCACGTATTAGCGTTGTTCCTGTGCTGTATCTAATCGATCCTTACTCATCTATCATCTTATTTGGCGTTTCGATGGACTCCAGTAGCTCTGATGTGAGATACGACGTTTTCGGACGCAGCAGAAACTGGAAATAGTTTTAAACGAAACAACACGTATTAGCGTTGTTCCCGTGATGTATCTAATCGATACTTACTCATCTATCATGTTATTTGACGTTTCGATGGACTCCAGTAACTCTAATGTGAGAAACGAAATTTTCGGACGCAGCAGAAGCTGGAAATAGTTTTAAACGAAACAACACGCATTAGCGTTGTTCCTGTGATGTATCTAATCGATCCTTACTCATCTATCATGTTATTTGACGTTTGGATGGACTCCAGTAAGTCTGATGTGAGATACAAAGTTTTTGGACGCAGCAGGAGCTGGAAATAGTTTTAAACGAAACAACACGTATTAGCGTTGTTCCTGTGCGGTATCTAATCGATCCTTACTTATCTATCATGTTATTTGACGTTTCGATGCACTCCAGTAACTCTGATGTGAGATACGACGTTTTCGGACGCAGCAGAAGCTGGAAATAGTTTTAAACGAAACAACACGTATTAGCGTTGTTCCTGGGATGTATCTAATCGATCCTTACTCATCTAACATGTTATTTGGAGTTTGGATGGACTCCAGTAAGTCTGATGTGAGATACAAAGTTTTTGGACGCAGCAGGAGCTGGAAATAGTTTTAAACGAAACAACACGTATTAGCGTTGTTCCTGTGCTGTATCTAATCGATCCTTACTCATCTATCATGTTATTTGGCGTTTCGATGGACTCCAGTAACTTTGATGTGAGATACGAAGTTCTCGGACGCAGCTGAAGCTGGAAATAGTTTTAAATGAAACAACACCTATTAGCGTTGTTCCTGTGATGTATCTAATCGATCCTTACTCATCTATCATGTTATTTGGCGTTTCGATAGACTCCAGTAGCTCTGATGTGAGATACGAAGTTTTTGGACGCAGCAGGAGCTGGAAATAGTTTTAAACGAAACAACACGTATTAGCGTTGTTCCTGTGATGTATCTAATCGATCCTTACTCATCTATCATGTTATTTGACGTTTGGATGGACTCCAGTATCTCTGATGTGAGATACGAAATTTTCGGACGCAGCAGAAGCTGGAAATAGTTTTCAACGAAACAACACGCATTAGCGTTGTTCCTGTGATGTATCTAAATAACCCTTACTTATCTAACATGTTATTTGACGTTTGGATGGACTCCAGTAAGTCTGATGTGAGATACAAAGTTTTTGGACGCAGCAGGAGCTGGAAATAGTTTTAAACGAAACAACACGTATTAGCGTTATTCCTGTGCTGTATCTAATCGATCCTTACTTATCTATCATGTTATTTGACGTTTCGATGCACTCCAGTAACTCTGATGTGAGATACGACGTTTTCGGACGCAGCAGAAGCTGGAAATAGTTTTAAACGAAACAACACGTATTAGCGTTGTTCCTGTGATGTATCTAAACGATCCTTACTCATCTATCATGTTATTTGACGTTTGGATGGACTCCAGTAACTCTGATGTGAGATACAAAGTTTTCGGACGCAGCAGAAGCTGGAAATAGTTTAGAACGAAAAAACACGTACTAGCGTTGTTCCTGTGATGTATCTAATCGATCCTTACTCATCTATCATGTTATTTGGCGTTTCGATGGACTCCAGTAGCTCTGATGTGAGATACGTTTTCGGACGCAGCAGAAGCTGGAAATAGTTTTAAACGAAACAACACGCATTAGCGTTGTTCCTGTGATGTATCTAATCGATACTTACTCATCTATCATGTTATTTGACGTTTCGATGGACTCCAGTAACTCTAATGTGAGATACGAAATTTTAGGACGCAGCAGCAGCTGGAAATAGTTTTAAACGAAACAACACATATTAGCGTTGTTCCTGTGATGTAACTAATCGATCCTTACTCACCTATCATGTTATTTGACGTTTCGATAGACTCTAGTAACTCTGATGTGAGATACGAAGTTTTTGGACGCAGCAGGAGCTAGAAATAGTTTTAAACGAAACAACACGTATTAGCGTTGTTCCTGTGATGTATCTAATCGATCCTTACTCATCTATCATGTTATTTTACGTTTGGATGGACTCCAGTAACTCTGATGTGAGATACAAAGTTTTTGGACGCAGCAGGAGCTGGAAATAGTTTTAAACGAAACAACACGTATTAGCGTTGTTCCTGTGATGTATCTAATCGATCCTTACTCATCTATCATGTTATTTGACGTTTGGATGTACTCCAGTATCTCTGATGTGAGATACGAAATCTTCGGACGCAGCATAAGCTGGAAATAGTTTTAAGCGAAACAACACGCATTAGCGTTGTTCCTGTGATGTATCTAATCGATCCTTACTCATCTATCATGTTATTTGGCGTTTCGATGGACTCCAGTAACTTTGATGTGAGATACGAAGTTCTCGGACGCAGCTGAAGCTGGAAATAGTTTTAAATGAAACAACACGTATTAGCGTTGTTCCTGTGATGTATCTAATCGATCCTTACTCATCTATCATGTTATTTGGCGTTTCGATGGACTCCAGTAACTCTGATGTGAGATACGACGTTTTCGGACGCAGCAGAAGCTGGAAATAGTTTTAAATGAAACAACACGCATTAGCGTTGTTCCTGTGATGTATCTAATCGATCCTTACTCATCTATCATGTTATTTGACGTTTGAATGGACTCCAGTAACTCTCATGTGAGATACAAAGTTCTCGGACGCAGCAGAAGCTGGAAATAGTTTTGAACGAAACAACACGTATTCGTCTTGTTCCTGTGATGTATCTAATCGATCCTTACTTATCTATCATGTTATTTGACGTTTGGATGGACTCCAGTATCTCTGATGTGAGAGACGAAATTTTCGGACGCAGCAGAAGCTGGAAATAGTTTTAAACGAAACAACACGCATTAGCGTTGTTCCTGTGATGTATCTAAACGATCCTTACTTATCTAACATGTTATTTGACGTTTGGATGGACTCCAGTAAGTCTGATGTGAGATACAAAGTTTTTGGACGCAGCAGGAGCTGGAAATAGTTTTAAACGAAACAACACGTATTACCGTTGTTCCTGTGATGTATCTAATCGATCCTTACTCATCTATCATGTTATTTGACGTTTGGATGGACTCCAGTAACTCTGATGTGAGATACAAAGTTTTTGGACGCAGCAGAAGCTGGAAATAGTTTAGAACGAAAAAACACGTATTAGCGTTGTTCCTGTGATGTATCTAATCGATCCTTACTTAGCTACTATGTTATTTGACGTTTCGATAGACTCCAGTAACTCTAATGTGAGATACGAAATTTTAGGACGCAGCAGCAGCTGGAAATAGTTTTAAACGAAACAACACATATTAGCGTTGTTCCTGTGATGTAACTAATCGATCCTTACTCACCTATCATGTTATTTGACGTTTCGATGGACTCTAGTAACTCTGATGTGAGATACGAAGTTTTTGGACGCAGCAGGAGCTAGAAATAGTTTTAAACGAAACAACACGTATTAGCGTTGTTCCTGTGATGTATCTAATCGATCCTTACTCATCTATCATGTTATTTGACGTTTGGATGGACTCCAGTATCTCTGATGTGAGATACGAAATTTTCGGACGCAGCAGAAGCTGGAAATAGTTTTAAACGAAACAAGACGTATTAGCGTTGTTCCTGTGATGTATCTAATCGATCCTTACTCATCTTCATGTTATTTGGCGTTTCGATGGACTCCAGTAGCTCTGATGTGAGATACGACGTTTTCGGACGAAGCAGAAGCTGGAAATAGTTTTAAACGAAACAACACGCATTAGCGTTGTTCCTGTGATGTATCTAAACGATCCTTACTCATCTATCATGTTATTTGACGTTTGGATGGACTCCAGTAACTCTGATGTGAGATACAAAGTTTTTGGACGCAGCAGAAGCTGGAAATAGTTTAGAACGAAAAAATACGTATTAGCGTTGTTCCTGTGATGTATCTAATCGATCCTTACTTAGCTACTATGTTATTTGACGTTTCGATAGACTCCAGTAACTCTAATGTGAGATACGAAATTTTCGGACGCAGCAGAAGCTGGAAATAATTTTAAACGAAACAACACGTATTAGCGTTGTTCCTGTGATGTATCTAATCGATCCTTACTAATCTATCATGTTATTTGACGTTTGGATGGACTCCAGTATCTCTGATGTGAGATATGAAATTTTCGGACGCAGCAGGAGCTAGAAATAGTTTTAAACGAAACAACACGTATTAGCGTTGTTCTTGTGATGTATCTAATCGATCCTTACTCATCTATCATGTTATTTGACGTTTGGATGGACTCCAGTATCTCTGATGTGAGATACGACGTTTTCGGACGAAGCAGAAGCTGGAAATAGTTTTAAACGAAACAATACGCATTAGCGTTTTTCCTGTGATGTATCTAAACAATCCTTACTTATCTAACATGTTATTTGACGTTTGGATGGACTCCAGTAAGTCTGATGTGAGATACAATGTTTTTGGACGCAGCAGGAGCTGGAAATAGTTTTAAACGAAACAACACGTATTAGCGTTGTTCCTGAGCTGTATCTAATCGATCCTGACTCATTTATCATGTTATTTGGAGTTTCGATGGACTCCAGTATCTCTGATGTGAGATACGACGTTTTCGGACGCAGCAGAAGCTGGAAATGGTTTTAAACGAAACAGCACGCATTAGCGTTGTTCCTGTGATGTATCTAATCGATCCTTACTCATCTATCATGTTATTTGGCGTTTCGATGGACTCCAGTAACTTTGATGTGAGATACGAAGTTCTCGGACGCAGCTGAAGCTGGAAATAGTTTTAAAGGAAACAACATGTACTAGCGTTGTTCCTGTGATGTATCTAATCGATCCTTACTCATCTATCATGTTATTTGGCGTTTGGATGGACTCCAGTATCTCTGATGTGAGAGACGAAATTTTCGGACGCAGCAGAAGCTGGAAATAGTTTTAAACGAAACAACACGCATTAGCGTTGTTCCTGTGATGTATCTAAACGATCCTTACTTATCTAACATGTTATTTGACGTTTGGATGGACTCCAGTAAGTCTGATGTGAGATACAAAGTTTTTGGACGCAGCAGGAGCTGGAAATAGTTTTAAACGAAACAACACGTATTACCGTTGTTCCTGTGATGTATCTAATCGATCCTTACTCATCTATCATGTTATTTGGCGTTTCGATGGACTCCAGTAACTTTGATGTGAGATACGAAGTTCTCGGACGCAGCTGAAGCTGGAAATAGTTTTAAAGGAAACAACACGTACTAGCGTTGTTCCTGTGATGTATCTAATCGATCCTTACTCATCTATCATGTTATTTGGCGTTTCGATGGACTCCAGTAGCTCTGATGTGAGATACGACGTTTTCGGACGCAGCGGAAGCTGGAAATAGTTTTAAACGAAACAACACGCATTAGCGTTGTTCCTGTGATGTATCTAATCGATACTTACTCATCTATCATGTTATTTGACGTTTCGATGGACTCCAGTAACTCTAATGTGAGAAACGAAATTTTCGGACGCAGCAGAAGCTGGAAATAGTTTTAAACGAAACAACACGCATTAGCGTTGTTCCTGTGATGTATCTAATCGATCCTTACTCATCTATCATGTTATTTGACGTTTGGATGGACTCCAGTAAGTCTGATGTGAGATACAAAGTTTTTGGTCGCAGCAGGAGCTAGAAATAGTTTTAAACGAAACAACACGTATTAGCGTTATTCCTGTGCTGTATCTAATCGATCCTTACTTATCTATCATGTTATTTGACGTTTCGATGCACTCCAGTAACTCTGATGTGAGATACGACGTTTTCGGACGCCGCAGAAGCTGGAAATAGTTTTAAACGAAACAACACGTATTAGCGTTGTTCCTGTGATGTATCTAAACGATCCTCACTCATCTATCATGTTATTTGACGTTTGGATGGACTCCAGTAACTCTGATGTGAGATACAAAGTTTTTGGACGCAGCAGAAGCTGGAAATAGTTTAGAACGAAAAAACACGTATTAGCGTTGTTCCTGTGATGTATCTAATCGATCCTTACTTAGCTACTATTTTATTTGACGTTTCGATAGACTCCAGTAACTCTAATGTGAGATACGAAATTTTAGGACGCAGCAGCAGCTGGAAATAGTTTTAAACGAAACAACACATATTAGCGTTGTTCCTGTGATGTAACTAATCGATCCTTACTCACCTATCATGTTATTTGACGTTTCGATGGACTCTAGTAACTCTGATGTGAGATACGAAGTTTTTGGACGCAGCAGGAGCTAGAAATAGTTTTAAACGAAACAACACGTATTAGCGTTGTTCCTGTGATGTATCTAATCGATCCTTACTCATCTATCATGTTATTTGACGTTTGGATGGACTCCAGTATCTCTGATGTGAGATACGAAATTTTCGGACGCAGCAGAAGCTGGAAATAGTTTTAAACGAAACAACACGTATTAGCGTTGTTCCTGTGATGTATCTAATCGATCCTTACTCATCTATCATGTTATTTGGCGTTTCGATGGACTCCAGTAGCTCTGATGTGAGATACGACGTTTTCGGACGAAGCAGAAGCTGGAAATAGTTTTAAACGAAACAACACGCATTAGCGTTGTTCCTGTGATGTATCTAAACGATCCTTACTCATCTATCATGTTATTTGACGTTTGGATGGACTCCAGTAACTCTGATGTGAGATACAAAGTTTTTGGACGCAGCAGAAGCTGGAAATAGTTTAGAACGAAAAAACACGTATTAGCGTTGTTCCTGTGATGTATCTAATCGATCCTTACTTAGCTACTATGTTATTTGACGTTTCGATGGACTCTAGTAACTCTGATGTGAGATACGAAGTTCTCGGACGCAGCTGAAGCTGGAAATAGTTTTAAAGGAAACAACACGTATTAGCGTTGTTCCTGTGATGTATCTAATCGATCCTTACTCATCTATCATGTTATTTGGCGTTTCGATGGACTCCAGTAGCTCTGATGTGAGATACGACGTTTTCGGACGCAGCAGAAGCTGGAAATAGTTTTAAACGAAACAACACGCATTAGCGTTGTTCCTGTGATGTATCTAATCGATACTTACTCATCTATCATGTTATTTGACGTTCCGATGGACTCCAGTAACTCTAATGTGAGAAACGAAATTTTCGAACGCAGCAGAAGCTGGAAATAGTTATAAACGAAACAACACGGATTAGCGTTGTTCCTGTGATGTATCTAATCGATCCTTACTCATCTATCATGTTATTTGACGTTTGGATGGACTCCAGTAAGTCTGATGTGAGATACAAAGTTTTTGGACGCAGCAGGAGCTAGAAATAGTTTTAAACGAAACAGCACGTATTAGCGTTGTTCCTGTGCTGTATCTAATCGATCCTTACTCATCTATCATCTTATTTGGCGTTTCGATGGACTCCAGTAGCTCTGATGTGAGATACGACGTTTTCGGACGCAGCAGAAGCTGGAAATAGTTTTAAACGAAACAACACGCATTAGCGTTGTTCCCGTGATGTATCTAATCGATACTTACTCATCTATCATGTTATTTGACGTTTCGATGGACTCCAGTAACTCTAATGTGAGAAACGAAATTTTCGGACGCAGCAGAAGCTGGAAATAGTTTTAAACGAAACAACACGCATTAGCGTTGTTCCTGTGATGTATCTAATCGATCCTTACTCATCTATCATGTTATTTGACGTTTGGATGGACTCCAGTAAGTCTGATGTGAGATACAAAGTTTTTGGACGCAGCAGGAGCTGGAAATAGTTTTAAACGAAACAACACGTATTAGCGTTGTTCCTGTGCGGTATCTAATCGATCCTTACTTATCTATCATGTTATTTGACGTTTCGATGCACTCCAGTAACTCTGATGTGAGATACGACGTTTTCGGACGCAGCAGAAGCTGGAAATAGTTTTAAACGAAACAACACGTATTAGCGTTGTTCCTGGGATGTATCTAATCGATCCTTACTCATCTAACATGTTATTTGGAGTTTGGATGGACTCCAGTAAGTCTGATGTGAGATACAAAGTTTTTGGACGCAGCAGGAGCTGGAAATAGTTTTAAACGAAACAACACGTATTAGCGTTGTTCCTGTGCTGTATCTAATCGATCCTTACTCATCTATCATGTTATTTGGCGTTTCGATGGACTCCAGTAACTTTGATGTGAGATACGAAGTTCTCGGACGCAGCTGAAGCTGGAAATAGTTTTAAATGAAACAACACCTATTAGCGTTGTTCCTGTGATGTATCTAATCGATCCTTACTCATCTATCATGTTATTTGGCGTTTCGATAGACTCCAGTAGCTCTGATGTGAGATACGAAGTTTTTGGACGCAGCAGGAGCTGGAAATAGTTTTAAACGAAACAACACGTATTAGCGTTGTTCCTGTGATGTATCTAATCGATCCTTACTCATCTATCATGTTATTTGACGTTTGGATGGACTCCAGTATCTCTGATGTGAGATACGAAATTTTCGGACGCAGCAGAAGCTGGAAATAGTTTTCAACGAAACAACACGCATTAGCGTTGTTCCTGTGATGTATCTAAATAATCCTTACTTATCTAACATGTTATTTGACGTTTGGATGGACTCCAGTAAGTCTGATGTGAGATACAAAGTTTTTGGACGCAGCAGGAGCTGGAAATAGTTTTAAACGAAACAACACGTATTAGCGTTATTCCTGTGCTGTATCTAATCGATCCTTACTTATCTATCATGTTATTTGACGTTTCGATGCACTCCAGTAACTCTGATGTGAGATACGACGTTTTCGGACGCAGCAGAAGCTGGAAATAGTTTTAAACGAAACAACACGTATTAGCGTTGTTCCTGTGATGTATCTAAACGATCCTTACTCATCTATCATGTTATTTGACGTTTGGATGGACTCCAGTAACTCTGATGTGAGATACAAAGTTTTTGGACGCAGCAGAAGCTGGAAATAGTTTAGAACGAAAAAACACGTACTAGCGTTGTTCCTGTGATGTATCTAATCGATCCTTACTCATCTATCATGTTATTTGGCGTTTCGATGGACTCCAGTAGCTCTGATGTGAGATACGTTTTCGGACGCAGCAGAAGCTGGAAATAGTTTTAAACGAAACAACACGCATTAGCGTTGTTCCTGTGATGTATCTAATCGATACTTACTCATCTATCATGTTATTTGACGTTTCGATGGACTCCAGTAACTCTAATGTGAGATACGAAATTTTAGGACGCAGCAGCAGCTGGAAATAGTTTTAAACGAAACAACACATATTAGCGTTGTTCCTGTGATGTAACTAATCGATCCTTACTCACCTATCATGTTATTTGACGTTTCGATAGACTCTAGTAACTCTGATGTGAGATACGAAGTTTTTGGACGCAGCAGGAGCTAGAAATAGTTTTAAACGAAACAACACGTATTAGCGTTGTTCCTGTGATGTATCTAATCGATCCTTACTCATCTATCATGTTATTTTACGTTTGGATGGACTCCAGTAACTCTGATGTGAGATACAAAGTTTTTGGACGCAGCAGGAGCTGGAAATAGTTTTAAACGAAACAACACGTATTAGCGTTGTTCCTGTGATGTATCTAATCGATCCTTACTCATCTATCATGTTATTTGACGTTTGGATGTACTCCAGTATCTCTGAGGTGAGATACGAAATCTTCGGACGCAGCATAAGCTGGAAATAGTTTTAAGCGAAACAACACGCATTAGCGTTGTTCCTGTGATGTATCTAATCGATCCTTACTCATCTATCATGTTATTTGGCGTTTCGATGGACTCCAGTAACTTTGATGTGAGATACGAAGTTCTCGGACGCAGCTGAAGCTGGAAATAGTTTTAAATGAAACAACACGTATTAGCGTTGTTCCTGTGATGTATCTAATCGATCCTTACTCATCTATCATGTTATTTGGCGTTTCGATGGACTCCAGTAACTCTGATGTGAGATACGACGTTTTCGGACGCAGCAGAAGCTGGAAATAGTTTTAAATGAAACAACACGCATTAGCGTTGTTCCTGTGATGTATCTAATCGATCCTTACTCATCTATCATGTTATTTGACGTTTGAATGGACTCCAGTAACTCTCATGTGAGATACAAAGTTCTCGGACGCAGCAGAAGCTGGAAATAGTTTTGAACGAAACAACACGTATTCGTCTTGTTCCTGTGATGTATCTAATCGATCCTTACTTATCTATCATGTTATTTGACGTTTGGATGGACTCCAGTATCTCTGATGTGAGAGACGAAATTTTCGGACGCAGCAGAAGCTGGAAATAGTTTTAAACGAAACAACACGCATTAGCGTTGTTCCTGTGATGTATCTGAACGATCCTTACTTATCTAACATGTTATTTGACGTTTGGATGGACTCCAGTAAGTCTGATGTGAGATACAAAGTTTTTGGACGCAGCAGGAGCTGGAAATAGTTTTAAACGAAACAACACGTATTACCGTTGTTCCTGTGATGTATCTAATCGATCCTTACTCATCTATCATGTTATTTGGCGTTTCGATGGACTCCAGTAACTTTGATGTGAGATACGAAGTTCTCGGACGCAGCTGAAGCTGGAAATAGTTTCAAAGGAAACAACACGTACTAGCGTTGTTCCTGTGATGTATCTAATCGATCCTTACTCATCTATCTATATTATTTGACGTTTGGATGGACTCCAGTAACTCTGATGTGAGATACAAAGTTTTTGGACGCAGCAGAAGCTGGAAATAGTTTAGAACGAAAAAACACGTATTAGCGTTGTTCCTGTGATGTATCTAATCGATCCTTACTTAGCTACTATGTTATTTGACGTTTCGATAGACTCCAGTAACTCTAATGTGAGATACGAAATTTTCGGACGCAGCAGAAGCTGGAAATAATTTTAAACGAAACAACACAAATTAGCGTTGTTCCTGTGATGTATCTAATCGATCCTTACTCATCTATCATGTTATTTGACGTTTGGATGGACTCCAGTATCTCTGATGTGAGATATGAAATTTTCGGACGCAGCAGGAGCTAGAAATAGTTTTAAACGAAACAACACGTATTAGCGTTGTTCCTGTGATGTATCTAATCGATCCTTACTCATCTATCATGTTATTTGACGTTTGGATGGACTCCAGTATCTCTGATGTGAGATACGACGTTTTCGGACGAAGCAGAAGCTGGAAATAGTTTTAAACGAAACAACACGCATTAGCGTTTTTCCTGTGATGTATCTAAACAATCCTTACTTATCTAACATGTTATTTGACGTTTGGATGGACTCCAGTAAGTCTGATGTGAGATACAAAGTTTTTGGACGCAGCAGGAGCTGGAAATAGTTTTAAACGAAACAACACGTATTAGCGTTGTTCCTGAGCTGTATCTAATCGATCCTGACTCATTTATCATGTTATTTGGCGTTTCGATGGACTCCAGTAGCTCTGATGTGAGATACGACGTTTTCGGACGCAGCAGAAGCTGGAAATGGTTTTAAACGAAACAGCACGCATTAGCGTTGTTCCTGTGATGTATCTAATCGATCCTTACTCATCTATCATGTTATTTGGCGTTTCGATGGACTCCAGTAACTTTGATGTGAGATACGAAGTTCTCGGACGCAGCTGAAGCTGGAAATAGTTTTAAAGGAAACAACATGTACTAGCGTTGTTCCTGTGATGTATCTAATCGATCCTTACTCATCTATCATGTTATTTGGCGTTTGGATGGACTCCAGTATCTCTGATGTGAGAGACGAAATTTTCGGACGCAGCAGAAGCTGGAAATAGTTTTAAACGAAACAACACGCATTAGCGTTGTTCCTGTGATGTATCTGAACGATCCTTACTTATCTAACATGTTATTTGACGTTTGGATGGACTCCAGTAAGTCTGATGTGAGATACAAAGTTTTTGGACGCAGCAGGAGCTGGAAATAGTTTTAAACGAAACAACACGTATTACCGTTGTTCCTGTGATGTATCTAATCGATCCTTACTCATCTATCATGTTATTTGGCGTTTCGATGGACTCCAGTAACTTTGATGTGAGATACGAAGTTCTCGGACGCAGCTGAAGCTGGAAATAGTTTTAAAGGAAACAACACGTACTAGCGTTGTTCCTGTGATGTATCTAATCGATCCTTACTCATCTATCATGTTATTTGGCGTTTCGATGGACTCCAGTAGCTCTGATGTGAGATACGACGTTTTCGGACGCAGCGGAAGCTGGAAATAGTTTTAAACGAAACAACACGCATTAGCGTTGTTCCTGTGATGTATCTAATCGATACTTACTCATCTATCATGTTATTTGACGTTTCGATGGACTCCAGTAACTCTAATGTGAGAAACGAAATTTTCGGACGCAGCAGAAGCTGGAAATAGTTTTAAACGAAACAACACGCATTAGCGTTGTTCCTGTGATGTATCTAATCGACCCTTACTCATCTATCATGTTATTTGACGTTTGGATGGACTCCAGTAAGTCTGATGTGAGATACAAAGTTTTTGGACGCAGCAGGAGCTAGAAATAGTTTTAAACGAAACAACACGTATTAGCGTTATTCCTGTGCTGTATCTAATCGATCCTTACTTATCTATCATGTTATTTGACGTTTCGATGCACTCCAGTAACTCTGATGTGAGATACGACGTTTTCGGACGCCGCAGAAGCTGGAAATAGTTTTAAACGAAACAACACGTATTAGCGTTGTTCCTGTGATGTATCTAAACGATCCTTACTCATCTATCATGTTATTTGACGTTTGGATGGACTCCAGTAACTCTGATGTGAGATACAAAGTTTTTGGACGCAGCAGAAGCTGGAAATAGTTTAGAACGAAAAAACACGTATTAGCGTTGTTCCTGTGATGTATCTAATCGATCCTTACTTAGCTACTATGTTATTTGACGTTTCGATAGACTCCAGTAACTCTAATGTGAGATACGAAATTTTAGGACGCAGCAGCAGCTGGAAATAGTTTTAAACGAAACAACACATATTAGCGTTGTTCCTGTGATGTAACTAATCGATCCTTACTCACCTATCATGTTATTTGACGTTTCGATGGACTCTAGTAACTCTGATGTGAGATACGAAGTTTTTGGACGCAGCAGGAGCTAGAAATAGTTTTAAACGAAACAACACGTATTAGCGTTGTTCCTGTGATGTATCTAATCGATCCTTACTCATCTATCATTTTATTTGACGTTTGGATGGACTCCAGTATCTCTGATGTGAGATACGAAATTTTCGGACGCAGCAGAAGCTGGAAATAGTTTTAAACGAAACAACACGTATTAGCGTTGTTCCTGTGATGTATCTAATCGATCCTTACTCATCTATCATGTTATTTGGCGTTTCGATGGGCTCCAGTAGCTCTGATGTGAGATACGACGTTTTCGGACGAAGCAGAAGCTGGAAATAGTTTTAAACGAAACAACACGCATTAGCGTTGTTCCTGTGATGTATCTAAACGATCCTTACTCATCTATCATGTTATTTGACGTTTGGATGGACTCCAGTAACTCTGATGTGAGATACAAAGTTTTTGGACGCAGCAGAAGCTGGAAATAGTTTAGAACGAAAAAACACGTATTAGCGTTGTTCCTGTGATGTATCTAATCGATCCTTACTTAGCTACTATGTTATTTGACGTTTCGATAGACTCCAGTAACTCTAATGTGAGATACGAAATTTTCGGACGCAGCAGCAGCTGGAAATAGTTTTAAACGAAACAACACGTATTGGCGTTGTACCTGTGATGTATCTAATCGATCCTTACTCATCTATCATGTTATTTGACGTTTGGATGGACTCCAGTATCTCTGATGTGAGAAACGAAATTCTCGGACGCAGCAGGAGCTAGAAATAGTTTTAAACGAAACAACACGTATTAGCGTTGTTCCTGTGATGTATCTAATCGATCCTTACTCATCTATCATGTTATTTGACGTTTGGATGGACTCCAGTATCTCTGATGTGAGATACGAAATTTTCGGACGCAGCAGAAGCTGGAAATAGTTTTAAACGAAACAACACGTATTAGCGTTGTTCCTGTGATGTATCTAAACAATCCTTACTTATCTAACATGTTATTTGACGTTTGGATGGACTCCAGTAAGTCTGATGTGTGATACAAAGTTTTTGGACGCAGCAGGAGCTGGAAATAGTTTTAAACGAAACAACACGTATTAGCGTTGTTCCTGAGCTGTATCTAATCGATCCTTACTCATTTATCATGTTATTTGGCGTTTCGATGGACTCCAGTAGCTCTGATGTGAGATACGACGTTTTCGGACGCAGCAGAAGCTGGAAATAGTTTTAAACGAAACAACACGCATTAGCGTTGTTCCTGTGATGTATCTAATCGATCCTTACTCATCTATCATGTTATTTGGCGTTTCGATGGACTCCAGTAACTTTGATGTGAGATACGAAGTTCTCGGTCGCAGCTGAAGCTGGAAATAGTTTTAAAGGAAACAACATGTACTAGCGTTGTTCCTGTGATGTATCTAATCGATCCTTACTCATCTATCATGTTATTTGGCGTTTCGATGGACTCCAGTAGCTCTGATGTGAGATACGACGTTTTCGGACGCAGCAGAAGCTGGAAATAGTTTTAAACGAAACAACACATATTAGCGTTGTTCCTGTGATGTAACTAATCGATCCTTACTCACCTATCATGTTATTTGACGTTTGGACGGACTCCAGTAACTCTGATGAGAGATACAAAGTTCTCGGACGCAGTAGAAGCTGGAAATAGTTTTCAAAGAAACAACACGTATTAGCGTTGTTCCTGTGATGTATCTAAACGATCCTTACTTATCTAACATGTTATTTGACGTTTGGATGGACTCCAGTAAGTCAGATGTGAGATACAAAGTTTTTGGACGCAGCAGGAGCTGGAAATAGTTTTAAACGAAACAACAAGTATTAGCGTTGTTCCTGTACTGTATCTAATCGATCCTTACTCATCTATCATGTTATTTGGCGTTTCGATGGACTCCAGTAACTTTGATGTGAGATACGAAGTTCTCGGTCGCAGCTGAAGCTGGAAATAGTTTTAAAGGAAACAACATGTACTAGCGTTGTTCCTGTGATGTATCTAATCGATCCTTACTCATCTATCAATTTATTTGGCGTTTCGATGGACTCCAGTAGCTCTGATGTGAGATACGACGTTTTCGGACGCAGCAGAAGCTGGAAATAGTTTTAAACGAAACAACACGTATTAGCGTTGTTCCTGTGATGTATCTAATCGATCCTTACTCATCTATCATGTTATTTGGCGTTTCGATGGACTCCAGTAGCTCTGATGTGAGATACGACGTTTTCGGACGAAGCAGAAGCTGGAAATAGTTTTAAACGAAACAACACGCATTAGCGTTGTTCCTGTGATGTATCTAATCGATCCTTACTCATCTATCATGTTATTTGACGTTTGGATGGACTCCAGTAACTCTGATGTGAGATACAAAGTTTTTGGACGCAGCAGAAGCTGGAAATAGTTTAGAACGAAAAAACACGTATTAGCGTTGTTCCTGTGATGTATCTAATTGATCCTTACTTAGCTACTATGTTATTTGACGTTTCGATAGACTCCAGTAACTCTAATGTGAGATACGAAATTTTCGGACGCAGCAGCAGCTGGAAATAGTTTTAAACGAAACAACACGTATTAGCGTTGTACCTGAGATGTATCTAATCGATCCTTACTCATCTATCATGTTATTTGACGTTTGGATGGACTCCAGTATCTCTGATGTGAGATACGAAATTTTCGGACGCAGCAGGAGCTAGAAATAGTTTTAAACGAAACAACACGTATTAGCGTTGTTCCTGTGATGTATCTAATCGATCCTTACTCATCTATCATGTTATTTGACGTTTGGATGGACTCCAGTATCTCTGATGTGAGATACGAAATTTTCGGACGCAGCAGAAGCTGGAAATAGTTTTAAACGAAACAACACGCATTAGCGTTGTTCCTGTGATGTATCTAAACAATCCTTACTTATCTAACATGTTATTTGACGTTTGGATGGACTCCAGTAAGTCTGATGTGTGATACAAAGTTTTTGGACGCAGCAGGAGCTGGAAATAGTTTTAAACGAAACAACACGTATTAGCGTTGTTCCTGAGCTGTATCTAATCGATCCTTACTCATTTATCATGTTATTTGGCGTTTCGATGGACTCCAGTAACTCTCATGTGAGATACAAAGTTCTCGGACGCAGCAGAAGCTGGAAATAGTTTTAAACGAAACAACACGCATTAGCGTTGTTCCTGTGATGTATCTAATCGATCCTTACTCATCTATCATGTTATTTGGCGTTTCGATGGACTCCAGTAACTCTGATGTGAGATACGACGTTTTCGGACGCAGCAGAAGCTGGAAATAGTTTTAAATGAAACAACACGCATTAGCGTTGTTCCTGTGATGTAACTAATCGATCCTTACTTAGCTACTATGTTATTTGACGTTTCGATAGACTCCAGTAACTCTAATGTGAGATACGAAATTTTCGGACGCAGCAGCAGCTGGAAATAGTTTTAAACGAAACAACACATATTAGCGTTGTTCCTGTGATGTAACTAATCGATCCTTACTCACCTATCATGTTATTTGACGTTTGGACGGACTCCAGTAACTCTGATGAGAGATACAAAGTTCTCGGACGCAGTAGAAGCTGGAAATAGTTTTCAACGAAACAACACGTATTAGCGTTGTTCCTGTGATGTATCTAAACGATCCTTACTTATCTAACATGTTATTTGACGTTTGGATGGACTCCAGTAAGTCAGATGTGAGATACAAAGTTTTTGGACGCAGCAGGAGCTGGAAATAGTTTTAAACGAAACAACACGTATTAGCGTTGTTCCTGTACTGTATCTAATCGATCCTTACTCATCTATCATGTTATTTGGCGTTTCGATGGACTCCAGTAGCTCTGATGTGAGATACGACGTTTTCGGACGAAGCAGAAGCTGGAAATAGTTTTAAACGAAACAATACGCATTAGCGTTGTTCCTGTGATGTATCTAATCGATCCTTACTTATCTATCATGTTATTTGGCGTTTCGATGGACTCCAGTAACTTTGATGTTAGATACGAAGTTCTCGGACGCAGCTGAAGCTGGAAATAGTTTTAAATGAAACAACACGTATTAGCGTTGTTCCTGTGATGTATCTAATCGATCCTTACTCATCTATCATGTTATTTGGCGTTTCGATGGACTCCAGTAGCTCTGATGTGAGATACGAGGTTTTCGGACGCAGCAGAAGCTGGAAATAGTTTTAAATGAAAGAACACGCATTAGCGTTGTTCCTGTGATGTATCTAATCGATCCTTACTCATCTATCATGTTATTTGACGTTTCGATGGACTCTAGTAACTCTGATGTGAGATACGAAGTTTTTGGACGCAGCAGGAGCTGGAAATAGTTTTAAACGAAACAACACGTATTAGCGTTGTTCCTGTGATGTATCTAATCGATCCTTACTTATCTAACATGTTATTTGACGTTTGGATGGACTCCAGTATCTCTGATGTGAGATACGATATCTTCGGACGCAGCATAAGCTATAAATAGTTTTAAACCAAACAACACGCATTAGCGTTGTTACTGTGATGTATCTAATCGATCCTTACTTATCTAACATGTTATTTGACGTTTCGATGGACTCAAGTAACTTTGATGTGAGATACGAAGTTCTCGGACGCAGCTGAAGCTGGAAATAGTTTTAAAGGAAACAACACGTACTAGCGTTGTTCCTGTGATGTATCTAATCGATCCTTACTCATCTATCATGTTATTTGGCGTTTCGATGGACTCCAGTAGCTCTGATGTGAGATACGACGTTTTCGGACGCAGCAGAAGCTGGAAATAGTTTTAAACGAAACAACACGCATTAGCATTGTTCCTGTGATGTATCTAAACGATCCTTACTTATCTAACATGTTATTTGACGTTTGGATGGACTCCAGTAAGTCTGATGTGAGATACAAAGTTTTTGGACGCAGCAGGAGCTGGAAATAGTTTTAAACGAAACAACACGTATTAGCGTTGTTCCTGTGATGTAACTAATCGATCCTTACTCACCTATCATGTTATTTGACGTTTGGACGGACTCCAGTAACTCTGATGAGAGATACAAAGTTCTCGGACGCAGTAGAAGCTGGAAATAGTTTTCAACGAAACAACACGTATTAGCGTTGTTCCTGTGATGTATCTAATCGATCCTTACTCATCTATCATGTTATTTGGCGTTTCGATGGACTCCAGTAACTTTGATGTGAGATACGAAGTTCTCGGACGCAGCTGAAGCTGGAAATAGTTTTAAAGGAAACAACACGTATTAGCGTTGTTCCTGTGATGTATCTAATCGATCCTTACTCATCTATCATGTTATTTGGCGTTTCGATGGACTCCAGTAACTCTGATGTGAGATACGACGTTTTCGGACGCAGCAGAAGCTGGAAATAGTTTTAAATGAAACAACACGCATTAGCGTTGTTCCTGTGATGTATCTAATCGATCCTTACTCATCTATCATGTTATTTGACGTTTGAATGGACCCCAGTAACTCTCATGTGAGATACAAAGTTCTCGGACGCAGCAGAAGCTGGAAATAGTTTTGAACGAAACAACACGTATTCGTCTTGTTCCTGTGATGTATCTAATCGATCCTTACTTATCTATCATGTTATTTGACGTTTGGATGGACTCCAGTATCTCTGATGTGAGATACGAAATTTTCGGACGCAGCAGAAGCTGGAAATAGTTTTAAACGAAACAACACGCATTAGCGTTGTTCCTGAGCTGTATCTAATCGATCCTTACTCATCTATCATGTTATTTGACGTTTGGATGGACTCCAGTATCTCTGATGTGAGATACGAAATTTTCGGACGCAGCAGGAGCTAGAAATAGTTTTAAACGAAACAACACGTATTAGCGTTGTTCCTGTGATGTATCTAATCGATCCTTACTCATCTATTATGTTATTTGACGTTTGGATGGACTCCAGTATCTCTGATGTGAGATACGAAATTTTCGGACGCAGCAGAAGCTGGAAATAGTTTTAAACGAAACAACACGCATTAGCGTTGTTCCTGTGATGTATCTAAACAATCCTTACTTATCTAACATGTTATTTGACGTTTGGATGGACTCCAGTAAGTCTGATGTGTGATACAAAGTTTTTGGACGCAGCAGGAGCTGGAAATAGTTTTAAAAGAAACAACACGTGTTAGCGTTGTTCCTGAGCTGTATCTAATCGATCCTTACTCATTTATCATGTTATTTGGCGTTTCGATGGACTCCAGTAACTCTCATGTGAGATACAAAGTTCTCGGACGCAGCAGAAGCTGGAAATAGTTTTAAACGAAACAACACGCATTAGCGTTGTTCCTGTGATGTATCTAATCGATACTTACTCATCTATCATGTTATTTGACGTTTCGATGGACTCCAGTAACTCTAATGTGAGAAACGAAATTTTCGGACGCAGCAGAAGCTGGAAATAGTTTTAAACGAAACAACACATATTAGCGTTGTTCCTGTGATGTAACTAATCGATCCTTACTTAGCTACTATGTAATTTGACGTTTCGATAGACTCCAGTAACTCTAATGTGAGATACGAAATTTTCGGACGCAGCAGCAGCTGGAAATAGTTTTAAACGAAACAACACATATTAGCGTTGTTCCTGTGATGTAACTAATCGATCCTTACTCACCTATCATGTTATTTGACGTTTGGACGGACTCCAGTAACTCTGATGAGAGATACAAAGTTCTCGGACGCAGTAGAAGCTGGAAATAGTTTTCAACGAAACAACACGTATTAGCGTTGTTCCTGTGATGTATCTAAACGATCCTTACTTATCTAACATGTTATTTGACGTTTGGATGGACTCCAGAAAGTCAGATGTGAGATACAAAGTTTTTGGACGCAGCAGGAGCTGGAAATAGTTTTAAACGAAACAACACGTATTAGCGTTGTTCCTGTACTGTATCTAATCGATCCTTACTCATCTATCATGTTATTTGGCGTTTCGATGGACTCCAGTAGCTCTGATGTGAGATACGACGTTTTCGGACGAAGCAGAAGCTGGAAATAGTTTTAAACGAAACAATACGCATTAGCGTTGTTCCTGTGATGTATCTAATCGATCCTTACTCATCTATCATGTTATTTGGCGTTTCGATGGACTCCAGTAGCTCTGATGTGAGATACGACGTTTTCGGACGCAGCAGAAGCTGGAAATAGTTTTAAACGAAACAACACGCATTAGCATTGTTCCTGTGATGTATCTAAACGATCCTTACTTATCTAACATGTTATTTGACGTTTGGATGGACTCCAGTAAGTCTGATGTGAGATACAAAGTTTTTGGACGCAGCAGGAGCTGGAAATAGTTTTAAACGAAACAACACGTATTAGCGTTGTTCCTGTGATGTAACTAATCGATCCTTACTCACCTATCATGTTATTTGACGTTTGGACGGACTCCAGTAACTCTGATGAGAGATACAAAGTTCTCGGACGCAGTAGAAGCTGGAAATAGTTTTCAACGAAACAACACGTATTAGCGTTGTTCCTGTGATGTATCTAATCGATCCTTACTCATCTATCATGTTATTTGGCGTTTCGATGGACTACAGTAACTTTGATGTGAGATACGAAGTTCTCGGACGCAGCTGAAGCTGGAAATAGTTTTAAAGGAAACAACACGTATTAGCGTTGTTCCTGTGATGTATCTAATCGATCCTTACTCATCTATCATGTTATTTGGCGTTTCGATGGACTCCAGTAACTCTGATGTGAGATACGACGTTTTCGGACGCAGCAGAAGCTGGAAATAGTTTTAAATGAAACAACACGCATTAGCGTTGTTCCTGTGATGTATCTAATCGATCCTTACTCATCTATCATGTTATTTGACGTTTGAATGGACCCCAGTAACTCTCATGTGAGATACAAAGTTCTCGGACGCAGCAGAAGCTGGAAATAGTTTTGAACGAAACAACACGTATTCGTCTTGTTCCTGTGATGTATCTAATCGATCCTTACTTATCTATCATGTTATTTGACGTTTGGATGGACTCCAGTATCTCTGATGTGAGATACGAAATTTTCGGACGCAGCAGAAGCTGGAAATAGTTTTAAACGAAACAACACGCATTATCGTTGTTCCTGAGCTGTATCTAATCGATCCTTACTCATCTATCATGTTATTTGACGTTTGGATGGACTCCAGTATCTCTGATGTGAGATACGAAATTTTCGGACGCAGCAGGAGCTAGAAATAGTTTTAAACGAAACAACACGTATTAGCGTTGTTCCTGTGATGTATCTAATCGATCCTTACTCATCTATTATGTTATTTGACGTTTGGATGGACTCCAGTATCTCTGATGTGAGATACGAAATTTTCGGACGCAGCAGAAGCTGGAAATAGTTTTAAACGAAACAACACGCATTAGCGTTGTTCCTGTGATGTATCTAAACAATCCTTACTTATCTAACATGTTATTTGACGTTTGGATGGACTCCAGTAAGTCTGATGTGTGATACAAAGTTTTTGGACGCAGCAGGAGCTGGAAATAGTTTTAAAAGAAACAACACGTGTTAGCGTTGTTCCTGAGCTGTATCTAATCGATCCTTACTCATTTATCATGTTATTTGGCGTTTCGATGGACTCCAGTAACTCTCATGTGAGATACAAAGTTCTCGGACGCAGCAGAAGCTGGAAATAGTTTTAAACGAAACAACACGCATTAGCGTTGTTCCTGTGATGTATCTAATCGATATTTACTCATCTATCATGTTATTTGACGTTTCGATGGACTCCAGTAACTCTAATGTGAGAAACGAAATTTTCGGACGCAGCAGAAGCTGGAAATAGTTTTAAACGAAACAACACATATTAGCGTTGTTCCTGTGATGTAACTAATCGATCCTTACTTAGCTACTATGTTATTTGACGTTTCGATAGACTCCAGTAACTCTAATGTGAGATACGAAATTTTCGGACGCAGCAGCAGCTGGAAATAGTTTTAAACGAAACAACACATATTAGCGTTGTTCCTGTGATGTAACTAATCGATCCTTACTCACCTATCATGTTATTTGACGTTTGGACGGACTCCAGTAACTCTGATGAGAGATACAAAGTTCTCGGACGCAGTAGAAGCTGGAAATAGTTTTCAACGAAACAACACGTATTAGCGTTGTTCCTGTGATGTATCTAAACGATCCTTACTTATCTAACATGTTATTTGACGTTTGGATGGACTCCAGAAAGTCAGATGTGAGATACAAAGTTTTTGGACGCAGCAGGAGCTGGAAATAGTTTTAAACGAAACAACACGTATTAGCGTTGTTCCTGTACTGTATCTAATCGATCCTTACTCATCTATCATGTTATTTGGCGTTTCGATGGACTCCAGTAGCTCTGATGTGAGATACGACGTTTTCGGACGAAGCAGAAGCTGGAAATAGTTTTAAACGAAACAATACGCATTAGCGTTGTTCCTGTGATGTATCTAATCGATCCTTACTTATCTATCATGTTATTTGGCGTTTCGATGGACTCCAGTAACTTTGATGTGAGATACGAAGTTCTCGGACGCAGCTGAAGCTGGAAATAATTTTAAATGAAACAACACGTATTAGCGTTGTTCCTGTGATGTATATAATCGATCCTTACTCATCTATCATGTTATTTGGCGTTTCGATGGACTCCAGTAGCTCTGATGTGAGATACGAGGTTTTCGGACGCAGCAGAAGCTGGAAATAGTTTTAAATGAAAGAACACGCATTAGCGTTGTTCCTGTGATGTATCTAATCGATCCTTACTCATCTATCATGTTATTTGACGTTTCGATGGACTCTAGTAACTCTGATGTGAGATACGAAGTTTTTGGACGCAGCTGGAGCTGGAAATAGTTTTAAACGAAACAACACGTATTAGCGTTGTTCCTGTGATGTATCTAATCGATACTTACTCATCTATCATGTTATTTGACGTTTCGGTGGACTCCAGTAACTCTAATGTGAGAAACGAAATTTTCGGACGCAGCAGAAGCTGGAAATAGTTTTAAACGAAACAACACATATTAGCGTTGTTCCTGTGATGTAACTAATCGATCCTTACTTAGCTACTATGTTATTTGACGTTTCGATAGACTCCAGTAACTCTAATGTGAGATACGAAATTTTCGGACGCAGCAGCAGCTGGAAATAGTTTTAAACGAAACAACACATATTAGCGTTGTTCCTGTGATGTAACTAATCGATCCTTACTCACCTATCATGTTATTTGACGTTTGGACGGACTCCAGTAACTCTGATGAGAGATACAAAGTTCTCGGACGCAGTAGAAGCTGGAAATAGTTTTCAACGAAACAACACGTATTAGCGTTGTTCCTGTGATGTATCTAAACGATCCTTACTTATCTAACATGTTATTTGACGTTTGGATGGACTCCAGTAAGTCAGATGTGAGATACAAAGTTTTTGGACGCAGCAGGAGCTGGAAATAGTTTTAAACGAAACAACACGTATTAGCGTTGTTCCTGTACTGTATCTAATCGATCCTTACTCATCTATCATGTTATTTGGCGTTTCGATGGACTCCAGTAGCTCTGATGTGAGATACGACGTTTTCGGACGAAGCAGAAGCTGGAAATAGTTTTAAACGAAACAATACGCATTAGCGTTGTTCCTGTGATATATCTAATCGATCCTTACTTATCTATCATGTTATTTGGCGTTTCGATGGACTCCAGTAACTTTGATGTTAGATACGAAGTTCTCGGACGCAGCTGAAGCTGGAAATAGTTTTAAATGAAACAACACGTATTAGCGTTGTTCCTGTGATGTATCTAATCGATCCTTACTCATCTATCATGTTATTTGGCGTTTCGATGGACTCCAGTAGCTCTGATGTGAGATACGAGGTTTTCGGACGCAGCAGAAGCTGGAAATAGTTTTAAATGAAAGAACACGCATTAGCGTTGTTCCTGTGATGTATCTAATCGATCCTTACTCATCTATCATGTTATTTGACGTTTCGATGGACTCTAGTAACTCTGATGTGAGATACGAAGTTTTTGGACGCAGCAGGAGCTGGAAATAGTTTTAAACGAAACAACACGTATTAGCGTTGTTCCTGTGATGTATCTAATCGATCCTTATTCATCTATCATGTTATTTGACGTTTGGATGGACTCCAGTATCTCTGATGTGAGATACGATATCTTCGGACGCAGCATAAGCTGGAAATAGTTTTAAACGAAACAACACGCATTAGCGTTGTTCCTGTGATGTATCTAATCGATCCTTACTTATCTAACATGTTATTTGACGTTTCGATGGACTCAAGTAACTCTGATGTGAGATACGATGTTTTCGGACGCAGCAGAAGCTGGAAATAGTTTTAAACGAAACAACACGTATTAGCGTTGTTCCTGTGATGTATCTAATCGATCCTTACTCATCTATCATGTTATTTGACGTTTCGGTGGACTCCAGTAACTCTAATGTGAGAAACGAAATTTTCGGACGCAGCAGAAGCTGGAAATAGTTTTAAACGAAACAACACATATTAGCGTTGTTCCTGTGATGTAACTAATCGATCCTTACTTAGCTACTATGTTATTTGACGTTTCGATAGACTCCAGTAACTCTAATGTGAGATACGAAATTTTCGGACGCAGCAGCAGCTGGAAATAGTTTTAAACGAAACAACACATATTAGCGTTGTTCCTGTGATGTAACTAATCGATCCTTACTTAGCTACTATGTTATTTGACGTTTCGATGGACTCTAGTAACTCTGATGTGAGATACGAAGTTTTTGGACGCAGCAGGAGCTAGAAATAGTTTTAATCGAAACAACACGTATTAGCGTTGTTCCTGTGCTGTATCTAATCGATCCTTACTTATCTATCATGTTATTTGGCGTTTCGATGGACTCCAGTAACTCTGATGTGAGATACGACGTTTTCGGACGCAGCAGAAGCTGGAAATAGTTTTAAACGAAACAACACGTATTAGCGTTGTTCCTGTGATGTATCTATTCGATCCTTACTTATCTAACATGTTATTTGATGTTTGGATGGACTCCAGTAACTTTGATGTGAGATACGAAGTTCTCGGACGCAGCTGAAGCTGGAAATAGTTTTAAATGAAACAACACGTATTAGCGTTGTTCCTGTGATGTATCTAATCGATCCTTACTCATCTATCATGTTATTTGGCGTTTCGATGGACTCCAGTAACTCTGATGTGAGATACGGCGTTTTCGGACGCAGCAGAAGCTGGAAATAGTTTTAAACGAAACAACACGCATTAGCGTTGTTCCTGTTATGTATCTAATCTATCCTTACTCATCTATCATGTTATTTGACGTTTGGATGGACTCCAGTATCTCTGATGTGAGATACGAAATTTTCGGACGCAGCAGAAGCTGGAAATAGTTTTAAACGAAACAACACGCATTAGCGTTGTTCCTGTGATGTATCTAAACGATCCTTACTTACCTAACATGTTATTTGACGTTTGAATGGACTCCAGTAACTCTGATGTGAGATACAAAGTTCTCCGACGCAGCAGAAACTGGAAATAGTTTTGAACGAAACAACACGTATTCGTCTTGTTCCTGTGATGTATCTAATCGATCCTTACTTATCTATCATGTTATTTGACGTTTGGATGGACTCCAGTAACTCTGATGTGAGATACGAAATTTTCGGACGCAGCAGAAGCTGGAAATAGTTTTAAATGAAACAACACGCATTAGCGTTGTTCCTGTGATGTATCTATTCGATCCTTACTTATCTATCATGTTATTTGACGTTTGAATGGACTCCAGTAACTCTGATGTGAGATACAAAGTTCTCCGACGCAGCAGAAACTGGAAATAGTTTTGAACGAAACAACACGTATTCGTCTTGTTCCTGTGATGTATCTAATCGATCCTTACTTATCTATCATGTTATTTGGCGTTTCGATGGACTCCAGTAACTCTGATGTGAGATACGACGTTTTCGGACGCAGCAGAAGCTGGAAATAGTTTTAAACGAAACAACACGCATTAGCGTTGTTCCTGTTATGTATCTAATTGATCCTTACTCATCTATCACGTTATTTGACGTTTGAATGGACTCCAGTAACTTTGATGTGAGATACGAAGTTCTCGGACGCAGCTGAAGCTGGAAATAGTTTTAAACGAAACAACACGTATTAGCGTTGTTCCTGTGATGTATCTAATCGATCCTTACTCATCTATCATGTTATTTGAGGTTTGAATGGACTCCAGTAACTCTGATGTGAGATACAAAGTTCTCGGACGCAGCAGAAACTGGAAATAGTTTTGAACGAAACAACACGTATTCGTCTTGTTCCTGTGATGTATCTAATCGATCCTTATTTATCTATCATGTTATTTGACGTTTGGATGGACTCCAGTAACTCTGATGTGAGATACGAAATTTTCGAACGCAGCAGAAGCTGGAAATAGTTTTAAATGAAACAACACGCATTAGCGTTGTTCCTGTGATGTATCTAATCGATCCTTACTCATCTATCATGTTATTTGACGTTTGGATGGACTCCAGTATCTCTGAATTGAGATACGAAGTTCTCGGACGCAGCTGAAGCTGGAAATAGTTTTAAACGAAACAACACGCATTAGCGTTGTTCCTGTGATGTATCTAATCGATCCTTACTCATCTATCATGTTATTTGACGTTTGGATGACCTCCAGTAACTCTGATGTGAGATACGAAATTATCGGACGCAGCAGAAGCTGGAAATAGTTTTAAATGAAACAACACGCATTAGCGTTGTTCCTGTGATGCATCTAATCGATCCTTACTCATCTATCATGTTATTTGGCGTTTCGATGGACTCCAGTAACTCTGATGTGAGATACGACGTTTTCGGACGCAGCAGAAGCTGGAAATAGTTTTAAACGAAACAACACGCATTAGCGTTGTTCCTGTTATGTATCTAATCGATCCTTACTCATCTATCATGTTATTTGACGTTTGGATGGACTCCAGTATCTCTGATGTGAGATACGAAATTTTCATACGCAGCAGAAGCTGGAAATAGTTTTAAACGAAACAACACGCATTAGCGTTGTTCCTGTGATGTATCTAAACGATCCTTACTTATCTAACATGTTATTTGACGTTTGGATGGACTCCAGTAAGTCTGATGTGAGATACAAAGTTTTTGGACGCAGCAGGAGCTGGAAATAGTTTTAAACGAAACAACACGTATTAGCGTTGTTCCTGTGATATATCTAATCGATCCTTACTTATCTAACATGTTATTTGATGTTTGGATGGACTCCAGTAACTTTGATGTGAGATACGACGTTTTCGGACGCAGCAGATGCTGGAAATAGTTTTAAACGAAACAACACGTATTAGCGTTGTTCCTGTGATGTATCTAATCGATCCTTACTCATCTATCATGTTATTTGACGTTTGAATGGACTCCAGTATCTCTGATGTGAGATACGAAATTTTCGGATGCAGCAGAAGCTGGAAATAGTTTTAAACGAAACAACACGCATTAGCGTTGTTCCTGTGATGTATCTAAACGATCCTTACTTATCTAACATGTTATTTGACGTTTGGATGGACTCCAGTAAGTCTGATGTGAGATACAAAGTTTTTGGACGCAGCAGGAGCTGGAAATAGTTTTAAACGAAACAACACGCATTAGCGTTGTTCCTGTGATGTATCTAATCGATCCTTACTCATCTATCATGTTATTTGACGTTTGGATGGACTCCAGTAACTTTGATGTGAGATACGACGTTTTCGGACGCAGCAGATGCTGGAAATAGTTTTAAACGAAACAACACGTATTAGCGTTGTTCCTGTGATGTATCTAATCGATCCTTACTCATCTATCATGTTATTTGGCGTTTCGATGGACTCCAGTAGCTCTGATGTGAGATACGACGTTTTCGGACGCAGCAGAAGCTGGAAATAGTTTTAAATGAAACAACACGCATTAGCGTTGTTCCTGTGATTTATCTAATCGATCCTTACTCATCTATCATGTTATTTGACGTTTCGATGGACTCTAGTAACTCTGATGTGAGATACGAAGTTTTTGGACGCAGCAGGAGCTGGAAATAGTTTTAAACGAAACAACACGTATTAGCGTTGTTCCTGTGATGTATCTAATCGATCCTTACTCATCTATCATGTTATTTGACGTTTGGATAGACTCCAGTATCTCTGATGTGAGATACGAAATTTTCGGACGCAGCAGAAGCTGGAAATAGTTTTAAACGAAACAACACGTATTAGCGTTGTTCCTGTGATGTATCTAAACGATCCTTACTTATCTAACATGTTATTTGACGTTTGGATGGACTCCAGTAAGTCTGATGTGAGATACAAAGTTTTTGGACGCAGCAGGAGCTAGAAATAATTTTAATCGAAACAACACGCATTAGCGTTGTTCCTGTGATGTATCTAATCGATCCTTACTCATCTATCATGTTATTTGACGTTTGGATGACCTCCAGTAACTCTGATGTGAGATACGAAATTATCGGACGCAGCAGAAGCTGGAAATAGTTTTAAATGAAACAACACGCATTAGCGTTGTTCCTGTGATGTATCTAATCGATCCTTACTCATCTATCATGTTATTTGACGTTTCGATGGACTCTAGTAACTCTGATGTGAGATACGAAGTTTTTGGACGCAGCAGGAGCTAGAAATAGTTTTAATCGAAACAACACGTATTAGCGTTGTTCCTGTGCTGTATCTAATCGATCCTTACTTATCTATCATGTTATTTGGCGTTTCGATGGACTCCAGTAACTCTGATGTGAGATACGACGTTTTCGGACGCAGCAGAAGCTGGAAATAGTTTTAAACGAAACAACACGCATTAGCGTTGTTCCTGTTATGTATCTAATCGATCCTTACTCATCTATCATGTTATTTGACGTTTCGATGGACTCTAGTAACTCTGATGTGAGATACGAAGTTTTTGGACGCAGCAGGAGCTGGAAATAGTTTTAAACGAAACAACACGTATTAGCGTTGTTCCTGTGATGTATCTATTCGATCCTTACTTATCTAACATGTTATTTGATGTTTGGATGGACTCCAGTAACTTTGATGTGAGATACGAAGTTCTCGGACGCAGCTGAAGCTGGAAATAGTTTTAAATGAAACAACACGTATTAGCGTTGTTCCTGTGATGTATCTAATCGATCCTTACTCATCTATCATGTTATTTGGCGTTTCGATGGACTCCAGTAGCTCTGATGTGAGATACGACCTTTTCGGACGCAGCAGAAGCTGGAAATAGTTTTAAATGAAACAACACGCATTAGCGTTGTTCCTGTGATGTATCTAATCGATCCTTACTCATCTATCATGTTATTTGACGTTTCGATGGACTCTAGTAACTCTGATGTGAGATACGAAGTTTTTGGACGCAGCAGGAGCTGGAAATAGTTTTAAACGAAACAACACGTATTAGCGTTGTTCCTGTGATGTATCTAATCGATCCTTACTTATCTAACATGTTATTTGATGTTTGGATGGACTCCAGTAACTTTGATGTGAGATACGACGTTTTCGGACGCAGCAGATGCTGGAAATAGTTTTAAACGAAACAACACGCATTAGCGTTGTTCCTGTGATGTATCTAATCGATCCTTACTCATCTATCATGTTATTTGACGTTTGGATGACCTCCAGTAACTCTGATGTGAGATACGAAATTATCGGACGCAGCAGAAGCTGGAAATAGTTTTAAATGAAACAACACGCATTAGCGTTGTTCCTGTGATGTATCTAATCGATCCTTACTCATCTATCATGTTATTTGACGTTTCGATGGACTCTAGTAACTCTGATGTGAGATACGAAGTTTTTGGACGCAGCAGGAGCTAGAAATAGTTTTAATCGAAACAACACGTATTAGCGTTGTTCCTGTGCTGTATCTAATCGATCCTTACTTATCTATCATGTTATTTGGCGTTTCGATGGACTCCAGTAACTCTGATGTGAGATACGACGTTTTCGGACGCAGCAGAAGCTGGAAATAGTTTTAAACGAAACAACACGCATTAGCGTTGTTCCTGTTATGTATCTAATCGATCCTTACTCATCTATCATGTTATTTGACGTTTGGATGGACTCCAGTATCTCTGATGTGAGATACGAAATTTTCGGACGCAGCAGAAGCTGGAAATAGTTTTAAACGAAACAACACGCATTAGCGTTGTTCCTGTGATGTATCTAAACGATCCTTACTTACCTAACATGTTATTTGACGTTTGAATGGACTCCAGTAACTCTGATGTGAGATACGAAATTTTCGGACGCAGCAGAAGCTGGAAATAGTTTTGAACGAAACAACACGTATTCGTCTTGTTCCTGTGATGTATCTAATCGATCCTTACTTATCTATCATGTTATTTGACGTTTGGATGGACTCCAGTAACTCTGATGTGAGATACGAAATTTTCGGACGCAGCAGAAGCTGGAAATAGTTTTAAATGAAACAACACGCATTAGCGTTGTTCCTGTGATGTATCTAATCGATCCTTACTCATCTATCATGTTATTTGACGTTTGAATGGACTCCAGTAACTCTGATGTGAGATACAAAGTTCTCCGACGCAGCAGAAACTGGAAATAGTTTTGAACGAAACAACACGTATTCGTCTTGTTCCTGTGATGTATCTAATCGATCCTTACTTATCTATCATGTTATTTGGCGTTTCGATGGACTCCAGTAACTCTGATGTGAGATACGACGTTTTCGGACGCAGCAGAAGCTGGAAATAGTTTTAAACGAAACAACACGCATTAGCGTTGTTCCTGTGATGTATCTAATCGATCCTTACTTATCTAACATGTTATTTGACGTTTCGATGGACTCAAGTAACTCTGATGTGAGATACGATGTTTTCGGACGCAGCAGAAGCTGGAAATAGTTTTAAACGAAACAACACGTATTAGCGTTGTTCCTGTGATGTATCTAATCGATCCTTACTCATCTATCATGTTATTTGACGTTTCGGTGGACTCCAGTAACTCTAATGTGAGAAACGAAATTTTCGGACGCAGCAGAAGCTGGAAATAGTTTTAAACGAAACAACACATATTAGCGTTGTTCCTGTGATGTAACTAATCGATCCTTACTTAGCTACTATGTTATTTGACGTTTCGATAGACTCCAGTAACTCTAATGTGAGATACGAAATTTTCGGACGCAGCAGCAGCTGGAAATAGTTTTAAACGAAACAACACATATTAGCGTTGTTCCTGTGATGTAACTAATCGATCCTTACTTAGCTACTATGTTATTTGACGTTTCGATGGACTCTAGTAACTCTGATGTGAGATACGAAGTTTTTGGACGCAGCAGGAGCTAGAAATAGTTTTAATCGAAACAACACGTATTAGCGTTGTTCCTGTGCTGTATCTAATCGATCCTTACTTATCTATCATGTTATTTGGCGTTTCGATGGACTCCAGTAACTCTGATGTGAGATACGACGTTTTCGGACGCAGCAGAAGCTGGAAATAGTTTTAAACGAAACAACACGTATTAGCGTTGTTCCTGTGATGTATCTATTCGATCCTTACTTATCTAACATGTTATTTGATGTTTGGATGGACTCCAGTAACTTTGATGTGAGATACGAAGTTCTCGGACGCAGCTGAAGCTGGAAATAGTTTTAAATGAAACAACACGTATTAGCGTTGTTCCTGTGATGTATCTAATCGATCCTTACTCATCTATCATGTTATTTGGCGTTTCGATGGACTCCAGTAACTCTGATGTGAGATACGGCGTTTTCGGACGCAGCAGAAGCTGGAAATAGTTTTAAACGAAACAACACGCATTAGCGTTGTTCCTGTTATGTATCTAATCTATCCTTACTCATCTATCATGTTATTTGACGTTTGGATGGACTCCAGTATCTCTGATGTGAGATACGAAATTTTCGGACGCAGCAGAAGCTGGAAATAGTTTTAAACGAAACAACACGCATTAGCGTTGTTCCTGTGATGTATCTAAACGATCCTTACTTACCTAACATGTTATTTGACGTTTGAATGGACTCCAGTAACTCTGATGTGAGATACAAAGTTCTCCGACGCAGCAGAAACTGGAAATAGTTTTGAACGAAACAACACGTATTCGTCTTGTTCCTGTGATGTATCTAATCGATCCTTACTTATCTATCATGTTATTTGACGTTTGGATGGACTCCAGTAACTCTGATGTGAGATACGAAATTTTCGGACGCAGCAGAAGCTGGAAATAGTTTTAAATGAAACAACACGCATTAGCGTTGTTCCTGTGATGTATCTATTCGATCCTTACTTATCTATCATGTTATTTGACGTTTGAATGGACTCCAGTAACTCTGATGTGAGATACAAAGTTCTCCGACGCAGCAGAAACTGGAAATAGTTTTGAACGAAACAACACGTATTCGTCTTGTTCCTGTGATGTATCTAATCGATCCTTACTTATCTATCATGTTATTTGGCGTTTCGATGGACTCCAGTAACTCTGATGTGAGATACGACGTTTTCGGACGCAGCAGAAGCTGGAAATAGTTTTAAACGAAACAACACGCATTAGCGTTGTTCCTGTTATGTATCTAATTGATCCTTACTCATCTATCACGTTATTTGACGTTTGAATGGACTCCAGTAACTTTGATGTGAGATACGAAGTTCTCGGACGCAGCTGAAGCTGGAAATAGTTTTAAACGAAACAACACGTATTAGCGTTGTTCCTGTGATGTATCTAATCGATCCTTACTCATCTATCATGTTATTTGAGGTTTGAATGGACTCCAGTAACTCTGATGTGAGATACAAAGTTCTCGGACGCAGCAGAAACTGGAAATAGTTTTGAACGAAACAACACGTATTCGTCTTGTTCCTGTGATGTATCTAATCGATCCTTATTTATCTATCATGTTATTTGACGTTTGGATGGACTCCAGTAACTCTGATGTGAGATACGAAATTTTCGAACGCAGCAGAAGCTGGAAATAGTTTTAAATGAAACAACACGCATTAGCGTTGTTCCTGTGATGTATCTAATCGATCCTTACTCATCTATCATGTTATTTGACGTTTGGATGGACTCCAGTATCTCTGAATTGAGATACGAAGTTCTCGGACGCAGCTGAAGCTGGAAATAGTTTTAAACGAAACAACACGCATTAGCGTTGTTCCTGTGATGTATCTAATCGATCCTTACTCATCTATCATGTTATTTGACGTTTGGATGACCTCCAGTAACTCTGATGTGAGATACGAAATTATCGGACGCAGCAGAAGCTGGAAATAGTTTTAAATGAAACAACACGCATTAGCGTTGTTCCTGTGATGCATCTAATCGATCCTTACTCATCTATCATGTTATTTGGCGTTTCGATGGACTCCAGTAACTCTGATGTGAGATACGACGTTTTCGGACGCAGCAGAAGCTGGAAATAGTTTTAAACGAAACAACACGCATTAGCGTTGTTCCTGTTATGTATCTAATCGATCCTTACTCATCTATCATGTTATTTGACGTTTGGATGGACTCCAGTATCTCTGATGTGAGATACGAAATTTTCATACGCAGCAGAAGCTGGAAATAGTTTTAAACGAAACAACACGCATTAGCGTTGTTCCTGTGATGTATCTAAACGATCCTTACTTATCTAACATGTTATTTGACGTTTGGATGGACTCCAGTAAGTCTGATGTGAGATACAAAGTTTTTGGACGCAGCAGGAGCTGGAAATAGTTTTAAACGAAACAACACGTATTAGCGTTGTTCCTGTGATATATCTAATCGATCCTTACTTATCTAACATGTTATTTGATGTTTGGATGGACTCCAGTAACTTTGATGTGAGATACGACGTTTTCGGACGCAGCAGATGCTGGAAATAGTTTTAAACGAAACAACACGTATTAGCGTTGTTCCTGTGATGTATCTAATCGATCCTTACTCATCTATCATGTTATTTGACGTTTGAATGGACTCCAGTATCTCTGATGTGAGATACGAAATTTTCGGATGCAGCAGAAGCTGGAAATAGTTTTAAACGAAACAACACGCATTAGCGTTGTTCCTGTGATGTATCTAAACGATCCTTACTTATCTAACATGTTATTTGACGTTTGGATGGACTCCAGTAAGTCTGATGTGAGATACAAAGTTTTTGGACGCAGCAGGAGCTGGAAATAGTTTTAAACGAAACAACACGCATTAGCGTTGTTCCTGTGATGTATCTAATCGATCCTTACTCATCTATCATGTTATTTGACGTTTGGATGGACTCCAGTAACTTTGATGTGAGATACGACGTTTTCGGACGCAGCAGATGCTGGAAATAGTTTTAAACGAAACAACACGTATTAGCGTTGTTCCTGTGATGTATCTAATCGATCCTTACTCATCTATCATGTTATTTGGCGTTTCGATGGACTCCAGTAGCTCTGATGTGAGATACGACGTTTTCGGACGCAGCAGAAGCTGGAAATAGTTTTAAATGAAACAACACGCATTAGCGTTGTTCCTGTGATTTATCTAATCGATCCTTACTCATCTATCATGTTATTTGACGTTTCGATGGACTCTAGTAACTCTGATGTGAGATACGAAGTTTTTGGACGCAGCAGGAGCTGGAAATAGTTTTAAACGAAACAACACGTATTAGCGTTGTTCCTGTGATGTATCTAATCGATCCTTACTCATCTATCATGTTATTTGACGTTTGGATAGACTCCAGTATCTCTGATGTGAGATACGAAATTTTCGGACGCAGCAGAAGCTGGAAATAGTTTTAAACGAAACAACACGTATTAGCGTTGTTCCTGTGATGTATCTAAACGATCCTTACTTATCTAACATGTTATTTGACGTTTGGATGGACTCCAGTAAGTCTGATGTGAGATACAAAGTTTTTGGACGCAGCAGGAGCTAGAAATAATTTTAATCGAAACAACACGCATTAGCGTTGTTCCTGTGATGTATCTAATCGATCCTTACTCATCTATCATGTTATTTGACGTTTGGATGACCTCCAGTAACTCTGATGTGAGATACGAAATTATCGGACGCAGCAGAAGCTGGAAATAGTTTTAAATGAAACAACACGCATTAGCGTTGTTCCTGTGATGTATCTAATCGATCCTTACTCATCTATCATGTTATTTGACGTTTCGATGGACTCTAGTAACTCTGATGTGAGATACGAAGTTTTTGGACGCAGCAGGAGCTAGAAATAGTTTTAATCGAAACAACACGTATTAGCGTTGTTCCTGTGCTGTATCTAATCGATCCTTACTTATCTATCATGTTATTTGGCGTTTCGATGGACTCCAGTAACTCTGATGTGAGATACGACGTTTTCGGACGCAGCAGAAGCTGGAAATAGTTTTAAACGAAACAACACGCATTAGCGTTGTTCCTGTTATGTATCTAATCGATCCTTACTCATCTATCATGTTATTTGACGTTTCGATGGACTCTAGTAACTCTGATGTGAGATACGAAGTTTTTGGACGCAGCAGGAGCTGGAAATAGTTTTAAACGAAACAACACGTATTAGCGTTGTTCCTGTGATGTATCTATTCGATCCTTACTTATCTAACATGTTATTTGATGTTTGGATGGACTCCAGTAACTTTGATGTGAGATACGAAGTTCTCGGACGCAGCTGAAGCTGGAAATAGTTTTAAATGAAACAACACGTATTAGCGTTGTTCCTGTGATGTATCTAATCGATCCTTACTCATCTATCATGTTATTTGGCGTTTCGATGGACTCCAGTAGCTCTGATGTGAGATACGACCTTTTCGGACGCAGCAGAAGCTGGAAATAGTTTTAAATGAAACAACACGCATTAGCGTTGTTCCTGTGATGTATCTAATCGATCCTTACTCATCTATCATGTTATTTGACGTTTCGATGGACTCTAGTAACTCTGATGTGAGATACGAAGTTTTTGGACGCAGCAGGAGCTGGAAATAGTTTTAAACGAAACAACACGTATTAGCGTTGTTCCTGTGATGTATCTAATCGATCCTTACTTATCTAACATGTTATTTGATGTTTGGATGGACTCCAGTAACTTTGATGTGAGATACGACGTTTTCGGACGCAGCAGATGCTGGAAATAGTTTTAAACGAAACAACACGCATTAGCGTTGTTCCTGTGATGTATCTAATCGATCCTTACTCATCTATCATGTTATTTGACGTTTGGATGACCTCCAGTAACTCTGATGTGAGATACGAAATTATCGGACGCAGCAGAAGCTGGAAATAGTTTTAAATGAAACAACACGCATTAGCGTTGTTCCTGTGATGTATCTAATCGATCCTTACTCATCTATCATGTTATTTGACGTTTCGATGGACTCTAGTAACTCTGATGTGAGATACGAAGTTTTTGGACGCAGCAGGAGCTAGAAATAGTTTTAATCGAAACAACACGTATTAGCGTTGTTCCTGTGCTGTATCTAATCGATCCTTACTTATCTATCATGTTATTTGGCGTTTCGATGGACTCCAGTAACTCTGATGTGAGATACGACGTTTTCGGACGCAGCAGAAGCTGGAAATAGTTTTAAACGAAACAACACGCATTAGCGTTGTTCCTGTTATGTATCTAATCGATCCTTACTCATCTATCATGTTATTTGACGTTTGGATGGACTCCAGTATCTCTGATGTGAGATACGAAATTTTCGGACGCAGCAGAAGCTGGAAATAGTTTTAAACGAAACAACACGCATTAGCGTTGTTCCTGTGATGTATCTAAACGATCCTTACTTACCTAACATGTTATTTGACGTTTGAATGGACTCCAGTAACTCTGATGTGAGATACGAAATTTTCGGACGCAGCAGAAGCTGGAAATAGTTTTGAACGAAACAACACGTATTCGTCTTGTTCCTGTGATGTATCTAATCGATCCTTACTTATCTATCATGTTATTTGACGTTTGGATGGACTCCAGTAACTCTGATGTGAGATACGAAATTTTCGGACGCAGCAGAAGCTGGAAATAGTTTTAAATGAAACAACACGCATTAGCGTTGTTCCTGTGATGTATCTAATCGATCCTTACTCATCTATCATGTTATTTGACGTTTGAATGGACTCCAGTAACTCTGATGTGAGATACAAAGTTCTCCGACGCAGCAGAAACTGGAAATAGTTTTGAACGAAACAACACGTATTCGTCTTGTTCCTGTGATGTATCTAATCGATCCTTACTTATCTATCATGTTATTTGGCGTTTCGATGGACTCCAGTAACTCTGATGTGAGATACGACGTTTTCGGACGCAGCAGAAGCTGGAAATAGTTTTAAACGAAACAACACGCATTAGCGTTGTTCCTGTTATGTATCTAATTGATCCTTACTCATCTAACATGTTATTTGGCGTTTCGATGGACTCCAGTAACTTTGATGTGAGATACGAAGTTCTCGGACGCAGCTGAAGCTGGAAATAGTTTTAAACGAAACAACACGTATTAGCGTTGTTCCTGTGATGTATCTAATCGATCCTTACTCATCTATCATGTTATTTGAGGTTTGAATGGACTCCAGTAACTCTGATGTGAGATACAAAGTTCTCGGACGCAGCAGAAACTGGAAATAGTTTTGAACGAAACAACACGTATTCGTCTTGTTCCTGTGATGTATCTAATCGATCCTTACTCATCTATCATGTTATTTGACGTTTCGATGGACTCTAGTAACTCTGATGTGAGATACGAAGTTTTTGGACGCAGCAGGAGCTGGAAATAGTTTTAAACGAAACAACACGTATTAGCGTTGTTCCTGTGATGTATCTAATCGATCCTTACTCATCTATCATGTTATTTGACGTTTGGATAGACTCCAGTATCTCTGATGTGAGATACGAAATTTTCGGACGCAGCAGAAGCTGGAAATAGTTTTAAACGAAACAACACGTATTAGCGTTGTTCCTGTGATGTATCTAAACGATCCTTACTTATCTAACATGTTATTTGACGTTTGGATGGACTCCAGTAAGTCTGATGTGAGATACAAAGTTTTTGGACGCAGCAGGAGCTAGAAATAATTTTAATCGAAACAACACGCATTAGCGTTGTTCCTGTGATGTATCTAATCGATCCTTACTCATCTATCATGTTATTTGACGTTTGGATGACCTCCAGTAACTCTGATGTGAGATACGAAATTATCGGACGCAGCAGAAGCTGGAAATAGTTTTAAATGAAACAACACGCATTAGCGTTGTTCCTGTGATGTATCTAATCGATCCTTACTCATCTATCATGTTATTTGACGTTTCGATGGACTCTAGTAACTCTGATGTGAGATACGAAGTTTTTGGACGCAGCAGGAGCTAGAAATAGTTTTAATCGAAACAACACGTATTAGCGTTGTTCCTGTGCTGTATCTAATCGATCCTTACTTATCTATCATGTTATTTGGCGTTTCGATGGACTCCAGTAACTCTGATGTGAGATACGACGTTTTCGGACGCAGCAGAAGCTGGAAATAGTTTTAAACGAAACAACACGCATTAGCGTTGTTCCTGTTATGTATCTAATCGATCCTTACTCATCTATCATGTTATTTGACGTTTCGATGGACTCTAGTAACTCTGATGTGAGATACGAAGTTTTTGGACGCAGCAGGAGCTGGAAATAGTTTTAAACGAAACAACACGTATTAGCGTTGTTCCTGTGATGTATCTATTCGATCCTTACTTATCTAACATGTTATTTGATGTTTGGATGGACTCCAGTAACTTTGATGTGAGATACGAAGTTCTCGGACGCAGCTGAAGCTGGAAATAGTTTTAAATGAAACAACACGTATTAGCGTTGTTCCTGTGATGTATCTAATCGATCCTTACTCATCTATCATGTTATTTGGCGTTTCGATGGACTCCAGTAGCTCTGATGTGAGATACGACCTTTTCGGACGCAGCAGAAGCTGGAAATAGTTTTAAATGAAACAACACGCATTAGCGTTGTTCCTGTGATGTATCTAATCGATCCTTACTCATCTATCATGTTATTTGACGTTTCGATGGACTCTAGTAACTCTGATGTGAGATACGAAGTTTTTGGACGCAGCAGGAGCTGGAAATAGTTTTAAACGAAACAACACGTATTAGCGTTGTTCCTGTGATGTATCTAATCGATCCTTACTTATCTAACATGTTATTTGATGTTTGGATGGACTCCAGTAACTTTGATGTGAGATACGACGTTTTCGGACGCAGCAGATGCTGGAAATAGTTTTAAACGAAACAACACGCATTAGCGTTGTTCCTGTGATGTATCTAATCGATCCTTACTCATCTATCATGTTATTTGACGTTTGGATGACCTCCAGTAACTCTGATGTGAGATACGAAATTATCGGACGCAGCAGAAGCTGGAAATAGTTTTAAATGAAACAACACGCATTAGCGTTGTTCCTGTGATGTATCTAATCGATCCTTACTCATCTATCATGTTATTTGACGTTTCGATGGACTCTAGTAACTCTGATGTGAGATACGAAGTTTTTGGACGCAGCAGGAGCTAGAAATAGTTTTAATCGAAACAACACGTATTAGCGTTGTTCCTGTGCTGTATCTAATCGATCCTTACTTATCTATCATGTTATTTGGCGTTTCGATGGACTCCAGTAACTCTGATGTGAGATACGACGTTTTCGGACGCAGCAGAAGCTGGAAATAGTTTTAAACGAAACAACACGCATTAGCGTTGTTCCTGTTATGTATCTAATCGATCCTTACTCATCTATCATGTTATTTGACGTTTGGATGGACTCCAGTATCTCTGATGTGAGATACGAAATTTTCGGACGCAGCAGAAGCTGGAAATAGTTTTAAACGAAACAACACGCATTAGCGTTGTTCCTGTGATGTATCTAAACGATCCTTACTTACCTAACATGTTATTTGACGTTTGAATGGACTCCAGTAACTCTGATGTGAGATACGAAATTTTCGGACGCAGCAGAAGCTGGAAATAGTTTTGAACGAAACAACACGTATTCGTCTTGTTCCTGTGATGTATCTAATCGATCCTTACTTATCTATCATGTTATTTGACGTTTGGATGGACTCCAGTAACTCTGATGTGAGATACGAAATTTTCGGACGCAGCAGAAGCTGGAAATAGTTTTAAATGAAACAACACGCATTAGCGTTGTTCCTGTGATGTATCTAATCGATCCTTACTCATCTATCATGTTATTTGACGTTTGAATGGACTCCAGTAACTCTGATGTGAGATACAAAGTTCTCCGACGCAGCAGAAACTGGAAATAGTTTTGAACGAAACAACACGTATTCGTCTTGTTCCTGTGATGTATCTAATCGATCCTTACTTATCTATCATGTTATTTGGCGTTTCGATGGACTCCAGTAACTCTGATGTGAGATACGACGTTTTCGGACGCAGCAGAAGCTGGAAATAGTTTTAAACGAAACAACACGCATTAGCGTTGTTCCTGTTATGTATCTAATTGATCCTTACTCATCTAACATGTTATTTGGCGTTTCGATGGACTCCAGTAACTTTGATGTGAGATACGAAGTTCTCGGACGCAGCTGAAGCTGGAAATAGTTTTAAACGAAACAACACGTATTAGCGTTGTTCCTGTGATGTATCTAATCGATCCTTACTCATCTATCATGTTATTTGAGGTTTGAATGGACTCCAGTAACTCTGATGTGAGATACAAAGTTCTCGGACGCAGCAGAAACTGGAAATAGTTTTGAACGAAACAACACGTATTCGTCTTGTTCCTGTGATGTATCTAATCGATCCTTATTTATCTATCATGTTATTTGACGTTTGGATGGACTCCAGTAACTCTGATGTGAGATACGAAATTTTCGGACGCAGCAGAAGCTGGAAATAGTTTTAAATGAAACAACACGCATTAGCGTTGTTCCTGTGATGTATCTAATCGATCCTTACTCATCTATCATGTTATTTGACGTTTGGATGGACTCCAGTAACTCTGAAGTGAGATACGAAGTTCTCGGACGCAGCTGAAGCTGGAAATAGTTTTAAACGAAACAACACGCATTAGCGTTGTTCCTGTGATGTATCTAATCGATCCTTACTCATCTATCATGTTATTTGACGTTTGGATGACCTCCAGTAACTCTGATGTGAGATACGAAATTATCGGACGCAGCAGAAGCTGGAAATAGTTTTAAATGAAACAACACGCATTAGCGTTGTTCCTGTGATGCATCTAATCGATCCTTACTCATCTATCATGTTATTTGGCGTTTCGATGGACTCCAGTAACTCTGATGTGAGATACGACGTTTTCGGACGCAGCAGAAGCTGGAAATAGTTTTAAACGAAACAACACGCATTAGCGTTGTTCCTGTTATGTATCTAATCGATCCTTACTCATCTATCATGTTATTTGACGTTTGGATGGACTCCAGTATCTCTGATGTGAGATACGAAATTTTCATACGCAGCAGAAGCTGGAAATAGTTTTAAACGAAACAACACGCATTAGCGTTGTTCCTGTGATGTATCTAAACGATCCTTACTTATCTAACATGTTATTTGACGTTTGGATGGACTCCAGTAAGTCTGATGTGAGATACAAAGTTTTTGGACGCAGCAGGAGCTGGAAATAGTTTTAAACGAAACAACACGTATTAGCGTTGTTCCTGTGATATATCTAATCGATCCTTACTTATCTAACATGTTATTTGATGTTTGGATGGACTCCAGTAACTTTGATGTGAGATACGACGTTTTCGGACGCAGCAGATGCTGGAAATAGTTTTAAACGAAACAACACGTATTAGCGTTGTTCCTGTGATGTATCTAATCGATCCTTACTCATCTATCATGTTATTTGACCTTTGAATGGACTCCAGTATCTCTGATGTGAGATACGAAATTTTCGGATGCAGCAGAAGCTGGAAATAGTTTTAAACGAAACAACACGCATTAGCGTTGTTCCTGTGATGTATCTAAACGATCCTTACTTATCTAATATGTTATTTGACGTTTGGATGGACTCCAGTAAGTCTGATGTGAGATACAAAGTTTTTGGACGCAGCAGGAGCTGGAAATAGTTTTAAACGAAACAACACGCATTAGCGTTGTTCCTGTGATGTATCTAATCGATCCTTACTCATCTATCATGTTATTTGACGTTTGGATGGACTCCAGTAACTTTGATGTGAGATACGACGTTTTCGGACGCAGCAGATGCTGGAAATAGTTTTAAACGAAACAACACGTATTAGCGTTGTTCCTGTGATGTATCTAATCGATCCTTACTCATCTATCATGTTATTTGAGGTTTGAATGGACTCCAGTAACTCTGATGTGAGATACAAAGTTCTCGGACGCAGCAGAAACTGGAAATAGTTTTGAACGAAACAACACGTATTCGTCTTGTTCCTGTGATGTATCTAATCGATCCTTATTTATCTATCATGTTATTTGACGTTTGGATGGACTCCAGTAACTCTGATGTGAGATACGAAATTTTCGGACGCAGCAGAAGCTGGAAATAGTTTTAAATGAAACAACACGCATTAGCGTTGTTCCTGTGATGTATCTAATCGATCCTTACTCATCTATCATGTTATTTGACGTTTGGATGGACTCCAGTAACTCTGAAGTGAGATACGAAGTTCTCGGACGCAGCTGAAGCTGGAAATAGTTTTAAACGAAACAACACGCATTAGCGTTGTTCCTGTGATGTATCTAATCGATCCTTACTCATCTATCATGTTATTTGACGTTTGGATGACCTCCAGTAACTCTGATGTGAGATACGAAATTATCGGACGCAGCAGAAGCTGGAAATAGTTTTAAATGAAACAACACGCATTAGCGTTGTTCCTGTGATGCATCTAATCGATCCTTACTCATCTATCATGTTATTTGGCGTTTCGATGGACTCCAGTAACTCTGATGTGAGATACGACGTTTTCGGACACAGCAGAAGCTGGAAATAGTTTTAAACGAAACAACACGCATTAGCGTTGTTCCTGTTATGTATCTAATCGATCCTTACTCATCTATCATGTTATTTGACGTTTGGATGGACTCCAGTATCTCTGATGTGAGATACGAAATTTTCATACGCAGCAGAAGCTGGAAATAGTTTTAAACGAAACAACACGCATTAGCGTTGTTCCTGTGATGTATCTAAACGATCCTTACTTATCTAACATGTTATTTGACGTTTGGATGGACTCCAGTAAGTCTGATGTGAGATACAAAGTTTTTGGACGCAGCAGGAGCTGGAAATAGTTTTAAACGAAACAACACGTATTAGCGTTGTTCCTGTGATATATCTAATCGATCCTTACTTATCTAACATGTTATTTGATGTTTGGATGGACTCCAGTAACTTTGATTTGAGATACGACGTTTTCGGACGCAGCAGATGCTGGAAATAGTTTTAAACGAAACAACACGTATTAGCGTTGTTCCTGTGATGTATCTAATCGATCCTTACTCATCTATCATGTTATTTGACGTTTGAATGGACTCCAGTATCTCTGATGTGAGATACGAAATTTTCGGATGCAGCAGAAGCTGGAAATAGTTTTAAACGAAACAACACGCATTAGCGTTGTTCCTGTGATGTATCTAAACGATCCTTACTTATCTAACATGTTATTTGACGTTTGGATGGACTCCAGTAAGTCTGATGTGAGATACAAAGTTTTTGGACGCAGCAGGAGCTGGAAATAGTTTTAAACGAAACAACACGTATTAGCGTTGTTCCTGTTATGTATCTAATCGATCCTTACTCATCTATCATGTTATTTGACGTTTCGATGGACTCTAGTAACTCTGATGTGAGATACGAAGTTTTTGGACGCAGCAGGAGCTGGAAATAGTTTTAAACGAAACAACACGTATTAGCGTTGTTCCTGTGATGTATCTATTCGATCCTTACTTATCTAACATGTTATTTGATGTTTGGATGGACTCCAGTAACTTTGATGTGAGATACGAAGTTCTCGGACGCAGCTGAAGCTGGAAATAGTTTTAAATGAAACAACACGTATTAGCGTTGTTCCTGTGATGTATCTAATCGATCCTTACTCATCTATCATGTTATTTGGCGTTTCGATGGACTCCAGTAACTCTGATGTGAGATACGGCGTTTTCGGACGCAGCAGAAGCTGGAAATAGTTTTAAACGAAACAACACGCATTAGCGTTGTTCCTGTTATGTATCTAATCGATCCTTACTCATCTATCATGTTATTTGACGTTTGGATGGACTCCAGTATCTCTGATGTGAGATACGAAATTTTCGGACGCAGCAGAAGCTGGAAATAGTTTTAAACGAAACAACACGCATTAGCGTTGTTCCTGTGATGTATCTAAACGATCCTTACTTACCTAACATGTTATTTGACGTTTGAATGGACTCCAGTAACTCTGATGTGAGATACAAAGTTCTCCGACGCAGCAGAAACTGGAAATAGTTTTGAACGAAACAACACGTATTCGTCTTGTTCCTGTGATGTATCTAATCGATCCTTACTTATCTATCATGTTATTTGACGTTTGGATGGACTCCAGTAACTCTGATGTGAGATACGAAATTTTCGGACGCAGCAGAAGCTGGAAATAGTTTTAAATGAAACAACACGCATTAGCGTTGTTCCTGTGATGTATCTATTCGATCCTTACTTATCTATCATGTTATTTGACGTTTGAATGGACTCCAGTAACTCTGATGTGAGATACAAAGTTCTCCGACGCAGCAGAAACTGGAAATAGTTTTGAACGAAACAACACGTATTCGTCTTGTTCCTGTGATGTATCTAATCGATCCTTACTTATCTATCATGTTATTTGGCGTTTCGATGGACTCCAGTAACTCTGATGTGAGATACGACGTTTTCGGACGCAGCAGAAGCTGGAAATAGTTTTAAACGAAACAACACGCATTAGCGTTGTTCCTGTTATGTATCTAATTGATCCTTACTCATCTAACATGTTATTTGGCGTTTCGATGGACTCCAGTAACTTTGATGTGAGATACGAAGTTCTCGGACGCAGCTGAAGCTGGAAATAGTTTTAAACGAAACAACACGTATTAGCGTTGTTCCTGTGATGTATCTAATCGATCCTTACTCATCTATCATGTTATTTGAGGTTTGAATGGACTCCAGTAACTCTGATGTGAGATACAAAGTTCTCGGACGCAGCAGAAACTGGAAATAGTTTTGAACGAAACAACACGTATTCGTCTTGTTCCTGTGATGTATCTAATCGATCCTTATTTATCTATCATGTTATTTGACGTTTGGATGGACTCCAGTAACTCTGATGTGAGATACGAAATTTTCGGACGCAGCAGAAGCTGGAAATAGTTTTAAATGAAACAACACGCATTAGCGTTGTTCCTGTGATGTATCTAATCGATCCTTACTCATCTATCATGTTATTTGACGTTTGGATGGACTCCAGTAACTCTGAAGTGAGATACGAAGTTCTCGGACGCAGCTGAAGCTGGAAATAGTTTTAAACGAAACAACACGCATTAGCGTTGTTCCTGTGATGTATCTAATCGATCCTTACTCATCTATCATGTTATTTGACGTTTGGATGACCTCCAGTAACTCTGATGTGAGATACGAAATTATCGGACGCAGCAGAAGCTGGAAATAGTTTTAAATGAAACAACACGCATTAGCGTTGTTCCTGTGATGCATCTAATCGATCCTTACTCATCTATCATGTTATTTGGCGTTTCGATGGACTCCAGTAACTCTGATTTGAGATACGACGTTTTCGGACGCAGCAGAAGCTGGAAATAGTTTTAAACGAAACAACACGCATTAGCGTTGTTCCTGTTATGTATCTAATCGATCCTTACTCATCTATCATGTTATTTGACGTTTGGATGGACTCCAGTATCTCTGATGTGAGATACGAAATTTTCATACGCAGCAGAAGCTGGAAATAGTTTTAAACGAAACAACACGCATTAGCGTTGTTCCTGTGATGTATCTAAACGATCCTTACTTATCTAACATGTTATTTGACGTTTGGATGGACTCCAGTAAGTCTGATGTGAGATACAAAGTTTTTGGACGCAGCAGGAGCTGGAAATAGTTTTAAACGAAACAACACGTATTAGCGTTGTTCCTGTGATATATCTAATCGATCCTTACTTATCTAACATGTTATTTGATGTTTGGATGGACTCCAGTAACTTTGATGTGAGATACGACGTTTTCGGACGCAGCAGATGCTGGAAATAGTTTTAAACGAAACAACACGTATTAGCGTTGTTCCTGTGATGTATCTAATCGATCCTTACTCATCTATCATGTTATTTGACGTTTGAATGGACTCCAGTATCTCTGATGTGAGATACGAAATTTTCGGATGCAGCAGAAGCTGGAAATAGTTTTAAACGAAACAACACGCATTAGCGTTGTTCCTGTGATGTATCTAAACGATCCTTACTTATCTAACATGTTATTTGACGTTTGGATGGACTCCAGTAAGTCTGATGTGAGATACAAAGTTTTTGGACGCAGCAGGAGCTGGAAATAGTTTTAAACGAAACAACACGCATTAGCGTTGTTCCTGTGATGTATCTAATCGATCCTTACTCATCTATCATGTTATTTGACGTTTGGATGGACTCCAGTAACTTTGATGTGAGATACGACGTTTTCGGACGCAGCAGATGCTGGAAATAGTTTTAAACGAAACAACACGTATTAGCGTTGTTCCTGTGATGTATCTAATCGATCCTTACTCATCTATCATGTTATTTGGCGTTTCGATGGACTCCAGTAGCTCTGATGTGAGATACGACGTTTTCGGACGCAGCAGAAGCTGGAAATAGTTTTAAATGAAACAACACGCATTAGCGTTGTTCCTGTGATTTATCTAATCGATCCTTACTCATCTATCATGTTATTTGACGTTTCGATGGACTCTAGTAACTCTGATGTGAGATACGAAGTTTTTGGACGCAGCAGGAGCTGGAAATAGTTTTAAACGAAACAACACGTATTAGCGTTGTTCCTGTGATGTATCTAATCGATCCTTACTCATCTATCATGTTATTTGACGTTTGGATAGACTCCAGTATCTCTGATGTGAGATACGAAATTTTCGGACGCAGCAGAAGCTGGAAATAGTTTTAAACGAAACAACACGTATTAGCGTTGTTCCTGTGATGTATCTAAACGATCCTTACTTATCTAACATGTTATTTGACGTTTGGATGGACTCCAGTAAGTCTGATGTGAGATATAAAGTTTTTGGACGCAGCAGGAGCTAGAAATAATTTTAATCGAAACAACACGCATTAGCGTTGTTCCTGTGATGTATCTAATCGATCCTTACTCATCTATCATGTTATTTGACGTTTGGATGACCTCCAGTAACTCTGATGTGAGATACGAAATTATCGGACGCAGCAGAATCTGGAAATAGTTTTAAATGAAACAACACGCATTAGCGTTGTTCCTGTGATGTATCTAATCGATCCTTACTCATCTATCATGTTATTTGACGTTTCGATGGACTCTAGTAACTCTGATGTGAGATACGAAGTTTTTGGACGCAGCAGGAGCTAGAAATAGTTTTAATCGAAACAACACGTATTAGCGTTGTTCCTGTGCTGTATCTAATCGATCCTTACTTATCTATCATGTTATTTGGCGTTTCGATGGACTCCAGTAACTCTGATGTGAGATACGACGTTTTCGGACGCAGCAGAAGCTGGAAATAGTTTTAAACGAAACAACACGCATTAGCGTTGTTCCTGTTATGTATCTAATCGATCCTTACTCATCTATCATGTTATTTGACGTTTCGATGGACTCTAGTAACTCTGATGTGAGATACGAAGTTTTTGGACGCAGCAGGAGCTGGAAATAGTTTTAAATGAAACAACACGCATTAGCGTTGTTCCTGTGATGTATCTAATCGATCCTTACTCATCTATCATGTTATTTGGCGTTTCGATGGACTCCAGTAACTCTGATGTGAGATACGACGTTTTCGGACGCAGCAGAAGCTGGAAATAGTTTTAAACGAAACAACACGCATTAGCGTTGTTCCTGTTATGTATCTAATTGATCCTTACTCATCTAACATGTTATTTGGCGTTTCGATGGACTCCAGTAACTTTGATGTGAGATACGAAGTTCTCGGACGCAGCTGAAGCTGGAAATAGTTTTAAACGAAACAACACGTATTAGCGTTGTTCCTGTGATGTATCTAATCGATCCTTACTCATCTATCATGTTATTTGAGGTTTGAATGGACTCCAGTAACTCTGATGTGAGATACAAAGTTCTCGGACGCAGCAGAAACTGGAAATAGTTTTGAACGAAACAACACGTATTCGTCTTGTTCCTGTGATGTATCTAATCGATCCTTATTTATCTATCATGTTATTTGACGTTTGGATGGACTCCAGTAACTCTGATGTGAGATACGAAATTTTCGGACGCAGCAGAAGCTGGAAATAGTTTTAAATGAAACAACACGCATTAGCGTTGTTCCTGTGATGTATCTAATCGATCCTTACTCATCTATCATGTTATTTGACGTTTGGATGGACTCCAGTAACTCTGAAGTGAGATACGAAGTTCTCGGACGCAGCTGAAGCTGGAAATAGTTTTAAACGAAACAACACGCATTAGCGTTGTTCCTGTGATGTATCTAATCGATCCTTACTCATCTATCATGTTATTTGACGTTTGGATGACCTCCAGTAACTCTGATGTGAGATACGAAATTATCGGACGCAGCAGAAGCTGGAAATAGTTTTAAATGAAACAACACGCATTAGCGTTGTTCCTGTGATGCATCTAATCGATCCTTACTCATCTATCATGTTATTTGGCGTTTCGATGGACTCCAGTAACTCTGATGTGAGATACGACGTTTTCGGACGCAGCAGAAGCTGGAAATAGTTTTAAACGAAACAACACGCATTAGCGTTGTTCCTGTTATGTATCTAATCGATCCTTACTCATCTATCATGTTATTTGACGTTTGGATGGACTCCAGTATCTCTGATGTGAGATACGAAATTTTCATACGCAGCAGAAGCTGGAAATAGTTTTAAACGAAACAACACGCATTAGCGTTGTTCCTGTGATGTATCTAAACGATCCTTACTTATCTAACATGTTATTTGACGTTTGGATGGACTCCAGTAAGTCTGATGTGAGATACAAAGTTTTTGGACGCAGCAGGAGCTGGAAATAGTTTTAAACGAAACAACACGTATTAGCGTTGTTCCTGTGATATATCTAATCGATCCTTACTTATCTAACATGTTATTTGATGTTTGGATGGACTCCAGTAACTTTGATGTGAGATACGACGTTTTCGGACGCAGCAGATGCTGGAAATAGTTTTAAACGAAACAACACGTATTAGCGTTGTTCCTGTGATGTATCTAATCGATCCTTACTCATCTATCATGTTATTTGACGTTTGAATGGACTCCAGTATCTCTGATGTGAGATACGAAATTTTCGGATGCAGCAGAAGCTGGAAATAGTTTTAAACGAAACAACACGCATTAGCGTTGTTCCTGTGATGTATCTAAACGATCCTTACTTATCTAACATGTTATTTGACGTTTGGATGGACTCCAGTAAGTCTGATGTGAGATACAAAGTTTTTGGACGCAGCAGGAGCTGGAAATAGTTTTAAACGAAACAACACGCATTAGCGTTGTTCCTGTGATGTATCTAATCGATCCTTACTCATCTATCATGTTATTTGACGTTTGGATGGACTCCAGTAACTTTGATGTGAGATACGACGTTTTCGGACGCAGCAGATGCTGGAAATAGTTTTAAACGAAACAACACGTATTAGCGTTGTTCCAGTGATGTATCTAATCGATCCTTACTCATCTATCATGTTATTTGGCGTTTCGATGGACTCCAGTAGCTCTGATGTGAGATACGACGTTTTCGGACGCAGCAGAAGCTGGAAATAGTTTTAAATGAAACAACACGCATTAGCGTTGTTCCTGTGATTTATCTAATCGATCCTTACTCATCTATCATGTTATTTGACGTTTCGATGGACTCTAGTAACTCTGATGTGAGATACGAAGTTTTTGGACGCAGCAGGAGCTGGAAATAGTTTTAAACGAAACAACACGTATTAGCGTTGTTCCTGTGATGTATCTAATCGATCCTTACTCATCTATCATGTTATTTGACGTTTGGATAGACTCCAGTATCTCTGATGTGAGATACGAAATTTTCGGACGCAGCAGAAGCTGGAAATAGTTTTAAACGAAACAACATGTATTAGCGTTGTTCCTGTGATGTATCTAAACGATCCTTACTTATCTAACATGTTATTTGACGTTTGGATGGACTCCAGTAAGTCTGATGTGAGATACAAAGTTTTTGGACGCAGCAGGAGCTAGAAATAATTTTAATCGAAACAACACGCATTAGCGTTGTTCCTGTGATGTATCTAATCGATCCTTACTCATCTATCATGTTATTTGACGTTTGGATGACCTCCAGTAACTCTGATGTGAGATACGAAATTATCGGACGCAGCAGAAGCTGGAAATAGTTTTAAATGAAACAACACGCATTAGCGTTGTTCCTGTGATGTATCTAATCGATCCTTACTCATCTATCATGTTATTTGACGTTTCGATGGACTCTAGTAACTCTGATGTGAGATACGAAGTTTTTGGACGCAGCAGGAGCTAGAAATAGTTTTAATCGAAACAACACGTATTAGCGTTGTTCCTGTGCTGTATCTAATCGATCCTTACTTATCTATCATGTTATTTGGCGTTTCGATGGACTCCAGTAACTCTGATGTGAGATACGACGTTTTCGGACGCAGCAGAAGCTGGAAATAGTTTTAAACGAAACAACACGCATTAGCGTTGTTCCTGTTATGTATCTAATCGATCCTTACTCATCTATCATGTTATTTGACGTTTCGATGGACTCTAGTAACTCTGATGTGAGATACGAAGTTTTTGGACGCAGCAGGAGCTGGAAATAGTTTTAAACGAAACAACACGTATTAGCGTTGTTCCTGTGATGTATCTATTCGATCCTTACTTATCTAACATGTTATTTGATGTTTGGATGGACTCCAGTAACTTTGATGTGAGATACGAAGTTCTCGGACGCAGCTGAAGCTGGAAATAGTTTTAAATGAAACAACACGTATTAGCGTTGTTCCTGTGATGTATCTAATCGATCCTTACTCATCTATCATGTTATTTGGCGTTTCGATGGACTCCAGTAGCTCTGATGTGAGATACGACCTTTTCGGACGCAGCAGAAGCTGGAAATAGTTTTAAATGAAACAACACGCATTAGCGTTGTTCCTGTGATGTATCTAATCGATCCTTACTCATCTATCATGTTATTTGACGTTTCGATGGACTCTAGTAACTCTGATGTGAGATACGAAGTTTTTGGACGCAGCAGGAGCTGGAAATAGTTTTAAACGAAACAACACGTATTAGCGTTGTTCCTGTGATGTATCTAATCGATCCTTACTTATCTAACATGTTATTTGATGTTTGGATTTACTCCAGTAACTTTGATGTGAGATACGACGTTTTCGGACGCAGCAGATGCTGGAAATAGTTTTAAACGAAACAACACGCATTAGCGTTGTTCCTGTGATGTATCTAATCGATCCTTACTCATCTATCATGTTATTTGACGTTTGGATGACCTCCAGTAACTCTGATGTGAGATACGAAATTATCGGACGCAGCAGAAGCTGGAAATAGTTTTAAATGAAACAACACGCATTAGCGTTGTTCCTGTGATGTATCTAATCGATCCTTACTCATCTATAATGTTATTTGACGTTTCGATGGACTCTAGTAACTCTGATGTGAGATACGAAGTTTTTGGACGCAGCAGGAGCTAGAAATAGTTTTAATCGAAACAACACGTATTAGCGTTGTTCCTGTGCTGTATCTAATCGATCCTTACTTATCTATCATGTTATTTGGCGTTTCGATGGACTCCAGTAACTCTGATGTGAGATACGACGTTTTCGGACGCAGCAGAAGCTGGAAATAGTTTTAAATGAAACAACACGCATTAGCGTTGTTCCTGTTATGTATCTAATCGATCCTTACTCATCTATCATGTTATTTGACGTTTGGATGGACTCCAGTATCTCTGATGTGAGATACGAAATTTTCGGACGCAGCAGAAGCTGGAAATAGTTTTAAACGAAACAACACGCATTAGCGTTGTTCCTGTGATGTATCTAAACGATCCTTACTTACCTAACATGTTATTTGACGTTTGAATGGACTCCAGTAACTCTGATGTGAGATACAAAGTTCTCCGACGCAGCAGAAACTGGAAATAGTTTTGAACGAAACAACACGTATTCGTCTTGTTCCTGTGATGTATCTAATCGATCCTTACTTATCTATCATGTTATTTGACGTTTGGATGGACTCCAGTAACTCTGATGTGAGATACGAAATTTTCGGACGCAGCAGAAGTTGGAAATAGTTTTAAATGAAACAACACGCATTAGCGTTGTTCCTGTGATGTATCTAATCGATCCTTACTCATCTATCATGTTATTTGACGTTTGAATGGACTCCAGTAACTCTGATGTGAGATACAAAGTTCTCCGACGCAGCAGAAACTGGAAATAGTTTTGAACGAAACAACACGTATTCGTCTTGTTCCTGTGATGTATCTAATCGATCCTTACTTATCTATCATGTTATTTGGCGTTTCGATGGACTCCAGTAACTCTGATGTGAGATACGACGTTTTCGGACGCAGCAGAAGCTGGAAATAGTTTTAAACGAAACAACACGCATTAGCGTTGTTCCTGTTATGTATCTAATTGATCCTTACTCATCTAACATGTTATTTGGCGTTTCGATGGACTCCAGTAACTTTGATGTGAGATACGAAGTTCTCGGACGCAGCTGAAGCTGGAAATAGTTTTAAACGAAACAACAAGTATTAGCGTTGTTCCTGTGATGTATCTAATCGATCCTTACTCATCTATCATGTTATTTGAGGTTTGAATGGACTCCAGTAACTCTGATGTGAGATACAAAGTTCTCGGACGCAGCAGAAACTGGAAATAGTTTTGAACGAAACAACACGTATTCGTCTTGTTCCTGTGATGTATCTAATCGATCCTTATTTATCTATCATGTTATTTGACGTTTGGATGGACTCCAGTAACTCTGATGTGAGATACGAAATTTTCGGACGCAGCAGAAGCTGGAAATAGTTTTAAATGAAACAACACGCATTAGCGTTGTTCCTGTGATGTATCTAATCGATCCTTACTCATCTATCATGTTATTTGACGTTTGGATGGACTCCAGTAACTCTGAAGTGAGATACGAAGTTCTCGGACGCAGCTGAAGCTGGAAATAGTTTTAAACGAAACAACACGCATTAGCGTTGTTCCTGTGATGTATCTAATCGATCCTTACTCATCTATCATGTTATTTGACGTTTGGATGACCTCCAGTAACTCTGATGTGAGATACGAAATTATCGGACGCAGCAGAAGCTGGAAATAGTTTTAAATGAAACAACACGCATTAGCGTTGTTCCTGTGATGCATCTAATCGATCCTTACTCATCTATCATGTTATTTGGCGTTTCGATGGACTCCAGTAACTCTGATGTGAGATACGACGTTTTCGGACGCAGCAGAAGCTGGAAATAGTTTTAAACGAAACAACACGCATTAGCGTTGTTCCTGTTATGTATCTAATCGATCCTTACTCATCTATCATGTTATTTGACGTTTGGATGGACTCCAGTATCTCTGATGTGAGATACGAAATTTTCATACGCAGCAGAAGCTGGAAATAGTTTTAAACGAAACAACACGCATTAGCGTTGTTCCTGTGATGTATCTAAACGATCCTTACTTATCTAACATGTTATTTGACGTTTGGATGGACTCCAGTAAGTCTGATGTGAGATACAAAGTTTTTGGACGCAGCAGGAGCTGGAAATAGTTTTAAACGAAACAACACGTATTAGCGTTGTTCCTGTGATATATCTAATCGATCCTTACTTATCTAACATGTTATTTGATGTTTGGATGGACTCCAGTAACTTTGATGTGAGATACGACGTTTTCGGACGCAGCAGATGCTGGAAATAGTTTTAAACGAAACAACACGTATTAGCGTTGTTCCTGTGATGTATCTAATCGATCCTTACTCATCTATCATGTTATTTGACGTTTGAATGGACTCCAGTATCTCTGATGTGAGATACGAAATTTTCGGATGCAGCAGAAGCTGGAAATAGTTTTAAACGAAACAACACGCATTAGCGTTGTTCCTGTGATGTATCTAAACGATCCTTACTTATCTAACATGTTATTTGACGTTTGGATGGACTCCAGTAAGTCTGATGTGAGATACAAAGTTTTTGGACGCAGCAGGAGCTGGAAATAGTTTTAAACGAAACAACACGCATTAGCGTTGTTCCTGTGATGTATCTAATCGATCCTTACTCATCTATCATGTTATTTGACGTTTGGATGGACTCCAGTAACTTTGATGTGAGATACGACGTTTTCGGACGCAGCAGATGCTGGAAATAGTTTTAAACGAAACAACACGTATTAGCGTTGTTCCTGTGATGTATCTAATCGATCCTTACTCATCTATCATGTTATTTGAGGTTTGAATGGACTCCAGTAACTCTGATGTGAGATACAAAGTTCTCGGACGCAGCAGAAACTGGAAATAGTTTTGAACGAAACAACACGTATTCGTCTTGTTCCTGTGATGTATCTAATCGATCCTTATTTATCTATCATGTTATTTGACGTTTGGATGGACTCCAGTAACTCTGATGTGAGATACGAAATTTTCGGACGCAGCAGAAGCTGGAAATAGTTTTAAATGAAACAACACGCATTAGCGTTGTTCCTGTGATGTATCTAATCGATCCTTACTCATCTATCATGTTATTTGACGTTTGGATGGACTCCAGTAACTCTGAAGTGAGATACGAAGTTCTCGGACGCAGCTGAAGCTGGAAATAGTTTTAAACGAAACAACACGCATTAGCGTTGTTCCTGTGATGTATCTAATCGATCCTTACTCATCTATCATGTTATTTGACGTTTGGATGACCTCCAGTAACTCTGATGTGAGATACGAAATTATCGGACGCAGCAGAAGCTGGAAATAGTTTTAAATGAAACAACACGCATTAGCGTTGTTCCTGTGATGCATCTAATCGATCCTTACTCATCTATCATGTTATTTGGCGTTTCGATGGACTCCAGTAACTCTGATGTGAGATACGACGTTTTCGGACACAGCAGAAGCTGGAAATAGTTTTAAACGAAACAACACGCATTAGCGTTGTTCCTGTTATGTATCTAATCGATCCTTACTCATCTATCATGTTATTTGACGTTTGGATGGACTCCAGTATCTCTGATGTGAGATACGAAATTTTCATACGCAGCAGAAGCTGGAAATAGTTTTAAACGAAACAACACGCATTAGCGTTGTTCCTGTGATGTATCTAAACGATCCTTACTTATCTAACATGTTATTTGACGTTTGGATGGACTCCAGTAAGTCTGATGTGAGATACAAAGTTTTTGGACGCAGCAGGAGCTGGAAATAGTTTTAAACGAAACAACACGTATTAGCGTTGTTCCTGTGATATATCTAATCGATCCTTACTTATCTAACATGTTATTTGATGTTTGGATGGACTCCAGTAACTTTGATTTGAGATACGACGTTTTCGGACGCAGCAGATGCTGGAAATAGTTTTAAACGAAACAACACGTATTAGCGTTGTTCCTGTGATGTATCTAATCGATCCTTACTCATCTATCATGTTATTTGACGTTTGAATGGACTCCAGTATCTCTGATGTGAGATACGAAATTTTCGGATGCAGCAGAAGCTGGAAATAGTTTTAAACGAAACAACACGCATTAGCGTTGTTCCTGTGATGTATCTAAACGATCCTTACTTATCTAACATGTTATTTGACGTTTGGATGGACTCCAGTAAGTCTGATGTGAGATACAAAGTTTTTGGACGCAGCAGGAGCTGGAAATAGTTTTAAACGAAACAACACGCATTAGCGTTGTTCCTGTGATGTATCTAATCGATCCTTACTCATCTAACATGTTTTTTGGCGTTTCGATGGACTCCAGTAACTTTGATGTGAGATACGAAGTTCTCGGACGCAGCTGAAGCTGGAAATAGTTTTAAATGAAACAACACGTATTAGCGTTTGTTCCTGTGATGTATCTAATCGATCCTTACTCATCTATCATGTTATTTGGCGTTTCGATGGACTCCAGTAGCTATGATGTGAGATACGACGTTTTCGGACGCAGCAGAAGCTGGAAATAGTTTTAAATGAAACAACACGCATTAGCGTTGTTCCTGTGATTTATCTAATCGATCCTTACTTATCTATCATGTTATTTGACGTTTGGATAGACTCCAGTATCTCTGATGTGAGATACGAAATTTTCGGACGCAGCAGAAGCTGGAAATAGTTTTAAACGAAACAACACGTATTAGCGTTGTTCCTGTGATGTATCTAAACGATCCTTACTTATCTAACATGTTATTTGACGTTTGGATGGACTCCAGTAAGTCTGATGTGAGATACAAAGTTTTTGGACGCAGCAGGAGCTAGAAATAGTTTTAATCGAAACAACACGTATTAGCGTTGTTCCTGTGCTGTATCTAATCGATCCTTACTTATCTATCATGTTATTTGACGTTTCGATGCACTCCAGTAACTCTGATGTGAGATACGACGTTTTCGGACGCAGCAGAAGCTGGAAATAGTTTTAAATGAAACAACACGCATTAGCGTTGTTCCTGTGATGTATCTAATCGATCCTTACTCATCTATCATGTTATTTGACGTTTCGATGGACTCTAGTAACTCTGATGTGAGATACGAAGTTTATGGACGCAGCAGGAGCTAGAAATAGTTTTAATCGAAACAACACGTATTAGCGTTGTTCCTGTGCTGTATCTAATCGATCCTTACTTATCTATCATGTTATTTGGCGTTTCTATGGACTCCAGTAACTCCGATGTGAGATACGACGTTTTCGGACGCAGCAGAAGCTGGAAATAGTTTTAAACGAAACAACACGCATTAGCGTTGTTCCTGTGATGTATCTAATCGATCCTTACTCATCTAACATGTTATTTGGCGTTTCGATGGACTCCAGTAACTTTGATGTGAGATACGAAGTTCTCGGACGCAGCTGAAGCTGGAAATAGTTTTAAATGAAACAACACGTATTAGCGTTGTTCCTGTGATGTATCTAATCGATCCTTACTCATCTATCATGTTATTTGACGTTTGGATGACCTCCAGTAACTCTGATGTGAGATACGAAATTATCGGACGCAGCAGAAGCTGGAAATAGTTTTAAATGAAACAACACGCATTAGCGTTGTTCCTGTGATGTATCTAATCGATCCTTACTCATCTATAATGTTATTTGACGTTTCGATGGACTCTAGTAACTCTGATGTGAGATACGAAGTTTTTGGACGCAGCAGGAGCTAGAAATAGTTTTAATCGAAACAACACGTATTAGCGTTGTTCCTGTGCTGTATCTAATCGATCCTTACTTATCTATCATGTTATTTGGCGTTTCGATGGACTCCAGTAACTCTGATGTGAGATACGACGTTTTCGGACGCAGCAGAAGCTGGAAATAGTTTTAAATGAAACAACACGCATTAGCGTTGTTCCTGTTATGTATCTAATCGATCCTTACTCATCTATCATGTTATTTGACGTTTGGATGGACTCCAGTATCTCTGATGTGAGATACGAAATTTTCGGACGCAGCAGAAGCTGGAAATAGTTTTAAACGAAACAACACGCATTAGCGTTGTTCCTGTGATGTATCTAAACGATCCTTACTTACCTAACATGTTATTTGACGTTTGAATGGACTCCAGTAACTCTGATGTGAGATACAAAGTTCTCCGACGCAGCAGAAACTGGAAATAGTTTTGAACGAAACAACACGTATTCGTCTTGTTCCTGTGATGTATCTAATCGATCCTTACTTATCTATCATGTTATTTGACGTTTGGATGGACTCCAGTAACTCTGATGTGAGATACGAAATTTTCGGACGCAGCAGAAGCTGGAAATAGTTTTAAATGAAACAACACGCATTAGCGTTGTTCCTGTGATGTATCTAATCGATCCTTACTCATCTATCATGTTATTTGACGTTTGAATGGACTCCAGTAACTCTGATGTGAGATACAAAGTTCTCCGACGCAGCAGAAACTGGAAATAGTTTTGAACGAAACAACACGTATTCGTCTTGTTCCTGTGATGTATCTAATCGATCCTTACTTATCTATCATGTTATTTGGCGTTTCGATGGACTCCAGTAACTCTGATGTGAGATACGACGTTTTCGGACGCAGCAGAAGCTGGAAATAGTTTTAAACGAAACAACACGCATTAGCGTTGTTCCTGTTATGTATCTAATTGATCCTTACTCATCTAACATGTTATTTGGCGTTTCGATGGACTCCAGTAACTTTGATGTGAGATACGAAGTTCTCGGACGCAGCTGAAGCTGGAAATAGTTTTAAACGAAACAACAAGTATTAGCGTTGTTCCTGTGATGTATCTAATCGATCCTTACTCATCTATCATGTTATTTGAGGTTTGAATGGACTCCAGTAACTCTGATGTGAGATACAAAGTTCTCGGACGCAGCAGAAACTGGAAATAGTTTTGAACGAAACAACACGTATTCGTCTTGTTCCTGTGATGTATCTAATCGATCCTTATTTATCTATCATGTTATTTGACGTTTGGATGGACTCCAGTAACTCTGATGTGAGATACGAAATTTTCGGACGCAGCAGAAGCTGGAAATAGTTTTAAATGAAACAACACGCATTAGCGTTGTTCCTGTGATGTATCTAATCGATCCTTACTCATCTATCATGTTATTTGACGTTTGGATGGACTCCAGTAACTCTGAAGTGAGATACGAAGTTCTCGGACGCAGCTGAAGCTGGAAATAGTTTTAAACGAAACAACACGCATTAGCGTTGTTCCTGTGATGTATCTAATCGATCCTTACTCATCTATCATGTTATTTGACGTTTGGATGACCTCCAGTAACTCTGATGTGAGATACGAAATTATCGGACGCAGCAGAAGCTGGAAATAGTTTTAAATGAAACAACACGCATTAGCGTTGTTCCTGTGATGCATCTAATCGATCCTTACTCATCTATCATGTTATTTGGCGTTTCGATGGACTCCAGTAACTCTGATGTGAGATACGACGTTTTCGGACGCAGCAGAAGCTGGAAATAGTTTTAAACGAAACAACACGCATTAGCGTTGTTCCTGTTATGTATCTAATCGATCCTTACTCATCTATCATGTTATTTGACGTTTGGATGGACTCCAGTATCTCTGATGTGAGATACGAAATTTTCATACGCAGCAGAAGCTGGAAATAGTTTTAAACGAAACAACACGCATTAGCGTTGTTCCTGTGATGTATCTAAACGATCCTTACTTATCTAACATGTTATTTGACGTTTGGATGGACTCCAGTAAGTCTGATGTGAGATACAAAGTTTTTGGACGCAGCAGGAGCTGGAAATAGTTTTAAACGAAACAACACGTATTAGCGTTGTTCCTGTGATATATCTAATCGATCCTTACTTATCTAACATGTTATTTGATGTTTGGATGGACTCCAGTAACTTTGATGTGAGATACGACGTTTTCGGACGCAGCAGATGCTGGAAATAGTTTTAAACGAAACAACACGTATTAGCGTTGTTCCTGTGATGTATCTAATCGATCCTTACTCATCTATCATGTTATTTGACGTTTGAATGGACTCCAGTATCTCTGATGTGAGATACGAAATTTTCGGATGCAGCAGAAGCTGGAAATAGTTTTAAACGAAACAACACGCATTAGCGTTGTTCCTGTGATGTATCTAAACGATCCTTACTTATCTAACATGTTATTTGACGTTTGGATGGACTCCAGTAAGTCTGATGTGAGATACAAAGTTTTTGGACGCAGCAGGAGCTGGAAATAGTTTTAAACGAAACAACACGCATTAGCGTTGTTCCTGTGATGTATCTAATCGATCCTTACTCATCTATCATGTTATTTGACGTTTGGATGGACTCCAGTAACTTTGATGTGAGATACGACGTTTTCGGACGCAGCAGATGCTGGAAATAGTTTTAAACGAAACAACACGTATTAGCGTTGTTCCTGTGATGTATCTAATCGATCCTTACTCATCTATCATGTTATTTGAGGTTTGAATGGACTCCAGTAACTCTGATGTGAGATACAAAGTTCTCGGACGCAGCAGAAACTGGAAATAGTTTTGAACGAAACAACACGTATTCGTCTTGTTCCTGTGATGTATCTAATCGATCCTTATTTATCTATCATGTTATTTGACGTTTGGATGGACTCCAGTAACTCTGATGTGAGATACGAAATTTTCGGACGCAGCAGAAGCTGGAAATAGTTTTAAATGAAACAACACGCATTAGCGTTGTTCCTGTGATGTATCTAATCGATCCTTACTCATCTATCATGTTATTTGACGTTTGGATGGACTCCAGTAACTCTGAAGTGAGATACGAAGTTCTCGGACGCAGCTGAAGCTGGAAATAGTTTTAAACGAAACAACACGCATTAGCGTTGTTCCTGTGATGTATCTAATCGATCCTTACTCATCTATCATGTTATTTGACGTTTGGATGACCTCCAGTAACTCTGATGTGAGATACGAAATTATCGGACGCAGCAGAAGCTGGAAATAGTTTTAAATGAAACAACACGCATTAGCGTTGTTCCTGTGATGCATCTAATCGATCCTTACTCATCTATCATGTTATTTGGCGTTTCGATGGACTCCAGTAACTCTGATGTGAGATACGACGTTTTCGGACACAGCAGAAGCTGGAAATAGTTTTAAACGAAACAACACGCATTAGCGTTGTTCCTGTTATGTATCTAATCGATCCTTACTCATCTATCATGTTATTTGACGTTTGGATGGACTCCAGTATCTCTGATGTGAGATACGAAATTTTCATACGCAGCAGAAGCTGGAAATAGTTTTAAACGAAACAACACGCATTAGCGTTGTTCCTGTGATGTATCTAAACGATCCTTACTTATCTAACATGTTATTTGACGTTTGGATGGACTCCAGTAAGTCTGATGTGAGATACAAAGTTTTTGGACGCAGCAGGAGCTGGAAATAGTTTTAAACGAAACAACACGTATTAGCGTTGTTCCTGTGATATATCTAATCGATCCTTACTTATCTAACATGTTATTTGATGTTTGGATGGACTCCAGTAACTTTGATTTGAGATACGACGTTTTCGGACGCAGCAGATGCTGGAAATAGTTTTAAACGAAACAACACGTATTAGCGTTGTTCCTGTGATGTATCTAATCGATCCTTACTCATCTATCATGTTATTTGACGTTTGAATGGACTCCAGTATCTCTGATGTGAGATACGAAATTTTCGGATGCAGCAGAAGCTGGAAATAGTTTTAAACGAAACAACACGCATTAGCGTTGTTCCTGTGATGTATCTAAACGATCCTTACTTATCTAACATGTTATTTGACGTTTGGATGGACTCCAGTAAGTCTGATGTGAGATACAAAGTTTTTGGACGCAGCAGGAGCTGGAAATAGTTTTAAACGAAACAACACGCATTAGCGTTGTTCCTGTGATGTATCTAATCGATCCTTACTCATCTAACATGTTTTTTGGCGTTTCGATGGACTCCAGTAACTTTGATGTGAGATACGAAGTTCTCGGACGCAGCTGAAGCTGGAAATAGTTTTAAATGAAACAACACGTATTAGCGTTTGTTCCTGTGATGTATCTAATCGATCCTTACTCATCTATCATGTTATTTGGCGTTTCGATGGACTCCAGTAGCTATGATGTGAGATACGACGTTTTCGGACGCAGCAGAAGCTGGAAATAGTTTTAAATGAAACAACACGCATTAGCGTTGTTCCTGTGATTTATCTAATCGATCCTTACTTATCTATCATGTTATTTGACGTTTGGATAGACTCCAGTATCTCTGATGTGAGATACGAAATTTTCGGACGCAGCAGAAGCTGGAAATAGTTTTAAACGAAACAACACGTATTAGCGTTGTTCCTGTGATGTATCTAAACGATCCTTACTTATCTAACATGTTATTTGACGTTTGGATGGACTCCAGTAAGTCTGATGTGAGATACAAAGTTTTTGGACGCAGCAGGAGCTAGAAATAGTTTTAATCGAAACAACACGTATTAGCGTTGTTCCTGTGCTGTATCTAATCGATCCTTACTTATCTATCATGTTATTTGACGTTTCGATGCACTCCAGTAACTCTGATGTGAGATACGACGTTTTCGGACGCAGCAGAAGCTGGAAATAGTTTTAAATGAAACAACACGCATTAGCGTTGTTCCTGTGATGTATCTAATCGATCCTTACTCATCTATCATGTTATTTGACGTTTCGATGGACTCTAGTAACTCTGATGTGAGATACGAAGTTTATGGACGCAGCAGGAGCTAGAAATAGTTTTAATCGAAACAACACGTATTAGCGTTGTTCCTGTGCTGTATCTAATCGATCCTTACTTATCTATCATGTTATTTGGCGTTTCTATGGACTCCAGTAACTCCGATGTGAGATACGACGTTTTCGGACGCAGCAGAAGCTGGAAATAGTTTTAAACGAAACAACACGCATTAGCGTTGTTCCTGTGATGTATCTAATCGATCCTTACTCATCTAACATGTTATTTGGCGTTTCGATGGACTCCAGTAACTTTGATGTGAGATACGAAGTTCTCGGACGCAGCTGAAGCTGGAAATAGTTTTAAATGAAACAACACGTATTAGCGTTGTTCCTGTGATGTATCTAATCGATCCTTACTCATCTATCATGTTATTTGGCGTTTCGATGGACTCCAGTAGCTCTGATGTGAGATACGACGTTTTCGGACGCAGCAGAAGCTGGAAATAGTTTTAAATGAAACAACACGCATTAGCGTTGTTCCTGTGATTTATCTAATCGATCCTTACTCATCTATCATGTTATTTGACGTTTCGATGGACTCTAGTAACTCTGATGTGAGATACGAAGTTTTTGGACGCAGCAGGAGCTGGAAATAGTTTTAAACGAAACAACACGTATTAGCGTTGTTCCTGTGATGTATCTAATCGATCCTTACTCATCTATCATGTTATTTGACGTTTGGATAGACTCCAGTATCTCTGATGTGAGATACGAAATTTTCGGACGCAGCCGAAGCTGGAAATAGTTTTAAACGAAACAACACGTATTAGCGTTGTTCCTGTGATGTATCTAAACGATCCTTACTTATCTAACATGTTATTTGACGTTTGGATGGACTCCAGTAAGTCTGATGTGAGATACAAAGTTTTTGGACGCAGCAGGAGCTAGAAATAGTTTTAATCGAAACAACACGCATTAGCGTTGTTCCTGTGATGTATCTAATCGATCCTTACTCATCTATCATGTTATTTGACGTTTGGATGACCTCCAGTAACTCTGATGTGAGATACGAAATTATCGGACGCAGCAGAAGCTGGAAATAGTTTTAATCGAAACAACACGTATTAGCGTTGTTCCTGTGCTGTATCTAATCGATCCTTACTTATCTATCATGTTATTTGGCGTTTCGATGGACTCCAGTAACTCTGATGTGAGATACGACGTTTTCGGACGCAGCAGAAGCTGGAAATAGTTTTAAACGAAACAACACGCATTAGCGTTGTTCCTGTTATGTATCTAATCGATCCTTACTCATCTAACATGTTATTTGGCGTTTCGATGGACTCCAGTAACTTTGATGTGAGATACGAAGTTCTCGGACGCAGCTGAAGCTGGAAATAGTTTTAAATGAAACAACACGTATTAGCGTTGTTCCTGTGATGTATCTAATCGATCCTTACTCATCTATCATGTTATTTGGCGTTTCGATGGACTCCAGTAGCTCTGATGTGAGATACGACGTTTTCGGACGCAGCAGAAGCTGGAAATAGTTTTAAATGAAACAACACGCATTAGCGTTGTTCCTGTGATTTATCTAATCGATCCTTACTCATCTATCATGTTATTTGACGTTTCGATGGACTCTAGTAACTCTGATGTGAGATACGAAGTTTTTGGACGCAGCAGGAGCTGGAAATAGTTTTAAACGAAACAACACGCATTAGCGTTGTTCCTGTGATGTATCTAATCGATCCTTACTCATCTATCATGTTATTTGACGTTTGGATGACCTCCAGTAACTCTGATGTGAGATACGAAATTATCGGACGCAGCAGAAGCTGGAAATAGTTTTAATCGAAACAACACGTATTAGCGTTGTTCCTGTGCTGTATCTAATCGATCCTTACTTATCTATCATGTTATTTGGCGTTTCGATGGACTCCAGTAACTCTGATGTGAGATACGACGTTTTCGGACGCAGCAGAAGCTGGAAATAGTTTTAAACGAAACAACACGCATTAGCGTTGTTCCTGTTATGTATCTAATCGATCCTTACTCATCTAACATGTTATTTGGCGTTTCGATGGACTCCAGTAACTTTGATGTGAGATACGAAGTTCTCGGACGCAGCTGAAGCTGGAAATAGTTTTAAATGAAACAACACGTATTAGCGTTGTTCCTGTGATGTATCTAATCGATCCTTACTCATCTATCATGTTATTTGGCGTTTCGATGGACTCCAGTAGCTCTGATGTGAGATACGACGTTTTCGGACGCAGCAGAAGCTGGAAATAGTTTTAAATGAAACAACACGCATTAGCGTTGTTCCTGTGATTTATCTAATCGATCCTTACTCATCTATCATGTTATTTGACGTTTCGATGGACTCTAGTAACTCTGATGTGAGATACGAAGTTTTTGGACGCAGCAGGAGCTGGAAATAGTTTTAAACGAAACAACACGTATTAGCGTTGTTCCTGTGATGTATCTAATCGATCCTTACTCATCTATCATGTTATTTGACGTTTGGATAGACTCCAGTATCTCTGATGTGAGATACGAAATTTTCGGACGCAGCAGAAGCTGGAAATAGTTTTAAACGAAACAACACGTATTAGCGTTGTTCCTGTGATGTATCTAAACGATCCTTACTTATCTAACATGTTATTTGACGTTTGGATGGACTCCAGTAAGTCTGATGTGAGATACAAAGTTTTTGGACGCAGCAGGAGCTAGAAATAGTTTTAATCGAAACAACACGCATTAGCGTTGTTCCTGTGATGTATCTAATCGATCCTTACTCATCTATCATGTTATTTGACGTTTGGATGACCTCCAGTAACTCTGATGTGAGATACGAAATTATCGGACGCAGCAGAAGCTGGAAATAGTTTTAAATGAAACAACACGCATTAGCGTTGTTCCTGTGATGTATCTAATCGATCCTTACTCATCTATCATGTTATTTGACGTTTCGATGGACCCTAGTAACTCTGATGTGAGATACGAAGTTTTTGGACGCAGCAGGAGCTAGAAATAGTTTTAATCGAAACAACACGTATTAGCGTTGTTCCTGTGCTGTATCTAATCGATCCTTACTTATCTATCATGTTATTTGGCGTTTCGATGGACTCCAGTAACTCTGATGTGAGATACGACGTTTTCGGACGCAGCAGAAGCTGGAAATAGTTTTAAACGAAACAACACGCATTAGCGTTGTTCCTGTTATGTATCTAATCGATCCTTACTCATCTATCATGTTATTTGACGTTTCGATGGACTCTAGTAACTCTGATGTGAGATACGAAGTTTTTGGACGCAGCAGGAGCTGGAAATAGTTTTAAACGAAACAACACGTATTAGCGTTGTTCCTGTGATGTATCTATTCGATCCTTACTTATCTAACATGTTATTTGATGTTTGGATGGACTCCAGTAACTTTGATGTGAGATACGAAGTTCTCGGACGCAGCTGAAGCTGGAAATAGTTTTAAATGAAACAACACGTATTAGCGTTGTTCCTGTGATGTATCTAATCGATCCTTACTCATCTATCATGTTATTTGGCGTTTCGATGGACTCCAGTAGCTCTGATGTGAGATACGACGTTTTCGGACGCAGCAGAAGCTGGAAATAGTTTTAAATGAAACAACACGCATTAGCGTTGTTCCTGTGATGTATCTAATCGATCCTTACTCATCTATCATGTTATTTGACGTTTCGATGGACTCTAGTAACTCTGATGTGAGATACGAAGTTTTTGGACGCAGCAGGAGCTGGAAATAGTTTTAAACGAAACAACTCGTATTAGCGTTGTTCCTGTGATGTATCTAATCGATCCTTACTTATCTAACATGTTATTTGATGTTTTAATGGACTCCAGTAACTTTGATGTGAGATACGACGTTTTCGGACGCAGCAGATGCTGGAAATAGTTTTAAACGAAACAACACGCATTAGCGTTGTTCCTGTGATGTATCTAATCGATCCTTACTCATCTATCATGTTATTTGACGTTTGGATGACCTCCAGTAACTCTGATGTGAGATACGAAATTATCGGACGCAGCAGAAGCTGGAAATAGTTTTAAATGAAACAACACGCATTATCGTTGTTCCTGTGATGTATCTAATCGATCCTTACTCATCTATCATGTTATTTGACGTTTCGATGGACTCTAGTAACTCTGATGTGAGATACGAAGTTTTTGGACGCAGCAGGAGCTAGAAATAGTTTTAATCGAAACAACACGTATTAGCGTTGTTCCTGTGCTGTATCTAATCGATCCTTACTTATCTATCATGTTATTTGGCGTTTCGATGGACTCCAGTAACTCTGATGTGAGATACGACGTTTTCGGACGCAGCAGAAGCTGGAAATAGTTTTAAACGAAACAACACGCATTAGCGTTGTTCCTGTTATGTATCTAATCGATCCTTACTCATATATCATGTTATTTGACGTTTGGATGGACTCCAGTATCTCTGATGTGAGATACGAAATTTTCGGACGCAGCAGAAGCTGGAAATAGTTTTAAACGAAACAACACGCATTAGCGTTGTTCCTGTGATGTATCTAAACGATCCTTACTTACCTAACATGTTATTTGACGTTTGAATGGACTCCAGTAACTCTGATGTGAGATACAAAGTTCTCCGACGCAGCAGAAACTGGAAATAGTTTTGAACGAAACAACACGTATTCGTCTTGTTCCTGTGATGTATCTAATCGATCCTTACTTATCTATCATGTTATTTGACGTTTGGATGGACTCCAGTAACTCTGATGTGAGATACGAAATTTTCGGACGCAGCAGAAGCTGGAAATAGTTTTAAATGAAACAACACGCATTAGCGTTGTTCCTGTGATGTATCTAATCGATCCTTACTCATCTATCATGTTATTTGACGTTTGAATGGACTCCAGTAACTCTGATGTGAGATACAAAGTTCTCCGACGCAGCAGAAACTGGAAATAGTTTTGAACGAAACAACACGTATTCGTCTTGTTCCTGTGATGTATCTAATCGATCCTTACTTATCTATCATGTTATTTGGCGTTTCGATGGACTCCAGTAACTCTGATGTGAGATACGACGTTTTCGGACGCAGCAGAAGCTGGAAATAGTTTTAAACGAAACAACACGCATTAGCGTTGTTCCTGTTATGTATCTAATTGATCCTTACTCATCTAACATGTTATTTGGCGTTTCGATGGACTCCAGTAACTTTGATGTGAGATACGAAGTTCTCGGACGCAGCTGAAGCTGGAAATAGTTTTAAACGAAACAACACGTATTAGCGTTGTTCCTGTGATGTATCTAATCGATCCTTACTCATCTATCATGTTATTTGAGGTTTGAATGGACTCCAGTAACTCTGATGTGAGATACAAAGTTCTCGGACGCAGCTGAAGCTGGAAATAGTTTTAAACGAAACAACACGCATTAGCGTTGTTCCTGTGATGTATCTAATCGATCCTTACTCATCTATCATGTTATTTGAGGTTTGAATGGACTCCAGTAACTCTGATGTGAGATACAAAGTTCTCGGACGCAGCTGAAGCTGGAAATAGTTTTAAACGAAACAACACGCATTAGCGTTGTTCCTGTAATGTATCTAATCGATCCTTACTCATCTATCATGTTATTTGACGTTTGGATGACCTCCAGTAACTCTGATGTGAGATACGAAATTATCGGACGCAGCAGAAGCTGGAAATAGTTTTAAATGAAACAACACGCATTAGCGTTGTTCCTGTGATGTATCTAATCGATCCTTACTCATCTATCATGTTATTTGACGTTTCGATGGACTCTAGTAACTCTGATGTGAGATACGAAGTTTTTGGACGCAGCAGGAGCTAGAAATAGTTTTAATCGAAACAACACGTATTAGCGTTGTTCCTGTGCTGTATCTAATCGATCCTTACTTATCTATCATGTTATTTGGCGTTTCGATGGACTCCAGTAACTCTGATGTGAGATACGACGTTTTCGGACGCAGCAGAAGCTGGAAATAGTTTTAAACGAAACAACACGCATTAGCGTTGTTCCTGTGATGTATCTAAACGATCCTTACTTATCTAACATGTTATTTGACGTTTGAATGGACTCCAGTAACTCTGATGTGAGATACAAAGTTCTCCGACGCAGCAGAAACTGGAAATAGTTTTGAACGAAACAACACGTATTCGTCTTGTTCCTGTGATGTATCTAATCGATCCTTACTTATCTATCATGTTATTTGACGTTTGGATGGACTCCAGTAACTCTGATGTGAGATACGAAATTTTCGGACGCAGCAGAAGCTGGAAATAGTTTTAAATGAAACAACACGCATTAGCGTTGTTCCTGTGATGTATCTAATCGATCCTTACTCATCTATCATGTTATTTGACGTTTGGATGGACTCCAGTAACTCTGAAGTGAGATACGAAGTTCTCGGACGCAGCTGAAGCTGGAAATAGTTTTAAACGAAACAACACGCATTAGCGTTGTTCCTGTGATGTATCTAATCGATCCTTACTCATCTATCATGTTATTTGACCTTTGGATGACCTCCAGTAACTCTGATGTGAGATACGAAATTATCGGACGCAGCAGAAGCTGGAAATAGTTTTAAATGAAACAACACGCATTAGCGTTGTTCCTGTGATGTATCTAATCGATCCTTACTCATCTATCATGTTATTTGACGTTTCGATGGACTCTAGTAACTCTGATGTGAGATACGAAGTTTTTGGACGCAGCAGGAGCTAGAAATAGTTTTAATCGAAACAACACGTATTAGCGTTGTTCCTGTGCTGTATCTAATCGATCCTTACTTATCTATCATGTTATTTGGCGTTTCGATGGACTCCAGTAACTCTGATGTGAGATACGACGTTTTCGGACGCAGCAGAAGCTGGAAATAGTTTTAAACGAAACAACACGTATTAGCGTTGTTCCTGTGATGTATCTAATCGATCCTTACTCATCTATCATGTTATTTGACGTTTGGATGGACTCCAGTATCTCTGATGTGAGATACGAAATTTTCGGACGCAGCAGAAGCTGGAAATAGTTTTCAACGAAACAACACGCATTAGCGTTGTTCCTGTGATGTATCTAAATAACCCTTACTTATCTAACATGTTATTTGACGTTTGGATGGACTCCAGTAAGTCTGATGTGAGATACAAAGTTTTTGGACGCAGCAGGAGCTGGAAATAGTTTTAAACGAAACAACACGTATTAGCGTTATTCCTGTGCTGTATCTAATCGAACCTTACTTATCTATCATGTTATTTGACGTTTCGATGCACTCCAGTAACTCTGATGTGAGATACGACGTTTTCGGACGCAGCAGAAGCTGGAAATAGTTTTAAACGAAACAACACGTATTAGCGTTGTTCCTGTGATGTATCTAAACGATCCTTACTCATCTATCATGTTATTTGACGTTTGGATGGACTCCAGTAACTCTGATGTGAGATACAAAGTTTTTGGACGCAGCAGAAGCTGGAAATAGTTTAGAACGAAAAAACACGTACTAGCGTTGTTCCTGTGATGTATCTAATCGATCCTTACTCATCTATCATGTTATTTGGCGTTTCGATGGACTCCAGTAGCTCTGATGTGAGATACGTTTTCGGACGCAGAAGAAGCTGGAAATAGTTTTAAATGAAACAACACGTATTAGCGTTGTTCCTGTGATGTATCTAATCGATCCTTACTCATCTATCATGTTATTTGGCGTTTCGATGGACTCCAGTAACTCTGATGTGAGATACGACGTTTTCGGACGCAGCAGAAGCTGGAAATAGTTTTAAAGGAAACAACACGTATTAGCGTTGTTCCTGTGATGTATCTAATCGATCCTTACTCATCTATCATGTTATTTGACGTTTGAATGGACTCCAGTAACTCTCATGTGAGATACAAAGTTCTCGGACGCAGCAGAAGCTGGAAATAGTTTTGAACGAAACAACACGTATTCGTCTTGTTCCTGTGATGTATCTAATCGATCCTTACTTATCTATCATGTTATTTGACGTTTGGATGGACTCCAGTATCTCTGATGTGAGAGACGAAATTTTCGGACGCAGCAGAAGCTGGAAATAGTTTTAAACGAAACAACACGCATTACCGTTTTTTCTGTGATGTATCTAATCGATCCTTACTCATCTATCATGTTATTTGGCGTTTCGATGGACTCCAGTAACTTTGATGTGAGATACGAAGTTCTCGGACGCAGCTGAAGCTGGAAATAGTTTTAAAGGAAACAACACGTATTAGCGTTGTTCCTGTGATGTATCTAATCGATCCTTACTCATCTATCATGTTATTTGGCGTTTCGATGGACTCCAGTAGCTCTGATGTGAGATACGACGTTTTCGGACGCAGCAGAAGCTGGAAATAGTTTTAAACGAAACAACACGCATTAGCGTTGTTCCTGTGATGTATCTAATCGATACTTACTCATCTATCATGTTATTTGACGTTCCGATGGACTCCAGTAACTCTAATGTGAGAAACGAAATTTTCGAACGCAGCAGAAGCTGGAAATAGTTATAAACGAAACAACACGCATTAGCGTTGTTCCTGTGATGTATCTAATCGATCCTTACTCATCTATCATGTTATTTGACGTTTGGATGGACTCCAGTAAGTCTGATGTGAGATACAAACTTTTTGGACGCAGCAGGAGCTAGAAATAGTTTTAAACGAAACAGCACGTATTAGCGTTGTTCCTGTGCTGTATCTAATCGATCCTTACTCATCTATCATCTTATTTGGCGTTTCGATGGACTCCAGTAGCTCTGATGTGAGATACGACGTTTTCGGACGCAGCAGAAGCTGGAAATAGTTTTAAACGAAACAACACGCATTAGCGTTGTTCCCGTGATGTATCTAATCGATACTTACTCATCTATCATGTTATTTGACGTTTCGATGGACTCCAGTAACTCTAATGTGAGAAACGAAATTTTCGGACGCAGCAGAAGCTGGAAATAGTTTTAAACGAAACAACACGCATTAGCGTTGTTCCTGTGATGTATCTAATCGATCCTTACTCATCTATCATGTTATTTGACGTTTGGATGGACTCCAGTAAGTCTGATGTGAGATACAAAGTTTTTGGACGCAGCAGGAGCTGGAAATAGTTTTAAACGAAACAACACGTATTAGCGTTGTTCCTGTGCGGTATCTAATCGATCCTTACTTATCTATCATGTTATTTGACGTTTCGATGCACTCCAGTAACTCTGATGTGAGATACGACGTTTTCGGACGCAGCAGAAGCTGGAAATAGTTTTAAACGAAACAACACGTATTAGCGTTGTTCCTGGGATGTATCTAATCGATCCTTACTCATCTAACATGTTATTTGGAGTTTGGATGGACTCCAGTAAGTCTGATGTGAGATACAAAGTTTTTGGACGCAGCAGGAGCTGGAAATAGTTTTAAACGAAACAACACGTATTAGCGTTGTTCCTGTGCTGTATCTAATCGATCCTTACTCATCTATCATGTTATTTGGCGTTTCGATGGACTCCAGTAACTTTGATGTGAGATACGAAGTTCTCGGACGCAGCTGAAGCTGGAAATAGTTTTAAATGAAACAACACCTATTAGCGTTGTTCCTGTGATGTATCTAATCGATCCTTACTCATCTATCATGTTATTTGGCGTTTCGATAGACTCCAGTAGCTCTGATGTGAGATACGAAGTTTTTGGACGCAGCAGGAGCTGGAAATAGTTTTAAACGAAACAACACGTATTAGCGTTGTTCCTGTGATGTATCTAATCGATCCGTACTCATCTATCATGTTATTTGACGTTTGGATGGACTCCAGTATCTCTGATGTGAGATACGAAATTTTCGGACGCAGCAGAAGCTGGAAATAGTTTTCAACGAAACAACACGCATTAGCGTTGTTCCTGTGATGTATCTAAATAACCCTTACTTATCTAACATGTTATTTGACGTTTGGATGGACTCCAGTAAGTCTGATGTGAGATACAAAGTTTTTGGACGCAGCAGGAGCTGGAAATAGTTTTAAACGAAACAACACGTATTAGCGTTATTCCTGTGCTGTATCTAATCGATCCTTACTTATCTATCATGTTATTTGACGTTTCGATGCACTCCAGTAACTCTGATGTGAGATACGACGTTTTCGGACGCAGCAGAAGCTGGAAATAGTTTTAAACGAAACAACACGTATTAGCGTTGTTCCTGTGATGTATCTAAACGATCCTTACTCATCTATCATGTTATTTGACGTTTGGATGGACTCCAGTAACTCTGATGTGAGATACAAAGTTTTCGGACGCAGCAGAAGCTGGAAATAGTTTAGAACGAAAAAACACGTACTAGCGTTGTTCCTGTGATGTATCTAATCGATCCTTACTCATCTATCATGTTATTTGGCGTTTCGATGGACTCCAGTAGCTCTGATGTGAGATACGTTTTCGGACGCAGCAGAAGCTGGAAATAGTTTTAAACGAAACAACACGCATTAGCGTTGTTCCTGTGATGTATCTAATCGATACTTACTCATCTATCATGTTATTTGACGTTTCGATGGACTCCAGTAACTCTAATGTGAGATACGAAATTTTAGGACGCAGCAGCAGCTGGAAATAGTTTTAAACGAAACAACACATATTAGCGTTGTTCCTGTGATGTAACTAATCGATCCTTACTCACCTATCATGTTATTTGACGTTTCGATAGACTCTAGTAACTCTGATGTGAGATACGAAGTTTTTGGACGCAGCAGGAGCTAGAAATAGTTTTAAACGAAACAACACGTATTAGCGTTGTTCCTGTGATGTATCTAATCGATCCTTACTCATCTATCATGTTATTTTACGTTTGGATGGACTCCAGTAACTCTGATGTGAGATACAAAGTTTTTGGACGCAGCAGGAGCTGGAAATAGTTTTAAACGAAACAACACGTATTAGCGTTGTTCCTGTGATGTATCTAATCGATCCTTACTCATCTATCATGTTATTTGACGTTTGGATGTACTCCAGTATCTCTGATGTGAGATACGAAATCTTCGGACGCAGCATAAGCTGGAAATAGTTTTAAGCGAAACAACACGCATTAGCGTTGTTCCTGTGATGTATCTAATCGATCCTTACTCATCTATCATGTTATTTGGCGTTTCGATGGACTCCAGTAACTTTGATGTGAGATACGAAGTTCTCGGACGCAGCTGAAGCTGGAAATAGTTTTAAATGAAACAACACGTATTAGCGTTGTTCCTGTGATGTATCTAATCGATCCTTACTCATCTATCATGTTATTTGGCGTTTCGATGGACTCCAGTAACTCTGATGTGAGATACGACGTTTTCGGACGCAGCAGAAGCTGGAAATAGTTTTAAATGAAACAACACGCATTAGCGTTGTTCCTGTGATGTATCTAATCGATCCTTACTCATCTATCATGTTATTTGACGTTTGAATGGACTCCAGTAACTCTCATGTGAGATACAAAGTTCTCGGACGCAGCAGAAGCTGGAAATAGTTTTGAACGAAACAACACGTATTCGTCTTGTTCCTGTGATGTATCTAATCGATCCTTACTTATCTATCATGTTATTTGACGTTTGGATGGACTCCAGTATCTCTGATGTGAGAGACGAAATTTTCGGACGCAGCAGAAGCTGGAAATAGTTTTAAACGAAACAACACGCATTAGCGTTGTTCCTGTGATGTATCTAAACGATCCTTACTTATCTAACATGTTATTTGACGTTTGGATGGACTCCAGTAAGTCTGATGTGAGATACAAAGTTTTTGGACGCAGAAGGAGCTGGAAATAGTTTTAAACGAAACAACACGTATTACCGTTGTTCCTGTGATGTATCTAATCGATCCTTACTCATCTATCATGTTATTTGACGTTTGGATGGACTCCAGTAACTCTGATGTGAGATACAAAGTTTTTGGACGCAGCAGAAGCTGGAAATAGTTTAGAACGAAAAAACACGTATTAGCGTTGTTCCTGTGATGTATCTAATCGATCCTTACTTAGCTACTATGTTATTTGACGTTTCGATAGACTCCAGTAACTCTAATGTGAGATACGAAATTTTAGGACGCAGCAGCAGCTGGAAATAGTTTTAAACGAAACAACACATATTAGCGTTGTTCCTGTGATGTAACTAATCGATCCTTACTCACCTATCATGTTATTTGACGTTTCGATGGACTCTAGTAACTCTGATGTGAGATACGAAGTTTTTGTACGCAGCAGGAGCTAGAAATAGTATTAAACGAAACAACACGTATTAGCGTTGTTCCTGTGATGTATCTAATCGATCCTTACTCATCTATCATGTTATTTGACGTTTGGATGGACTCCAGTATCTCTGATGTGAGATACGAAATTTTCGGACGCAGCAGAAGCTGGAAATAGTTTTAAACGAAACAAGACGTATTAGCGTTGTTCCTGTGATGTATCTAATCGATCCTTACTCATCTTCATGTTATTTGGCGTTTCGATGGACTCCAGTAGCTCTGATGTTAGATACGACGTTTTCGGACGAAGCAGAAGCTGGAAATAGTTTTAAACGAAACAACACGCATTAGCGTTGTTCCTGTGATGTATCTAAACGATCCTTACTCATCTATCATGTTATTTGACGTTTGGATGGACTCCAGTAACTCTGATGTGAGATACAACGTTTTTGGACGCAGCAGAAGCTGGAAATAGTTTAGAACGAAAAAACACGTATTAGCGTTGTTCCTGTGATGTATCTAATCGATCCTTACTTAGCTACTATGTTATTTGACGTTTCGATAGACTCCAGTAACTCTAATGTGAGATACGAAATTTTCGGACGCAGCAGAAGCTGGAAATAATTTTAAACGAAACAACACGTATTAGCGTTGTTCCTGTGATGTATCTAATCGATCCTTACTCATCTATCATGTTATTTGACGTTTGGATGGACTCCAGTATCTCTGATGTGAGATATGAAATTTTCGGACGCAGCAGGAGCTAGAAATAGTTTTAAACGAAACAACACGTATTAGCGTTGTTCCTGTGATGTATCTAATCGATCCTTACTCATCTATCATGTTATTTGACGTTTGGATGGACTCCAGTATCTCTGATGTGAGATACGACGTTTTCGGACGAAGCAGAAGCTGGAAATAGTTTTAAACGAAACAATACGCATTAGCGTTTTTCCTGTGATGTATCTAAACAATCCTTACTTATCTAACATGTTATTTGACGTTTGGATGGACTCCAGTAAGTCTGATGTGAGATACAAAGTTTTTGGACGCAGCAGGAGCTGGAAATAGTTTTAAACGAAACAACACGTATTAGCGTTGTTCCTGAGCTGTATCTAATCGATCCTGACTCATTTATCATGTTATTTGGCGTTTCGATGGACTCCAGTAGCTCTGATGTGAGATACGACGTTTTCGGACGCAGCAGAAGCTGGAAATGGTTTTAAACGAAACAGCACGCATTAGCGTTGTTCCTGTGATGTATCTAATCGATCCTTACTCATCTATCATGTTATTTGGCGTTTCGATGGACTCCAGTAACTTTGATGTGAGATACGAAGTTCTCGGACGCAGCTGAAGCTGGAAATAGTTTTAAAGGAAACAACATGTACTAGCGTTGTTCCTGTGATGTATCTAATCGATCCTTACTCATCTATCATGTTATTTGGCGTTTGGATGGACTCCAGTATCTCTGATGTGAGAGACGAAATTTTCGGACGCAGCAGAAGCTGGAAATAGTTTTAAACGAAACAACACGCATTAGCGTTGTTCCTGTGATGTATCTAAACGATCCTTACTTATCTAACATGTTATTTGACGTTTGGATGGACTCCAGTAAGTCTGATGTGAGATACAAAGTTTTTGGACGCAGCAGGAGCTGGAAATAGTTTTAAACGAAACAACACGTATTACCGTTGTTCCTGTGATGTATCTAATCGATCCTTACTCATCTATCATGTTATTTGGCGTTTCGATGGACTCCAGTAACTTTGATGTGAGATACGAAGTTCTCGGACGCAGCTGAAGCTGGAAATAGTTTTAAAGGAAACAACACGTACTAGCGTTGTTCCTGTGATGTATCTAATCGATCCTTACTCATCTATCATGTTATTTGGCGTTTCGATGGACTCCAGTAGCTCTGATGTGAGATACGACGTTTTCGGACGCAGCGGAAGCTGGAAATAGTTTTAAACGAAACAACACGCATTAGCGTTGTTCCTGTGATGTATCTAATCGATACTTACTCATCTATCATGTTATTTGACGTTTCGATGGACTCCAGTAACTCTAATGTGAGAAACGAAATTTTCGGACGCAGCAGAAGCTGGAAATAGTTTTAAACGAAACAACACGCATTAGCGTTGTTCCTGTGATGTATCTAATCGATCCTTACTCATCTATCATGTTATTTGACGTTTGGATGGACTCCAGTAAGTCTGATGTGAGATACAAAGTTTTTGGTCGCAGCAGGAGCTAGAAATAGTTTTAAACGAAACAACACGTATTAGCGTTATTCCTGTGCTGTATCTAATCGATCCTTACTTATCTATCATGTTATTTGACGTTTCGATGCACTCCAGTAACTCTGATGTGAGATACGACGTTTTCGGACGCCGCAGAAGCTGGAAATAGTTTTAAACGAAACAACACGTATTAGCGTTGTTCCTGTGATGTATCTAAACGATCCTCACTCATCTATCATGTTATTTGACGTTTGGATGGACTCCAGTAACTCTGATGTGAGATACAAAGTTTTTGGACGCAGCAGAAGCTGGAAATAGTTTAGAACGAAAAAACACGTATTAGCGTTGTTCCTGTGATGTATCTAATCGATCCTTACTTAGCTACTATGTTATTTGACGTTTCGATAGACTCCAGTAACTCTAATGTGAGATACGAAATTTTAGGACGCAGCAGCAGCTGGAAATAGTTTTAAACGAAACAACACATATTAGCGTTGTTCCTGTGATGTAACTAATCGATCCTTACTCACCTATCATGTTATTTGACGTTTCGATGGACTCTAGTAACTCTGATTTGAGATACGAAGTTTTTGGACGCAGCAGGAGCTAGAAATAGTTTTAAACGAAACAACACGTATTAGCGTTGTTCCTGTGATGTATCTAATCGATCCTTACTCATCTATCATGTTATTTGACGTTTGGATGGACTCCAGTATCTCTGATGTGAGATACGAAATTTTCGGACGCAGCAGAAGCTGGAAATAGTTTTAAACGAAACAACACGTATTAGCGTTGTTCCTGTGATGTATCTAATCGATCCTTACTCATCTATCATGTTATTTGGCGTTTCGATGGACTCCAGTAGCTCTGATGTGAGATACGACGTTTTCGGACGAAGCAGAAGCTGGAAATAGTTTTAAACGAAACAACACGCATTAGCGTTGTTCCTGTGATGTATCTAAACGATCCTTACTCATCTATCATGTTATTTGACGTTTGGATGGACTCCAGTAACTCTGATGTGAGATACAAAGTTTTTGGACGCAGCAGAAGCTGGAAATAGTTTAGAACGAAAAAACACGTATTAGCGTTGTTCCTGTGATGTATCTAATCGATCCTTACTTAGCTACTATGTCATTTGACGTTTCGATGGACTCTAGTAACTCTGATGTGAGATACGAAGTTCTCGGACGCAGCTGAAGCTGGAAATAGTTTTAAAGGAAACAACACGTATTAGCGTTGTTCCTGTGATGTATCTAATCGATCCTTACTCATCTATCATGTTATTTGGCGTTTCGATGGACTCCAGTAGCTCTGATGTGAGATACGACGTTTTCGGACGCAGCAGAAGCTGGAAATAGTTTTAAACGAAACAACACGCATTAGCGTTGTTCCTGTGATGTATCTAATCGATACTTACTCATCTATCATGTTATTTGACGTTCCGATGGACTCCAGTAACTCTAATGTGAGAAACGAAATTTTCGAACGCAGCAGAAGCTGGAAATAGTTATAAACGAAACAACACGGATTAGCGTTGTTCCTGTGATGTATCTAATCGATCCTTACTCATCTATCATGTTATTTGACGTTTGGATGGACTCCAGTAAGTCTGATGTGAGATACAAAGTTTTTGGACGCAGCAGGAGCTAGAAATAGTTTTAAACGAAACAGCACGTATTAGCGTTGTTCCTGTGCTGTATCTAATCGATCCTTACTCATCTATCATCTTATTTGGCGTTTCGATGGACTCCAGTAACTCTGATGTGAGATACGACGTTTTCGGACGCAGCAGAAGCTGGAAATAGTTTTAAACGAAACAACACGCATTAGCGTTGTTCCCGTGATGTATCTAATCGATACTTACTCATCTATCATGTTATTTGAGGTTTCGATGGACTCCAGTAACTCTAATGTGAGAAACGAAATTTTCGGACGCAGCAGAAGCTGGAAATAGTTTTAAACGAAACAACACGCATTAGCGTTGTTCCTGTGATGTATCTAATCGATCCTTACTCATCTATCATGTTATTTGACGTTTGGATGGACTCCAGTAAGTCTGATGTGAGATACAAAGTTTTTGGACGCAGCAGGAGCTGGAAATAGTTTTAAACGAAACAACACGTATTAGCGTTGTTCCTGTGCGGTATCTAATCGATCCTTACTTATCTATCATGTTATTTGACGTTTCGATGCACTCCAGTAACTCTGATGTGAGATACGACGTTTTCGGACGCAGCAGAAGCTGGAAATAGTTTTAAACGAAACAACACGCATTAGCGTTGTTCCCGTGATGTATCTAATCGATACTTACTCATCTATCATGTTATTTGAGGTTTCGATGGACTCCAGTAACTCTAATGTGAGAAACGAAATTTTCGGACGCAGCAGAAGCTGGAAATAGTTTTAAACGAAACAACACGCATTAGCGTTGTTCCTGTGATGTATCTAATCGATCCTTACTCATCTATCATGTTATTTGACGTTTGGATGGACTCCAGTAAGTCTGATGTGAGATACGACGTTTTCGGACGCAGCAGAAGCTGGAAATAGTTTTAAACGAAACAACACGTATTAGCGTTGTTCCTGGGATGTATCTAATCGATCCTTACTCATCTAACATGTTATTTGGAGTTTGGATGGACTCCAGTAAGTCTGATGTGAGATACAAAGTTTTTGGACGCAGCAGGAGCTGGAAATAGTTTTAAACGAAACAACACGTATTAGCGTTGTTCCTGTGCTGTATCTAATCGATCCTTACTCATCTATCATGTTATTTGGCGTTTCGATGGACTCCAGTAACTTTGATGTGAGATACGAAGTTCTCGGACGCAGCTGAAGCTGGAAATAGTTTTAAATGAAACAACACCTATTAGCGTTGTTCCTGTGATGTATCTAATCGATCCTTACTCATCTATCATGTTATTTGGCGTTTCGATAGACTCCAGTAGCTCTGATGTGAGATACGAAGTTTTTGGACGCAGCAGGAGCTGGAAATAGTTTTAAACGAAACAACACGTATTAGCGTTGTTCCTGTGATGTATCTAATCGATCCTTACTCATCTATCATGTTATTTGACGTTTGGATGGACTCCAGTATCTCTGATGTGAGATACGAAATTTTCGGACGCAGCAGAAGCTGGAAATAGTTTTCAACGAAACAACACGCATTAGCGTTGTTCCTGTGATGTATCTAAATAATCCTTACTTATCTAACATGTTATTTGACGTTTGGATGGACTCCAGTAAGTCTGATGTGAGATACAAAGTTTTTGGACGCAGCAGGAGCTGGAAATAGTTTTAAACGAAACAACACGTATTAACGTTATTCCTGTGCTGTATCTAATCGATCCTTACTTATCTATCATGTTATTTGACGTTTCGATGCACTCCAGTAACTCTGATGTGAGATACGACGTTTTCGGACGCAGCAGAAGCTGGAAATAGTTTTAAACGAAACAACACGTATTAGCGTTGTTCCTGTGATGTATCTAAACGATCCTTACTCATCTATCATGTTATTTGACGTTTGGATGGACTCCAGTAACTCTGATGTGAGATACAAAGTTTTTGGACGCAGCAGAAGCTGGAAATAGTTTAGAACGAAAAAACACGTACTAGCGTTGTTCCTGTGATGTATCTAATCGATCCTTACTCATCTATCATGTTATTTGGCGTTTCGATGGACTCCAGTAGCTCTGATGTGAGATACGTTTTCGGACGCAGCAGAAGCTGGAAATAGTTTTAAACGAAACAACACGCATTAGCGTTGTTCCTGTGATGTATCTAATCGATACTTACTCATCTATCATGTTATTTGACGTTTCGATGGACTCCAGTAACTCTAATGTGAGATACGAAATTTTAGGACGCAGCAGCAGCTGGAAATAGTTTTAAACGAAACAACACATATTAGCGTTGTTCCTGTGATGTAACTAATCGATCCTTACTCACCTATCATGTTATTTGACGTTTCGATAGACTCTAGTAACTCTGATGTGAGATACGAAGTTTTTGGACGCAGCAGGAGCTAGAAATAGTTTTAAACGAAACAACACGTATTAGCGTTGTTCCTGTGATGTATCTAATCGATCCTTACTCATCTATCATGTTTTTTTACGTTTGGATGGACTCCAGTAACTCTGATGTGAGATACAAAGTTTTTGGACGCAGCAGGAGCTGGAAATAGTTTTAAACGAAACAACACGTATTAGCGTTGTTCCTGTGATGTATCTAATCGATCCTTACTCATCTATCATGTTATTTGACGTTTGGATGTACTCCAGTATCTCTGATGTGAGATACGAAATCTTCGGACGCAGCATAAGCTGGAAATAGTTTTAAGCGAAACAACACGCATTAGCGTTGTTCCTGTGATGTATCTAATCGATCCTTACTCATCTATCATGTTATTTGGCGTTTCGATGGACTCCAGTAACTTTGATGTGAGATACGAAGTTCTCGGACGCAGCTGAAGCTGGAAATAGTTTTAAATGAAACAACACGTATTAGCGTTGTTCCTGTGATGTATCTAATCGATCCTTACTCATCTATCATGTTATTTGGCGTTTCGATGGACTCCAGTAACTCTGATGTGAGATACGACGTTTTCGGACGCAGCAGAAGCTGGAAATAGTTTTAAATGAAACAACACGCATTAGCGTTGTTCCTGTGATGTATCTAATCGATCCTTACTCATCTATCATGTTATTTGACGTTTGAATGGACTCCAGTAACTCTCATGTGAGATACAAAGTTCTCGGACGCAGCAGAAGCTGGAAATAGTTTTGAACGAAACAACACGTATTCGTCTTGTTCCTGTGATGTATCTAATCGATCCTTACTTATCTATCATGTTATTTGACGTTTGGATGGACTCCAGTATCTCTGATGTGAGAGACGAGATTTTCGGACGCAGCAGAAGCTGGAAATAGTTTTAAACGAAACAACACGCATTAGCGTTGTTCCTGTGATGTATCTAAACGATCCTTACTTATCTAACATGTTATTTGACGTTTGGATGGACTCCAGTAAGTCTGATGTGAGATACAAAGTTTTTGGACGCAGCAGGAGCTGGAAATAGTTTTAAACGAAACAACACGTATTACCGTTGTTCCTGTGATGTATCTAATCGATCCTTACTCATCTATCATGTTATTTGGCGTTTCGATGGACTCCAGTAACTTTGATGTGAGATACGAAGTTCTCGGACGCAGCTGAAGCTGGAAATAGTTTCAAAGGAAACAACACGTACTAGCGTTGTTCCTGTGATGTATCTAATCGATCCTTACTCATCTATCATGTTATTTGGCGTTTCGATGGACTCCAGTAGCTCTGATGTGAGATACGACGTTTTCGGACGCAGCAGAAGCTGGAAATAGTTTTAAACGAAACAACACGCATTAGCGTTGTTCCTGTGATGTATCTAATCGATACTTACTCATCTATCATGTTATTTGACGTTTCGATGGACTCCAGTAACTCTAATGTGAGAAACGAAATTTTCGGACGCAGCAGAAGCTGGAAATAGTTTTAAACGAAACAACACGCATTAGCGTTGTTCCTGTGATGTATCTAATCGATACTTACTCATCTATCATGTTATTTGACGTTTCGATGGACTCCAGTAACTCTAATGTGAGATACGAAATTTTAGGACGCAGCAGCAGCTGGAAATAGTTTTAAACGAAACAACACATATTAGCGTTGTTCCTGTGATGTAACTAATCGATCCTTACTCACCTATCATGTTATTTGACGTTTCGATGGACTCTAGTAACTCTGATGTGAGATACGAAGTTTTTGGACGCAGCAGGAGCTAGAAATAGTTTTAAACGAAACAACACGTATTAGCGTTGTTCCTGTGATGTATCTAATCGATCCTTACTCATCTATCATGTTATTTGACGTTTGGATGGACTCCAGTATCTCTGATGTGAGATACGAAATTTTCGGACGCAGCAGAAGCTGGAAATAGTTTTAAACGAAACAAGACGTATTAGCGTTGTTCCTGTGATGTATCTAATCGATCCTTACTCATCTTCATGTTATTTGGCGTTTCGATGGACTCCAGTAGCTCTGATGTGAGATACGACGTTTTCGGACGAAGCAGAAGCTGGAAATAGTTTTAAACGAAACAACACGCATTAGCGTTGTTCCTGTGATGTATCTAAACGATCCTTACTCATCTATCATGTTATTTGACGTTTGGATGGACTCCAGTAACTCTGATGTGAGATACAAAGTTTTTGGACGCAGCAGAAGCTGGAAATAGTTTAGAACGAAAAAACACGTATTAGCGTTGTTCCTGTGATGTATCTAATCGATCCTTACTTAGCTACTATGTTATTTGACGTTTCGATAGACTCCAGTAACTCTAATGTGAGATACGAAATTTTCGGACGCAGCAGAAGCTGGAAATAATTTTAAACGAAACAACACGTATTAGCGTTGTTCCTGTGATGTATCTAATCGATCCTTACTCATCTATCATGTTATTTGACGTTTGGATGGACTCCAGTATCTCTGATGTGAGATATGAAATTTTCGGACGCAGCAGGAGCTAGAAATAGTTTTAAACGAAACAACACGTATTAGCGTTGTTCCTGTGATGTATCTAATCGATCCTTACTCATCTATCATGTTATTTGACGTTTGGATGGACTCCAGTATCTCTGATGTGAGATACGACGTTTTCGGACGAAGCAGAAGCTGGAAATAGTTTTAAACGAAACAACACGCATTAGCGTTTTTCCTGTGATGTATCTAAACAATCCTTACTTATCTAACATGTTATTTGACGTTTGGATGGACTCCAGTAAGTCTGATGTGAGATACAAAGTTTTTGGACGCAGCAGGAGCTGGAAATAGTTTTAAACGAAACAACACGTATTAGCGTTGTTCCTGAGCTGTATCTAATCGATCCTGACTCATTTATCATGTTATTTGGCGTTTCGATGGACTCCAGTAGCTCTGATGTGAGATACGACGTTTTCGGACGCAGCAGAAGCTGGAAATGATTTTAAACGAAACAGCACGCATTAGCGTTGTTCCTGTGATGTATCTAAACGATCCTTACTTATCTAACATGTTATTTGACGTTTGGATGGACTCCAGTAAGTCTGATGTGAGATACAAAGTTTTTGGACGCAGCAGGAGCTGGAAATAGTTTTAAACGAAACAACACGTATTACCGTTGTTCCTGTGATGTATCTAATCGATCCTTACTCATCTATCATGTTATTTGGCGTTTCGATGGACTCCAGTAACTTTGATGTGAGATACGAAGTTCTCGGACGCAGCTGAAGCTGGAAATAGTTTTAAAGGAAACAACACGTACTAGCGTTGTTCCTGTGATGTATCTAATCGATCCTTACTCATCTATCATGTTATTTGGCGTTTCGATGGACTCCAGTAGCTCTGATGTGAGATACGACGTTTTCGGACGCAGCGGAAGCTGGAAATAGTTTTAAACGAAACAACACGCATTAGCGTTGTTCCTGTGATGTATCTAATCGATACTTACTCATCTATCATGTTATTTGACGTTTCGATGGACTCCAGTAACTCTAATGTGAGAAACGAAATTTTCGGACGCAGCAGAAGCTGGAAATAGTTTTAAACGAAACAACACGCATTAGCGTTGTTCCTGTGATGTATCTAATCGATCCTTACTCATCTATCATGTTATTTGACGTTTGGATGGACTCCAGTAAGTCTGATGTGAGATACAAAGTTTTTGGACGCAGCAGGAGCTAGAAATAGTTTTAAACGAAACAACACGTATTAGCGTTATTCCTGTGCTGTATCTAATCGATCCTTACTTATCTATCATGTTATTTGACGTTTCGATGCACTCCAGTAACTCTGATGTGAGATACGACGTTTTCGGACGCCGCAGAAGCTGGAAATAGTTTTAAACGAAACAACACGTATTAGCGTTGTTCCTGTGATGTATCTAAACGATCCTTACTCATCTATCATGTTATTTGACGTTTGGATGGACTCCAGTAACTCTGATGTGAGATACAAAGTTTTTGGACGCAGCAGAAGCTGGAAATAGTTTAGAACGAAAAAACACGTATTAGCGTTGTTCCTGTGATGTATCTAATCGATCCTTACTTAGCTACTATGTTATTTGACGTTTCGATAGACTCCAGTAACTCTAATGTGAGATACGAAATTTTAGGACGCAGCAGCAGCTGGAAATAGTTTTAAACGAAACAACACATATTAGCGTTGTTCCTGTGATGTAACTAATCGATCCTTACTCACCTATCATGTTATTTGACGTTTCGATGGACTCTAGTAACTCTGATGTGAGATACGAAGTTTTTGGACGCAGCAGGAGCTAGAAATAGTTTTAAACGAAACAACACGTATTAGCGTTGTTCCTGTGATGTATCTAATCGATCCTTACTCATCTATCATGTTATTTGACGTTTGGATGGACTCCAGTATCTCTGATGTGAGATACGAAATTTTCGGACGCAGCAGAAGCTGGAAATAGTTTTAAACGAAACAACACGTATTAGCGTTGTTCCTGTGATGTATCTAATCGATCCTTACTCATCTATCATGTTATTTGGCGTTTCGATGGGCTCCAGTAGCTCTGATGTGAGATACGACGTTTTCGGACGAAGCAGAAGCTGGAAATAGTTTTAAACGAAACAACACGCATTAGCGTTGTTCCTGTGATGTATCTAAACGATCCTTACTCATCTATCATGTTATTTGACGTTTGGATGGACTCCAGTAACTCTGATGTGAGATACAAAGTTTTTGGACGCAGCAGAAGCTGGAAATAGTTTAGAACGAAAAAACACGTATTAGCGTTGTTCCTGTGATGTATCTAATCGATCCTTACTTAGCTACTATGTTATTTGACGTTTCGATAGACTCCAGTAACTCTAATGTGAGATAAGAAATTTTCGGACGCAGCAGCAGCTGGAAATAGTTTTAAACGAAACAACACGTATTGGCGTTGTACCTGTGATGTATCTAATCGATCCTTACTCATCTATCATGTTATTTGACGTTTGGATGGACTCCAGTATCTCTGATGTGAGAAACGAAATTTTCGGACGCAGCAGGAGCTAGAAATAGTTTTAAACGAAACAACACGTATTAGCGTTGTTCCTGTGATGTATCTAATCGATCCTTACTCATCTATCATGTTATTTGACGTTTGGATGGACTCCAGTAACTCTGATGTGAGATACAAAGTTCTCGGACGCAGCAGAAGCTGGAAATAGTTTTGAATGAAACAACACGTATTAGCGTTGTTCCTGTGATGTATCTAAACGGTCCTTACTTATCTAACATGTTATTTGACGTTTGGATGGACTCCAGTAAGTCTGATGTGAGATACAAAGTTTCTGGACGCAGCAGGAGCTGGAAATAGTTTTAAATGAAACAACACGCATTAGCGTTGTTCCTGTGCTGTATCTAATCGATCCTTACTTATCTATCATGTTATTTGACATTTCGATGGACTCCAGTAACTCTGATATGAGATACGACGTTCTCGGACGCAGCAGCAGCTGGAAATAGTTTTAAACGAAACAACACGTGTTAGCGTTGTTCCTGTGATGTATGTAATCGATCCTTACTTATCTATCATGTTATTTTACGTTTGGATGGACTCCAGTAACTCTGATGTGAGATACAAAGTTCTCGGACGCAGCAGAAGCTGGAAATAGTTTTGAACGAAACAAGACGTATTAGCGTTGTTCCTGTGATGTATCTAATCGATCCTTACTTATCTACTATGTTATTTGACGTTTCGATGGACTCCAGTAACTCTGATGTGAGATACGAAATTTTCGGACGCAGCAGAAGCTGGAAATAGTTTTAAACGAAACAACACTACAAATATATTCTGAAGTGACGACCTCAGTTTGCGTCCACCAGCTTCAAATGGTTCAGTGAACCCTGCCAACAGCCTCTTCGGGAAAAGTATGCTGATCGAAAAATGTGAAGACAACTCAGACATTAGTTGTCTTTCATTTGCAACGCAGATTAGTTCAGGTCAGTTCAGTTTAACCCAAAGTGTACTGATCTTAAGTGATCGATTTAATAGTAAATAAAACATGCGAAGTGCGATTGTTTCATTTAATCTCCAGAAGAAGATATTATTTTTTGCATCACTTTACAGCGAGTTAAGCACAAAAGGTTATTTGGACGAGTCATGTAATTTGACAAACAGTTGAAATAACATCCCCTCTACAAGCGAACCAACTGATCCAAAGTGATCTAGAATTTCCGAGGTGTAGTATCAGCAAGGCTGAAAGTGTTTTGGATCACGTTGGGTTAGATCATGTAACCAAATACAACAGACAAATTTTTGAATAAGTGATCCAGGGTAAAAGTGAACTGATCTGACATGCAAATAAAAGATAAGTATTGTTTTAATAAGGTCTGACTGTATCAAAAATTGCGCAAATTGAAATCAACCCGATAAGTGTGCCGTTATTTAAAATTTAAATTACACTATATTTACAAAAAAAATTAATTGCGTTTTTTAATAAATTTATTATGAAATGTGAAAATGAGAACAATTTAGTTCACGCTAGATATATGAATTTATCGTTTCCACGTGCTTTATGCAGAATTGAAGTTAACTCTAGTCCGATGAAAAATGTACGAGAAGCTTTAACGTTAATCTTTAAACGGACGCTGTGAAAAATTGAACAAATGCTCCTAGCGGAGCTATCAACTGATAATGAAACGCTGAGCGCTTGTACAATTTTTGACAAAGCCTATTTAAAAATGATGCGATAATAAAAATAAGCATTTTATGTCGGTCACAAGAAAATAACCTTAATGTATCTAAATATAAATAAAACATAGCTGAATGTGATATTTTTCTAAAAACAGTTCGGTACTTATATAATGAACGCACTTGAGGGATCGATGCGCAATCTGTACGTTGAACGTGCAACCAACTTGGAGCGCGCCGATGATTACAGATTCCTGTAATTCTGCAGGGACCTGTGATCTTTGATTGCTTGAAAGTTCGCGTTGGTCGTTTCAAGATGGCAGCACCACGACGCATTAAAAATTATTTTTATTTATCGCTATTTTAAATGTTTTACAAGTAAAGATAATACCATGATGCCCCATAAATAACAATTACTGTATTTGCGCCAAGGCATTTTCGCTTATTCAACTTTTCTCTGAGAAAACACTTGTCTTACATAATATGCCTTGAGTTTCGTTCTCTTTTGAATTAAACAGGGCAGGAATAGTTGCTTTTCTCTTTTAAAACCGCCACAGGCGATGAGCGTGTAACATAATTTAAGCGTTAAAGCTCGTTTTCTGTGCGGAATTAATGTCTCTTTACGATGGTACTTTAAGGGTCGATATCTCGGGAAAGGGGCGAGCAGCTAGAGAGGAACGGGGCATGGTTTTGAATGCGCCTCGTCGAGCTCTATACGGGTGAATTTTTTCGCGATTTTAGGAGAAAAGAAGTTTTTTCGCCCTTAAAAGTAGTAAGCCTATATACAGGATGTAATCAAATTAGTTTCACATATTAATACCGCAAGTTCCTCATCATGTAAGAGAATTAATGCTGCAACTACCAAAAGTCTAGCTCAAAAATAAAAAAAAAATACCTAGTGGAGGAGTACTGACTCTTTTGTTTGAGAACTTTTGGTCGGCCGTGCACAAAAACTACGTCATAAAATAAAATTCCAGCAAAATTCAAGATCAATTGCTTGATCGCATTTTAAAAGCTTTATGGGAACACAATAAAATAGAATCACCGACCCATTAAAGACGACAGTTCAAATTGACAACCTCTCGGTTGTGGCCCGTGTGTGCATTATAATTAAAGCAGAACATTTTAAATCTGCTTGCATTGATCAGAATTAAATCTGTTTCATTAGATAATCGACAATAATTAGATATTCTTAGACATTCTTAAACATTTTGCGCAATAAAGAAATAACAATGTCGTTTACTGACGACCAGCAAATAAAGTACACGATGAATACGAATGAATTTTTTATTTTTACAGTTTTGGGAACAGAAAACTATTAACAATTACGTGAAAATTGATTAATTTAATAAGCAACGCGATGGATATTTATAATTCTTTTCCGTTATGGAACAAGGATCAATTAGATACATCACAGGAACAACGCTAATGCGTGTTGTTTCATTTAAAACTATTTCCAGCTTCTGCTGCGGCGAGAACTTCGTATCTCACATCACAGATACTAGAGTCCATCGAAACGTCAAATAACATGATAGATGAGTAAAGATCGATTAGATACATCACAGGAACAACGTTAATACGTGTTTTTTCGTTCAAAACTTTTTTCAGCATCTGCTGCGTCCGAGAACTTATCTGGAAATAGTCTTAAACGAAACAACACGCATTAACGTTGTTCCTGTGATGTATCTAATCGATCCTTACTCATCTATCATGTTATTTAGCGTTTCGATGGACTCCAGTAACTTTGATGTGAGATACGAAGTTTTTGGACGCAGCAGGAGCTGGAAATAGTTTTAAACGAAGCAACACGTATTAGCGTTGTTCCTGTGATGTATCTAATCGATCCTTACTCATCTATCATGTTATTTGACGTTTCGATGGACTCTAGTAAGTCTGAGGTGAGATACAAAGTTTTTGGACGCAGCAGGAGCTAGAAATAGTTTCAAGCGAAACAACACGTATTAGCTTTGTTCCTGTGATGTATCTAATCGATCCTTACTCATCTATCATGTTATTTGACGTTTGGATGGACTCCAGTAACTCTGATGTGAGATACAAAGTTCTCGGACGCAGCAGAAGCTGGAAATAGTTTTAAACGAAACAACACGTATTAGCGTTGTTCCTGTGCTGTATCTAATCGATCCTTACTTATCTACTATGTTATTTGACGTTTCGATGGACTCCAGTAACTCTGATGTGAGATACGAAATTATCGGACGCAGCAGAAGCTATAAATAGTTTTAAATGAAACAACACGCATTAGCGTTGTTCCTGTGATGTATGTAATCGATCCTTACTCATCTATCATGTTATTTGACGTTTGGATGGGCTCCAGTAACTCTGAAGTGAGATACGAAGTTCTCGGACGCAGCTGAAGCTGGAAATAGTTTTAAACGAAACAACACGCATTAGCGTTGTTCCTGTGATGTATCTAATCGATCCTTACTCATCTATCATGTTATTTTACGTTTGGATGGACTCCAGTAACTCTGATGTGAGATAAAAAGTTCTGGGACGCAGCAGAAGCTGGAAATAGTTTTGAACGAAACAACACGTATTAGCGTTGTTCCTGTGATGTATCTAATCGATCCTTACTTATCGATCATGTTATTTGACGTTTGGATGGACTCCAGTAACCCTGATGTGAGATACGAAGTTCTCGGACGCAGCAGAAGCCGGAAATAGTTTTAAACGAAACAACACGCATTAGCGTTGTTCCTGTGATGTATCTAATCGATCCTTACTCATCTATCATGTTATTTGGCGTTTCGATGGACTCCAGTAACTTTGATATGAGATACGAAGTTCTCGGACGCAGCTGAAGCTAGAAATAGTTTTAAACAAAACAACACGTATTAGCGTTGTTCCTGTGATGTATCTAATCGATCCTTACTCATCTATCATGTTATTTGGCGTTTCGATGGACTCCAGTAGCTCTGATGTGAGATACGTTTTCGGACGCAGAAGAAGCTGGAAATAGTTTTAAATGAAACAACACGTATTAGCGTTGTTCCTGTGCGGTATCTAATCGATCCTTACTTATCTATCATGTTATTTGACGTTTCGATGCACTCCAGTAACTCTGATGTGAGATACGACGTTTTCGGACGCAGCAGAAGCTGGAAATAGTTTTAAACGAAACAACACGTATTAGCGTTGTTCCTGGGATGTATCTAATCGATCCTTACTCATCTAACATGTTATTTGGAGTTTGGATGGACTCCAGTAAGTCTGATGTGAGATACAAAGTTTTTGGACGCAGCAGGAGCTGGAAATAGTTTTAAACGAAACAACACGTATTAGCGTTGTTCCTGTGCTGTATCTAATCGATCCTTACTCATCTATCATGTTATTTGGCGTTTCGATGGACTCCAGTAACTTTGATGTGAGATACGAAGTTCTCGGACGCAGCTGAAGCTGGAAATAGTTTTAAATGAAACAACACCTATTAGCGTTGTTCCTGTGATGTATCTAATCGATCCTTACTCATCTATCATGTTATTTGGCGTTTCGATAGACTCCAGTAGCTCTGATGTGAGATACGAAGTTTTTGGACGCAGCAGGAGCTGGAAATAGTTTTAAACGAAACAACACGTATTAGCGTTGTTCCTGTGATGTATCTAATCGATCCTTACTCATCTATCATGTTATTTGACGTTTGGATGGACTCCAGTATCTCTGATGTGAGATACGAAATTTTCGGACGCAGCAGAAGCTGGAAATAGTTTTCAACGAAACAACACGCATTAGCGTTGTTCCTGTGATGTATCTAAATAACCCTTACTTATCTAACATGTTATTTGACGTTTGGATGGACTCCAGTAAGTCTGATGTGAGATACAAAGTTTTTGGACGCAGCAGGAGCTGGAAATAGTTTTAAACGAAACAACACGTATTAGCGTTATTCCTGTGCTGTATCTAATCGATGCTTACTTATCTATCATGTTATTTGACGTTTCGATGCACTCCAGTAACTCTGATATGAGATACGACGTTTTCGGACGCAGCAGAAGCTGGAAATAGTTTTAAACGAAACAACACGTATTAGCGTTGTTCCTGTGATGTATCTAAACGATCCTTACTCATCTATCATGTTATTTGACGTTTGGATGGACTCCAGTAACTCTGATGTGAGATACAAAGTTTTCGGACGCAGCAGAAGCTGGAAATAGTTTAGAACGAAAAAACACGTACTAGCGTTGTTCCTGTGATGTATCTAATCGATCCTTACTCATCTATCATGTTATTTGGCGTTTCGATGGACTCCAGTAGCTCTGATGTGAGATACGTTTTCGGACGCAGCAGAAGCTGGAAATAGTTTTAAACGAAACAACACGCATTAGCGTTGTTCCTGTGATGTATCTAATCGATACTTACTCATCTATCATGTTATTTGACGTTTCGATGGACTCCAGTAACTCTAATGTGAGATACGAAATTTTAGGACGCAGCAGCAGCTGGAAATAGTTTTAAACGAAACAACACATATTAGCGTTGTTCCTGTGATGTAACTAATCGATCCTTACTCACCTATCATGTTATTTGACGTTTCGATAGACTCTAGTAACTCTGATGTGAGATACGAAGTTTTTGGACGCAGCAGGAGCTAGAAATAGTTTTAAACGAAACAACACGTATTAGCGTTGTTCCTGTGATGTATCTAATCGATCCTTACTCATCTATCATGTTATTTTACGTTTGGATGGACTCCAGTAACTCTGATGTGAGATACAAAGTTTTTGGACGCAGCAGGAGCTGGAAATAGTTTTAAACGAAACAACACGTATTAGCGTTGTTCCTGTGATGTATCTAATCGATCCTTACTCATCTATCATGTTATTTGACGTTTGGATGTACTCCAGTATCTCTGATGTGAGATACGAAATCTTCGGACGCAGCATAAGCTGGAAATAGTTTTAAGCGAAACAACACGCATTAGCGTTTTTCCTGTGATGTATCTAAACAATCCTTACTTATCTAACATGTTATTTGACGTTTGGATGGACTCCAGTAAGTCTGATGTGAGATACAAAGTTTTTGGACGCAGCAGGAGCTGGAAATAGTTTTAAACGAAACAACACGTATTAGCGTTGTTCCTGAGCTGTATCTAATCGATCCTGACTCATTTATCATGTTATTTGGCGTTTCGATGGACTCCAGTAGCTCTGATGTGAGATACGACGTTTTCGGACGCAGCAGAAGCTGGAAATAATTTTAAACGAAACAACACGTATTAGCGTTGTTCCTGTGATGTATCTAATCGATCCTTACTAATCTATCATGTTATTTGACGTTTGGATGGACTCCAGTATCTCTGATGTGAGATATGAAATTTTCGGACGCAGCAGGAGCTAGAAATAGTTTTAAACGAAACAACACGTATTAGCGTTGTTCTTGTGATGTATCTAATCGATCCTTACTCATCTATCATGTTATTTGACGTTTGGATGGACTCCAGTATCTCTGATGTGAGATACGACGTTTTCGGACGAAGCAGAAGCTGGAAATAGTTTTAAACGAAACAATACGCATTAGCGTTTTTCCTGTGATGTATCTAAACAATCCTTACTTATCTAACATGTTATTTGACGTTTGGATGGACTCCAGTAAGTCTGATGTGAGATACAATGTTTTTGGACGCAGCAGGAGCTGGAAATAGTTTTAAACGAAACAACACGTATTAGCGTTGTTCCTGAGCTGTATCTAATCGATCCTGACTCATTTATCATGTTATTTGGAGTTTCGATGGACTCCAGTAGCTCTGATGTGAGATACGACGTTTTCGGACGCAGCAGAAGCTGGAAATGGTTTTAAACGAAACAGCACGCATTAGCGTTGTTCCTGTGATGTATCTAATCGATCCTTACTCATCTATCATGTTATTTGGCGTTTCGATGGACTCCAGTAACTTTGATGTGAGATACGAAGTTCTCGGACGCAGCTGAAGCTGGAAATAGTTTTAAAGGAAACAACATGTACTAGCGTTGTTCCTGTGATGTATCTAATCGATCCTTACTCATCTATCATGTTATTTGGCGTTTGGATGGACTCCAGTATCTCTGATGTGAGAGACGAAATTTTCGGACGCAGCAGAAGCTGGAAATAGTTTTAAACGAAACAACACGCATTAGCGTTGTTCCTGTGATGTATCTAAACGATCCTTACTTATCTAACATGTTATTTGACGTTTGGATGGACTCCAGTAAGTCTGATGTGAGATACAAAGTTTTTGGACGCAGCAGGAGCTGGAAATAGTTTTAAACGAAACAACACGTATTACCGTTGTTCCTGTGATGTATCTAATCGATCCTTACTCATCTATCATGTTATTTGGCGTTTCGATGGACTCCAGTAACTTTGATGTGAGATACGAAGTTCTCGGACGCAGCTGAAGCTGGAAATAGTTTTAAAGGAAACAACACGTACTAGCGTTGTTCCTGTGATGTATCTAATCGATCCTTACTCATCTATCATGTTATTTGGCGTTTCGATGGACTCCAGTAGCTCTGATGTGAGATACGACGTTTTCGGACGCAGCGGAAGCTGGAAATAGTTTTAAACGAAACAACACGCATTAGCGTTGTTCCTGTGATGTATCTAATCGATACTTACTCACCTATCATGTTATTTGACGTTTCGATGGACTCCAGTAACTCTAATGTGAGAAACGAAATTTTCGGACGCAGCAGAAGCTGGAAATAGTTTTAAACGAAACAACACGCATTAGCGTTGTTCCTGTGATGTATCTAATCGATCCTTACTCATCTATCATGTTATTTGACGTTTGGATGGACTCCAGTAAGTCTGATGTGAGATACAAAGTTTTTGGTCGCAGCAGGAGCTAGAAATAGTTTTAAACGAAACAACACGTATTAGCGTTATTCCTGTGCTGTATCTAATCGATCCTTACTTATCTATCATGTTATTTGACGTTTCGATGCACTCCAGTAACTCTGATGTGAGATACGACGTTTTCGGACGCCGCAGAAGCTGGAAATAGTTTTAAACGAAACAACACGTATTAGCGTTGTTCCTGTGATGTATCTAAACGATCCTCACTCATCTATCATGTTATTTGACGTTTGGATGGACTCCAGTAACTCTGATGTGAGATACAAAGTTTTTGGACGCAGCAGAAGCTGGAAATAATTTTAAACGAAACAACACGTATTAGCGTTGTTCCTGTGATGTATCTAATCGATCCTTACTAATCTATCATGTTATTTGACGTTTGGATGGACTCCAGTATCTCTGATGTGAGATATGAAATTTTCGGACGCAGCAGGAGCTAGAAATAGTTTTAAACGAAACAACACGTATTAGCGTTGTTCTTGTGATGTATCTAATCGATCCTTACTCATCTATCATGTTATTTGACGTTTGGATGGACTCCAGTATCTCTGATGTGAGATACGACGTTTTCGGACGAAGCAGAAGCTGGAAATAGTTTTAAACGAAACAATACGCATTAGCGTTTTTCCTGTGATGTATCTAAACAATCCTTACTTATCTAACATGTTATTTGACGTTTGGATGGACTCCAGTAAGTCTGATGTGAGATACAATGTTTTTGGACGCAGCAGGAGCTGGAAATAGTTTTAAACGAAACAACACGTATTAGCGTTGTTCCTGAGCTGTATCTAATCGATCCTGACTCATTTATCATGTTATTTGGAGTTTCGATGGACTCCAGTAGCTCTGATGTGAGATACGACGTTTTCGGACGCAGCAGAAGCTGGAAATGGTTTTAAACGAAACAGCACGCATTAGCGTTGTTCCTGTGATGTATCTAATCGATCCTTACTCATCTATCATGTTATTTGGCGTTTCGATGGACTCCAGTAACTTTGATGTGAGATACGAAGTTCTCGGACGCAGCTGAAGCTGGAAATAGTTTTAAAGGAAACAACATGTACTAGCGTTGTTCCTGTGATGTATCTAATCGATCCTTACTCATCTATCATGTTATTTGGCGTTTGGATGGACTCCAGTATCTCTGATGTGAGAGACGAAATTTTCGGACGCAGCAGAAGCTGGAAATAGTTTTAAACGAAACAACACGCATTAGCGTTGTTCCTGTGATGTATCTAAACGATCCTTACTTATCTAACATGTTATTTGACGTTTGGATGGACTCCAGTAAGTCTGATGTGAGATACAAAGTTTTTGGACGCAGCAGGAGCTGGAAATAGTTTTAAACGAAACAACACGTATTACCGTTGTTCCTGTGATGTATCTAATCGATCCTTACTCATCTATCATGTTATTTGGCGTTTCGATGGACTCCAGTAACTTTGATGTGAGATACGAAGTTCTCGGACGCAGCTGAAGCTGGAAATAGTTTTAAAGGAAACAACACGTACTAGCGTTGTTCCTGTGATGTATCTAATCGATCCTTACTCATCTATCATGTTATTTGGCGTTTCGATGGACTCCAGTAGCTCTGATGTGAGATACGACGTTTTCGGACGCAGCGGAAGCTGGAAATAGTTTTAAACGAAACAACACGCATTAGCGTTGTTCCTGTGATGTATCTAATCGATACTTACTCATCTATCATGTTATTTGACGTTTCGATGGACTCCAGTAACTCTAATGTGAGAAACGAAATTTTCGGACGCAGCAGAAGCTGGAAATAGTTTTAAACGAAACAACACGCATTAGCGTTGTTCCTGTGATGTATCTAATCGATCCTTACTCATCTATCATGTTATTTGACGTTTGGATGGACTCCAGTAAGTCTGATGTGAGATACAAAGTTTTTGGTCGCAGCAGGAGCTAGAAATAGTTTTAAACGAAACAACACGTATTAGCGTTATTCCTGTGCTGTATCTAATCGATCCTTACTTATCTATCATGTTATTTGACGTTTCGATGCACTCCAGTAACTCTGATGTGAGATACGACGTTTTCGGACGCCGCAGAAGCTGGAAATAGTTTTAAACGAAACAACACGTATTAGCGTTGTTCCTGTGATGTATCTAAACGATCCTCACTCATCTATCATGTTATTTGACGTTTGGATGGACTCCAGTAACTCTGATGTGAGATACAAAGTTTTTGGACGCAGCAGAAGCTGGAAATAGTTTAGAACGAAAAAACACGTATTAGCGTTGTTCCTGTGATGTATCTAATCGATCCTTACTTAGCTACTATGTTATTTGACGTTTCGATAGACTCCAGTAACTCTAATGTGAGATACGAAATTTTAGGACGCAGCAGCAGCTGGAAATAGTTTTAAACGAAACAACACATATTAGCGTTGTTCCTGTGATGTAACTAATCGATCCTTACTCACCTATCATGTTATTTGACGTTTCGATGGACTCTAGTAACTCTGATGTGAGATACGAAGTTTTTGGACGCAGCAGGAGCTAGAAATAGTTTTAAACGAAACAACACGTATTAGCGTTGTTCCTGTGATGTATCTAATCGATCCTTACTCATCTATCATGTTATTTGACGTTTGGATGGACTCCAGTATCTCTGATGTGAGATACGAAATTTTCGGACGCAGCAGAAGCTGGAAATAGTTTTAAACGAAACAACACGTATTAGCGTTGTTCCTGTGATGTATCTAATCGATCCTTACTCATCTATCATGTTATTTGGCGTTTCGATGGACTCCAGTAGCTCTGATGTGAGATACGACGTTTTCGGACGAAGCAGAAGCTGGAAATAGTTTTAAACGAAACAACACGCATTAGCGTTGTTCCCGTGATGTATCTAAACGATCCTTACTCATCTATCATGTTATTTGACGTTTGGATGGACTCCAGTAACTCTGATGTGAGATACAAAGTTTTTGGACGCAGCAGAAGCTGGAAATAGTTTAGAACGAAAAAACACGTATTAGCGTTGTTCCTGTGATGTATCTAATCGATCCTTACTTAGCTACTATGTTATTTGACGTTTCGATGGACTCTAGTAACTCTGATGTGAGATACGAAGTTCTCGGACGCAGCTGAAGCTGGAAATAGTTTTAAAGGAAACAACACGTATTAGCGTTGTTCCTGTGATGTATCTAATCGATCCTTACTCATCTATCATGTTATTTGGCGTTTCGATGGACTCCAGTAGCTCTGATGTGAGATACGACGTTTTCGGACGCAGCAGAAGCTGGAAATAGTTTTAAACGAAACAACACGCATTAGCGTTGTTCCTGTGATGTATCTAATCGATACTTACTCATCTATCATGTTATTTGACGTTCCGATGGACTCCAGTAACTCTAATGTGAGAAACGAAATTTTCGAACGCAGCAGAAGCTGGAAATAGTTATAAACGAAACAACACGGATTACCGTTGTTCCTGTGATGTATCTAATCGATCCTTACTCATCTATCATGTTATTTGACGTTTGGATGGACTCCAGTAAGTCTGATGTGAGATACAAAGTTTTTGGACGCAGCAGGAGCTAGAAATAGTTTTAAACGAAACAGCACGTATTAGCGTTGTTCCTGTGCTGTATCTAATCGATCCTTACTCATCTATCATCTTATTTGGCGTTTCGATGGACTCCAGTAGCTCTGATGTGAGATACGACGTTTTCGGACGCAGCAGAAGCTGGAAATAGTTTTAAACGAAACAACACGCATTAGCGTTGTTCCCGTGATGTATCTAATCGATACTTACTCATCTATCATGTTATTTGACGTTTCGATGGACTCCAGTAACTCTAATGTGAGAAACGAAATTTTCGGACGCAGCAGAAGCTGGAAATAGTTTTAAACGAAACAACACGCATTAGCGTTGTTCCTGTGATGTATCTAATCGATCCTTACTCATCTATCATGTTATTTGACGTTTGGATGGACTCCAGTAAGTCTGATGTGAGATACAAAGTTTTTGGACGCAGCAGGAGCTGGAAATAGTTTTAAACGAAACAACACGTATTAGCGTTGTTCCTGTGCGGTATCTAATCGATCCTTACTTATCTATCATGTTATTTGACGTTTCGATGCACTCCAGTAACTCTGATGTGAGATACGACGTTTTCGGACGCAGCAGAAGCTGGAAATAGTTTTAAACGAAACAACACGTATTAGCGTTGTTCCTGGGATGTATCTAATCGATCCTTACTCATCTAACATGTTATTTGGAGTTTGGATGGACTCCAGTAAGTCTGATGTGAGATACAAAGTTTTTGGACGCAGCAGGAGCTGGAAATAGTTTTAAACGAAACAACACGTATTAGCGTTGTTCCTGTGCTGTATCTAATCGATCCTTACTCATCTATCATGTTATTTGGCGTTTCGATGGACTCCAGTAACTTTGATGTGAGATACGAAGTTCTCGGACGCAGCTGAAGCTGGAAATAGTTTTAAATGAAACAACACCTATTAGCGTTGTTCCTGTGATGTATCTAATCGATCCTTACTCATCTATCATGTTATTTGGCGTTTCGATAGACTCCAGTAGCTCTGATGTGAGATACGAAGTTTTTGGACGCAGCAGGAGCTGGAAATAGTTTTAAACGAAACAACACGTATTAGCGTTGTTCCTGTGATGTATCTAATCGATCCTTACTCATCTATCATGTTATTTGACGTTTGGATGGACTCCAGTATCTCTGATGTGAGATACGAAATTTTCGGACGCAGCAGAAGCTGGAAATAGTTTTCAACGAAACAACACGCATTAGCGTTGTTCCTGTGATGTATCTAAATAATCCTTACTTATCTAACATGTTATTTGACGTTTGGATGGACTCCAGTAAGTCTGATGTGAGATACAAAGTTTTTGGACGCAGCAGGAGCTGGAAATAGTTTTAAACGAAACAACACGTATTAGCGTTATTCCTGTGCTGTATCTAATCGATCCTTACTTATCTATCATGTTATTTGACGTTTCGATGCACTCCAGTAACTCTGATGTGAGATACGACGTTTTCGGACGCAGCAGAAGCTGGAAATAGTTTTAAACGAAACAACACGTATTAGCGTTGTTCCTGTGATGTATCTAAACGATCCTTACTCATCTATCATGTTATTTGACGTTTGGATGGACTCCAGTAACTCTGATGTGAGATACAAAGTTTTTGGACGCAGCAGAAGCTGGAAATAGTTTAGAACGAAAAAACACGTACTAGCGTTGTTCCTGTGATGTATCTAATCGATCCTTACTCATCTATCATGTTATTTGGCGTTTCGATGGACTCCAGTAGCTCTGATGTGAGATACGTTTTCGGACGCAGCAGAAGCTGGAAATAGTTTTAAACGAAACAACACGCATTAGCGTTGTTCCTGTGATGTATCTAATCGATACTTACTCATCTATCATGTTATTTGACGTTTCGATGGACTCCAGTAACTCTAATGTGAGATACGAAATTTTAGGACGCAGCAGCAGCTGGAAATAGTTTTAAACGAAACAACACATATTAGCGTTGTTCCTGTGATGTAACTAATCGATCCTTACTCACCTATCATGTTATTTGACGTTTCGATAGACTCTAGTAACTCTGATGTGAGATACGAAGTTTTTGGACGCAGCAGGAGCTAGAAATAGTTTTAAACGAAACAACACGTATTAGCGTTGTTCCTGTGATGTATCTAATCGATCCTTACTCATCTATCATGTTATTTTACGTTTGGATGGACTCCAGTAACTCTGATGTGAGATACAAAGTTTTTGGACGCAGCAGGAGCTGGAAATGGTTTTAAACGAAACAACACGTATTAGCGTTGTTCCTGTGATGTATCTAATCGATCCTTACTCATCTATCATGTTATTTGACGTTTGGATGTACTCCAGTATCTCTGAGGTGAGATACGAAATCTTCGGACGCAGCATAAGCTGGAAATAGTTTTAAGCGAAACAACACGCATTAGCGTTGTTCCTGTGATGTATCTAATCGATCCTTACTCATCTATCATGTTATTTGGCGTTTCGATGGACTCCAGTAACTTTGATGTGAGATACGAAGTTCTCGGACGCAGCTGAAGCTGGAAATAGTTTTAAATGAAACAACACGTATTAGCGTTGTTCCTGTGATGTATCTAATCGATCCTTACTCATCTATCATGTTATTTGGCGTTTCGATGGACTCCAGTAACTCTGATGTGAGATACGACGTTTTCGGACGCAGCAGAAGCTGGAAATAGTTTTAAATGAAACAACACGCATTAGCGTTGTTCCTGTGATGTATCTAATCGATCCTTACTCATCTATCATGTTATTTGACGTTTGAATGGACTCCAGTAACTCTCATGTGAGATACAAAGTTCTCGGACGCAGCAGAAGCTGGAAATAGTTTTGAACGAAACAACACGTATTCGTCTTGTTCCTGTGATGTATCTAATCGATCCTTACTTATCTATCATGCTATTTGACGTTTGGATGGACTCCAGTATCTCTGATGTGAGAGACGAAATTTTCGGACGCAGCAGAAGCTGGAAATAGTTTTAAACGAAACAACACGCATTAGCGTTGTTCCTGTGATGTATCTGAACGATCCTTACTTATCTAACATGTTATTTGACGTTTGGATGGACTCCAGTAAGTCTGATGTGAGATACAAAGTTTTTGGACGCAGCAGGAGCTGGAAATAGTTTTAAACGAAACAACACGTATTACCGTTGTTCCTGTGATGTATCTAATCGATCCTTACTCATCTATCATGTTATTTGGCGTTTCGATGGACTCCAGTAACTTTGATGTGAGATACGAAGTTCTCGGACGCAGCTGAAGCTGGAAATAGTTTCAAAGGAAACAACACGTACTAGCGTTGTTCCTGTGATGTATCTAATCGATCCTTACTCATCTATCTATATTATTTGACGTTTGGATGGACTCCAGTAACTCTGATGTGAGATACAAAGTTTTTGGACGCAGCAGAAGCTGGAAATAGTTTAGAACGAAAAAACACGTATTAGCGTTGTTCCTGTGATGTATCTAATCGATCCTTACTTAGCTACTATGTTATTTGACGTTTCGATAGACTCCAGTAACTCTAATGTGAGATACGAAATTTTCGGACGCAGCAGAAGCTGGAAATAATTTTAAACGAAACAACACGAATTAGCGTTGTTCCTGTGATGTATCTAATCGATCCTTACTCATCTATCATGTTATTTGACGTTTGGATGGACTCCAGTATCTCTGATGTGAGATATGAAATTTTCGGACGCAGCAGGAGCTAGAAATAGTTTTAAACGAAACAACACGTATTAGCGTTGTTCCTGTGATGTATCTAATCGATCCTTACTCATCTATCATGTTATTTGACGTTTGGATGGACTCCAGTATCTCTGATGTGAGATACGACGTTTTCGGACGAAGCAGAAGCTGGAAATAGTTTTAAACGAAACAACACGCATTAGCGTTTTTCCTGTGATGTATCTAAACAATCCTTACTTATCTAACATGTTATTTGACGTTTGGATGGACTCCAGTAAGTCTGATGTGAGATACAAAGTTTTTGGACGCAGCAGGAGCTGGAAATAGTTTTAAACGAAACAACACGTATTAGCGTTGTTCCTGAGCTGTATCTAATCGATCCTGACTCATTTATCATGTTATTTGGCGTTTCGATGGACTCCAGTAGCTCTGATGTGAGATACGACGTTTTCGGACGCAGCAGAAGCTGGAAATGGTTTTAAACGAAACAGCACGCATTAGCGTTGTTCCTGTGATGTATCTAATCGATCCTTACTCATCTATCATGTTATTTGGCGTTTCGATGGACTCCAGTAACTTTGATGTGAGATACGAAGTTCTCGGACGCAGCTGAAGCTGGAAATAGTTTTAAAGGAAACAACATGTACTAGCGTTGTTCCTGTGATGTATCTAATCGATCCTTACTCATCTATCATGTTATTTGGCGTTTGGATGGACTCCAGTATCTCTGATGTGAGAGACGAAATTTTCGGACGCAGCAGAAGCTGGAAATAGTTTTAAACGAAACAACACGCATTAGCGTTGTTCCTGTGATGTATCTGAACGATCCTTACTTATCTAACATGTTATTTGACGTTTGGATGGACTCCAGTAAGTCTGATGTGAGATACAAAGTTTTTGGACGCAGCAGGAGCTGGAAATAGTTTTAAACGAAACAACACGTATTACCGTTGTTCCTGTGATGTATCTAATCGATCCTTACTCATCTATCATGTTATTTGGCGTTTCGATGGACTCCAGTAACTTTGATGTGAGATACGAAGTTCTCGGACGCAGCTGAAGCTGGAAATAGTTTTAAAGGAAACAACACGTACTAGCGTTGTTCCTGTGATGTATCTAATCGATCCTTACTCATCTATCATGTTATTTGGCGTTTCGATGGAATCCAGTAGCTCTGATGTGAGATACGACGTTTTCGGACGCAGCGGAAGCTGGAAATAGTTTTAAACGAAACAACACGCATTAGCGTTGTTCCTGTGATGTATCTAATCGATACTTACTCATCTATCATGTTATTTGACGTTTCGATGGACTCCAGTAACTCTAATGTGAGAAACGAAATTTTCGGACGCAGCAGAAGCTGGAAATAGTTTTAAACGAAACAACACGCATTAGCGTTGTTCCTGTGATGTATCTAATCGACCCTTACTCATCTATCATGTTATTTGACGTTTGGATGGACTCCAGTAAGTCTGATGTGAGATACAAAGTTTTTGGACGCAGCAGGAGCTAGAAATAGTTTTAAACGAAACAACACGTATTAGCGTTATTCCTGTGCTGTATCTAATCGATCCTTACTTATCTATCATGTTATTTGACGTTTCGATGCACTCCAGTAACTCTGATGTGAGATACGACGTTTTCGGACGCCGCAGAAGCTGGAAATAGTTTTAAACGAAACAACACGTATTAGCGTTGTTCCTGTGATGTATCTAAACGATCCTTACTCATCTATCATGTTATTTGACGTTTGGATGGACTCCAGTAACTCTGATGTGAGATACAAAGTTTTTGGACGCAGCAGAAGCTGGAAATAGTTTAGAACGAAAAAACACGTATTAGCGTTGTTCCTGTGATGTATCTAATCGATCCTTACTTAGCTACTATGTTATTTGACGTTTCGATAGACTCCAGTAACTCTAATGTGAGATACGAAATTTTAGGACGCAGCAGCAGCTGGAAATAGTTTTAAACGAAACAACACATATTAGCGTTGTTCCTGTGATGTAACTAATCGATCCTTACTCACCTATCATGTTATTTGACGTTTCGATGGACTCTAGTAACTCTGATGTGAGATACGAAGTTTTTGGACGCAGCAGGAGCTAGAAATAGTTTTAAACGAAACAACACGTATTAGCGTTGTTCCTGTGATGTATCTAATCGATCCTTACTCATCTATCATTTTATTTGACGTTTGGATGGACTCCAGTATCTCTGATGTGAGATACGAAATTTTCGGACGCAGCAGAAGCTGGAAATAGTTTTAAACGAAACAACACGTATTAGCGTTGTTCCTATGATGTATCTAATCGATCCTTACTCATCTATCATGTTATTTGGCGTTTCGATGGGCTCCAGTAGCTCTGATGTGAGATACGACGTTTTCGGACGAAGCAGAAGCTGGAAATAGTTTTAAACGAAACAACACGCATTAGCGTTGTTCCTGTGATGTATCTAAACGATCCTTACTCATCTATCATGTTATTTGACGTTTGGATGGACTCCAGTAACTCTGATGTGAGATACAAAGTTTTTGGACGCAGCAGAAGCTGGAAATAGTTTAGAACGAAAAAACACGTATTAGCGTTGTTCCTGTGATGTATCTAATCGATCCTTACTTAGCTACTATGTTATTTGACGTTTCGATAGACTCCAGTAACTCTAATGTGAGATACGAAATTTTCGGACGCAGCAGCAGCTGGAAATAGTTTTAAACGAAACAACACGTATTGGCGTTGTACCTGTGATGTATCTAATCGATCCTTACTCATCTATCATGTTATTTGACGTTTGGATGGACTCCAGTATCTCTGATGTGAGAAACGAAATTTTCGGACGCAGCAGGAGCTAGAAATAGTTTTAAACGAAACAACACGTATTAGCGTTGTTCCTGTGATGTATCTAATCGATCCTTACTCATCTATCATGTTATTTGACGTTTGGATGGACTCCAGTATCTCTGATGTGAGATACGAAATTTTCGGACGCAGCAGAAGCTGGAAATAGTTTTAAACGAAACAACACGTATTAGCGTTGTTCCTGTGATGTATCTAAACAATCCTTACTTATCTAACATGTTATTTGACGTTTGGATGGACTCCAGTAAGTCTGATGTGTGATACAAAGTTTTTGGACGCAGCAGGAGCTGGAAATAGTTTTAAACGAAACAACACGTATTAGCGTTGTTCCTGAGCTGTATCTAATCGATCCTTACTCATTTATCATGTTATTTGGCGTTTCGATGGACTCCAGTAGCTCTGATGTGAGATACGACGTTTTCGGACGCAGCAGAAGCTGGAAATAGTTTTAAACGAAACAACACGCATTAGCGTTGTTCCTGTGATGTATCTAATCGATCCTTACTCATCTATCATGTTATTTGGCGTTTCGATGGACTCCAGTAACTTTGATGTGAGATACGAAGTTCTCGGTCGCAGCTGAAGCTGGAAATAGTTTTAAAGGAAACAACATGTACTAGCGTTGTTCCTGTGATGTATCTAATCGATCCTTACTCATCTATCATGTTATTTGGCGTTTCGATGGACTCCAGTAGCTCTGATGTGAGATACGACGTTTTCGGACGCAGCAGAAGCTGGAAATAGTTTTAAACGAAACAACACATATTAGCGTTGTTCCTGTGATGTAACTAATCGATCCTTACTCACCTATCATGTTATTTGACGTTTGGACGGACTCCAGTAACTCTGATGAGAGATACAAAGTTCTCGGACGCAGTAGAAGCTGGAAATAGTTTTCAAAGAAACAACACGTATTAGCGTTGTTCCTGTGATGTATCTAAACGATCCTTACTTATCTAACATGTTATTTGACGTTTGGATGGACTCCAGTAAGTCAGATGTGAGATACAAAGTTTTTGGACGCAGCAGGAGCTGGAAATAGTTTTAAACGAAACAACAAGTATTAGCGTTGTTCCTGTACTGTATCTAATCGATCCTTACTCATCTATCATGTTATTTGGCGTTTCGATGGACTCCAGTAACTTTGATGTGAGATACGAAGTTCTCGGTCGCAGCTGAAGCTGGAAATAGTTTTAAAGGAAACAACATGTACTAGCGTTGTTCCTGTGATGTATCTAATCGATCCTTACTCATCTATCAATTTATTTGGCGTTTCGATGGACTCCAGTAGCTCTGATGTGAGATACGACGTTTTCGGACGCAGCAGAAGCTGGAAATAGTTTTAAACGAAACAACACGTATTAGCGTTGTTCCTGTGATGTATCTAATCGATCCTTACTCATCTATCATGTTATTTGGCGTTTCGATGGACTCCAGTAGCTCTGATGTGAGATACGACGTTTTCGGACGAAGCAGAAGCTGGAAATAGTTTTAAACGAAACAACACGCATTAGCGTTGTTCCTGTGATGTATCTAATCGATCCTTACTCATCTATCATGTTATTTGACGTTTGGATGGACTCCAGTAACTCTGATGTGAGATACAAAGTTTTTGGACGCAGCAGAAGCTGGAAATAGTTTAGAACGAAAAAACACGTATTAGCGTTGTTCCTGTGATGTATCTAATTGATCCTTACTTAGCTACTATGTTATTTGACGTTTCGATAGACTCCAGTAACTCTAATGTGAGATACGAAATTTTCGGACGCAGCAGCAGCTGGAAATAGTTTTAAACGAAACAACACGTATTAGCGTTGTACCTGTGATGTATCTAATCGATCCTTACTCATCTATCATGTTATTTGACGTTTGGATGGACTCCAGTATCTCTGATGTGAGATACGAAATTTTCGGACGCAGCAGGAGCTAGAAATAGTTTTAAACGAAACAACACGTATTAGCGTTGTTCCTGTGATGTATCTAATAGATCCTTACTCATCTATCATGTTATTTGACGTTTGGATGGACTCCAGTATCTCTGATGTGAGATACGAAATTTTCGGACGCAGCAGAAGCTGGAAATAGTTTTAAACGAAACAACACGCATTAGCGTTGTTCCTGTGATGTATCTAAACAATCCTTACTTATCTAACATGTTATTTGACGTTTGGATGGACTCCAGTAAGTCTGATGTGTGATACAAAGTTTTTGGACGCAGCAGGAGCTGGAAATAGTTTTAAACGAAACAACACGTATTAGCGTTGTTCCTGAGCTGTATCTAATCGATCCTTACTCATTTATCATGTTATTTGGCGTTTCGATGGACTCCAGTAACTCTCATGTGAGATACAAAGTTCTCGGACGCAGCAGAAGCTGGAAATAGTTTTAAACGAAACAACACGCATTAGCGTTGTTCCTGTGATGTATCTAATCGATCCTTACTCATCTATCATGTTATTTGGCGTTTCGATGGACTCCAGTAACTCTGATGTGAGATACGACGTTTTCGGACGCAGCAGAAGCTGGAAATAGTTTTAAATGAAACAACACGCATTAGCGTTGTTCCTGTGATGTAACTAATCGATCCTTACTTAGCTACTATGTTATTTGACGTTTCGATAGACTCCAGTAACTCTAATGTGAGATACGAAATTTTCGGACGCAGCAGCAGCTGGAAATAGTTTTAAACGAAACAACACATATTAGCGTTGTTCCTGTGATGTAACTAATCGATCCTTACTCACCTATCATGTTATTTGACGTTTGGACGGACTCCAGTAACTCTGATGAGAGATACAAAGTTCTCGGACGCAGTAGAAGCTGGAAATAGTTTTCAACGAAACAACACGTATTAGCGTTGTTCCTGTGATGTATCTAAACGATCCTTACTTATCTAACATGTTATTTGACGTTTGGATGGACTCCAGTAAGTCAGATGTGAGATACAAAGTTTTTGGACGCAGCAGGAGCTGGAAATAGTTTTAAACGAAACAACACGTATTAGCGTTGTTCCTGTACTGTATCTAATCGATCCTTACTCATCTATCATGTTATTTGGCGTTTCGATGGACTCCAGTAGCTCTGATGTGAGATACGACGTTTTCGGATGCAGCAGAAGCTGGAAATAGTTTTAAACGAAACAACACATATTAGCGTTGTTCCTGTGATGTAACTAATCGATCCTTACTCACCTATCATGTTATTTGACGTTTGGACGGACTCCAGTAACTCTGATGAGAGATACAAAGTTCTCGGACGCAGTAGAAGCTGGAAATAGTTTTCAAAGAAACAACACGTATTAGCGTTGTTCCTGTGATGTATCTAAACGATCCTTACTTATCTAACATGTTATTTGACGTTTGGATGGACTCCAGTAAGTCAGATGTGAGATACAAAGTTTTTGGACGCAGCAGGAGCTGGAAATAGTTTTAAACGAAACAACAAGTATTAGCGTTGTTCCTGTACTGTATCTAATCGATCCTTACTCATCTATCATGTTATTTGGCGTTTCGATGGACTCCAGTAACTTTGATGTGAGATACGAAGTTCTCGGTCGCAGCTGAAGCTGGAAATAGTTTTAAAGGAAACAACATGTACTAGCGTTGTTCCTGTGATGTATCTAATCGATCCTTACTCATCTATCAATTTATTTGGCGTTTCGATGGACTCCAGTAGCTCTGATGTGAGATACGACGTTTTCGGACGCAGCAGAAGCTGGAAATAGTTTTAAACGAAACAACACGTATTAGCGTTGTTCCTGTGATGTATCTAATCGATCCTTACTCATCTATCATGTTATTTGGCGTTTCGATGGACTCCAGTAGCTCTGATGTGAGATACGACGTTTTCGGACGAAGCAGAAGCTGGAAATAGTTTTAAACGAAACAACACGCATTAGCGTTGTTCCTGTGATGTATCTAATCGATCCTTACTCATCTATCATGTTATTTGACGTTTGGATGGACTCCAGTAACTCTGATGTGAGATACAAAGTTTTTGGACGCAGCAGAAGCTGGAAATAGTTTAGAACGAAAAAACACGTATTAGCGTTGTTCCTGTGATGTATCTAATTGATCCTTACTTAGCTACTATGTTATTTGACGTTTCGATAGACTCCAGTAACTCTAATGTGAGATACGAAATTTTCGGACGCAGCAGCAGCTGGAAATAGTTTTAAACGAAACAACACGTATTAGCGTTGTACCTGTGATGTATCTAATCGATCCTTACTCATCTATCATGTTATTTGACGTTTGGATGGACTCCAGTATCTCTGATGTGAGATACGAAATTTTCGGACGCAGCAGGAGCTAGAAATAGTTTTAAACGAAACAACACGTATTAGCGTTGTTCCTGTGATGTATCTAATAGATCCTTACTCATCTATCATGTTATTTGACGTTTGGATGGACTCCAGTATCTCTGATGTGAGATACGAAATTTTCGGACGCAGCAGAAGCTGGAAATAGTTTTAAACGAAACAACACGCATTAGCGTTGTTCCTGTGATGTATCTAAACAATCCTTACTTATCTAACATGTTATTTGACGTTTGGATGGACTCCAGTAAGTCTGATGTGTGATACAAAGTTTTTGGACGCAGCAGGAGCTGGAAATAGTTTTAAACGAAACAACACGTATTAGCGTTGTTCCTGAGCTGTATCTAATCGATCCTTACTCATTTATCATGTTATTTGGCGTTTCGATGGACTCCAGTAACTCTCATGTGAGATACAAAGTTCTCGGACGCAGCAGAAGCTGGAAATAGTTTTAAACGAAACAACACGCATTAGCGTTGTTCCTGTGATGTATCTAATCGATCCTTACTCATCTATCATGTTATTTGGCGTTTCGATGGACTCCAGTAACTCTGATGTGAGATACGACGTTTTCGGACGCAGCAGAAGCTGGAAATAGTTTTAAATGAAACAACACGCATTAGCGTTGTTCCTGTGATGTAACTAATCGATCCTTACTTAGCTACTATGTTATTTGACGTTTCGATAGACTCCAGTAACTCTAATGTGAGATACGAAATTTTCGGACGCAGCAGCAGCTGGAAATAGTTTTAAACGAAACAACACATATTAGCGTTGTTCCTGTGATGTAACTAATCGATCCTTACTCACCTATCATGTTATTTGACGTTTGGACGGACTCCAGTAACTCTGATGAGAGATACAAAGTTCTCGGACGCAGTAGAAGCTGGAAATAGTTTTCAACGAAACAACACGTATTAGCGTTGTTCCTGTGATGTATCTAAACGATCCTTACTTATCTAACATGTTATTTGACGTTTGGATGGACTCCAGTAAGTCAGATGTGAGATACAAAGTTTTTGGACGCAGCAGGAGCTGGAAATAGTTTTAAACGAAACAACACGTATTAGCGTTGTTCCTGTACTGTATCTAATCGATCCTTACTCATCTATCATGTTATTTGGCGTTTCGATGGACTCCAGTAGCTCTGATGTGAGATACGACGTTTTCGGACGAAGCAGAAGCTGGAAATAGTTTTAAACGAAACAATACGCATTAGCGTTGTTCCTGTGATGTATCTAATCGATCCTTACTTATCTATCATGTTATTTGGCGTTTCGATGGACTCCAGTAACTTTGATGTTAGATACGAAGTTCTCGGACGCAGCTGAAGCTGGAAATAGTTTTAAATGAAACAACACGTATTAGCGTTGTTCCTGTGATGTATCTAATCGATCCTTACTCATCTATCATGTTATTTGGCGTTTCGATGGACTCCAGTAGCTCTGATGTGAGATACGAGGTTTTCGGACGCAGCAGAAGCTGGAAATAGTTTTAAATGAAAGAACACGCATTAGCGTTGTTCCTGTGATGTATCTAATCGATCCTTACTCATCTATCATGTTATTTGACGTTTCGATGGACTCTAGTAACTCTGATGTGAGATACGAAGTTTTTGGACGCAGCAGGAGCTGGAAATAGTTTTAAACGAAACAACACGTATTAGCGTTGTTCCTGTGATGTATCTAATCGATCCTTACTTATCTAACATGTTATTTGACGTTTGGATGGACTCCAGTATCTCTGATGTGAGATACGATATCTTCGGACGCAGCATAAGCTGGAAATAGTTTTAAACGAAACAACACGCATTAGCGTTGTTACTGTGATGTATCTAATCGATCCTTACTTATCTAACATGTTATTTGACGTTTCGATGGACTCAAGTAACTCTGATGTGAGATACGATGTTTTCGGACGCAGCAGAAGCTGGAAATAGTTTTAAACGAAACAACACGTATTAGCGTTGTTCCTGTGATGTATCTAATCGATCCTTACTCATCTATCATGTTATTTGGCGTTTCGATGGACTCCAGTAACTTTGATGTGAGATACGAAGTTCTCGGACGCAGCTGAAGCTGGAAATAGTTTTAAAGGAAACAACACGTACTAGCGTTGTTCCTGTGATGTATCTAATCGATCCTTACTCATCTATCATGTTATTTGGCGTTTCGATGGACTCCAGTAGCTCTGATGTGAGATACGACGTTTTCGGACGCAGCAGAAGCTGGAAATAGTTTTAAACGAAACAACACGCATTAGCATTGTTCCTGTGATGTATCTAAACGATCCTTACTTATCTAACATGTTATTTGACGTTTGGATGGACTCCAGTAAGTCTGATGTGAGATACAAAGTTTTTGGACGCAGCAGGAGCTGGAAATAGTTTTAAACGAAACAACACGTATTAGCGTTGTTCCTGTGATGTAACTAATCGATCCTTACTCACCTATCATGTTATTTGACGTTTGGACGGACTCCAGTAACTCTGATGAGAGATACAATGTTCTCGGACGCAGTAGAAGCTGGAAATAGTTTTCAACGAAACAACACGTATTAGCGTTGTTCCTGTGATGTATCTAATCGATCCTTACTCATCTATCATGTTATTTGGCGTTTCGATGGACTCCAGTAACTTTGATGTGAGATACGAAGTTCTCGGACGCAGCTGAAGCTGGAAATAGTTTTAAAGGAAACAACACGTATTAGCTTTGTTCCTGTGATGTATCTAATCGATCCTTACTCATCTATCATGTTATTTGGCGTTTCGATGGACTCCAGTAACTCTGATGTGAGATACGACGTTTTCGGACGCAGCAGAAGCTGGAAATAGTTTTAAATGAAACAACACGCATTAGCGTTGTTCCTGTGATGTATCTAATCGATCCTTACTCATCTATCATGTTATTTGACGTTTGAATGGACTCCAGTAACTCTCATGTGAGATACAAAGTTCTCGGACGCAGCAGAAGCTGGAAATAGTTTTGAACGAAACAACACGTATTCGTCTTGTTCCTGTGATGTATCTAATCGATCCTTACTTATCTATCATGTTATTTGACGTTTGGATGGACTCCAGTATCTCTGATGTGAGATACGAAATTTTCGGACGCAGCAGAAGCTGGAAATAGTTTTAAACGAAACAACACGCATTAGCGTTGTTCCTGAGCTGTATCTAATCGATCCTTACTCATCTATCATGTTATTTGACGTTTGGATGGACTCCAGTATCTCTGATGTGAGATACGAAATTTTCGGACGCAGCAGGAGCTAGAAATAGTTTTAAACGAAACAACACGTATTAGCGTTGTTCCTGTGATGTATCTAATCGATCCTTACTCATCTATTATGTTATTTGACGTTTGGATGGACTCCAGTATCTCTGATGTGAGATACGAAATTTTCGGACGCAGCAGAAGCTGGAAATAGTTTTAAACGAAACAACACGCATTAGCGTTGTTCCTGTGATGTATCTAAACAATCCTTACTTATCTAACATGTTATTTGACGTTTGGATGGACTCCAGTAAGTCTGATGTGTGATACAAAGTTTTTGGACGCAGCAGGAGCTGGAAATAGTTTTAAAAGAAACAACACGTGTTAGCGTTGTTCCTGAGCTGTATCTAATCGATCCTTACTCATTTATCATGTTATTTGGCGTTTCGATGGACTCCAGTAACTCTCATGTGAGATACAAAGTTCTCGGACGCAGCAGAAGCTGGAAATAGTTTTAAACGAAACAACACGCATTAGCGTTGTTCCTGTGATGTATCTAATCGATACTTACTCATCTATCATGTTATTTGACGTTTCGATGGACTCCAGTAACTCTAATGTGAGAAACGAAATTTTCGGACGCAGCAGAAGCTGGAAATAGTTTTAAACGAAACAACACATATTAGCGTTGTTCCTGTGATGTAACTAATCGATCCTTACTTAGCTACTATGTTATTTGACGTTTCGATAGACTCCAGTAACTCTAATGTGAGATACGAAATTTTCGGACGCAGCAGCAGCTGGAAATAGTTTTAAACGAAACAACACATATTAGCGTTGTTCCTGTGATGTAACTAATCGATCCTTACTCACCTATCATGTTATTTGACGTTTGGACGGACTCCAGTAACTCTGATGAGAGATACAAAGTTCTCGGACGCAGTAGAAGCTGGAAATAGTTTTCAACGAAACAACACGTATTAGCGTTGTTCCTGTGATGTATCTAAACGATCCTTACTTATCTAACATGTTATTTGACGTTTGGATGGACTCCAGAAAGTCAGATGTGAGATACAAAGTTTTTGGACGCAGCAGGAGCTGGAAATAGTTTTAAACGAAACAACACGTATTAGCGTTGTTCCTGTACTGTATCTAATCGATCCTTACTCATCTATCATGTTATTTGGCGTTTCGATGGACTCCAGTAGCTCTGATGTGAGATACGACGTTTTCGGACGAAGCAGAAGCTGGAAATAGTTTTAAACGAAACAATACGCATTAGCGTTGTTCCTGTGATGTATCTAATCGATCCTTACTTATCTATCATGTTATTTGGCGTTTCGATGGACTCCAGTAACTTTGATGTGAGATACGAAGTTCTCGGACGCAGCTGAAGCTGGAAATAGTTTTAAATGAAACAACACGTATTAGCGTTGTTCCTGTGATGTATCTAATCGATCCTTACTCATCTATCATGTTATTTGGCGTTTCGATGGACTCCAGTAGCTCTGATGTGAGATACGAGGTTTTCGGAGGCAGCAGAAGCTGGAAATAGTTTTAAATGAAAGAACACGCATTAGCGTTGTTCCTGTGATGTATCTAATCGATCCTTACTCATCTATCATGTTATTTGACGTTTCGATGGACTCTAGTAACTCTGATGTGAGATACGAAGTTTTTGGACGCAGCAGGAGCTGGAAATAGTTTTAAACGAAACAACACGTATTAGCGTTGTTCCTGTGATGTATCTAATCGATACTTACTCATCTATCATGTTATTTGACGTTTCGGTGGACTCCAGTAACTCTAATGTGAGAAACGAAATTTTCGGACGCAGCAGAAGCTGGAAATAGTTTTAAACGAAACAACACATATTAGCGTTGTTCCTGTGATGTAACTAATCGATCCTTACTTAGCTACTATGTTATTTGACGTTTCGATAGACTCCAGTAACTCTAATGTGAGATACGAAATTTTCGGACGCAGCAGCAGCTGGAAATAGTTTTAAACGAAACAACACATATTAGCGTTGTTCCTGTGATGTAACTAATCGATCCTTACTCACCTATCATGTTATTTGACGTTTGGACGGACTCCAGTAACTCTGATGAGAGATACAAAGTTCTCGGACGCAGTAGAAGCTGGAAATAGTTTTCAACGAAACAACACGTATTAGCGTTGTTCCTGTGATGTATCTAAACGATCCTTACTTATCTAACATGTTATTTGACGTTTGGATGGACTCCAGTAAGTCAGATGTGAGATACAAAGTTTTTGGACGCAGCAGGAGCTGGAAATAGTTTTAAACGAAACAACACGTATTAGCGTTGTTCCTGTACTGTATCTAATCGATCCTTACTCATCTATCATGTTATTTGGCGTTTCGATGGACTCCAGTAGCTCTGATGTGAGATACGACGTTTTCGGACGAAGCAGAAGCTGGAAATAGTTTTAAACGAAACAATACGCATTAGCGTTGTTCCTGTGATGTATCTAATCGATCCTTACTTATCTATCATGTTATTTGGCGTTTCGATGGACTCCAGTAACTTTGATGTTAGATACGAAGTTCTCGGACGCAGCTGAAGCTGGAAATAGTTTTAAATGAAACAACACGTATTAGCGTTGTTCCTGTGATGTATCTAATCGATCCTTACTCATCTATCATGTTATTTGGCGTTTCGATGGACTCCAGTAGCTCTGATGTGAGATACGAGGTTTTCGGACGCAGCAGAAGCTGGAAATAGTTTTAAATGAAAGAACACGCATTAGCGTTGTTCCTGTGATGTGTCTAATCGATCCTTACTCATCTATCATGTTATTTGACGTTTCGATGGACTCTAGTAACTCTGATGTGAGATACGAAGTTTTTGGACGCAGCAGGAGCTGGAAATAGTTTTAAACGAAACAACACGTATTAGCGTTGTTCCTGTGATGTATCTAATCGATCCTTATTCATCTATCATGTTATTTGACGTTTGGATGGACTCCAGTATCTCTGATGTGAGATACGATATCTTCGGACGCAGCATAAGCTGGAAATAGTTTTAAACGAAACAACACACATTAGCGTTGTTCCTGTGATGTATCTAATCGATCCTTACTTATCTAACATGTTATTTGACGTTTCGATGGACTCAAGTAACTCTGATGTGAGATACGATGTTTTCGGACGCAGCAGAAGCTGGAAATAGTTTTAAACGAAACAACACGTATTAGCGTTGTTCCTGTGATGTATCTAATCGATCCTTACTCATCTATCATGTTATTTGACGTTTCGGTGGACTCCAGTAACTCTAATGTGAGAAACGAAATTTTCGGACGCAGCAGAAGCTGGAAATAGTTTTAAACGAAACAACACATATTAGCGTTGTTCCTGTGATGTAACTAATCGATCCTTACTTAGCTACTATGTTATTTGACGTTTCGATAGACTCCAGTAACTCTAATGTGAGATACGAAATTTTCGGACACAGCAGCAGCTGGAAATAGTTTTAAACGAAACAACACATATTAGCGTTGTTCCTGTGATGTAACTAATCGATCCTTACTCACCTATCATGTTATTTGAAGTTTGGACGGACTCCAGTAACTCTGATGAGAGATACAAAGTTCTCGGACGCAGTAGAAGCTGGAAATAGTTTTCAACGAAACAACACGTATTAGCGTTGTTCCTGTGATGTATCTAAACGATCCTTACTTATCTAACATGTTATTTGACGTTTGGATGGACTCCAGTAAGTCAGATGTGAGATACAAAGTTTTTGGACGCAGCAGGAGCTGGAAATAGTTTTAAACGAAACAACACGTATTAGCGTTGTTCCTGTACTGTATCTAATCGATCCTTACTCATCTATCATGTTATTTGGCGTTTCGATGGACTCCAGTAGCTCTGATGTGAGATACGACGTTTTCGGACGAAGCAGAAGCTGGAAATAGTTTTAAACGAAACAATACGCATTAGCGTTGTTCCTGTGATGTATCTAATCGATCCTTACTTATCTATCATGTTATTTGGCGTTTCGATGGACTCCAGTAACTTTGATGTTAGATACGAAGTTCTCGGACGCAGCTGAAGCTGGAAATAGTTTTAAATGAAACAACACGTATTAGCGTTGTTCCTGTGATGTATCTAATCGATCCTTACTCATCTATCATGTTATTTGGCGTTTCGATGGACTCCAGTAGCTCTGATGTGAGATACGAGGTTTTCGGACGCAGCAGAAGCTGGAAATAGTTTTAAATGAAAGAACACGCATTAGCGTTGTTCCTGTGATGTATCTAATCGATCCTTACTCATCTATCATGTTATTTGACGTTTCGATGGACTCTAGTAACTCTGATGTGAGATACGAAGTTTTTGGACGCAGCAGGAGCTGGAAATAATTTTAAACGAAACAACACGTATTAGCGTTGTTCCTGTGATGTATCTAATCGATCCTTACTCATCTATCATGTTATTTGACGTTTCGATGGACTCTAGTAACTCTGATGTGAGATACGAAGTTTTTGGACGCAGCAGGAGCTGGAAATAATTTTAAACGAAACAACACGTATTAGCGTTGTTCCTGTGATGTATCTAATCGATCCTTACTTATCTAACATGTTATTTGACGTTTGGATGGACTCCAGTATCTCTGATGTGAGATACGATATCTTCGGACGCAGCATAAGCTGGAAATAGTTTTAAACGAAACAACACGTATTAGCGTTGTTCCTGTACTGTATCTAATCGATCCTTACTCATCTATCATGTTATTTGGCGTTTCGATGGACTCCAGTAGCTCTGATGTGAGATACGACGTTTTCGGACGAAGCAGAAGCTGGAAATAGTTTTAAACGAAACAATACGCATTAGCGTTGTTCCTGTGATGTATCTAATCGATCCTTACTTATCTATCATGTTATTTGGCGTTTCGATGGACTCCAGTAACTTTGATGTTAGATACGAAGTTCTCGGACGCAGCTGAAGCTGGAAATAGTTTTAAATGAAACAACACGTATTAGCGTTGTTCCTGTGATGTATCTAATCGATCCTTACTCATCTATCATGTTATTTGGCGTTTCGATGGACTCCAGTAGCTCTGATGTGAGATACGAGGTTTTCGGACGCAGCAGAAGCTGGAAATAGTTTTAAATGAAAGAACACGCATTAGCGTTGTTCCTGTGATGTATCTAATCGATCCTTACTCATCTATCATGTTATTTGACGTTTCGATGGACTCTAGTAACTCTGATGTGAGATACGAAGTTTTTGGACGCAGCAGGAGCTGGAAATAGTTTTAAACGAAACAACACGTATTAGCGTTGTTCCTGTGATGTATCTAATCGATCCTTATTCATCTATCATGTTATTTGACGTTTGGATGGACTCCAGTATCTCTGATGTGAGATACGATATCTTCGGACGCAGCATAAGCTGGAAATAGTTTTAAACGAAACAACACGCATTAGCGTTGTTCCTGTGATGTATCTAATCGATCCTTACTTATCTAACATGTTATTTGACGTTTCGATGGACTCAAGTAACTCTGATGTGAGATACGATGTTTTCGGACGCAGCAGAAGCTGGAAATAGTTTTAAACGAAACAACACGTATTAGCGTTGTTCCTGTGATGTATCTAATCGATCCTTACTCATCTATCATGTTATTTGACGTTTCGGTGGACTCCAGTAACTCTAATGTGAGAAACGAAATTTTCGGACGCAGCAGAAGCTGGAAATAGTTTTAAACGAAACAACACATATTAGCGTTGTTCCTGTGATGTAACTAATCGATCCTTACTTAGCTACTATGTTATTTGACGTTTCGATAGACTCCAGTAACTCTAATGTGAGATACGAAATTTTCGGACGCAGCAGCAGCTGGAAATAGTTTTAAACGAAACAACACATATTAGCGTTGTTCCTGTGATGTAACTAATCGATCCTTACTCACCTATCATGTTATTTGAAGTTTGGACGGACTCCAGTAACTCTGATGAGAGATACAAAGTTCTCGGACGCAGTAGAAGCTGGAAATAGTTTTCAACGAAACAACACGTATTAGCGTTGTTCCTGTGATGTATCTAAACGATCCTTACTTATCTAACATGTTATTTGACGTTTGGATGAACTCCAGTAAGTCAGATGTGAGATACAAAGTTTTTGGACGCAGCAGGAGCTGGAAATAGTTTTAAACGAAACAACACGTATTAGCGTTGTTCCTGTACTGTATCTAATCGATCCTTACTCATCTATCATGTTATTTGGCGTTTCGATGGACTCCAGTAGCTCTGATGTGAGATACGACGTTTTCGGACGAAGCAGAAGCTGGAAATAGTTTTAAACGAAACAATACGCATTAGCGTTGTTCCTGTGATGTATCTAATCGATCCTTACTTATCTATCATGTTATTTGGCGTTTCGATGGACTCCAGTAACTTTGATGTTAGATACGAAGTTCTCGGACGCAGCTGAAGCTGGAAATAGTTTTAAATGAAACAACACGTATTAGCGTTGTTCCTGTGATGTATCTAATCGATCCTTACTCATCTATCATGTTATTTGGCGTTTCGATGGACTCCAGTAGCTCTGATGTGAGATACGAGGTTTTCGGACGCAGCAGAAGCTGGAAATAGTTTTAAATGAAAGAACACGCATTAGCGTTGTTCCTGTGATGTATCTAATCGATCCTTACTCATCTATCATGTTATTTGACGTTTCGATGGACTCTAGTAACTCTGATGTGAGATACGAAGTTTTTGGACGCAGCAGGAGCTGGAAATAATTTTAAACGAAACAACACGTATTAGCGTTGTTCCTGTGATGTATCTAATCGATCCTTACTTATCTAACATGTTATTTGACGTTTGGATGGACTCCAGTATCTCTGATGTGAGATACGATATCTTCGGACGCAGCATAAGCTGGAAATAGTTTTAAACGAAACAACACGCATTAGCGTTGTTCCTGTGATGTATCTAATCGATCCTTACTTATCTAACATGTTATTTGACGTTTCGATGGACTCAAGTAACTCTGATGTGAGATACGATGTTTTCGGACGCAGCTGAAGCTGGAAATAGTTTTAAAGGAAACAACACGTACTAGCGTTGTTCCTGTGATGTATCTAATCGATCCTTACTCATCTATCATGTTATTTGGCGTTTCGATGGACTCCAGTAGCTCTGATGTGAGATACGACGTTTTCGGACCCAGCAGAAGCTGGAAATAGTTTTAAACGAAACAACACGCATTAGCATTGTTCCTGTGATGTATCTAAACGATCCTTACTTATCTAACATGTTATTTGACGTTTGGATGGACTCCAGTAAGTCTGATGTGAGATACAAAGTTTTTGGACGCAGCAGGAGCTGGAAATAGTTTTAAACGAAACAACACGTATTAGCGTTGTTCCTGTGATGTAACTAATCGATCCTTACTCACCTATCATGTTATTTGACGTTTGGACGGACTCCAGTAACTCTGATGAGAGATACAAAGTTCTCGGACGCAGTAGAAGCTGGAAATAGTTTTCAACGAAACAACACGTATTAGCGTTGTTCCTGTGATGTATCTAATCGATCCTTACTCATCTATCATGTTATTTGGCGTTTCGATGGACTCCAGTAACTTTGATGTGAGATACGAAGTTCTCGGACGCAGCTGAAGCTGGAAATAGTTTTAAAGGAAAGAACACGTATTAGCGTTGTTCCTGTGATGTATCTAATCGATCCTTACTCATCTATCATGTTATTTGGCGTTTCGATGGACTCCAGTAACTCTGATGTGAGATACGACGTTTTCGGACGCAGCAGAAGCTGGAAATAGTTTTAAATGAAACAACACGCATTAGCGTTGTTCCTGTGATGTATCTAATCGATCCTTACTCATCTATCATGTTATTTGACGTTTGAATGGACTCCAGTAACTCTCATGTGAGATACAAAGTTCTCGGACGCAGCAGAAGCTGGAAATAGTTTTGAACGAAACAACACGTATTCGTCTTGTTCCTGTGATGTATCTAATCGATCCTTACTTATCTATCATGTTATTTGACGTTTGGATGGACTCCAGTATCTCTGATGTGAGATACGACGTTTTCGGACGCAGCAGAAGCTGGAAATAGTTTTAAACGAAACAACACGCATTAGCATTGTTCCTGTGATGTATCTAAACGATCCTTACTTATCTAACATGTTATTTGACGTTTGGATGGACTCCAGTAAGTCAGATGTGAGATACAAAGTTTTTGGACGCAGCAGGAGCTGGAAATAGTTTTAAACGAAACAACACGTATTAGCGTTGTTCCTGTACTGTATCTAATCGATCCTTACTCATCTATCATGTTATTTGGCGTTTCGATGGACTCCAGTAGCTCTGATGTGAGATACGACGTTTTCGGACGAAGCAGAAGCTGGAAATAGTTTTAAACGAAACAATACGCATTAGCGTTGTTCCTGTGATGTATCTAATCGATCCTTACTTATCTATCATGTTATTTGGCGTTTCGATGGACTCCAGTAACTTTGATGTTAGATACGAAGTTCTCGGACGCAGCTGAAGCTGGAAATAGTTTTAAATGAAACAACACGTATTAGCGTTGTTCCTGTGATGTATCTAATCGATCCTTACTCATCTATCATGTTATTTGGCGTTTCGATGGACTCCAGTAGCTCTGATGTGAGATACGAGGTTTTCGGACGCAGCAGAAGCTGGAAATAGTTTTAAATGAAAGAACACGCATTAGCGTTGTTCCTGTGATGTATCTAATCGATCCTTACTCATCTATCATGTTATTTGACGTTTCGATGGACTCTAGTAACTCTGATGTGAGATACGAAGTTTTTGGACGCAGCAGGAGCTGGAAATAGTTTTAAACGAAACAACACGTATTAGCGTTGTTCCTGTGATGTATCTAATCGATCCTTATTCATCTATCATGTGATTTGACGTTTGGATGGACTCCAGTATCTCTGATGTGAGATACGATATCTTCGGACGCAGCATAAGCTGGAAATAGTTTTAAACGAAACAACACGCATTAGCGTTGTTCCTGTGATGTATCTAATCGATCCTTACTTATCTAACATGTTATTTGACGTTTCGATGGACTCAAGTAACTCTGATGTGAGATACGATGTTTTCGGACGCAGCAGAAGCTGGAAATAGTTTTAAACGAAACAACACGTATTAGCGTTGTTCCTGTGATGTATCTAATCGATCCTTACTCATCTATCATGTTATTTGGCGTTTCGATGGACTCCAGTAACTTTGATGTGAGATACGAAGTTCTCGGACGCAGCTGAAGCTGGAAATAGTTTTAAAGGAAACAACACGTACTAGCGTTGTTCCTGTGATGTACCTAATCGATCCTTACTCATCTATCATGTTTTTGGCGTTTCGATGGACTCCAGTAGCTCTGATGTGAGATACGACGTTTTCGGACGCAGCAGAAGCTGGAAATAGTTTTAAACGAAACAACACGCATTAGCGTTGTTCCTGTGATGTATCTAAACGATCCTTACTTATCTAACATGTTATTTGACGTTTGGATGGACTCCAGTAAGTCTGATGTGAGATACAAAGTTTTTGGACGCAGCAGGAGCTGGAAATAGTTTTAAACGAAACAACACGTATTAGCGTTGTTCCTGTGATGTATCTAATCGATCCTTACTCATCTATCATGTTATTTGGCGTTTCGATGGACTCCAGTAACTTTGATGTGAGATACGAAGTTCTCGGACGCAGCTGAAGCTGGAAATAGTTTTAAAGGAAACAACACGTATTATCGTTGTTCCTGTGATGTATCTAATCGATCCTTACTCATCTATCATGTTATTTGGCGTTTCGATGGACTCCAGTAACTCTGATGTGAGATACGACGTTTTCGGACGCAGCAGAAGCTGGAAATAGTTTTAAATGAAACAACACGCATTAGCGTTGTTCCTGTGATGTATCTAATCGATCCTTACTCATCTATCATGTTATTTGACGTTTGAATGGACTCCAGTAACTCTCATGTGAGATACAAAGTTCTCGGACGCAGCAGAAGCTGGAAATAGTTTTGAACGAAACAACACGTATTCGTCTTGTTCCTGTGATGTATCTAATCGATCCTTACTTATCTATCATGTTATTTGACGTTTGGATTGACTCCAGTATCTCTGATGTGAGATACGAAATTTTCGGACGCAGCAGAAGCTGGAAATAGTTTTAAACGAAACAACACGCATTAGCGTTGTTCCTGAGCTGTATCTAATCGATCCTTACTCATCTATCATGTTATTTGACGTTTGGATGGACTCCAGTATCTCTGATGTGAGATACGAAATTTTCGGACGCAGCAGGAGCTAGAAATAGTTTTAAACGAAACAACACGTATTAGCGTTGTTCCTGTGATGTATCTAATCGATCCTTACTCATCTATCATGTTATTTGACGTTTGGATGGACTCCAGTATCTCAGATGTGAGATACGAAATTTTCGGACGCAGCAGAAGCTGGAAATAGTTTTAAACGAAACAACACGCATTAGCGTTGTTCCTGTGATGTATCTAAACAATCCTTACTTATCTAACATGTTATTTGACGTTTGGATGGACTCCAGTAAGTCTGATGTGTGATACAAAGTTTTTGGACGCAGCAGGAGCTGGAAATAGTTTTAAACGAAACAACACGTGTTAGCGTTGTTCCTGAGCTGTATCTAATCGATCCTTACTCACTTATCATGTTATTTGGCGTTTCGATGGACTCCAGTAACTCTCATGTGAGATACAAAGTTCTCGGACGCAGCAGAAGCTGGAAATAGTTTTAAACGAAACAACACGCATTAGCGTTGTTCCTGTGATGTATCTAATCGATACTTAATCATCTATCATGTTATTTGACGTTTCGATGGACTCCAGTAACTCTAATGTGAGAAACGAAATTTTCGGACGCAGCAGAAGCTGGAAATAGTTTTAAACGAAACAACACATATTAGCGTTGTTCCTGTGATGTAACTAATCGATCCTTACTTAGCTACTATGTTATTTGACGTTTCGATAGACTCCAGTAACTCTAATGTGAGATACGAAATTTTCGGACGCAGCAGCAGCTGGAAATAGTTCTAAATGAAACAACACATATTAGCGTTGTTCCTGTGATGTAACTAATCGATCCTTACTCACCTATCATGTTATTTGACGTTTGGACGGACTCCAGTAACTCTGATGAGAGATACAAAGTTCTCGGACGCAGTAGAAGCTGGAAATAGTTTTCAACGAAACAACACGTATTAGCGTTGTTCCTGTGATGTATCTAAACGATCCTTACTTATCTAACATGTTATTCGACGTTTGGATGGACTCCAGAAAGTCAGATGTGAGATACAAAGTTTTTGGACGCAGCAGGAGCTGGAAATAGTTTTAAACGAAACAACACGTATTAGCGTTGTTCCTGTACTGTATCTAATCGATCCTTACTCATCTATCATGTTATTTGGCGTTTCGATGGACTCCAGTAGCTCTGATGTGAGATACGACGTTTTCGGACGAAGCAGAAGCTGGAAATAGTTTTAAACGAAACAATACGCATTAGCGTTGTTCCTGTGATGTATCTAATCGATCCTTACTTATCTATCATGTTATTTGGCGTTTCGATGGACTCCAGTAACTTTGATGTGAGATACGAAGTTCTCGGACGCAGCTGAAGCTGGAAATAGTTTTAAATGAAACAACACGTATTAGCGTTGTTCCTGTGATGTATCTAATCGATCCTTACTCATCTATCATGTTATTTGGCGTTTCGATGGACTCCAGTAGCTCTGATGTGAGATACGAGGTTTTCGGACGCAGCAGAAGCTGGAAATAGTTTTAAATGAAAGAACACGCATTAGCGTTGTTCCTGTGATGTATCTAATCGATCCTTACTCATCTATCATGTTATTTGACGTTTCGATGGACTCTAGTAACTCTGATGTGAGATACGAAGTTTTTGGACGCAGCAGGAGCTGGAAATAGTTTTAAACGAAACAACACGTATTAGCGTTGTTCCTGTGATGTATCTAATCGATCCTTATTCATCTATCATGTTATTTGACGTTTGGATGGACTCCAGTATCTCTGATGTGAGATACGATATCTTCGGACGCAGCATAAGCTGGAAATAGTTTTAAACGAAACAACACGCATTAGCGTTGTTCCTGTGATCTATCTAAACGATCCTTACTTATCTAACATGTTATTTGACGTTTCGATGGACTCAAGTAACTCTGATGTGAGATACGATGTTTTCGGACGCAGCAGAAGCTGGAAATAGTTTTAAACGAAACAACACGCATTAGCGATGTTCCTGTGATGTACCTAATCGATCCTTACTCATCTATCATGTTATTTTACGTTTGGATGGACTCCAGTAACTCTGATGTGAGATACAAAGTTTTTGGACGCAGCAGGAGCTGGAAATAGTTTTAAACGAAACAACACGTATTAGCGTTGTTCCTGTGATGTATCTAATCGATCCTTACTCATCTATCATGTTATTTGGCGTTTCGATGGACTCCAGTAACTTTGATGTGAGATACGAAGTTCTCGGACGCAGCTGAAGCTGGAAATAGTTTTAAAGGAAACAACACGTACTAGCGTTGTTCCTGTGATGTATCTAATCGATCCTTACTCATCTATCATGTTATTTGACGTTTGAATGGACTCCAGTAACTCTCATGTGAGATACAAAGTTCTCGGACGCAGCAGAAGCTGGAAATAGTTTTGAACGAACCAACACGTATTCGTCTTGTTCCTGTGATGTATCTAATCGATCCTTACTTATCTATCATGTTATTTGACGTTTGGATGGACTCCAGTATCTCTGATGTGAGATACGAAATTTTCGGACGCAGCAGAAGCTGGAAATAGTTTTAAACGAAACAACACGCATTAGCGTTGTTCCTGTGATGTATCTAAACGATCCTTACTTATCTAACATGTTATTTGACGTTTGGATGGACTCCAGTAAGTCTGATGTGAGATACAAAGTTTTTGGACGCAGCAGGAGCTGGAAATAGTTTTAAACGAAACAACACGTATTAGCGTTGTTCCTGTGATGTATCTAATCGATCCTTACTCATCTATCATGTTATTTGGCGTTTCGATGGACTCCAGTAACTTTGATGTGAGATACGAAGTTCTCGGACGCAGCTGAAGCTGGAAATAGTTTTAAAGGAAACAACACGTACTAGCGTTGTTCCTGTGATGTATCTAATCGATCCTTACTCATCTATCATGTTATTTGGCGTTTCGATGGACTCCAGTAGCTCTGATGTGAGATACGACGTTTTCGGACGCAGCAGAAGCTGGAAATAGTTTTAAAGGAAACAACATGTACTAGCGTTGTTCCTGTGATGTATCTAATCGATCCTTACTCATCTATCAATTTATTTGGCGTTTCGATGGACTCCAGTAGCTCTGATGTGAGATACGACGTTTTCGGACGCAGCAGAAGCTGGAAATAGTTTTAAACGAAACAACACGTATTAGCGTTGTTCCTGTGATGTATCTAATCGATCCTTACTCATCTATCATGTTATTTGGCGTTTCGATGGACTCCAGTAGCTCTGATGTGAGATACGACGTTTTCGGACGAAGCAGAAGCTGGAAATAGTTTTAAACGAAACAACACGCATTAGCGTTGTTCCTGTGATGTATCTAAACGATCCTTACTCATCTATCATGTTATTTGACGTTTGGATGGACTCCAGTAACTCTGATGTGAGATACAAAGTTTTTGGACGCAGCAGAAGCTGGAAATAGTTTAGAACGAAAAAACACGTATTAGCGTTGTTCCTGTGATGTATCTAATTGATCCTTACTTAGCTACTATGTTATTTGACGTTTCGATAGACTCCAGTAACTCTAATGTGAGATACGAAATTTTCGGACGCAGCAGCAGCTGGAAATAGTTTTAAACGAAACAACACGTATTAGCGTTGTACCTGTGATGTATCTAATCGATCCTTACTCATCTATCATGTTATTTGACGTTTGGATGGACTCCAGTATCTCTGATGTGAGATACGAAATTTTCGGACGCAGCAGGAGCTAGAAATAGTTTTAAACGAAACAACACGTATTAGCGTTGTTCCTGTGATGTATCTAATCGATCCTTACTCATCTATCATGTCATTTGACGTTTGGATGGACTCCAGTATCTCTGATGTGAGATACGAAATTTTCGGACGCAGCAGAAGCTGGAAATAGTTTTAAACGAAACAACACGCATTAGCGTTGTTCCTGTGATGTATCTAAACAATCCTTACTTATCTAACATGTTATTTGACGTTTGGATGGACTCCAGTAAGTCTGATGTGTGATACAAAGTTTTTGGACGCAGCAGGAGCTGGAAATAGTTTTAAACGAAACAACACGTATTAGCGTTGTTCCTGAGCTGTATCTAATCGATCCTTACTCATTTATCATGTTATTTGGCGTTTCGATGGACTCCAGTAACTCTCATGTGAGATACAAAGTTCTCGGACGCAGCAGAAGCTGGAAATAGTTTTAAACGAAACAACACGCATTAGCGTTGTTCCTGTGATGTATCTAATCGATACTTACTCATCTATCATGTTATTTGACGTTTCGGTGGACTCCAGTAACTCTAATGTGAGAAACGAAATTTTCGGACGCAGCAGAAGCTGGAAATAGTTTTAAACGAAACAACACATATTAGCGTTGTTCCTGTGATGTAACTAATCGATCCTTACTTAGCTACTATGTTATTTGACGTTTCGATAGACTCCAGTAACTCTAATGTGAGATACGAAATTTTCGGACGCAGCAGCAGCTGGAAATAGTTTTAAACGAAACAACACATATTAGCGTTGTTCCTGTGATGTAACTAATCGATCCTTACTCACCTATCATGTTATTTGACGTTTGAACGGACTCCAGTAACTCTGATGAGAGATACAAAGTTCTCGGACGCAGTAGAAGCTGGAAATAGTTTTCAACGAAACAACACGTATTAGCGTTGTTCCTGTGATGTATCTAAACGATCCTTACTTATCTAACATGTTATTTGACGTTTGGATGGACTCCAGTAAGTCAGATGTGAGATACAAAGTTTTTGGACGCAGCAGGAGCTGGAAATAGTTTTAAACGAAACAACACGTATTAGCGTTGTTCCTGTACTGTATCTAATCGATCCTTACTCATCTATCATGTTATTTGGCGTTTCGATGGACTCCAGTAGCTCTGATGTGAGATACGACGTTTTCGGACGAAGCAGAAGCTGGAAATAGTTTTAAACGAAACAATACGCATTAGCGTTGTTCCTGTGATGTATCTAATCGATCCTTACTTATCTATCATGTTATTTGGCGTTTCGATGGACTCCAGTAACTTTGATGTTAGATACGAAGTTCTCGGACGCAGCTGAAGCTGGAAATAGTTTTAAATGAAACAACACGTATTAGCGTTGTTCCTGTGATGTATCTAATCGATCCTTACTCATCTATCATGTTATTTGGCGTTTCGATGGACTCCAGTAGCTCTGATGTGAGATACGAGGTTTTCGGACGCAGCAGAAGCTGGAAATAGTTTTAAATGAAAGAACACGCATTAGCGTTGTTCCTGTGATGTATCTAATCGATCCTTACTCATCTATCATGTTATTTGACGTTTCGATGGACTCTAGTAACTCTGATGTGAGATACGAAGTTTTTGGACGCAGCAGGAGCTGGAAATAGTTTTAAACGAAACAACACGTATTAGCGTTGTTCCTGTGATGTATCTAATCGATCCTTATTCATCTATCATGTTATTTGACGTTTGGATGGACTCCAGTATCTCTGATGTGAGATACGATATCTTCGGACGCAGCATAAGCTGGAAATAGTTTTAAACGAAACAACACGCATTAGCGTTGTTCCTGTGATGTATCTAATCGATCCTTACTTATCTAACATGTTATTTGACGTTTCGATGGACTCAAGTAACTCTGATGTGAGATACGATGTTTTCGGACGCAGCAGAAGCTGGAAATAGTTTTAAACGAAACAACACGTATTAGCGTTGTTCCTGTGATGTATCTAATCGATCCTTACTCATCTATCATGTTATTTGGCGTTTCGATGGACTCCAGTAACTTTGATGTGAGATACGAAGTTCTCGGACGCAGCTGAAGCTGGAAATAGTTTTAAAGGAAACAACACGTACTAGCGTTGTTCCTGTGATGTATCTAATCGATCCTTACTCATCTATCATGTTATTTGGCGTTTCGATGGACTCCAGTAGCTCTGATGTGAGATACGACGTTTTCGGACGCAGCAGAAGCTGGAAATAGTTTTAAACGAAACAACACGCATTAGCGTTGTTCCTGTGATGTATCTAAACGATCCTTACTTATCTAACATGTTATTTGACGTTTGGATGGACTCCAGTAAGTCTGATGTGAGATACAAAGTTTTTGGACGCAGCAGGAGCTGGAAATAGTTTTAAACGAAACAACACGTATTAGCGTTGTTCCTGTGATGTATCTAATCGATCCTTACTCATCTATCATGTTATTTGGCGTTTCGATGGACTCCAGTAACTTTGATGTGAGATACGAAGTTCTCGGACGCAGCTGAAGCTGGAAATAGTTTTAAAGGAAACAACACGTATTAGCGTTGTTCCTGTGATGTATCTAATCGATCCTTACTCATCTATCATGTTATTTGGCGTTTCGATGGACTCCAGTAACTCTGATGTGAGATACGACGTTTTCGGACGCAGCAGAAGCTAGAAATAGTTTTAAATGAAACAACACGCATTAGCGTTGTTCCTGTGATGTATCTAATCGATCCTTACTCATCTATCATGTTATTTGACGTTTGAATGGACTCCAGTAACTCTCATGTGAGATACAAAGTTCTCGGACGCAGCAGAAGCTGGAAATAGTTTTGAACGAAACAACACGTATTCGTCTTGTTCCTGTGATGTATCTAATCGATCCTTACTTATCTATCATGTTATTTGACGTTTGGATGGACTCCAGTATCTCTGATGTGAGATACGAAATTTTCGGACGCAGCAGAAGCTGGAAATAGTTTTAAACGAAACAACACGCATTAGCGTTGTTCCTGAGCTGTATCTAATCGATCCTTACTCATCTATCATGTTATTTGACGTTTGGATGGACTCCAGTATCTCTGATGTGAGATACGAAATTTTCGGACGCAGCAGGAGCTAGAAATAGTTTTAAACGAAACAACACGTGTTAGCGTTGTTCCTGAGCTGTATCTAATCGATCCTTACTCATTTATCATGTTATTTGGCGTTTCGATGGACTCCAGTAACTCTCATGTGAGATACAAAGTTCTCGGACGCAGCAGAAGCTGGAAATAGTTTTAAACGAAACAACACGCATTAGCGTTGTTCCTGTGATGTATCTAATCGATACTTACTCATCTATCATGTTATTTGACGTTTCGATGGACTCCAGTAACTCTAATGTGAGAAACGAAATTTTCGGACGCAGCAGAAGCTGGAAATTGTTTTAAACGAAACAACACATATTAGCGTTGTTCCTGTGATGTAACTAATCGATCCTTACTTAGCTACTATGTTATTTGACGTTTCGATAGACTCCAGTAACTGTAATGTGAGATACGAAATTTTCGGACGCAGCAGCAGCTGGAAATAGTTTTAAATGAAACAACACATATTAGCGTTGTTCCTGTGATGTAACTAATCGATCCTTACTCACCTATCATGTTATTTGACGTTTGGACGGACTCCAGTAACTCTGATGAGAGATACAAAGTTCTCGGACGCAGTAGAAGCTGGAAATAGTTTTCAACGAAACAACACGTATTAGCGTTGTTCCTGTGATGTATCTAAACGATCCTTACTTATCTAACATGTTATTTGACGTTTGGATGGACTCCAGAAAGTCAGATGTGAGATACAAAGTTTTTGGACGCAGCAGGAGCTGGAAATAGTTTTAAACGAAACAACACGTATTAGCGTTGTTCCTGTACTGTATATAATCGATCCTTACTCATCTATCATGTTATTTGGCGTTTCGATGGACTCCAGTAGCTCTGATGTGAGATACGACGTTTTCGGACGAAGCAGAAGCTGGAAATAGTTTTAAACGAAACAATACGCATTAGCGTTGTTCCTGTGATGTATCTAATCGATCCTTACTTATCTATCATGTTATTTGGCGTTTCGATGGACTCCAGTAACTTTGATGTGAGATACGAAGTTCTCGGACGCAGCTGAAGCTGGAAATAGTTTTAAATGAAACAACACGTATTAGCGTTGTTCCTGTGATGTATCTAATCGATCCTTACTCATCTATCATGTTATTTGGCGTTTCGATGGACTCCAGTAGCTCTGATGTGAGATACGAGGTTTTCGGACGCAGCAGAAGCTGGAAATAGTTTTAAATGAAAGAACACGCATTAGCGTTGTTCCTGTGATGTATCTAATCGATCCTTACTCATCTATCATGTTATTTGACGTTTCGATGGACTCTAGTAACTCTGATGTGAGATACGAAGTTTTTGGACGCAGCAGGAGCTGGAAATAGTTTTAAACGAAACAACACGTATTAGCGTTGTTCCTGTGATGTATCTAATCGATCCTTATTCATCTATCATGTTATTTGACGTTTGGATGGACTCCAGTATCTCTGATGTGAGATACGATATCTTCGGACGCAGCATAAGCTGGAAATAGTTTTAAACGAAACAACACGCATTAGCGTTGTTCCTGTGATCTATCTAAACGATCCTTACTTATCTAACATGTTATTTGACGTTTCGATGGACTCAAGTAACTCTGATGTGAGATACGATGTTTTCGGACGCAGCAGAAGCTGGAAATAGTTTTAAACGAAACAACACGCATTAGCGATGTTCCTGTGATGTACCTAATCGATCCTTACTCATCTATCATGTTATTTTACGTTTGGATGGACTCCAGTAACTCTGATGTGAGATACAAAGTTTTTGGGCGCAGCAGGAGCTGGAAATAGTTTTAAACGAAACAACACGTATTAGCGTTGTTCCTGTGATGTATCTAATCGATCCTTACTCATCTATCATGTTATTTGGCGTTTCGATGGACTCCAGTAACTTTGATGTGAGATACGAAGTTCTCGGACGCAGCTGAAGCTGGAAATAGTTTTAAAGGAAACAACACGTATTAGCGTTGTTCCTGTGATGTATCTAATCGATCCTTACTCATCTATCATGTTATTTGGCGTTTCGATGGACTCCAGTAACTCTGATGTGAGATACGACGTTTTCGGACGCAGCAGAAGCTAGAAATAGTTTTAAATGAAACAACACGCATTAGCGTTGTTCCTGTGATGTATCTAATCGATCCTTACTCATCTATCATGTTATTTGACGTTTGAATGGACTCCAGTAACTCTCATGTGAGATACAAAGTTCTCGGACGCAGCAGAAGCTGGAAATAGTTTTGAACGAAACAACACGTATTCGTCTTGTTCCTGTGATGTATCTAATCGATCCTTACTTATCTATCATGTTATTTGACGTTTGGATGGACTCCAGTATCTCTGATGTGAGATACGAAATTTTCGGACGCAGCAGAAGCTGGAAATAGTTTTAAACGAAACAACACGCATTAGCGTTGTTCCTGAGCTGTATCTAATCGATCCTTACTCATCTATCATGTTATTTGACGTTTGGATGGACTCCAGTATCTCTGATGTGAGATACGAAATTTTCGGACGCAGCAGGAGCTAGAAATAGTTTTAAACGAAACAACACGTATTAGCGTTGTTCCTGTGATGTATCTAATCGATCCTTACTCATCTATCATGTTATTTGACGTTTGGATGGACTCCAGTATCTCAGATGTGAGATACGAAATTTTCGGACGCAGCAGAAGCTGGAAATAGTTTTAAACGAAACAACACGCATTAGCGTTGTTCCTGTGATGTATCTAAACAATCCTTACTTATCTAACATGTTATTTGACGTTTGGATGGACTCCAGTAAGTCTGATGTGTGATACAAAGTTTTTGGACGCAGCAGGAGCTGGAAATAGTTTTAAACGAAACAACACGTGTTAGCGTTGTTCCTGAGCTGTATCTAATCGATCCTTACTCATTTATCATGTTATTTGGCGTTTCGATGGACTCCAGTAACTCTCATGTGAGATACAAAGTTCTCGGACGCAGCAGAAGCTGGAAATAGTTTTAAACGAAACAACACGCATTAGCGTTGTTCCTGTGATGTATCTAATCGATACTTACTCATCTATCATGTTATTTGACGTTTCGATGGACTCCAGTAACTCTAATGTGAGAAACGAAATTTTCGGACGCAGCAGAAGCTGGAAATAGTTTTAAACGAAACAACACATATTAGCGTTGTTCCTGTGATGTAACTAATCGATCCTTACTTAGCTACTATGTTATTTGACGTTTCGATAGACTCCAGTAACTGTAATGTGAGATACGAAATTTTCGGACGCAGCAGCAGCTGGAAATAGTTTTAAATGAAACAACACATATTAGCGTTGTTCCTGTGATGTAACTAATCGATCCTTACTCACCTATCATGTTATTTGACGTTTGGACGGACTCCAGTAACTCTGATGAGAGATACAAAGTTCTCGGACGCAGTAGAAGCTGGAAATAGTTTTCAACGAAACAACACGTATTAGCGTTGTTCCTGTGATGTATCTAAACGATCCTTACTTATCTAACATGTTATTTGACGTTTGGATGGACTCCAGAAAGTCAGATGTGAGATACAAAGTTTTTGGACGCAGCAGGAGCTGGAAATAGTTTTAAACGAAACAACACGTATTAGCGTTGTTCCTGTACTGTATATAATCGATCCTTACTCATCTATCATGTTATTTGGCGTTTCGATGGACTCCAGTAGCTCTGATGTGAGATACGACGTTTTCGGACGAAGCAGAAGCTGGAAATAGTTTTAAACGAAACAATACGCATTAGCGTTGTTCCTGTGATGTATCTAATCGATCCTTACTTATCTATCATGTTATTTGGCGTTTCGATGGACTCCAGTAACTTTGATGTGAGATACGAAGTTCTCGGACGCAGCTGAAGCTGGAAATAGTTTTAAATGAAACAACACGTATTAGCGTTGTTCCTGTGATGTATCTAATCGATCCTTACTCATCTATCATGTTATTTGGCGTTTCGATGGACTCCAGTAGCTCTGATGTGAGATACGAGGTTTTCGGACGCAGCAGAAGCTGGAAATAGTTTTAAATGAAAGAACACGCATTAGCGTTGTTCCTGTGATGTATCTAATCGATCCTTACTCATCTATCATGTTATTTGACGTTTCGATGGACTCTAGTAACTCTGATGTGAGATACGAAGTTTTTGGACGCAGCAGGAGCTGGAAATAGTTTTAAACGACACAACACGTATTAGCGTTGTTCCTGTGATGTATCTAATCGATCCTTATTCATCTATCATGTTATTTGACGTTTGGATGGACTCCAGTATCTCTGATGTGAGATACGATATCTTCGGACGCAGCATAAGCTGGAAATAGTTTTAAACGAAACAACACGCATTAGCGTTGTTCCTGTGATCTATCTAAACGATCCTTACTTATCTAACATGTTATTTGACGTTTCGATGGACTCAAGTAACTCTGATGTGAGATACGATGTTTTCGGACGCAGCAGAAGCTGGAAATAGTTTTAAACGAAACAACACGCATTAGCGATGTTCCTGTGATGTACCTAATCGATCCTTACTCATCTATCATGTTATTTTACGTTTGGATGGACTCCAGTAACTCTGATGTGAGATACAAAGTTTTTGGACGCAGCAGGAGCTGGAAATAGTTTTAAACGAAACAACACGTATTAGCGTTGTTCCTGTGATGTATCTAATCGATCCTTACACATCTATCATGTTATTTGGCGTTTCGATGGACTCCAGTAACTTTGATGTGAGATACGAAGTTCTCGGACGCAGCTGAAGCTGGAAATAGTTTTAAAGGAAACAACACGTACTAGCGTTGTTCCTGTGATGTATCTAATCGATCCTTACTCATCTATCATGTTATTTGACGTTTGAATGGACTCCAGTAACTCTCATGTGAGATACAAAGTTCTCGGACGCAGCAGAAGCTGGAAATAGTTTTGAACGAACCAACACGTATTCGTCTTGTTCCTGTGATGTATCTAATCGATCCTTACTTATCTATCATGTTATTTGACGTTTGGATGGACTCCAGTATCTCTGATGTGAGATACGAAATTTTCGGACGCAGCAGAAGCTGGAAATAGTTTTAAACGAAACAACACGCATTAGCGTTGTTCCTGTGATGTATCTAAACGATCCTTACTTATCTAACATGTTATTTGACGTTTGGATGGACTCCAGTAAGTCTGATGTGAGATACAAAGTTTTTGGACGCAGCAGGAGCTGGAAATAGTTTTAAACGAAACAACACGTATTAGCGTTGTTCCTGTGATGTATCTAATCGATCCTTACTCATCTATCATGTTATTTGGCGTTTCGATGGACTCCAGTAACTTTGATGTGAGATAAGAAGTTCCCGGACGCAGCTGAAGCTGGAAATAGTTTTAAAGGAAACAACACGTACTAGCGTTGTTCCTGTGATGTATCTAATCGATCCTTACTCATCTATCATGTTATTTGGCGTTTCGATGGACTCCAGTAGCTCTGATGTGAGATACGACGTTTTCGGACGCAGCAGAAGCTGGAAATACTTTTAAAGGAAACAACATGTACTAGCGTTGTTCCTGTGATGTATCTAATCGATCCTTACTCATCTATCAATTTATTTGGCGTTTCGATGGACTCCAGTAGCTCTGATGTGAGATACGACGTTTTCGGACGCAGCAGAAGCTGGAAATAGTTTTAAACGAAACAACACGTATTAGCGTTGTTCCTGTGATGTATCTAATCGATCCTTACTCATCTATCATGTTATTTGGCGTTTCGATGGACTCCAGTAGCTCTGATGTGAGATACGACGTTTTCGGACGAAGCAGAAGCTGGAAATAGTTTTAAACGAAACAACACGCATTAGCGTTGTTCCTGTGATGTATCTAAACGATCCTTACTCATCTATCATGTTATTTGACGTTTGGATGGACTCCAGTAACTCTGATGTGAGATACAAAGTTTTTGGACGCAGCAGAAGCTGGAAATAGTTTAGAACGAAAAAACACGTATTAGCGTTGTTCCTGTGATGTATCTAATTGATCCTTACTTAGCTACTATGTTATTTGACGTTTCGATAGACTCCAGTAACTCTAATGTGAGATACGAAATTTTCGGACGCAGCAGCAGCTGGAAATAGTTTTAAACGAAACAACACGTATTAGCGTTGTACCTGTGATGTATCTAATCGATCCTTACTCATCTATCATGTTATTTGACGTTTGGATGGACTCCAGTATCTCTGATGTGAGATACGAAATTTTCGGACGCAGCAGGAGCTAGAAATAGTTTTAAACGAAACAACACGCATTAGCGTTGTTCCTGTGATGTATCTAATCGATCCTTACTCATCTATCATGTCATTTGACGTTTGGATGGACTCCAGTATCTCTGATGTGAGATACGAAATTTTCGGACGCAGCAGAAGCTGGAAATAGTTTTAAACGAAACAACACGCATTAGCGTTGTTCCTGTGATGTATCTAAACAATCCTTACTTATCTAACATGTTATTTGACGTTTGGATGGACTCCAGTAAGTCTGATGTGTGATACAAAGTTTTTGGACGCAGCAGGAGCTGGAAATAGTTTTAAACGAAACAACACGTATTAGCGTTGTTCCTGAGCTGTATCTAATCGATCCTTACTCATTTATCATGTTATTTGGCGTTTCGATGGACTCCAGTAACTCTCATGTGAGATACAAAGTTCTCGGACGCAGCAGAAGCTGGAAATAGTTTTAAACGAAACAACACGCATTAGCGTTGTTCCTGTGATGTATCTAATCGATACTTACTCATCTATCATGTTATTTGACGTTTCTGTGGACTCCAGTAACTCTAATGTGAGAAACGAAATTTTCGGACGCAGCAGAAGCTGGAAATAGTTTTAAACGAAACAACACATATTAGCGTTGTTCCTGTGATGTAACTAATCGATCCTTACTTAGCTACTATGTTATTTGACGTTTCGATAGACTCCAGTAACTCTAATGTGAGATACGAAATTTTCGGACGCAGCAGCAGCTGGAAATAGTTTTAAACGAAACAACACGTACTAGCGTTGTTCCTGTGATGTATCTAATCGATCCTTACTCATCTATCATGTTATTTGGCGTTTCGATGGACTCCAGTAGCTCTGATGTGAGATACGACGTTTTCGGACGCAGCAGAAGCTGGAAATAGTTTTAAACGAAACAACACGCATTAGCGTTGTTCCTGTGATGTATCTAAACGATCCTTACTTATCTAACATGTTATTTGACGTTTGGATGGACTCCAGTAAGTCTGATGTGAGATACAAAGTTTTTGGACGCAGCAGGAGCTGGAAATAGTTTTAAACGAAACAACACGTATTAGCGTTGTTCCTGTGATGTATCTAATCGATCCTTACTCATCTATCATGTTATTTGGCGTTTCGATGGACTCCAGTAACTTTGATGTGAGATACGAAGTTCTCGGACGCAGCTGAAGCTGGAAATAGTTTTAAAGGAAACAACACGTATTAGCGTTGTTCCTGTGATGTATCTAATCGATCCTTACTCATCTATCATGTTATTTGGCGTTTCGATGGACTCCAGTAACTCTGATGTGAGATACGACGTTTTCGGACGCAGCAGAAGCTGGAAATAGTTTTAAATGAAACAACACGCATTAGCGTTGTTCCTGTGATGTATCTAATCGATCCTTACTCATCTATCATGTTATTTGACGTTTGAATGGACTCCAGTAACTCTCATGTGAGATACAAAGTTTTTGGACGCAGCAGGAGCTAGAAATAGTTTTAAACGAAACAACACGTATTAGCGTTGTTCCTGTACTGTATCTAATCGATCCTTACTCATCTATCATGTTATTTGGCGTTTCGATGGACTCCAGTAGCTCTGATGTGAGATACGACGTTTTCGGACGAAGCAGAAGCTGGAAATAGTTTTAAACGAAACAATACGCATTAGCGTTGTTCCTGTGATGTATCTAATCGATCCTTACTTATCTACCATGTTATTTGGCGTTTCGATGGACTCCAGTAACTTTGATGTTAGATACGAAGTTCTCGGACGCAGCTGAAGCTGGAAATAGTTTTAAATGAAACAACACGTATTAGCGTTGTTCCTGTGATGTATCTAATCGATCCTTACTCATCTATCATGTTATTTGGCGTTTCGATGGACTCCAGTAACTTTGATGTGAGATACGAAGTTCTCGGACGCAGCTGAAGCTGGAAATAGTTTTAAAGGAAACAACACGTATTAGCGTTGTTCCTGTGATGTATCTAATCGATCCTTATTCATCTATCATGTTATTTGACGTTTGGATGGACTCCAGTATCTCTGATGTGAGATACGATATCTTCGTACGCAGCATAAGCTGGAAATAGTTTTAAACGAAACAACACGCATTAGCGTTGTTCCTGTGATCTATCTAAACGATCCTTACTTATCTAACATGTTATTTGACGTTTCGATGGACTCAAGTAACTCTGATGTGAGATACGATGTTTTCGGACGCAGCAGAAGCTGGAAATAGTTTTAAACGAAACAACACGCATTAGCGATGTTCCTGTGATGTACCTAATCGATCCTTACTCATCTATCATGTTATTTTAAGTTTGGATGGACTCCAGTAACTCTGATGTGAGATACAAAGTTTTTGGACGCAGCAGGAGCTGGAAATAGTTTTAAACGAAACAACACGTATTAGCGTTGTTCCTGTGATGTATCTAATCGATCCTTACTCATCTATCATGTTATTTGGCGTTTCGATGGACTCCAGTAACTTTGATGTGAGATACGAAGTTCTCGGACGCAGCTGAAGCTGGAAATAGTTTTAAAGGAAACAACACGTACTAGCGTTGTTCCTGTGATGTATCTAATCGATCCTTACTCATCTATCATGTTATTTGACGTTTGAATGGACTCCAGTAACTCTCATGTGAGATACAAAGTTCTCGGACGCAGCAGAAGCTGGAAATAGTTTTGAACGAACCAACACGTATTCGTCTTGTTCCTGTGATGTATCTAATCGATCCTTACTTATCTATCATGTTATTTGACGTTTGGATGGACTCCAGTATCTCTGATGTGAGATACGAAATTTTCGGACGCAGCAGAAGCTGGAAATAGTTTTAAACGAAACAACACGCATTAGCGTTGTTCCTGTGATGTATCTAAACGATCCTTACTTATCTAACATGTTATTTGACGTTTGGATGGACTCCAGTAAGTCTGATGTGAGATACAAAGTTTTTGGACGCAGCAGGAGCTGGAAATAGTTTTAAACGAAACAACACGTATTAGCGTTGTTCCTGTGATGTATCTAATCGATCCTTACTCATCTATCATGTTATTTGGCGTTTCGATGGACTCCACTAACTTTGATGTGAGATACGAAGTTCTCGGACGCAGCTGAAGCTGGAAATAGTTTTAAAGGAAACAACACGTACTAGCGTTGTTCCTGTGATGTATCTAATCGATCCTTACTCATCTATCATGTTATTTGGCGTTTCGATGGACTCCAGTAGCTCTGATGTGAGATACGACGTTTTCGGACGCAGCAGAAGCTGGAAATAGTTTTAAACGAAACAACACGCATTAGCGTTGTTCCTGTGATGTATCTAATCGATACTTACTCATCTATCATGTTATTTGACGTTTCGATGGGCTCCAGTGACTCTAATGTGAGAAACGAAATTTTCGGACGCAGCAGAAGCTGGAAATAATTTTAAACGAAACAACACGCATTAGCGTTGTTCCTGTGATGTATCTAATCGATCCTTACTCATCTATTATGTTATTTGACGTTTGGATGGACTCCAGTAAGTCTGATGTGAGATACAAAGTTTTTGGACGCAGCAGGAGCTAGAAATAGTTTTAAACGAAACAACACGTATTAGCGTTGTTCCTGTGCTGTATCTAATCGATCCTTACTTATCTATCATGTTATTTGACGTTTCGATGCACTCCAGTAACTCTGATGAGAGATACGACGTTTTCGGACGCAGCAGAAGCTGGAAATAGTTTTAAACGAAACAACACGTATTAGCGTTGTTCCTGTGATGTATCTAAACGATCCTTACTCATCTATCATGTTATTTGACGTTTGGATGGACTCCAGTAACTCTGATGTGAGATACAAAGTTTTTGGACGCAGCAGAAGCTGGAAATAGTTTAGAACGAAAAAACACGTATTAGCGTTGTTCCTGTGATGTAACTAATCGATCCTTACTCACCTATCATGTTATTTGAAGTTTGGACGGACTCCAGTAACTCTGATGAGAGATACAAAGTTCTCGGACGCAGTAGAAGCTGGAAATAGTTTTAAACGAAACAACACGCATTAGCGTTGTTCCTGTGATGTATCTAAACGATCCTTACTTATCTAACATGTTATTTGACGTTTGGATGGACTCCAGTAAGTCTGATGTGAGATACAAAGTTTTTGGACGCACCAGGAGCTGGAAATAGTTTTAAACGAAACAACACGTATTAGCGTTGTTCCTGTGATGTATCTAATCGATCCTTACTCATTTATAATGTTATTTGGCGTTTCGATGGACTCCAGTAACTTTGATGTGAGATACGAAGTTCTCGGACGCAGCTGAAGCTGGAAATAGTTTTAAAGGAAACAACACGTACTAGCGTTGTTCCTGTGATGTATCTAATCGATCCTTACTCATCTATCGTGTTATTTGGCGTTTCGATGGACTCCAGTAGCTCTGATGTGAGATACGACGTTTTCGGACGCAGCAGAAGCTGGAAATAGTTTTAAACGAAACAACACGCATTAGCGTTGTTCCTGTGATGTATCTAATCGATACTTACTCATCTATCATGTTATTTGACGTTTCGATGGACTCCAGTAACTCTAATGTGAGAAACGAAATTTTCGGACGCAGCAGAAGCTGGAAATAGTTTTAAACGAAACAACACGCATTAGTGTTGTTCCTGTGATGTATCTAATCGATCCTTACTCATCTATCATGTTATTTGACGTTTGGATGGACTCCAGTAAGTCTGATGTGAGATACAAAGTTTTTGGACGCAGCAGGAGCTAGAAATAGTTTTAAACGAAACAACACGTATTAGCGTTGTTCCTGTGCTGTATCTAATCGATCCTTACTTATCTATCATGTTATTTGACGTTTCGATGCACTCCAGTAACTCTGATGAGAGATACGACGTTTTCGGACGCAGCAGAAGCTGGAAATAGTTTTAAACGAAACAACACGTATTAGCGTTGTTCCTGTGATGTATCTAAACGATCCTTACTCATCTATCATGTTATTTGAAGTTTGGATGGACTCCAGTAACTCTGATGTGAGATACGATGTTTTCGGACGCAGCAGAAGCTGGAAATAGTTTTAATCGAAACAACACGCATTAGCGTTGTTCCTGTGATGTATCTAATCGATCCTTATTCATCTATCATGTTATTTGACGTTTGGATGGACTCCAGTATCTCTGATGTGAGATACGATATCTTCGGACGCAGCATAAGCTGGAAATAGTTTTAAACGAAACAACACGCATTAGCGTTGTTCCTGTGATGTATCTAATCGATCCTTACTTATCTAACATGTTATTTGACGTTTCGATGGACTCAAGTAACTCTGATGTGAGATACGATGTTTTCGGACGCAGCAGAAGCTGGAAATAGTTTTAATCGAAACAACACGCATTAGCGTTGTTCCTGTGATGTATCTAAACGATCCTTACTTATCTAACATGTTATTTGACGTTTGGATGGACTCCAGTAAGTCTGATGTGAGATACAAAGTTTTTGGACGCAGCAGGAGCTGGAAATAGTTTTAAACGAAACAACACGTATTAGCGTTGTTCCTGTGATGTATCTAATCGATCCTTGCTTATCTAACATGTCATTTGATGTTTGGATGGACTCCAGTAACTTTGATGTGAGATACGACGTTTTCGGACGCAGCAGATGCTGGAAATAGATTTAAACGAAACAACACGCATTAGCGTTGTTCCTGTTATGTATCTAATCGATCCTTACTCATCTATCATGTTATTTGACGTTTCGATGGACTCTAGTAACTCTGATGTGAGATACGAAGTTTTTGGACGCAGCAGGAGCTGGAAATAGTTTTAAACGAAACAATACGCATTAGCGTTGTTCCTGTGATGTATCTAATCGATCCTTACTTATCTATCATGTTATTTGGCGTTTCGATGGCCTCCAGTAACTTTGATGTGAGATACGAAGTTCTCGGACGCAGCTGAAGCTGGAAATAGTTTTAAATGAAACAACACGTATTAGCGTTGTTCCTGTGATGTATCTAATCGATCCTTACTCATCTATCATGTTACTTGGCGTTTCGATGGACTCCAGTAACTTTGATGTGAGATACGAAGTTCTCGGACGCAGCTGAAGCTGGAAATAGTTTTAAAGGAAACAACACGTATTAGCGTTGTTCCTGTGATGTATCTAAACGATCCTTACTCATCTATCATGTTATTTGAAGTTTGGATGGACTCCAGTAACTCTGATGTGAGATACGATGTTTTCGGACGCAGCAGAAGCTGGAAATAGTTTTAATCGAAACAACACGCATTAGCGTTGTTCCTGTGATGTATCTAATCGATCCTTATTCATCTATCATGTTATTTGACGTTTGGATGGACTCCAGTATCTCTGATGTGAGATACGATATCTTCGGACGCAGCATAAGCTGGAAATAGTTTTAAACGAAACAACACGCATTAGCGTTGTTCCTGTGATGTATCTAATCGATCCTTACTTATCTAACATGTTATTTGACGTTTCGATGGACTCAAGTAACTCTGATGTGAGATACGATGTTTTCGGACGCAGCAGAAGCTGGAAATAGTTTTAATCGAAACAACACGCATTAGCGTTGTTCCTGTGATGTATCTAAACGATCCTTACTTATCTAACATGTTATTTGACGTTTGGATGGACTCCAGTAAGTCTGATGTGAGATACAAAGTTTTTGGACGCAGCAGGAGCTGGAAATAGTTTTAAACGAAACAACACGTATTAGCGTTGTTCCTGTGATGTATCTAATCGATCCTTACTTATCTAACATGTCATTTGATGTTTGGATGGACTCCAGTAACTTTGATGTGAGATACGACGTTTTCGGACGCAGCAGATGCTGGAAATAGATTTAAACGAAACAACACGCATTAGCGTTGTTCCTGTTATGTATCTAATCGATCCTTACTCATCTATCATGTTATTTGACGTTTCGATGGACTCTAGTAACTCTGATGTGAGATACGAAGTTTTTGGACGCAGCAGGAGCTGGAAATAGTTTTAAACGAAACAATACGCATTAGCGTTGTTCCTGTGATGTATCTAATCGATCCTTACTTATCTATCATGTTATTTGGCGTTTCGATGGCCTCCAGTAACTTTGATGTGAGATACGAAGTTCTCGGACGCAGCTGAAGCTGGAAATAGTTTTAAATGAAACAACACGTATTAGCGTTGTTCCTGTGATGTATCTAATCGATCCTTACTCATCTATCATGTTACTTGGCGTTTCGATGGACTCCAGTAACTTTGATGTGAGATACGAAGTTCTCGGACGCAGCTGAAGCTGGAAATAGTTTTAAAGGAAACAACACGTATTAGCGTTGTTCCTGTGATGTATCTAATCGATCCTTACTCATCTATCATGTTATTTGGCGTTTCGATGGACTCCAGTAACTTTGATGTGAGATACGAAGTTCTCGGACGCAGCTGAGGCTGGAAATAGTTTTAAATGAAACAACACGTATTAGCGTTGTTCCTGTGATGTATCTAATCGATCCTTACTCATCTATCATGTTATTTGGCGTTTCGATGGACTCCAGTAACTCTGATGTGAGATACGACGTTTTCGGACGCAGCAGAAGCTGGAAATAGTTTTAAATGAAACAACACGCATTAGCTTTGTTCCTGTGATGTATCTAATCGATCCTTACTCATCTATCATGTTATTTGACGTTTGAATGGACTCCAGTAACTCTCATGTGAGATACAAAGTTCTCGGACGCAGCAGAAGCTGGAAATAGTTTTGAACGAAACAACACGTATTCGTCTTGTTCCTGTGATGTATCCAATCGATCCTTACTTATCTATCATTTTATTTGACGTTTGGATGGACTCCAGTATCTCTGATGTGAGATACGAAATTTTCGGACGCAGCAGATGCTGGAAATAGATTTAAACGAAACAACACGCATTAGCGTTGTTCCTGTTATGTATCTAATCGATCCTTACTCATCTATCATGTTATTTGACGTTTCGATGGACTCTAGTAACTCTGATGTGAGATACGAAGTTTTTGGACGCAGCAGGAGCTGGAAATAGTTTTAAACGAAACAATACGCATTAGCGTTGTTCCTGTGATGTATCTAATCGATCCTTACTTATCTATCATGTTATTTGGCGTTTCGATGGCCTCCAGTAACTTTGATGTGAGATACGAAGTTCTCGGACGCAGCTGAAGCTGGAAATAGTTTTAAATGAAACAACACGTATTAGCGTTGTTCCTGTGATGTATCTAATCGATCCTTACTCATCTATCATGTTATTTGGCGTTTCGATGGACTCCAGTAGCTCTGATGTGAGATACGAGGTTTTCGGACGCAGCAGAAGCTGGAAATAGTTTTAAATGAAAGAACACGCATTAGCGTTGTTCCTGTTATGTATCTAATCGATCCTTACTCATCTATCATGTTATTTGACGTTTCGATGGACTCTAGTAACTCTGATGTGAGATACGAAGTTTTTGGACGCAGCAGGAGCTGGAAATAGTTTTAAACGAAACAATACGCATTAGCGTTGTTCCTGTGATGTATCTAATCGATCCTTACTTATCTATCATGTTATTTGACGTTTGGATGGACTCCAGTATCTCTGATGTGAGATACGATATCTTCGGACGCAGCATAAGCTGGAAATAGTTTTAAACGAAACAACACGCATTAGCGTTGTTCCTGTGATGTATCTAATCGATCCTTACTTATCTAACATGTTATTTGACGTTTCGATGGACTCAAGTAACTCTGATGTGAGATACGATGTTTTCGGACGCAGCAGAAGCTGGAAATAGTTTTAATCGAAACAACACGCATTAGCGATGTTCCTGTGATGTATCTAATCGATCCTTACTCATCTATCATGTTATTTTACGTTTGGATGGACTCCAGTAACTCTGATGTGAGATACGAAGTTTTTGGACGCAGCAGGAGCTGGAAATAGTTTTAAACGAAACAACACGTATTAGCGTTGTTCCTGTGATGTATCTAATCGATCCTTACTCATCTATCATGTTATTTGACGTTTGGATGTACTCCAGTATCTATGATGTGAGATACGAAATCTTCGGACGCAGCATAAGCTGGAAATAGTTTTGAACGAAACAACACGCATTAGCGTTGTTCCTGTGATGTATCTAATCGATCCTTACTCATCTATCATGTTACTTGGCGTTTCGATGGACTCCAGTAACTTTGATGTGAGATACGAAGTTCTCGGACGCAGCTGAAGCTGGAAATAGTTTTAAAGGAAACAACACGTATTAGCGTTGTTCCTGTGATGTATCTAATCGATCCTTACTCATCTATCATGTTATTTGGCGTTTCGATGGACTCCAGTAACTCTGATGTGAGATACGACGTTTTCGGACGCAGCAGAAGCTGGAAATAGTTTTAAATGAAACAACACGCATTAGCTTTGTTCCTGTGATGTATCTAATCGATCCTTACTCATCTATCATGTTATTTGACGTTTGAATGGACTCCAGTAACTCTCATGTGAGATACAAAGTTCTCGGACGCAGCAGAAGCTGGAAATAGTTTTGAACGAAACAACACGTATTCGTCTTGTTCCTGTGATGTATCCAATCGATCCTTACTTATCTATCATTTTATTTGACGTTTGGATGGACTCCAGTATCTCTGATGTGAGATACAAAGTTTTTGGACGCAGCAGGAGCTGGAAATAGTTTTAAACGAAACAACACGCATTAGCGTTGTTCCTGTGATGTATCTAATCGATCCTTACTTATCTAACATGTCATTTGATGTTTGGATGGACTCCAGTAACTTTGATGTGAGATACGACGTTTTCGGACGCAGCAGATGCTGGAAATAGATTTAAACGAAACAACACGCATTAGCGTTGTTCCTGTTATGTATCTAATCGATCCTTACTCATCTATCATGTTATTTGACGTTTCGATGGACTCTAGTAACTCTGATGTGAGATACGAAGTTTTTGGACGCAGCAGGAGCTGGAAATAGTTTTAAACGAAACAATACGCATTAGCGTTGTTCCTGTGATGTATCTAATCGATCCTTACTTATCTATCATGTTATTTGGCGTTTCGATGGACTCCAGTAACTTTGATGTGAGATACGAAGTTCTCGGACGCAGCTGAAGCTGGAAATAGTTTTAAATGAAACAACACGTATTAGCGTTGTTCCTGTGATGTATCTAATCGATCCTTACTCATCTATCATGTTATTTGGCGTTTCGATGGACTCCAGTAGCTCTGATGTGAGATACGAGGTTTTCGGACGCAGCAGAAGCTGGAAATAGTTTTAAATGAAAGAACACGCATTAGCGTTGTTCCTGTGATGTATCTAATCGATCCTTACTCATCTATCATGTTATTTGACGTTTCGATGGACTCTAGTAACTCTGATGTGAGATACGAAGTTTTTGGACGCAGCAGGAGCTGGAAATAGTTTTAAACGAAACAACACGTATTAGCGTTGTTCCTGTGATGTATCTAATCGATACTTACTCATCTATCATGTTATTTGACGTTTCGGTGGACTCCAGTAACTCTAATGTGAGAAACGAAATTTTCGGACGCAGCAGAAGCTGGAAATAGTTTTAAACGAAACAACACATATTAGCGTTGTTCCTGTGATGTAACTAATCGATCCTTACTTAGCTACTATGTTATTTGACGTTTCGATAGACTCCAGTAACTCTAATGTGAGATACGAAATTTTCGGACGCAGCAGCAGCTGGAAATAGTTTTAAACGAAACAACACATATTAGCGTTGTTCCTGTGATGTAACTAATCGATCCTTACTCACCTATCATGTTATTTGACGTTTGGACGGACTCCAGTAACTCTGATGAGAGATACAAAGTTCTCGGACGCAGTAGAAGCTGGAAATAGTTTTCAACGAAACAACACGTATTAGCGTTGTTCCTGTGATGTATCTAATCGATCCTTATTCATCTATCATGTTATTTGACGTTTGGATGGACTCCAGTATCTCTGATGTGAGATACGATATCTTCGGACGCAGCATAAGCTGGAAATAGTTTTAAACGAAACAACACGCATTAGCGTTGTTCCTGTGATGTATCTAATCGATCCTTACTCATCTATCATGTTATTTGGCGTTTCGATGGACTCCAGTAACTATGATGTGAGATACGAAGTTTTCGGACGCAGCAGAAGCTGGAAATAGTTTTAAACGAAACAACACGTATTAGCGTTGTTCCTGTGATGTATCTAATCGATCCTTACTCATCTATCATGTTATTTGGCGTTTCGATGGACTCCAGTAACTTTGATGTGAGATACGAAGTTCTCGGACGCAGCTGAAGCTGGAAATAGTTTTAAAGGAAACAACACGTACTAGCGTTGTTCCTGTGATGTATCTAATCGATCCTTACTCATCTATCATGTTATTTGGCGTTTCGATGGACTCCAGTAGCTCTGATGTGAGATACGACGTTTTCGGACGCAGCAGAAGCTGGAAATAGTTTTAAACGAAACAACACGCATTAGCGTTGTTCCTGTGATGTATCTAAACGATCCTTACTTACCTAACATGTTATTTGACGTTTGGATGGACTCCAGTAAGTCTGATGTGAGATACAAAGTTTTTGGACGCAGCAGGAGCTGGAAATAGTTTTAAACGAAACAACACGTATTAGCGTTGTTCCTGTGATGTATCTAATCGATCCTTACTCATCTATCATGTTATTTGGCGTTTCGATGGACTCCAGTAACTTTGATGTGAGATTCGAAGTTCTCGGACGCAGCTGAAGCTGGAAATAGTTTTAAAGGAAACAACACGTATTAGCGTTGTTCCTGTGATGTATCTAATCGATCCTTACTCATCTATCATGTTATTTGGCGTTTCGATGGACTCCAGTAACTCTGATGTGAGATACGACGTTTTCGGACGCAGCAGAAGCTGGAAATAGTTTTAAATGAAACAACACGCATTAGCGTTGTTCCTGTGATGTATCTAATCGATCCTTACTCATCTATCATGTTATTTGACGTTTGAATGGACTCCAGTAACTCTCATGTGAGATACAAAGTTCTCGGACGCAGCAGAAGCTGGAAATAGTTTTGAACGAAACAACACGTATTCGTCTTGTTCCTGTGATGTATCTAATCGATCCTTACTTATCTATCATGTTATTTGACGTTTGGATGGACTCCAGTATCTCTGATGTGAGATACGAAATTTTCGGACGCAGCAGAAGCTGGAAATAGTTTTAAACGAAACAACACGCATTAGCGTTGTTCCTGAGCTGTATCTAATCGATCCTTACTCATCTATCATGTTATTTGACGTTTGGATGGACTCCAGTATCTCTGATGTGAGATACGAAATTTTCGGGCGCAGCAGGAGCTAGAAATAGTTTTAAACGAAACAACACGTATTAGCGTTGTTCCTGTGATGTATCTAATCGATCCTTACTCATCTATCATGTTATTTGACGTTTGGATGGACTCCAGTATCTCTGATGTGAGATACGAAATTTTCGGACGCAGCAGGAGCTGGAAATAGTTTTAAACGAAACAACACGTATTAGCGTTGTTCCTGTGATGTATCTAATCGATCCTTACTCATCTATCATGTTATTTGGCGTTTCGATGGACTCCAGTAACTCTGATGTGAGATACGACGTTTTCGGACGCAGCAGAAGCTGGAAATAGTTTTAAATGAAACAACACGCATTAGCGTTGTTCCTGTGATGTATCTAATCGATCCTTACTCATCTATCATGTTATTTGACGTTTGAATGGACTCCAGTAACTCTCATGTGAGATACAAAGTTCTCGGACGCAGCAGAAGCTGGAAATAGTTTTGAACGAAACAACACGTATTCGTCTTGTTCCTGTGATGTATCTAATCGATCCTTACTTATCTATCATGTTATTTGACGTTTGGATGGACTCCAGTATCTCTGATGTGAGATACGAAATTTTCGGACGCAGCAGAAGCTGGAAATAGTTTTAAACGAAACAACACGCATTAGCGTTGTTCCTGAGCTGTATCTAATCGATCCTTACTCATCTATCATGTTATTTGACGTTTGGATGGACTCCAGTATCTCTGATGTGAGATACGAAATTTTCGGGCGCAGCAGGAGCTAGAAATAGTTTTAAACGAAACAACACGTATTAGCGTTGTTCCTGTGATGTATCTAATCGATCCTTACTCATCTATCATGTTATTTGACGTTTGGATGGACTCCAGTATCTCTGATGTGAGATACGAAATTTTCGGACGCAGCAGAAGCTGGAAATAGTTTTAAACGAAACAACACGCATTAGCGTTGTTCCTGTTATGTATCTAATCGATCCTTACTCATCTATCATGTTATTTGACGTTTCGATGGACTCTAGTAACTCTGATGTGAGATACGAAGTTTTTGGACGCAGCAGGAGCTGGAAATAGTTTTAAACGAAACAATACGCATTAGCGTTGTTCCTGTGATGTATCTAATCGATCCTTACTTATCTATCATGTTATTTGGCGTTTCGATGGACTCCAGTAACTTTGATGTGAGATACGAAGTTCTCGGACGCAGCTGAAGCTGGAAATAGTTTTAAATGAAACAACACGTATTAGCGTTGTTCCTGTGATGTATCTAATCGATCCTTACTCATCTATCATGTTATTTGGCGTTTCGATGGACTCCAGTAGCTCTGATGTGAGATACGAGGTTTTCGGACGCAGCAGAAGCTGGAAATAGTTTTAAATGAAAGAACACGCATTAGCGTTGTTCCTGTGATGTATCTAATCGATCCTTACTCATCTATCATGTTATTTGACGTTTCGATGGACTCTAGTAACTCTGATGTGAGATACGAAGTTTTTGGACGCAGCAGGAGCTGGAAATAGTTTTAAACGAAACAACACGTATTAGCGTTGTTCCTGTGATGTATCTAATCGATACTTACTCATCTATCATGTTATTTGACGTTTCGGTGGACTCCAGTAACTCTAATGTGAGAAACGAAATTTTCGGACGCAGCAGAAGCTGGAAATAGTTTTAAACGAAACAACACATATTAGCGTTGTTCCTGTGATGTAACTAATCGATCCTTACTTAGCTACTATGTTATTTGACGTTTCGATAGACTCCAGTAACTCTAATGTGAGATACGAAATTTTCGGACGCAGCAGCAGCTGGAAATAGTTTTAAACGAAACAACACATATTAGCGTTGTTCCTGTGATGTAACTAATCGATCCTTACTCACCTATCATGTTATTTGACGTTTGGACGGACTCCAGTAACTCTGATGAGAGATACAAAGTTCTCGGACGCAGTAGAAGCTGGAAATAGTTTTCAACGAAACAACACGTATTAGCGTTGTTCCTGTGATGTATCTAATCGATCCTTATTCATCTATCATGTTATTTGACGTTTGGATGGACTCCAGTATCTCTGATGTGAGATACGATATCTTCGGACGCAGCATAAGCTGGAAATAGTTTTAAACGAAACAACACGCATTAGCGTTGTTCCTGTGATGTATCTAATCGATCCTTACTCATCTATCATGTTATTTGGCGTTTCGATGGACTCCAGTAACTATGATGTGAGATACGAAGTTTTCGGACGCAGCAGAAGCTGGAAATAGTTTTAAACGAAACAACACGTATTAGCGTTGTTCCTGTGATGTATCTAATCGATCCTTACTCATCTATCATGTTATTTGGCGTTTCGATGGACTCCAGTAACTTTGATGTGAGATACGAAGTTCTCGGACGCAGCTGAAGCTGGAAATAGTTTTAAAGGAAACAACACGTACTAGCGTTGTTCCTGTGATGTATCTAATCGATCCTTACTCATCTATCATGTTATTTGGCGTTTCGATGGACTCCAGTAGCTCTGATGTGAGATACGACGTTTTCGGACGCAGCAGAAGCTGGAAATAGTTTTAAACGAAACAACACGCATTAGCGTTGTTCCTGTGATGTATCTAAACGATCCTTACTTACCTAACATGTTATTTGACGTTTGGATGGACTCCAGTAAGTCTGATGTGAGATACAAAGTTTTTGGACGCAGCAGGAGCTGGAAATAGTTTTAAACGAAACAACACGTATTAGCGTTGTTCCTGTGATGTATCTAATCGATCCTTACTCATCTATCATGTTATTTGGCGTTTCGATGGACTCCAGTAACTTTGATGTGAGATTCGAAGTTCTCGGACGCAGCTGAAGCTGGAAATAGTTTTAAAGGAAACAACACGTATTAGCGTTGTTCCTGTGATGTATCTAATCGATCCTTACTCATCTATCATGTTATTTGGCGTTTCGATGGACTCCAGTAACTCTGATGTGAGATACGACGTTTTCGGACGCAGCAGAAGCTGGAAATAGTTTTAAATGAAACAACACGCATTAGCGTTGTTCCTGTGATGTATCTAATCGATCCTTACTCATCTATCATGTTATTTGACGTTTGAATGGACTCCAGTAACTCTCATGTGAGATACAAAGTTCTCGGACGCAGCAGAAGCTGGAAATAGTTTTGAACGAAACAACACGTATTCGTCTTGTTCCTGTGATGTATCTAATCGATCCTTACTTATCTATCATGTTATTTGACGTTTGGATGGACTCCAGTATCTCTGATGTGAGATACGAAATTTTCGGACGCAGCAGAAGCTGGAAATAGTTTTAAACGAAACAACACGCATTAGCGTTGTTCCTGAGCTGTATCTAATCGATCCTTACTCATCTATCATGTTATTTGACGTTTGGATGGACTCCAGTATCTCTGATGTGAGATACGAAATTTTCGGGCGCAGCAGGAGCTAGAAATAGTTTTAAACGAAACAACACGTATTAGCGTTGTTCCTGTGATGTATCTAATCGATCCTTACTCATCTATCATGTTATTTGACGTTTGGATGGACTCCAGTATCTCTGATGTGAGATACGAAATTTTCGGACGCAGCAGGAGCTGGAAATAGTTTTAAACGAAACAACACGTATTAGCGTTGTTCCTGTGATGTATCTAATCGATCCTTACTCATCTATCATGTTATTTGGCGTTTCGATGGACTCCAGTAACTCTGATGTGAGATACGACGTTTTCGGACGCAGCAGAAGCTGGAAATAGTTTTAAATGAAACAACACGCATTAGCGTTGTTCCTGTGATGTATCTAATCGATCCTTACTCATCTATCATGTTATTTGACGTTTGAATGGACTCCAGTAACTCTCATGTGAGATACAAAGTTCTCGGACGCAGCAGAAGCTGGAAATAGTTTTGAACGAAACAACACGTATTCGTCTTGTTCCTGTGATGTATCTAATCGATCCTTACTTATCTATCATGTTATTTGACGTTTGGATGGACTCCAGTATCTCTGATGTGAGATACGAAATTTTCGGACGCAGCAGAAGCTGGAAATAGTTTTAAACGAAACAACACGCATTAGCGTTGTTCCTGAGCTGTATCTAATCGATCCTTACTCATCTATCATGTTATTTGACGTTTGGATGGACTCCAGTATCTCTGATGTGAGATACGAAATTTTCGGGCGCAGCAGGAGCTAGAAATAGTTTTAAACGAAACAACACGTATTAGCGTTGTTCCTGTGATGTATCTAATCGATCCTTACTCATCTATCATGTTATTTGACGTTTGGATGGACTCCAGTATCTCTGATGTGAGATACGAAATTTTCGGACGCAGCAGAAGCTGGAAATAGTTTTAAACGAAACAACACGCATTAGCGTTGTTCCTGTGATGTATCTAAACAATCCTTACTTATCTAACATGTTATTTGACGTTTGGATGGACTCCAGTAAGTCTGATGTGTGATACAAAGTTTTTGGACGCAGCAGGAGCTGGAAATAGTTTTAAACGAAACAACACGTGTTAGCGTTGTTCCTGAGCTGTATCTAATCGATCCTTACTCATTTATCATGTTATTTGGCGTTTCGATGGACTCCAGTAACTCTCATGTGAGATACAAAGTTCTCGGACGCAGCAGAAGCTGGAAATAGTTTTAAACGAAACAACACGCATTAGCGTTGTTCCTGTGATGTATCTAATCGATACTTACTCATCTATCATGTTATTTGACGTTTCGATGGACTCCAGTAACTCTAATGTGAGAAACGAAATTTTCGGACGCAGCAGAAGCTGGAAATAGTTTTAAACGAAACAACACATATTAGCGTTGTTCCTGTGATGTAACTAATCGATCCTTACTCACCTATCATGTTATTTGACGTTTGGACGGACTCCAGTAACTCTGATGAGAGATACAAAGTTCTCGGACGCAGTAGAAGCTGGAAATAGTTTTCAACGAAACAACACGTATTAGCGTTGTTCCTGTGATGTATCTAAACGATCCTTACTTATCTAACATGTTATTTGACGTTTGGATGGACTCCAGAAAGTCAGATGTGAGATACAAAGTTTTTGGACGCAGCAGGAGCTGGAAATAGTTTTAAACGAAACAACACGTATTAGCGTTGTTCCTGTACTGTATCTAATCGATCCTTACTCATCTATCATGTTATTTGGCGTTTCGATGGACTCCAGTAGCTCTGATGTGAGATACGACGTATTCGGACGAAGCAGAAGCTGGAAATAGTTTTAAACGAAACAATACGCATTAGCGTTGTTCCTGTGATGTATCTAATCGATCCTTACTTATCTATCATGTTATTTGGCGTTTCGATGGACTCCAGTAACTTTGATGTGAGATACGAAGTTCTCGGACGCAGCTGAAGCTGGAAATAGTTTTAAATGAAACAACACGTATTAGCGTTGTTCCTGTGATGTATCTAATCGAGCCTTACTCATCTATCATGTTATTTGGCGTTTCGATGGACTCCAGTAGCTCTGATGTGAGATACGAGGTTTTCGGACGCAGCAGAAGCTGGAAATAGTTTTAAATGAAAGAACACGCATTAGCGTTGTTCCTGTGATGTATCTAATCGACCCTTACTCATCTATCATGTTATTTGACGTTTCGATGGACTCTAGTAACTCTGATGTGAGATACGAAGTTTTTGGACGCAGCAGGAGCTGGAAATAGTTTTAAACGAAACAACACGTATTAGCGTTGTTCCTGTGATGTATCTAATCGATCCTTATTCATCTATCATGTTATTTGACGTTTGGATGGACTCCAGTATCTCTGATGTGAGATACGATATCTTCGGACGCAGCATAAGCTGGAAATAGTTTTAAACGAAACAACACGCATTAGCGTTGTTCCTGTGATCTATCTAAACGATCCTTACTTATCTAACATGTTATTTGACGTTTCGATGGACTCAAGTAACTCTGATGTGAGATACGATGTTTTCGGACGCAGCAGAAGCTGGAAATAGTTTTAAACGAAACAACACGCATTAGCGATGTTCCTGTGATGTACCTAATCGATCCTTACTCATCTATCATGTTATTTTACGTTTGGATGGACTCCAGTAACTCTGATGTGAGATACAAAGTTTTTGGACGCAGCAGGAGCTGGAAATAGTTTTAAACGAGACAACACGTATTAGCGTTGTTCCTGTGATGTATCTAATCGATCCTTACTCATCTATCATGTTATTTGGCGTTTCGATGGACTCCAGTAACTTTGATGTGAGATACGAAGTTCTCGGACGCAGCTGAAGCTGGAAATAGTTTTAAAGGAAACAACACGTACTAGCGTTGTTCCTGTGATGTATCTAATCGATCCTTACTCATCTATCATGTTATTTGACGTTTGAATGGACTCCAGTAACTCTCATGTGAGATAAAAAGTTCTCGGACGCAGCAGAAGCTGGAAATAGTTTTGAACGAACCAACACGTATTCGTCTTGTTCCTGTGATGTATCTAATCGATCCTTACTTATCTATCATGTTATTTGACGTTTGGATGGACTCCAGTATCTCTGATGTGAGATACGAAATTTTCGGACGCAGCAGAAGCTGGAAATAGTTTTAAACGAAACAACACGCATTAGCGTTGTTCCTGTGATGTATCTAAACGATCCTTACTTATCTAACATGTTATTTGACGTTTGGATGGACTCCAGTAAGTCTGATGTGAGATACAAAGTTTTTGGACGCAGCAGGAGCTGGAAATAGTTTTAAACGAAACAACACGTATTAGCGTTGTTCCTGTGATGTATCTAATCGATCCTTACTCATCTATCATGTTATTTGGCGTTTCGATGGACTCCAGTAACTTTGATGTGAGATACGAAGTTCTCGGACGCAGCTGAAGCTGGAAATAGTTTTAAAGGAAACAACACGTACTAGCGTTGTTCCTGTGATGTATCTAATCGATCCTTACTCATCTATCATGTTATTTGGCGTTTCGATGGACTCCAGTAGCTCTGATGTGAGATACGACGTTTTCGGACGCAGCAGAAGCTGGAAATAGTTTTAAACGAAACAACACGCATTAGCGTTGTTCCTGTGATGTATCTAATCGATACTTACTCATCTATCATGTTATTTGACGTTTCGATGGACTCCAGTAACTCTAATGTGAGAAACGAAATTTTCGGACGCAGCAGAAGCTGGAAATAGTTTTAAACGAAACAACACGCATTAGCGTTGTTCCTGTGATGTATCTAATCGATCCTTACTCATCTATCATGTTATTTGACGTTTGGATGGACTCCAGTAAGTCTGATGTGAGATACAAAGTTTTTGGACGCAGCAGGAGCTAGAAATAGTTTTAAACGAAACAACACGTATTAGCGTTGTTCCTGTGCTGTATCTAATCGATCCTTACTTATCTATCATGTTATTTGACGTTTCGATGCACTCCAGTAACTCTGATGAGAGATACGACGTTTTCGGACGCAGCAGAAGCTGGAAATAGTTTTAAACGAAACAACACGTATTAGCGTTGTTCCTGTGATGTATCTAAACGATCCTTACTCATCTATCATGTTATTTGACGTTTGGATGGACTCCAGTAACTCTGATGTGAGATACAAAGTTTTTGGACGCAGCAGAAGCTGGAAATAGTTTAGAACGAAAAAACACGTATTAGCGTTGTTCCTGTGATGTAACTAATCGATCCTTACTCACCTATCATGTTATTTGAAGTTTGGACGGACTCCAGTAACTCTGATGAGAGATACAAAGTTCTCGGACGCAGTAGAAGCTGGAAATAGTTTTAAACGAAACAACACGCATTAGCGTTGTTCCTGTGATGTATCTAAACGATCCTTACTTATCTAACATGTTATTTGACGTTTGGATGGACTCCAGTAAGTCTGATGTGAGATACAAAGTTTTTGGACGCAGCAGGAGCTGGAAATAGTTTTAAACGAAACAACACGTATTAGCTTTGTTCCTGTGATGTATCTAATCGATCCTTACTCATCTATCATGTTATTTGGCGTTTCGATGGACTCCAGTAACTTTGATGTGAGATACGAAGTTCTCGGACGCAGCTGAAGCTGGAAATAGTTTTAAAGGAAACAACACGTACTAGCGTTGTTCCTGTGATGTATCTAATCGATCCTTACTCATCTATCATGTTATTTGGCGTTTCGATGGACTCCAGTAGCTCTGATGTGAGATACGACGTTTTCGGACGCAGCAGAAGCTGGAAATAGTTTTAAACGAAATAACACGCATTAGCGTTGTTCCTGTGATGTATCTAATCGATACTTACTCATCTATCATGTTATTTGACGTTTCGATGGACTCCAGTAACTCTAATGTGAGAAACGAAATTTTCGGACGCAGCAGAAGCTGGAAATAGTTTTAAACGAAACAACACGCATTAGTGTTGTTCCTGTGATGTATCTAATCGATCCTTACTCATCTATCATGTTATTTGACGTTTGGATGGACTCCAGTAAGTCTGATGTGAGATACAAAGTTTTTGGACGCAGCAGGAGCTAGAAATAGTTTTAAACGAAACAACACGTATTAGCGTTGTTCCTGTGCTGTATCTAATCGATCCTTACTTATCTATCATGTTATTTGACGTTTCGATGCACTCCAGTAACTCTGATGAGAGATACGACGTTTTCGGACGCAGCAGAAGCTGGAAATAGTTTTAAATGAAACAACACGCATTAGCGTTGTTCCTGTGATGTATCTAATCGATCCTTACTCATCTATCATGTTATTTGACGTTTCGATGGACTCTAGTAACTCTGATGTGAGATACGAAGTTTTTGGACGCAGCAGGAGCTGGAAATAGTTTTAAACGAAACAACACGTATTAGCGTTGTTCCTGTGATGTATCTAATCGATCCTTATTCATCTATCATGTTATTTGACGTTTGGATGGACTCCAGTATCTCTGATGTGAGATACGATATCTTCGGACGCAGCATAAGCTGGAAATAGTTTTAAACGAAACAACACGCATTAGCGTTGTTCCTGTGATGTATCTAATCGATCCTTACTTATCTAACATGTTATTTGACGTTTCGATGGACTCAAGTAACTCTGATGTGAGATACGATGTTTTCGGACGCAGCAGAAGCTGGAAATAGTTTTAATCGAAACAACACGCATTAGCGATGTTCCTGTGATGTATCTAATCGATCCTTACTCATCTATCATGTTATTTTACGTTTGGATGGACTCCAGTAACTCTGATGTGAGATACGAAGTTTTTGGACGCAGCAGGAGCTGGAAATAGTTTTAAACGAAACAACACGTATTAGCGTTGTTCCTGTGATGTATCTAATCGATCCTTACTCATCTATCATGTTATTTGACGTTTGGATGTACTCCAGTATCTATGATGTGAGATACGAAATCTTCGGACGCAGCATAAGCTGGAAATAGTTTTAAACGAAACAACACGCATTAGCGTTGTTCCTGTGATGTATCTAATCGATCCTTACTCATCTATCATGTTACTTGGCGTTTCGATGGACTCCAGTAACTTTGATGTGAGATACGAAGTTCTCGGACGCAGCTGAAGCTGGAAATAGTTTTAAAGGAAACAACACGTATTAGCGTTGTTCCTGTGATGTATCTAATCGATCCTTACTCATCTATCATGTTATTTGGCGTTTCGATGGACTCCAGTAACTTTGATGTGAGATACGAAGTTCTCGGACGCAGCTGAAGCTGGAAATAGTTTTAAATGAAACAACACGTATTAGCGTTGTTCCTGTGATGTATCTAATCGATCCTTACTCATCTATCATGTTATTTGGCGTTTCGATGGACTCCAGTAACTCTGATGTGAGATACGACGTTTTCGGACGCAGCAGAAGCTGGAAATAGTTTTAAATGAAACAACACGCATTAGCTTAGTTCCTGTGATGTATCTAATCGATCCTTACTCATCTATCATGTTATTTGACGTTTGAATGGACTCCAGTAACTCTCATGTGAGATACAAAGTTCTCGGACGCAGCAGAAGCTGGAAATAGTTTTGAACGAAACAACACGTATTCGTCTTGTTCCTGTGATGTATCCAATCGATCCTTACTTATCTATCATTTTATTTGACGTTTGGATGGACTCCAGTATCTCTGATGTGAGATACGAAATTTTCGGACGCAGCAGAAGCTGGAAATAGTTTTAAACGAAACAACACGCATTAGCGTTGTTCCTGTGATGTATCTAAACGATCCTTACTTATCTAACATGTTATTTGACGTTTGGATGGACTCCAGTAAGTCTGATGTGAGATACAAAGTTTTTGGACGCAGCAGGAGCTGGAAATAGTTTTAAACGAAACAACACGTATTAGCGTTGTTCCTGTGATGTATCTAATCGATCCTTACTTATCTAACATGTCATTTGATGTTTGGATGGACTCCAGTAACTTTGATGTGAGATACGACGTTTTCGGACGCAGCAGATGCTGGAAATAGATTTAAACGAAACAACACGCATTAGCGTTGTTCCTGTTATGTATCTAATCGATCCTTACTCAGCTATCATGTTATTTGACGTTTGGATGGACTCCAGTAAGTCTGATGTGAGATACAAAGTTTTTGGACGCAGCAGGAGCTAGAAATAGTTTTAAACGAAACAACACGTATTAGCGTTGTTCCTGTGCTGTATCTAATCGATCCTTACTTATCTATCATGTTATTTGACGTTTCGATGCACTCCAGTAACTCTGATGAGAGATACGACGTTTTCGGACGCAGCAGAAGCTGGAAATAGTTTTAAACGAAACAGCACGTATTAGCGTTGTTCCTGTGATGTATCTAAACGATCCTTACTCATCTATCATGTTATTTGACGTTTGGATGGACTCCAGTAACTCTGATGTGAGATACAAAGTTTTTGGACGCAGCAGAAGCTGGTAATAGTTTAGAACGAAAAAACACGTATTAGCGTTGTTCCTGTGATGTAACTAATCGATCCTTACTCACCTATCATGTTATTTGAAGTTTGGACGGACTCCAGTAACTCTGATGAGAGATACAAAGTTCTCGGACGCAGTAGAAGCTGGAAATAGTTTTAAACGAAACAACACGTATTAGCGTTGTTCCTGTGATGTATCTAAACGATCCTTACTTATCTAACATGTTATTTGACGTTTGGATGGACTCCAGTAAGTCTGATGTGAGATACAAAGTTTTTGGACGCAGCAGGAGCTGGAAATAGTTTTAAACGAAACAACACGTATTAGCGTTGTTCCTGTGATGTATCTAATCGATCCTTACTCATCTATCATGTTATTTGGCGTTTCGATGGACTCCAGTAACTTTGATGTGAGATACGAAGTTCTCGGACGCAGCTGAAGCTGGAAATAGTTTTAAAGGAAACAACACGTACTAGCGTTGTTCCTGTGATGTATCTAATCGATCCTTACTCATCTATCATGTTATTTGGCGTTTCGATGGACTCCAGTAGCTCTGATGTGAGATACGACGTTTTCGGACGCAGCAGAAGCTGGAAATAGTTTTAAATGAAACAACACGCATTAGCGTTGTTCCTGTGATGTATCTAATCGATCCTTACTCATCTATCATGTTATTTGACGTTTCGATGGACTCTAGTAACTCTGATGTGAGATACGAAGTTTTTGGACGCAGCAGGAGCTGGAAATAGTTTTAAACGAAACAAGACGTATTAGCGTTGTTCCTGTGATGTATCTAATCGATCCTTAATCATCTATCATGTTATTTGACGTTTGGATGGACTCCAGTATCTCTGATGTGAGATACGATATCTTCGGACGCAGCATAAGCTGGAAATAGTTTTAAACGAAACAACACGCATTAGCGTTGTTCCTGTGATGTATCTAATCGATCCTTACTTATCTAACATGTTATTTGACGTTTCGATGGACTCAAGTAACTCTGATGTGAGGTACGATGTTTTCGACGCAGCAGAAGCTGGAAATAGTTTTAAACGAAACAACACGCATTAGCGATGTTCCTGTGATGTATCTAATCGATCCTTACTCATCTATCATGTTATTTTACGTTTGGATGGACTCCAGTAACTCTGATGTGAGATACGAAGTTTTTGGACGCAGCAGGAGCTGGAAATAGTTTTAAACGAAACAACACGTATTAGCGTTGTTCCTGTGATGTATCTAATCGATCCTTACTCATCTATCATGTTATTTGACGTTTGGATGTACTCCAGTATCTATGATGTGAGATACGAAATCTTCGGACGCAGCATAAGCTGGAAATAGTTTTAAACGAAACAACACGCATTAGCGTTGTTCCTGTGATGTATCTAATCGATCCTTACTCATCTATCATGTTACTTGGCGTTTCGATGGACTCCAGTAACTTTGATGTGAGATACGAAGTTCTCGGACGCAGCTGAAGCTGGAAATAGTTTTAAAGGAAACAACACGTATTAGCGTTGTTCCTGTGATGTATCTAATCGATCCTTACTCATCTATCATGTTATTTGGCGTTTCGATGGACTCCAGTAACTTTGATGTGAGATACGAAGTTCTCGGACGCAGCTGAAGCTGGAAATAGTTTTAAATGAAACAACACGTATTAGCGTTGTTCCTGTGATGTATCTAATCGATTCTTACTCATCTATCATGTTATTTGGCGTTTCGATGGACTCCAGTAACTCTGATGTGAGATACGACGTTTTCGGACGCAGCAGAAGCTGGAAATAGTTTTAAATGAAACAACACGCATTAGCTTTGTTCCTGTGATGTATCTAATCGATCCTTACTCATCTATCATGTTATTTGACGTTTGAATGGACTCCAGTAACTCTCATGTGAGATACAAAGTTCTCGGACGCAGCAGAAGCTGGAAATAGTTTTGAACGAAACAACACGTATTCGTCTTGTTCCTGTGATGTATCCAATCGATCCTTACTTATCTATCATTTTATTTGACGTTTGGATGGACTCCAGTATCTCTGATGTGAGATACGAAATTTTCGGACGCAGCAGAAGCTGGAAATAGTTTTAAACGAAACAACACGCATTAGCGTTGTTCCTGTGATCTATCTAAACGATCCTTACTTATCTAACATGTTATTTGACGTTTCGATGGACTCAAGTAACTCTGATGTGAGATACGACGTTTTCGGACGCAGCAGATGCTGGAAATAGATTTAAACGAAACAACACGCATTAGCGTTGTTCCTGTTATGTATCTAATCGATCCTTACTCATCTAACATGTTATTTGGCGTTTCGATGGACTCCAGTAACTCTAATGTGAGAAACGAAATTTTCGGACGCAGCAGAAGCTGGAAATAGTTTTAAACGAAACAACACATATTAGCGTTGTTCCTGTGATGTAACTAATCGATCCTTACTTAGCTACTATGTTATTTGACGTTTCGATAGACTCCAGTAACTCTAATGTGAGATACGAAATTTTCGGACGCAGCAGAAGCTGGAAATAGTTTTAAACGAAACAACACATATTAGCGTTGTTCCTGTGATGTAACTAATCGATCCTTACTCACCTATCATGTTATTTGATGTTTGGACGGACTCCAGTAACTCTGATGAGAGATACAAAGTTCTCGGACGCAGTAGAAGCTGGAAATAGTTTTCAACGAAACAACACGTATTAGCGTTGTTCCTGTGATGTATCTAAACGATCCTTACTTATCTAACATGTTATTTGACGTTTGGATGGACTCCAGAAAGTCAGATGTGAGATACAAAGTTTTTGGGCGCAGCAGGAGCTGGAAATAGTTTTAAACGAAACAACACGTATTAGCGTTGTTCCTGTACTGTATCTAATCGATCCTTACTCATCTATCATGTTATTTGGCGTTTCGATGGACTCCAGTAGCTCTGATGTGAGATACGACGTTTTCGGACGAAGCAGAAGCTGGAAATAGTTTTAAACGAAACAATACGCATTAGCGTTGTTCCTGTGATGTATCTAATCGATCCTTACTTATCTATCATGTTATTTGGCGTTTCGATGGACTCCAGTAACTTTGATGTGAGATACGAAGTTCTCGGACGCAGCTGAAGCTGGAAATAGTTTTAAATGAAACAACACGTATTAGCGTTGTTCCTGTGATGTATCTAATCGATCCTTACTCATCTATCATGTTATTTGACGTTTCGATGGACTCTAGTAACTCTGATGTGAGATACGAAGTTTTTGGACGCAGCAGGAGCTGGAAATAGTTTTAAACGAAACAACACGTATTAGCGTTGTTCCTGTGATGTATCTAATCGATCCTTATTCATCTATCATGTTATTTGACGTTTGGATGGACTCCAGTATCTCTGATGTGAGATACGATATCTTCGGACGCAGCATAAGCTGGAAATAGTTTTAAACGAAACAACACGCATTAGCGTTGTTCCTGTGATCTATCTAAACGATCCTTACTTATCTAACATGTTATTCGACGTTTCGATGGACTCAAGTAACTCTGATGTGAGATACGATGTTTTCGGACGCAGCAGAAGCTGGAAATAGTTTTAAACGAAACAACACGCATTAGCGATGTTCCTGTGATGTACCTAATCGATCCTTACTCATCTATCATGTTATTTTACGTTTGGATGGACTCCAGTAACTCTGATGTGAGATACAAAGTTTTTGGACGCAGCAGGAGCTGGAAATAGTTTTAAACGAAACAACACGTATTAGCGTTGTTCCTGTGATGTATCTCATCGATCCTTACTCATCTATCATGTTATTTGGCGTTTCGATAGACTCCAGTAACTTTGATGTGAGATACGAAGTTCTCGGACGCAGCTGAAGCTGGAAATAGTTTTAAAGGAAACAACACGTACTAGCGTTGTTCCTGTGATGTATCTAATCGATCCTTACTCATCTATCATGTTATTTGACGTTTGAATGGACTCCAGTAACTCTCATGTGAGATACAAAGTTCTCGGACGCAGCAGAAGCTGGAAATAGTTTTGAACGAACCAACACGTATTCGTCTTGTTCCTGTGATGTATCTAATCGATCCTTACTTATCTATCATGTTATTTGACGTTTGGATGGACTCCAGTATCTCTGATGTGAGATACGAAATTTTCGGACGCAGCAGAAGCTGGAAATAGTTTTAAACGAAACAACACGCATTAGCGTTGTTCCTGTGATGTATCTAAACGATCCTTACTTATCTAACATGTTATTTGACGTTTGGATGGACTCCAGTAAGTCTGATGTGAGATACAAAGTTTTTGGACGCAGCAGGAGCTGGAAATAGTTTTAAACGAAACAACACGTATTAGCGTTGTTCCTGTGATGTATCTAATCGATCCTTACTCATCTATCATGTTATTTGGCGTTTCGATGGACTCCAGTAACTTAGATGTGAGATACGAAGTTCTCGGACGCAGCTGAAGCTGGAAATAGTTTTAAAGGAAACAACACGTACTAGCGTTGTTCCTGTGATGTATCTAATCGATCCTTACTCATCTATCATGTTATTTGGCGTTTCGATGGACTCCAGTAGCTCTGATGTGAGATACGACGTTTTCGGACGCAGCAGAAGCTGGAAATAGTTTTAAACGAAACAACACGCATTAGCGTTGTTCCTGTGATGTATCTAATCGATACTTACTCATCTATCATGTTATTTGACGTTTCGATGGACTCCAGTAACTCTAATGTGAGAAACGAAATTTTCGGACGCAGCAGAAGCTGGAAATAGTTTTAAACGAAACAACACGCATTAGCGTTGTTCCTGTGATGTATCTAATCGATCCTTACTCATCTATCATGTTATTTGACGTTTGGATGGACTCCAGTAAGTCTGATGTGAGATACAAAGTTTTTGGACGCAGCAGGAGCTAGAAATAGTTTTAAACGAAACAACACGTATTAGCGTTGTTCCTGTTATGTATCTAATCGATCCTTACTCATCTATCATGTTATTTGACGTTTGGATGGACTCCAGTAAGTCTGATGTGAGATACAAAGTTTTTGGACGCAGCAGGAGCTAGAAATAGTTTTAAACGAAACAACACGTATTAGCGTTGTTCCTGTGCTGTATCTAATCGATCCTTACTTATCTATCATGTTATTTGACGTTTCGATGCACTCCAGTAACTCTGATGAGAGATACGACGTTTTCGGACGCAGCAGAAGCTGGAAATAGTTTTAAATGAAACAACACGCATTAGCGTTGTTCCTGTGATGTATCTAATCGATCCTTACTTATCTAACATGTTATTTGACGTTTCGATGGACTCAAGTAACTCTGATGTGAGATACGATGTTTTCGGACGCAGCAGAAGCTGGAAATAGTTTTAAACGAAACAACACGCATTAGCGATGTTCCTGTGATGTATCTAATCGATCCTTACTCATCTATCATGTTATTTTACGTTTGGATGGACTCCAGTAACTCTGATGTGAGATACGAAGTTTTTGGACGCAACAGGAGCTGGAAATAGTTTTAAACGAAACAACACGTATTAGCGTTGTTCCTGTGATGTATCTAATCGATCCTTACTCATCTATCATGTTATTTGACGTTTGGATGTACTCCAGTATCTATGATGTGAGATACGAAATCTTCGGACGCAGCATAAGCTGGAAATAGTTTTAAACGAAACAACACGCATTAGCGTTGTTCCTGTGATGTATCTAATCGATCCTTACTCATCTATCATGTTACTTGGCGTTTCGATGGACTCCAGTAACTTTGATGTGAGATACGAAGTTCTCGGACGCAGCTGAAGCTGGAAATAGTTTTAATCGAAACAACACGTATTAGCGTTGTTCCTGTGCTGTATATAATCGATCCTTACTCTTCTATCATGTTATTTGACGTTTGGATGGACTCCAGCATCTCTGATGTGAGATACGAAATTTTCTTACGCAGCAGAAGCTGGAAATAGTTTTAAACGAAACAACACGCATTAGCGTTGTTCCTGTGATGTATCTAAACGATCCTTACTTATCTAACATGTTATTTGACGTTTGGATGGACTCCAGTAAGTCTGATGTGACATACGACATTTTCGGACGCAGCAGAAGCTGGAAATAGTTCTAAACGAAACAACACGCATTAGCGATGTTCCTGTGCTGTATCTAATCGATCCTTACTCATCTATCATGTTATTTTACGTTTGGATGGACTCCAGTAACTCTGATGTTAGATACAAAGTTTTTGGACGCAGCAGAAGCTGGAAATAGTTTTGAACGAAACAACACGTATTAGCGTTGTTCCTGTGATGTATCTAATCGATCGTTACTTAGCTACTATGTTATTTGACGTTTCGATATACTCCAGTAACTCTAATGTGAGATACGAAATTTTCGGACGCAGCAGCAGCTGGAAATAGTTTTAAACGAAACAACACATATTAGCGTTGTTCCTGTGATGTATCTAATCGATCCTTACTCATCTATCATGTTATTTAACGTTTGGACGGACTCCAGTAACTCTGATGTGAGATACAAAGTTCTCGGACGCAGCAGAAGCTGGAAATAGTTTTGAACGAAACAACACGTATTAGCGTTGTTCCTGTGATGTATCTAAACGATCCTTACATTAGCGATGTTCCTGTGATGTATCTAATCGATCCTTACTCATCTATCATGTTATTTTACGTTTGGATGGACTCCAGTAACTCTGATGTGAGATACAAAGTTTTTGGACGCAGCAGAAGCTGGAAATAGTTTTGAACGAAACAACACGTATTAGCGTTGTTCCTGTGATGTATCTAATCGATACTTACTTAGCTACTATGTTATTTGACGTTTCGATGGACTCCAGTAACTCTAATGTGAGATACGAAATTTTCGGACGCAGCAGCAGCTGGAAATAGTTTTAAACGAAACAACACATATTAGCGTTGTTCCTGTTATGTATCTAATCGATCCTTACTCATCTATCATGTTATTTAACGTTTGGACGGACTCCAGTAACTCTGATGTGAGATACAAAGTTCTCGGACGCAGCAGAAGCTGGAAATAGTTTTGAACGAAACAACACGTATTAGCGTTGTTCCTGTGATGTATCTAAACGATCCTTACTCATCTATCATGTTATTTGACGTTTGGATGGACTCCAGTAACTCTGATGTGAGATACGAAATTATCGGACGCAGCAGAAGCTGGAAATAGTTTTGAACGAAACAACACGTATTAGCGTTGTTCCTGTGATGTATCTAATCGATCCTTACTTATCTACTATGTTATTTGACGTTTCGATGGACTCCAGTAACTCTGATGTGAGATACGAAATTTTCGGACGCAGCAGAAGCTGGAAATAGTTTTGAACGAAACAACACGTATTACCGTTTTTCATGTGACGTATCTAATCGATTCTTACTTATCTACTATGTTATTTGACGTTTGGATGGGCTCCAGTAACTCTGAAGTGAGATACGAAGTTCTCGGACGCAGCAGAAGCTGGAAATAGTTTTAAACGAAACAACACGTATTAGCGTTGTTCCTGTGATGCATCTAATCGATCCTTACTTATCTATCATGTTATTTGGCGTTTCGATGGACTCCAGTAGCTCTGATGTGAGATACGACGTTTTCGGACGCAGCAGAAGCTGGAAATAGTTTTAAACGAAACAACACGTATTAGCGTTGTTCCTGTGATGTATCTAATCGATCCTTACATATCTACTATGTTATTTGACGTTTCGATGGACTCCAGTAACTCTGATGTGAGATACGAAATTTTCGGACGCAGCAGAAGCTGGAAATAGTTTTAAATGAAACAACACGCATTAGCGTTGTTCCTGTGATGTATGTAATCGATCCTTACTCATCTATCATGTTATTTGACGTTTGGATGGGCTCCAGTAAATCTGAAGTGAGATACGAAGTTCTCGGACGCAGCTGAAGCTGGAAATAGTTTTAAACGAAACAACACGTATTTGCGTTGTTCCTGTGATGTATCTAATCGATCCTTACTCATCTATCATGTTATTTGACGTTTGGATGGACTCCAGTAAATCTGAAGTGAGATACGAAATTTTCGGACGCAGCAGAAGCTGGAAATAGTTTTAAACGAAACAACACGCATTAGCGTTGTTCCTGTGATGTATCTAAACGATCCTTACTTATCTAACATGTTATATGACGTTTGGATGGACTCCAGTAAGTCTGATGTGAGATACAAAGTTTTGGGACGCAGCAGGAGCTGGAAATAGTTTTAAACGAAACAACACATATTAGCGTTGTTCCTGTGATGTATCTAATCGATCCTTACTTATCTAACATGTTATTTGATGTTTGGATGGACTCCAGTAACTTTGATGTGAGATACGACGTTTTCGGACGCAGCAGATGCTGGAAATAGTTTTAAACGAAACAACACGCATTAGCGTTGTTCCTGTTATGTATCTAATCGATCCTTACTCATCTATCATGTTATTTGACGTGTCGATGGACTCTAGTAACTATGATGTGAGATACGAAGTTTTTGGACGCAGCTGGAGCTAGAAATAGTTTTAATCGAAACAACACGTATTAGCGTTGTTCCTGTGCTGTATCTAATCGATCCTTACTCATCTATCATGTTATTTGACGTTTGGATGGACTCCAGCATCTCTGATGTGAGATACGAAATTTTCTTACGCAGCAGAAGCTGGAAATAGTTTTAAACGAAACAACACGCATTAGCGTTGTTCCTGTGATGTATCTAAACGATCCTTACTTATCTAACATGTTATTTGACGTTTGGATGGACTCCAGTAAGTCTGATGTGACATACGACATTTTCGGACGCAGCAGAAGCTGGAAATAGTTCTAAACGAAACAACACGTATTAGCGTTGTTCCTGTGATGTATCTAATCGATCCTTACTTAGCTACTATGTTATTTGACGTTTCGATGGACTCCAGTAACTCTGATGTGAGATACGAAATTATCGGACGCAGCAGAAGCTGGAAATAGTTTCAAACGAAACAACACGCATTAGCGTTGTTCCTGTGATGTATCTAAACGATCCTTACTTATCTAACATGTTATTTGACGTTTGGATGGACTCCAGTAAGTCTGATGTGACATACGACATTTTCGGACGCAGCAGAAGCTGGAAATAGTTCTAAACGAAACAACACGTATTAGCGTTGTTCCTGTGATGTATCTAATCGATCCTTACTCATCTATCACCTTATTTGATGTTTGAATGGACTCCAGTAACTCTGATGTGAGATACAAAGTTCTCGGACGCAGCAGAAGCTGGAAATAGTTTTGAACGAAACAACACGTATTAGCGTTGTTCCTGTGATGTATCTAATCGATCCTTACTCATCTATCATGTTATTTGACGTTTGGATGGACTCCAGTAACTCTGATGTGAGATACAAAGTTTTTGGACGCAGCAGAAGCTGGAAATAGTTTTGAACGAAAAAACACGTATTAGCGTTGTTCCTGTGATGTATCTAATCGATCCTTACTTATCTACTATATTATTTGACGTTTCGATGGACTCCAGTAACTCTAATGTGAGATACGAAGTTCTCGGACGCAGCTGAAGCTGGAAATAGTTTTAAACGAAACAACACGTATTAGCGATGTTCCTGTGATGTAACTAATCGATCCTTACTCATCTATCATGTTATTTGACGTTTGGACGGACTCCAGTAACTCTGATGAGAGATACAAAGTTCTCGGACACAGTAGAAGCTGGAAATAGTTTTGAACGAAACAACACGTATTAGCGTTGTTCCTGTGATGCCTCTAAACGATCCTTACTTATCTAACATGTTATTTGACGTTTGGATTGTCTCCAGTAAGTCTGATGTGAGATACAAAGTTTTTGGACGCAGCAGGAGCTGGAAATAGTTTTAAACGAGACAACACGTATTAGCGTTGTTCCTGTGATGTATCTAATCGATCCTTACTCATCTATCATGTTATTTGACGTTTGGATGGACTCCAGTAACTCTGATGTGAGATACAAAGTTTTTGGACGCAGCAGAAGCTGGAAATAGTTTTGAACGAAACAACACGTATTAGCGTTGTTCCTGTGATGTATCTAATCGATCCTTACTTATCTACTATATTATTTGACGTTTCGATGGACTCCAGTAACTCTAATGTGAGATACGAAGTTCTCGGACGCAGCTGAAGCTGGAAATAGTTTTAAACGAAACAACACGTATTAGCGATGTTCCTGTGATGTAACTAATCGATCCTTACTCATCTATCATGTTATTTGACGTTTGGACGGACTCCAGTAACTCTGATGAGAGATACAAAGTTCTCGGACACAGTAGAAGCTGGAAATAGTTTTGAACGAAACAACACGTATTAGCGTTGTTCCTGTGATGCCTCTAAACGATCCTTACTTATCTAACATGTTATTTGACGTTTGGATGGACTCCAGTAAGTCTGATGTGAGATACAAAGTTTTTGGACGCAGCAGGAGCTGGAAATAGTTTTAAACGAGACAACACGTATTAGCGTTGTTCCTGTGCTGTATCTAATCGATCCTTACTCATCTATCATGTTATTTGGCGTTTCGATGGACTCCAGTAGCTCTGATGTGAGATACGATGTTTTCGGACGCAGCAGAAGCTGGAAATAGTTTTAAACGAAACAACACGCATTAGCGATGTTCCTGTGATGTATCTAATCGATCCTTACTCATCTATCATGTTATTTTACGTTTGGATGGACTCCAGTAACTCTGATGTTAGATACAAAGTTTTTGGACGCAGCAGAAGCTGGAAATAGTTTTGAACGAAACAACACGTATTAGCGTTGTTCCAGTGATGTATCTAATCGATCCTTACTTAGCTACTATGTTATTTGACGTTTCGATGGACTCCAGTAACTCTAATGTGAGATACGAAATTTTCGGACGCAGCAGCAGCTGGAAATAGTTTTAAACGAAACAATACATATTAGCGTTGTTCCTGTGATGTATCTAATCGATCCTTACTCATCTATCATGTTATTTAACGTTTGGACGGACTCCAGTAACTCTGATGTGAGATACAAAGTTCTCGGACGCAGCAGAAGCTGGAAATAGTTTTGAACGAAACAACACGTATTAGCGTTGTTCCTGTGATGTATCTAAACGATCCTTACATTAGCGATGTTCCTGTGATGTATCTAATCGATCCTTACTCATCTATCATGTTATTTTACGTTTGGATGGACTCCAGTAACTCTGATGTGAGATACAAAGTTTTTGGACGCAGCAGAAGCTGGAAATAGTTTTGAACGAAACAACACGTATTAGCGTTGTTCCTGTGATGTATCTAATCGATACTTACTTAGCTACTATGTTATTTGACGTTTCGATGGACTCCAGTAACTCTAATGTGAGATACGAAATTTTCGGACGCAGCAGCAGCTGGAAATAGTTTTAAACGAAACAACACATATTAGCGTTGTTCCTGTTATGTATCTAATCGATCCTTACTCATCTATCATGTTATTTAACGTTTGGACGGACTCCAGTAACTCTGATGTGAGATACAAAGTTCTCGGACGCAGCAGAAGCTGGAAATAGTTTTGAACGAAACAACACGTATTAGCGTTGTTCCTGTGATGTATCTAAACGATCCTTACTCATCTATCATGTTATTTGACGTTTGGATGGACTCCAGTAACTCTGATGTGAGATACGAAATTATCGGACGCAGCAGAAGCTGGAAATAGTTTTGAACGAAACAACACGTATTAGCGTTGTTCCTGTGATGTATCTAATCGATCCTTACTTATCTACTATGTTATTTGACGTTTCGATGGACTCCAGTAACTCTGATGTGAGATACGAAATTTTCGGACGCAGCAGAAGCTGGAAATAGTTTTAAATGAAACAACACGCATTAGCGTTGTTCCTGTGATGCATGTAATCGATCCTTACTCATCTATCATGTTATTTGACGTTTGGATGGGCTCCAGTAAATCTGAAGTGAGATACGAAGTTCTCGGACGCAGCTGAAGCTGGAAATAGTTTTAAACGAAACAACACGTATTTGCGTTGTTCCTGTGATGTATCTAATCGATCCTTACTCATCTATCATGTTATTTGACGTTTGAATGGACTCCAGTAACTCTGATGTGAGATACGAAATTATCGGACGCAGCAGAAGCTGGAAATAATTTTGAACGAAACAACACGTATTAGCGTTGTTCCTGTGATGTATCTAATCGATCCTTACTTATCTACTATGTTATTTGACGTTTCGATGGACTCCAGTAACTCTGATGTGAGATACGAAATTTTCGGACGCAGCAGAAGCTGGAAATAGTTTTAAATGAAACAACACGCATTAGCGTTGTTCCTGTGATGTATGTAATCGATCCTTACTCATCTATCATGTTATTTGACGTTTGGATGGGCTCCAGTAAATCTGAAGTGAGATACGAAGTTCTCGGACGCAGCTGAAGCTGGAAATAGTTTTAAACGAAACAACACGTATTTGCGTTGTTCCTGTGATGTATCTAATCGATCCTTACTCATCTATCATGTTATTTGACGTTTGGATGGACTCCAGTAACTCTGAAGTGAGATACGAAGTTCTCGGAAGCAGCTGAAGCTGGAAATAGTTTTAAACGAAACAACACGCATTAGCGTTGTTCCTGTGATGTATCTAATCGATCCTTACTCATCTATCATGTTATTTGACGTTTGGATGGACTCCAGTAACTCCGATGTGAGATACGAAATTATCGGACGCAGCAGAAGCTGGAAATAGTTTTAAATGAAACAACACGTATTAGCGTTGTTCCTGTGATGTATCTAATCGATCCTTACTCATCTATCATGTTATTTGGCGTTTCGATGGACTCCAGTAACTTTGATGTGAGATACGAAGTTCTCGGACGCAGCTGAAGCTGGAAATAGTTTTAAATGAAACAACACGTATTAGCGTTGTTCCTGTGATGTATCTAATCGATCCTTACTCATCTATCATGTTATTTGGCGTTTCGATGGACTCCAGTAGCTCTGATGTGAGATACGACGTTTTCGGACGCAGCAGAAGCTGGAAATAGTTTTAAACGAAACAACACGCATTAGCGTTGTTCCTGTGATGTATCTAATCGATCCTTACTCATCTATCATGTTATTTGACGTTTCGATGGACTCCAGTAACTCTAATGTGAGAAACGAAATTTTCGGACGCAGCAGAAGCTGGAAATAGTTTTAAACGAAACAACACGCATTAGCGTTGTTCCTGTGATGTATCTAATCGATCCTTACTCATCTATCATGTTATTTGACGTTTGGATGGACTCCAGTAACTCTGACGTGAGATACAAAGTTTTAGGACGCAGCAGAAGCTGGAAATAGTTTTGAACGAAACAACACGTATTAGCGTTGTTCCTGTGATGTATCTAATCGATCCTTACTTATCTACTATATTATTTGACGTTTCGATGGACTCCAGTAAGTCTGATGTGAGATACAAAGTTTTTGGACGCAGCAGGAGCTAGAAATAGTTTTAAACGAAACAACACGTATTAGCGTTGTTCCTGTGCTGTATCTAATCGATCCTTACTTATCTATCATGTTATTTGACGTTTCGATGCACTCCAGTAACTCTGATGTGAGATACGACGTTTTCGGACGCAGCAGAAGCTGGAAATAGTTTTAAACGAAACAACACATATTAGCGTTGTTCCTGTGATGTAACTAATCGATCCTTACACATCTATCATGTTATTTGACGTTTGGACGGACTCCAGTAACTCTGATGAGAGATACAAAGTTCTCGGACGCAGCAGAAGCTGGAAATAGTTTTGAACGAAACAACACGTATTAGCGTTGTTCCTGTGATGTCTCTAAACGATCCTTACTTATCTAACATGTTATTTGACGTTTGGATGGACTCCAGTATGTCTGATGTGACATACGACGCTTTCGGACGCAGCAGAAGCTGGAAATAGTTTTAAACGAAACAACACGTATTAGCGTTGTTCCTGTGATGTATCTAATCGATCCTTACTCATCTATCATGTTATTTGGCGTTTCGATGGGCTCCAGTAACTCTGATGTGAGATACAAAGTTCTCGGACGCAGCAGAAGCTGGAAATAGTTTTGAACGAAACAACACGTATTAGCGTTGTTCCTGTGATGTATCTAATCGATCCTTACTTATCTACTATGTTATTTGACGTTTCGATGGACTCCAGTAACTCTGATGTGAGATACGAAATTTTCGGACGCAGCATAAGCTGGAAATAGTTTTAAATGAAACAATACGCATTAGCGTTGTTCCTGTGATGTATCTAATCGATCCTTACTCATCTATCATGTCATTTGGCGTTTCGATGGACTCCAGTAACTCTGATGTGAGATACGACGTTTTCGGACGCAGCAGCAGCTGGAAATAGTTTTAAACGAAACAACACATATTAGCGTTGTTCCTGTAATGTATCTAATCGATCCTTACTCATCTATCATGTTATTTGCCGTTTGGACGGACTCCAGTAACTCTGATGTGAGATACAAAGTTTTTGGACGCAGAAGAAGCTGGAAATAGTTTTGAACGAAACAACACGTATTAGCGTTGTTCCTGTGATGTATCTAAACGATCCTTACTTATCTATCATGTTATTTGACGTTTCGATGCACTCCAGTAACTCTGATGTGAGATACGACGTTTTCGGACGCAGCAGAAGCTGGAAATAGTTTTAAACGAAACAACACGTATTAGCGTTGTTCCTGTGATGTATCTAATCGATCCTTACTCATCTATCATGTTATTTGACGTTTGGATGGACTCCAGTAACTCTGATGTGATACAAAGTTTTTGGGCGCAGCAGGAGCTGGAATTAGTTTTAAACGAAGCAACACGTATTAGCGTTATTCCTGTGATGTATCTAATCGATCCTTACTCATCTATCATGTTATTTGGCGTTTCGATGGACTCCAGTAACATTGATGTGAGATACGAAGTTCTCGGACGCAGCTGAAGCTGGAAATAGTTTTAAACGAAACAACACGTATTTGCGTTGTTCCTGTGATGTATCTAATCGATCCTTACTCATCTATCATGTTATTTGACGTTTGGATGGACTCCAGTAACTCTGATGTGAGATACGAAATTATCGGACGCAGCAGAAGCTGGAAATAGTTTTGAAAGAAACAACACGTATTAGCGTTGTTCCTGTGATGTATCTAATCGATCCTTACTTATCTACTATGTTATTTGACGTTTCGATGGACTCCAGTAACTCTGATGTGAGATACGAAATTTTCGGACGCAGCAGAAGCTGGAAATAGTTTTAAATGAAACAACACGCATTAGCGTTGTTCCTGTGATCTATGTAATCGATCCTTACTCATCTATCATGTTATTTGACGTTTGGATGGGCTCCAGTAACTCTGAAGTGAGATACGAAGTTCTCGGACGCAGCTGAAGCTGGAAATAGTTTTAAACGAAACAACACGTATTTGCGTTGTTCCTGTGATGTATCTAATCGATCCTTACTCATCTATCATGTTATTTGACGTTTGGATGGACTCCAGTAACTCTGAAGTGAGATACGAAGTTCTCGGACGCAGCTGAAGCTGGAAATAGTTTTAAACGAAACAACACGTATTAGCGTTGTTCCTGTGATGTATCTAATCGATCCTTACTCATCTATCATGTTATTTGACGTTTGGATGGACTCCAGTAACTCTGATGTGAGATACAAAGTTTTTGGACGCAGCAGAAGCTGGAAATAGTTTTGAACGAAACAACACGTATTAGCGTTGTTCCTGTGATGTATCTAATCGATCCTTACTTAGCTACTATGTTATTTGAGGTTTCGATGGACTCCAGTAATTTTGATGTGAGATACGACGTTTTCGGACGCAGCAGAAGCTGGAAACAGTTTTAAACGAAACAACACGTATTAGCGTTGTTCCTGTAATGTATCTAATCGATCCTTACTCATCTATCATGTTATTTGACGTTTGGAAGGGCTCCAGTAACTCTGAAGTGAGATACGAAGTTCTCGGACGCACCTGAAGCTGGAAATAGTTTTAAACGAAACAACATGCATTAGCGTTGTTCCTGTGATGTATCTAATCGATCCTTACTCATCTATCATGTTATTTGACGTTTGGATGGACTCCAGTAACTCTGATGTGAGATACGAAATTATCGGACGCAGCAGAAGCTGGAAATAGTTTCAAACGAAACAACACGCATTAGCGTTGTTCCTGTGATGTATCTAAACGATCCTTACTTATCTAACATGTTATTTGACGTTTGGATGGATTCCAGTAAGTCTGATGTGACATACGTCGTTTTCGGACGCAGCAGAAGCTGGAAATAGTTTTAAACGAAACAACACGTATTAGCGTTGTTCCTGTGATGTATCTAATCGATCCTTACTCATCTATCATGTTATTTGACGTTTGAATGGACTCCAGTAACTCTGATGTGAGACACAAAGTTCTCGGACGCAGCAGAAGCTGGAAATAGTTTTGAACGAAACAAAACGAATTAGCGTTGTTCCTGTGATGTATCTAATCGATCCTTACTTATCTACTATGTTATTTGACGTTTCGATGGACTCTAGTAACTCTGATGTGAGATACGAAGTTTTTGGACGCAGCAGGAGCTGGAAATAGTTTTAAAGGAAACAACACATATTAGCGTTGCTGTGATGTATCTAATCGATCCTTACTTATCTACTATGTTATTTGACGTTTCGATGGACTCCAGTAACTCTAATGTGAGATACGAAGTTCTCGGACGCAGCTGAAGCTGGAAATAGTTTTAAACGAAACAACACGTATTAGCGTTGTTCCTGTGATGTATCTAATCGATCCTTACTCATCTATCATGAAATTTGACGTTTGGATGGACTCCAGTAACTCTGTGAGATACAAAGTTTTGGGACGCAGCAGAAGCTGGAAATAGTTTTGAACGAAACAACACGTATTAGCGTTGTTCCTGTGATGTATCTAATCGATCCTTACTTAGCTACTATGTTATTTGACGTTTCGATGGACTCCAGTAACTCTAATGTGAGATACGAAATTTTTGGACGCAGCAGCAGCTGGAAATAGTTTTAAACGAAACAACACATATTAGCGTTGTTCCTGTGATGTATCTAATCGATCCTTACTCATCTATCATGTTATTTGGCGTTTCGATGGACTCAAGTAACTCTGAAGTGAGATAAGAAGTTCTCGGACGCAGCTGAAGCTGAAAATAGTTTTAAACGAAACAACACGTATTTGCGTTGTTGATGTGATGTATCTAATCGATCCTTACTCATCTATCATGTTATTTGACGTTTGGATGGACTCCAGTAACTCTGAAGTGAGATACGAAGTTCTCGGACGCAGCTGAAGCTGGAAATAGTTTTAAACGAAACAACACGTATTAGCGTTGTTCCTGTGATGTATCTAATCGATCCTTACTCATCTATCATGTTATTTGACGTTTGGATGGACTCCAGTAACTCTGATGTGAGATACAAAGTTTTTGGACGCAGCAGAAGCTGGAAATAGTTTTGAACGAAACAACACGTATTAGCGTTGTTCCTGTGATGTATCTAATCGATCCTTACTTAGCTACTATGTTATTTGACGTTTCGATGGACTCCAGTAACTCTAATGTGAGATACGGAATTTTCCGACGCAGCAGCAGCTGGAAATAGTTTTAAACGAAACAACACGCATTAGCGATGTTCCTGTGATGTATCTAATCGATCCTTACTCATCTATCATGTTATTTTACGTTTGGATGGACTCCAGTAACTCTGATGTGAGATACAAAGTTTTTGGACGCAGCAGAAGCTGGAAATAGTTTTGAACGAAACAACACGTATTAGCGTTGTTCCTGTGATGTATCTAATCGATCCTTACTTAGCTACTATGTTATTTGACGTTTCGATGGACTCCAGTAACTCTAATGTGAGATACGAAATTTTCGGACGCAGCAGCAGCTGGAAATAGTTTTAAACGAAACAACACATATTAGCGTTGTTCCTGTGATGTATCTAATCGATCCTTACTCATCTATCATGTTATTTAACGTTTGGACGGACTCCAGTAACTCTGATGTGAGATACAAAGTTCTCGGACGCAGCAGAAGCTGGAAATAGTTTTGAACGAAACAATACGTATTAGCGATTTTCCTGTGATGTATCTAAACGATCCTTACTTATCTAACATGTTATTTGACGTTTGGATGGACTCCAGTAACTCTGATGTGAGATACAAAGTTTTTGGGCGCAGCAGGAGCTGGAAATAGTTTTAAACGAAGCAACACGCATTAGCGTTGTTCCTGTGATGTATCTAATCGATCCTTACTTAGCTACTATGTTATTTGACGTTTCGATGGACTCCAGTAATTTTGATGTGAGATACGACGTTTTCGGACGCAGCAGAAGCTGGAAATAGTTTTAAACGAAACAACATGCATTAGCGTTGTTCCTGTGATGTATCTAATCGATCCTTACTCATCTATCATGTTATTTGACGTTTGGATGGACTCCAGTAACTCTGATGTGAGATACGAAATTATCGGACGCAGCAGAAGCTGGAAATAGTTTCAAACGAAACAACACGCATTAGCGTTGTTCCTGTGATGTATCTAAACGATCCTTACTTATCTAACATGTTATTTGACGTTTGGATGGACTCCAGTAAGTCTGATGTGACATACGACGTTTTCTGACGCAGCAGAAGCTGGAAATAGTTTTAAACGAAACAACACGTATTAGCGTTGTTCCTGTGATGTATCTAATCGATCCTTACTCATCTATCATGTTATTTGACGTTTGAATGGACTCCAGTAACTCTGATGTGAGACACAAAGTTCTCGGACGCAGCAGAAGCTGGAAATAGTTTTGAACGAAACAAAACGAATTAGCGTTGTTCCTGTGATGTATCTAATCGATCCTTACTTATCTACTATGTTATTTGACGTTTCGATGGACTCTAGTAACTCTGATGTGAGATACGAAGTTTTTGGACGCAGCAGGAGCTGGAAATAGTTTTAAAGGAAACAACACATATTAGCGTTGTTGTGATGTATCTAATCGATCCTTACTTATCTACTATGTTATTTGACGTTTCGATGGACTCCAGTAACTCTAATGTGAGATACGAAGTTCTCGGACGCAGCTGAAGCTGGAAATAGTTTTAAACGAAACAACACGTATTAGCGTTGTTCCTGTGATGTATCTAATCGATCCTTACTCATCTATCATGAAATTTGACGTTTGGATGGACTCCAGTAACTCTGATGTGAGATACAAAGTTTTGGGGCGCAGCAGAAGCTGGAAATAGTTTTGAACGAAACAACACGTATTAGCGTTGTTCCTGTGATGTATCTAATCGATCCTTACTTAGCTACTATGTTATTTGACGTTTCGATGGACTCCAGTAACTCTAATGTGAGATACGAAATTTTCGGACGCAGCAGCAGCTGGAAATAGTTTTAAACGAAACAACACATATTAGCGTTGTTCCTGTGATGTATCTAATCGATCCTTACTCATCTATCATGTTATTTGGCGTTTCGATGGACTCAAGTAACTCTGAAGTGAGATAAGAAGTTCTCGGACGCAGCTGAAGCTGGAAATAGTTTTAAACGAAACAACACGCATTAGCGTTATTCCTGTGATGTATCTAATCGATCCTTACTCATCTATCATGTTATTTGACGTTTGGACGGACTCCAGTAACTCTGATGAGAGATACAAAGTTCTCGGACGCAGCAGAAGCTGGAAATAGTTTTGAACGAAACAACACGTATTAGCGTTGTTCCTGTGATGTCTCTAAACGATCCTTACTTATCTAACATGTTATTTGACGTTTGGATGGACTCCAGTATGTCTGATGTGACATACGACGCTTTCGGACGCAGCAGAAGCTGGAAATAGTTTTAAACGAAACAACACGTATTAGCGTTGTTCCTGTGATGTATCTAATCGATCCTTACTCATCTATCATGTTATTTGGCGTTTCGATGGGCTCCAGTAACTCTGATGTGAGATACAAAGTTCTCGGACGCAGCAGAAGCTGGAAATAGTTTTGAACGAAACAACACGTATTAGCGTTGTTCCTGTGATGTATCTAATCGATTCTTACTTATCTACTATGTTATTTGACGTTTCGATGGACTCCAGTAACTCTGATGTGAGATACGAAATTTTCGGACGCAGCATAAGCTGGAAATAGTTTTAAATGAAACAACACGCATTAGCGTTGTTCCTGTGATGTATCTAATCGATCCTTACTCATCTATCATGTCATTTGGCGTTTCGATGGACTCCAGTAACTCTGATGTGAGATACGACGTTTTCGGACGCAGCAGCAGCTGGAAATAGTTTTAAACGAAACAACACATATTAGCGTTGTTCCTGTAATGTATCTAATCGATCCTTACTCATCTATCATGTTATTTGCCGTTTGGACGGACTCCAGTAACTCTGATGTGAGATACAAAGTTTTTGGACGCAGAAGAAGCTGGAAATAGTTTTGAACGAAACAACACGTATTAGCGTTGTTCCTGTGATGTATCTAAACGATCCTTACTTATCTATCATGTTATTTGACGTTTCGATGCACTCCAGTAACTCTGATGTGAGATACGACGTTTTCGGACGCAGCAGAAGCTGGAAATAGTTTTAAACGAAACAACACGTATTAGCGTTGTTCCTGTGATGTATCTAATCGATCCTTACTCATCTATCATGTTATTTGACGTTTGGATGGACTCCAGTAACTCTGATGTGATACAAAGTTTTTGGCGCAGCAGGAGCTGGAATTAGTTTTAAACGAAGCAACACGTATTAGCGTTATTCCTGTGATGTATCTAATCGATCCTTACTCATCTATCATGTTATTTGGCGTTTCGATGGACTCCAGTAACATTGATGTGAGATACGAAGTTCTCGGACGCAGCTGAAGCTGGAAATAGTTTTAAACGAAACAACACGTATTTGCGTTGTTCCTGTGATGTATCTAATCGATCCTTACTCATCTATCATGTTATTTGACGTTTGGATGGACTCCAGTAACTCTGATGTGAGATACGAAATTATCGGACGCAGCAGAAGCTGGAAATAGTTTTGAAAGAAACAACACGTATTAGCGTTGTTCCTGTGATGTATCTAATCGATCCTTACTTATCTACTATGTTATTTGACGTTTCGATGGACTCCAGTAACTCTGATGTGAGATACGAAATTTTCGGACGCAGCAGAAGCTGGAAATAGTTTTAAATGAAACAACACGCATTAGCGTTGTTCCTGTGATCTATGTAATCGATCCTTACTCATCTATCATGTTATTTGACGTTTGGATGGGCTCCAGTAACTCTGAAGTGAGATACGAAGTTCTCGGACGCAGCTGAAGCTGGAAATAGTTTTAAACGAAACAACACGTATTTGCGTTGTTCCTGTGATGTATCTAATCGATCCTTACTCATCTATCATGTTATTTGACGTTTGGATGGACTCCAGTAACTCTGAAGTGAGATACGAAGTTCTCGGACGCAGCTGAAGCTGGAAATAGTTTTAAACGAAACAACACGTATTAGCGTTGTTCCTGTGATGTATCTAATCGATCCTTACTCATCTATCATGTTATTTGACGTTTGGATGGACTCCAGTAACTCTGATGTGAGATACAAAGTTTTTGGACGCAGCAGAAGCTGGAAATAGTTTTGAACGAAACAACACGTATTAGCGTTGTTCCTGTGATGTATCTAATCGATCCTTACTTAGCTACTATGTTATTTGACGTTTCGATGGACTCCAGTATCTCTAATGTGAGATACGGAATTTTCCGACGCAGCAGCAGCTGGAAATAGTTTTAAACGAAACAACACGCATTAGCGATGTTCCTGTGATGTATCTAATCGATCCTTACTCATCTATCATGTTATTTTACTTTTGGATGGACTCCAGTAACTCTGATGTGAGATACAAAGTTTTTGGACGCAGCAGAAGCTGGAAATAGTTTTGAACGAAACAACACGTATTAGCGTTGTTCCTGTGATGTATCTAATCGATCCTTACTTAGCTACTATGTTATTTGAGGTTTCGATGGACTCCAGTAATTTTGATGTGAGATACGACGTTTTCGGACGCAGCAGAAGCTGGAAACAGTTTTAAACGAAACAACACGTATTAGCGTTGTTCCTGTAATGTATCTAATCGATCCTTACTCATCTATCATGTTATTTGACGTTTGGAAGGGCTCCAGTAACTCTGAAGTGAGATACGAAGTTCTCGGACGCACCTGAAGCTGGAAATAGTTTTAAACGAAACAACATGCATTAGCGTTGTTCCTGTGATGTATCTAATCGATCCTTACTCATCTATCATGTTATTTGACGTTTGGATGGACTCCAGTAACTCTGATGTGAGATACGAAATTATCGGACGCAGCAGAAGCTGGAAATAGTTTCAAACGAAACAACACGCATTAGCGTTGTTCCTGTGATGTATCTAAACGATCCTTACTTATCTAACATGTTATTTGACGTTTGGATGGATTCCAGTAAGTCTGATGTGACATACGTCGTTTTCGGACGCAGCAGAAGCTGGAAATAGTTTTAAACGAAACAACACGTATTAGCGTTGTTCCTGTGATGTATCTAATCGATCCTTACTCATCTATCATGTTATTTGACGTTTGAATGGACTCCAGTAACTCTGATGTGAGACACAAAGTTCTCGGACGCAGCAGAAGCTGGAAATAGTTTTGAACGAAACAAAACGAATTAGCGTTGTTCCTGTGATGTATCTAATCGATCCTTACTTATCTACTATGTTATTTGACGTTTCGATGGACTCTAGTAACTCTGATGTGAGATACGAAGTTTTTGGACGCAGCAGGAGCTGGAAATAGTTTTAAAGGAAACAACACATATTAGCGTTGCTGTGATGTATCTAATCGATCCTTACTTATCTACTATGTTATTTGACGTTTCGATGGACTCCAGTAACTCAAATGTGAGATACGAAGTTCTCGGACGCAGCTGAAGCTGGAAATAGTTTTAAACGAAACAACACGTATTAGCGTTGTTCCTGTGATGTATCTAATCGATCCTTACTCATCTATCATGAAATTTGACGTTTGGATGGACTCCAGTAACTCTGTGAGATACAAAGTTTTGGGACGCAGCAGAAGCTGGAAATAGTTTTGAACGAAACAACACGTATTAGCGTTGTTCCTGTGATGTATCTAATCGATCCTTACTTAGCTACTATGTTATTTGACGTTTCGATGGACTCCAGTAACTCTAATGTGAGATACGAAATTTTTGGACGCAGCAGCAGCTGGAAATAGTTTTAAACGAAACAACACATATTAGCGTTGTTCCTGTGATGTATCTAATCGATCCTTACTCATCTATCATGTTATTTGGCGTTTCGATGGACTCAAGTAACTCTGAAGTGAGATAAGAAGTTCTCGGACGCAGCTGAAGCTGAAAATAGTTTTAAACGAAACAACACGTATTTGCGTTGTTCCTGTGATGTATCTAATCGATCCTTACTCATCTATCATGTTATTTGACGTTTGGATGAACTCCAGTAACTCTGAAGTGAGATACGAAGTTCTCGGACGCAGCTGAAGCTGGAAATAGTTTTAAACGAAACAACACGTATTAGCGTTGTTCCTGTGATGTATCTAATCGATCCTTACTCATCTATCATGTTATTTGACGTTTGGATGGACTCCAGTAACTCTGATGTGAGATACAAAGTTTTTGGACGCAGCAGAAGCTGGAAATAGTTTTGAACGAAACAACACGTATTAGCGTTGTTCCTGTGATGTATCTAATCGATCCTTACTTAGCTACTATGTTATTTGACGTTTCGATGGACTCCAGTAACTCTAATGTGAGATACGGAATTTTCCGACGCAGCAGCAGCTGGAAATAGTTTTAAACGAAACAACACGCATTAGCGATGTTCCTGTGATGTATCTAATCGATCCTTACTCATCTATCATGTTATTTTACGTTTGGATGGACTCCAGTAACTCTGATGTGAGATACAAAGTTTTTGGACGCAGCAGAAGCTGGAAATAGTTTTGAACGAAACAACACGTATTAGCGTTGTTCCTGTGATGTATCTAATCGATCCTTACTTAGCTACTATGTTATTTGACGTTTCGATGGACTCCAGTAACTCTAATGTGAGATACGAAATTTTCGGACGCAGCAGCAGCTGGAAATAGTTTTAAACGAAACAACACATATTAGCGTTGTTCCTGTGATGTATCTAATCGATCCTTACTCATCTATCATGTTATTTAACGTTTGGACGGACTCCAGTAACTCTGATGTGAGATACAAAGTTCTCGGACGCAGCAGAAGCTGGAAATAGTTTTGAACGAAACAATACGTATTAGCGATTTTCCTGTGATGTATCTAAACGATCCTTACTTATCTAACATGTTATTTGACGTTTGGATGGACTCCAGTAACTCTGATGTGAGATACAAAGTTTTTGGGCGCAGCAGGAGCTGGAAATAGTTTTAAACGAAGCAACACGCATTAGCGTTGTTCCTGTGATGTATCTAATCGATCCTTACTTAGCTACTATGTTATTTGACGTTTCGATGGACTCCAGTAATTTTGATGTGAGATACGACGTTTTCGGACGCAGCAGAAGCTGGAAATAGTTTTAAACGAAACAACATGCATTAGCGTTGTTCCTGTGATGTATCTAATCGATCCTTACTCATCTATCATGTTATTTGACGTTTGGATGGACTCCAGTAACTCTGATGTGAGATACGAAATTATCGGACGCAGCAGAAGCTGGAAATAGTTTCAAACGAAACAACACGCATTAGCGTTGTTCCTGTGATGTATCTAAACGATCCTTACTTATCTAACATGTTATTTGACGTTTGGATGGACTCCAGTAAGTCTGATGTGACATACGACGTTTTCTGACGCAGCAGAAGCTGGAAATAGTTTTAAACGAAACAACACGTATTAGCGTTGTTCCTGTGATGTATCTAATCGATCCTTACTCATCTATCATGTTATTTGACGTTTGAATGGACTCCAGTAACTCTGATGTGAGACACAAAGTTCTCGGACGCAGCAGAAGCTGGAAATAGTTTTGAACGAAACAAAACGAATTAGCGTTGTTCCTGTGATGTATCTAATCGATCCTTACTTATCTACTATGTTATTTGACGTTTCGATGGACTCTAGTAACTCTGATGTGAGATACGAAGTTTTTGGACGCAGCAGGAGCTGGAAATAGTTTTAAAGGAAACAACACATATTAGCGTTGTTGTGATGTATCTAATCGATCCTTACTTATCTACTATGTTATTTGACGTTTCGATGGACTCCAGTAACTCTAATGTGAGATACGAAGTTCTCGGACGCAGCTGAAGCTGGAAATAGTTTTAAACGAAACAACACGTATTAGCGTTGTTCCTGTGATGTATCTAATCGATCCTTACTCATCTATCATGAAATTTGACGTTTGGATGGACTCCAGTAACTCTGATGTGAGATACAAAGTTTTGGGGCGCAGCAGAAGCTGGAAATAGTTTTGAACGAAACAACACGTATTAGCGTTGTTCCTGTGATGTATCTAATCGATCCTTACTTAGCTACTATGTTATTTGACGTTTCGATGGACTCCAGTAACTCTAATGTGAGATACGAAATTTTCGGACGCAGCAGCAGCTGGAAATAGTTTTAAACGAAACAACACATATTAGCGTTGTTCCTGTGATGTATCTAATCGATCCTTACTCATCTATCATGTTATTTGGCGTTTCGATGGACTCAAGTAACTCTGAAGTGAGATAAGAAGTTCTCGGACGCAGCTGAAGCTGGAAATAGTTTTAAACGAAACAACACGCATTAGCGTTATTCCTGTGATGTATCTAATCGATCCTTACTCATCTATCATGTTATTTGACGTTTGGACGGACTCCAGTAACTCTGATGAGAGATACAAAGTTCTCGGACGCAGCAGAAGCTGGAAATAGTTTTGAACGAAACAACACGTATTAGCGTTGTTCCTGTGATGTCTCTAAACGATCCTTACTTATCTAACATGTTATTTGACGTTTGGATGGACTCCAGTATGTCTGATGTGACATACGACGCTTTCGGACGCAGCAGAAGCTGGAAATAGTTTTAAACGAAACAACACGTATTAGCGTTGTTCCTGTGATGTATCTAATCGATCCTTACTCATCTATCATGTTATTTGGCGTTTCGATGGGCTCCAGTAACTCTGATGTGAGATACAAAGTTCTCGGACGCAGCAGAAGCTGGAAATAGTTTTGAACGAAACAACACGTATTAGCGTTGTTCCTGTGATGTATCTAATCGATTCTTACTTATCTACTATGTTATTTGACGTTTCGATGGACTCCAGTAACTCTGATGTGAGATACGAAATTTTCGGACGCAGCATAAGCTGGAAATAGTTTTAAATGAAACAACACGCATTAGCGTTGTTCCTGTGATGTATCTAATCGATCCTTACTCATCTATCATGTCATTTGGCGTTTCGATGGACTCCAGTAACTCTGATGTGAGATACGACGTTTTCGGACGCAGCAGCAGCTGGAAATAGTTTTAAACGAAACAACACATATTAGCGTTGTTCCTGTAATGTATCTAATCGATCCTTACTCATCTATCATGTTATTTGCCGTTTGGACGGACTCCAGTAACTCTGATGTGAGATACAAAGTTTTTGGACGCAGAAGAAGCTGGAAATAGTTTTGAACGAAACAACACGTATTAGCGTTGTTCCTGTGATGTATCTAAACGATCCTTACTTATCTATCATGTTATTTGACGTTTCGATGCACTCCAGTAACTCTGATGTGAGATACGACGTTTTCGGACGCAGCAGAAGCTGGAAATAGTTTTAAACGAAACAACACGTATTAGCGTTGTTCCTGTGATGTATCTAATCGATCCTTACTCATCTATCATGTTATTTGACGTTTGGATGGACTCCAGTAACTCTGATGTGATACAAAGTTTTTGGGCGCAGCAGGAGCTGGAATTAGTTTTAAACGAAGCAACACGTATTAGCGTTATTCCTGTGATGTATCTAATCGATCCTTACTCATCTATCATGTTATTTGGCGTTTCGATGGACTCCAGTAACATTGATGTGAGATACGAAGTTCTCGGACGCAGCTGAAGCTGGAAATAGTTTTAAACGAAACAACACGTATTTGCGTTGTTCCTGTGATGTATCTAATCGATCCTTACTCATCTATCATGTTATTTGACGTTTGGATGGACTCCAGTAACTCTGATGTGAGATACGAAATTATCGGACGCAGCAGAAGCTGGAAATAGTTTTGAAAGAAACAACACGTATTAGCGTTGTTCCTGTGATGTATCTAATCGATCCTTACTTATCTACTATGTTATTTGACGTTTCGATGGACTCCAGTAACTCTGATGTGAGATACGAAATTTTCGGACGCAGCAGAAGCTGGAAATAGTTTTAAATGAAACAACACGCATTAGCGTTGTTCCTGTGATCTATGTAATCGATCCTTACTCATCTATCATGTTATTTGACGTTTGGATGGGCTCCAGTAACTCTGAAGTGAGATACGAAGTTCTCGGACGCAGCTGAAGCTGGAAATAGTTTTAAACGAAACAACACGTATTTGCGTTGTTCCTGTGATGTATCTAATCGATCCTTACTCATCTATCATGTTATTTGACGTTTGGATGGACTCCAGTAACTCTGAAGTGAGATACGAAGTTCTCGGACGCAGCTGAAGCTGGAAATAGTTTTAAACGAAACAACACGTATTAGCGTTGTTCCTGTGATGTATCTAATCGATCCTTACTCATCTATCATGTTATTTGACGTTTGGATGGACTCCAGTAACTCTGATGTGAGATACAAAGTTTTTGGACGCAGCAGAAGCTGGAAATAGTTTTGAACGAAACAACACGTATTAGCGTTGTTCCTGTGATGTATCTAATCGATCCTTACTTAGCTACTATGTTATTTGACGTTTCGATGGACTCCAGTATCTCTAATGTGAGATACGGAATTTTCCGACGCAGCAGCAGCTGGAAATAGTTTTAAACGAAACAACACGCATTAGCGATGTTCCTGTGATGTATCTAATCGATCCTTACTCATCTATCATGCTATTTTACTTTTGGATGGACTCCAGTAACTCTGATGTGAGATACAAAGTTTTTGGACGCAGCAGAAGCTGGAAATAGTTTTGAACGAAACAACACGTATTAGCGTTGTTCCTGTGATGTATCTAATCGATCCTTACTTAGCTACTATGTTATTTGAGGTTTCGATGGACTCCAGTAATTTTGATGTGAGATACGACGTTTTCGGACGCAGCAGAAGCTGGAAACAGTTTTAAACGAAACAACACGTATTAGCGTTGTTCCTGTAATGTATCTAATCGATCCTTACTCATCTATCATGTTATTTGACGTTTGGAAGGGCTCCAGTAACTCTGAAGTGAGATACGAAGTTCTCGGACGCACCTGAAGCTGGAAATAGTTTTAAACGAAACAACATGCATTAGCGTTGTTCCTGTGATGTATCTAATCGATCCTTACTCATCTATCATGTTATTTGACGTTTGGATGGACTCCAGTAACTCTGATGTGAGATACGAAATTATCGGACGCAGCAGAAGCTGGAAATAGTTTCAAACGAAACAACACGCATTAGCGTTGTTCCTGTGATGTATCTAAACGATCCTTACTTATCTAACATGTTATTTGACGTTTGGATGGATTCCAGTAAGTCTGATGTGACATACGTCGTTTTCGGACGCAGCAGAAGCTGGAAATAGTTTTAAACGAAACAACACGTATTAGCGTTGTTCCTGTGATGTATCTAATCGATCCTTACTCATCTATCATGTTATTTGACGTTTGAATGGACTCCAGTAACTCTGATGTGAGACACAAAGTTCTCGGACGCAGCAGAAGCTGGAAATAGTTTTGAACGAAACAAAACGAATTAGCGTTGTTCCTGTGATGTATCTAATCGATCCTTACTTATCTACTATGTTATTTGACGTTTCGATGGACTCTAGTAACTCTGATGTGAGATACGAAGTTTTTGGACGCAGCAGGAGCTGGAAATAGTTTTAAAGGAAACAACACATATTAGCGTTGCTGTGATGTATCTAATCGATCCTTACTTATCTACTATGTTATTTGACGTTTCGATGGACTCCAGTAACTCTAATGTGAGATACGAAGTTCTCGGACGCAGCTGAAGCTGGAAATAGTTTTAAACGAAACAACACGTATTAGCGTTGTTCCTGTGATGTATCTAATCGATCCTTACTCATCTATCATGAAATTTGACGTTTGGATGGACTCCAGTAACTCTGTGAGATACAAAGTTTTGGGACGCAGCAGAAGCTGGAAATAGTTTTGAACGAAACAACACGTATTAGCGTTGTTCCTGTGATGTATCTAATCGATCCTTACTTAGCTACTATGTTATTTGACGTTTCGATGGACTCCAGTAACTCTAATGTGAGATACGAAATTTTTGGACGCAGCAGCAGCTGGAAATAGTTTTAAACGAAACAACACATATTAGCGTTGTTCCTGTGATGTATCTAATCGATCCTTACTCATCTATCATGTTATTTGGCGTTTCGATGGACTCAAGTAACTCTGAAGTGAGATAAGAAGTTCTCGGACGCAGCTGAAGCTGAAAATAGTTTTAAACGAAACAACACGTATTTGCGTTGTTCCTGTGATGTATCTAATCGATCCTTACTCATCTATCATGTTATTTGACGTTTGGATGGACTCCAGTAACTCTGAAGTGAGATACGAAGTTCTCGGACGCAGCTGAAGCTGGAAATAGTTTTAAACGAAACAACACGTATTAGCGTTGTTCCTGTGATGTATCTAATCGATCCTTACTCATCTATCATGTTATTTGACGTTTGGATGGACTCCAGTAACTCTGATGTGAGATACAAAGTTTTTGGACGCAGCAGAAGCTGGAAATAGTTTTGAACGAAACAACACGTATTAGCGTTGTTCCTGTGATGTATCTAATCGATCCTTACTTAGCTACTATGTTATTTGACGATTCGATGGACTCCAGTAACTCTAATGTGAGATACGGAATTTTCCGACGCAGCAGCAGCTGGAAATAGTTTTAAACGAAACAACACGCATTAGCGATGTTCCTGTGATGTATCTAATCGATCCTTACTCATCTATCATGTTATTTTACGTTTGGATGGACTCCAGTAACTCTGATGTGAGATACAAAGTTTTTGGACGCAGCAGAAGCTGGAAATAGTTTTGAACGAAACAACACGTATTAGCGTTGTTCCTGTGATGTATCTAATCGATCCTTACTTAGCTACTATGTTATTTGACGTTTCGATGGACTCCAGTAACTCTAATGTGAGATACGAAATTTTCGGACGCAGCAGCAGCTGGAAATAGTTTTAAACGAAACAACACATATTAGCGTTGTTCCTGTGATGTATCTAATCGATCCTTACTCATCTATCATGTTATTTAACGTTTGGACGGACTCCAGTAACTCTGATGTGAGATACAAAGTTCTCGGACGCAGCAGAAGCTGGAAATAGTTTTGAACGAAACAATACGTATTAGCGTTTTTCCTGTGATGTATCTAAACGATCCTTACTTATCTAACATGTTATTTGACGTTTGGATGGACTCCAGTAACTCTGATGTGAGATACAAAGTTTTTGGGCGCAGCAGGAGCTGGAAATAGTTTTAAACGAAGCAACACGCATTAGCGTTGTTCCTGTGATGTATCTAATCGATCCTTACTTAGCTACTATGTTATTTGACGTTTCGATGGACTCCAGTAATTTTGATGTGAGATACGACGTTTTCGGACGCAGCAGAAGCTGGAAATAGTTTTAAACGAAACAGCATGCATTAGCGTTGTTCCTGTGATGTATCTAATCGATCCTTACTCATCTATCATGTTATTTGACGTTTGGATGGACTCCAGTAACTCTGATGTGAGATACGAAATTATCGGACGCAGCAGAAGCTGGAAATAGTTTCAAACGAAACAACACGCATTAGCGTTGTTCCTGTGATGTATCTAAACGATCCTTACTTATCTAACATGTTAGTTGACGTTTGGATGGACTCCAGTAAGTCTGATGTGACATACGACGTTTTCTGACGCAGCAGAAGCTGGAAATAGTTTTAAACGAAACAACACGTATTAGCGTTGTTCCTGTGATGTATCTAATCGATCCTTACTCATCTATCATGTTATTTGACGTTTGAATGGACTCCAGTAACTCTGATGTGAGACACAAAGTTCTCGGACGCAGCAGAAGCTGGAAATAGTTTTGAACGAAACAAAACGAATTAGCGTTGTTCCTGTGATGTATCTAATCGATCCTTACTTATCTACTATGTTATTTGACGTTTCGATGGACTCTAGTAACTCTGATGTGAGATACGAAGTTTTTGGACGCAGCAGGAGCTGGAAATAGTTTTAAAGGAAACAACACATATTAGCGTTGTTGTGATGTATCTAATCGATCCTTACTTATCTACTATGTTATTTGACGTTTCGATGGACTCCAGTAACTCTAATGTGAGATACGAAGTTCTCGGACGCAGCTGAAGCTGGAAATAGTTTTAAACGAAACAACACGTATTAGCGTTGTTCCTGTGATGTATCTAATCGATCCTTACTCATCTATCATGAAATTTGACGTTTGGATGGACTCCAGTAACTCTGATGTGAGATACAAAGTTTTGGGGCGCAGCAGAAGCTGGAAATAGTTTTGAACGAAACAACACGTATTAGCGTTGTTCCTGTGATGTATCTAATCGATCCTTACTTAGCTACTATGTTATTTGACGTTTCGATGGACTCCAGTAACTCTAATGTGAGATACGAAATTTTCGGACGCAGCAGCAGCTGGAAATAGTTTTAAACGAAACAACACATATTAGCGTTGTTCCTGTGATGTATCTAATCGATCCTTACTCATCTATCATGTTATTTGGCGTTTCGATGGACTCAAGTAACTCTGAAGTGAGATAAGAAGTTCTCGGACGCAGCTGAAGCTGGAAATAGTTTTAAACGAAACAACACGCATTAGCGTTATTCCTGTGATGTATCTAATCGATCCTTACTCATCTATCATGTTATTTGACGTTTGGACGGACTCCAGTAACTCTGATGAGAGATACAAAGTTCTCGGACACAGTAGAAGCTGGAAATAGTTTTGAACGAAACAACACGTATTAGCGTTGTTCCTGTGATGCCTCTAAACGATCCTTACTTATCTAACATGTTATTTGACGTTTGGATGGGCTCCAGTAACTCTGAAGTGAGATACGAAGTTCTCGGACGCAGCTGAAGCTGGAAATAGTTTTAAATGAAACAACACGCATTAGCGTTGTTCCTGTGATGTATCTAAGCGATCCTTACTCATCTATCATGTTATTTGACGTTTGGATGGACTCCAGTAACTCTGATGTGAGATACGAAATTATCGGACGCAGCAGAAGCTGGAAATAGTTTTAAATGAAACAACACGCATTAGCGTTGTTCCTGTGATGTATCTAAACGATCCTTACTTATCTAACATGTTATTTGACGTTTGAATGGACTCCAGAAAGTCTGATGTGAGATACAAAGTTTTTGGACGCAGCAGGAGCTGGAAATAGTTTTAAACGAAACAACACGTATTAGCGTTGTTCCTGTGCTGTATCTAATCGATCCTTACTCACCTATCATGTTATTTGGCGTTTCGATGGACTCCAGTAGCTCTGATGCGAGATACGACGTTCTCGGACGCAGCAGAAGCTGGAAATAGTTTTAAACGAAACAACATGCATTAGCGTTGTTCCTGTGATGTATCTAATCGATCCTTACTCATCTATCATGTTATTTGGCGTTTCGATGGGCTCCAGTAGCTCTGATGTGAGATACGACGTTTTCGGACGCAGCAGAAGCTGGAAATAGTTTTAAACGAAACAACACGCATTAGCGTTGTTCCTGTGATGTATCTAATCGATCCTTACTCATCTATCATGTTATTTGACGTTTGGATGGACTCCAGTAACTCTGACGTGAGATACAAAGTTTTAGGACGCAGCAGAAGCTGGAAATAGTTTTGAACGAAACAACACGTATTAGCGTTGTTCCTGTGATGTATCTAATCGATCCTTACTTATCTACTATATTATTTGACGTTTCGATGGACTCCAGTAAGTCTGATGTGAGATACAAAGTTTTTGGACGCAGCAGGAGCTAGAAATAGTTTTAAACGAAACAACACGTATTAGCGTTGTTCCTGTGCTGTATCTAATCGATCCTTACTTATCTATCATGTTATTTGACGTTTCGATGCACTCCAGTAACTCTGATGTGAGATACGACGTTTTCGGACGCAGCAGAAGCTGGAAATAGTTTTAAACGAAACAACACATACTAGCGTTGTTCCTGTGATGTAACTAATCGATCCTTACTCATCTATCATGTTATTTGACGTTCGGACGGACTCCAGTAACTCTGATGAGAGATACAAAGTTCTCGGACGCAGCAGAAGCTGGAAATAGTTTTGAACGAAACAACACGTATTAGCGTTGTTCCTGTGATGTCTCTAAACGATCCTTACTTATCTAACATGTTATTTGACGTTTGGATGGACTCCAGTAAGTCTGATGTGACATACGACGCTATCGGACGCAGCAGAAGCTGGAAATAGTTTTAAACGAAACAACACGTATTAGCGTTGTTCCTGTGATGTATCTAATCGATCCTTACTCATCTATCATGTTATTTGGCGTTTCGATGGGCTCCAGTAACTCTGATGTGAGATACAAAGTTCTCGGACGCAGCAGAAGCTGGAAATAGTTTTGAACGAAACAACACGTATTAGCGTTGTTCCTGTGATGTATCTAATCGATTCTTACTTATCTACTATGTTATTTGACGTTTCGATGGACTCCAGTAACTCTGATGTGAGATACGAAATTTTCGGACGCAGCATAAGCTGGAAATAGTTTTAAATGAAACAACACGCATTAGCGTTGTTCCTGTGATGTATCTAATCGATCCTTACTCATCTATCATGTTATTTGGCGTTTCGATGGACTCCAGTAACTCTGATGTGAGATACGACGTTTTCGGACGCAGCAGCAGCTGCAAATAGTTTTAAACGAAACAACACATATTAGCGTTGTTCCTGTAATGTATCTAATCGATCCTTACTCATCTATCATGTTATTTGCCGTTTGGACGGACTCCAGTAACTCTGATGTGAGATACAAAGTTTTTGGACGCAGAAGAAGCTGGAAATAGTTTTGAACGAAACAACACGTATTAGCGTTGTTCCTGTGATGTATCTAAACGATCCTTACTTATCTATCATGTTATTTGACGTTTCGATGCACTCCAGTAACTCTGATGTGAGATACGACGTTTTCGGACGCAGCAGAAGCTGGAAATAGTTTTAAACGAAACAACACGTATTAGCGTTGTTCCTGTGATGTATCTAATCGATCCTTACTCATCTATCATGTTATTTGACGTTTGGATGGACTCCAGTAACTCCGATGTGATACAAAGTTTTTGGGCGCAGCAGGAGCTGGAATTAGTTTTAAACGAAGCAACACGTATTAGCGTTATTCCTGTGATGTATCTAATCGATCCTTACTCATCTATCATGTTATTTGGCGTTTCGATGGACTCCAGTAACTTTGATGTGAGATACGAAGTTCTCGGACGCAGCTGAAGCTGGAAATAGTTTTAAACGAAACAACACGTATTTGCGTTGTTCCTGTGATGTATCTAATCGATCCTTACTCATCTATCATGTTATTTGACGTTTGGATGGACTCCAGTAACTCTGATGTGATATACGAAATTATCGGACGCAGCAGAAGCTGGAAATAGTTTTGAACGAAACAACACGTATTAGCGTTGTTCCTGTGATGTATCTAATCGATCCTTACTTATCTACTATGTTATTTGACGTTTCGATGGACTCCAGTAACTCTGATGTGAGATACGAAATTTTCGGACGCAGCAGAAGCTGGAAATAGTTTTAAATGAAACAACACGCATTAGCGTTGTTGCTGTGATGTATGTAATCGATCCTTACTCATCTATCATGTTATTTGACGTTTGGATGGGCTCCAGTAACTCTGAAGTGAGATACGAAGTTCTCGGAGGCAGCTGAAGCTGGAAATAGTTTTAAACGAAACAACACGTATTTGCGTTGTTCCTGTGATGTATCTAATCGATCCTTACTCATCTATCATGTTATTTGACGTTTGGATTGACTCCAGTAACTCTGAAGTGAGATACGAAGTTCTCGGACGCAGCTGAAGCTGGAAATAGTTTTAAACGAAACAACACGTATTAGCGTTGTTCCTGTGATGTATCTAATCGATCCTTACTCATCTATCATGTTATTTGAAGTTTGGATGGACTCCAGTAACTCTGATGTGAGATACAAAGTTTTTGGACGCAGCAGAAGCTGGAAATAGTTTTGAACGAAACAACACGTATTAGCGTTGTTCCTGTGATGTATCTAATCGATCCTTACTTAGCTACTATGTTATTTGACGTTTCGATGGACTCCAGTAACTCTAATGTGAGATACGAAATTTTCGGACGCAGCAGCAGCTGGAAATAGTTTTAAACGAAACAACACATATTAGCGTTGTTCCTGTGATGTATCTAATCGATCCTTACTCATCTATCATGTTATTTAACGTTTGGACGGACTCCAGTAACTCTGATGTGAGATACAAAGTTCTCGGACGCAGCAGAAGCTGGAAATAGTTTTGAACGAAACAATACGTATTAGCGTTGTTCCTGTGATGTATCTAAACGATCCTTACTTATCTAACATGTTATTTGACGTTTGGATGGACTCCAGTAACTCTGATGTGAGATACAAAGTTTTTGGGCGCAGCAGGAGCTGGAAATAGTTTTAAACGAAGCAACACGCATTAGCGTTGTTCCTGTGATGTATCTAATCGATCCTTACTTAGCTACTATGTTATTTGAGGTTTCGATGGACTCCAGTAATTTTGATGTGAGATACGACGTTTTCGGACGCAGCAGAAGCTGGAAACAGTTTTAAACGAAACAACACGTATTAGCGTTGTTCCTGTAATGTATCTAATCGATCCTTACTCATCTATCATGTTATTTGACGTTTGGATGGGCTCCAGTAACTCTGAAGTGAGATACGAAGTTCTCGGACGCAGCTGAAGCTGGAAATAGTTTTAAACGAAACAACATGCATTAGCGTTGTTCCTGTGATGTATCTAATCGATCCTTACTCATCTATCATGTTATTTGACGTTTGGATGGACTCCAGTAACTCTGATGTGAGATACGAAATTATCGGACGCAGCAGAAGCTGGAAATAGTTTCAAACGAAACAACACGCATTAGCGTTGTTCCTGTGATGTATCTAAACGATCCTTACTTATCTAAAATGTTATTTGACGTTTGGATGGATTCCAGTAAGTCTGATGTGACATACGTCGTTTTCGGACGCAGCAGAAGCTGGAAATAGTTTTAAACGAAACAACACGTATTAGCGTTGTTCCTGTGATGTATCTAATCGATCCTTACTCATCTATCATGTTATTTGACGTTTGAATGGACTCCAGTAACTCTGATGTGAGACACAAAGTTCTCGGACGCAGCAGAAGCTGGAAATAGTTTTGAACGAAACAAAACGAATTAGCGTTGTTCCTGTGATGTATCTAATCGATCCTTACTTATCTACTATGTTATTTGACGTTTCGATGGACTCTAGTAACTCTGATGTGAGATACGAAGTTTTTGGACGCAGCAGGAGCTGGAAATAGTTTTAAAGGAAACAACACATATTAGCGTTGCTGTGATGTATCTAATCGATCCTTACTTATCTACTATGTTATTTGACGTTTCGATGGACTCCAGTAACACTAATGTGAGATACGAAGTTCTCGGACGCAGCTGAAACTGGAAATAGTTTTAAACGAAACGACACGTATTAGCGTTGTTCCTGTGATGTATCTAATCGATCCTTACTCATCTATCATGAAATTTGACGTTTGGATGGACTCCAGTAACTCTGGTGTGAGATACAAAGTTTTGGGACGCAGCAGAAGCTGGAAATAGTTTTGAACGAAACAACACGTATTAGCGTTGTTCCTGTGATGTATCTAATCGATCCTTACTTAGCTACTATGTTATTTGACGTTTCGATGGACTCCAGTAACTCTAATGTGAGATACGAAATTTTCGGACGCAGCAGCAGCTGGAAATAGTTTTAAACGAAACAACACATATTAGCGTTGTTCCTGTGATGTATCTAATCGATCCTTACTCATCTATCATGTTATTTGGCGTTTCGATGGACTCAAGTAACTCTGAAGTGAGATAAGAAGTTCTCGGACGCAGCTGAAGCTGGAAATAGTTTTAAACGAAACAACACGTATTTGCGTTGTTCCTGTGATGTATCTAATCGATCCTTACTCATCTATCATGTTATTTGACGTTTGGATGGACTCCAGTAACTCTGAAGTGAGATACGAAGTTCTCGGACGCAGCTGAAGCTGGAAATAATTTTAAACGAAACAACACGTATTAGCGTTGTTCCTGTGATGTATCTAATCGATCCTTACTCATCTATCATGTTATTTGACGTTTGGATGGACTCCAGTAACTCTGATGTGAGATACAAAGTTTTTGGACGCAGCAGAAGCTGGAAATAGTTTTGAACGAAACAACACGTATTAGCGTTGTTCCTGTGATGTATCTAATCGATCCTTACTTAGCTACTATGTTATTTGACGTTTCGATGGACTCCAGTAACTCTAATGTGAGATACGGAATTTTCCGACGCAGCAGCAGCTGGAAATAGTTTTAAACGAAACAACACGCATTAGCGATGTTCCTGTGATGTATCTAATCGATCCTTACTCATCTATCATGTTATTTTACGTTTGGATGGACTCCAGTAACTCTGATGTGAGATACAAAGTTTTTGGACGCAGCAGAAGCTGGAAATAGTTTTGAACGAAACAACACGTATTAGCGTTGTTCCTGTGATGTATCTAATCGATCCTTACTTAGCTACTATGTTATTTGACGTTTCGATGGACTCCAGTAACTCTAATGTGAGATACGAAATTTTCGGACGCAGCAGCAGCTGGAAATAGTTTTAAACGAAACAACACATATTAGCGTTGTTCCTGTGATGTATCTAATCGATCCTTACTCATCTATCATGTTATTTAACGTTTGGACGGACTCCAGTAACTCTGATGTGAGATACAAAGTTCTCGGACGCAGCAGAAGCTGGAAATAGTTTTGAACGAAACAATACGTATTAGCGTTGTTCCTGTGATGTATCTAAACGATCCTTACTTATCTAACATGTTATTTGACGTTTGGATGGACTCCAGTATCTCTGATGTGAGATACAAAGTTTTTGGGCGCAGCAGGAGCTGGAAATAGTTTTAAACGAAGCAACACGCATTAGCGTTGTTCCTGTGATGTATCTAATCGATCCTTACTTAGCTACTATGTTATTTGACGTTTCGATGGACTCCAGTAATTTTGATGTGAGATACGACGTTTTCGGACGCAGCAGAAGCTGGAAATAGTTTTAAACGAAACAACATGCATTAGCGTTGTTCCTGTGATGTATCTAATCGATCCTTACTCATCTATCATGTTATTTGACGTTTGGATGGACTCCAGTAACTCTGATGTGAGATACGAAATTATCGGACGCAGCAGAAGCTGGAAATAGTTTCAAACGAAACAACACGCATTAGCGTTGTTCCTGTGATGTATCTAAACGATCCTTACTTATCTAACATGTTATTTGACGTTTGGATGGACTCCAGTAAGTCTGATGTGACATACGACGTTTTCGGACGCAGCAGAAGCTGGAAATAGTTTTAAACGAAACAACACGTATTAGCGTTGTTCCTGTGATGTATCTAATCGATCCTTACTCATCTATCATGTTATTTGACGTTTGAATGGACTCCAGTAACTCTGATGTGAGACACAAAGTTCTCGGACGCAGCAGAAGCTGGAAATAGTTTTGAACGAAACAAAACGAATTAGCGTTGTTCCTGTGATGTATCTAATCGATCCTTACTTATCTACTATGTTATTTGACGTTTCGATGGACTCTAGTATCTCTGATGTGAGATACGAAGTTTTTGGACGCAGCAGGAGCTGGAAATAGTTTTAAAGGAAACAACACATATTAGCGTTGCTGCGATGTATCTAATCGATCCTTACTTATCTACTATGTTATTTGACGTTTCGATGGACTCCAGTAACTCTAATGTGAGATACGGAGTTCTCGGACGCAGCTGAAGCTGGAAATAGTTTTAAACGAAACAACACGTATTAGCGTTGTTCCTGTGATGTATCTAATCGATCCTTACTCATCTATCATGAAATTTGACGTTTGGATGGACTCCAGTAACTCTGATGTGAGATACAAAGTTTTGGGGCGCAGCAGAAGCTGGAAATAGTTTTGAACGAAACAACACGTATTAGCGTTGTTCCTGTGATGTATCTAATCGATCCTTACTTAGCTACTATGTTATTTGACGTTTCGATGGACTCCAGTAACTCTAATGTGAGATACGAAATTTTCGGACGCAGCAGCAGCTGGAAATAGTTTTAAACGAAACAACACATATTACCGTTGTTCCTGTGATGTATCTAATCGATCCTTACTCATCTATCATGTTATTTGGCGTTTCGATGGACTCAAGTAACTCTGAAGTGAGATAAGAAGTTCTCGGACGCAGCTGAAGCTGGAAATAGTTTTAAACGAAACAACACGCATTAGCGTTATTCCTGTGATGTATCTAATCGATCCTTACTCATCTATCATGTTATTTGACGTTTGGACGGACTCCAGTAACTCTGATGAGAGATACAAAGTTCTCGGACACAGTAGAAGCTGGAAATAGTTTTGAACGAAACAACACGTATTAGCGTTGTTCCTGTGATGCCTCTAAACGATCCTTACTTATCTAACATGTTATTTGACGTTTGGATGGGCTCCAGTAACTCTGAAGTGAGATACGAAGTTCTCGGACGCAGCTGAAGCTGGAAATAGTTTTAAATGAAACAACACGCATTAGCGTTGTTCCTGTGATGTATCTAAGCGATCCTTACTCATCTATCATGTTATTTGACGTTTGGATGGACTCCAGTAACTCTGATGTGAGATACGAAATTATCGGACGCAGCAGAAGCTGGAAATAGTTTTAAATGAAACAACACGCATTAGCGTTGTTCCTGTGATGTATCTAAACGATCCTTACTTATCTAACATGTTATTTGACGTTTGAATTGACTCCAGAAAGTCTGATGTGAGATACAAAGTTTTTGGACGCAGCAGGAGCTGGAAATAGTTTTAAACGAAACAACACGTATTAGCGTTGTTCCTGTGCTGTATCTAATCGATCCTTACTCACCTATCATGTTATTTGGCGTTTCGATGGACTCCAGTAGCTCTGATGCGAGATACGACGTTCTCGGCCGCAGCAGAAGCTGGAAATAGTTTTAAACGAAACAACATGCATTAGCGTTGTTCCTGTGATGTATCTAATCGATCCTTACTCATCTATCATGTTATTTGGCGTTTCGATGGGCTCCAGTAGCTCTGATGTGAGATACGACGTTTTCGGACGCAGCAGAAGCTGGAAATAGTTTTAAACGAAACAACACGCAATAACGTTGTTCCTGTGATGTATCTAATCGATCCTTACTCATCTATCATGTTATTTGGCGTTTCGATGGACTCCAGTAACTCTGATGTGAGATACAAAGTTCTCGGACGCAGCTGAAGCTGGAAATAGTTTTGAACGAAACAACACGTATTAGCGTTGTTCCTGTGATGTATCTAATCGATCCTTACTTAGCTACTATGTTATTTGACGTTTCGATGGACTCCAGTAACTCTGATGTGAGATACGAAATTATCGGACGCAGCAGAAGCTGGAAATAGTTTTAAACGAAACAACACGTATTAGCGTTGTTCCTGTGATGTATCTAATCGATCCTTACTCATCTATCATGTTATTTAACGTTTGGACGGACTCCAGAAACTCTGATGTGAGATACAAAGTTCTCGGACGCAGCAGAAGCTGGAAATAGTTTTGAACGAAACAATACGTATTAGCGTTGTTCCTGTGATGTATCTAAACGATCCTTACTTATCTAACATGTTATTTGACGTTTGGATGGACTCCAGTAACTCTGATGTGAGATACAAAGTTTTTGGACGCAGCAGAAGCTGGAAATAGTTTTGAACGAAACAACACGTATTAGCGTTGTTCCTGTGATGTATCTAATCGATCCTTACTTAGCTACTATGTTATTTGACGTTTCGATGGACTCCAGTAACTCTAATGTGAGATACGAAATTTTCGGACGCAGCAGCAGCTGGAAATAGTTTTAAACGAAACAACACATATTAGCGTTGTTCCTGTGATGTATCTAATCGATCCTTACTCATCTATCATGTTATTTAACGTTTGGACGGACTCCAGTAACTCTGATGTGAGATACAAAGTTCTCGGACGCAGCAGAAGCTGGAAATAGTTTTGAACGAAACAATACGTATTAGCGTTGTTCCTGTGATGTATCTAAACGATCCTTACTTATCTAACATGTTATTTGACGTTTGGATGGACTCCAGTAACTCTGATGTGAGATACAAAGTTTTTGGGCGCAGCAGGAGCTGGAAATAGTTTTAAACGAAGCAACACGCATTAGCGTTGTTCCTGTGATGTATCTAATCGATCCTTACTTAGCTACTATGTTATTTGACGTTTCGATGGACTCCAGTAATTTTGATGTGAGATACGACGTTTTCGGACGCAGCAGAAGCTGGAAATAGTTTTAAACGAAACAACATGCATTAGCGTTGTTCCTGTGATGTATCTAATCGATCCTTACTCATCTATCATGTTATTTGACGTTTGGATGGACTCCAGTAACTCTGATGTGAGATACGAAATTATCGGACGCAGCAGAAGCTGGAAATAGTTTCAAACGAAACAACACGCATTAGCGTTGTTCCTGTGATGTATCTAAACGATCCTTACTTATCTAACATGTTATTTGACGTTTGGATGGACTCCAGTAAGTCTGATGTGACATACGACGTTTTCGGACGCAGCAGAAGCTGGAAATAGTTTTAAACGAAACAACACGTATTAGCGTTGTTCCTGTGATGTATCTAATCGATCCTTACTCATCTATCATGTTATTTGACGTTTGAATGGACTCCAGTAACTCTGATGTGAGACACAAAGTTCTCGGACGCAGCAGAAGCTGGAAATAGTTTTGAACGAAACAAAACGAATTAGCGTTGTTCCTGTGATGTATCTAATCGATCCTTACTTATCTACTATGTTATTTGACGTTTCGATGGACTCTAGTATCTCTGATGTGAGATACGAAGTTTTTGGACGCAGCAGGAGCTGGAAATAGTTTTAAAGGAAACAACACATATTAGCGTTGCTGCGATGTATCTAATCGATCCTTACTTATCTACTATGTTATTGGACGTTTCGATGGACTCCAGTAACTCTAATGTGAGATACGGAGTTCTCGGACGCAGCTGAAGCTGGAAATAGTTTTAAACGAAACAACACGTATTAGCGTTGTTCCTGTGATGTATCTAATCGATCCTTACTCATCTATCATGAAATTTGACGTTTGGATGGACTCCAGTAACTCTGATGTGAGATACAAAGTTTTGGGGCGCAGCAGAAGCTGGAAATAGTTTTGAACGAAACAACACGTATTAGCGTTGTTCCTGTGATGTATCTAATCGATCCTTACTTAGCTACTATGTTATTTGACGTTTCGATGGACTCCAGTAACTCTAATGTGAGATACGAAATTTTCGGACGCAGCAGCAGCTGGAAATAGTTTTAAACGAAACAACACATATTACCGTTGTTCCTGTGATGTATCTAATCGATCCTTACTCATCTATCATGTTATTTGGCGTTTCGATGGACTCAAGTAACTCTGAAGTGAGATAAGAAGTTCTCGGACGCAGCTGAAGCTGGAAATAGTTTTAAACGAAACAACACGCATTAGCGTTATTCCTGTGATGTATCTAATCGATCCTTACTCATCTATCATGTTATTTGACGTTTGGACGGACTCCAGTAACTCTGATGAGAGATACAAAGTTCTCGGACACAGTAGAAGCTGGAAATAGTTTTGAACGAAACAACACGTATTAGCGTTGTTCCTGTGATGCCTCTAAACGATCCTTACTTATCTAACATGTTATTTGACGTTTGGATGGGCTCCAGTAACTCTGAAGTGAGATACGAAGTTCTCGGACGCAGCTGAAGCTGGAAATAGTTTTAAATGAAACAACACGCATTAGCGTTGTTCCTGTGATGTATCTAAGCGATCCTTACTCATCTATCATGTTATTTGACGTTTGGATGGACTCCAGTAACTCTGATGTGAGATACGAAATTATCGGACGCAGCAGAAGCTGGAAATAGTTTTAAATGAAACAATACGCATTAGCGTTGTTCCTGTGATGTATCTAAACGATCCTTACTTATCTAACATGTTATTTGACGTTTGAATGGACTCCAGAAAGTCTGATGTGAGATACAAAGTTTTTGGACGCAGCAGGAGCTGGAAATAGTTTTAAACGAAACAACACGTATTAGCGTTGTTCCTGTGCTGTATCTAATCGATCCTTACTCACCTATCATGTTATTTGGCGTTTCGATGGACTCCAGTAGCTCTGATGCGAGATACGACGTTCTCGGCCGCAGCAGAAGCTGGAAATAGTTTTAAACGAAACAACATGCATTAGCGTTGTTCCTGTGATGTATCTAATCGATCCTTACTCATCTATCATGTTATTTGGCGTTTCGATGGGCTCCAGTAGCTCTGATGTGAGATACGACGTTTTCGGACGCAGCAGAAGCTGGAAATAGTTTTAAACGAAACAACACGCAATAACGTTGTTCCTGTGATGTATCTAATCGATCCTTACTCATCTATCATGTTATTTGGCGTTTCGATGGACTCCAGTAACTCTGATGTGAGATACAAAGTTCTCGGACGCAGCTGAAGCTGGAAATAGTTTTGAACGAAACAACACGTATTAGCGTTGTTCCTGTGATGTATCTAATCGATCCTTACTTAGCTACTATGTTATTTGACGTTTCGATGGACTCCAGTAACTCTGATGTGAGATACGAAATTATCGGACGCAGCAGAAGCTGGAAATAGTTTCAAACGAAACAACACGCATTAGCGTTGTTCCTGTGATGTATCTAAACGATCCTTACTTATCTAACATGTTATTTGACGTTTGGATGGACTCCAGTAACTCTGATGTGAGATACAAAGTTTTGGGGCGCAGCAGAAGCTGGAAATAGTTTTGAACGAAACAACACGTATTAGCGTTGTTCCTGTGATGTATCTAATCGATCCTTACTTAGCTACTATGTTATTTGACGTTTCGATGGACTCCAGTAACTCTAATGTGAGATACGAAATTTTCGGACGCAGCAGCAGCTGGAAATAGTTTTAAACGAAACAACACATATTAGCGTTGTTCCTGTGATGTATCTAATCGATCCTTACTCATCTATCATGTTATTTGGCGTTTCGATGGACTCAAGTAACTCTGAAGTGAGATAAGAAGTTCTCGGACGCAGCTGAAGCTGGAAATAGTTTTAAACGAAACAACACGCATTAGCGTTATTCCTGTGATGTATCTAATCGATCCTTACTCATCTATCATGTTATTTGACGTTTGGACGGACTCCAGTAACTCTGATGAGAGATACAAAGTTCTCGGACACAGTAGAAGCTGGAAATAGTTTTGAACGAAACAACACGTATTAGCGTTGTTCCTGTGATGCCTCTAAACGATCCTTACTTATCTAACATGTTATTTGACGTTTGGATGGGCTCCAGTAACTCTGAAGTGAGATACGAAGTTCTCGGACGCAGCTGAAGCTGGAAATAGTTTTAAATGAAACAACACGCATTAGCGTTGTTCCTGTGATGTATCTAAGCGATCCTTACTCATCTATCATGTTATTTGACGTTTGGATGGACTCCAGTAACTCTGATGTGAGATACGAAATTATCGGACGCAGCAGAAGCTGGAAATAGTTTTAAATGAAACAACACGCATTAGCGTTGTTCCTGTGATGTATCTAACCGATCCTTACTTATCTAACATGTTATTTGACGTTTGAACGGACTCCAGAAAGTCTGATGTGAGATACAAAGTTTTTGGACGCAGCAGGAGCTGGAAATAGTTTTAAACGAAACAACACGTATTAGCGTTGTTCCTGTGCTGTATCTAATCGATCCTTACTCACCTATCATGTTATTTGGCGTTTCGATGGACTCCAGTAGCTCTGATGCGAGATACGACGTTCTCGGACGCAGCAGAAGCTGGAAATAGTTTTAAACGAAACAACATGCATTAGCGTTGTTCCTGTGATGTATCTAATCGATCCTTACTCATCTATCATGTTATTTGGCGTTTCGATGGGCTCCAGTAGCTCTGATGTGAGATACGACGTTTTCGGACGCAGCAGAAGCTGGAAATAGTTTTAAACGAAACAACACGCAATAGCGTTGTTCCTGTGATGTATCTAATCGATCCTTACTCATCTATCATGTTATTTGGCGTTTCGATGGACTCCAGTAACTCTGATGTGAGATACAAAGTTCTCGGACGCAGCTGAAGCTGGAAATAGTTTTGAAAGAAACAACACGTATTAGCGTTGTTCCTGTGATGTATCTAATCGATCCTTACTTAGCTACTATGTTATTTGACGTTTCGATGGACTCCAATAACTCTGATGTGAGATACGAAATTATCGGACGCAGCAGAAGCTGGAAATAGTTTCAAACGAAACAACACGCATTAGCGTTGTTCCTGTGATGTATCTAAACGATCCTTACTTATCTAACATGTTATTTGACGTTTGGATGGACTCCAGTAAGTCTGATGTGACATACGACGTTTTCGGATGCAGCAGAAGCTGGAAATAGTTCTAAACGAAACAACACGTATTAGCGTTGTTCCTGTGATGTATCTAATCGATCCTTACTCATCTATCACCTTATTTGACGTTTGAATGGACTCCAGTAACTCTGATGTGAGATACAAATTTCTCGGACGCAGCAGAAGCTGGAAATAGTTTTGAACGAAACAACACGTATTAGCGTTGTTCCTGTCATGTATCTAATCGATCCTTACTTATCTACTATGTTATTTGACGTTTCGATGGACTCCAGTAACTCTAATGTGAGATACGAAGTTCTCGGACGCAGCTGAAGCTGGAAATAGTTTTAAACGAAACAACACTTATTAGCGTTGTTCCTGTGATGTATCTAATCGATCCTTACTCATCTATCATGTTATTTTACGTTTGGATGGACTCCAGTAACTCTGATGTGAGATACAAAGTTTTTGGACGCAGCAGAAGCTGGAAATAGTTTTGAACGAAACAACACGTATTAGCGTTGTTCCTGTGATGTATCTAATCGATCCTTACTTATCTACTATATTATTTGACGTTTCGATGGACTCCAGTAACTCTAATGTGAGATACGAAGTTCTCGGACGCAGCTGAAGCTGGAAATAGTTTTAAACGAAACAACACGTATTAGCGTTGTTCCTGTGATGTAACTAATCGATCCTTACTCATCCATCATGTTATTTGACGTTTGGACGGACTCCAGTAACTCTGATGAGAGATACAAAGTTCTCGGACACAGTAGAAGCTGGAAATAGTTTTGAACGAAAAAACACGTATTAGCGTTGTTCCTGTGATGCCTCTAAACGATCCTTACTTATCTAACATGTTATTTGACGTTTGGATGGACTCCAGTAAGTCTGATGTGAGATACAAAGTTTTTGGACGCAGCAGGAGCTGGAAATAGTTTTAAACGAGACAAGACGTATTAGCGTTGTTTATGTGCTGTATCTAATCGATCCTTACTCATCTATCATGTTATTTGGCGTTTCGATGTACTCCAGTAGCTCTGATGTGAGATACGACGTTTTCGGACGCAGCAGAAGCTGGAAATAGTTTTAAACGAAACAACACGCATTAGCGTTGTTCCTGTGATGTATCTAATCGATCCTTACTTATCTAACATGTTATTTGACGTTTCGATGGACTCAAGTAACTCTGATGTGAGATACGATGTTTTCGGACGCAGCAGAAGCTGGAAATAGTTTTAAACGAAACAACACGCATTAGCGATGTTCCTGTGATGTATCTAATCGATCCTTACTCATCTATCATGTTATTTTACGTTTGGATGGACTCCAGTAACTCTGATGTTAGATACAAAGTTCTTGGACGCAGCAGAAGCTGGAAATAGTTTTGAACGAAACAACACGTATTAGCGTTGTTCCTGTGATGTATCTAATCGATCCTTACTTAGCTACTATGTTATTTGACGTTTCGATGGACTCCAGTAACTCTAATGTGAGATACGAAATTTTCGGACGCAGCAGCAGCTGGAAATAGTTTTAAACGAAACAACGCATATTAGCGTTGTTCCTGTGATGTATCTAATCGATCCTTACTCATCTATCATGTTATTTAACGTTTGGACGGACTCCAGTAACTCTGATGTGAGATACAAAGTTCTCGGACGCAGCAGAAGCTGGAAATAGTTTTGAACGAAACAACACGTATTAGCGTTGTTCCTGTGATGTATCTAAACGATCCTTACATTAGCGATGTTCCTGTGATGTATCTAATCGATCCTTACTCATCTATCATGTTATTTTACGTTTGGATGGACTCCAGTAACTCTGATGTGAGATACAAAGTTTTTGGACGCAGCAGAAGCTGGAAATAGTTTTGAACGAAACAACACGTATTAGCGTTGTTCCTGTGATGTATCTAATCGATACTTACTTAGCTACTATGTTATTTGACGTTTCGATGGACTCCAGTAACTCTAATGTGAGATACGAAATTTTCGGACGCAGCAGCAGCTGGAAATAGTTTTAAACGAAACAACACATATTAGCGTTGTTCCTGTGATGTATCTAATCGATACTTACTTAGCTACTATGTTATTTGACGTTTCGATGGACTCCAGTAACTTTGATGTGAGATACGAAGTTCTCGGACGGAGCTGAAGCTGGAAATAGTTTTAAACGAAACAACACGTATTTGCGTTGTTCCTGTGATGTATCTAATCGATCCTTACTCATCTTTCATGTTATTTGACGTTTGGATGGACTCCAGTAACTCTGATGTGAGATACGAAATTATCGGACGCAGCAGAAGCTGGAAATAGTTTTGAACGAAACAACACGTATTAGCGTTGTTCCTGTGATGTATCTAATCGATCCTTACTTATCTACTATGTTATTTGACGTTTCGATGGACTCCAGTAACTCTGATGTGAGATACGAAATTTTCGGACGCAGCAGAAGCTGGAAATAGTTTTAAATGAAACAACACGCATTAGCGTTGTTCCTGTGATGTATGTAATCGATCCTTACTCATCTATCATGTTATTTGACGTTTGGATGGGCTCCAGTAACTCTGAAGTGAGATACGAAGTTCTCGGACGCAGCTGAAGCTGGAAATAGTTTTAAACGAAACAACACGTATTTGCGTTGTTCCTGTGATGTATCTAATCGATCCTTACTCATCTATCATGTTATTTGACGTTTGGATGTACTCCAGTAACTCTGAAGTGAGATACGAAGTTCTCGGACGCAGCTGAAGCTGGAAATAGTTTTAAACGAAACAACACGCATTAGCGTTGTTCCTGTGATGTATCTAATCGATCCTTACTCATCTATCATGTTATTTGACGTTTGGATGGACTCCAGTAACTCTGATGTGAGATACGAAATTATCGGACGCAGCAGAAGCTGGAAATAGTTTTAAATGAAACAACACGTATTAGCGTTGTTCCTGTGATGTATCTAATCGATCCTTACTCATCTATCATGTTATTTGGCGTTTCGATGGACTCCAGTAACTTTGATGTGAGATACGAAGTTCTCGGACGCAGCTGAAGCTGGAAATAGTTTTAAATGAAACAACAAGTATTAGCGTTGTTCCTGTGATGTATCTAATCGATCCTTACTCATCTATCATGTTATTTGGCGTTTGTTCCTGTGATGTATCTAAACGATCCTTACTTATCTATCATGTTATTTGACGTTTCGATGCACTCCAGTAACTCTGATGTGAGATACGACGTTTTCGGACGCAGCAGAAGCTGGAAATAGTTTTAAACGAAACAACACGTATTAGCGTTGTTCCTGTGATGTATCTAATCGATCCTTACTCATCTATCATGTTATTTGACGTTTGGATGGACTCCAGTAACTCTGATGTGATACAAAGTTTTTGGGCGCAGCAGGAGCTGGAATTAGTTTTAAACGAAACAACACGCATTAGCGTTGTTCCTGTGATGTATCTAATCGATCCTTACTCATCTATCATGTTATTTGGCGTTTCGATGGACTCCAGTAACTTTGATGTGAGATACGAAGTTCTCGGACGCAGCTGAAGCTGGAAATAGTTTTAAATGAAACAACAAGTATTAGCGTTGTTCCTGTGATGTATCTAATCGATCCTTACTCATCTATCATGTTATTTGGCGTTTCGATGGACTCCAGTAGCTCTGATGTGAGATACGACGTTTTCGGACGCAGCAGAAGCTGGAAATAGTTTTAAACGAAACAACACGCATTAGCGTTGTTCCTGTGATGTAACTAATCGATCCTTACTCATCTATCATGTTATTTGACGTTTCGATGTACTCCAGTAACTCTAATGTGAGAAACGAAATTTTCGGACGCAGCAGAAGCTGGAAATAGTTTTAAACGAAACAACACGCATTAGCGTTGTTACTGTGATGTATCTAATCGATCCTTACTTATCTATCATGTTATTTGACGTTTGGATGGACTCCAGTAACCCTGACGTGAGATACGAAGTTCTCGGACGCAGCAGAAGCTGGAAATAGTTTTGAACGAAACAACACGTATTAGCGTTGTTCCTGTGATGTATCTAAACGATCCTTACTTATCTAACATGTTATTTGACGTTTGGATGGACTCCAGTAAGTCTGATGTGAGATACAAAGTTTTTGGACGCAGCAGAAGCTAGAAATAGTTTTAAACGAAACAACACGTATTAGCGTTGTTCCTGTGCTGTATCTAATCGATCCTTACTTATCTATCATGTTATTTGACGTTTCGATGCACTCCAGTAACTCTGATGTGAGATACGACGTTCTCGGACGCAGCAGAAGCTGGAAATAGTTTTAAACGAAACAACACATATTAGCGTTGTTCCTGTGATGTAACTAATCGATCCTTACTCATCTATCATGTTATTTGACGTTTGGACGGACTCCAGTAACTCTGATGAGAGATACAAAGTTCTCGGACGCAGCAGAAGCTGGAAATAGTTTTGAACGAAACAACACGTATTAGCGTTGTTCCTGTGATGTCTCTAAACGATCCTTACTTATCTAACATGTTATTTGACGTTTGGATGGACTCCAGTAAGTCTGATGTGACATACGACGCTTTCGGACACAGCAGAAGCTGGAAATAGTTTTAAACGAAACAACACGTATTAGCGTTGTTCCTGTGATGTATCTAATCGATCCTTACTCATCTATCATGTTATTTGGCGTTTCGATGGACTCCAGTAACTCTGATGTGAGATACAAAGTTCTCGGACGCAGCAGAAGCTGGAAATAGTTTTGAACGAAACAACACGTATTAGCGTTGTTCCTGTGATGTATCTAATCGATCCTTACTTATCTACTATGTTATTTGACGTTTCGATGGACTCCAGTAACTCTGATGTGAGATACGAAATTTTCGGACGCAGCATAAGCTGGAAATAGTTTTAAATGAAACGACACGCATTAGCGATGTTCCTGTGATGTATCTAATCGATCCTTACTCATCTATCATGTTATTTGGCGTTTCGATGGACTCCAGTAACTCTGATGTGAGATACGACGTTTTCGGACGCAGCAGCAGCTGGAAATAGTTTTAAACGAAACAACACATATTAGCGTAGTTCCTGTAATGTATCTAATCGATCCTTACTCATCTATCATGTTATTTGCCGTTTGGACGGACTCCAGTAACTCTGATGTGAGATACAAAGTTTTGGGACGCAGAAGAAGCTGGAAATAGTTTTGAACAAAACAACACGTATTAGCGTTGTTCCTGTGATGTATCTAAACGATCCTTACTTATCTATCATGTTATTTGACGTTTCGATGCACTCCAGTAACTCTGATGTGAGATACGACGTTTTCGGACGCAGCAGAAGCTGGAAATAGTTTTAAACGAAACAACACGTATTAGCGTTGTTCCTGTGATGTATCTAATCGATCCTTACTCATCTATCATGTTATTTGACGTTTGGATGGACTCCAGTAACTCTGATGTGATACAAAGTTTTTGGGCGCAGCAGGAGCTGGAATTAGTTTTAAACGAAGCAACACGTATTAGCGTTGTTCCTGTGATGTATCTAATCGATCCTTACTCATCTATCATGTTATTTGGCGTTTCGATGGACTCCAGTAACTTTGATGTGAGATACGAAGTTCTCGGACGCAGCTGAAGCTGGAAATAGTTTTGAACGAAACAACACGTATTAGCGTTGTTCCTGTGATGTATCTAAACGATCCTTACATTAGCGATGTTCCTGTGATGTATCTAATCGATCCTTACTCATCTATCATGTTATTTTACGTTTGGATGGACTCCAGTAACTCTGATGTGAGATACAAAGTTTTTGGACGCAGCAGAAGCTGGAAATAGTTTTGAACGAAACAACACGTATTAGCGTTGTTCCTGTGATGTATCTAATCGATACTTACTTAGCTACTATGTTATTTGACGTTTCGATGGACTCCAGTAACTTTGATGTGAGATACGAAGTTCTCGGACGCAGCTGAAGCTGGAAATAGTTTTAAACGAAACAACACGTATTTGCGTTGTTCCTGTGATGTATCTAATCGATCCTTACTCATCTATCATGTTATTTGACGTTTGGATGGACTCCAGTAACTCTGATGTGAGATACGAAATTATCGGACGCAGCAGAAGCTGGAAATAGTTTTGAACGAAACAACACGTATTAGCGTTGTTCCTGTGATGTATCTAATCGATCCTTACTTATCTACTATGTTATTTGACGTTTCGATGGACTCCAGTAACTCTGATGTGAGATACGAAATTTTCGGACGCAGCAGAAGCTGGAAATAGTTTTAAATGAAACAACACGCATTAGCGTTGTTCCTGTGCTGTATCTAATCGATCCTTACTTATCTATCATGTTATTTGGCGTTTCGATGGACTCCAGTAGCTCTGATGTGAGATACGACGTTTTCGGACGCAGCAGAAGCTGGAAATAGTTTTAAACGAAACAACACGCATTAGCGTTGTTCCTGTGATGTATCTAATCGATCCTTACTCATCTATCATGTTATTTGACGTTTGAATGGACTCCAGTAACTCTGATGTGAGATACGAAATTATCGGACGCAGCAGAAGCTGGAAATAGTTTTAAATGAAACAACACGTATTAGCGTTGTTCCTGTGATGTATCTAATCGATCCTTACTCATCTATCATGTTATTTGGCGTTTCGATGGACTCCAGTAACTTTGATGTGAGATACGAAGTTCTCGGACGCAGCTGAAGCTGGAAATAGTTTTAAATGAAACAACACGTATTAGCGTTGTTCCTGTGATGTATCTAATCGATCCTTACCCATCTATCATGTTATTTGACGTTTGGATGGACTCCAGTAACTCTGATGTGAGATACGAAATTATCGGACGCAGCAGAAGCTGGAAATAGTTTTGAACGAAACAACACGTATTAGCGTTGTTCCTGTGATGTATCTAATCGATCCTTACTTATCTACTATGTTATTTGACGTTTCGATGGACTCCAGTAACTCTGATGTGAGATACGAAATTTTCGGACGCAGCAGAAGCTGGAAATAGTTTTAAATGAAACAACACGTATTAGCGTTGTTCCTGTGATGTATCTAATCGATCCTTACTCATCTATCATGTTATTTGGCGTTTCGATGGACTCCAGTAGCTCTGATGTGAGATACGACGTTTTCGGACGCAGCAGAAGCTGGAAATAGTTTTAAACGAAACAACACGCATTAGCGTTGTTCCTGTGATGTATCTAATCGATCCTTACTCATCTATCATGTTATTTGACGTTTCGATGGACTCCAGTAACTCTAATGTGAGAAACGAAATTTTCGGACGCAGCAGAAGCTGGAAATAGTTTTAAACGAAACAACACGCATTGGCGTTGTTCCTGTGATGTATCTAATCGATCCTTACTTACCTATCATGTTATTTGACGTTTGGATGGACTCCAGTAACCCTGACGTGAGATACGAAGTTCTCGGACGCAGCAGAAGCTGGAAATAGTTTTGAACGAAACAACACGTATTAGCGTTGTTCCTGTGATGTATCTAAACGATCCTTACTTATCTAATATGTTATTTGACGTTTGGATGGACTCCAGTAAGTCTGATGTGAGATACAAAGTTTTTGGACGCAGCAGGAGCTAGAAATAGTTTTAAACGAAACAACACGTATTAGCGTTGTTCCTGTGCTGTATCTAATCGATCCTTACTTATCTATCATGTTATTTGACGTTTCGATGCACTCCAGTAACTATGATGTGAGATACGACGTTTTCGGACGCAGCAGAAGCTGGAAATAGTTTTAAACGAAACAACACATATTACCGTTGTTCCTGTGATGTAACTAATCGATCCTTACTCATCTATCATGTTATTTGACGTTTGGACGGACTCCAGTAACTCTGATGAGAGATACAAAGTTCTCGGACGCAGCAGAAGCTGGAAATAGTTTTGAACGAAACAACACGTATTAGCGTTGTTCCTGTGATGTCTCTAAACGATCCTTACTTATCTAACATGTTATTTGACGTTTGGATGGACTCCAGTAAGTCTGATGTGACATACGACGTTTTCGGACGCAGCAGAAGCTGGAAATAGTTTTAAACGAAACAACACGTATTAGCGTTGTTCCTGTGATGTATCTAATCGATCCTTACTCATCTATCATGTTATTTGGCGTTTCGATGGACTCCAGTAACTCTGATGTGAGATACAAAGTTCTCGGACGCAGCAGAAGCTGGAAATAGTTTTGAACGAAACAACACGTATTAGCGTTGTTCCTGTGATGTATCTAATCGATCCTTACTTATCTACTATGTTATTTGACGTTTCGATGGACTCCAGTAACTCTGATGTGAGATACGAAATTTTCGGACGCAGCATAAGCTGGAAATAGTTTTAAATGAAACAACACGCATTAGCGTTGTTCCTGTGATGTATCTAATCGATCCTTACTCATCTATCATGTTATTTGGCGTTTCGATGGACTCCAGTAACTCTGATGTGAGATACGACGTTTTCGGACGCAGCAGCAGCTGGAAATAGTTTTAAACGAAACAACACATATTAGCGTTGTTCCTGTAATGTATCTAATCGATCCTTACTCATCTATCATGTTATTTGCCGTTTGGACGGACTCCAGTAACTCTGATGTGAGATACAAAGTTTTTGGACGCAGAAGAAGCTGGAAATAGTTTTGAACGAAACAACACGTATTAGCGTTGTTCCTGTGATGTATCTAAACGATCCTTACTTATCTATCATGTTATTTGACGTTTCGATGCACTCCAGTAACTCTGATGTGAGATACGACGTTTTCGGAGGCAGCAGAAGCTGGAAATAGTTTTAAACGAAACAACACGTATTAGCGTTGTTCCTGTGATGTATCTAATCGATCCTTACTCATCTATCATGTTATTTGACGTTTGGATGGACTCCAGTAACTCTGATGTGAGATACAAAGTTCTCGGACGCAGCAGAAGCTGGAAATAGTTTTGAATGAAACAACACGTATTAGCGTTGTTCCTGTGATGTATCTAAACGGTCCTTACTTATCTAACATGTTATTTGACGTTTGGATGGACTCCAGTAAGTCTGATGTGAGATACAAAGTTTCTGGACGCAGCAGGAGCTGGAAATAGTTTTAAATGAAACAACACGCATTAGCGTTGTTCCTGTGCTGTATCTAATCGATCCTTACTTATCTATCATGTTATTTGACATTTCGATGGACTCCAGTAACTCTGATATGAGATACGACGTTCTCGGACGCAGCAGCAGCTGGAAATAGTTTTAAACGAAACAACACGCATTAGCGTTGTTCCTGTGCTGTATCTAATCGATCCTTACTTATCTATCATGTTATTTGACATTTCGATGGACTCCAGTAACTCTGATGTGAGATACGACGTTTTCGGACGCAGCAGCAGCTGGAAATAGTTTTAAACGAAACAACACATATTAGCGTTGTGCCTGTGATGTATCTAATCGATCCTTACTCATCTATCATGTTATTTGACGTTTGGACGGACTCCAGTATCTCTGATGTGAGATACAAAGTTCTCGGACGCAGCAGAAGGTGGAAATAGTTTTGAACGAAACAACACGTATTGGTGTTGTTCCTGTGATGTATCTAAACGATCCTTACTTATCTAACATGTTATTTAACGTTTGGATGGACTCCAGTAACTCTGATGTGAGATACAAAGTTTTTGGACGCAGCAGAAGCTGGAAATAGTTTTGAACGAAACAATACGTATTAGCGTTGTTCCTGTGATGTATCTAATCGATCCTTACTTAGCTACTATGTTATTTGACGTTTCGATGGACTCCAGTATCTCTAATGTGAGATACGAAATTTTCGGACGCAGCAGAATCTGGAAATAGTTTTAAACGAAACAACACGTGTTAGCGTTGTTCCTGTGATGTATGTAATCGATCCTTACTTATCTATCATGTTATTTTACGTTTGGATGGACTCCAGTAACTCTGATGTGAGATACAAAGTTCTCGGACGCAGCAGAAGCTGGAAATAGTTTTGAACGAAACAAGACGTATTAGCGTTGTTCCTGTGATGTATCTAATCGATCCTTACTTATCTACTATGTTATTTGACGTTTCGATGGACTCCAGTAACTCTGATGTAAGATACGAAATTTTCGGACGCAGCAGAAGCTGGAAATAGTTTTAAATGAAACAACACGCATTAGCGTTGTTCCTGTGATGTATCTAATCGATCCTTACTCATCTATCATGTTATTTGACGTTTAAATGGACTCCAGAAACTCTGATGTGAGATACGAATTTCTCGGACGCAGCTGAAGCTGGAAATAGTTTTAAACGAAACAACACGCATTAGCGTTGTTCCTGTGATGTATTTAATCGATCCTTACTTATCTACTATGTTATTTGACGTTTCCACGGAATCCAGTAACACTGATGTGAGATACGAAGTTTTCGGATTCAGCAGAAGCTGGAAATAATTTTGAACGAAACAACACGTATTAGCGTTGTTCCTGTGATGGATCTAATCGATCCTTACTTATCTACTATGTTATTTGACGTTACGATGGACTCCAGTAACTCTGATGTGAGATACGAAGTTTTCGGATTCAGCAGAAGCTGGAAATAATTTTGAACGAAACAACACGTATTAGCGTTGTTCCTGTGATGTATCTAATCGATCCTTACTTATCTATCATGTTATTTGACGTTACGGTGGACTCCAGTAACTCTGATGTGAGATACGAAGTTTTCGGACGCAGCTGAAGCTGGAAATAGTTTTGAACGAAACAACACGTATTAGCGTTGTTCCTGTGATGTATTTAATCGATCCTTACTTATGTACTATGTTATTTGACGTTTCCACGGAATCCAGTAACACTGATGTGAGATACGAAGTTTTCGGACGCAGCAGATGCTGGAAATAGTTTTGAACGAAACAACACGTATTAGCGTTGTTCCTGTGATGGATCTAATCGATCCTTACTTATCTACTATGTTATTTGACGTTACGATGGACTCCAGTAACTCTGATGTGAGATACGAATTTCTCGGACTCAGCAGGAGCTGGAAATAGTTTTGAACGAAATAACACCTACTAGCGTTGTTCGTGTGATGTATCTAATCGATCCTTACTTATCTATCATGTTATTTGACGTTACGATGGACTCCAGTTACTCTGATGTGAGATACGAAGTTTTCGGACGCAGCAGAAGCTGGAAATAGTTTTGAACGAAACAACACGTATTAGCGTTGTTCCTGTGATGTATTTAATCGATCCTTACTTATCTACTATGTTATTTGACGTTTACACGGAATCCAGTAACACTGATGTGAGATACGAAGTTTTCGGACGCAGCAGATGCTGGAAATAGTTTTGAACGAAACAACACGTATTAGCGTTGTTCCTGTGATGTATCTAATCGATCCTTACTTATCTATCATGTTATTTGACGTTACGTTGGACTCCAGTAATTCTGATGTGAGATACGAAGTTTACGGACGCAGCAGAAGCTGGAAATAGTTTTGAACGAAACAACACGTATTAGCGTTGTTCCTGTGATGTATCTAATCGATCCTTACTTATCTACTATGTTATTTGATGTTACGATGGACTCCAGTAACTCTGATGTGAGATACGAAGTTCTCGGTCTCAGCAGGAGCTGGAAATAGTCTTGAACGAAACAGCACGTATTAGCGTTGTTCCTGTGATGTATCTAATCGATCCTTACTTATCTATCATGTTATTTGACGTTACGATGGACTCCAGTTACTCTGATGTGAGATACGAAGTTTTCGGACGCAGCAGAAGCTGGAAATAGTTTTGAACGAAACAACACGTATTAGCGTTGTTCCTGTGACGTATCTAATCGATCCTTACTTATCTATCATGTTATTTGACGTTTCGATGAACTCCAGTAACTCTGATGTGAGATACGAAGTTCTCTGACTCAGCAGGAGCTGGAAATAATTTTGAACGGAATAACACGTATTAGCGCTGTTCCTGTGATGTATCTAATCGATCCTTACTTATCTATCATGTTATTTGACGTTACGATGGACTCCAGTTACTCTGATGTAAGATACGAAGTTTTCGGACTCAGCAGAAGCTGGAAATAGATTTGAACGAAACAACACGTATTAGCGTTGTTCCTGTGATGTATCTAATTGATCCTTACTTATCTACTATGTTATTTGACGTTTCAACGGACTCCAGTAACTCTGATGTGAGATACGAAGTTCTCGGACTCAGCAGGAGCTGGAAATAGTCTTGAACGAAACAGCACGTATAAGCGTTGTTCCTGTGATGTATCTAATCGATCCTTACTTATCTATCATATTATTTGACGTTACGATGGACTCCAGTAACTCTGATTTGAGATACGAAATTTTCAGACGCAACAGACAACAGACAAACAAAAAGAACCCATCTAGGGCTAATTCGGTCCATTCTGAGGATCCATCTTCTCCACCCGTACCAACTTACGTAATTGACTCTTCAGTCTCATCTGATACTTCCGAAAGTATCATGTCCAATATATCTGGATCAAATCCAATACCCATCGACTGTGACTCTGAAAATCTAATATTATCAATAAACGAACGTTCAGTAACTAATATCAACTCACCTACTCTCTCTAAGGATTGTTCTTATCTATCATCCTCAATATTAAGGGACTCCCCTATCTTGACTTCCAAGATTCCTACTCCTTTAAGCGTCCATCCTGATTCGGTTGAAGCATTAAATCATACACTTTTACATGAAAACATACCGTCACCCTCTAATCCCATCAGTGGTTCTCCTACTCCACAATTAATGGAAGCTCAATCTGTCTCCGGATCAGGAACCTCTTCTTCGTCAGACTCTCATGACTCCCAAACCCCCGGCCCATCTAAAACAAATGCCATCAATTCTTCTTCTCCTCACAATACATCGAACATTTCCCCTCCCTTAGCATTCATTAAGTCAACTCCTATATCTGTCTCAAAATTGGTCACACCATTATCTAACCATTGCTCTCCAGTGACTGCTCAACAAACCTCCAAATTTAGGGTTGCAGGAACCTCCTCGTCGCCAGGCTTTCATGACTCCCAAACCCCTGGCCCCTCTAAAACAAATGCCATTAATTCATCATCCTCTTACATAATGTCCCTATTTGAAAAATCTTTAGATTAGCTAGACAAACGCTATACCTTGATACCAATCCAGCCACCTACCTCGTTTCTGCAGAACGCACCTGATACTACCCCATCCGTTCCTGATCCAGGGACTCAGGCTTCCTTATCTTCGACTAGAGCTCCTTTTCCCTCTGAGGAGGGAAAATCTATACTAGCGCATCTTCAAGGAATTTATAATTCGCTACCTACCTCTTATGAAGCCGAGAAACAGCTCCTAGCTAAACTGCTTGATAACCCCTCAGCACCTAAGAAAGAAATTCTCAGCGAAGTGGAACAATTCATTAAGGTTACCTGGCCCACTCGCAAATATCCCAATAACAATCAACCTCCAAGGGCGACGAAATCCGGTCGTGGAGCCTACGGAGCGACGAGGGGCGGATCCGGCCCAAGAGCAGCGAATTACAAAAAAGCACAGGATTTGTACAACAAAAACAGGAAACTTCTTGCGGAGAAGATCCTCTTGAGCAAGGACCTCTACGAAGAGGAAGTTCTACCTACCGTTAGCGAAGTTGATAAATACCATCGCTCCCTCCTCGAAGCTCTACCCGGCGTTGATAACGAAGCCATTTCCAGCATTGCCCCTCAAGTAAATTTCTTCTATCCATGCACACTCAATGAAATCACCGACGCCATTTCCAAAACCAAAAATGGAGCCCCTGGCCCAGACGGTATAAAGGTCTCCTCTCTAAAATCAAACAGCGCACTTAAAAAGATGGAGATTATCTTTAATATAGTTCAACTTATCAAATGCCCCCCCCCCCTCATGGTGCATCAATAAAACTATTCTAATACATAAAAAAGGTCCGCGTAACGATCCGTCTAATTGGCGCCCAATAACCTTGGGCTCTACTCTTATGAGAGTCTACCATAGAATCCTAAATAATCGTCTGAGAAATCACATCACACATAATACACACCAAAGAGGCTTTGTGAAAACTGATGGCACACTGGCCAATGCATTAATACTAGATTACTATACACGTCAAAGATCACTTAAAGGTCATCCTTTCAACATAATCTCTATAGATATCCAAAAAGCTTTTGATTCTGTTGCCCATAGCTCGATTCACCGTGGTCTCTTTGCTAAAGGTATTGACGAAGACACCATTGAATACATAATGAATTCGCTCAAACTGTCTCATACTCAGATTAAAGTGGGTAGCATGTCAACGACCCCGATCTACTTTGAGAGGGGGGTTAAACAGGGAGACCCGCTGAGCCCTTTCCTATTCAACACGGTATTGGATGAATTGCTCAACGTAGTTAATTCTACCTACAAAGGGGCTCATATCGGGGATGATCATTATTGTGCAGCTATGGCTTTCGCTGACGATATTATAATCATGGCTGATAACTTAACTGAAGCCAAAGCCATCTTGATTACCATCGATAATTTCTGTAAAAAACGAGGCATGATCATTAACAATAAAAAATGCAATGCCCTATCTGCGGTCACGGTTCCTCGCCAAAAAAGGGTTGCAATAGTGTCCCAGCCACAATTCCAATTACCATCTGGACCTATTGGTCAGGTACAAGCAATTGACTCCTACAAATATCTAGGCTTTGACTACGGACCAGGAGGTGTTATGAAACCTAACCTTTGCAAATTGCCAACCTGGCTGAAAAACCTCGAAAGAGCACCACTTAAACCACACCAGAAACCTCTTATTTTAAAAACTTATCTGATTCCCCGCTTGATCTATTTCCTGCAAACCCCGAAAACCACACTTAAAATTCTCAAGGACGTGGATTCTCTGATTAAAACTTCAGTGAAAAGAATCTTGCATTTGCACATTCACACTGCTGATGCCCACCTTTACGCAAGTATACGCGATGGTGGCTTGGGAATCTTAAGTTTACGTACTTTAATCCCCCAAATCATGTCGAACCGGCTCGATAAACTAAAAGTTACCGGAGATCCAGTAGTTCGCCATTTGCTCACCACCGAAGTCATGACGAAAAGTATCGTCCGTTTCACACGTTTACTTGCAAACGCCCCCTACAAGGCTATCTGGAAAGAAAAGCTAAAGGCAACCACAACCGGCCAAGGACTCCATCAAACATCTAAAGATTCTAGCAGCTCTAGATGGGTCCAGGACATTCCTCCTGGATGGACTGGGAGAGATTACGTGCGGGCCATCCACCTTAGAACATCCAATTTACCAACCAAGGGAATCCCATCTAACCCCAGACACGAGCGCTTCTGCAGAGGTAACTGTCAGAAATCCGAAACTATTTGCCACGTTCTCCAGCAATGCCATGTGACCCACTGGGAACGGATAGAGAGACACAACATCATCGTGAAGAAGCTCAAAAAACACTGCGAAACTCTGAAAATTAAAGTATTTGAGGAGCCGCACGTGAGGGGTGTGTCAGGCCGTCTTTACAAACCTGCCTTGGTGCTCTTTAGAGATGGCAAAATGATCGTCACGGATGTCCAGGTGTCTTGGGAGGGCGATATCCCCCTGGCTGACTCCTGGGATAGCAAGAGAAGAACTTACAGCAACCAAGACTTCTGCAATGCGGCAGCAATGGGAGGGTTACGACTCTTCCAGCATTATCTTCTGCCCCTTAGTAGTAGGAGCCAGAGGGATCTGGCCAAAATCCAACCGACCGACTGCCGCCGCCCTTCAAATACCAAATAAGCTTAAAGCTTCAATAATAAACGGCGTGCTTCAATTTCGCCAAAATATACACGCCAGTTTTATGAGAGCCGTTTCGTCACGTTTCCACCATTAACCATCCCATTTCCCTGACCCCAGCCCATTACCCCCCGCCCACCAGCGAATCCCCCTACTTTTTACTTCGGAATGACTGTTAATATTCACTTTGTTACAGACAATAACCTACTGCCCGCAACTCACCCTTGACTCCCCGAGGTTGCTCTGGCCTTCCTTCTTGATGAAGGAAGTTGTCGCAGACGTCACCTAAAACCGAGGTGCTCTCCTCCCTTGATTTTGTCAAGATTGGTTGAACTCCTTGGCCCACGAGTCGGGGCAGAAACAAGACCCATCCGGATTAACATCTACTCTACCCTCTACCCCGGTCTTGTTGATGGCAACCAGTCTCTCCTCCCTTGTTCAGTCAAGAGCAGGTTGAGACGCAGAGCCACCGCAAATACCCATGCCAACCACTTCATTAATGTCATACTTACACTCGAATGGGATGCCCCCGTTGCTGAGGTGAGCTTCCGCCCTTGCTCCTGCAAGATCCGGTAAGAACGCCTAATTCCTGGGACTGTCGTGGAGAGTCTCCTCTCGCAAGATTGGCCAACATCTCCCATTGACGCACCATCTTCCCACAACTGGAACTGCTGATCCTAAAAAGCGAAAACAAATTACACTACTACTCATCTTTACACCAACAAAATTACACATCCATCATTGTAATATATAATATTAATTACATCCTTCAATGTTGTTTGACTCACTAGCCATGTCCAAAGTTAGATAACATTTATGTACATGCTTTATTATTAATAAAGTTATATATAGCCAAATGGCTCGTCATCTAATTAGTGACGCGCATGAATGGATTAACGATATTCCCACTGTCCCTACCTACTATCTAGCGAAACCACTGCCAAGGGAACGGGCTTGGAAAAATTAGCGGGGAAAGAAGACCCTGTTGAGCTTGACTCTAGTCTGGCAATGTAAGGAGACATGAGAGGTGTAGCATAAGTGGGAGACGGAAACGTCGCCGGTGAAATACCACTACTTTCATCGTTTCTTTACTTACTCGGTGAGGCGGAACGCGTGAGCCGTCCGCTTACGCGGCGGCAATCACGGTGTTCTCGAGCCAACCGCGCAGAGCGGCGTGAGGCCGCGGGCCCCTCGCGGGTCCGCGCGCGGATCGCCGACACATGCTCCCGCGTGATCCGATTCGAGGACACTGCCAGGCGGGGAGTTTGACTGGGGCGGTACATCTGTCAAAGAATAACGCAGGTGTCCTAAGGCCAGCTCAGCGAGGACAGAAACCTCGCGTAGAGCAAAAGGGCAAAAGCTGGCTTGATCCCGATGTTCAGTACGCATAGGGACTGCGAAAGCACGGCCTATCGATCCTTTTGGCTTGAAGAGTTTTCAGCAAGAGGTGTCAGAAAAGTTACCATTGAAAATTACGGGAAAAAATTGTAAAAAATTCTAAAAATGAGGGAAACAGTTCAAGGTCAACCCAAGCGACGCCAACCTAAGCAGGGCCAACCCAAGCGAGGCCAACCCAAGCAAGGTCAACCCAGATGACAAAAAAAAATTGAAAAAATTAGGGAAAAATATTAAAAATTTCGGGAAAAAAACGAAAAAAATAGGAAAAAATTCTAAAAATGAGGGAAACAGTTCAAGGTCAACCCAAGCGACGCCAACCTGAGCAGGGCCAACCCAAGCGAGGCCAACCCAAGCAAGGTCAACCCAGATACCAAAAAAAATGAAAAAATTAAGGGAACGAAAAAATTATGGAAAAAAAAGAGAAAAACATTCAAAATTACGGGAAAAATTGAAAAAAATTGAAAAAAATTTAAAAAAATCGAGAAAAATCGAAAAAAATTCAAAAATTAGGGAAACAGTTCAAGGTCAACCCAAGCGACGTCAACCTAAGCAGGGCCAACCCAACCGACGCCAACCCAACCTAGGACAACCCAGATGACGGAAAAAAATGTAAAAAATTAAGGGAACGAAAAAATTATAGAAAAAAAGCGAGAAACATTCAAAATTACGGGAAAAAATTGAAAAAAATCGAGAAAAATCGAAAAAAATTCTAAAAATTAGGGAAACAGTTCAAGGTCAACCCATCCGATGCCAACCCAAACGAGGCCAACCCAGACGGCGAAAGAAATTTTGAAAAATTAAGGGAACGGAGAAACTTTAAAAAATCGGAGAAAAAATTAAAAATATCGGGGAAAAATCGAGAAAAATAGGAAAAAAATTCTAAAAATCAAGGAAACCGATTTCTTAAATTTTCCAACAATTTTTCTCACTTTTTCTTAAACTTTCCTTCACTTTTTATTTTTAATTGCTCAAGGTCAACCCAAACGGCGCCAACCCAAGCCAGGCCAACCCAGGTGACAGAAAAAAATTGAAAAGAATCGAGAAAAATTTGAAAAAATTCCGAAAATTAGGAAAAAAATCAATTTTTAAAGTTTTCCAACATTCATTCTTCCGAGTCCCTAGCTGCCGCGAGCCCCCAAAGGCGAGCGGCCCAACCAGCGCGCAGCGCTTTCTTCACCTCTTCCGTCCCCAAACCAAAACCTCGGTCCATACAAAGCCTCTGTCCATACCTAACAAGTGGGCGTAGCGTTAGCGGAGCCCACTTTTGAGATATTTAGAAAATCTGAAGTGCCAGTTTCGACAATGCCAAATATTTTATATATTATGACAAATGGGGCCACAATCTCTGTTGCGTTTGGTATAAACTTAATAGGCAGTCGAATTAAAGCACCTAGAAGTTTTAAATTGCGTTGTTTAATCAACATTTTCAAACCTAACCTAAGATTCTAAACTGGCCGAACACCTTTTAATTGTTACTTTATTTTACTGTGGAAGTGTCCCCAGTGATGTGGCGTTACTTAACGCAACTAAAGACAAGTTAAAAGAAATTTCTTTTATCTCTAGCCTTCTTGAAATTTCTAGTAAATCTGAAGTGCGAGTTTAGGTCATGTATTATGACAAATGGGGCCACAATCTCTGTTGCGTTTGTAAATGAACTTAACAGGCAGTCGAATTAAAGCACCTAGAAGTTTTAAATTGCGTTGTTTAATCAACATTTTCAAATCTATCACATTATGTTGGTGACATTGGTATTAATTATTTTACAGTTGATGAAGTCCAGTGGCGTGGTAGAAAGTCGCGGTTTCGTAATGTAATTTAATCTAGGGTTATGTTTATGTAGACTTGCTAATGGGGGAATTATAATAAGCGCTTTATTAATTGAAAACAACACTGACAAGCAGGAAATAATTTTATTTTTATGTATCGGAGGTGTACGTTATTTTGTTAACACAAATTGCTTCATATTTTCAAATACACAGCAAAGTTCTTCCTGCATCGTCTTCGATTTCGTTTTTATAAAACATTATTTTTCACATGTCCAAAAAGGAATTAGTCTGGGTGTGTCAAATTAGGACTTTTCGGTGGCCATGATCACAAATCTGCGCATATGATACAGTTCCCATGAAACTCTTGTAAATAATTTATCGTGGTACGTGCAGAGAACAAGAATATTATCAGATGTAAATGGGTTTTAACGAAAGAATGAGGATTCTCCGTGGCGCACGTTCGGTAATTCTGGCCTGGCTGCGTAACTAACATCTACAAAATCCGCATAATTCAGGACTTGCATTATTTTCAATGCTGTGGCCCACGTATCTGATTGGCTGATCGTGCTGATAACTTTCACTATGATTTGTTGACTTTGGTCCATTTGTGCATGAAAAATGTTGACAACAGGTTTAGTTAAGTCACCCAGCTGATTTACATCGAGGTTTCGAGTCGCACTCCGAAAGAACATACTTATGCATCTTGTTCAGTAGTGAATATTTTTAATAATAATGGAGAAAATTTTCTAAAGATAAGGTAATAAATTATCTATTCGAACGTAATTTGAAATTTATATTAAATTATTTCTCACATCTGATTCAAAAATGTTAATTGAGGAGTCTTGAAAAGAACTTTCGATATTAAAGAAATGAACATATCAAGCATCTTCTGTAAAACCGGTGAGAAAATGATTAACGAACCGCCAATGTACTCTGCCAGAATTGACACAAACTGCATGATTGCCACTACAAGTTGATATAGTTGCATGCATACCAACTTAATCGGCGTACGGACATTGACAGTTTTTTCGCTCTTAAAAGTAGTAAACCTACAGTCCATGAAAATTTGAGGTTTTCGACGAAAAATTGATTGCCACGAAAAAAAATCATCCTTATACAGTTCGACTAGGCAAATCGAGCAGTGCAAGCCGCAAGTCTCTACTTCGCACCGCTTTCGAGAAAAAAATTTTGAAAAATGTCGATCTGCGACTAAAAAATTCAATAAGTCGAGAACGGCTCGAGATATTGACTTGCCTTTTTCACTATTAACTCAATTACATAAATTTATTCCAAAAATCACAATATCTTATGAACAACAAGAAAATCACATTTAGAAGTTTCGAGAAAATTAATAAAACAGCAAAGGGAGCGATATTTAACAGGGAATTGTTTAAAAAGAAACCTGAATTAAAATGAATACTCTGCTGTTTTGAACGAATTATTTGTGATTTAATATAATAAACGTTTAGCAAGCTTATATAAGTACCGAACTGTTTTTAGAAAAATATCACATTCAGCTATGTTTTATTTATATTTAGATACATTATGGTTATTTTCTTGTGACCGACATAAAATGCTTATTTTTATTATCGCATCATTTTTAAATAGGCTTTGTCAAAAATTGTACAAGCGCTCAGCGTTTCATTATCAGTTGATAGCTCCGCTAGGAGCATTTGTTCAATTTTTCACAGCGTCCGTTTAAAGATTAACGTTAAAGCTTCTCGTACATTTTTCATCGGACAAGAGTTAACTTCAATTCTGCATAAAGCACGTGGAAACGATAAATTCATATATCTAGCGTGAACTAAATTGTTCTCATTTTCACATTTCATAATAAATTTATTAAAAAACGCAATTATTTTTTTGTAAATATAGTGTAATTTAAATTTTAAATAACGGCACCCTTATCGGGTTGATTTCAATTTGCGCAATTTTTGATACAGTCAGACCTTAATAAAACAATACTTATCTTTTATTTGCATGTCAGATCAGTTCACTTTTACCCTGGATCACTTATTCAAAAATTTGTCTGTTGTATTTGGTTACATGATCTAACCCAACGTGATCCAAAACACTTTCAGCCTTGCTGATACTACACCTCGGAAATTCTAGATCAGTTTGGATCAGTTGGTTCGCTTGTAGAGGGGATGTTATTTCAACTGTTTGTCAAATTACATTACTCGTCCAAATAACCTTTTGTGCTTAACTCGCTGTAAAGTGATGCAAAAAATATTATCTTCTTCTGGAGATTAAATGCAACAATCGCACTTCGCATGTTTTATTTACTATTAAATCGATCACTTAAGATTAGTACACTTTGGGTTAAACTGAACTGACCTGAACTAATCTGCGTTGCAAATGAAAGACAACTAATGTCTGAGTTGTCTTCACATTTTTCGATCAGCATACTTTTCCCGAAAAGGCTGTTGGCAGGGTTCACTGAACCATTTGAAGCTGGTGGACGCAAACTGAGGTCGTCACTTCAGAATATATTTGTAGGTACATCGGTGCATCATCCGTTGTCACACTTTAGGTGTCTCGGGAATGCAAGAGTCAATAAGTGGGAATTCGATCAGAGTTCTATTCAGTTGGTGGCTTTTAATTTGATTTGCTAATAAGGTAAACAACTTGTGATGTTTAGGTACCTCTCAACTTTAAACGAGGGCCAAGTGTATTACGGTAATCCTGTGGGCTGACCAAGTAATGAAACCAGTGCGAGTTTATCCTAAATCGTTCGCATTAGAGAATAATAATTCGCTTACATTAAACGAGGACAAGACTTTAAAGTTTGCATTAAAATGCAGATGAAATTATATATTTTACGGAAACACGTTTGTTCATTCACCTCAACGCTGAAAATTGTCGCTAATTTTGGGTGGCTGAGTACGGCAGCGAAGCGTTGGAGCCGTCTTGAGCATTACTGAACGCACTTGAGGGATCGATGCGCAATCTGTACGTTGAACGTGCAACCAACTTACAGCGCGCCGATGATTACAGATTCCTGTAATTCTGCAGGGACCTGTGATCTTTGATTGCTTGAAAGTTCGCGTCGGTCGTTTCAAGATGGCAGCACCAAGACGCATTAAAAATTATTTTTATTTATCGCTATTTTAAATGTTTTACAAGTAAAGATAATACCATGATGCCCCATAAATAACAATTACTGTATTTGCGCCAAGGCAGTTTCGCTTATTCAACTTTTCTCTGAGAAAACACTTGTCTTACATAATATGCCTTGAGTTTCGTTCTCTTTTGAATTAAACAGGGCAGGAATAGTTGCTTTTCTCTTTTAAAACCGCCACAGGCGATGAGCGTGTAACATAATTTAAGCGTTAAAGCTCGTTTTCTGTGCGGAATTAATGTCTCTTTACGATGGTACTTTAAGGGTCGATATCTCGGGAAAGGGGCGAGCAGCTAGAGAGGAACGGGGCATGGTTTTGAATGCGCCTCGTCGAGCTCTATACGGGTGAATTTTTTCGCGATTTTAGGAGAAAAAAAGTTTTTTCGCCCTTAAAAGTAGTAAGCCTATATACAGGGTGTAATCAAATTAGTTTCACATATTAATACCGCAAGTTCCTCATCATGTAAGAGAATTAATGCTGCAACTACCAAAAGTCTACCTCAAAAATAAAAAAAATACCTAGTGGAGGAGTATTGACTCTTTTGTTTGAGAACTTTTGGTCGGCCGTGAACAAAAATAACGTTACAAAATAAACTTCCAGCAAAATTCAAGATCAATTGCTTGATCGCATTTTAACTGGAGTCCATCCAAACGTCAAATAACATGATAGATAAGAAAGGATCGATTAGATACATCACAGGAACCGCTAATGCGTGTTGTTTCGTCTAAAACTATTTCTAGCTTCAGCTGCGTCCGAGAATTTCGTAACTCACATCAAAGTTACTGGAGTCCATCGAAACGCCAAATAACATGATAGATGAGTAAGGATCGACTAGATACATCACAGGAACAACGCTAATGCGTCTTGTTTCGTTTAAAACTATTTCCAGCTTCTGCTGCGTCCGAAAATTTCGTATCTCACATCATAGTTACTGAAGTCCATCGAAACGTTAAATAACATAGTAGATAAGTAAGGATCGATTAGATACATCACAGGAACAACGCTAATATGTGTTGTTTCGTTTAAAAATATTTCCAGCTGCTGCTGCGTCCGAAAATTTCGTATCTCACATTAGAGTTACTGGAGTCCATCGAAACGTCAAATAACATAGTAGCTAAGTAAGGATCGATTAGATACATCACAGGAACAACGCTAATACGTGTTGTTTCGTTCAAAACTATTTCCAGCTTCTGCGGCGTCCAAAAACTTTGTATCTCACATCAGAGTTACTGGAGTCCATCCAAACTTCAAATAACATGATAGATATGTAAGGATCGATTAGATACATCACAGGAACAACGCTAATGCGTGTTGTTTCGTTTAAAACTATTTCTAGCTTCAGCTGCGTCCGAGAACTTCGTAACTCACATCAAAGTTACTGGAGTCCATCGAAACGCCAAATAACATGATAGATGAGTAAGGATCGATTAGATAAATCACAGGAACAACGCTAATGCGTGTTGTTTCGTTTAAAACTATTTCCAGCTTCTGCTGCGTCCGAAAATTTCGTATCTCACATCATAGTTACTGGAGTCCATCGAAACGTCAAATAACATAGTAGATAAGTAAGGATCGATTAGATACATCACAGGAACAACGCTAATACGTGTTGTTTCGTTCAGAACTATTTCCAGCTTCTGCTGCGTCCGAAAACGTCGTATCTCACATCAGAGTTACTGGAGTCCATCGAAACGTCAAATAACATGATAGATAAGTAAGGATCGATTTGACACAGCACAGGAACATCGCTAATGCGTGTTGTTTCGTTTAAAACTATTTCCAGTTTCTGCTGCGTCCGAAAACGTCGTATCTCACATCAGACTTACTGGAGTCCATCCAAACGTCAAATAACATGTTAGATAAGTAAGGATCGTTTAGATATATCACAGGAACAACGCTAATACGTGTGGTTTCGTTCAAACCTATTTCCAGCCTCTGCTGCGTCCGAAAATTTCGTATCTCACATTAGAGTTACTGGAGTCCATCAAAACGTCAAATAACATAGTAGCTAAGTAAGGATCGATTATATACATCACAGGAACAACGCTAATACGTGTTGTTTCGTTCAGAACTATTTCCAGCTTCTGCGGCCTCCAAAAACTTTGTATCTCACATCAGAGTTACTGGAGTCCATCCAAACGTCAAATAACATGATAGATAAGTAAGGATCGATTAGATACATCACAGGAACAACGCTAATGCGTGTTGTTTCGTTTAAAAATATTTCTAGCTTCAGCTGCGTCCGAGAACTTCGTAACTCACATCAAAGTTACTGGAGTCCATCGAAACGCCAAATAACATGATAGATGAGTAAGGATCGATTAGATACATCACAGGAACAACGCTAATGCGTGTTGTTTCGTTTAAAAATATTTCTAGCTTCAGCTGCGTCCGAGAACTTCATATCTCACATCATTGTTACTGGAGTCCATCCAAACGTCAAATAACATGATAGATAAGTAAGGATCGATTAGATACATCACAGGAACAACGCTAATACGTGTTGTTTCGTTTAAAACTATTTCCAGCTTCTGCTGCGACCGAAAACGTCGTATCTCACATCAGAGTTACTGGAGTCCATCGAAACGTCAAATAACATGATAGATAAGTAAGGATCGATTAGGTACAGCACAGGAACAACGCTAATACGTGTTGTTTCGTTTAAAACTATTTCCAGCTCCTGCTGCGTCCAAAAACTTTGTATCTCACATCAGAGTTACTGGAGTCCTTCCAAACGTCAAATAACATGATAGATGAGTAAGGATCGATTAGATACATCACATCAACAACGCTAATACTTGTTGTTTCGTTTAAAACTATTTCGAGCTTTTGCTACGTCCGAAAACGTCGTATCTCACATCAGAGTTACTGGAGTCCATCGAAACGTCAAATAACATGATAGATAAGTAAGGATCGATTAGATACAGCACAGGAACAATGCTAATACGTGTTGTTTCTTTCAAAACTATTTCCAGCTTCTGCTGCGTCCGATAACTTTGTATCTCACATCAGAGTTACTGGAGTCCGTCCAAACGTCAAATAACATGATAGATGAGTAAGGATCGATTAGATACATCACAGGAACAACGCTAATGCATGTTGTTTCGTTTAAAACTATTTCTGGCTTCAGCTGCGTCCGAGAACTTCGTAACTCACATCAAAGTTACTGGAGTACATCGAAACGCCAAATAACATGACAGATGAGTAAGGATCGATTTGATACATCACAGGAACAACGCTAATGCGTGTTGTTTCGTTTAAAACTATTTCCAGCTTCTGCTGCGTCCGAAAATTTCGTATCTCACATCATAGTTACTGGAGTCCATCGAAACGTCAAATAACATGATAGATAAGTAAGGATCGATTAGATACAGCACAGGAACAACGCTAATACGTGTTGTTTCGTTTAAAACTATTTCCAGCTCCTACTGCGTCCAAAAACTTTGTATCTCACATCAGACTTACTGGAGTCCATCCAAACATCAAATAACATGCTAGATAAGTAAGGATCGTTTAGATACATCACAGGAACAACGCTAATACGTGTTGTTTCGTTCAAAACTATTTCCAGCCTCTGCTGCGTCCGAGAACTTTGTATCTCACATCAGAGTTACTGGAGTCCGTCCAAACGTCAAATAACATGATAGATGAGTAAGGATCGATTAGATACATCACAGGAACAACGCTAATGCGTGTTGTTTCGTCTAAAACTATTTCTAGCTTCAGCTGCGTCCGAAAATTTCGTATCTCACATTAGAGTTACTGGAGTCCATCGAAACGTCAAATAACATAGTAGCTAAGTAAGGATCGATTAGATACATCACAGGAACAACGCTAATACGTGTTGTTTCGTTCAAAACTATTTCCAGCTTCTGCGGCGTCCAAAAACTTTGTATCTCACATCAGAGTTACTGGAGTCCATCCAAACGTCAAATAACATGATAGATAAGTAAGGATCGATTAGATACATCACAGGAACCGCTAATGCGTGTTGTTTCGTCTAAAACTATTTCTAGCTTCAGCTGCGTCCGGGAATTTCGTAACTCACATCAAAGTTACTGGAGTCCATCGAAACGCCAAATAACATGATAGATGAGTAAGGATCGACTAGATACATCACAGGAACAACGCTAATGCGTGTTGTTTCGTTTAAAACTATTTCCAGCTTCTGCTGCGTCCGAAAATTTCGTATCTCACATCATAGTTACTGAAGTCCATCGAAACGTTAAATAACATAGTAGATAAGTAAGGATCGATTAGATACATCACAGGAACAACGCTAATATGTGTTGTTTCGTTTAAAACTATTTCCAGCTGCTGCTGCGTCCGAAAATTTCGTATCTCACATTAGAGTTACTGGAGTCCATCGAAACGTCAAATAACATAGTAGCTAAGTAAGGATCGATTAGATACATCACAGGAACAACGCTAATACGTGTTTTTTCGTTCAAAACTATTTCCAGCTTCTGCGGCGTCCAAAAACTTTGTATCTCACATCAGAGTTACTGGAGTCCATCCAAACGTCAAATAACATGATAGATATGTAAGGATCGATTAGATACATCACAGGAACAACGCTAATGCGTGTTGTTTCGTTTAAAACTATTTCTAGCTTCAGCTGCGTCCGAGAACTTCGTAACTCACATCAAAGTTACTGGAGTCCATCGAAACGCCAAATAACATGATAGATGAGTAAGGATCGATTAGATACATCACAGGAACAACGCTAATGCGTGTTGTTTCGTTTAAAACTATTTCCAGCTTCTGCTGCGTCCGAAAATTTCGTATCTCACATCATAGTTACTGGAGTCCATCGAAACGTCAAATAACATAGTAGATAAGTAAGGATCGATTAGATACATCACAGGAACAACGCTAATACGTGTTGTTTCGTTTAAAACTATTTCCAGCTTCTGCTGCGTCCGAAAACGTCGTATCTCACATCAGAGTTACTGGAGTCCATCGAAACGTCAAATAACATGATAGATAAGTAAGGATCGATTTGACACAGCACAGGAACATCGCTAATGCGTGTTGTTTCGTTTAAAACTATTTCCAGTTTCTGCTGCGTCCGAAAACGTCGTATCTCACATCAGACTTACTGGAGTCCATCCAAACGTCAAATAACATGTTAGATAAGTAAGGATCGTTTAGATACATCACAGGAACAACGCTAATACGTGTTGTTTCGTTCAAACCTATTTCCAGCCTCTGCTGCGTCCGAAAATTTCGTATCTCACATTAGAGTTACTGGAGTCCATCAAAACGTCAAATAACATAGTAGCTAAGTAAGGATCGATTATATACATCACAGGAACAACGCTAATACGTGTTGTTTCGTTCAGAACTATTTCCAGCTTCTGCGGCCCCCAAAAACTTTGTATCTCACATCAGAGTTACTGGAGTCCATCCAAACGTCAAATAACATGATAGATAAGTAAGGATCGATTAGATACATCACAGGAACAACGCTAATGCGTGTTGTTTCGTTTAAAAATATTTCTAGCTTCAGCTGCGTCCGAGAACTTCGTAACTCACATCAAAGTTACTGGAGTCCATCGAAACGCCAAATAACATGATAGATGAGTAAGGATCGATTAGATACATCACAGGAACAACGCTAATGCGTGTTGTTTCGTTTAAAAATATTTCTAGCTTCAGCTGCGTCCGAGAACTTCATATCTCACATCATTGTTACTGGAGTCCATCCAAACGTCAAATAACATGATAGATAAGTAAGGATCGATTAGATACAGCACAGGAACAACGCTAATACGTGTTGTTTCGTTTAAAACTATTTCCAGCTCCTGCTGCGTCCAAAAACTTTGTATCTCACATCAGAGTTACTGGAGTCCTTCCAAACGTCAAATAACATGATAGATAAGTAAGGATCGATTAGATACATCACAGGAACAACGCTAATGCGTGTTGTTTCGTTTAAAAATATTTCTAGCTTCAGCTGCGTCCGAGAACTTCGTAACTCACATCAGAGTTACTGGAGTCCATCGAAACGTCAAATAACATGATAGATAAGTAAGGATCGATTAGATACAGCACAGGAACAATGCTAATACGTGTTGTTTCTTTCAAAACTATTTCCAGCTTCTGCTGCGTCCGATAACTTTGTATCTCACATCAGAGTTACTGGAGTCCGTCCAAACGTCAAATAACATGATAGATGAGTAAGGATCGATTAGATACATCACAGGAACAACGCTAATGCATGTTGTTTCGTTTAAAACTATTTCTGGCTTCAGCTGCGTCCGAGAACTTCGTAACTCACATCAAAGTTACTGGAGTACATCGAAACGCCAAATAACATGACAGATGAGTAAGGATCGATTTGATACATCACAGGAACAACGCTAATGCGTGTTGTTTCGTTTAAAACTATTTCCAGCTTCTGCTGCGTCCGAAAATTTCGTATCTCACATCATAGTTACTGGAGTCCATCGAAACGTCAAATAACATGATAGATAAGTAAGGATCGATTAGATACAGCACAGGAACAACGCTAATACGTGTTGTTTCGTTTAAAACTATTTCCAGCTCCTACTGCGTCCAAAAACTTTGTATCTCACATCAGACTTACTGGAGTCCATCCAAACATCAAATAACATGCTAGATAAGTAAGGATCGTTGAGATACATCACAGGAACAACGCTAATACGTGTTGTTTCGTTCAAAACTATTTCCAGCCTCTGCTGCGTCCGAGAACTTTGTATCTCACATCAGAGTTACTGGAGTCCGTCCAAACGTCAAATAACATGATAGATGAGTAAGGATCGATTAGATACATCACAGGAACAACGCTAATGCGTGTTGTTTCGTCTAAAACTATTTCTAGCTTCAGCTGCGTCCGAAAATTTCGTATCTCACGTTAGAGTTACTGGAGTCCATCGAAACGTCAAATAACATAGTAGCTAAGTAAGGATCGATTAGATACATCACAGGAACAACGCTAATACGTGTTGTTTCGTTCAAAACTATTTCAGCTTCTGCGGCGTCCAAAAACTTTGTATCTCACATCAGAGTTACTGGAGTCCATCCAAACGTCAAATAACATGATAGATAAGTAAGGATCGATTAGATACATCACAGGAACCGCTAATGCGTGTTGTTTCGTCTAAAACTATTTCTAGCTTCAGCTGCGTCCGGGAATTTCGTAACTCACATCAAAGTTACTGGAGTCCATCGAAACGCCAAATAACATGATAGATGAGTAAGGATCGACTAGATACATCACAGGAACAACGCTAATGCGTGTTGTTTCGTTTAAAACTATTTCCAGCTTCTGCTGCGTCCGAAAATTTCGTATCTCACATCATAGTTACTGAAGTCCATCGAAACGTTAAATAACATAGTAGATAAGTAAGGATCGATTAGATACATCACAGGAACAACGCTAATATGTGTTGTTTCGTTTAAAACTATTTCCAGCTGCTGCTGCGTCCGAAAATTTCGTATCTCACATTAGAGTTACTGGAGTCCATCGAAACGTCAAATAACATAGTAGCTAAGTAAGGATCGATTAGATACATCACAGGAACAACGCTAATACGTGTTTTTTCGTTCAAAACTATTTCCAGCTTCTGCGGCGTCCAAAAACTTTGTATCTCACATCAGAGTTACTGGAGTCCATCCAAACGTCAAATAACATGATAGATATGTAAGGATCGTTTAGATACATCACAGGAACAACGCTAATGCGTGTTGTTTCGTTTAAAACTATTTCTAGCTTCAGCTGCGTCCGAGAACTTCGTAACTCACATCAAAGTTACTGGAGTCCATCGAAACGCCAAATAACATGATAGATGAGTAAGGATCGATTAGATAAATCACAGGAACAACGCTAATGCGTGTTGTTTCGTTTAAAACTATTTCCAGCTTCTGCTGCGTCCGAAAATTTCGTATCTCACATCATAGTTACTGGAGTCCATCGAAACGTCAAATAACATAGTAGATAAGTAAGGATCGATTAGATACATCACAGGAACAACGCTAATACGTGTTGTTTCGTTTAAAACTATTTCCAGCTTCTGCTGCGTCCGAAAACGTCGTATCTCACATCAGAGTTACTGGAGTCCATCGAAACGTCAAATAACATGATAGATAAGTAAGGATCGATTTGACACAGCACAGGAACATCGCTAATGCGTGTTGTTTCGTTTAAAACTATTTCCAGTTTCTGCTGCGTCCGAAAACGTCGTATCTCACATCAGACTTACTGGAGTCCATCCAAACGTCAAATAACATGTTAGATAAGTAAGGATCGTTTAGATACATCACAGGAACAACGCTAATACGTGTTGTTTCGTTCAAACCTATTTCCAGCCTCTGCTGCGTCCGAAAACTTCGTATCTCACATTAGAGTTACTGGAGTCCATCAAAACGTCAAATAACATAGTAGCTAAGTAAGGATCGATTATATACATCACAGGAACAACGCTAATACGTGTTGTTTCGTTCAGAACTATTTCCAGCTTCTGCGGCCTCCAAAAACTTTGTATCTCACATCAGAGTTACTGGAGTCCATCCAAACGTCAAATAACATGATAGATAAGTAAGGATCGATTAGATACATCACAGGAACAACGCTAATGCGTGTTGTTTCGTTTAAAAATATTTCTAGCTTCAGCTGCGTCCGAGAACTTCGTAACTCACATCAAAGTTACTGGAGTCCATCGAAACGCCAAATAACATGATAGATGAGTAAGGATCGATTAGATACATCACAGGAACAACGCTAATGCGTGTTGTTTCGTTTAAAAATATTTCTAGCTTCAGCTGCGTCCGAGAACTTCATATCTCACATCATTGTTACTGGAGTCCATCCAAACGTCAAATAACATGATAGATAAGTAAGGATCGATTAGATACATCACAGGAACAACGCTAATGCGTGTTGTTTCGTTTAAAAATATTTCTAGCTTCAGCTGCGTCCGAGAACTTCGTAACTCACATCAAAGTTACTGGAGTCCATCGAAACGCCAAATAACATGATAGATGAGTAAGGATCGATTAGATACATCACAGGAACAACGCTAATACGTGTTGTTTCGTTCAAAACTATTTCCAGCTTCTGCGGCGTCCAAAAACTTTGTATCTCACATCAGAGTTACTGGAGTCCATCCAAACGTCAAATAACATGATTGATATGTAAGGATCGATTAGATACATCACAGGAACAACGCTAATGCGTGTTGTTTCGTTTAAAACTATTTCTAGCTTCAGCTGCGTCCGAGAACTTCGTAACTCACATCAAAGTTACTGGAGTCCATCGAAACGCCAAATAACATGATAGATGAGTAAGGATCGATTAGATACATCACAGGAACAACGCTAATGCGTGTTGTTTCGTTTAAAACTATTTCCAGCTTCTGCTGCGTCCGAAAATTTCGTATCTCACATCATAGTTACTGGAGTCCATCGAAACGTCAAATAACATAGTAGATAAAGTTGTTCTAGCTAATTCATCAATCGATATTGTTTTACATGACACATACTATGTTGTTGCCCACTTCCACTATGTTCTATCCATAAGTAAGGATCGATTAGATACATCACAGGAACAACGCTAATACGTGTTGTTTCGTTTAAAACTATTTCCAGCTTCTGCTGCGTCCGAAAACGTCGTATCTCACATCAGAGTTACTGGAGTCCATCGAAATGTCAAATATCATGATAGATAAGTAAGGATCGATTAGATACAGCACAGGAACATCGCTAATGCGTGTTGTTTCGTTTAAAACTATTTCCAGCTTCTGCTGCGTCCGAAAACGTCGTATCTCACATCAGAGTTACTGGAGTCCATCGAAACGTCAAATAACATGATAGATAAGTAAGGATCGATTTGACACAGCACAGGAACATCGCTAATGCGTGTTGTTTCGTTTAAAACTATTTCCAGCTTCTGCTGCGTCCGATAACTTTGTATCTCACATCAGAGTTACTGGAGTCCGTCCAAACGTCAAATAACATGATAGATGAGTAAGGATCGATTAGATACATCACAGGAACAACGCTAATGCGTGTTGTTTCGTTTAAAACTATTTCTAGCTTCAGCTGCGTCCGAAAATTTCGTATCTCACATTAGAGTTACTGGAGTCCATCGAAACGTCAAATAACATAGTAGCTAAGTAAGGATCGATTAGATACATCACAGGAACAACGCTAATACGTGTTGTTTCGTTCAAAACTATTTCAGCTTCTGCGGCGTCCAAAAACTTTGTATCTCACATCAGAGTTACTGGAGTCCATCCAAACGTCAAATAACATGATAGATAAGTAAGGATCGATTAGATACATCACAGGAACCGCTAATGCGTGTTGTTTCGTCTAAAACTATTTCTAGCTTCAGCTGCGTCCGGGAATTTCGTAACTCACATCAAAGTTACTGGAGTCCATCGAAACGCCAAATAACATGATAGATGAGTAAGGATCGACTAGATACATCACAGGAACAACGCTAATGCGTGTTGTTTCGTTTAAAACTATTTCCAGCTTCTGCTGCGTCCGAAAATTTCGTATCTCACATCATAGTTACTGAAGTCCATCGAAACGTTAAATAACATAGTAGATAAGTAAGGATCGATTAGATACATCACAGGAACAACGCTAATATGTGTTGTTTCGTTTAAAACTATTTCCAGCTGCTGCTGCGTCCGAAAATTTCGTATCTCACATTAGAGTTACTGGAGTCCATCGAAACGTCAAATAACATAGTAGCTAAGTAAGGATCGATTAGATACATCACAGGAACAACGCTAATACGTGTTTTTTCGTTCAAAACTATTTCCAGCTTCTGCGGCGTCCAAAAACTTTGTATCTCACATCAGAGTTACTGGAGTCCATCCAAACGTCAAATAACATGATTGATATGTAAGGATCGATTAGATACATCACAGGAACAACGCTAATGCGTGTTGTTTCGTTTAAAACTATTTCTAGCTTCAGCTGCGTCCGAGAACTTCGTAACTCACATCAAAGTTACTGGAGTCCATCGAAACGCCAAATAACATGATAGATGAGTAAGGATCGATTAGATACATCACAGGAACAACGCTAATGCGTGTTGTTTCGTTTAAAACTATTTCCAGCTTCTGCTGCGTCCGAAAATTTCGTATCTCACATCATAGTTACTGGAGTCCATCGAAACGTCAAATAACATAGTAGATAAAGTTGTTCTAGCTAATTCATCAATCGATATTGTTTTACATGACACATACTATGTTGTTGCCCACTTCCACTATGTTCTATCCATAAGTAAGGATCGATTAGATACATCACAGGAACAACGCTAATACGTGTTGTTTCGTTTAAAACTATTTCCAGCTTCTGCTGCGTCCGAAAACGTCGTATCTCACATCAGAGTTACTGGAGTCCATCGAAATGTCAAATATCATGATAGATAAGTAAGGATCGATTAGATACAGCACAGGAACATCGCTAATGCGTGTTGTTTCGTTTAAAACTATTTCCAGTTTCTGCTGCGTCCGAAAACGTCGTATCTCACATTAGAGTTACTGGAGTCCATCCAAACGTCAAATAACATGATAGATGAGTAAGGATCGATTAGATACATCACATCAACAACGCTAATACTTGTTGTTTCGTTTAAAACTATTTCGAGCTTTTGCTACGTCCGAAAACGTCGTATCTCACATCAGAGTTACTGGAGTCCATCGAAACGTCAAATAACATGATAGATAAGTAAGGATCGATTAGATACAGCACAGGAACAATGCTAATACGTGTTGTTTCTTTCAAAACTATTTCCAGCTTCTGCTGCGTCCGATAACTTTGTATCTCACATCAGAGTTACTGGAGTCCGTCCAAACGTCAAATAACATGATAGATGAGTAAGGATCGATTAGATACATCACAGGAACAACGCTAATGCGTGTTGTTTCGTTTAAAACTATTTCTAGCTTCAGCTGCGTCCGAAAATTTCGTATCTCACATTAGAGTTACTGGAGTCCATCGAAACGTCAAATAACATAGTAGCTAAGTAAGGATCGATTAGATACATCACAGGAACAACGCTAATACGTGTTGTTTCGTTCAAAACTATTTCAGCTTCTGCGGCGTCCAAAAACTTTGTATCTCACATCAGAGTTACTGGAGTCCATCCAAACGTCAAATAACATGATAGATAAGTAAGGATCGATTAGATACATCACAGGAACCGCTAATGCGTGTTGTTTCGTCTAAAACTATTTCTAGCTTCAGCTGCGTCCGGGAATTTCGTAACTCACATCAAAGTTACTGGAGTCCATCGAAACGCCAAATAACATGATAGATGAGTAAGGATCGACTAGATACATCACAGGAACAACGCTAATGCGTGTTGTTTCGTTTAAAACTATTTCCAGCTTCTGCTGCGTCCGAAAATTTCGTATCTCACATCATAGTTACTGAAGTCCATCGAAACGTTAAATAACATAGTAGATAAGTAAGGATCGATTAGATACATCACAGGAACAACGCTAATATGTGTTGTTTCGTTTAAAACTATTTCCAGCTGCTGCTGCGTCCGAAAATTTCGTATCTCACATTAGAGTTACTGGAGTCCATCGAAACGTCAAATAACATAGTAGCTAAGTAAGGATCGATTAGATACATCACAGGAACAACGCTAATACGTGTTTTTTCGTTCAAAACTATTTCCAGCTTCTGCGGCGTCCAAAAACTTTGTATCTCACATCAGAGTTACTGGAGTCCATCCAAACGTCAAATAACATGATAGATATGTAAGGATCGATTAGATACATCACAGGAACAACGCTAATGCGTGTTGTTTCGTTTAAAACTATTTCTAGCTTCAGCTGCGTCCGAGAACTTCGTAACTCACATCAAAGTTACTGGAGTCCATCGAAACGCCAAATAACATGATAGATGAGTAAGGATCGATTAGATAAATCACAGGAACAACGCTAATGCGTGTTGTTTCGTTTAAAACTATTTCCAGCTTCTGCTGCGTCCGAAAATTTCGTATCTCACATCATAGTTACTGGAGTCCATCGAAACGTCAAATAACATAGTAGATAAGTAAGGATCGATTAGATACATCACAGGAACAACGCTAATACGTGTTGTTTCGTTTAAAACTATTTCCAGCTTCTGCTGCGTCCGACAACGTCGTATCTCACATCAGAGTTACTGGAGTCCATCGAAACGTCAAATAACATGATAGATAAGTAAGGATCGATTTGACACAGCACAGGAACATCGCTAATGCGTGTTGTTTCGTTTAAAACTATTTCCAGTTTCTGCTGCGTCCGAAAACGTCGTATCTCACATCAGACTTACTGGAGTCCATCCAAACGTCAAATAACATGTTAGATAAGTAAGGATCGTTTAGATACATCACAGGAACAACGCTAATACGTGTTGTTTCGTTCAAACCTATTTCCAGCCTCTGCTGCGTCCGAAAATTTCGTATCTCACATTAGAGTTACTGGAGTCCATCAAAACGTCAAATAACATAGTAGCTAAGTAAGGATCGATTATATACATCACAGGAACAACGCTAATACGTGTTGTTTCGTTCAGAACTATTTCCAGCTTCTGCGGCCTCCAAAAACTTTGTATCTCACATCAGAGTTACTGGAGTCCATCCAAACGTCAAATAACATGATAGATAAGTAAGGATCGATTAGATACATCACAGGAACAACGCTAATGCGTGTTGTTTCGTTTAAAAATATTTCTAGCTTCAGCTGCGTCCGAGAACTTCGTAACTCACATCAAAGTTACTGGAGTCCATCGAAACGCCAAATAACATGATAGATGAGTAAGGATCGATTAGATACATCACAGGAACAACGCTAATGCGTGTTGTTTCGTTTAAAAATATTTCTAGCTTCAGCTGCGTCCGAGAACTTCATATCTCACATCATTGTTACTGGAGTCCATCCAAACGTCAAATAACATGATAGATAAGTAAGGATCAATTAGATACAGCACAGGAACAACGCTAATACGTGTTGTTTCGTTTAAAACTATTTCCAGCTCCTGCTGCGTCCAAAAACTTTGTATCTCACATCAGAGTTACTGGAGTCCTTCCAAACGTCAAATAACATGATAGATAAGTAAGGATCGATTAGATACATCACAGGAACAACGCTAATGCGTGTTGTTTCGTTTAAAAATATTTCTAGCTTCAGCTGCGTCCGAGAACTTCGTAACTCACATCAAAGTTACTGGAGTCCATCGAAACGCCAAATAACATGATAGATGAGTAAGGATCGATTAGATACATCACAGGAACAACGCTAATACGTGTTGTTTCGTTCAAAACTATTTCCAGCTTCTGCGGCGTCCAAAAACTTTGTATCTCACATCAGAGTTACTGGAGTCCATCCAAACGTCAAATAACATGATTGATATGTAAGGATCGATTAGATACATCACAGGAACAACGCTAATGCGTGTTGTTTCGTTTAAAACTATTTCTAGCTTCAGCTGCGTCCGAGAACTTCGTAACTCACATCAAAGTTACTGGAGTCCATCGAAACGCCAAATAACATGATAGATGAGTAAGGATCGATTAGATACATCACAGGAACAACGCTAATGCGTGTTGTTTCGTTTAAAACTATTTCCAGCTTCTGCTGCGTCCGAAAATTTCGTATCTCACATCATAGTTACTGGAGTCCATCGAAACGTCAAATAACATAGTAGATAAAGTTGTTCTAGCTAATTCATCAATCGATATTGTTTTACATGACACATACTATGTTGTTGCCCACTTCCACTATGTTCTATCCATAAGTAAGGATCGATTAGATACATCACAGGAACAACGCTAATACGTGTTGTTTCGTTTAAAACTATTTCCAGCTTCTGCTGCGTCCGAAAACGTCGTATCTCACATCAGAGTTACTGGAGTCCATCGAAATGTCAAATATCATGATAGATAAGTAAGGATCGATTAGATACAGCACAGGAACATCGCTAATGCGTGTTGTTTCGTTTAAAACTATTTCCAGTTTCTGCTGCGTCCGAAAACGTCGTATCTCACATTAGAGTTACTGGAGTCCATCCAAACGTCAAATAACATGATAGATGAGTAAGGATCGATTAGATACATCACATCAACAACGCTAATACTTGTTGTTTCGTTTAAAACTATTTCGAGCTTTTGCTACGTCCGAAAACGTCGTATCTCACATCAGAGTTACTGGAGTCCATCGAAACGTCAAATAACATGATAGATAAGTAAGGATCGATTAGATACAGCACAGGAACAATGCTAATACGTGTTGTTTCTTTCAAAACTATTTCCAGCTTCTGCTGCGTCCGATAACTTTGTATCTCACATCAGAGTTACTGGAGTCCGTCCAAACGTCAAATAACATGATAGATGAGTAAGGATCGATTAGATACATCACAGGAACAACGCTAATGCGTGTTGTTTCGTTTAAAACTATTTCTAGCTTCAGCTGCGTCCGAGAACTTCGTAACTCACATCAAAGTTACTGGAGTCCATCGAAACGCCAAATAACATGACAGATGAGTAAGGATCGATCTGATACATCACAGGAACCGCTAATGCGTGTTGTTTCGTCTAAAACTATTTCTAGCTTCAGCTGCGTCCGGGAATTTCGTAACTCACATCAAAGTTACTGGAGTCCATCGATACGCCAAATAACATGATAGATGAGTAAGGATCGACTAGATACATCACAGGAACAACGCTAATGCGTGTTGTTTCGTTTAAAACTATTTCCAGCTTCTGCTGCGTCCGAAAATTTCGTATCTCACATCATAGTTACTGAAGTCCATCGAAACGTTAAATAACATAGTGGATAAGTAAGGATCGATTAGATACATCACAGGAGCAACGCTAATATGTGTTGTTTCGTTTAAAACTATGTCCAGCTGCTGCTGCGTCCGAAAATTTCGTATCTCACATTAGAGTTACTGGAGTCCATCGAAACGTCAAATAACATAGTAGCTAAGTAAGGATCGATTAGATACATCACAGGAACAACGCTAATACGTGTTTTTTCGTTCAAAACTATTTCCAGCTTCTGCGGCGTCCAAAAACTTTGTATCTCACATCAGAGTTACTGGAGTCCATCCAAACGTCAAATAACATGATAGATATGTAAGGATCGATTAGATACATCACAGGAACAACGCTAATGCGTGTTGTTTCGTTTAAAACTATTTCTAGCTTCAGCTGCGTCCGAGAACTTCGTAACTCTCATCAAAGTTACTGGAGTCCATCGAAACGCCAAATAACATGATAGATGAGTAAGGATCGATTAGATACATCACAGGAACAACGCTAATGCGTGTTGTTTCGTTTAAAACTATTTCCAGCTTCTGCTGCGTCCGAAAATTTCGTATCTCACATCATAGTTACTGGAGTCCATCGAAACGTCAAATAACATAGTAGATAAGTAAGGATCGATTAGATACATCACAGGAACAAGGCTAATACGTGTTGTTTCGTTTAAAACTATTTCCAGCTTCTGCTGCGTCCGAAAACGTCGTATCTCACATCAGAGTTACTGGAGTCCATCGAAACGTCAAATAACATGATAGATAAGTAAGGATCGATTTGACACAGCACAGGAACATCGCTAATGCGTGTTGTTTCGTTTAAAACTATTTCCAGTTTCTGCTGCGTCCGAAAACGTCGTATCTCACATCAGACTTACTGGAGTCCATCCAAACGTCAAATAACATGTTAGATAAGTAAGGATCGTTTAGATACATCACAGGAACAACGCTAATACGTGTTGTTTCGTTCAAACCTATTTCCAGCCTCTGCTGCGTCCGAAAATTTCGTATCTCACATTAGAGTTACTGGAGTCCATCAAAACGTCAAATAACATGATAGATGAGTAAGGATCGATTAGATACATCACAGGAACAACGCTAATACGTGTTGTTTCGTTTAAAACTATTTCCAGCTCCTGCTGCGTCCAAAAACTTCGTATCTCACATCAGAGTTACTAGAGTCCATCGAAACGTCAAATAACATGATAGATGAGTAAGGATCGATGAGATACATCACATGAACAACGCTAATGCGTGTTGTTTCATTTAAAACTATTTCCAGCTTCTGCTGCGTCCGATAATTTCGTATCTCACATCAGAGTTACTGGAGGTCATCCAAACGTCAAATAACATGATAAATGAGTAAGGATCGATTAGATACATCACAGGAACAACGCTAATATGTGTTGTTTCGTTTAAAACTATTTCCAGCTGCTGCTGCGTCCGAAAAATTCGTATCTCATATTAGAGTTACTGGAGTCCATCGAAACGTCAAATAACATGTTAGATATGTAAGGATCGATTAGATACATCACAGGAACAACGCTAATACGTGTTGTTTCGTTCAAAACTATTTCCAGCTTCTGCTGCGTCCAAAAACTTTGTATCTCACATCAGAGTTACTGGAGTCTATCCAAACGTAAAATAACATGATAGATGAGTAACGATCGATTAGATACATCACAGGAACAACGCTAATGCGTGTTGTTTCATTTAAAACTATTTCCAGCTTCTGCTGCGTCCGATAATTTCGTATCTCACATCAGAGTTACTGGAGTCCATCCAAACGTCAAACAACATGATAGATAAGTAAGGATCGATTAGATACATCACAGGAACAACGCTAATACGTGTTGTTTCGTTTAGAACTATTTCCAGCTCCTGCTGCGTCCAAAAACTTCGTATCTCACATCAGAGTTACTAGAGTCCATCGAAACGTCAAATAACATGATAGATGAGTAAGGATCGATTAGATACATCACAGGAACAACGCTAATGCGTGTTGTATCGTTTAAAACTATTTCCAGCTTCAGCTGCGTCCGAGAACTTCTTATCTCACTTCAGAGTTACTGGAGCCCATCCAAACGTCAAATAACATGATAGATGAGTAAGGATCGATTAGATACATCACAGGAACAACGATAATACGTGTTGTTTCGTTCAAAACTATTTCCAGCTTCTGCTGCGTCCGAGAACTTTGTATCTCACATCAGAGATACTGGAGTCCATTCAAACGTCAAATAACATGATAGATGAGTAAGGATCGATTAGATACATCACAGGAACAACGCTAATGCGTGTTGTTTCATTTAAAACCATTTCCAGCTTCTGCTGCGTCCGAAAATTTCGTATCTCACATCAGAGTTACTGGAGTCCATCGAAACGTCAAATAACATAGTAGATAAGTAAGGATCGATTAGATACATCACAGGAACAAGGCTAATACGTGTTGTTTCGTTTAAAACTATTTCCAGCTTCTGCTGCGTCCGAAAACGTCGTATCTCACATCAGAGTTACTGGAGTCCATCGAAACGTCAAATAACATGATAGATAAGTAAGGATCGATTTGACACAGCACAGGAACATCGCTAATGCGTGTTGTTTCGTTTAAAACTATTTCCAGTTTCTGCTGCGTCCGAAAACGTCGTATCTCACATCAGACTTACTGGAGTCCATCCAAACGTCAAATAACATGTTAGATAAGTAAGGATCGTTTAGATACATCACAGGAACAACGCTAATACGTGTTGTTTCGTTCAAACCTATTTCCAGCCTCTGCTGCGTCCGAAAATTTCGTATCTCACATTAGAGTTACTGGAGTCCATCAAAACGTCAAATAACATGATAGATGAGTAAGGATCGATTAGATACATCACAGGAACAACGCTAATACGTGTTGTTTCGTTTAAAACTATTTCCAGCTCCTGCTGCGTCCAAAAACTTCGTATCTCACATCAGAGTTACTAGAGTCCATCGAAACGTCAAATAACATGATAGATGAGTAAGGATCGATTAGATACATCACATGAACAACGCTAATGCGTGTTGTTTCAATTAAAACTATTTCCAGCTTCTGCTGCGTCCGATAATTTCGTATCTCACATCAGAGTTACTGGAGGTCATCCAAACGTCAAATAACATGATAAATGAGTAAGGATCGATTAGATACATCACAGGAACAACGCTAATATGTGTTGTTTCGTTTCAAACTATTTCCAGCTGCTGCTGCGTCCGAAAAATTCGTATCTCATATTAGAGTTACTGGAGTCCATCGAAACGTCAAATAACATGTTAGATATGTAAGGATCGATTAGATACATCACAGGAACAACGCTAATACGTGTTGTTTCGTTCAAAACTATTTCCAGCTTCTGCTGCGTCCAAAAACTTTGTATCTCACATCAGAGTTACTGGAGTCTATCCAAACGTAAAATAACATGATAGATGAGTAACGATCGATTAGATACATCACAGGAACAACGCTAATGCGTGTTGTTTCATTTAAAACTATTTCCAGCTTCTGCTGCGTCCGATAATTTCGTATCTCACATCAGAGATACTGGAGTCCATCCAAACGTCAAATAACATGATAGATGAGTAAGGATCGATTACATACATCACAGGAACAACGCTAATGCGTATTGTTTCATTTAAAACTATTTTCAGCTTCTGCTGCGTATGAAAATTTCGTATCTCACATCAGAGTTACTGGAGTCCATCGAAACGTCATATAACATAGTAGATAAGTAAGGATCGATTAGATACATCACAGGAACAACGCTAATGCATGTTGTTTCATTTAAAACTATTTCCAGCTTGTGCTGCGTCCGAAAATTTCGTATCTCACATCAGAGTTACTAGAGTCCATCGAAACGTCAAATAACATGATAGATGAGTAAGGATCGATTAGATACATCACAGGAACAACGATAATACGTGTTGTTTCGTTCAAAACTATTTCCAGCTTCTGCTGCGTCCGAGAACTTTGTATCTCACATCAGAGATACTGGAGTCCATTCAAACGTCAAATAACATGATAGATGAGTAAGGATCGATTAGATACATCACAGGAACAACGCTAATGCGTGTTGTTTCATTTAAAACTATTTCCAGCTTCTGCTGCGTCCGAAAATTTCGTATCTCACATCAGAGTTACTGGAGTCCATCGAAACGCCAAATAACATGATAGATGAGTAAGGATCGATTAGATACATCACAGGAACAACGCTAATGCGTGTTGTTTCGTTTAAAACTATTTCCAGCTTCTACTGCGTCCGAAAATTTCGTATCTCACATCAAAGTTACTGGAGTCCATCGAAACGCCAAATAACATGATAGATGAGTAAGGATCGATTAGATACATCACAGGAACAACGCTAATGCGTGTTGTTTCGTTTAAAACTATTTCCAGCTTCAGCTGCGTCCGAGAACTTCGTATCTCACTTCAGAGTTACTGGAGCCCATCCAAACGTCAAATAACATGATAGATGAGTAAGGATCGATTACATACATCACAGGAACAACGCTAATGCATGTTGTTTCATTTAAAACTATTTCCAGCTTGTGCTGCGTCCGAAAATTTCGTATCTCACATCAGAGTTACTGGAGTCCATCGAAACGTCAAATAACATAGTAGATAAGTAAGGATCGATTAGATACATCACAGGAACAACGCTAATACGTGTTATTTCGTTCAAAACTATTTCCAGCTTCTGCTGCGTCCGAGAACTTTGTATCTCACATCAGAGTTACTGGAGTCCGTTTAAACGTCAAATAACATGATAGATGAGTAAGGATCGATTAGATACATCACAGGAACAACGCTAATGCGTGCTGTTTCGTTTAAAACTATTTCCAGCTTCTGCTGCGTCCGAGAACTTCTTATCTCACTTCAGAGTTACCTGAGCCCATCCAAACGTCAAATAACATGATAGATGAGTAAGGATCGATTAGATACATCACAGGAACAACGCTAATACGTGTTGTTTCGTTCAAAACTATTTCCAGCTTCAGCTGCGTCCGAGAACTTTGTATCTCACATCAGAGTTACTGGAGTCCATTTAAACGTCAAATAACATGATAGATGAGTAAGGATCGATTAGATACATCACAGGAACAACGCTAATGCGTGTTGTTTAATTTAAAACTATTTCCAGCTTCTGCTGCGTCCGAAAATTTAGTATCTCACATCAGAGATACTGGAGTCCATCCAAACTTCAAATAACATGATAGATGAGTAAGGATCGATTAGATACATCACAGGAACAACGCTAATGCGTGTTGTTTCGTTTAAAACTATTTCCAGCTTCAGCTGCGTCCGAGAACTTTGTATCTCACATCAGAGTTACTGGAGTCCATCCAAACGTCAAATAACATGATAGATGAGTAAGGATCGATTAGATACATCACAGGAACAACGCTAATGCGTGTTGTTTCATTTAAAACTATTTCCAGCTTCTGCTGCGTCCGAAAATTTCGTATCTCACATCAGAGATACTGGAGTCCATCCAAACTTCAAATAACATGATAGATGAGTAAGGATCGATTAGATACATCACAGGAACAACGCTAATGCGTGTTGTTTCATTTAAAACTATTTCCAGCTTCTGCTGCGTCCGAAAATTTCGTATCTCACATCAAAGTTACTGGAGTCCATCGAAACGCCAAATAACATGATAGATGAGTAAGGATCGATTAGATACATCACAGGAACAACGCTAATGCGTGTTGTTTCGTTTAAAACTATTTCCAGCTTCAGCTGCGTCCGAAAATTTCGTATCTCACATCAGAGATACTGGAGTCCATCCAAACGTCAAATAACATGATAGATGAGTAAGGATCGATTACATACATCACAGGAACAACGCTAATGCGTATTGTTTCATTTAAAACTATTTTCAGCTTCTGCTGCGTATGAAAATTTCGTATCTCACATCAGAGTTACTGGAGTCCATCGAAACGTCATATAACATAGTAGATAAGTAAGGATCGATTAGATACATCACAGGAACAACGCTAATACGTGTTGTTTCGTTTAAAACTATTTCCAGCTTCTGCTGCGTCCGAAAATTTCGTATCTCACATCAGAGATACTGGAGTCCATCCAAACGTCAAATAACATGATAGATGAGTAAGGATCGATTAGATACATCACAGGAACAACGCTAATACGTGTTGTTTCGTTTAAAACTATTTCCAGCTCCTGCTGCGTCCAAAAACTTCGTATCTCACATCAGAGTTACTAGAGTCCATCGAAACGTCAAATAACATGATAGATGAGTAAGGATCGATTAGATACATCACAGGAACAACGCTAATGCGTGTTGTTTCGTTTAAAACTATTTCCAGCTTCAGCTGCGTCCGAGAATTTAGTATCTCACTTCAGAGTTACTGGAGCCCATCCAAACGTCAAATAACATGATAGATGAGTAAGGATCGATTACATACATCACAGGAACAACGCTAATGCGTGTTGTTTCATTTAAAACTATTTCCAGCTTCTGCTGCGTCCGAAAATTTCGTATCACATCAGAGTTACTGGAGTCCATCGAAACGTCAAATAACATAGTAGCTAAGTAAGGATCGATTAGATACATCACAGGAACAACGCTAATACGTGTTGTTTCGTTCAAAACTATTTCCAGCTTCTGCTGCGTCCGAGAACTTTGTATCTCACATCAGAGATACTGGAGTCCATTCAAACGTCAAATAACATGATAGATGAGTAAGGATCGATTAGATACATCACAGGAACAACGCTAATGCGTGTTGTATCTTTTAAAACTATTTCCAGCTTCAGCTGCGTCCGAGAACTTCGTATCTCACTTCAGAGTTACTGGAGTCCATCTAAACGTCAAATAACATGATAGATGAGTAAGGATCGATTAGATACATCACAGGAACAACGCTAATGCGTTTTGTTTCATTTAAAACTATTTCCAGCTTCTGCTGCGTCCGATAATTTCGTATCTCACATCAGAGTTACTGGAGGTCATCCAAACGTCAAATAACATGATAAATGAGTAAGGATCGATTAGATACATCACAGGAACAACGCTAATGCGTGTTGTATCTTTTAAAACTATTTCCAGCTTCAGCTGCGTCCGAGAACTTCGTATCTCACTTTAGAGTTACTGGAGTCCATCCAAACGTCAAATAACATGATAGATGAGTAAGGATCGATTAGATACATCACAGGAACAACGCTAATGCGTGTTGTATCTTTTAAAACTATTTCCAGCTTCAGCTGCGTCCGAGAACTTCGTATCTCACTTCAGAGTTACTGGAGTCCATCCAAACGTCAAATAACATGATAGATGAGTAAGGATCGATTAGATACATCACAGGAACAACGCTAATGCGTGTTGTTTCATTTAAAACTATTTCCAGCTTCTGCTGCGTCCGATAATTTCGTATCTCACATCAGAGTTACTGGAGGTCATCCAAACTTCAAATAACTTGATAAATGAGTAAGGATCGATTAGATACATCACAGGAACAACGCTAATGCGTGTTGTACCTTTTAAAACTATTTCCAGCTTCTGCTGCGTCCGAAAACGTCGTATCTCACATCAAAATTACTGGAGTCCATCGAAACGTCAAATAACATAGTAGCTAAGTAAGGATCGATTAGATACATCACAGGAACAACGCTAATACGTGTTGCTTCGTTTAAAACTATTTCCAGCTCCTGCTGCGCCCAAAAACTTTGTATCTCACATCAGAGTTACCGGAGTCCATCCAAACGTCAAATAACATGTTAGATCAGTAAGGATCATTTAGATACATCACAGGAACAACGCTAATACGTGTTGTTTCGTTCAAAACAAGTTCCAGCTTCTGCTGCGTTCGAGATCTATGTATCTCACATCAGAGTTACTGGAGTCCGTCCAAACGTCAAATAACATGATAGATGAGTAAGGATCGATTAGATACATCACAGGAACAACGCTAATATGTGTTGTTTCGTTTAAAACTATTTCCAGCTGCTGCTGCGTCCGAAAAATTCGTATCTCACATTAGAGTTACTGGAGTCCATCGAAACGTCAAATAACATGTTAGATATGTAAGGATCGATTAGATACATCACAGGAACAACGCTAATACGTGTTGTTTCGTTCAAAACTATTTCCAGCTTCTGCTGCGTCCAAAAACTTTGTATCTCACATCAGAGTTACTGGAGTCTATCCAAACGTAAAATAACATGATAGATGAGTAACGATCGATTAGATACATCACAGGAACAACGCTAATGCGTGTTGTTTCATTTAAAACTATTTCCAGCTTCTGCTGCGTCCGATAATTTCGTATCTCACATCAGAGTTACTGGAGTCCATCCAAACGTCAAACAACATGATAGATAAGTAAGGATCGATTAGATACATCACAGGAACAACGATAATACGTGTTGTTTCGTTTAGAACTATTTCCAGCTCCTGCTGCGTCCAAAAACTTCGTATCTCACATCAGAGTTACTAGAGTCCATCGAAACGTCAAATAACATGATAGATGAGTAAGGATCGATTAGATACATCACAGGAACAACGCTAATGCGTGTTGTTTCGTTTAAAACTATTTCCAGCTTCAGCTGCGTCCGAGAACTTCTTATCTCACTTCAGAGTTACTGGAGCCCATCCAAACGTCAAATAACATGATAGATGAGTAAGGATCGATTAGATACATCACAGGAACAACGATAATACGTGTTGTTTCGTTCAAAACTATTTCCAGCTTCTGCTGCGTCCGAGAACTTTGTATCTCACATCAGAGATACTGGAGTCCATTCAAACGTCAAATAACATGATAGATGAGTAAGGATCGATTAGATACATCACAGGAACAACGCTAATGCGTGTTGTTTCATTTAAAACCATTTCCAGCTTCTGCTGCGTCCGAAAATTTCGTATCTCACATCAGAGTTACTGGAGTCCATCGAAACGCCAAATAACATGATAGATGAGTAAGGATCGATTAGATACATCACAGGAACAACGCTAATGCGTGTTGTTTCGTTTAAAACTATTTCCAGCTTCTACTGCGTCCGAAAATTTCGTATCTCACATCAAAGTTACTGGAGTCCATCGAAACGCCAAACAACATGATAGATGAGTAAGGATCGATTAGATACATCACAGGAACAACGCTAATGCGTGTTGTTTCGTTTAAAACTATTTCCAGCTTCAGCTGCGTCCGAGAACTTCGTATCTCACTTCAGAGTTACTGGAGCCCATCCAAACGTCAAATAACATGATATATGAGTAAGGATCGATTACATACATCACAGGAACAACGCTAATGCATGTTGTTTCATTTAAAACTATTTCCAGCTTGTGCTGCGTCCGAAAATTTCGTATCTCACATCAGAGTTACTGGAGTCCATCGAAACGTCAAATAACATAGTAGATAAGTAAGGATCGATTAGATACATCACAGGAACAACGCTAATACGTGTTATTTCGTTCAAAACTATTTCCAGCTTCTGCTGCGTCCGAGAACTTTGTATCGCACATCAGAGTTACTGGAGTCCGTTTAAACGTCAAATAACATGATAGATGAGTAAGGATCGATTAGATACATTACAGGAACAACGCTAATGCGTGCTGTTTCGTTTAAAACTATTTCCAGCTTCTGCTGCGTCCGAGAACTTCTTATCTCACTTCAGAGTTACCGGAGCCCATCCAAACGTCAAATAACATGATAGATGAGTAAGGATCGATTTGATACATCACAGGAACAACGCTAATACGTGTTGTTTCGTTCAAAACTATTTCCAGCTTCAGCTGCGTCCGAGAACTTTGTATCTCACATCAGAGTTACTGGAGTCCATTTAAACGTCAAATAACATGATAGATGAGTAAGGATCGATTAGATACATCACAGGAACAACGCTAATGCGTGTTGTTTCATTTAAAACTATTTCCAGCTTCTGCTGCGTCCGAAAATTTAGTATCTCACATCAGAGATACTGGAGTCCATCCAAACTTCAAATAACATGATAGATGAGTAAGGATCGATTAGATACATCACAGGAACAACGCTAATGCGTGTTGTTTCGTTTAAAACTATTTCCAGCTTCAGCTGCGTCCGAGAACATTGTATCTCACATCAGAGTTACTGGAGTCCATCCAAACGTCAAATAACATGATAGATGAGTAAGGATCGATTAGATACATCACAGGAACAACGCTAATGCGTGTTGTTTCATTTAAAACTATTTCCAGCTTCTGCTGCGTCCGAAAATTTCGTATCTCACATCAGAGTTACTGGAGTCCATCGAAACGCCAAATAGCATGATAGATGAGTAAGGATCGATTAGATACATCACAGGAACAACGCTAATGCGTGTTGTTTCATTTAAAACTATTTCCAGCTTCTGCTGCGTCCGAAAATTTCGTATCTCACATCAAAGTTACTGGAGTCCATCGAAACGCCAAATAACATGATAGATGAGTAAGGATCGATTAGATACAGCACAGGAACAACGCTAATGCGTGTTGTTTCGTTTAAAACTATTTCCAGCTTCAGCTGCGTCCGAAAATTTCGTATCTCACATCAGAGATACTGGAGTCCATCCAAACGTCAAATAACATGATAGATGAGTAAGGATCGATTACATACATCACAGGAACAACGCTAATGCGTATTGTTTCATTTAAAACTATTTTCAGCTTCTGCTGCGTATGAAAATTTCGTATCTCACATCAGAGTTACTGGAGTCCATCGAAACGTCATATAACATAGTAGATAAGTAAGGATCGATTAGATACATCACAGGAACAACGCTAATGCATGTTGTTTCATTTAAAACTATTTCCAGCTTGTGCTGCGTCCGAAAATTTCGTATCTCACATCAGAGTTACTAGAGTCCATCGAAACGTCAAATAACATGATAGATGAGTAAGGATCGATTAGATACATCACAGGAACAACGATAATACGTGTTGTTTCGTTCAAAACTATTTCCAGCTTCTGCTGCGTCCGAGAACTTTGTATCTCACATCAGAGATACTGGAGTCCATTCAAACGTCAAATAACATGATAGATGAGTAAGGATCGATTAGATACATCACAGGAACAACGCTAATGCGTGTTGTTTCATTTAAAACTATTTCCAGCTTCTGCTGCGTCCGAAAATTTCGTATCTCACATCAGAGTTACTGGAGTCCATCGAAACGCCAAATAACATGATAGATGAGTAAGGATCGATTAGATACATCACAGGAACAACGCTAATGCGTGTTGTTTCGTTTAAAACTATTTCCAGCTTCTACTGCGTCCGAAAATTTCGTATCTCACATCAAAGTTACTGGAGTCCATCGAAACGCCAAATAACATGATAGACGAGTAAGGATCGATTAGATACATCACAGGAACAACGCTAATGCGTGTTGTTTCGTTTAAAACTATTTCCAGCTTCAGCTGCGTCCGAGAACTTCGTATCTCACTTCAGAGTTACTGGAGCCCATCCAAACGTCAAATAACATGATAGATGAGTAAGGATCGATTACATACATCACAGGAACAACGCTAATGCATGTTGTTTCATTTAAAACTATTTCCAGCTTGTGCTGCGTCCGAAAATTTCGTATCTCACATCAGAGTTACTGGAGTCCATCGAAACGTCAAATAACATAGTAGATAAGTAAGGATCGATTAGATACATCACAGGAACAACGCTAATACGTGTTATTTCGTTCAAAACTATTTCCAGCTTCTGCTGCGTCCGAGAACTTTGTATCTCACATCAGAGTTACTGGAGTCCGTTTAAACGTCAAATAACATGATAGATGAGTAAGGATCGATTAGATACATCACAGGAACAACGCTAATGCGTGCTGTTTCGTTTAAAACTATTTCCAGCTTCTGCTGCGTCCGAGAACTTCTTATCTCACTTCAGAGTTACCGGAGCCCATCCAAACGTCAAATAACATGATAGATGAGTAAGGATCGATTAGATACATCACAGGAACAACGCTAATACGTGTTGTTTCGTTCAAAACTATTTCCAGCTTCAGCTGCGTCCGAGAACTTTGTATCTCACATCAGAGTTACTGGAGTCCATTTAAACGTCAAATAACATGATAGATGAGTAAGGATCGATTAGATACATCACAGGAACAACGCTAATGCGTGTTGTTTCATTTAAAACTATTTCCAGCTTCTGCTGCGTCCGAAAATTTAGTATCTCACATCAGAGATACTGGAGTCCATCCAAACTTCAAATAACATGATAGATGAGTAAGGATCGATTAGATACATCACAGGAACAACGCTAATGCGTGTTGTTTCGTTTAAAACTATTTCCAGCTTCAGCTGCGTCCGAGAACTTTGTATCTCACATCAGTGTTACTGGAGTCCATCCAAACGTCAAATAACATGATAGATGAGTAAGGATCGATTAGATACATCACAGGAACAACGCTAATGCGTGTTGTTTCATTTAAAACTATTTCCAGCTTCTGCTGCGTCCGAAAATTTCGTATCTCACATCAGAGTTACTGGAGTCCATCGAAACGCCAAATAACATGATAGATGAGTAAGGATCGATTAGATACATCACAGGAACAACGCTAATGCGTGTTGTTTCATTTAAAACTATTTCCAGCTTCTGCTGCGTCCGAGAACTTCGTATCTCACTTCAGAGTTACTGGAGCCCATCCAAACGTCAAATAACATGATATATGAGTAAGGATCGATTACATACATCACAGGAACAACGCTAATGCATGTTGTTTCATTTAAAACTATTTCCAGCTTGTGCTGCGTCCGAAAATTTCGTATCTCACATCAGAGTTACTGGAGTCCATCGAAACGTCAAATAACATAGTAGATAAGTAAGGATCGATTAGATACATCACAGGAACAACGCTAATACGTGTTATTTCGTTCAAAACTATTTCCAGCTTCTGCTGCGTCCGAGAACTTTGTATCGCACATCAGAGTTACTGGAGTCCGTTTAAACGTCAAATAACATGATAGATGAGTAAGGATCGATTAGATACATTACAGGAACAACGCTAATGCGTGCTGTTTCGTTTAAAACTATTTCCAGCTTCTGCTGCGTCCGAGAACTTCTTATCTCACTTCAGAGTTACCGGAGCCCATCCAAACGTCAAATAACATGATAGATGAGTAAGGATCGATTAGATACATCACAGGAACAACGCTAATACGTGTTGTTTCGTTCAAAACTATTTCCAGCTTCAGCTGCGTCCGAGAACTTTGTATCTCACATCAGAGTTACTGGAGTCCATTTAAACGTCAAATAACATGATAGATGAGTAAGGATCGATTAGATACATCACAGGAACAACGCTAATGCGTGTTGTTTCATTTAAAACTATTTCCAGCTTCTGCTGCGTCCGAAAATTTAGTATCTCACATCAGAGATACTGGAGTCCATCCAAACTTCAAATAACATGATAGATGAGTAAGGATCGATTAGATACATCACAGGAACAACGCTAATGCGTGTTGTTTCGTTTAAAACTATTTCCAGCTTCAGCTGCGTCCGAGAACATTGTATCTCACATCAGAGTTACTGGAGTCCATCCAAACGTCAAATAACATGATAGATGAGTAAGGATCGATTAGATACATCACAGGAACAACGCTAATGCGTGTTGTTTCATTTAAAACTATTTCCAGCTTCTGCTGCGTCCGAAAATTTCGTATCTCACATCAGAGTTACTGGAGTCCATCGAAACGCCAAATAGCATGATAGATGAGTAAGGATCGATTAGATACATCACAGGAACAACGCTAATGCGTGTTGTTTCATTTAAAACTATTTCCAGCTTCTGCTGCGTCCGAAAATTTCGTATCTCACATCAAAGTTACTGGAGTCCATCGAAACGCCAAATAACATGATAGATGAGTAAGGATCGATTAGATACAGCACAGGAACAACGCTAATGCGTGTTGTTTCGTTTAAAACTATTTCCAGCTTCAGCTGCGTCCGAAAATTTCGTATCTCACATCAGAGATACTGGAGTCCATCCAAACGTCAAATAACATGATAGATGAGTAAGGATCGATTACATACATCACAGGAACAACGCTAATGCGTATTGTTTCATTTAAAACTATTTTCAGCTTCTGCTGCGTATGAAAATTTCGTATCTCACATCAGAGTTACTGGAGTCCATCGAAACGTCATATAACATAGTAGATAAGTAAGGATCGATTAGATACATCACAGGAACAACGCTAATGCATGTTGTTTCATTTAAAACTATTTCCAGCTTGTGCTGCGTCCGAAAATTTCGTATCTCACATCAGAGTTACTAGAGTCCATCGAAACGTCAAATAACATGATAGATGAGTAAGGATCGATTAGATACATCACAGGAACAACGATAATACGTGTTGTTTCGTTCAAAACTATTTCCAGCTTCTGCTGCGTCCGAGAACTTTGTATCTCACATCAGAGATACTGGAGTCCATTCAAACGTCAAATAACATGATAGATGAGTAAGGATCGATTAGATACATCACAGGAACAACGCTAATGCGTGTTGTTTCATTTAAAACTATTTCCAGCTTCTGCTGCGTCCGAAAATTTCGTATCTCACATCAGAGTTACTGGAGTCCATCGAAACGCCAAATAACATGATAGATGAGTAAGGATCGATTAGATACATCACAGGAACAACGCTAATGCGTGTTGTTTCGTTTAAAACTATTTCCAGCTTCTACTGCGTCCGAAAATTTCGTATCTCACATCAAAGTTACTGGAGTCCATCGAAACGCCAAATAACATGATAGACGAGTAAGGATCGATTAGATACATCACAGGAACAACGCTAATGCGTGTTGTTTCGTTTAAAACTATTTCCAGCTTCAGCTGCGTCCGAGAACTTCGTATCTCACTTCAGAGTTACTGGAGCCCATCCAAACGTCAAATAACATGATAGATGAGTAAGGATCGATTACATACATCACAGGAACAACGCTAATGCATGTTGTTTCATTTAAAACTATTTCCAGCTTGTGCTGCGTCCGAAAATTTCGTATCTCACATCAGAGTTACTGGAGTCCATCGAAACGTCAAATAACATAGTAGATAAGTAAGGATCGATTAGATACATCACAGGAACAACGCTAATACGTGTTATTTCGTTCAAAACTATTTCCAGCTTCTGCTGCGTCCGAGAACTTTGTATCTCACATCAGAGTTACTGGAGTCCGTTTAAACGTCAAATAACATGATAGATGAGTAAGGATCGATTAGATACATCACAGGAACAACGCTAATGCGTGCTGTTTCGTTTAAAACTATTTCCAGCTTCTGCTGCGTCCGAGAACTTCTTATCTCACTTCAGAGTTACCGGAGCCCATCCAAACGTCAAATAACATGATAGATGAGTAAGGATCGATTAGATACATCACAGGAACAACGCTAATACGTGTTGTTTCGTTCAAAACTATTTCCAGCTTCAGCTGCGTCCGAGAACTTTGTATCTCACATCAGAGTTACTGGAGTCCATTTAAACGTCAAATAACATGATAGATGAGTAAGGATCGATTAGATACATCACAGGAACAACGCTAATGCGTGTTGTTTCATTTAAAACTATTTCCAGCTTCTGCTGCGTCCGAAAATTTAGTATCTCACATCAGAGATACTGGAGTCCATCCAAACTTCAAATAACATGATAGATGAGTAAGGATCGATTAGATACATCACAGGAACAACGCTAATGCGTGTTGTTTCGTTTAAAACTATTTCCAGCTTCAGCTGCGTCCGAGAACTTTGTATCTCACATCAGTGTTACTGGAGTCCATCCAAACGTCAAATAACATGATAGATGAGTAAGGATCGATTAGATACATCACAGGAACAACGCTAATGCGTGTTGTTTCATTTAAAACTATTTCCAGCTTCTGCTGCGTCCGAAAATTTCGTATCTCACATCAGAGTTACTGGAGTCCATCGAAACGCCAAATAACATGATAGATGAGTAAGGATCGATTAGATACATCACAGGAACAACGCTAATGCGTGTTGTTTCATTTAAAACTATTTCCAGCTTCTGCTGCGTCCGAAAATTTCGTATCTCACATCAAAGTTACTGGAGTCCATCGAAACGCCAAATAACATGATAGATGAGTAAGGATCGATTAGATACATCACAGGAACAACGCTAATGCGTGTTGTTTCGTTTAAAACTATTTCCAGCTTCAGCTGCGTCCGAAAATTTCGTATCTCACATCAGAGATACTGGAGTCCATCCAAACGTCAAATAACATGATAGATGAGTAAGGATCGATTACATACATCACAGGAACAACGCTAATGCGTATTGTTTCATTTAAAACTATTTTCAGCTTCTGCTGCGTATGAAAATTTCGTATCTCACATCAGAGTTACTGGAGTCCATCGAAACGTCATATAACATAGTAGATAAGTAAGGATCGATTAGATACATCACAGGAACAACGCTAATACGTGTTGTTTCGTTTAAAACTATTTCCAGCTTCTGCTGCGTCCGAAAATTTCGTATCTCACATCAGAGATACTGGAGTCCATCCAAACGTCAAATAACATGATAGATGAGTAAGGATCGATTAGATACATCACAGGAACAACGCTAATACGTGTTGTTTCGTTTAAAACTATTTCCAGCTCCTGCTGCGTCCAAAAACTTCGTATCTCACATCAGAGTTACTAGAGTCCATCGAAACGTCAAATAACATGATAGATGAGTAAGGATCGATTAGATACATCACAGGAACAACGCTAATGCGTGTTGTTTCGTTTAAAACTATTTCCAGCTTCAGCTGCGTCCGAGAACTTCGTATCTCACTTCAGAGTTACTGGAGCCCATCCAAACGTCAAATAACATGATAGATGAGTAAGGATCGATTACATACATCACAGGAACAACGCTAATGCGTGTTGTTTCATTTAAAACTATTTCCAGCTTCTGCTGCGTCCGAAAATTTCGTATCACATCAGAGTTACTGGAGTCCATCGAAACGTCAAATAACATAGTAGCTAAGTAAGGATCGATTAGATACATCACAAGAACAACGCTAATACGTGTTGTTTCGTTCAAAACTATTTCCAGCTTCTGCTGCGTCCGAGAACTTTGTATCTCACATCAGAGATACTGGAGTCCATTCAAACGTCAAATAACATGATAGATGAGTAAGGATCGATTAGATACATCACAGGAACAACGCTAATGCGTGTTGTTTCATTTAAAACTATTTCCAGCTTCTGCTGCGTCCGAAAATTTCGTATCTCACATCAGAGTTACTGGAGTCCATCGAAACGCCAAAAAACATGATAGATGAGTAAGGATCGATTAGATACATCACAGGAACAACGCTAATGCGTGTTGTTTCATTTAAAACTATTTCCAGCTTCTGCTGCGTCCGAAAATTTAGTATCTCACATCAGAGATACTGGAGTCCATTCAAACGTCAAATAACATGATAGATGAGTAAGGATCGATTAGATACATCACAGGAACAACGCTAATGCGTGTTGTTTCGTTTAAAACTATTTCCAGCTTCAGCTGCGTCCGAGAACTTCGTATCTCACTTCAGAGTTACTGGAGCCCATCCAAACGTCAAATAACATGATAGATGAGTAAGGATCGATTACATACATCACAGGAACAACGCTAATGCATGTTGTTTCATTTAAAACTATTTCCAGCTTGTGCTGCGTCCGAAAATTTCGTATCTCACATCAGAGTTACTGGAGTCCATCGAAACGTCAAATAACATAGTAGATAAGTAAGGATCGATTAGATACATCACAGGAACAACGCTAATACGTGTTATTTCGTTCAAAACTATTTCCAGCTTCTGCTGCGTCCGAGAACTTTGTATCTCACATCAGAGTTACTGGAGTCCGTTTAAACGTCAAATAACATGATAGATGAGTAAGGATCGATTAGATACATCACAGGAACAACGCTAATGCGTGCTGTTTCGTTTAAAACTATTTCCAGCTTCTGCTGCGTCCGAGAACTTCTTATCTCACTTCAGAGTTACCGGAGCCCATCCAAACGTCAAATAACATGATAGATGAGTAAGGATCGATTAGATACATCACAGGAACAACGCTAATACGTGTTGTTTCGTTCAAAACTATTTCCAGCTTCAGCTGCGTCCGAGAACTTTGTATCTCACATCAGAGTTACTGGAGTCCATTTAAACGTCAAATAACATGATAGATGAGTAAGGATCGATTAGATACATTACAGGAACAACGCTAATGCGTGCTGTTTCGTTTAAAACTATTTCCAGCTTCTGCTGCGTCCGAGAACTTCTTATCTCACTTCAGAGTTACCGGAGCCCATCCAAACGTCAAATAATATGATAGATGAGTAAGGATCGATTAGATACATCACAGGAACAACGCTAATACGTGTTGTTTCGTTCAAAACTATTTCCAGCTTCAGCTGCGTCCGAGAACTTTGTATCTCACATCAGAGTTACTGGAGTCCATTTAAACGTCAAATAACATGATAGATGAGTAAGGATCGATTAGATACATCACAGGAACAACGCTAATGCGTGTTGTTTCATTTAAAACTATTTCCAGCTTCTGCTGCGTCCGAAAATTTAGTATCTCACATCAGAGATACTGGAGTACATCCAAACTTCAAATAACATGATAGATGAGTAAGGATCGATTAGATACATCACAGGAACAACGCTAATGCGTGTTGTTTCGTTTAAAACTATTTCCAGCTTCAGCTGCGTCCGAGAACTTTGTATCTCACATCAGAGTTACTGGAGTCCATCCAAACGTCAAATAACATGATAGATGAGTAAGGATCGATTAGATACATCACAGGAACAACGCTAATGCGTGTTGTTTCATTTAAAACTATTTCCAGCTTCTGCTGCGTCCGAAAATTTCGTATCTCACATCAGAGTTACTGGAGTCCATCGAAACGCCAAATAGCATGATAGATGAGTAAGGATCGATTAGATACATCACAGGAACAACGCTAATGCGTGTTGTTTCATTTAAAACTATTTCCAGCTTCTGCTGCGTCCGAAAATTTCGTATCTCACATCAAAGTTACTGGAGTCCATCGAAACGCCAAATAACATGATAGATGAGTAAGGATCGATTAGATACATCACAGGAACAACGCTAATGCGTGTTGTTTCGTTTAAAACTATTTCCAGCTTCAGCTGCGTCCGAAAATTTCGTATCTCACATCAGAGATACTGGAGTCCATCCAAACGTCAAATAACATGATAGATGAGTAAGGATCGATTACATACATCACAGGAACAACGCTAATGCGTATTGTTTCATTTAAAACTATTTTCAGCTTCTGCTGCGTATGAAAATTTCGTATCTCACATCAGAGTTACTGGAGTCCATCGAAACGTCATATAACATAGTAGATAAGTAAGGATCGATTAGATACATCACAGGAACAACGCTAATGCATGTTGTTTCATTTAAAACTATTTCCAGCTTGTGCTGCGTCCGAAAATTTCGTATCTCACATCAGAGTTACTAGAGTTCATCGAAACGTCAAATAACATGATAGATGAGTAAGGATCGATTAGATACATCACAGGAACAACGATAATACGTGTTGTTTCGTTCAAAACTATTTCCAGCTTCTGCTGCGTCCGAGAACTTTGTATCTCACATCAGAGATACTGGAGTCCATTCAAACGTCAAATAACATGATAGATGAGTAAGGATCGATTAGATACATCACAGGAACAACGCTAATGCGTGTTGTTTCATTTAAAACTATTTCCAGCTTCTGCTGCGTCCGAAAATTTCGTATCTCACATCAGAGTTACTGGAGTCCATCGAAACGCCAAATAACATGATAGATGAGTAAGGATCGATTAGATACATCACAGGAACAACGCTAATGCGTGTTGTTTCGTTTAAAACTATTTCCAGCTTCTACTGCGTCCGAAAATTTCGTATCTCACATCAAAGTTACTGGAGTCCATCGAAACGCCAAATAACATGATAGACGAGTAAGGATCGATTAGATACATCACAGGAACAACGCTAATGCGTGTTGTTTCGTTTAAAACTATTTCCAGCTTCAGCTGCGTCCGAGAACTTCGTATCTCACTTCAGAGTTACTGGAGCCCATCCAAACGTCAAATAACATGATAGATGAGTAAGGATCGATTACATACATCACAGGAACAACGCTAATGCATGTTGTTTCATTTAAAACTATTTCCAGCTTGTGCTGCGTCCGAAAATTTCGTATCTCACATCAGAGTTACTGGAGTCCATCGAAACGTCAAATAACATAGTAGATAAGTAAGGATCGATTAGATACATCACAGGAACAACGCTAATACTTGTTATTTCGTTCAAAACTATTTCCAGCTTCTGCTGCGTCCGAGAACTTTGTATCTCACATCAGAGTTACTGGAGTCCGTTTAAACGTCAAATAACATGATAGATGAGTAAGGATCGATTAGATACATCACAGGAACAACGCTAATGCGTGCTGTTTCGTTTAAAACTATTTCCAGCTTCTGCTGCGTCCGAGAACTTCTTATCTCACTTCAGAGATACCGGAGCCCATCCAAACGTCAAATAACATGATAGATGAGTAAGGATCGATTAGATACATCACAGGAACAACGCTAATACGTGTTGTTTCGTTCAAAACTATTTCCAGCTTCAGCTGCGTCCGAGAACTTTGTATCTCACATCAGAGTTACTGGAGTCCATTTAAACGTCAAATAACATGATAGATGAGTAAGGATCGATTAGATACATCACAGGAACAACGCTAATGCGTGTTGTTTCATTTAAAACTATTTCCAGCTTCTGCTGCGTCCGAAAATTTAGTATCTCACATCAGAGATACTGGAGTCCATCCAAACTTCAAATAACATGATAGATGATTAAGGATCGATTAGATACATCACAGGAACAACGCTAATGCGTGTTGTTTCGTTTAAAACTATTTCCAGCTTCAGCTGCGTCCGAGAACTTTGTATCTCACATCAGAGTTACTGGAGTCCATCCAAACGTCAAATAACATGATAGATGAGTAAGGATCGATTAGATACATCACAGGAACAACGCTAATGCGTGTTGTTTCATTTAAAACTATTTCCAGCTTCTGCTGCGTCCGAAAATTTCGTATCTCACATCAGAGTTACTGGAGTCCATCGAAACGCCAAATAACATGATAGATGAGTAAGGATCGATTAGATACATCACAGGAACAACGCTAATGCGTGTTGTTTCATTTAAAACTATTTCCAGCTTCTGCTGCGTCCGAAAATTTCGTATCTCACATCAAAGTTACTGGAGTCCATCGAAACGCCAAATAACATGATAGATGAGTAAGGATCGATTAGATACATCACAGGAACAACGCTAATGCGTGTTGTTTCGTTTAAAACTATTTCCAGCTTCAGCTGCGTCCGAAAATTTCGTATCTCACATCAGAGATACTGGAGTCCATCCAAACGTCAAATAACATGATAGATGAGTAAGGATCGATTACATACATCACAGGAACAACGCTAATGCGTATTGTTTCATTTAAAACTATTTTCAGCTTCTGCTGCGTATGAAAATTTCGTATCTCACATCAGAGTTACTGGAGTCCATCGAAACGTCATATAACATAGTAGATAAGTAAGGATCGATTAGATACATCACAGGAACAACGCTAATGCATGTTGTTTCATTTAAAACTATTTCCAGCTTGTGCTGCGTCCGAAAATTTCGTATCTCACATCAGAGTTACTAGAGTTCATCGAAACGTCAAATAACATGATAGATGAGTAAGGATCGATTAGATACATCACAGGAACAACGATAATACGTGTTGTTTCGTTCAAAACTATTTCCAGCTTCTGCTGCGTCCGAGAACTTTGTATCTCACATCAGAGATACTGGAGTCCATTCAAACGTCAAATAACATGATAGATGAGTAAGGATCGATTAGATACATCACAGGAACAACGCTAATGCGTGTTGTTTCATTTAAAACTATTTCCAGCTTCTGCTGCGTCCGAAAATTTCGTATCTCACATCAGAGTTACTGGAGTCCATCGAAACGCCAAATAACATGATAGATGAGTAAGGATCGATTAGATACATCACAGGAACAACGCTAATGCGTGTTGTTTCGTTTAAAACTATTTCCAGCTTCTACTGCGTCCGAAAATTTCGTATCTCACATCAAAGTTACTGGAGTCCATCGAAACGCCAAATAACATGATAGACGAGTAAGGATCGATTAGATACATCACAGGAACAAGGCTAATGCGTGTTGTTTCGTTTAAAACTATTTCCAGCTTCAGCTGCGTCCGAGAACTTCGTATCTCACTTCAGAGTTACTGGAGCCCATCCAAACGTCAAATAACATGATAGATGAGTAAGGATCGATTACATACATCACAGGAACAACGCTAATGCATGTTGTTTCATTTAAAACTATTTCCAGCTTGTGCTGCGTCCGAAAATTTCGTATCTCACATCAGAGTTACTGGAGTCCATCGAAACGTCAAATAACATAGTAGATAAGTAAGGATCGATTAGATACATCACAGGAACAACGCTAATACTTGTTATTTCGTTCAAAACTATTTCCAGATTCTGCTGCGTCCGAGAACTTTGTATCTCACATCAGAGTTACTGGAGTCCGTTTAAACGTCAAATAACATGATAGATGAGTAAGGATCGATTAGATACATCACAGGAACAACGCTAATGCGTGCTGTTTCGTTTAAAACTATTTCCAGCTTCTGCTGCGTCCGAGAACTTCTTATCTCACTTCAGAGTTACCGGAGCCCATCCAAACGTCAAATAACATGATAGATGAGTAAGGATCGATTAGATACATCACAGGAACAACGCTAATACGTGTTGTTTCGTTCAAAACTATTTCCAGCTTCAGCTGCGTCCGAGAACTTTGTATCTCACATCAGAGTTACTGGAGTCCATTTAAACGTCAAATAACATGATAGATGAGTAAGGATCGATTAGATACATCACAGGAACAACGCTAATGCGTGTTGTTTCATTTAAAACTATTTCCAGCTTCTGCTGCGTCCGAAAATTTAGTATTTCACATCAGAGATACTGGAGTCCATCCAAACTTCAAATAACATGATAGATGATTAAGGATCGATTAGATACATCACAGGAACAACGCTAATGCGTGTTGTTTCGTTTAAAACTATTTCCAGCTTCAGCTGCGTCCGAGAACTTTGTATCTCACATCAGAGTTACTGGAGTCCATCCAAACGTCAAATAACATGATAGATGAGTAAGGATCGATTAGATACATCACAGGAACAACGCTAATGCATGTTGTTTCATTTAAAACTATTTCCAGCTTGTGCTGCGTCCGAAAATTTCGTATCTCACATCAGAGTTACTAGAGTTCATCGAAACGTCAAATAACATGATAGATGAGTAAGAATCGATTAGATACATCACAGGAACAACGATAATACGTGTTGTTTCGTTCAAAACTATTTCCAGCTTCTGCTGCGTCCGAGAACTTTGTATCTCACATCAGAGATACTGGAGTCCATTCAAACGTCAAATAACATGATAGATGAGTAAGGATCGATTAGATACATCACAGGAACAACGCTAATGCGTGTTGTTTCATTTAAAACTATTTCCAGCTTCTGCTGCGTCCGAAAATTTCGTATCTCACATCAGAGTTACTGGAGTCCATCGAAACGCCAAATAACATGATAGATGAGTAAGGATCGATTAGATACATCACAGGAACAACGCTAATGCGTGTTGTTTCGTTTAAAACTATTTCCAGCTTCTACTGCGTCCGAAAATTTCGTATCTCACATCAAAGTTACTGGAGTCCATCGAAACGCCAAATAACATGATAGACGAGTAAGGATCGATTAGATACATCACAGGAACAAGGCTAATGCGTGTTGTTTCGCTTAAAACTATTTCCAGCTTCAGCTGCGTCCGAGAACTTCGTATCTCACTTCAGAGTTACTGGAGCCCATCCAAACGTCAAATAACATGATAGATGAGTAAGGATCGATTACATACATCACAGGAACAACGCTAATGCATGTTGTTTCATTTAAAACTATTTCCAGCTTGTGCTGCGTCCGAAAATTTCGTATCTCACATCAGAGTTACTGGAGTCCATCGAAACGTCAAATAACATAGTAGATAAGTAAGGATCGATTAGATACATCACAGGAACAACGCTAATACTTGTTATTTCGTTCAAAACTATTTCCAGATTCTGCTGCGTCCGAGAACTTTGTATCTCACATCAGAGTTACTGGAGTCCGTTTAAACGTCAAATAACATGATAGATGAGTAAGGATCGATTAGATACATCACAGGAACAACGCTAATGCGTGCTGTTTCGTTTAAAACTATTTCCAGCTTCTGCTGCGTCCGAGAACTTCTTATCTCACTTCAGAGTTACCGGAGCCCATCCAAACGTCAAATAACATGATAGATGAGTAAGGATCGATTAGATACATCACAGGAACAACGCTAATACGTGTTGTTTCGTTCAAAACTATTTCCAGCTTCAGCTGCGTCCGAGAACTTTGTATCTCACATCAGAGTTACTGGAGTCCATTTAAACGTCAAATAACATGATAGATGAGTAAGGATCGATTAGATACATCACAGGAACAACGCTAATGCGTGTTGTTTCATTTAAAACTATTTCCAGCTTCTGCTGCGTCCGAAAATTTAGTATCTCACATCAGAGATACTGGAGTCCATCCAATCTTCAAATAACATGATAGATGATTAAGGATCGATTAGATACATCACAGGAACAACGCTAATGCGTGTTGTTTCGTTTAAAACTATTTCCAGCTTCAGCTGCGTCCGAGAACTTTGTATCTCACATCAGAGTTACTGGAGTCCATCCAAACGTCAAATAACATGATAGATGAGTAAGGATCGATTAGATACATCACAGGAACAACGCTAATGCATGTTGTTTCATTTAAAACTATTTCCAGCTTGTGCTGCGTCCGAAAATTTCGTATCTCACATCAGAGTTACTAGAGTTCATCGAAACGTCAAATAACATGATAGATGAGTAAGGATCGATTAGATACATCACAGGAACAACGATAATACGTGTTGTTTCGTTCAAAACTATTTCCAGCTTCTGCTGCGTCCGAGAACTTTGTATCTCACATCAGAGATACTGGAGTCCATTCAAACGTCAAATAACATGATAGATGAGTAAGGATCGATTAGATACATCACAGGAACAACGCTAATGCGTGTTGTTTCATTTAAAACTATTTCCAGCTTCTGCTGCGTCCGAAAATTTCGTATCTCACATCAGAGTTACTGGAGTCCATCGAAACGCCAAATAACATGATAGATGAGTAAGGATCGATTAGATACATCACAGGAACAACGCTAATGCGTGTTGTTTCGTTTAAAACTATTTCCAGCTTCTACTGCGTCCGAAAATTTCGTATCTCACATCAAAGTTACTGGAGTCCATCGAAACGCCAAATAACATGATAGACGAGTAAGGATCGATTAGATACATCACAGGAACAAGGCTAATGCGTGTTGTTTCGTTTAAAACTATTTCCAGCTTCAGCTGCGTCCGAGAACTTCGTATCTCACTTCAGAGTTACTGGAGCCCATCCAAACGTCAAATAACATGATAGATGAGTAAGGATCGATTACATACATCACAGGAACAACGCTAATGCATGTTGTTTCATTTAAAACTATTTCCAGCTTGTGCTGCGTCCGAAAATTTCGTATCTCACATCAGAGTTACTGGAGTCCATCGAAACGTCAAATAACATAGTAGATAAGTAAGGATCGATTAGATACATCACAGGAACAACGCTAATACTTGTTATTTCGTTCAAAACTATTTCCAGATTCTGCTGCGTCCGAGAACTTTGTATCTCACATCAGAGTTACTGGAGTCCGTTTAAACGTCAAATAACATGATAGATGAGTAAGGATCGATTAGATACATCACAGGAACAACGCTAATGCGTGCTGTTTCGTTTAAAACTATTTCCAGCTTCTGCTGCGTCCGAGAACTTCTTATCTCACTTCAGAGTTACCGGAGCCCATCCAAACGTCAAATAACATGATAGATGAGTAAGGATCGATTAGATACATCACAGGAACAACGCTAATACGTGTTGTTTCGTTCAAAACTATTTCCAGCTTCAGCTGCGTCCGAGAACTTTGTATCTCACATCAGAGTTACTGGAGTCCATTTAAACGTCAAATAACATGATAGATGAGTAAGGATCGATTAGATACATCACAGGAACAACGCTAATGCGTGTTGTTTCATTTAAAACTATTTCCAGCTTCTGCTGCGTCCGAAAATTTAGTATCTCACATCAGAGATACTGGAGTCCATCCAAACTTCAAATAACATGATAGATGAGTAAGGATCGATTAGATACATCACAGGAACAACGCTAATGCGTGTTGTTTCGTTTAAAACTATTTCCAGCTTCAGCTGCGTCCGAGAACTTTGTATCTCACATCAGAGTTACTGGAGTCCATCCAAACGTCAAATAACATGATAGATGAGTAAGGATCGATTAGATACATCACAGGAACAACGCTAATGCGTGTTGTTTCATTTAAAACTATTTCCAGCTTCTGCTGCGTCCGAAAATTTCGTATCTCACATCAGAGTTACTGGAGTCCATCGAAACGCCAAATAGCATGATAGATGAGTAAGGATCGATTAGATACATCACAGGAACAACGCTAATGCGTGTTGTTTCATTTAAAACTATTTCCAGCTTCTGCTGCGTCCGAAAATTTCGTATCTCACATCAAAGTTACTGGAGTCCATCGAAACGCCAAATAACATGATAGATGAGTAAGGATCGATTAGATACATCACAGGAACAACGCTAATGCGTGTTGTTTCGTTTAAAACTATTTCCAGCTTCAGCTGCGTCCGAAAATTTCGTATCTCACATCAGAGATACTGGAGTCCATCCAAACGTCAAATAACATGATAGATGAGTAAGGATCGATTACATACATCACAGGAACAACGCTAATGCGTATTGTTTCATTTAAAACTATTTTCAGCTTCTGCTGCGTATGAAAATTTCGTATCTCACATCAGAGTTACTGGAGTCCATCGAAACGTCATATAACATAGTAGATAAGTAAGGATCGATTAGATACATCACAGGAACAACGCTAATGCATGTTGTTTCATTTAAAACTATTTCCAGCTTGTGCTGCGTCCGAAAATTTCGTATCTCACATCAGAGTTACTAGAGTTCATCGAAACGTCAAATAACATGATAGATGAGTAAGGATCGATTAGATACATCACAGGAACAACGATAATACGTGTTGTTTCGTTCAAAACTATTTCCAGCTTCTGCTGCGTCCGAGAACTTTGTATCTCACATCAGAGATACTGGAGTCCATTCAAACGTCAAATAACATGATAGATGAGTAAGGATCGATTAGATACATCACAGGAACAACGCTAATGCGTGTTGTTTCATTTAAAACTATTTCCAGCTTCTGCTGCGTCCGAAAATTTCGTATCTCACATCAGAGTTACTGGAGTCCATCGAAACGCCAAATAACATGATAGATGAGTAAGGATCGATTAGATACATCACAGGAACAACGCTAATGCGTGTTGTTTCGTTTAAAACTATTTCCAGCTTCTACTGCGTCCGAAAATTTCGTATCTCACATCAAAGTTACTGGAGTCCATCGAAACGCCAAATAACATGATAGACGAGTAAGGATCGATTAGATACATCACAGGAACAACGCTAATGCGTGTTGTTTCGTTTAAAACTATTTCCAGCTTCAGCTGCGTCCGAGAACTTCGTATCTCACTTCAGAGTTACTGGAGCCCATCCAAACGTCAAATAACATGATAGATGAGTAAGGATCGATTACATACATCACAGGAACAACGCTAATGCATGTTGTTTCATTTAAAACTATTTCCAGCTTGTGCTGCGTCCGAAAATTTCGTATCTCACATCAGAGTTACTGGAGTCCATCGAAACGTCAAATAACATAGTAGATAAGTAAGGATCGATTAGATACATCACAGGAACAACGCTAATACTTGTTATTTCGTTCAAAACTATTTCCAGCTTCTGCTGCGTCCGAGAACTTTGTATCTCACATCAGAGTTACTGGAGTCCGTTTAAACGTCAAATAACATGATAGATGAGTAAGGATCGATTAGATACATCACAGGAACAACGCTAATGCGTGCTGTTTCGTTTAAAACTATTTCCAGCTTCTGCTGCGTCCGAGAACTTCTTATCTCACTTCAGAGATACCGGAGCCCATCCAAACGTCAAATAACATGATAGATGAGTAAGGATCGATTAGATACATCACAGGAACAACGCTAATACGTGTTGTTTCGTTCAAAACTATTTCCAGCTTCAGCTGCGTCCGAGAACTTTGTATCTCACATCAGAGTTACTGGAGTCCATTTAAACGTCAAATAACATGATAGATGAGTAAGGATCGATTAGATACATCACAGGAACAACGCTAATGCGTGTTGTTTCATTTAAAACTATTTCCAGCTTCTGCTGCGTCCGAAAATTTAGTATCTCACATCAGAGATACTGGAGTCCATCCAAACTTCAAATAACATGATAGATGATTAAGGATCGATTAGATACATCACAGGAACAACGCTAATGCGTGTTGTTTCGTTTAAAACTATTTCCAGCTTCAGCTGCGTCCGAGAACTTTGTATCTCACATCAGAGTTACTGGAGTCCATCCAAACGTCAAATAACATGATAGATGAATAAGGATCGATTAGATACATCACAGGAACAACGCTAATGCGTGTTGTTTCATTTAAAACTATTTCCAGCTTCTGCTGCGTCCGAAAATTTCGTATCTCACATCAGAGTTACTGGAGTCCATCGAAACGCCAAATAACATGATAGATGAGTAAGGATCGATTAGATACATCACAGGAACAACGCTAATGCGTGTTGTTTCATTTAAAACTATTTCCAGCTTCTGCTGCGTCCGAAAATTTCGTATCTCACATCAAAGTTACTGGAGTCCATCGAAACGCCAAATAACATGATAGATGAGTAAGGATCGATTAGATACATCACAGGAACAACGCTAATGCGTGTTGTTTCGTTTAAAACTATTTCCAGCTTCAGCTGCGTCCGAAAATTTCGTATCTCACATCAGAGATACTGGAGTCCATCCAAACGTCAAATAACATGATAGATGAGTAAGGATCGATTACATACATCACAGGAACAACGCTAATGCGTATTGTTTCATTTAAAACTATTTTCAGCTTCTGCTGCGTATGAAAATTTCGTATCTCACATCAGAGTTACTGGAGTCCATCGAAACGTCATATAACATAGTAGATAAGTAAGGATCGATTAGATACATCACAGGAACAACGCTAATGCATGTTGTTTCATTTAAAACTATTTCCAGCTTGTGCTGCGTCCGAAAATTTCGTATCTCACATCAGAGTTACTGGAGTCCATCGAAACGTCAAATAACATAGTAGATAAGTAAGGATCGATTAGATACATCACAGGAACAACGCTAATACTTGTTATTTCGTTCAAAACTATTTCCAGATTCTGCTGCGTCCGAGAACTTTGTATCTCACATCAGAGTTACTGGAGTCCGTTTAAACGTCAAATAACATGATAGATGAGTAAGGATCGATTAGATACATCACAGGAACAACGCTAATGCGTGCTGTTTCGTTTAAAACTATTTCCAGCTTCTGCTGCGTCCGAGAACTTCTTATCTCACTTCAGAGTTACTGGAGCCCATCCAAACGTCAAATAACATGATAGATGAGTAAGGATCGATTACATACATCACAGGAACAACGCTAATGCATGTTGTTTCATTTAAAACTATTTCCAGCTTGTGCTGCGTCCGAAAATTTCGTATCTCACATCAGAGTTACTGGAGTCCATCGAAACGTCAAATAACATAGTAGATAAGTAAGGATCGATTAGATACATCACAGGAACAACGCTAATACTTGTTATTTCGTTCAAAACTATTTCCAGATTCTGCTGCGTCCGAGAACTTTGTATCTCACATCAGAGTTACTGGAGTCCGTTTAAACGTCAAATAACATGATAGATGAGTAAGGATCGATTAGATACATCACAGGAACAACGCTAATGCGTGCTGTTTCGTTTAAAACTATTTCCAGCTTCTGCTGCGTCCGAGAACTTCTTATCTCACTTCAGAGTTACCGGAGCCCATCCAAACGTCAAATAACATGATAGATGAGTAAGGATCGATTAGATACATCACAGGAACAACGCTAATACGTGTTGTTTCGTTCAAAACTATTTCCAGCTTCAGCTGCGTCCGAGAACTTTGTATCTCACATCAGAGTTACTGGAGTCCATTTAAACGTCAAATAACATGATAGATGAGTAAGGATCGATTAGATACATCACAGGAACAACGCTAATGCGTGTTGTTTCATTTAAAACTATTTCCAGCTTCTGCTGCGTCCGAAAATTTAGTATCTCACATCAGAGATACTGGAGTCCATCCAAACTTCAAATAACATGATAGATGATTAAGGATCGATTAGATACATCACAGGAACAACGCTAATGCGTGTTGTTTCGTTTAAAACTATTTCCAGCTTCAGCTGCGTCCGAGAACTTTGTATCTCACATCAGAGTTACTGGAGTCCATCCAAACGTCAAATAACATGATAGATGAGTAAGGATCGATTACATACATCACAGGAACAACGCTAATGCATGTTGTTTCATTTAAAACTATTTCCAGCTTTTGCTGCGTCCGAAAATTTCGTATCTCACATCAGAGTTACTGGAGTCCATCGAAACGTCAAATAACATAGTAGATAAGTAAGGATCGATTAGATACATCACAGGAACAACGCTAATACGTGTTATTTCGTTCAAAACTATTTCCAGCTTCTGCTGCGTCCGAGAACTTTGTATCTCACATCAGAGTTACTGGAGTCCGTTTAAACGTCAAATAACATGATAGATGAGTAAGGATCGATTAGATACATCACAGGAACAACGCTAATGCGTGCTGTTTCGTTTAAAACTATTTCCAGCTTCTGCTGCGTCCGAGAACTTCTTATCTCACTTCAGAGTTACCGGAGCCCATCCAAACGTCAAATAACATGATAGATGAGTAAGGATCGATTAGATACATCACAGGAACAACGCTAATACGTGTTGTTTCGTTCAAAACTATTTCCAGCTTCAGCTGCGTCCGAGAACTTTCTATCTCACATCAGAGTTACTGGAGTCCATTTAAACGTCAAATAACATGATAGATGAGTAAGGATCGATTAGATACATCACAGGAACAACGCTAATGCGTGTTGTTTCATTTAAAACTATTTCCAGCTTCTGCTGCGTCCGAAAATTTAGTATCTCACATCAGAGATACTGGAGTCCATCCAAACTTCAAATAACATGATAGATGAGTAAGGATCGATTAGATACATCACAGGAACAACGCTAATGCGTGTTGTTTCATTTAAAACTATTTCCAGCTTCTGCTGCGCCCGATAATTTCGTATCTCACATCAGAGTTACTGGAGGTCATCCAAACGTCAAATAACATGATAAATGAGTAAGGATCGATTAGATACATCACAGGAACAACGCTAATGCGTGTTGTATCTTTTAAAACTATTTCCAGCTTCAGCTGCGTCCGAGAACTTCGTATCTCACTTCAGAGTTACTGGAGTCCATCCAAACGTCAAATAACATGATAGATGAGTAAGGATCGATTAGATACATCACAGGAACAACGCTAATGCGTGTTGTATCTTTTAAAACTATTTCCAGTTTCAGCTGCGTCCGAGAACTTCGTATCTCACTTCAGAGTTACTGGAGTCCATCCAAACGTCAAATAACATGATAGATGAGTAAGGATCGATTAGATACATCACAGGAACAACGCTAATGCGTGTTGTTTCATTTAAAACTATTTCCAGCTTCTGCTGCGTCCGATAATTTCGTATCTCACATCAGAGTTACTGGAGGTCATCCAAACTTCAAATAACATGATAGATGAGTAAGGATCGATTAGATACATCACAGGAACAACGCTAATGCGTGTTGTTTCATTTAAAACTATTTCCAGCTTCTGCTGCGTCCGAAAACGTCGTATCTCACATCAGAGTTACTGGAGTCCATCGAAACGTCAAATAACATGATAGATAAGTAAGGATCGATTTGACACAGCACAGGAACATCGCTAATGCGTGTTGTTTCGTTTAAAACTATTTCCAGTTTCTGCTGCGTCCGAAAACGTCGTATCTCACATCAGACTTACTGGAGTCCATCCAAACGTCAAATAACATGTTAGATAAGTAAGGATCGTTTAGATACATCACAGGAACAACGCTAATACGTGTTGTTTCGTTCAAACCTATTTCCAGCCTCTGCTGCGTCCGAAAATTTCGTATCTCACATTAGAGTTACTGGAGTCCATCAAAACGTCAAATAACATGATAGATGAGTAAGAATCGATTAGATACATCACAGGAACAACGCTAATGCGTGTTGTTTCGTTTAAAACTATTTCCAGCTTCAGCTGCGTCCGAGAACTTTGTATCTCACATCAGAGTTACTGGAGTCCATCCAAACGTCAAATAACATGATAGATGAGTAAGGATCGATTAGATACATCACAGGAACAACGCTAATGCGTGTTGTTTCATTTAAAACTATTTCCAGCTTCTGCTGCGTCCGAAAATTTCGTATCTCACATCAGAGTTACTGGAGTCCATCGAAACGCCAAATAACATGATAGATGAGTAAGGATCGATTAGATACATCACAGGAACAACGCTAATGCGTGTTGTTTCATTTAAAACTATTTCCAGCTTCTGCTGCGTCCGAAAATTTCGTATCTCACATCAAAGTTACTGGAGTCCATCGAAACGCCAAATAACATGATAGATGAGTAAGGATCGATTAGATACATCACAGGAACAACGCTAATGCGTGTTGTTTCGTTTAAAACTATTTCCAGCTTCTACTGCGTCCGAAAATTTCGTATCTCACATCAAAGTTACTGGAGTCCATCGAAACGCCAAATAACATGATAGATGAGTAAGGATCGATTAGATACATCACAGGAACAACGCTAATGCGTGTTGTTTCGTTTAAAACTATTTCCAGCTTCAGCTGCGTCCGAGAACTTCGTATCTCACTTCAGAGTTACTGGAGCCCATCCAAACGTCAAATAACATGATAGATGAGTAAGGATCGATTACATACATCACAGGAACAACGCTAATGCATGTTGTTTAATTTAAACTATTTCCAGCTTGTGCTGCGTCCGAAAATTTCGTATCTCACATCAGAGTTACTGGAGTCCATCGAAACGTCAAATAACATAGTAGATAAGTAAGGATCGATTAGATACATCACAGGAACAACGCTAATACGTGTTATTTCGTTCAAAACTATTTCCAGCTTCTGCTGCGTCCGAGAACTTTGTATCTCACATCAGAGTTACTGGAGTCCGTTTAAACGTCAAATAACATGATAGATGAGTAAGGATCGATTAGATACATCACAGGAACAACGCTAATGCGTGCTGTTTCGTTTAAAACTATTTCCAGCTTCTGCTGCGTCCGAGAACTTCTTATCTCACTTCAGAGTTACCGGAGCCCATCCAAACGTCAAATAACATGATAGATGAGTAAGGATCGATTAGATACATCACAGGAACAACGCTAATACGTGTTGTTTCGTTCAAAACTATTTCCAGCTTCAGCTGCGTCCGAGAACTTTGTATCTCACATCAGAGTTACTGGAGTCCATTTAAACGTCAAATAACATGATAGATGAGTAAGGATCGATTAGATACATCACAGGAACAACGCTAATGCGTGTTGTTTCATTTAAAACTATTTCCAGCTTCTGCTGCGTCCGAAAATTTAGTATCTCACATCAGAGATACTGGAGTCCATCCAAACTTCAAATAACATGATAGATGAGTAAGGATCGATTAGATACATCACAGGAACAACGCTAATGCGTGTTGTTTCGTTTAAAACTATTTCCAGCTTCAGCTGCGTCCGAGAACTTTGTATCTCACATCAGAGTTACTGGAGTCCATCCAAACGTCAAATAACATGATAGATGAGTAAGGATCGATTAGATACATCACAGGAACAACGCTAATGCGTGTTGTTTCGTTTAAAACTATTTCCAGCTTCAGCTGCGTCCGAAAATTTCGTATCTCACATCAGAGATACTGGAGTCCATCCAAACGTCAAATAACATGATAGATGAGTAAGGATCGATTACATACATCACAGGAACAACGCTAATGCGTATTGTTTCATTTAAAACTATTTTCAGCTTCTGCTGCGTATGAAAATTTCGTATCTCACATCAGAGTTACTGGAGTCCATCGAAACGTCATATAACATAGTAGATAAGTAAGGATCGATTAGATACATCACATGAACAACGCTAATACGTGTTGTTTCGTTTAAAACTATTTCCAGCTTCTGCTGCGTCCGAAAATTTCGTATCTCACATCAGAGATACTGGAGTCCATCCAAACGTCAAATAACATGATAGATGAGTAAGGATCGATTAGATACATCACAGGAACAACGCTAATACGTGTTGTTTCGTTTAAAACTATTTCCAGCTCCTGCTGCGTCCAAAAACTTCGTATCTCACATCAGAGTTACTAGAGTCCATCGAAACGTCAAATAACATGATAGATGAGTAAGGATCGATTAGATACATCACAGGAACAACGCTAATGCGTGTTGTTTCGTTTAAAACTATTTCCAGCTTCAGCTGCGTCCGAGAACTTCGTATCTCACATCAGAGTTACTGGAGTCCATCGAAACGCCAAGTAACATGATAGATGAGTAAGGATCGATTAGATACATCACAGGAACAACGCTAATGCGTGTTGTTTCGTTTAAAACTATTTCCAGCTTCTGCTGCGTCCGAGAACTTCGTATCTCACGTCAGGGTTACTGGAGTCCATCCAATCGTCAAATAACATGATAGATGAGTAAGTATCGATTAGATACATCACAGGAACAACGCTAATGCGTGTTGTTTCGTTCAAAACTATTTCCAGCTTCTGCTGCGTCCGAGAACTTTGTATCTCACATCAGAGTTACTGGAGTCCGTCCAAACGTTAAATAACATGATAGATGAGTAAGGATCGATTAGATACATCACAACAACAACGCTAATGCGTGTTGTTTCGTTTAAAACTACTTCCAGCTTCTGCTGCGTCCGAAAATTTCGTATCTCACATCAGAGATACTGGAGTCCATCCAAACGCCAAATAACATGACAGATGAGTAAGGATCGATTAGATACATCACAGGAACAACGCTAATACGTGTTGTTTCGTTCAAAACTATTTCCAGCTTCTGCTGCGTCCGAGAACTTTGTATCTCACATCAGAGTTACTGGAGTCCATTCAAACATCAAATAACATGATAGATCAGTAAGGATCGATTAGATACATCACAGGAACAACGCTAATGCGTGTTGTTTCATTTAAAACTATTTCCAGCTTCTGCTGCGTCCGAAAACGTCGTATCTCACATCAGAGTTACTGGAGTCCATCGAAACGTCAAATAACATGATAGATAAGTAAGGATCGATTACATACATCACAGGAACAACGCTAATGCGTGTTGTATCTTTTAAAACTATTTCCAGCTTCAGCTGCGTCCGAGAACTTCGTATCTCACTTCAGAGTTACTGGAGTCCATCCAAACGTCAAATAACATGATAGATGAGTAAGGATCGATTAGATACATCACAGGAACTACGCTAATGCGTGTTGTTTCATTTAAAACTATTTCCAGCTTCTGCTGCGTCCGATAATTTCGTATCTCACATCAGAGTTACTGGAGGTCATCCAAACGTCAAATAACATGATAAATGAGTAAGGATCGATTAGATACATCACAGGAACAACGCTAATGCGTGTTGTATCTTTTAAAACTATTTCCAGCTTCTGCTGCGTCCGAAAACGTCGTATCTCACATCAAAATTACTGGAGTCCATCGAAACGTCAAATAACATAGTAGCTAAGTAAGGATCGATTAGATACATCACAGGAACAACGCTAATACGTGTTGCTTCGTTTAAAACTATTTCCAGCTCCTGCTGCGCCCAAAAACTTTGTATCTCACATCAGAGTTACCGGAGTCCATCCAAACGTCAAATAACATGTTAGATAAGTAAGGATCGTTTAGATACATCACAGGAACAACGCTAATACGTGTTGTTTCGTTCAAAACAAGTTCCAGCTTCTGCTGCGTCCGAGATCTTTGTATCTCACATCAGAGTTACTGGAGTCCGTCCAAACGTCAAATAACATGATAGATGAGTAAGGATCGATTAGATACATCACAGGAACAACGCTAATATGTGTTGTTTCGTTTAAAACTATTTCCAGCTGCTGCTGCGTCCGAAAAATTCGTATCTCACATTAGAGTTACTGGAGTCCATCGAAACGTCAAATAACATGTTAGATATGTAAGGATCGATTAGATACATCACAGGGACAACGCTAATACGTGTTGTTTCGTTCAAAACTATTTCCAGCTTCTGCTGCGTCCAAAAACTTTGTATCTCACATCAGAGTTACTGGAGTCTATCCAAACGTAAAATAACATGATAGATGAGTAACGATCGATTAGATACATCACAGGAACAACGCTAATGCGTGTTGTTTCATTTAAAACTATTTCCAGCTTCTGCTGCGTCCGATAATTTCGTATCTCACATCAGAGTTACTGGAGTCCATCCAAACGTCAAACAACATGATAGATAAGTAAGGATCGATTAGATACATCACAGGAACAACGCTAATACGTGTTGTTTCGTTTAGAATTATTTCCAGCTCCTGCTGCGTCCAAAAACTTCGTATCTCACATCAGAGTTACTAGAGTCCATCGAAACGTCAAATAACATGATAGATGAGTAAGGATCGATTAGATACATCACAGGAACAACGCTAATGCGTGTTGTTTCGTTTAAAACTATTTCCAGCTTCAGCTGCGTCCGAGAACTTCTTATCTCACTTCAGAGTTACTGGAGCCCATCCAAACGTCAATTAACATGATAGATGAGTAAGGATCGATTAGATACATCACAGGAACAACGATAATACGTGTTGTTTCGTTCAAAACTATTTCCAGCTTCTGCTGCGTCCGAGAACTTTGTATCTCACATCAGAGATACTGGAGTCCATTCAAACGTCAAATAACATGATAGATGAGTAAGGATCGATTAGATACATCACAGGAACAACGCTAATGCATGTTGTTTAATTTAAACTATTTCCAGCTTGTGCTGCGTCCGAAAATTTCGTATCTCACATCAGAGTTACTGGAGTCCATCGAAACGTCAAATAACATAGTAGATAAGTAAGGATCGATTAGATACATCACAGGAACAACGCTAATACGTGTTATTTCGTTCAAAACTATTTCCAGCTTCTGCTGCGTCCGAGAACTTTGTATCTCACATCAGAGTTACTGGAGTCCGTTTAAACGTCAAATAACATGATAGATGAGTAAGGATCGATTAGATACATCACAGGAACAACGCTAATGCGTGCTGTTTCGTTTAAAACTATTTCCAGCTTCTGCTGCGTCCGAGAACTTCTTATCTCACTTCAGAGTTACCGGAGCCCATCCAAACGTCAAATAACATGATAGATGAGTAAGGATCGATTAGATACATCACAGGAACAACGCTAATACGTGTTGTTTCGTTCAAAACTATTTCCAGCTTCAGCTGCGTCCGAGAACTTTGTATCTCACATCAGAGTTACTGGAGTCCATTTAAACGTCAAATAACATGATAGATGAGTAAGGATCGATTAGATACATCACAGGAACAACGCTAATGCGTGTTGTTTCATTTAAAACTATTTCCAGCTTCTGCTGCGTCCGAAAATTTAGTATCTCACATCAGAGATACTGGAGTCCATCCAAACTTCAAATAACATGATAGATGAGTAAGGATCGATTAGATACATCACAGGAACAACGCTAATGCGTGTTGTTTCGTTTAAAACTATTTCCAGCTTCAGCTGCGTCCGAGAACTTTGTATCTCACATCAGAGTTACTGGAGTCCATCCAAACGTCAAATAACATGATAGATGAGTAAGGATCGATTAGATACATCACAGGAACAACGCTAATGCGTGTTGTTTCGTTTAAAACTATTTCCAGCTTCAGCTGCGTCCGAAAATTTCGTATCTCACATCAGAGATACTGGAGTCCATCCAAACGTCAAATAACATGATAGATGAGTAAGGATCGATTACATACATCACAGGAACAACGCTAATGCGTATTGTTTCATTTAAAACTATTTTCAGCTTCTGCTGCGTATGAAAATTTCGTATCTCACATCAGAGTTACTGGAGTCCATCGAAACGTCATATAACATAGTAGATAAGTAAGGATCGATTAGATACATCACATGAACAACGCTAATACGTGTTGTTTCGTTTAAAACTATTTCCAGCTTCTGCTGCGTCCGAAAATTTCGTATCTCACATCAGAGATACTGGAGTCCATCCAAACGTCAAATAACATGATAGATGAGTAAGGATCGATTAGATACATCACAGGAACAACGCTAATACGTGTTGTTTCGTTTAAAACTATTTCCAGCTCCTGCTGCGTCCAAAAACTTCGTATCTCACATCAGAGTTACTAGAGTCCATCGAAACGTCAAATAACATGATAGATGAGTAAGGATCGATTAGATACATCACAGGAACAACGCTAATGCGTGTTGTTTCGTTTAAAACTATTTCCAGCTTCAGCTGCGTCCGAGAACTTCGTATCTCACATCAGAGTTACTGGAGTCCATCGAAACGCCAAGTAACATGATAGATGAGTAAGGATCGATTAGATACATCACAGGAACAACGCTAATGCGTGTTGTTTCGTTTAAAACTATTTCCAGCTTCTACTGCGTCCGAAAATTTCGTATCTCACATCAAAGTTACTGGAGTCCATCGAAACGCCAAATAACATGATAGATGAGTAAGGATCGATTAGATACATCACAGGAACAACGCTAATGCGTGTTGTTTCGTTTAAAACTATTTCCAGCTTCAGCTGCGTCCGAGAACTTCGTATCTCACTTCAGAGTTACTGGAGCCCATCCAAACGTCAAATAACATGATAGATGAGTAAGGATCGATTACATACATCACAGGAACAACGCTAATGCATGTTGTTTAATTTAAACTATTTCCAGCTTGTGCTGCGTCCGAAAATTTCGTATCTCACATCAGAGTTACTGGAGTCCATCGAAACGTCAAATAACATAGTAGATAAGTAAGGATCGATTAGATACATCACAGGAACAACGCTAATACGTGTTATTTCGTTCAAAACTATTTCCAGCTTCTGCTGCGTCCGAGAACTTTGTATCTCACATCAGAGTTACTGGAGTCCGTTTAAACGTCAAATAACATGATAGATGAGTAAGGATCGATTAGATACATCACAGGAACAACGCTAATGCGTGCTGTTTCGTTTAAAACTATTTCCAGCTTCTGCTGCGTCCGAGAACTTCTTATCTCACTTCAGAGTTACCGGAGCCCATCCAAACGTCAAATAACATGATAGATGAGTAAGGATCGATTAGATACATCACAGGAACAACGCTAATACGTGTTGTTTCGTTCAAAACTATTTCCAGCTTCAGCTGCGTCCGAGAACTTTGTATCTCACATCAGAGTTACTGGAGTCCATTTAAACGTCAAATAACATGATAGATGAGTAAGGATCGATTAGATACATCACAGGAACAACGCTAATGCGTGTTGTTTCATTTAAAACTATTTCCAGCTTCTGCTGCGTCCGAAAATTTAGTATCTCACATCAGAGATACTGGAGTCCATCCAAACTTCAAATAACATGATAGATGAGTAAGGATCGATTAGATACATCACAGGAACAACGCTAATGCGTGTTGTTTCGTTTAAAACTATTTCCAGCTTCAGCTGCGTCCGAGAACTTTGTATCTCACATCAGAGTTACTGGAGTCCATCCAAACGTCAAATAACATGATAGATGAGTAAGGATCGATTAGATACATCACAGGAACAACGCTAATGCGTGTTGTTTCGTTTAAAACTATTTCCAGCTTCAGCTGCGTCCGAAAATTTCGTATCTCACATCAGAGATACTGGAGTCCATCCAAACGTCAAATAACATGATAGATGAGTAAGGATCGATTACATACATCACAGGAACAACGCTAATGCGTATTGTTTCATTTAAAACTATTTTCAGCTTCTGCTGCGTATGAAAATTTCGTATCTCACATCAGAGTTACTGGAGTCCATCGAAACGTCATATAACATAGTAGATAAGTAAGGATCGATTAGATACATCACATGAACAACGCTAATACGTGTTGTTTCGTTTAAAACTATTTCCAGCTTCTGCTGCGTCCGAAAATTTCGTATCTCACATCAGAGATACTGGAGTCCATCCAAACGTCAAATAACATGATAGATGAGTAAGGATCGATTAGATACATCACAGGAACAACGCTAATACGTGTTGTTTCGTTTAAAACTATTTCCAGCTCCTGCTGCGTCCAAAAACTTCGTATCTCACATCAGAGTTACTAGAGTCCATCGAAACGTCAAATAACATGATAGATGAGTAAGGATCGATTAGATACATCACAGGAACAACGCTAATGCGTGTTGTTTCGTTTAAAACTATTTCCAGCTTCAGCTGCGTCCGAGAACTTCGTATCTCACATCAGAGTTACTGGAGTCCATCGAAACGCCAAGTAACATGATAGATGAGTAAGGATCGATTAGATACATCACAGGAACAACGCTAATGCGTGTTGTTTCGTTTAAAACTATTTCCAGCTTCTACTGCGTCCGAAAATTTCGTATCTCACATCAAAGTTACTGGAGTCCATCGAAACGCCAAATAACATGATAGATGAGTAAGGATCGATTAGATACATCACAGGAACAACGCTAATGCGTGTTGTTTCGTTTAAAACTATTTCCAGCTTCAGCTGCGTCCGAGAACTTCGTATCTCACTTCAGAGTTACTGGAGCCCATCCAAACGTCAAATAACATGATAGATGAGTAAGGATCGATTACATACATCACAGGAACAACGCTAATGCATGTTGTTTAATTTAAACTATTTCCAGCTTGTGCTGCGTCCGAAAATTTCGTATCTCACATCAGAGTTACTGGAGTCCATCGAAACGTCAAATAACATAGTAGATAAGTAAGGATCGATTAGATACATCACAGGAACAACGCTAATACGTGTTATTTCGTTCAAAACTATTTCCAGCTTCTGCTGCGTCCGAGAACTTTGTATCTCACATCAGAGTTACTGGAGTCCGTTTAAACGTCAAATAACATGATAGATGAGTAAGGATCGATTAGATACATCACAGGAACAACGCTAATGCGTGCTGTTTCGTTTAAAACTATTTCCAGCTTCTGCTGCGTCCGAGAACTTCTTATCTCACTTCAGAGTTACCGGAGCCCATCCAAACGTCAAATAACATGATAGATGAGTAAGGATCGATTAGATACATCACAGGAACAACGCTAATACGTGTTGTTTCGTTCAAAACTATTTCCAGCTTCAGCTGCGTCCGAGAACTTTGTATCTCACATCAGAGTTACTGGAGTCCATTTAAACGTCAAATAACATGATAGATGAGTAAGGATCGATTAGATACATCACAGGAACAACGCTAATGCGTGTTGTTTCATTTAAAACTATTTCCAGCTTCTGCTGCGTCCGAAAATTTAGTATCTCACATCAGAGATACTGGAGTCCATCCAAACTTCAAATAACATGATAGATGAGTAAGGATCGATTAGATACATCACAGGAACAACGCTAATGCGTGTTGTTTCGTTTAAAACTATTTCCAGCTTCAGCTGCGTCCGAGAACTTTGTATCTCACATCAGAGTTACTGGAGTCCATCCAAACGTCAAATAACATGATAGATGAGTAAGGATCGATTAGATACATCACAGGAACAACGCTAATGCGTGTTGTTTCGTTTAAAACTATTTCCAGCTTCAGCTGCGTCCGAAAATTTCGTATCTCACATCAGAGATACTGGAGTCCATCCAAACGTCAAATAACATGATAGATGAGTAAGGATCGATTACATACATCACAGGAACAACGCTAATGCGTATTGTTTCATTTAAAACTATTTTCAGCTTCTGCTGCGTATGAAAATTTCGTATCTCACATCAGAGTTACTGGAGTCCATCGAAACGTCATATAACATAGTAGATAAGTAAGGATCGATTAGATACATCACATGAACAACGCTAATACGTGTTGTTTCGTTTAAAACTATTTCCAGCTTCTGCTGCGTCCGAAAATTTCGTATCTCACATCAGAGATACTGGAGTCCATCCAAACGTCAAATAACATGATAGATGAGTAAGGATCGATTAGATACATCACAGGAACAACGCTAATACGTGTTGTTTCGTTTAAAACTATTTCCAGCTCCTGCTGCGTCCAAAAACTTCGTATCTCACATCAGAGTTACTAGAGTCCATCGAAACGTCAAATAACATGATAGATGAGTAAGGATCGATTAGATACATCACAGGAACAACGCTAATGCGTGTTGTTTCGTTTAAAACTATTTCCAGCTTCAGCTGCGTCCGAGAACTTCGTATCTCACATCAGAGTTACTGGAGTCCATCGAAACGCCAAGTAACATGATAGATGAGTAAGGATCGATTAGATACATCACAGGAACAACGCTAATGCGTGTTGTTTCGTTTAAAACTATTTCCAGCTTCTGCTGCGTCCGAGAACTTCGTATCTCACGTCAGGGTTACTGGAGTCCATCCAATCGTCAAATAACATGATAGATGAGTAAGTATCGATTAGATACATCACAGGAACAACGCTAATGCGTGTTGTTTCGTTCAAAACTATTTCCAGCTTCTGCTGCGTCCGAGAACTTTGTATCTCACATCAGAGTTACTGGAGTCCGTCCAAACGTTAAATAACATGATAGATGAGTAAGGATCGATTAGATACATCACAACAACAACGCTAATGCGTGTTGTTTCGTTTAAAACTACTTCCAGCTTCTGCTGCGTCCGAAAATTTCGTATCTCACATCAGAGATACTGGAGTCCATCCAAACGCCAAATAACATGACAGATGAGTAAGGATCGATTAGATACATCACAGGAACAACGCTAATACGTGTTGTTTCGTTCAAAACTATTTCCAGCTTCTGCTGCGTCCGAGAACTTTGTATCTCACATCAGAGTTACTGGAGTCCATTCAAACATCAAATAACATGATAGATCAGTAAGGATCGATTAGATACATCACAGGAACAACGCTAATGCGTGTTGTTTCATTTAAAACTATTTCCAGCTTCTGCTGCGTCCGAAAACGTCGTATCTCACATCAGAGTTACTGGAGTCCATCGAAACGTCAAATAACATGATAGATAAGTAAGGATCGATTACATACATCACAGGAACAACGCTAATGCGTGTTGTTTCATTTAAAACTATTTCCAGCTTCTGCTGCGTCCGATAATTTCGTATCTCACATCAGAGTTACTGGAGGTCATCCAAACGTCAAATAACATGATAAATGAGTAAGGATGAATTAGATACATCACAGGAACAACGCTAATGCGTGTTGTATCTTTTAAAACTATTTCCAGCTTCAGCTGCGTCCGAGAACTTCGTATCTCACTTCAGAGTTACTGGAGTCCATCCAAACGTCAAATAACATGATAGATGAGTAAGGATCGATTAGATACATCACAGGAACTACGCTAATGCGTGTTGTTTCATTTAAAACTATTTCCAGCTTCTGCTGCGTCCGATAATTTCGTATCTCACATCAGAGTTACTGGAGGTCATCCAAACGTCAAATAACATGATAAATGAGTAAGGATCGATTAGATACATCACAGGAACAACGCTAATGCGTGTTGTATCTTTTAAAACTATTTCCAGCTTCTGCTGCGTCCGAAAACGTCGTATCTCACATCAAAATTACTGGAGTCCATCGAAACGTCAAATAACATAGTAGCTAAGTAAGGATCGATTAGATACATCACAGGAACAACGCTAATACGTGTTGCTTCGTTTAAAACTATTTCCAGCTCCTGCTGCGCCCAAAAACTTTGTATCTCACATCAGAGTTACCGGAGTCCATCCAAACGTCAAATAACATGTTAGATAAGTAAGGATCGTTTAGATACATCACAGGAACAACGCTAATACGTGTTGTTTCGTTCAAAACAAGTTCCAGCTTCTGCTGCGTCCGAGATCTTTGTATCTCACATCAGAGTTACTGGAGTCCGTCCAAACGTCAAATAACATGATAGATGAGTAAGGATCGATTAGATACATCACAGGAACAACGCTAATATGTGTTGTTTCGTTTAAAACTATTTCCAGCTGCTGCTGCGTCCGAAAAATTCGTATCTCACATTAGAGTTACTGGAGTCCATCGAAACGTCAAATAACATGTTAGATATGTAAGGATCGATTAGATACATCACAGGGACAACGCTAATACGTGTTGTTTCGTTCAAAACTATTTCCAGCTTCTGCTGCGTCCAAAAACTTTGTATCTCACATCAGAGTTACTGGAGTCTATCCAAACGTAAAATAACATGATAGATGAGTAACGATCGATTAGATACATCACAGGAACAACGCTAATGCGTGTTGTTTCATTTAAAACTATTTCCAGCTTCTGCTGCGTCCGATAATTTCGTATCTCACATCAGAGTTACTGGAGTCCATCCAAACGTCAAACAACATGATAGATAAGTAAGGATCGATTAGATACATCACAGGAACAACGCTAATACGTGTTATTTCGTTTAGAATTATTTCCAGCTCCTGCTGCGTCCAAAAACTTCGTATCTCACATCAGAGTTACTAGAGTCCATCGAAACGTCAAATAACATGATAGATGAGTAAGGATCGATTAGATACATCACAGGAACAACGCTAATGCGTGTTGTTTCGTTTAAAACTATTTCCAGCTTCAGCTGCGTCCGAGAACTTCTTATCTCACTTCAGAGTTACTGGAGCCCATCCAAACGTCAATTAACATGATAGATGAGTAAGGATCGATTAGATACATCACAGGAACAACGATAATACGTGTTGTTTCGTTCAAAACTATTTCCAGCTTCTGCTGCGTCCGAGAACTTTGTATCTCACATCAGAGATACTGGAGTCCATTCAAACGTCAAATAACATGATAGATGAGTAAGGATCGATTAGATACATCACAGGAACAACGCTAATGCGTGTTGTTTCATTTAAAACTATTTCCAGCTTCTGCTGCGTCCGAAAATTTCGTATCTCACATCAGAGTTACTGGAGTCCATCGAAACGCCAAATAACATGATAGATGAGTAAGGATCGATTAGATACATCACAGGAACAACGCTAATGCGTGTTGTTTCGTTTAAAACTATTTCCAGCTTCTACTGCGTCCGAAAATTTCGTATCTCACATCAAAGTTATTGGAGTCCATCGAAACGCCAAATAACATGATAGATGAGTAAGGATCGATTAGATACATCACAGGAACAACGCTAATGCGTGTTGTTTCGTTTAAAACTATTTCCAGCTTCAGCTGCGTCCGAGAACTTCGTATCTCACTTCAGAGTTACTGGAGTCCATCCAAACGTCAAATAACATGATAGATGAGTAAGGATCGATTAGATACATCACAGGAACAACGCTAATGCGTGTTGTTTCATTTAAAACTATTTCCAGCTTCAGCTGCGTCCGAGAACTTCGTATCTCACTTCAGAGTTACTGGAGTCCATCCAAACGTCAAATAACATGATAGATGAGTAAGGATCGATTAGATACATCACAGGAACTACGCTAATGCGTGTTGTTTCATTTAAAACTATTTCCAGCTTCTGCTGCGTCCGATAATTTCGTATCTCACATCAGAGTTACTGGAGGTCATCCAAACGTCAAATAACATGATAAATGAGTAAGGATCGATTAGATACATCACAGGAACAACGCTAATGCGTGTTGTATCTTTTAAAACTATTTCCAGCTTCTGCTGCGTCCGAAAACGTCGTATCTCACATCAAAATTACTGGAGTCCATCGAAACGTCAAATAACATAGTAGCTAAGTAAGGATCGATTAGATACATCACAGGAACAACGCTAATACGTGTTGCTTCGTTTAAAACTATTTCCAGCTCCTGCTGCGCCCAAAAACTTTGTATCTCACATCAGAGTTACCGGAGTCCATCCAAACGTCAAATAACATGTTAGATAAGTAAGGATCGTTTAGATACATCACAGGAACAACGCTAATACGTGTTGTTTCGTTCAAAACAAGTTCCAGCTTCTGCTGCGTCCGAGATCTTTGTATCTCACATCAGAGTTACTGGAGTCCGTCCAAACGTCAAATAACATGATAGATGAGTAAGGATCGATTAGATACATCACAGGAACAACGCTAATATGTGTTGTTTCGTTTAAAACTATTTCCAGCTGCTGCTGCGTCCGAAAAATTCGTATCTCACATTAGAGTTACTGGAGTCCATCGAAACGTCAAATAATATGTTAGATATGTAAGGATCGATTAGATACATCACAGGAACAACGCTAATACGTGTTGTTTCGTTCAAAACTATTTCCAGCTTCTGCTGCGTCCAAAAACTTTGTATCTCACATCAGAGTTACTGGAGTCTATCCAAACGTAAAATAACATGATAGATGAGTAACGATCGATTAGATACATCACAGGAACAACGCTAATGCGTGTTGTTTCATTTAAAACTATTTCCAGCTTCTGCTGCGTCCGATAATTTCGTATCTCACATCAGAGTTACTGGAGTCCATCCAAACGTCAAACAACATGATAGATAAGTAAGGATCGATTAGATACATCACAGGAACAACGCTAATACGTGTTGTTTCGTTTAGAACTATTTCCAGCTCCTGCTGCGTCCAAAAACTTCGTATCTCACATCAGAGTTACTAGAGTCCATCGAAACGTCAAATAACATGATAGATGAGTAAGGATCGATTAGATACATCACAGGAACAACGCTAATGCGTGTTGTTTCGTTTAAAACTATTTCCAGCTTCAGCTGCGTCCGAGAACTTCTTATCTCACATCAGAGTTACTGGAGTCCATCGAAACGCCAAATAACATGATAGATGAGTAAGGATCGATTAGATACATCACAGGAACAACGCTAATGCGTGTTGTTTCGTTTAAAACTATTTCCAGCTTTTACTGCGTCCGAAAATTTCGTATCTCACATCAAAGTTATTGGAGTCCATCGAAACGCCAAATAACATGATAGATGAGTAAGGATCGATTAGATACATCACAGGAACAACGCTAATGCGTGTTGTTTCGTTTAAAACTATTTCCAGCTTCAGCTGCGTCCGTGAACTTCGTATCTCACTTCAGAGTTACTGGAGCCCATCCAAACGTCAAATAACATGATAGATGAGTAAGGATCGATTACATACATCACAGGAACAACGCTAATGCATGTTGTTTCATTTAAAACTATTTTCAGCTTGTGCTGCGTCCGAAAATTTCCTATCTCACATCAGAGTTACTGGAGTCCATCGAAACGTCAAATAACATAGTAGATAAGTAAGGATCGATTAGATACATCACAGGAACAACGCTAATACGTGTTATTTCGTTCAAAACTATTTCCAGCTTCTGCTGCGTCCGAGAACTTTGTATCTCACATCAGAGTTACTGGAGTCCGTTTAAACGTCAAATAACATGATAGATGAGTAAGGATCGATTAGATACATCACAGGAACAACGCTAATGCGTGCCGTTTCGTTTAAAACTATTTCCAGCTTCTGCTGCGTCCGAGAACTTCTTATCTCACTTCAGAGTTACCGGAGCCCATCCAAACGTCAAATAACATGATAGATGAGTAAGGATCGATTAGATACATCACAGGAACAACGCTAATACGTGTTGTTTCGTTCAAAACTATTTCCAGCTTCAGCTGCGTCCGAGAACTTTGTATCTCACATCAGAGTTACTGGAGTCCATTTAAACGTCAAATAACATGATAGATGAGTAAGGATCGATTAGATACATCACAGGAACAACGCCAATGCGTGTTGTTTCATTTAAAACTATTTCCAGCTTCTGCTGCGTCCGAAAATTTAGTATCTCACATCAGAGATACTGGAGTCCATCCAAACTTCAAATAACATGATAGATGAGTAAGGATCGATTAGATACATCACAGGAACAACGCTAATGCGTGTTGTTTCGTTTAAAACTATTTCCAGCTTCAGCTGCGTCCGAGAACTTTGTATCTCACATCAGAGTTACTGGAGTCCATCCAAACGTCAAGTAACATGATAGATGAGTAAGGATCTATTAGATACATCACAGGAACAACGCTAATGCGTGTTGTTTCATTTAAAACTATTTCCAGCTTCTGCTGCGTCCGAAAATTTCGTATCTCACATCAGAGTTACTGGAGTCCATCGAAACGCCAAATAACATGATAGATGAGTAAGGATCGATTAGATACATCACAGGAACAACGCTAATGCGTGTTGTTTCATTTAAAACTATTTCCAGCTTCTGCTGCGTCCGAAAATTTCGTATCTCACATCAAAGTTACTGGAGTCCATCGAAACGCCAAATAACATGATAGATGAGTAAGGATCGATTAGATACATCACAGGAACAACGCTAATGCGTGTTGTTTCGTTTAAAACTATTTCCAGCTTCAGCTGCGTCCGAAAATTTCGTATCTCACATCAGAGATACTGGAGTCCATCCAAACGTCAAATAACATGATAGATGAGTAAGGATCGATTACATACATCACAGGAACAACGCTAATGCGTATTGTTTCATTTAAAACTATTTTCAGCTTCTGCTGCGTATGAAAATTTCGTATCTCACATCAGAGTTACTGGAGTCCATCGAAACGTCATATAACATAGTAGATAAGTAAGGATCGATTAGATACATCACAGGAACAACGCTAATACTTGTTGTTTCGTTTAAAACTATTTCCAGCTTCTGCTGCGTCCGAAAATTTCGTATCTCACATCAGAGATACTGGAGTCCATCCAAACGTCAAATAACATGATAGATGAGTAAGGATCGATTAGATACATCACAGGAACAACGCTAATACGTGTTGTTTCGTTTAAAACTATTTCCAGCTCCTGCTGCGTCCAAAAACTTCGTATCTCACATCAGAGTTACTAGAGTCCATCGAAACGTCAAATAACATGATAGATGAGTAAGGATCGATTAGATACATCACAGGAACAACGCTAATGCGTGTTGTTTCGTTTAAAACTATTTCCAGCTTCAGCTGCGTCCGAGAACTTCGTATCTCACATCAGAGTTACTGGAGTCCATCGAAACGCCAAATAACATGATAGATGAGTAAGGATCGATTAGATACATCACAGGAACAACGCTAATGCGTGTTGTTTCGCTTAAAACTATTTCCAGCTTCTGCTGCGTCCGAGAACTTCGTATCTCACGTCAGGGTTACTGGAGTCCATCCAATCGTCAAATAACATGATAGATGAGTAAGTATCGATTAGATACATCACAGGAACAACGCTAATGCGTGTTGTTTCGTTCAAAACTATTTCCAGCTTCTGCTGCGTCCGAGAACTTTGTATCTCACATCAGAGTTACTGGAGTCCGTCCAAACGTTAAATAACATGATAGATGAGTAAGGATCGATTAGATACATCACAACAACAACGCTAATGCGTGTTGTTTCGTTTAAAACTATTTCCAGCTTCTGCTGCGTCCGAAAATTTCGTATCTCACATCAGAGATACTGGAGTCCATCCAAACGTCAAATAACATGATAGATGAGTAAGGATCGATTAGATACATCACAGGAACAACGCTAATATGTGTTGTTTCGTTTAAAATTATTTCCAGCTTCTGCTGCCTCCGAGAACTTCTTATCTCACTTCAGAGTTACTGGAGCCCATCCAAACGTCAAATAACATGATAGATGAGTAAGGATCGATTAGATACATCACAGGAACAACGCTAATACGTGTTGTTTCGTTCAAAACTATTTCCAGCTTCTGCTGCGTCTGAGAACTTTGTATCTCACATCAGAGTTACTGGATTCCATTTAAACGTCAAATAACATGATAGATGAGTAAGGATCGATTAGATACATCACAGGAACAACGCTAATGCGTGTTGTTTCGTTTAAAACTATTTCCAGCTTCTGCTGCGTCCGAAAATTTCGTATCTCACATCAAAGTTACTGGAGTCCATCGAAACGCCAAATAACATGATAGATGAGTAAGGATCGATTAGATACATCACAGGAACAACGCTAATGCGTGTTCTTTCGTTTAAAACTATTTCCAGCTTCAGCTGCGTCCGAGAACTTCTTACATCACATCAGAGTTACTGGAGTCCATCGAAACGTCAAATAACATAGTAGATAAGTAAGGATCGATTAGATACATCACAGGAACAACGCTAATACGTGTTATTTCGTTCAAAACTATTTCCAGCTTCTGCTGCGTCCGAGAACTTTGTATCTCACATCAGAGTTACTGGAGTCCGTTTAAACGTCAAATAACATGATAGATGAGTAAGGATCGATTAGATACATCACAGGAACAACGCTAATGCGTGCTGTTTCGTTTAAAACTATTTCCAGCTTCTGCTGCGTCCGAGAACTTCTTATCTCACTTCAGAGTTACCGGAGCCCATCCAAATGTCAAATAACATGATAGATGAGTAAGGATCGATTAGATACATCGCAGGAACAACGCTAATGCGTGTTGTTTCGTTTAAAACTATTTCCAGCTTCCGCTGCGTCCGAGAACTTTGTATCTCACATCAGAGTTACTGGAGTCCATCCAAACGTCAAATAACATGATAGATGAGTAAGGATCGATTAGATACATCACAGGAACAACGCTAATGCGTGTTGTTTCATTTAAAACTATTTCCAGCTTCTGCTGCGTCCGAAAATTTCGTATCTCACATCAGAGTTACTGGAGTCCATCGAAACGCCAAATAACATGATAGATGAGTAAGGATCGATTAGATACATCACAGGAACAACGCTAACGCGTGTTGTTTCATTTAAAACTATTTCCAGCTTCTGCTGCGTCCGAAAATTTCGTATCTCACATCAAAGTTACTGGAGTCCATCGAAACGCCAAATAACATGATAGATGAGTAAGGATCGATTAGATACATCACAGGAACAACGCTAATGCGTGTTGTTTCGTTTAAAACTATTTCCAGCTTCAGCTGCGTCCGAAAATTTCGTATCTCACATCAGAGATACTGGAGTCCATCCAAACGTCAAATAACATGATAGACGAGTAAGGATCGATTACATACATCACAGGAACAACGCTAATGCGTGCTGTTTCATTTAAAACTATTTTCAGCTTCTGCTGCGTATGAAAATTTCGTATCTCACATCAGAGTTACTGGAGTCCATCGAAACGTCATATAACATAGTAGATAAGTAAGGATCGATTAGATACATCACAGGAACAACGCTAATACGTGTTGTTTCGTTTAAAACTATTTCCAGCTTCTGCTGCGTCCGAAAATTTCGTATCTCACATCAGAGATACTGGAGTCCATCCAAACGTCAAATAACATGATAGATGAGTAAGGATCGATTAGATACATCACAGGAACAACGCTAATACGTGTTGTTTCGTTTAAAACTATTTCCAGCTCCTGCTGCGTCCAAAAACTTCGTATCTCACATCAGAGTTACTAGAGTCCATCGAAACGTCAAATAACATGATAGATGAGTAAGGATCGATTAGATACATCACAGGAACAACGCTAATGCGTGTTGTTTCGTTTAAAACTATTTCCAGCTTCAGCTGCGTCCGAGAACTTCGTATCTCACTTCAGAGTTACTGGAGCCCATCCAAACGTCAAATAACATGATAGATGAGTAAGGATCGATTACATACATCACAGGAACAACGCTAATGCGTGTTGTTTCATTTAAAACTATTTCCAGCTTCTGCTGCGTCCGAAAATTTCGTATCTCACATCAGAGTTACTGGAGTCCATCCAAACGTCAAATAACATGATAGATGAGTAAGGATCGATTAGATACATCACATCAACAACGCTAATACTTGTTGTTTCGTTTAAAACTATTTCCAGCTTCTGCTGCGTCGGAAAACGTCGTATCTCACATCAGAGTTACTGGAGTCCATCGAAACATCAAATAACATGATAGATAAGTAAGGATCGATTAGATACAGCACAGGAACAACGCTAATACGTGTTGTTTCGTTCAAAACTATTTCCAGCTTCTGCTGCGTCCGATAACTTTGTATCTCACATCAGAGTTACTGGAGTCCATCCAAACGTCAAATAACATGATAGATGAGTAAGGATCGATTAGATACATCACAGGAACAACGCTAATGCGTGTTGTTTCGTTTAAAACAATTTCCAGCTTCTGCTGCGTCCGAAAATTTCGTATCTCACATCAGAGTTACTGGAGTCCATCGAAACGCCAAATAACATTATAGATGAGTAAGGATCGATTAGATACATCACAGGAACAACGCTAATGCGTGTTGTTTCGTTTAAAACTATTTCCAGCTTCAGCTGCGTCCGAGAACTTCTTATCTCACTTCAGAGTTACGGGAGCCCATCCAAACGCCAAATAACATGACAGATGAGTAAGGATCGATTAGATACATCACAGGAACAACGCTAATACGTGTTGTTTCGTTCAAAACTATTTCCAGCTTCTGCTGCGTCCGAGAACTTTGTATCTCACATCAGAGTTACTGGAGTCCATTCAAACATCAAATAACATGATAGATCAGTAAGGATCGATTAGATACATCACAGGAACAACGCTAATGCGTGTTGTTTCATTTAAAACTATTTCCAGTTTCTGCTGCGTCCGAAAATTTCGTATCTCACATCAGAGTTACTGGAGTCCATCGAAACGCCAAATAACATGATAGATGAGTAACGATCGATTAGATACATCACAGGAACAACGCTAATGCGTGTTGTTTCGTTTAAAACTATTTCCAGCTTCTGCTGCGTCCGAAAATTTCGTATCTCACATCAAAGTTACTGGAGTCCATCGAAACGCCAAATAACATGATAGATGAGTAAGGATCGATTAGATACATCACAGGAACAACGCTAATGCGTGTTGTTTCGTTTAAAATTATTTCCAGCTTCAGCTGCGTCCGAGAACTTCGTATCTCACTTCAGAGTTACTGGAGCCCATCCAAACGTCAAATAACATGATAGATGAGTAAGGATCGATTACATACATCACAGGAACAACGCTAATGCGTGTTGTTTCATTTAAAACTATTTCCACCTTGTGCTGCGTCCGAAAATTTCGTATCTCACATCAGAATTACTGGAGTCCATCCAAACGTCAAATAACATGATAGATGAGTAAGGATCGATTAGATACATCACAGGAACAACGCTAATACGTGTTGTTTCGTTTAAAACTATTTCCAGCTTCTGCTGCGTCCGAAAACGTCTTACCTCACATCAGACTTACTGGAGTCCATCCAAACGTCAAATAACATGTTAGATAAGTAAGGATCGTTTAGATACATCACAGGAACAACGCTAATGCGTGTTGTTTCGTTTAAAACTATTTCCAGCTTCTGCTGCGTCCGAAAATTTAGTATCTCACATCAGAGATACTGGAGTCCATCCAAACGTCAAATAACATGATAGATGAGTAAGGATCGATTAGATACATCACAGGAACAACGCTAATACGTGTTGTTTCGTTGAAAACTATTTCCAGCTTCTGCTGCGTCCGAAATCTTTGTATCTCACATCAGAGTTACTGGAGTCCATCCAAACGTCAAATAAGATGATAGATGAGTAAGGGTCGATTAGATACATCACAGGAACAACGCTAATGCGTGTTGTTTCGTTTAAAACTATTTCCAGCTTCTGCTGCGTCCGAAAATTTAGTATCTCACATCAGAGATACTGGAGTCCATCCAAACGTCAAATAACATGATAGATGAGTAAGGATCGATTAGATACATCACAGGAACAACGCTAATACGTGTTGTTTCGTTGAAAACTATTTCCAGCTGCGTCCGAAATCTTTGTATCTCACATCAGAGTTACTGGAGTCCATCCAAACGTCAAATAAGATGATAGATGAGTAAGGATCGATTAGATACATCACAGGAACAACGCTAATGCGTGTTGTTTCGTTTAAAACTATTTCCAGCTTCTGCTGCGTCCGAAAATTTCGTATCTCACATCAAAGTTACTGGAGTCCATCGAAACGCCAAATAACATGATAGATGAGTAAGGATCGATTAGATACATCACAGGAGCAACGCTAATGCGTGTTGTTTCGTTTAAAACTATTTCCAGCTTCAGCTGCGTCCGAGAACTTCTTATCTCACTTCAGAGTTACTGGAGCCCATCCAAACGCCAAATAACATGATAGATGAGTAAGGATCGATTAGATACATCACAGGAACATCGCTAATGCGTGTTGTTTCGTTTAAAACTATTTCCAGTTTCTGCTGCGTCCGAAAACGTCGTATCTCACATCAGACTTACTGGAGTCCATCCAAACGTCAAATAACATGTTAGATAAGTAAGGATCGTTTAGATACATCACAGGAACAACGCTAATACGTGTTGTTTCGTTCAAACCTATTTCCAGCCTCTGCTGCGTCCGAAAATTTCGTATCTCACATTAGAGTTACTGGAGTCCATCAAAACGTCAAATAACATGATAGATGAGTAAGGATCGATTAGATACATCACAGGAACAAGCTAATACGTGTTGTTTCGTTTAAAACTATTTCCAGCTCCTGCTGCGTCCAAAAACTTCGTATCTCACATCAGAGTTACTAGAGTCCATCGAAACGTCAAATAACATGATAGATGAGTAAGGATCGATTAGATACATCACAGGAACAACGCTAATGCGTGTTGTTTCATTTAAAACTATTTCCAGCTTCTGCTGCGTCCGAAAACGTCGTATCTCACATCAGAGTTACTGGAGTCCATCGAAACGTCAAATAACATGATAGATAAGTAAGGATCGATTACATACATCACAGGAACAACGCTAATGCGTGTTGTTTCATTTAAAACTATTTCCAGCTTCTGCTGCGTCCGATAATTTCGTATCTCACATCAGAGTTACTGGAGGTCATCCAAACGTCAAATAACATGATAAATGAGTAAGGATCAATTAGATACATCACAGGAACAACGCTAATGCGTGTTGTATCTTTTAAAACTATTTCCAGCTTCAGCTGCGTCCGAGAACTTCGTATCTCACTTCAGAGTTACTGGAGTCCATCCAAACGTCAAATAACATGATAGATGAGTAAGGATCGATTAGATACATCACAGGAACTACGCTAATGCGTGTTGTTTCATTTAAAACTATTTCCAGCTTCTGCTGCGTCCGATAATTTCGTATCTCACATCAGAGTTACTGGAGGTCATCCAAACGTCAAATAACATGATAAATGAGTAAGGATCGATTAGATACATCACAGGAACAACGCTAATGCGTGTTGTATCTTTTAAAACTATTTCCAGCTTCTGCTGCGTCCGAAAACGTCGTATCTCACATCAAAATTACTGGAGTCCATCGAAACGTCAAATAACATAGTAGCTAAGTAAGGATCGATTAGATACATCACAGGAACAACGCTAATACGTGTTGCTTCGTTTAAAACTATTTCCAGCTCCTGCTGCGCCCAAAAACTTTGTATCTCACATCAGAGTTACCGGAGTCCATCCAAACGTCAAATAACATGTTAGATAAGTAAGGATCGTTTAGATACATCACAGGAACAACGCTAATACGTGTTGTTTCGTTCAAAACAAGTTCCAGCTTCTGCTGCGTCCGAGATCTTTGTATCTCACATCAGAGTTACTGGAGTCCGTCCAAACGTCAAATAACATGATAGATGAGTAAGGATCGATTAGATACATCACAGGAACAACGCTAATATGTGTTGTTTCGTTTAAAACTATTTCCAGCTGCTGCTGCGTCCGAAAAATTCGTATCTCACATTAGAGTTACTGGAGTCCATCGAAACGTCAAATAACATGTTAGATATGTAAGGATCGATTAGATACATCACAGGAACAACGCTAATACGTGTTGTTTCGTTCAAAACTATTTCCAGCTTCTGCTGCGTCCAAAAACTTTGTATCTCACATCAGAGTTACTGGAGTCTATCCAAACGTAAAATAACATGATAGATGAGTAACGATCGATTAGATACATCACAGGAACAACGCTAATGCGTGTTGTTTCATTTAAAACTATTTCCAGCTTCTGCTGCGTCCGATAATTTCGTATCTCACATCAGAGTTACTGGAGTCCATCCAAACGTCAAACAACATGATAGATAAGTAAGGATCGATTAGATACATCACAGGAACAACGCTAATACGTGTTGTTTCGTTTAGAATTATTTCCAGCTCCTGCTGCGTCCAAAAACTTCGTATCTCACATCAGAGTTACTAGAGTCCATCGAAACGTCAAATAACATGATAGATGAGTAAGGATCGATTAGATACATCACAGGAACAACGCTAATGCGTGTTGTTTCGTTTAAAACTATTTCCAGCTTCAGCTGCGTCCGAGAACTTCTTATCTCACTTCAGAGTTACTGGAGCCCATCCAAACGTCAATTAACATGATAGATGAGTAAGGATCGATTAGATACATCACAGGAACAACCATAATACGTGTTGTTTCGTTCAAAACTATTTCCAGCTTCTGCTGCGTCCGAGAACTTTGTATCTCACATCAGAGATACTGGAGTCCATTCAAACGTCAAATAACATGATAGATGAGTAAGGATCGATTAGATACATCACAGGAACAACGCTAATGCGTGTTGTTTCATTTAAAACTATTTCCAGCTTCTGCTGCGTCCGAAAATTTCGTATCTCACATCAGAGTTACTGGAGTCCATCGAAACGCCAAATAACATGATAGATGAGTAAGGATCGATTAGATACATCACAGGAACAACGCTAATGCGTGTTGTTTCGTTTAAAACTATTTCCAGCTTCTACTGCGTCCGAAAATTTCGTATCTCACATCAAAGTTATTGGAGTCCATCGAAACGCCAAATAACATGATAGATGAGTAAGGATCGATTAGATACATCACAGGAACAACGCTAATGCGTGTTGTTTCGTTTAAAACTATTTCCAGCTTCAGCTGCGTCCGAGAACTTCGTATCTCACTTCAGAGTTACTGGAGTCCATCCAAACGTCAAATAACATGATAGATGAGTAAGGATCGATTAGATACATCACAGGAACAACGCTAATGCGTGTTGTTTCATTTAAAACTATTTCCAGCTTCAGCTGCGTCCGAGAACTTCGTATCTCACTTCAGAGTTACTGGAGTCCATCCAAACGTCAAATAACATGATAGATGAGTAAGGATCGATTAGATACATCACAGGAACTACGCTAATGCGTGTTGTTTCATTTAAAACTATTTCCAGCTTCTGCTGCGTCCGATAATTTCGTATCTCACATCAGAGTTACTGGAGGTCATCCAAACGTCAAATAACATGATAAATGAGTAAGGATCGATTAGATACATCACAGGAACAACGCTAATGCGTGTTGTATCTTTTAAAACTATTTCCAGCTTCTGCTGCGTCCGAAAACGTCGTATCTCACATCAAAATTACTGGAGTCCATCGAAACGTCAAATAACATAGTAGCTAAGTAAGGATCGATTAGATACATCACAGGAACAACGCTAATACGTGTTGCTTCGTTTAAAACTATTTCCAGCTCCTGCTGCGCCCAAAAACTTTGTATCTCACATCAGAGTTACCGGAGTCCATCCAAACGTCAAATAACATGTTAGATAAGTAAGGATCGTTTAGATACATCACAGGAACAACGCTAATACGTGTTGTTTCGTTCAAAACAAGTTCCAGCTTCTGCTGCGTCCGAGATCTTTGTATCTCACATCAGAGTTACTGGAGTCCGTCCAAACGTCAAATAACATGATAGATGAGTAAGGATCGATTAGATACATCACAGGAACAACGCTAATATGTGTTGTTTCGTTTAAAACTATTTCCAGCTGCTGCTGCGTCCGAAAAATTCGTATCTCACATTAGAGTTACTGGAGTCCATCGAAACGTCAAATAACATGTTAGATATGTATGGATCGATTAGATACATCACAGGAACAACGCTAATACGTGTTGTTTCGTTCAAAACTATTTCCAGCTTCTGCTGCGTCCAAAAACTTTGTATCTCACATCAGAGTTACTGGAGTCTATCCAAACGTAAAATAACATGATAGATGAGTAACGATCGATTAGATACATCACAGGAACAACGCTAATGCGTGTTGTTTCATTTAAAACTATTTCCAGCTTCTGCTGCGTCCGATAATTTCGTATCTCACATCAGAGTTACTGGAGTCCATCCAAACGTCAAACAACATGATAGATAAGTAAGGATCGATTAGATACATCACAGGAACAACGCTAATACGTGTTGTTTCGTTTAGAACTATTTCCAGCTCCTGCTGCGTCCAAAAACTTCGTATCTCACATCAGAGTTACTAGAGTCCATCGAAACGTCAAATAACATGATAGATGAGTAAGGATCGATTAGATACATCACAGGAACAACGCTAATGCGTGTTGTTTCGTTTAAAACTATTTCCAGCTTCAGCTGCGTCCGAGAACTTCTTATCTCACATCAGAGTTACTGGAGTCCATCGAAACGCCAAATAACATGATAGATGAGTAAGGATCGATTAGATACATCACAGGAACAACGCTAATGCGTGTTGTTTCGTTTAAAACTATTTCCAGCTTCTACTGCGTCCGAAAATTTCGTATCTCACATCAAAGTTATTGGAGTCCATCGAAACGCCAAATAACATGATAGATGAGTAAGGATCGATTAGATACATCACAGGAACAACGCTAATGCGTGTTGTTTCGTTTAAATCTATTTCCAGCTTCAGCTGCGTCCGTGAACTTCGTATCTCACTTCAGAGTTACTGGAGCCCATCCAAACGTCAAATAACATGATAGATGAGTAAGGATCGATTACATACATCACAGGAACAACGCTAATGCATGTTGTTTCATTTAAAACTATTTTCAGCTTGTGCTGCGTCCGAAAATTTCCTATCTCACATCAGAGTTACTGGAGTCCATCGAAACGTCAAATAACATAGTAGATAAGTAAGGATCGATTAGATACATCACAGGAACAACGCTAATACGTGTTATTTCGTTCAAAACTATTTCCAGCTTCTGCTGCGTCCGAGAACTTTGTATCTCACATCAGAGTTACTGGAGTCCGTTTAAACGTCAAATAACATGATAGATGAGTAAGGATCGATTAGATACATCACAGGAACAACGCTAATGCGTGCTGTTTCGTTTAAAACTATTTCCAGCTTCTGCTGCGTCCGAGAACTTCTTATCTCACTTCAGAGTTACCGGAGCCCATCCAAACGTCAAATAACATGATAGATGAGTAAGGATCGATTAGATACATCACAGGAACAACGCTAATACGTGTTGTTTCGTTCAAAACTATTTCCAGCTTCAGCTGCGTCCGAGAACTTTGTATCTCACCTCAGAGTTACTGGAGTCCATTTAAACGTCAAATAACATGATAGATGAGTAAGGATCGATTAGATACATCACAGGAACAACGCCAATGCGTGTTGTTTCATTTAAAACTATTTCCAGCTTCTGCTGCGTCCGAAAATTTAGTATCTCACATCAGAGATACTGGAGTCCATCCAAACTTCAAATAACATGATAGATGAGTAAGGATCGATTAGATACATCACAGGAACAACGCTAATGCGTGTTGTTTCGTTTAAAACTATTTCCAGCTTCTGCTGCGTCCGAAAATTTCGTATCTCACATCAGAGTTACTGGAGTCCATCGAAACGCCAAATAACATGATAGATGAGTAAGGATCGATTAGATACATCACAGGAACAACGCTAATGCGTGTTGTTTCGTTTAAAACTATTTCCAGCTTTTACTGCGTCCGAAAATTTCGTATCTCACATCAAAGTTATTGGAGTCCATCGAAACGCCAAATAACATGATAGATGAGTAAGGATCGATTAGATACATCACAGGAACAACGCTAATGCGTGTTGTTTCGTTTAAAACTATTTCCAGCTTCAGCTGCGTCCGTGAACTTCGTATCTCACTTCAGAGTTACTGGAGCCCATCCAAACGTCAAATAACATGATAGATGAGTAAGGATCGATTACATACATCACAGGAACAACGCTAATGCATGTTGTTTCATTTAAAACTATTTTCAGCTTGTGCTGCGTCCGAAAATTTCCTATCTCACATCAGAGTTACTGGAGTCCATCGAAACGTCAAATAACATAGTAGATAAGTAAGGATCGATTAGATACATCACAGGAACAACGCTAATACGTGTTAGTTCGTTCAAAACTATTTCCAGCTTCTGCTGCGTCCGAGAACTTTGTATCTCACATCAGAGTTACTGGAGTCCGTTTAAACGTCAAATAACATGATAGATGAGTAAGGATCGATTAGATACATCACAGGAACAACGCTAATGCGTGCTGTTTCGTTTAAAACTATTTCCAGCTTCTGCTGCGTCCGAGAACTTCTTATCTCACTTCAGAGTTACCGGAGCCCATCCAAACGTCAAATAACATGATAGATGAGTAAGGATCGATTAGATACATCACAGGAACAACGCTAATACGTGTTGTTTCGTTCAAAACTATTTCCAGCTTCAGCTGCGTCCGAGAACTTTGTATCTCACATCAGAGTTACTGGAGTCCATTTAAACGTCAAATAACATGATAGATGAGTAAGGATCGATTAGATACATCACAGGAACAACGCCAATGCGTGTTGTTTCATTTAAAACTATTTCCAGCTTCTGCTGCGTCCGAAAATTTAGTATCTCACATCAGAGTTACTGGAGTCCATCCAAACTTCAAATAACATGATAGATGAGTAAGGATCGATTAGATACATCACAGGAACAACGCTAATGCGTGTTGTTTCGTTTAAAACTATTTCCAGCTTCAGCTGCGTCCGAGAACTTTGTATCTCACATCAGAGTTACTGGAGTCCATCCAAACGTCAAGTAACATGATAGATGAGTAAGGATCGATTAGATACATCACAGGAACAACGCTAATGCGTGTTGTTTCATTTAAAACTATTTCCAGCTTCTGCTGCGTCCGAAAATTTCGTATCTCACATCAGAGTTACTGGAGTCCATCGAAACGCCAAATAACATGATAGATGAGTAAGGATCGATTAGATACATCACAGGAACAACGCTAATGCGTGTTGTTTCATTTAAAACTATTTCCAGCTTCTGCTGCGTCCGAAAATTTCGTATCTCACATCAAAGTTACTGGAGTCCATCGAAACGCCAAATAACATGATAGATGAGTAAGGATCGATTAGATACATCACAGGAACAACGCTAATGCGTGTTGTTTCGTTTAAAACTATTTCCAGCTTCAGCTGCGTCCGAAAATTTCGTATCTCACATCAGAGATACTGGAGTCCATCCAAACGTCAAATAACATGATAGATGAGTAAGGATCGATTACATACATCACAGGAACAACGCTAATGCGTATTGTTTCATTTAAAACTATTTTCAGCTTCTGCTGCGTATGAAAATTTCGTATCTCACATCAGAGTTACTGGAGTCCATCGAAACGTCATATAACATAGTAGATAAGTAAGGATCGATTAGATACATCACAGGAACAACGCTAATACTTGTTGTTTCGTTTAAAACTATTTCCAGCTTCTGCTGCGTCCGAAAATTTCGTATCTCACATCAGAGATACTGGAGTCCATCCAAACGTCAAATATCATGATAGATGAGTAAGGATCGATTAGATACATCACAGGAACAACGCTAATACGTGTTGTTTCGTTTAAAACTATTTCCAGCTCCTGCTGCGTCCAAAAACTTCGTATCTCACATCAGAGTTACTAGAGTCCATCGAAACGTCAAATAACATGATAGATGAGTAAGGATCGATTAGATACATCACAGGAACAACGCTAATGCGTGTTGTTTCGTTTAAAACTATTTCCAGCTTCAGCTGCGTCCGAGAACTTCGTATCTCACATCAGAGTTACTGGAGTCCATCGAAACGCCAAATAACATGATAGATGAGTAAGGATCGATTAGATACATCACAGGAACAACGCTAATGCGTGTTGTTTCGCTTAAAACTATTTCCAGCTTCTGCTGCGTCCGAGAACTTCGTATCTCACGTCAGGGTTACTGGAGTCCATCCAATCGTCAAATAACATGATAGATGAGTAAGTATCGATTAGATACATCACAGGAACAACGCTAATGCGTGTTGTTTCGTTCAAAACTATTTACAGCTTCTGCTGCGTCCGAGAACTTTGTATCTCACATCAGAGTTACTGGAGTCCGTCCAAACGTTAAATAACATGATAGATGAGTAAGGATCGATTAGATACATCACAACAACAACGCTAATGCGTGTTGTTTCGTTTAAAACTATTTCCAGCTTCTGCTGCGTCCGAAAATTTCGTATCTCACATCAGAGATACTGGAGTCCATCCAAACGTCAAATAACATGATAGATGAGTAAGGATCGATTAGATACATCACAGGAACAACGCTAATATGTGTTGTTTCGTTTAAAATTATTTCCAGCTTCTGCTGCCTCCGAGAACTTCTTATCTCACTTCAGAGTTACTGGAGCCCATCCAAACGTCAAATAACATGATAGATGAGTAAGGATCGATTAGATACATCACAGGAACAACGCTAATACGTGTTGTTTCGTTCAAAACTATTTCCAGCTTCTGCTGCGTCTGAGAACTTTGTATCTCACATCAGAGTTACTGGATTCCATTTAAACGTCAAATAACATGATAGATGAGTAAGGATCGATTAGATACATCACAGGAACAACGCTAATGCGTGTTGTTTCGTTTAAAACTATTTCCAGCTTCTGCTGCGTCCGAAAATTTCGTATCTCACATCAAAGTTACTGGAGTCCATCGAAACGCCAAATAACATGATAGATGAGTAAGGATCGATTAGATACATCACAGGAACAACGCTAATGCGTGTTCTTTCGTTTAAAACTATTTCCAGCTTCAGCTGCGTCCGAGAACTTCTTATCTCACATCAGAGTTACTGGAGTCCATCGAAACGTCAAATAACATAGTAGATAAGTAAGGATCGATTAGATACATCACAGGAACAACGCTAATACGTGTTATTTCGTTCAAAACTATTTCCAGCTTCTGCTGCGTCCGAGAACTTTGTATCTCACATCAGAGTTACTGGAGTCCGTTTAAACGTCAAATAACATGATAGATGAGTAAGGATCGATTAGATACATCACAGGAACAACGCTAATGCGTGCTGTTTCGTTTAAAACTATTTCCAGCTTCTGCTGCGTCCGAGAACTTCTTATCTCACTTCAGAGTTACCGGAGCCCATCCAAATGTCAAATAACATGATAGATGAGTAAGGATCGATTAGATACATCGCAGGAACAACGCTAATGCGTGTTGTTTCGTTTAAAACTATTTCCAGCTTCCGCTGCGTCCGAGAACTTTGTATCTCACATCAGAGTTACTGGAGTCCATCCAAACGTCAAATAACATGATAGATGAGTAAGGATCGATTAGATACATCACAGGAACAACGCTAATGCGTGTTGTTTCATTTAAAACTATTTCCAGCTTCTGCTGCGTCCGAAAATTTCGTATCTCACATCAGAGTTACTGGAGTCCATCGAAACGCCAAATAACATGATAGATGAGTAAGGATCGATTAGATACATCACAGGAACAACGCTAACGCGTGTTGTTTCATTTAAAACTATTTCCAGCTTCTGCTGCGTCCGAAAATTTCGTATCTCACATCAAAGTTACTGGAGTCCATCGAAACGCCAAATAACATGATAGATGAGTAAGGATCGATTAGATACATCACAGGAACAACGCTAATGCGTGTTGTTTCGTTTAAAACTATTTCCAGCTTCAGCTGCGTCCGAAAATTTCGTATCTCACATCAGAGATACTGGAGTCCATCCAAACGCCAAATAACATGATAGATGAGTAAGGATCGATTAGATACATCACAGGAACAACGCTAACGCGTGTTGTTTCATTTAAAACTATTTCCAGCTTCTGCTGCGTCCGAAAATTTCGTATCTCACATCAAAGTTACTGGAGTCCATCGAAACGCCAAATAACATGATAGATGAGTAAGGATCGATTAGATACATCACAGGAACAACGCTAACGCGTGTTGTTTCATTTAAAACTATTTCCAGCTTCTGCTGCGTCCGAAAATTTCGTATCTCACATCAAAGTTACTGGAGTCCATCGAAACGCCAAATAACATGATAGACGAGTAAGGATCGATTACATACATCACAGGAACAACGCTAATGCGTGCTGTTTCATTTAAAACTATTTTCAGCTTCTGCTGCGTATGAAAATTTCGTATCTCACATCAGAGTTACTGGAGTCCATCGAAACGTCATATAACATAGTAGATAAGTAAGGATCGATTAGATACATCACAGGAACAACGCTAATACGTGTTGTTTCGTTTAAAACTATTTCCAGCTTCTGCTGCGTCCGAAAATTTCGTATCTCACATCAGAGATACTGGAGTCCATCCAAACGTCAAATAACATGATAGATGAGTAAGGATCGATTAGATACATCACAGGAACAACGCTAATACGTGTTGTTTCGTTTAAAACTATTTCCAGCTCCTGCTGCGTCCAAAAACTTCGTATCTCACATCAGAGTTACTAGAGTCCATCGAAACGTCAAATAACATGATAGATGAGTAAGGATCGATTAGATACATCACAGGAACAACGCTAATGCGTGTTGTTTCGTTTAAAACTATTTCCAGCTTCAGCTGCGTCCGAGAACTTCGTATCTCACTTCAGAGTTACTGGAGCCCATCCAAACGTCAAATAACATGATAGATGAGTAAGGATCGATTACATACATCACAGGAACAACGCTAATGCGTGTTGTTTCATTTAAAACTATTTCCAGCTTCTGCTGCGTCCGAAAATTTCGTATCTCACATCAGAGTTACTGGAGTCCATCCAAACGTCAAATAACATGATAGATGAGTAAGGATCGATTAGATACATCACATCAACAACGCTAATACTTGTTGTTTCGTTCAAAACTATTTCCAGCTTCTGCTGCGTCCGAGAACTTTGTATCTCACATCAGAGTTACTGGAGTCCATTCAAACATCAAATAACATGATAGATCAGTAAGGATCGATTAGATACATCACAGGAACAACGCTAATGCGTGTTGTTTCATTTAAAACTATTTCCAGTTTCTGCTGCGTCCGAAAATTTCGTATCTCACATCAGAGTTACTGGAGTCCATCGAAACGCCAAATAACATGATAGATGAGTAACGATCGATTAGATACATCACAGGAACAACGCTAATGCGTGTTGTTTCGTTTAAAACTATTTCCAGCTTCTGCTGCGTCCGAAAATTTCGTATCTCACATCAAAGTTACTGGAGTCCATCGAAACGCCAAATAACATGATAGATGAGTAAGGATCGATTAGATACATCACAGGAACAACGCTAATGCGTGTTGTTTCGTTTAAAATTATTTCCAGCTTCAGCTGCGTCCGAGAACTTCGTATCTCACTTCAGAGTTACTGGAGCCCATCCAAACGTCAAATAACATGATAGATGAGTAAGGATCGATTACATACATCACAGGAACAACGCTAATGCGTGTTGTTTCATTTAAAACTATTTCCACCTTGTGCTGCGTCCGAAAATTTCGTATCTCACATCAGAATTACTGGAGTCCATCCAAACGTCAAATAACATGATAGATGAGTAAGGATCGATTAGATACATCACAGGAACAACGCTAATACGTGTTGTTTCGTTTAAAACTATTTCCAGCTTCTGCTGCGTCCGAAAACGTCTTACCTCACATCAGACTTACTGGAGTCCATCCAAACGTCAAATAACATGTTAGATAAGTAAGGATCGTTTAGATACATCACAGGAACAACGCTAATGCGTGTTGTTTCGTTTAAAACTATTTCCAGCTTCTGCTGCGTCCGAAAATTTAGTATCTCACATCAGAGATACTGGAGTCCATCCAAACGTCAAATAACATGATAGATGAGTAAGGATCGATTAGATACATCACAGGAACAACGCTAATACGTGTTGTTTCGTTGAAAACTATTTCCAGCTTCTGCTGCGTCCGAAATCTTTGTATCTCACATCAGAGTTACTGGAGTCCATCCAAACGTCAAATAAGATGATAGATGAGTAAGGGTCGATTAGATACATCACAGGAACAACGCTAATGCGTGTTGTTTCGTTTAAAACTATTTCCAGCTTCTGCTGCGTCCGAAAATTTAGTATCTCACATCAGAGATACTGGAGTCCATCCAAACGTCAAATAACATGATAGATGAGTAAGGATCGATTAGATACATCACAGGAACAACGCTAATACGTGTTGTTTCGTTGAAAACTATTTCCAGCTGCGTCCGAAATCTTTGTATCTCACATCAGAGTTACTGGAGTCCATCCAAACGTCAAATAAGATGATAGATGAGTAAGGATCGATTAGATACATCACAGGAACAACGCTAATGCGTGTTGTTTCGTTTAAAACTATTTCCAGCTTCTGCTGCGTCCGAAAATTTCGTATCTCACATCAAAGTTACTGGAGTCCATCGAAACGCCAAATAACATGATAGATGAGTAAGGATCGATTAGATACATCACAGGAGCAACGCTAATGCGTGTTGTTTCGTTTAAAACTATTTCCAGCTTCAGCTGCGTCCGAGAACTTCTTATCTCACTTCAGAGTTACTGGAGCCCATCCAAACGCCAAATAACATGATAGATGAGTAAGGATCGATTAGATACATCACAGGAACATCGCTAATGCGTGTTGTTTCGTTTAAAACTATTTCCAGTTTCTGCTGCGTCCGAAAACGTCGTATCTCACATCAGACTTACTGGAGTCCATCCAAACGTCAAATAACATGTTAGATAAGTAAGGATCGTTTAGATACATCACAGGAACAACGCTAATACGTGTTGTTTCGTTCAAACCTATTTCCAGCCTCTGCTGCGTCCGAAAATTTCGTATCTCACATTAGAGTTACTGGAGTCCATCAAAACGTCAAATAACATGATAGATGAGTAAGGATCGATTAGATACATCACAGGAACAAGCTAATACGTGTTGTTTCGTTTAAAACTATTTCCAGCTCCTGCTGCGTCCAAAAACTTCGTATCTCACATCAGAGTTACTAGAGTCCATCGAAACGTCAAATAACATGATAGATGAGTAAGGATCGATTAGATACATCACAGGAACAACGCTAATGCGTGTTGTTTCATTTAAAACTATTTCCAGCTTCTGCTGCGTCCGATAATTTCGTATCTCACATCAGAGTTACTGGAGGTCATCCAAACGTCAAATAACATGATAAATGAGTAAGGATCGATTAGATACATCACAGGAACAACGCTAATGCGTGTTGTATCTTTTAAAACTATTTCCAGCTTCAGCTGCGTCCGAGAACTTCGTATCTCACTTCAGAGTTACTGGAGTCCATCCAAACGTCAAATAACATGATAGATGAGTAAGGATCGATTAGATACATCACAGGAACTACGCTAATGCGTGTTGTTTCATTTAAAACTATTTCCAGCTTCTGCTGCGTCCGATAATTTCGTATCTCACATCAGAGTTACTGGAGGTCATCCAAACGTCAAATAACATGATAAATGAGTAAGGATCGATTAGATACATCACAGGAACAACGCTAATGCGTGTTGTATCTTTTAAAACTATTTCCAGCTTCTGCTGCGTCCGAAAACGTCGTATCTCACATCAAAATTACTGGAGTCCATCGAAACGTCAAATAACATAGTAGCTAAGTAAGGATCGATTAGATACATCACAGGAACAACGCTAATACGTGTTGCTTCGTTTAAAACTATTTCCAGCTCCTGCTGCGCCCAAAAACTTTGTATCTCACATCAGAGTTACCGGAGTCCATCCAAACGTCAAATAACATGTTAGATAAGTAAGGATCGTTTAGATACATCACAGGAACAACGCTAATACGTGTTGTTTCGTTCAAAACAAGTTCCAGCTTCTGCTGCGTCCGAGATCTTTGTATCTCACATCAGAGTTACTGGAGTCCGTCCAAACGTCAAATAACATGATAGATGAGTAAGGATCGATTAGATACATCACAGGAACAACGCTAATATGTGTTGTTTCGTTTAAAACTATTTCCAGCTGCTGCTGCGTCCGAAAAATTCGTATCTCACATTAGAGTTACTGGAGTCCATCGAAACGTCAAATAACATGTTAGATATGTAAGGATCGATTAGATACATCACAGGAACAACGCTAATACGTGTTGTTTCGTTCAAAACTATTTCCAGCTTCTGCTGCGTCCAAAAACTTTGTACCTCACATCAGAGTTACTGGAGTCTATCCAAACGTAAAATAACATGATAGATGAGTAACGATCGATTAGATACATCACAGGAACAACGCTAATGCGTGTTGTTTCATTTAAAACTATTTCCAGCTTCTGCTGCGTCCGATAATTTCGTATCTCACATTAGAGTTACTGGAGTCCATCCAAACGTCAAACAACATGATAGATAAGTAAGGATCGATTAGATACATCACAGGAACAACGCTAATATGTGTTGTTTCGTTTAGAACTATTTCCAGCTCCTGCTGCGTCCAAAAACTTCGTATCTCACATCAGAGTTACTAGAGTCCATCGAAACGTCAAATAACATGATAGATGAGTAAGGATCGATTAGATACATCACAGGAACAACGCTAATGCGTGTTGTTTCGTTTAAAACTATTTCCAGCTTCAGCTGCGTCCGAGAACTTCGTATCTCACATCAGAGTTACTGGAGTCCATCGAAACGCCAAATAACATGATAGATGAGTAAGGATCGATTAGATACATCACAGGAACAACGCTAATGCGTGTTGTTTCATTTAAAACTATTTCCAGCTTCTGCTGCGTCCGAAAATTTCGTATCTCACATCAAAGTTACTGGAGTCCATCGAAACGCCAAATAACATGATAGATGAGTAAGGATCGATTAGATACATCACAGGAACAACGCTAATGCGTGTTGTTTCGTTTAAAACTATTTCCAGCTTCAGCTGCGTCGGAAAATTTCGTATCTCACATCAGAGATACTGGAGTCCATCCAAACGTCAAATAACATGATAGATGAGTAAGGATCGATTACATACATCACAGGAACAACGCTAATGCGTATTGTTTCATTTAAAACTATTTTCAGCTTCTGCTGCTTATGAAAATTTCGTATCTCACATCAGAGTTACTGGAGTCCATCGAAACGTCATATAACATAGTAGATAAGTAAGGATCGATTAGATACATCACAGGAACAACGCTAATACGTGTTGTTTCGTTTAAAACTATTTCCAGCTTCTGCTGCGTCCGAAAATTTCGTATCTCACATCAGAGATACTGGAGTCCATCCAAACGTCAAATAACATGATAGATGAGTAAGGATCGATTAGATACATCACAGGAACAACGCTAATACGTGTTGTTTCGTTTAAAACTATTTCCAGCTCCTGCTGCGTCCAAAAACTTCGTATCTCACATCAGAGTTACTAGAGTCCATCGAAACGTCAAATAACATGATAGATGAGTAAGGATCGATTAGATACATCACAGGAACAACGCTAATGCGTGTTGTTTCGTTTAAAACTATTTCCAGCTTCTGCTGCGTCCGAGAACTTCGTATCTCACGTCAGGGTTACTGGAGTCCATCCAATCGTCAAATAACATGATAGATGAGTAAGTATCGATTAGATACATCACAGGAACAACGCTAATGCGTGTTGTTTCGTTCAAAACTATTTCCAGCTTCTGCTGCGTCCGAGAACTTTGTATCTCACATCAGAGTTACTGGAGTCCGTCCAAACGTTAAATAACATGATAGATGAGTAAGGATCGATTAGATACATCACAACAACAACGCTAATGCGTGTTGTTTCGTTTAAAACTATTTCCAGCTTCTGCTGCGTCCGAAAATTTCGTATCTCACATCAGAGATACTGGAGTCCATCCAAACGTCAAATAACATGATAGATGAGTAAGGATCGATTAGATACATCACAGGAACAACGCTAATATGTGTTGTTTCGTTTAAAATTATTTCCAGCTTCTGCTGCCTCCGCGAACTTCTTATCTCACTTCAGAGTTACTGGAGCCCATCCAAACGTCAAATAACATGATAGATGAGTAAGGATCGATTAGATACATCACAAGAACAACGCTAATACGTGTTGTTTCGTTCAAAACTATTTCCAGCTTCTGCTGCGTCTGAGAACTTTGTATCTCACATCAGAGTTACTGGAGTCCATTTAAACGTCAAATAACATGATAGATGAGTAAGGATCGATTAGATACATCACAGGAACAACGCTAATGCGTGTTGTTTCATTTAAAACTATTTCCAGCTTCTGCTGCGTCCGAAAATTTCGTATCTCACATCAGAGTTACTGGAGTCCATCGAAACGCCAAATAACATGATAGATGAGTAAGGATCGATTAGATACATCACAGGAACAACGCTAATGCGTGTTGTTTCATTTAAAACTATTTCCAGCTTCTGCTGCGTCCGAAAATTTCGTATCTCACATCAAAGTTACTGGAGTCCATCGAAACGCCAAATAACATGATAGATGAGTAAGGATCGATTAGATACATCACAGGAACAACGCTAATGCGTGTTGTTTCGTTTAAAACTATTTCCAGCTTCAGCTGCGTCCGAAAATTTCGTATCTCACATCAGAGATACTGGAGTCCATCCAAACGTCAAATAACATGATAGACGAGTAAGGATCGATTACATACATCACAGGAACAACGCTAATGCGTGCTGTTTCATTTAAAACTATTTTCAGCTTCTGCTGCGTATGAAAATTTCGTATCTCACATCAGAGTTACTGGAGTCCATCGAAACGTCATATAACATAGTAGATAAGTAAGGATCGATTAGATACATCACAGGAACAACGCTAATACGTGTTGTTTCGTTTAAAACTATTTCCAGCTTCTGCTGCGTCCGAAAATTTCGTATCTCACATCAGAGATACTGGAGTCCATCCAAACGTCAAATAACATGATAGATGAGTAAGGGTCGATTAGATACATCACAGGAACAACGCTAATACGTGTTGTTTCGTTTAAAACTATTTCCAGCTCCTGCTGCGTCCAAAAACTTCGTATCTCACATCAGAGTTACTAGAGTCCATCGAAACGTCAAATAACATGATAGATGAGTAAGGATCGATTAGATACATCACAGGAACAACGCTAATGCGTGTTGTTTCGTTTAAAACTATTTCCAGCTTCAGCTGCGTCCGAGAACTTCGTATCTCACTTCAGAGTTACTGGAGCCCATCCAAACATCAAATAACATGATAGATGAGTAAGGATCGATTACATACATCACAGGAACAACGCTAATGCGTGTTGTTTCATTTAAAACTATTTCCAGCTTCTGCTGCGTCCGAAAATTTCGTATCTCACATCAGAGTTACTGGAGTCCATCCAAACGTCAAATAACATGATAGATGAGTAAGGATCGATTAGATACATCACATCAACAACGCTAATACGTGTTGTTTCGTTTAAAACTATTTCCAGCTTCTGCTGCGTCGGAAAACGTCGTATCTCACATCAGAGTTACTGGAGTCCATCGAAACATCAAATAACATGATAGATAAGTAAGGATCGATTAGATACAGCACAGGAACAACGCTAATACGTGTTGTTTCGTTCAAAACTATTTCCAGCTTCTGCTGCGTCCGATAACTTTGTATCTCACATCAGAGTTACTGGAGTCCATCCAAACGTCAAATAACATGATAGATGAGTAAGGATCGATTAGATACATCACAGGAACAACGCTAATGCGTGTTGTTTCGTTTAAAACTATTTCCAGCTTCAGCTGCGTCCGAAAATTTCGTATCTCACATCAAAGTTACTGGAGTCCATCGAAACGCCAAATAACATTATAGATGAGTAAGGATCGATTAGATACATCACAGGAACAACGCTAATGAGTGTTGTTTCGTTTAAAACTATTTCCAGCTTCAGCTGCGTCCGAGAACTTCTTATCTCACTTCAGAGTTACGGGAGCCCATCCAAACGCCAAATAACATGATAGATGAGTAAGGATCGATTAGATACATCACAGGAACAACGCTAATACGTGTTGTTTCGTTCAAAACTATTTCCAGCTTCTGCTGCGTCCGAGAACTTTGTATCTCACATCAGAGTTACTGGAGTCCATTCAAACATCAAATAACATGATAGATCAGTAAGGATCGATTAGATACATCACAGGAACAACGCTAATGCGTGTTGTTTCATTTAAAACTATTTCCAGTTTCTGCTGCGTCCGAAAATTTCGTATCTCACATCAGAGTTACTGGAGTCCATCGAAACGCCAAATAACATGATAGATGAGTAACGATCGATTAGATACATCACAGGAACAACGCTAATGCGTGTTGTTTCGTTTAAAACTATTTCCAGCTTCTGCTGCGTCCGAAAATTTCGTATCTCACATCAAAGTTACTGGAGTCCATCGAAACGCCAAATAACATGATAGATGAGTAAGGATCGATTAGATACATCACAGGAACAACGCTAATGCGTGTTGTTTCGTTTAAAATTATTTCCAGCTTCAGCTGCGTCCGAGAACTTCGTATCTCACTTCAGAGTTACTGGAGCCCATCCAAACGCCAAATAACATGATAGATGAGTAAGGATCGATTACATACATCACAGGAACAACGCTAATGCGTGTTGTTTCATTTAAAACTATTTCCAGCTTCTGCTGCGTCCGAAAATTTCGTATCTCACTTCAGAGTTACTGGAGCCCATCCAAACGTCAAATAACATGATAGATGAGTAAGGATCGATTACATACATCACAGGAACAACGCTAATGCGTGTTGTTTCATTTAAAACTATTTCCAGCTTGTGCTGCGTCCGAAAATTTCGTATCTCACATCAGAGTTACTGGAGTCCATCGAAACATCAAATAACATGATAGATAAGTAAGGATCGATTAGATACATCACAGGAACAACGCTAATACGTGTTGTTTCGTTCAAAACTATTTCCAGCTTCTGCTGCGTCCGAAAATTTCGTATCTCACATCAAAGTTACTGGAGTCCATCGAAACGCCAAATAACATGATAGATGAGTAAGGATCAATTAGATACATCACAGGAACAACGCTAATGCGTGTTCTTTCGTTTAAAACTATTTCCAGCTTCAGCTGCGTCCGAAAACTTCTTATCTCACATCAGAGTTACTGGAGTCCATCGAAACGTCAAATAACATAGTAGATAAGTAAGGATCGATTAGATACATCACAGGAACAACGCTAATACGTGTTATTTCGTTCAAAACTATTTCCAGCTTCTGCTGCGTCCGAGAACTTTGTATCTCACATCAGAGTTACTGGAGTCCGTTTAAACGTCAAATAACATGATAGATGAGTAAGGATCGATTAGATACATCACAGGAACAACGCTAATGCGTGCTGTTTCGTTTAAAACTATTTCCAGCTTCTGCTGCGTCCGAGAACTTCTTATCTCACTTCAGAGTTACCGGAGCCCATCCAAACGTCAAATAACATGATAGATGAGTAAGGATCGATTAGATACATCGCAGGAACAACGCTAATGCGTGTTGTTTCGTTTAAAACTATTTCCAGCTTCAGCTGCGTCCGAGAACTTTGTATCTCACATCAGAGTTACTGGAGTCCATCCAAACGTCAAATAACATGATAGATGAGTAAGGATCGATTAGATACATCACAGGAACAACGCTAATGCGTGTTGTTTCATTTAAAACTATTTCCAGCTTCTGCTGCGTCCGAAAATTTCGTATCTCACATCAGAGTTACTGGAGTCCATCGAAACGCCAAATAACATGATAGATGAGTAAGGATCGATTAGATACATCACAGGAACAACGCTAATGCGTGTTGTTTCATTTAAAACTATTTCAAGCTTCTGCTGCGTCCGAAAATTTCGTATCTCACATCAAAGTTACTGGAGTCCATCGAAACGCCAAATAACATGATAGATGAGTAAGGATCGATTAGATACATCACAGGAACATCGCTAATGCGTGTTGTTTCGTTTAAAACTATTTCCAGCTTCAGCTGCGTCCGAAAATTTCGTATCTCACATCAGAGATACTGGAGTCCATCCAAACGTCAAATAACATGATAGATGAGTAAGGATCGACTACATACATCACAGGAACAACGCTAATGCGTGCTGTTTCATTTAAAACTATTTTCAGCTTCTGCTGCGTATGAAAATTTCGTATCTCACATCAGAGTTACTGGAGTCCATCGAAACGTCATATAACATAGTAGATAAGTAAGGATCGATTAGATACATCACAGGAACAACGCTAATACGTGTTGTTTCGTTTAAAACTATTTCCAGCTTCTGCTGCGTCCGAAAATTTCGTATCTCACATCAGAGATACTGGAGTCCATCCAAACGTCAAATAACATGATAGATGAGTAAGGATCGATTAGATACATCACAGGAACAACGCTAATACGTGTTGTTTCGTTTAAAACTATTTCCAGCTCCTGCTGCGTCCAAAAACTTCTTATCTCACATCAGAGTTACTAGAGTCCATCGAAACGTCAAATAACATGATAGATGAGTAAGGATCGATTAGATACATCACAGGAACAACGCTAATGCGTGTTGTTTCGTTTAAAACTATTTCCAGTTTCAGCTGCGTCCGAGAACTTCGTATCTCACTTCAGAGTTACTGGAGCCCATCCAAACGTCAAATAACATGATAGATGAGTAAGGATCGATTACATACATCACAGGAACAACGCTAATGCGTGTTGTTTCATTTAAAACTATTTCCAGCTTCTGCTGCGTCCGAAAATTTCGTATCTCACATCAGAGTTACTGGAGTCCATCCAAACGTCAAATAACATGATAGATGAGTAAGGATCGATTAGATACATCACATCAACAACGCTAATACTTGTTGTTTCGTTTAAAACTATTTCCAGCTTCTGCTGCGTCCGAAAATTTCGTATCTCACATCAGAGATACTGGAGTCCATCCAAACGTCAAATAACATGATAGATGAGTAAGGATCGATTAGATACATCACAGGAACAACGCTAATACGTGTTGTTTCGTTTAAAACTATTTCCAGCTCCTGCCGCGTCCAAAAACTTCGTATCTCACATCAGAGTTACTAGAGTCCATCGAAACGTCAAATAACATGATAGATGAGTAAGGATCGATTAGATACATCACAGGAACAACGCTAATGCGTGTTGTTTCGTTTAAAACTATTTCCAGCTTCTGCTGCGTCCGAAAATTTCGTATCTCACATCAAAGTTACTGGAGTCCATCGAAACGCCAAATAACATGATAGATGAGTAAGGATCGATTAGATACATCACAGGAACAACGCTAATGCGTGTTGTTTCGTTTAAAATTATTTCCAGCTTCAGCTGCGTCCGAGAACTTCGTATCTCACTTCAGAGTTACTGGAGCCCATCCAAACGTCAAATAACATGATAGATGAGTAAGGATCGATTACATACATCACAGGAACAACGCTAATGCGTGTTGTTTCATTTAAAACTATTTCCAGCTTGTGCTGCGTCCGAAAATTTCGTATCTCACATCAGAATTACTGGAGTCCATCCAAACGTCAAATAACATGATAGATGAGTAAGGATCGATTAGATACATCACAGGAACAACGCTAATACGTGTTGTTTCGTTTAAAACTATTTCCAGGTTCTGCTGCGTCCGAAAACGTCTTACCTCACATCAGACTTACTGGAGTCCATCCAAACGTCAAATAACATGTTAGATAAGTAAGGATCGTTTAGATACATCACAGGAACAACGCTAATGCGTGTTGTTTCGTTTAAAACTATTTCCAGCTTCTGCTGCGTCCGAAAATTTAGTATCTCACATCAGAGATACTGGAGTCCATCCAAACGTCAAATAACATGATAGATGAGTAAGGATCGATTAGATACATCACAGGAACAACGCTAATACGTGTTGTTTCGTTGAAAACTATTTCCAGCTTCTGCTGCGTCCGAAATCTTTGTATCTCACATCAGAGTTACTGGAGTCCATCCAAACGTCAAATAAGATGATAGATGAGTAAGGATCGATTAGATACATCACAGGAACAACGCTAATGCGTGTTGTTTCGTTTAAAACTATTTCCAGCTTCAGCTGCGTCCGAGAACTTCTTATCTCACTTCAGAGTTACTGGAGCCCATCCAAACGCCAAATAACATGATAGATGAGTAAGGATCGATTAGATACATCACAGGAACAACGCTAATACGTGTTGTTTCGTTCAATACTATTTCCAGCTTCTGCTGCGTCCTAGAACTTTGTATCTCACATCAGAGTTACTGGAGTCCATTCAAACATCAAATAACATGATAGATGAGTAAGGATCGATTAGATACATCACAGGAACAACGCTAATGCGTGTTGTTTCATTTAAAACTATTTCCAGTTTCTGCTGCGTCCGAAAATTTCGTATCTCACATCAGAGTTACTGGAGTCCATCGAAACGCCAAATAACATGATAGATGAGTAAGGATCGATTAGATACATCACAGGAACAACGCTAATGCGTGTTGTTTCGTTTAAAACTATTTCCAGCTTCTGCTGCGTCCGAAAATTTCGTATCTCACATCAAAGTTACTGGAGTCCATCGAAACGCCAAATAACATGATAGATGAGTAAGGATCGATTAGATACATCACAGGAACAACGCTAATGCGTGTTGTTTCGTTTAAAACTATTTCCAGCTTCAGCTGCGTCCGAGAACTTCGTATCTCACTTCAGAGTTACTGGAGCCCATCCAAACGTCAAATAACATGATAGATGAGTAAGGATCGATTACATACATCACAGGAACAACGCTAATGCGTGTTGTTTCATTTAAAACTATTTCCAGCTTGTGCTGCGTCCGAAAATTTCGTATCTCACATCAGAGTTACTGGAGTCCATCGAAACGTCAAATAACATAGTAGATAAGTAAGGATCGATTAGATACATCACAGGAACAACGCTAATACGTGTTATTTCGTTCAAAACTATTTCCAGCTTCTGCTGCGTCCGAGAACTTTGTATCTCACATCAGAGTTACTGGAGTCCGTTCAAACGTCAAATAACATGATAGATGAGTAAGGATCGATTAGATACATCACATCAACAACGCTAATACTTGTTGTTTCGTTTAAAACTATTTCTAGCATCTGCTGCGTCCGAAAACGTCGTATCTCACATCAGAGTTACTGGAGTCCATCGAAACATCAAATAACATGATAGATAAGTAAGGATCGATTAGATACAGCACAGGAACAACGCTAATACGTGTTGTTTCGTTCAAAACTATTTCCAGCTTCTGCTGCGTCCGATAACTTTGTATCTCACATCAGAGTTACTGGAGTCCATCCAAACGTCAAATAACATGATAGATGAGTAAGGATCGATTAGATACATCACAGGAACAACGCTAATACGTGTTGTTTCGTTTAAAACTATTTCCAGCTTCTGCTGCGTCCGAAAATTTCGTATCTCACATCAAAGTTACTGGAGTCCATCGAAACGCCAAATAACATGATAGATGAGTAAGGATCGATTAGATACATCACAGGAACAACGCTAATGCGTGTTGTTTCGTTTAAAACTATTTCCAGCTTCAGCTGCGTCCGAGAACTTCGTATCTCACTTCAGAGTTACTGGAGCCCATCCAAACGTCAAATAACATGATAGATGAGTAAGGATCGATTACATACATCACAGGAACAACGCTAATGCGTGTTGTTTCATTTAAAACTATTTCCAGCTTGTGCTGCGTCCGAAAATTTCGTATCTCACATCAGAGTTACTGGAGTCCATCGAAACGTCAAATAACATAGTAGATAAGTAAGGATCGATTAGATACATCACAGGAACAACGCTAATACGTGTTATTTCGTTCAAAACTATTTCCAGCTTCTGCTGCGTCCGAGAACTTTGTATCTCACATCAGAGTTACTGGAGTCCGTTCAAACGTCAAATAACATGATAGATGAGTAAGGATCGATTAGATACATCACATCAACAACGCTAATACTTGTTGTTTCGTTTAAAACTATTTCCAGCATCTGCTGCGTCCGAAAACGTCGTATCTCACATCAGAGTTACTGGAGTCCATCGAAACATCAAATAACATGATAGATAAGTAAGGATCGATTAGATACAGCACAGGAACAACGCTAATACGTGTTGTTTCGTTCAAAACTATTTCCAGCTTCTGCTGCGTCCGATAACTTTGTATCTCACATCAGAGTTACTGGAGTCCATCCAAATGTCAAATAACATGATAGATGAGTAAGGATCGATTAGATACATCACAGGAACAACGCTAATGCGTGTTGTTTCGTTTAAAACTATTTCCAGCTTCTGCTGCGTCCGAAAATTTCGTATCTCACATCAAAGTTACTGGAGTCCATCGAAACGCCAAATAACATGATAGATGAGTAAGGATCGATTAGATACATCACAGGAACAACGCTAATGCGTGTTCTTTCGTTTAAAACTATTTCCAGCTTCAGCTGCGTCCGAGAACTTCTTATCTCACTTCAGAGTTACTGGAGTCCATTGAAACGTCAAATAACATGATAGATGAGTAAGGATCGATTAGATACATCACAGGAACAACGCTAATGCGTGTTGTTTCATTTAAAACTATTTTCAGCTTCTGCTGCGTCCGAAAATTTCGTATCTCACATCAGAGTTACTGGAGTCCATCGAAACGTCAAATAACATGATAGATGAGTAAGGATCGATTAGATACATCACAGGAACAACGCTAATGCGTGTTGTTTCATTTAAAACTATTTCCAGCTTCTGCTGCGTCCGAAAATTTCGTATCTCACATCAGAGATACTGGAGTCCATCCAAACGTCAAATAACATGATAGATGAGTAAGGATCGATTAGATACATCACAGGAACAACGCTAATACGTGTTCTTTCGTTTAAAACTATTTCCAGCTCCTGCTGCGTCCAAAAACTTCGTATCTCACATCAGAGTTACTAGAGTCCGTCGAAACGTCAAATAACATGATAGATGAGTAAGGATCGATTAGATACATCGCAGGAACAACGCTAATGCGTGTTGTTTCGTTTAAAACTATTTCCAGCTTCAGCTGCGTCCGAGAACTTCGTATCTCACTTCAGAGTTACTGGAGCCCATCCAAACGTCAAATAACATGATAGATGAGTAAGGATCGATTACATACATCACAGGAACAACGCTAATGCGTGTTGTTTCGTTTAAAATTATTTCCAGCTTCAGCTGCGTCCGAGAACTTCGTATCTCACTTCAGAGTTACTGGAGCCCATCCAAACGTCAAATAACATGATACATGAGTAAGGATCGATTACATACATTACAGGAACAACGCTAATGCGTGTTGTTTCATTTAAAACTATTTCCAGCTTGTGCTGCGTCCGAAAATTTCGTATCTCACATCAGAATTATTGGAGTCCATCCAAACGTCAAATAACATGATAGATGAGTAAGGATCGATTAGATACATCACAGGAACAACGCTAATACGTGTTGTTTCGTTTAAAACTATTTCCAGCTCCTGCCGCGTCCAAAAACTTCGTATCTCACATCAGAGTTACTAGAGTCCATCGAAACGTCAAATAACATGATAGATGAGTAAGGATCGATTAGATACATCACAGGAACAACGCTAATGCGTGTTGTTTCGTTTAAAACTATTTCCAGCTTCTGCTGCGTCCGAAAATTTCGTATCTCACATCAAAGTTACTGGAGTCCATCGAAACGCCAAATAACATGATAGATGAGTAAGGATCGATTAGATACATCACAGGAACAACGCTAATGCGTGTTGTTTCGTTTAAAATTATTTCCAGCTTCAGCTGCGTCCGAGAACTTCGTATCTCACTTCAGAGTTACTGGAGCCCATCCAAACGTCAAATAACATGATAGATGAGTAAGGATCGATTACATACATCACAGGAACAACGCTAATGCGTGTTGTTTCATTTAAAACTATTTCCAGCTTGTGCTGCGTCCGAAAATTTCGTATCTCACATCAGAATTACTGGAGTCCATCCAAACGTCAAATAACATGATAGATGAGTAAGGATCGATTAGATACATCACAGGAACAACGCTAATACGTGTTGTTTCGTTTAAAACTATTTCCAGGTTCTGCTGCGTCCGAAAACGTCTTACCTCACATCAGACTTACTGGAGTCCATCCAAACGTCAAATAACATGTTAGATAAGTAAGGATCGTTTAGATACATCACAGGAACAACGCTAATGCGTGTTGTTTCGTTTAAAACTATTTCCAGCTTCTGCTGCGTCCGAAAATTTAGTATCTCACATCAGAGATACTGGAGTCCATCCAAACGTCAAATAACATGATAGATGAGTAAGGATCGATTAGATACATCACAGGAACAACGCTAATACGTGTTGTTTCGTTGAAAACTATTTCCAGCTTCTGCTGCGTCCGAAATCTTTGTATCTCACATCAGAGTTACTGGAGTCCATCCAAACGTCAAATAAGATGATAGATGAGTAAGGATCGATTAGATACATCACAGGAACAACGCTAATGCGTGTTGTTTCGTTTAAAACTATTTCCAGCTTCAGCTGCGTCCGAGAACTTCTTATCTCACTTCAGAGTTACTGGAGCCCATCCAAACGCCAAATAACATGATAGATGAGTAAGGATCGATTAGATACATCACAGGAACAACGCTAATACGTGTTGTTTCGTTCAATACTATTTCCAGCTTCTGCTGCGTCCTAGAACTTTGTATCTCACATCAGAGTTACTGGAGTCCATTCAAACATCAAATAACATGATAGATGAGTAAGGATCGATTAGATACATCACAGGAACAACGCTAATGCGTGTTGTTTCATTTAAAACTATTTCCAGTTTCTGCTGCGTCCGAAAATTTCGTATCTCACATCAGAGTTACTGGAGTCCATCGAAACGCCAAATAACATGATAGATGAGTAAGGATCGATTAGATACATCACAGGAACAACGCTAATGCGTGTTGTTTCGTTTAAAACTATTTCCAGCTTCTGCTGCGTCCGAAAATTTCGTATCTCACATCAAAGTTACTGGAGTCCATCGAAACGCCAAATAACATGATAGATGAGTAAGGATCGATTAGATACATCACAGGAACAACGCTAATGCGTGTTGTTTCGTTTAAAACTATTTCCAGCTTCAGCTGCGTCCGAGAACTTCGTATCTCACTTCAGAGTTACTGGAGCCCATCCAAACGTCAAATAACATGATAGATGAGTAAGGATCGATTACATACATCACAGGAACAACGCTAATGCGTGTTGTTTCATTTAAAACTATTTCCAGCTTGTGCTGCGTCCGAAAATTTCGTATCTCACATCAGAGTTACTGGAGTCCATCGAAACGTCAAATAACATAGTAGATAAGTAAGGATCGATTAGATACATCACAGGAACAACGCTAATACGTGTTATTTCGTTCAAAACTATTTCCAGCTTCTGCTGCGTCCGAGAACTTTGTATCTCACATCAGAGTTACTGGAGTCCGTTCAAACGTCAAATAACATGATAGATGAGTAAGGATCGATTAGATACATCACATCAACAACGCTAATACTTGTTGTTTCGTTTAAAACTATTTCTAGCATCTGCTGCGTCCGAAAACGTCGTATCTCACATCAGAGTTACTGGAGTCCATCGAAACATCAAATAACATGATAGATAAGTAAGGATCGATTAGATACAGCACAGGAACAACGCTAATACGTGTTGTTTCGTTCAAAACTATTTCCAGCTTCTGCTGCGTCCGATAACTTTGTATCTCACATCAGAGTTACTGGAGTCCATCCAAACGTCAAATAACATGATAGATGAGTAAGGATCGATTAGATACATCACAGGAACAACGCTAATACGTGTTGTTTCGTTTAAAACTATTTCCAGCTTCTGCTGCGTCCGAAAATTTCGTATCTCACATCAAAGTTACTGGAGTCCATCGAAACGCCAAATAACATGATAGATGAGTAAGGATCGATTAGATACATCACAGGAACAACGCTAATGCGTGTTGTTTCGTTTAAAACTATTTCCAGCTTCAGCTGCGTCCGAGAACTTCGTATCTCACTTCAGAGTTACTGGAGCCCATCCAAACGTCAAATAACATGATAGATGAGTAAGGATCGATTAGATACATCACAGGAACAACGCTAATACGTGTTGTTTCGTTGAAAACTATTTCCAGCTTCTGCTGCGTCCGAAATCTTTGTATCTCACATCAGAGTTACTGGAGTCCATCCAAACGTCAAATAAGATGACAGATGAGTAAGGATCGATTAGATACATCACAGGAACAACGCTAATGCGTGTTGTTTCGTTTAAAACTATTTCCAGCTTCAGCTGCGTCCGAGAACTTCTTATCTCACTTCAGAGTTACTGGAGCCCATCCAAACGCCAAATAACATGATAGATGAGTAAGGATCGATTAGATACATCACAGGAACAACGCTAATACGTGTTGTTTCGTTCAATACTATTTCCAGCTTCTGCTGCGTCCTAGAACTTTGTATCTCACATCAGAGTTACTGGAGTCCATTCAAACATCAAATAACATGATAGATGAGTAAGGATCGATTAGATACATCACAGGAACAACGCTAATGCGTGTTGTTTCATTTAAAACTATTTCCAGTTTCTGCTGCGTCCGAAAATTTCGTATCTCACATCAGAGTTACTGGAGTCCATCGAAACGCCAAATAACATGATAGATGAGTAAGGATCGATTAGATACATCACAGGAACAACGCTAATGCGTGTTGTTTCGTTTAAAACTATTTCCAGCTTCTGCTGCGTCCGAAAATTTCGTATCTCACATCAAAGTTACTGGAGTCCATCGAAACGCCAAATAACATGATAGATGAGTAAGGATCGATTAGATACATCACAGGAACAACGCTAATGCGTGTTGTTTCGTTTAAAACTATTTCCAGCTTCAGCTGCGTCCGAGAACTTCGTATCTCACTTCAGAGTTACTGGAGCCCATCCAAACGTCAAATAACATGATAGATGAGTAAGGATCGATTACATACATCACAGGAACAACGCTAATGCGTGTTGTTTCATTTAAAACTATTTCCAGCTTGTGCTGCGTCCGAAAATTTCGTATCTCACATCAGAGTTACTGGAGTCCATCGAAACGTCAAATAACATAGTAGATAAGTAAGGATCGATTAGATACATCACAGGAACAACGCTAATACGTGTTATTTCGTTCAAAACTATTTCCAGCTTCTGCTGCGTCCGAGAACTTTGTATCTCACATCAGAGTTACTGGAGTCCGTTCAAACGTCAAATAACATGATAGATGAGTAAGGATCGATTAGATACATCACATCAACAACGCTAATACTTGTTGTTTCGTTTAAAACTATTTCTAGCATCTGCTGCGTCCGAAAACGTCGTATCTCACATCAGAGTTACTGGAGTCCATCGAAACATCAAATAACATGATAGATAAGTAAGGATCGATTAGATACAGCACAGGAACAACGCTAATACGTGTTGTTTCGTTCAAAACTATTTCCAGCTTCTGCTGCGTCCGATAACTTTGTATCTCACATCAGAGTTACTGGAGTCCATCCAAACGTCAAATAACATGATAGATGAGTAAGGATCGATTAGATACATCACAGGAACAACGCTAATACGTGTTGTTTCGTTTAAAACTATTTCCAGCTTCTGCTGCGTCCGAAAATTTCGTATCTCACATCAAAGTTACTGGAGTCCATCGAAACGCCAAATAACATGATAGATGAGTAAGGATCGATTAGATACATCACAGGAACAACGCTAATGCGTGTTGTTTCGTTTAAAACTATTTCCAGCTTCAGCTGCGTCCGAGAACTTCGTATCTCACTTCAGAGTTACTGGAGCCCATCCAAACGTCAAATAACATGATAGATGAGTAAGGATCGATTACATACATCACAGGAACAACGCTAATGCGTGTTGTTTCATTTAAAACTATTTCCAGCTTGTGCTGCGTCCGAAAATTTCGTATCTCACATCAGAGTTACTGGAGTCCATCGAAACGTCAAATAACATAGTAGATAAGTAAGGATCGATTAGATACATCACAGGAACAACGCTAATACGTGTTATTTCGTTCAAAACTATTTCCAGCTTCTGCTGCGTCCGAGAACTTTGTATCTCACATCAGAGTTACTGGAGTCCGTTCAAACGTCAAATAACATGATAGATGAGTAAGGATCGATTAGATACATCACATCAACAACGCTAATACTTGTTGTTTCGTTTAAAACTATTTCCAGCATCTGCTGCGTCCGAAAACGTCGTATCTCACATCAGAGTTACTGGAGTCCATCGAAACATCAAATAACATGATAGATAAGTAAGGATCGATTAGATACAGCACAGGAACAACGCTAATACGTGTTGTTTCGTTCAAAACTATTTCCAGCTTCTGCTGCGTCCGATAACTTTGTATCTCACATCAGAGTTACTGGAGTCCATCCAAATGTCAAATAACATGATAGATGAGTAAGGATCGATTAGATACATCACAGGAACAACGCTAATGCGTGTTGTTTCGTTTAAAACTATTTCCAGCTTCTGCTGCGTCCGAAAATTTCGTATCTCACATCAAAGTTACTGGAGTCCATCGAAACGCCAAATAACATGATAGATGAGTAAGGATCGATTAGATACATCACAGGAACAACGCTAATGCGTGTTCTTTCGTTTAAAACTATTTCCAGCTTCAGCTGCGTCCGAGAACTTCTTATCTCACTTCAGAGTTACTGGAGTCCATTGAAACGTCAAATAACATGATAGATGAGTAAGGATCGATTAGATACATCACAGGAACAACGCTAATGCGTGTTGTTTCATTTAAAACTATTTTCAGCTTCTGCTGCGTCCGAAAATTTCGTATCTCACATCAGAGTTACTGGAGTCCATCGAAACGTCAAATAACATGATAGATGAGTAAGGATCGATTAGATACATCACAGGAACAACGCTAATGCGTGTTGTTTCATTTAAAACTATTTCCAGCTTCTGCTGCGTCCGAAAATTTCGTATCTCACATCAGAGATACTGGAGTCCATCCAAACGTCAAATAACATGATAGATGAGTAAGGATCGATTAGATACATCACAGGAACAACGCTAATACGTGTTCTTTCGTTTAAAACTATTTCCAGCTCCTGCTGCGTCCAAAAACTTCGTATCTCACATCAGAGTTACTAGAGTCCGTCGAAACGTCAAATAACATGATAGATGAGTAAGGATCGATTAGATACATCACAGGAACAACGCTAATGCGTGTTGTTTCGTTTAAAACTATTTCCAGCTTCAGCTGCGTCCGAGAACTTCGTATCTCACTTCAGAGTTACTGGAGCCCATCCAAACGTCAAATAACATGATAGATGAGTAAGGATCGATTACATACATCACAGGAACAACGCTAATGCGTGTTGTTTCATTTAAAACTATTTCCAGCTTCTGCTGCGTCCGAAAATTTCGTATCTCACATCAGAGTTACTGGAGTCCATCGAAACGTCAAATAACATAGTAGCTAAGTAAGGATCGATTAGATACATCACAGGAACAACGCTAATACGTGTTGTTTCGTTGAAAACTATTTCCAGCTTCTGCTGCGTCCGAAACCTTTGTATCTCACATCAGAGTTACTGGAGTCCATCCAAACGTCAAATAACATGATAGATGAGTAAGGATCGATTAGATACATCACATCAACAACGCTAATACTTGTTGTTTCGTTTAAAACTATTTCCAGCTTCTGCTGCGTCCGAAAACGTCGTATCTCACATCAGAGTTACTGGAGTCCATCCAAACGTCAAATAACATGATAGATGAGTAAGGATCGATTAGATACATCACATCAACAACGCTAATACTTGTTGTTTCGTTTAAAACTATTTCCAGCTTCTGCTGCGTCCGAAAACGTCGTATCTCACATCAGAGTTACTGGAGTCCATCCAAACGTCAAATAACATGATAGATGAGTAAGGATCGATTAGATACATCACAGGAACAACGCTAATACGTTTTGTTTCGTTTAAAACTATTTCCAGCTTCTGCTGCGTCCGATAACTTTGTATCTCACATCAGAGTTACTGGAGTCCATCCAAACGTCAAATAACATGATAGATGAGTAAGGATCGATTAGATACATCACAGGAACAACGCTAATGCGTGTTGTTTCGTTTAAAACTATTTCCAGCTTCTGCTGCGTCCGAAAATTTCGTATCTCACATCAAAGTTACTGGAGTCCATCGAAACGCCAAATAACATGATAGATGAGTAAGGATCGATTAGATACATCACAGGAACAACGCTAATGCGTGTTGTATCGTTTAAAACTATTTCCAGCTTCAGCTGCGTCCGAGAACTTCTTATCTCACTTCAGAGTTACTGGAGCCCATCCAAACGCCAAATAACATGATAGATGAGTAAGGATCGATTAGATACATCACAGGAACAACGCTAATACGTGTTGTTTCGTTCAAAACCATTTCCAGCTTCTGCTGCGTCCGAGAACTTTGTATCTCACATCAGAGTTACTGGAGTCCATTCAAACATCAAATAACATGATAGATGAGTAAGGATCGATTAGATACATCACAGGAACAACGCTAATGCGTGTTGTTTCATTTAAAACTATTTCCAGTTTCTGCTGCGTCCGAAAATTTCGTATCTCACATCAGAGTTACTGGAGTCCATCGAAACGCCAAATAACATGATAGATGAGTAAGGATGGATTAGATACATCACAGGAACAACGCTAATGCGTGTTGTTTCGTTTAAAACTATTTCCAGCTTCTGCTGCGTCCGAAAATTTCGTATCTCACATCAAAGTTACTGGAGTCCATCGAAACGCCAAATAACATGATAGATGAGTAAGGATCGATTAGATACATCACAGGAACAACGCTAATGCGTGTTGTTTCGTTTAAAACTATTTCCAGCTTCAGCTGCGTCCGAGAACTTTGTATCTCACATCAGAGTTACTGGAGTCCGTTCAAACGTCAAATAACATGATAGATGAGTAAGGATCGATTAGATACATCACAGGAACAACGCTAATACGTGTTGTTTCGTTTAAAACTATTTCCAGCTTCTGCTGCGTCCTAAAACGTCTTACCTCACATCAGACTTACTGGAGTCCATCCAAACGTCAAATAACATGTTAGATAAGTAAGGATCGTTTAGATACATCACAGGAACAACGCTAATACGTGTTGTTTCGTTGAAATCTATTTCCAGCTTCTGCTGCGTCCGAAATCTTTGTATCTCACATCAGAGTTACTGGAGTCCATCCAAACGTCAAATAACATGATAGATGAGTAAGGATCGATTAGATACATCACAGGAACAACGCTAATGCGTGTTGTTTCGTTTAAAACTATTTCCAGCTTCTGCTGCGTCCGAAAATTTCGTATCTCACATCAAAGTTACTGGAGCCCATCCAAACGTCAAATAACATGATAGATGTGTAAGGATCGATTAGATACATCACAGGAACAACGCTAATACGTGTTGTTTCGTTCAAAACTATTTCCAGCTTCTGCTGCGTCCGAGAACTTTGTATCTCACATCAGAGTTACTGGAGTCCATTTAAACGTCAAATAACATGATAGATAAGTAAGGATCGATTAGATACATCACAGGAACAACGCTAATGCGTGTTGTTTCGTTTAAAACTATTTCCAGCTTCTGCTGCGTCCGAAAATTTCGTATCTCACATCAGAGTTACTGGAGTCCATCGAAACGTCAAATAACATGATAGATGAGTAAGGATCGATTAGATACATCACAGGAACAACGCTAATGCGTGTTGTTTCATTTAAAACTATTTCCAGCTTCTGCTGCGTCCGAAAATTTCGTATCTCACCTCAGAGATACTGGAGTCCATCCAAACGTCAAATAACATGATAGATGAGTAAGGATCGATTAGATACATCACAGGAAAAACGCTAATACGTGTTTGTTCGTTTAAAACTATTTCCAGCTCCTGCTGCGTCTAAAAACTTCGTATCTCACATCAGAGTTACTAGAGTCCGTCGAAACGTCAAATAACATGATAGATGAGTAAGGATCGATTAGATACATCACAGGAACAACGCTAATGCGTGTTGTTTCGTTTAAAACTATTTCCAGCTTCAGCTGCGTCCGAGAACTTCGTATCTCACTTCAGAGTTACTGGAGCCCATCCAAACGTCAAATAACATGACAGATGAGTAAGGATCGATTACATACATCACAGGAACAACGCTAATGCGTGTTGTTTCATTTAAAACTATTTCCAGCTTCTGCTGCGTCCGAAAATTTCTTATCTCACATCAGAGTTACTGGAGTCCATCGAAACGTCAAATAACATAGTAGCTAAGTAAGGATCGATTAGATACATCACAGGAACAACGCTAATACGTGTTGTTTCGTTGAAAACTATTTCCAGCTTCTGCTGCGTCCGAAACCTTTGTATCTCACATCAGAGTTACTGGAGTCCATCCAAACGTCAAATAACATGATAGATGAGTAAGGATCGATTAGATACATCACATCAACAACGCTAATACTTGTTGTTTCGTTTAAAACTATTTCCAGCTTCTGCTGCGTCCGAAAACGTCGTATCTCACATCAGAGTTACTGGAGTCCATCGAAACATCAAATAACATGATAGATAAGTAAGGATCGATTAGATGCAGCACAGGAACAACGCTAATACGTGTTGTTTCGTTCAAAACTATTTCCAGCTTCTGCTGCGTCCGATAACTTTGTATCTCACTTCAGAGTTACTGGAGTCCATCCAAACGTCAAATAACATGATAGATGAGTAAGGATCGATTAGATACATCACAGGAACAACGCTAATGCGTGTTGTTTCGTTTAAAACTATTTCCAGCTTCTGCTGCGTCCGAAAATTTCGTATCTCACATAAAAGTTACTGGAGTCCATCGAAACGCCAAATAACATGATAGATGAGTAAGGATCGATTAGATACATCACAGGAACAACGCTAATGCGTGTTGTTTCGTTTAAAACTATTTCCAGCTTCAGCTGCGTCCGAGAACTTCTTATCTCACTTCAGAGTTACTGGAGCCCATCCAAACGCCAAGTAACATGATAGATGAGTAAGGATCGATTAGATACATCACAGGAACAACGCTAATACGTGTTGTTTCGTTCAAAACCATTTCCAGCTTCTGCTGCGTCCGAGAACTTTGTATCTCACATCAGAGTTACTGGAGTCCATTCAAACATCAAATAACATGATAGATGAGTAAGGATCGATTAGATACATCACAGGAACAACGCTAATACGTGTTGTTTCGTTGAAAACTATTTCCAGCTTCTGCTGCGTCCGAAATCTTTGTATCTCACATCAGAGTTACTGGAGTACATCCAAACGTCAAATAACATGATAGATGAGTAAGGATCGATTAGATACATCACATCAACAACGCTAATACTTGTTGTTTCGTTTAAAACTATTTCCAGCTTCTGCTGCGTCCGAAAGCGTCGTATCTCACATCAGAGTTACTGGAGTCCATCGAAACATCAAATAACACGATAGATAAGTAAGGATCGATTAGATACAGCACAGGAACAACGCTAATACGTGTTGTTTCGTTCAAAACTATTTCCAGCTTCTGCTGCGTCCGATAACTTTGTATCTCACATCAGAGTTACTGGAGTCCATCCAAACGTCAAATAACATGATAGATGAGTAAGGATCGATTAGATACATCACAGGAACAACGCTAATGCGTGTTGTTTCGTTTAAAACTATTTCCAGCTTCTGCTGCGTCCGAAAATTTCGTATCTCACATCAAAGTTACTGGAGTCCATCGAAACGCCAAATAACATGATAGATGAGTAAGGATCGATTAGATACATCACAGGAACAACGCTAATGCGTGTTCTTTCGTTTAAAACTATTTCCAGCTTCAGCTGCGTCCGAGAACTTCTTATCTCACTTCAGAGTTACTGGAGTCCATTGAAACGTCAAATAACATGATAGATGAGTAAGGATCGATTAGATACATCACAGGAACAACGCTAATGCGTGTTGTTTCATTTAAAATTATTTCCAGCTACTGCTGCGTCCGAAAATTTCGTATCTCACATCAGAGTTACTGGAGTCCATCGAAACGTCAAATAACATGATAGATGAGTAAGGATCGATTAGATACATCACAGGAACAACGCTAATGCGTGTTGTTTCATTTAAAACTATTTCCAGCTTCTGCTGCGTCCGAAAATTTCGTATCTCACATCAGAGATACTGGAGTCCATCCAAACGTCAAATAACATGATAGATGAGTAAGGATCGATTAGATACATCACAGGAACAACGCTAATACGTGTTGTTTCGTTTAAAACTATTTCCAGCTCCTGCTGCGTCCAAAAACTTCGTATCTCACATCAGAGTTACTAGAGTCCGTCGAAACGTCAAATAACATGATAGATGAGTAAGGATCGATTAGATACATCACAGAAACAACGCTAATGCGTGTTGTTTCGTTGAAAACTATTTCCAGCTTCTGCTGCGTCCGAAAATTTCGTATCTCACATCAGAGTTACTGGAGTCCATCGAAACGTCAAATAACATAGTAGCTAAGTAAGGATCGATTAGATACATCACAGGAACAACGCTAATACGTGTTGTTTCGTTGAAAACTATTTCCAGCTTCTGCTGCGTCCGAAATCTTTGTATCTCACATCAGAGTTACTGGAGTACATCCAAACGTCAAATAACATGATAGATGAGTAAGGATCGATTAGATACATCACATCAACAACGCTAATACTTGTTGTTTCGTTTAAAACTATTTCCAGCTTCTGCTGCGTCCGAAAACGTCGTATCTCACATCAGAGTTACTGGAGTCCATCGAAACATCAAATAACATGATAGATAAGTAAGGATCGATTAGATACAGCACAGGAACAACGCTAATACGTGTTGTTTCGTTCAAAACTATTTCCAGCTTCTGCTGCGTCCGATAACTTTGTATCTCACATCAGAGTTACTGGAGTCCATCCAAACGTCAAATAACATGATAGATGAGTAAGGATCGATTAGATACATCACAGGAACAACGCTAATGCGTGTTGTTTCATTTAAAATTATTTCCAGCTTCTGCTGCGTCCGAAAATTTCGTATCTCACATCAGAGTTACTGGAGTCCATCCAAACGTCAAATAACATGATAGATGAGTAAGGATCGATTAGATACATCACAGGAACAACGCTAATGCGTGTTGTTTCGTTTAAAACTATTTCCAGCTTCTGCTGCGTCCGAAAATTTCGTATCTCACATCAAAGTTACTGGAGTCCATCGAAACGCCAAATAACATGATAGATGAGTAAGGATCGATTAGATACATCACAGGAGCAACGCTAATGCGTGTTGTTTCGTTTAAAACTATTTCCAGCTTCAGCTGCGTCCGAGAACTTCTTATCTCACTTCAGAGTTACTGGAGCCCATCCAAACGCCAAATAACATGATAGATGAGTAAGGATCGATTAGATACATCACAGGAACAACGCTAATACGTGTTGTTTCGTTCAAAACTATTTCCAGCTTCTGCTGCGTCCGAGAACTTTGTATCTCACATCAGAGTTACTGGAGTCCATTCAAACATCAAATAACATGATAGATGAGTAAGGATCGATTAGATACATCACAGGAACAACGCTAATGCGTGTTGTTTCATTTAAAACTATTTCCAGTTTCTGCTGCGTCCGAAAATTTCGTATCTCACATCAGAGTTACTGGAGTCCATCGAAACGCCAAATAACATGATAGATGAGTAAGGATCGATTAGATACATCACAGGAACAACTCTAATGCGTGTTGTTTCGTTTAAAACTATTTCCAGCTTCAGCTGCGTCCGAGAACTTCGTATCTCACTTCAGAGTTACTGGAGCCCATCCAAACGTCAAATAACATGATAGATGAGTAAGGATCGATTACATACATCACAGGAACAACGCTAATGAGTGTTGTTTCATTTAAAACTATTTCCAGCTTGTGCTGCGTCCGAAAATTTCGTATCTCACATCAGAGTTACTGGAGTCCATCGAAACGTCAAATAACATAGTAGATAAGTAAGGATCGATTAGATACATCACAGGAACAACGCTAATACCTGTTATTTCGTTTAAAACTATTTCCAGCTTCTGCTGCGTCCGAAAACGTCTTACCTCACATCAGACTTACTGGAGTCCATCCAAACGTCAAATAACATGTTAGATAAGTAAGGATCGTTTAGATACATCACAGGAACAACGCTAATGCGTGTTGTTTCTTTTAAAACTATTTCCAGCTTCAGCTGCGTCCGAGAACTTCGTATCTCACTTCAGAGTTACTGGAGCCCATCCAAACGTCAGATAACATGATAGATGAGTAAGGATCGATTACATACATCACAGGAACAACGCTAATGCGTGTTGTTTCATTTAAAACTATTTCCAGCTTGTGCTGCGTCCGAAAATTTCGTATCTCACATCAGAGTTACTGGAGTCCATCCAAACGTCAAATAACATGATAGATGAGTAAGGATCGATTAGATACATCACAGGAACAACACTAATACGTGTTGTTTCGTTTAAAACTATTTCCAGCTTCTGCTGCGTCCGAAAACGTCTTACCTCACATCAGACTTACTGGAGTCCATCCAAACGTCAAATAACATGTTAGATTATTAAGGATCGTTTAGATACATCACAGGAACAACGCTAATGCGTGTTGTTTCGTTTAAAACTATTTCCAGTTTCTGCTGCGTCCGAAAATTTAGTATCTCACATCAGAGATACTGGAGTCCATCCAAACGTCAAATAACATGATGGATGAGTAAGGATCGATTAGATACATCACAGGAACAACGCTAATACGTGTTGTTTCGTTGAAAACTATTTCCGGCTTCTGCTGCGTCCGATAATTTAGTATCTCACATCAGAGATACTGGAGTCCATCCAAACGTCAAATAACATGATAGATGAGTAAGGATCGATTAGATACATCACAGGAACAACGCTAATACGTGTTGTTTCGTTGAAAACTATTTCCAGCTTCTGCTGCGTCCGAAATCTTTGTATCTCACATCAGAGTTACTGGAGTCCATCCAAACGTCAAATAAGATGATAGATGAGTAAGGATCGATTAGATACATCACAGGAACAACGCTAATGCGTGTTGTTTCGTTTAAAACTATTTCCAGCTTCAGCTGCGTCCGAGAACTTCTTATCTCACTTCAGAGTTACTGGAGCCCATCCAAACGCCAAATAACATGATAGATGAGTAAGGATCGATTCGATACATCACAGGAACAACGATAATACGTGTTGTTTCGTTCAAAACTATTTCCAGCTTCTGCTGCGTAAGAAAACTTTGTATCTCACATCAGAGTTACTGGAGTCCATTCAAACATCAAATAACATGATAGATGAGTAAGGATCGATTAGATACATCACAGGAACAACGCTAATGCGTGTTGTTTCATTTAAAACTATTTCCAGTTTCTGCTGCGTCCGAAAATTTCGTATCTCACATCAGAGTTACTGGAGTCCATCGAAACGCCAAATAACATGATAGATGAGTAAGGATCGATTAGATACATCACAGGAACAACGCTAATGCGTGTTGTTTCGTTTAAAACTATTTCCAGCTTCTGCTGCGTCCGAAAATTTCGTATCTCACATCAAAGTTACTGGAGTCCATCGAAACGCCAAATAGCATGATAGATGAGTAAGGATCGATTAGATACATCACAGGAACAACGCTAATGCGTGTTGTTTCGTTTAAAACTATTTCCAGCTTCTGCTGCGTCCGAAAATTTCGTATCTCACATCAGAGTTACTGGAGTCCATCGAAACGTCAAATAACATAGTAGATAAGTAAGGATCGATTAGATACATCACAGGAACAACGCTAATACGTGTTATTTCGTTCAAAACTATTTCCAGCTTCTGCTGCGTCCGAGAACTTTGTATCTCACATCAGAGTTACTGGAGTCCGTTCAAACGTCAAATAACATGATAGATGAGTAAGGATCGATTAGATACATCACAGGAACAACGCTAATACGTGTTGTTTCGTTGAAAACTATTTCCAGCTTCTGCTGCGTCCGAAATCTTTGTATCTCACATCAGAGTTACTGGAGTCCATCCAAACGTCAAATAACATGATAGATGAGTAAGGATCGATTAGATACATCACAGGAACAACGCTAATACGTGTTATTTCGTTTAAAACTATTTCCAGCTTGTGCTGCGTCCGAAAACGTCTTACCTCACATCAGACTTACTGGAGTCCATCCAAACGTCAAATAACATGTTAGATAAGTAAGGATCGTTTAGATACATCACGGGAACAACGATAATGCGTGTTGTTTCTTTTAAAACTATTTCCAGCTTCAGCTGCGTCCGAGAACTTCGTATCTCACTTCAGAGTTACTGGAGCCCATCCAAACGTCAAATAACATGATAGATGAGTAAGGATCGATTACATACATCACAGGAACAACGCTAATGCGTGTTGTTTCATTTAAAACTATTTCCAGCTTGTGCTGCGTCCGAAAATTTCGTATCTCACATCAGAGTTACTGGAGTCCATCCAAACGTCAAATAACATGATAGATGAGTAAGGATCGATTAGATACATCACAGGAACAACGCTAATACGTGTTGTTTCGTTTAAAACTATTTCCAGCTTCTGCTGCGTCCGAAAACGTCTTACCTCACATCAGACTTACTGGAGTCCATCCAAACGTCAAATAACATGTTAGATAAGTAAGGATCGTTTAGTTACATCACAGGAACAACGCTAATGCGTGTTGTTTCGTTTAAAACTATTTCCAGCTTCTGCTGCGTCCGAAAATTTAGTATCTCACATCAGAGATACTGGAGTCCATCCAAACGTCAAATAACACGATAGATGAGTAAGGATCGATTAGATACATCACAGGAACAACGCTAATACGTGTTGTTTCGTTGAAAACTATTTCCGGCTTCTGCTGCGTCCGAAATCTTTGTATCTCACATCAGAGTTACTGGAGTCCATCCAAACGTCAAATAACATGATAGATGAGTAAGGATCGATTAGATACATCACAGGAACAACGCTAATGCGTGTTGTTTCGTTTAAAACTATTTCCAGCTTCAGCTGCGTCCGAGAACTTCTTATCTCATTTCAGAGTTACTGGAGCCCATCCAAACGCCAAATAACATGATAGATGAGTAAGGATCGATTAGATACATCACAGGAACAACGCTAATACGTGTTGTTTCGTTCAAAACTATTTCCAGCGTCTGCTGCGTCCGAGAACTTTGTATCTCACATCAGAGTTACAGGAGTCCATTCAAACATCAAATAACATGATAGATGAGTAAGGATCGATTAGATACATCACAGGAACAACGCTAATACGTGTTGTTTCGTTGAAAACTATTTCCAGTTTCTGCTGCGTCCGAAATCTTTGTATCTCACATCAGAGTTACTGGAGTCCGTTCAAACGTCAAATAACATGATAGATGAGTAAGGATCGATTAGATACATCACAGGAACAACGCTAATACGTGTTGTTTCGTTGAAAACTATTTCCAGTTTCTGCTGCGTCCGAAATCTTTGTATCTCACATCAGAGTTACTGGAGTCCATCCAAACGTCAAATAACATGATAGATGAGTAAAACTATTTCCAGCTTGTGCTGCGTCCGAAAATTTCGTATCTCACATCAGAGTTACTGGAGTCCATCCAAACGTCAAATAACATGTTAGATAAGTAAGGATCGTTTAGATACATCACAGGAACAACGCTAATGCGTGTTGTTTCGTTTAAAACTATTTCCAGCTTCTGCTGCGTCCGAAAATTTAGTATCTCACATCAGAGATACTGGAGTCCATCCAAACGTCAAATAACATGATAGATGAGTAAGGATCGATTAGATACATCACAGGAACAACGCTAATACGTGTTGTTTCGTTGAAAACTATTTCCGGCTTCTGCTGCCTCCGAAATCTTTGTATCTCACATCAGAGTTACTGGAGTCCATCCAAACGTCAAATAACATGATAGATGAGTAAGGATCGATTAGATACATCACAGGAACAACGCTAATGCGTGTTGTTTCGTTTAAAACTATTTCCAGCTTCTGCTGCGTCCGAAAATTTCGTATCTCACATCAAAGTTACTGGAGTCCATCGAAACGCCAAATAACATGATAGATGAGTAAGGATCGATTAGATACATCACAGGAGCAACGCTAATGCGTGTTGTTTCGTTTAAAACTATTTCCAGCTTCAGCTGCGTCCGAGAACTTCTTATCTCACTTCAGAGTTACTGGAGCCCATCCAAACGCCAAATAACATGATAGATGAGTAAGGATCGATTAGATACATCGCAGGAACAACGCTAATGCGTGTTGTTTCGTTTAAAACTATTTCCAGCTTCTGCTGCGTCCGAAAATTTCGTATCTCACATCAAAGTTACTGGAGTCCATCGAAACGCCAAATAACATGATAGATGAGTAACGATCGATTAGATACATCACAGGAGCAACGCTAATGCGTGTTGTTTCGTTTAAAACTATTTCCAGCTTCAGCTGCGTCCGAGAACTTCTTATCTCATTTCAGAGTTACTGGAGCCCATCCAAACGCCAAATAACATGATAGATGAGTAAGGTTCGATTAGATACATCACAGGAACAACGCTAATACGTGTTGTTTCGTTGAAAACTATTTCCAGTTTCTGCTGCGTCCGAAATCTTCGTATCTCACATCAGAGTTACTGGAGTCCGTTCAAACGTCAAATAACATGATAGATGAGTAAGGATCGATTAGATACATCACAGGAACAACGCTAATGCGTGTTGTTTCGTTTAAAACTATTTCCAGCTTCTGCTGCGTCCGAAAATTTAGTATCTCACATCAGAGATACTGGAGTCCATCCAAACGTCAAATAACATGATAGATGAGTAAGGATCGATTAGATACATCACAGGAACAACGCTAATACGTGTTGTTTCGTTGAAAACTATTTCCGGCTTCTGCTGCGTCCGAAATCTTTGTATCTCACATCAGAGTTACTGGAGTCCATCCAAACGTCAAATAACATGACAGATGAGTAAGGATCGATTAGATACATCGCAGGAACAACGCTAATGCGTGTTGTTTCGTTTAAAACTATTTCCAGCTTCTGCTGCGTCCGAAAATTTCGTATCTCACATCAAAGTTACTGGAGTCCATCGAAACGCCAAATAACATGATAGATGAGTAACGATCGATTAGATACATCACAGGAGCAACGCTAATGCGTGTTGTTTCGTTTAAAACTATTTCCAGCTTCAGCTGCGTCCGAGAACTTCTTATCTCATTTCAGAGTTACTGGAGCCCATCCAAACGCCAAATAACATGATAGATGAGTAAGGATCGATTAGATACATCACAGGAACAACGCTAATACGTGTTGTTTCGTTCAAAACTATTTCCAGCTTCTGCTGCGTCCGAGAACTTTGTATCTCACATCAGAGTTACAGGAGTCCATTCAAACATCAAATAACATGATAGATGAGTAAGGATCGATTAGATACATCACAGGAACAACGCTAATACGTGTTGTTTCGTTGAAAACTATTTCCAGTTTCTGCTGCGTCCGAAATCTTTGTATCTCACATCAGAGTTACTGGAGTCCGTTCAAACGTCAAATAACATGATAGATGAGTAAGGATCGATTAGATACATCACAGGAACAACGCTAATACGTGTTGTTTCGTTGAAAACTATTTCCAGTTTCTGCTGCGTCCGAAATCTTTGTATCTCACATCAGAGTTACTGGAGTCCATCCAAACGTCAAATAACATGATAGATGAGTAAAACTATTTCCAGCTTGTGCTGCGTCCGAAAATTTCGTATCTCACATCAGAGTTACTGGAGTCCATCCAAACGTCAAATAACATGTTAGATAAGTAAGGATCGTTTAGATACATCACAGGAACAACGCTAATGCGTGTTGTTTCGTTTAAAACTATTTCCAGCTTCTGCTGCGTCCGAAAATTTAGTATCTCACATCAGAGATACTGGAGTCCATCCAAACGTCAAATAACATGATAGATGAGTAAGGATCGATTAGATACATCACAGGAACAACGCTAATACGTGTTGTTTCGTTGAAAACTATTTCCGGCTTCTGCTGCCTCCGAAATCTTTGTATCTCACATCAGAGTTACTGGAGTCCATCCAAACGTCAAATAACATGATAGATGAGTAAGGATCGATTAGATACATCACAGGAACAACGCTAATGCGTGTTGTTTCGTTTAAAACTATTTCCAGCTTCTGCTGCGTCCGAAAATTTCGTATCTCACATCAAAGTTACTGGAGTCCATCGAAACGCCAAATAACATGATAGATGAGTAAGGATCGATTAGATACATCACAGGAGCAACGCTAATGCGTGTTGTTTCGTTTAAAACTATTTCCAGCTTCAGCTGCGTCCGAGAACTTCTTATCTCACTTCAGAGTTACTGGAGCCCATCCAAACGCCAAATAACATGATAGATGAGTAAGGATCGATTAGATACATCACAGGAACAACGATAATACGTGTTGTTTCGTTCAAAACTATTTCCAGCTTCTGCTGCGTCCGAAAACTTTGTATCTCACATCAGAGTTACTGGAGTCCATTCAAACATCAAATAACATGATAGATGAGTAAGGATCGATTAGATACATCACAGGAACAACGCTAATGCGTGTTGTTTCATTTAAAACTATTTCCAGTTTCTGCTGCGTCCGAAAATTTCGTATCTCACATCAGAGTTACTGGAGTCCATCGAAACGCCAAATAACATGATAGATGAGTAAGGATCGATTAGATACATCACAGGAACAACGCTAATACGTGTTGTTTCGTTTAAAACTATTTCCAGCTTCTGCTGCGTCCGAAAACTTCTTACCTCACATCAGACTTACTGGAGTCCATCCAAACGTCAAATAACATGTTAGATAAGTAAGGATCGTTTAGTTACATCACAGGAACAACGCTAATGCGTGTTGTTTCGTTTAAAACTATTTCCAGCTTCTGCTGCGTCCGAAAATTTAGTATCTCACATCAGAGATACTGGAGTCCATCCAAACGTCAAATAACATGATAGATGAGTAAGGATCGATTAGATACATCACAGGAACAACGCTAATACGTGTTGTCTCGTAGAAAACTATTTCCTGCTTCTGCTGCGTCCGAAATCTTTGTATCTCACATCAGAGTTACTGGAGTCCATCCAAACGTCAAATAACATGATAGATGAGTAAGGATCGATTAGATACATCACAGGATCAACGCTAATGCGTGTTGTTTCGTTTAAAACTATTTCCAGCTTCTGCTGCGTCCGAAAATTTCGTATCTCACATCAAAGTTACTGGAGTCCATCGAAACGCCAAATAACATGATAGATGAGTAAGGGTCGATTAGATACATCACAGGAACAACGCTAATGCGTGTTGTTTCGTTTAAAACTATTTCCAGCTTCAGCTGCGTCCGAGAACTTCGTATCTCACTTCAGAGTTACTGGAGCCCATCCAAACGTCAAATAACATGATAGATGAGTAAGGATCGATTACATACATCACAGGAACAACGCTAATGAGTGTTGTTTCATTTAAAACTATTTCCAGCTTGTGCTGCGTCCGAAAATTTCGTATCTCACATCAGAGTTACTGGAGTCCATCGAAACGTCAAATAACATAGTAGATAAGTAAGGATCGATTAGATACATCACAGGAACAACGCTAATACGTGTTATTTCGTTCAAAACTATTTCCAGCTTCTGCTGCGTCCGAGAACTTTGTATCTCACATCAGAGTTACTGGAGTTCGTTCAAACGTCAAATAACATGATAGATGAGTAAGGATCGATTAGATACATCACAGGAACAACGCTAATACGTGTTGTTTCGTTGAAAACTATTTCCAGTTTCTGCTGCGTCCGAAATCTTTGTATCTCACATCAGAGTTACTGGAGTCCATCCAAACGTCAAATAACATGATAGATGAGTAAGGATCGATTAGATACATCACAGGAACAACGCTAATACGTGTTATTTCGTTTAAAACTATTTCCAGCTTCTGCTGCGTCCGAAAACGTCTTACCTCACATCAGACTTACTGGAGTCCATCCAAACGTCAAATAACATGTTAGATAAGTAAGGATCGTTTAGATACATCACAGGAACAACGCTAATGCGTGTTGTTTCTTTTAAAACTATTTCCAGCTTCAGCTGCGTCCGAGAACTTCGTATCTCACTTCAGAGTTACTGGAGCCCATCCAAACGTCAAATAACATGATAGATGAGTAAGGATCGATTACATACATCACAGGAACAACGCTAATGCGTGTTGTTTCATTTAAAACTATTTCCAGCTTGTGCTGCGACCGAAAATTTCGTATCTCACATCAGAGTTACTGGAGTCCATCCAAACGTCAAATAACATGATAGATGAGTAAGGATCGATTAGATACATCACAGGAACAACGCTAATACGTGTTGTTTCGTTTAAAACTATTTCCAGCTTCTGCTGCGTCCGAAAACGTCTTACCTCACATCAGACTTACTGGAGTCCATCCAAACGTCAAATAACATGTTAGATAAGTAAGGATCGTTTAGATACATCACAGGAACAACGCTAATGCGTGTTGTTTCGTTTAAAACTATTTCCAGCTTCTGCTGCGTCCGAAAATTTAGTATCTCACATCAGAGATACTGGAGTCCATCCAAACGTCAAATAACATGATAGATGAGTAAGGATCGATTAGATACATCACAGGAACAACGCTAATACGTGTTGTTTCGTTGAAAACTATTTCCGGCTTCTGCTGCGTCCGAAATCTTTGTATCTACATCAGAGTTACTGGAGTCCGTTCAAACGTCAAATAACATGATAGATGAGTAAGGATCGATTAGATACATCACAGGAACAACGCTAATACGTGTTGTTTCGTTTAAAACTATTTCCAGCTTCTGCTACGTCCGAAATCTTTGTATCTCACATCAGAGTTACTGGAGTCCATCCAAACGTCAAATAACATGATAGATGAGTAAGGATCGATTAGATACATCACAGGAACAACGCTAATACGTGTTATTTCGTTTAAAACTATTTCCAGCTTCTGCTGCGTCCGAAAACGTCTTACCTCACATCAGAGTTACTGGAGTCCATCCAAACGTCAAATAACATGTTAGATAAGTAAGGATCGTTTAGATACATCACAGGAACAACGATAATGCGTGTTGTTTCTTTTAAAACTATTTCCAGCTTCAGCTGCGTCCGAGAACTTCGTATCTCACTTCAGAGTTACTGGAGCCCATCCAAACGTCAAATAACATGATAGATGAGTAAGGATCGATTAGATACATCACAGGAACAACGCTAATGCGTGTTGTTTCGTTTAAAACTATTTCCAGCTTCTGCTGCGTCCGAAAATTTCGTATCTCACATCATAGTTACTGGAGTCCATCGAAACGTCAAATAACATAGTAGATAAGTAAGGATCGATTAGATACATCACAGGAACAACGCTAATACGTGTTGTTTCGTTTAAAACTATTTCCAGCTTCTGCTGCGTCCGAGAAATTCTTATCTCACTTCAGAGTTACTGGAGCCCATCCAAACGCCAAATAACATGATAGATGAGTAAGGATCGATTAGATACATCACAGGAACAACGCTAATACGTGTTGTTTCGTTCAAAACTATTTCCAGCTTCTGCTGCGTCCGAGAACTTTGTATCTCACATCAGAGTTACTGGAGTCCATTCAAACATCAAATAACATGATAGATGAGTAAGGATCGATTAGATACATCACAGGAACAACGCTAATGCGTGTTGTTTCATTTAAAACTATTTCCAGTTTCTGCTGCGTCCGAAAATTTCGTATCTCACATCAGAGTTACTGGAGTCCATCGAAACGCCAAATAACATGATAGATGAGTAAGGATCGATTAGATACATCACAGGAACAACGCTAATGCGTGTTGTTTCGTTTAAAACTATTTCCAGCTTCTGCTGCGTCCGAAAATTTCGTATCTCACATCAAAGTTACTGGAGTCCATCGAAACGCCAAATAACATGATAGATGAGTAAGGATCGATTAGATACATCACAGGAACAACGCTAATGCGTGTTGTTTCGTTTAAAATTATTTAAAGCTTCAGCTGCGTCCGAGAATTTCGTATCTCACTTCAGAGTTACTGGAGCCCATCCAAACGTCAAATAACATGATAGATGAGTAAGGATCGATTACATACATCACAGGAACAACGCTAATGAGTGTTGTTTCATTTAAAACTATTTCCAGCTTGTGCTGCGTCCGAAAATTTCGTATCTCACATCAGAGTTACTGGAGTTCATCGAAACGTCAAATAACATAGTAGATAAGTAAGGATCGATTAGATACATCACAGGAACAACGCTAATACGTGTTATTTCGTTCAAAACTATTTCCAGCTTCTGCTGCGTCCGAGAACTTTGTATCTCACATCAGAGTTACTGGAGTCCGTTCAAACGTCAAATAACATGATAGATGAGTAAGGATCGATTAGATACATCACAGGAACAACGCTAATACGTGTTGTTTCGTTGAAAACTATTTCCAGTTTCTGCTGCGTCCGAAATCTTTGTATCTCACATCAGAGTTACTGGAGTCCATCCAAACGTCAAATGACATGATAGATGAGTAAGGATCGATTAGATACATCACAGGAACAACGCTAATACGTGTTATTTCGTTTAAAACTATTTCCAGCTTCTGCTGCGTCCGAAAACGTCTTACCTCACATCAGACTTACTGGAGTCCATCCAAACGTCAAATAACATGTTAGATAAGTAAGGATCGTTTAGATACATCACAGGAACAACGCTAATGCGTGTTGTTTCGTTTAAAACTATTTCCAGCTGCTGCTGCGTCAGAAAATTTCGTATCTCACATTAGAGTTACTGGAGTCCATCGAAACGTCAAATAACATAGTAGCTAAGTAAGGATCGATTAGATACATCACAGGAACAACGCTAATACGTGTTGTTTCGTTCAAAACTATTTCCAGCTTCTGCTGCGTCCAAAAACTTTGTATCTCACATCAGAGTTACTGGAGTCCATCCAAACGTAAAATAACATGATAGATGAGTAAGGATCGATTAGATACATCACAGGAACATCGCTAATGCGTGTTGTTTCTTTTAAAACTATTTCCAGCTTCTGCTGCGTCCGAAAACATCGTATCTCACATCAGAGTTACTTGAGTCCATCGAAACATCAAATAACATGTTAGATAAGTAAGGATCGATTAGATACAGCAAAGGAACAACGCTAATACGTGTTGTTTCGTTTAAAACTATTTCCAGCTCCTGCTGCGTCCAAAAACTTTGTATCTCACATCAGACTTACTGGAGTCCTTCCAAACGTCAAATAACATGTTAGATAAGTAAGGATCGTTTAGATACATCACAGGAACAACGCTAATACGTGTTGTTTCGTTCAAAACTATTTCCAGCTTCTGCTGCGTCCGAGAACTTTGTATCTCACATCAGAGTTACTGGAGCCCATCCAAACGTCAAATAACATGATAGATGAGTAAGGATCGATTAGATACATCACAGGAACAACGCTAATACGTGTTGTTTCGTTTAAAACTATTTCCAGCACCTGCTGCGTCCAAAAATTTCGTATCTCACATCAGAGTTACTATAGTCCATCGAAACGTCAAATAACATGATAGATGAGTAAGGATCGATTAGATACATCACAGGAACAACGCTAATACGTGTTGTTTCGTTCAAAACTATTTCCAGCTTCTGCTGCGTCCAAAAACTTTGTATCTCTCATCAGAGTTACTGGAGTCCGTCCAAACGTCAAATAACATGATAGATGAGTAAGGATCGATTAGTTACATCACAGGAACAACGCTAATATGTGTTGTTTCGTTTAAAACTATTTCCAGCTTCTGCTGCGTCCAAAAACTTTGTATCTCACATCAGAGTTACTGGAGTCCATCCAAACCTAAAATAACATGATAGATGAGTAAGGATCGATTAGATACATCACAGGAACATCGCTAATGCGTGTTGTTTCGTTTAAAACTATTTCCAGCTTCTGCTGCGTCCGAAAACATCGTATCTCAAATCAGAGTTACTTGAGTCCATCGAAACGTCAAATAACATGTTAGATAAGTAAGGATCGATTAGATACAGCAAAGGAACAACGCTAATACGTGTTGTTTCGTTTAAAACTATTTCCAGTTCCTGCTGCGTCCAAAAACTTTGTATCTCACATCAGACTTACTGGAGTCCTTCCAAACGTCAAATAACATGTTAGATAAGTAAGGATCGTTTAGATACATCACAGGAACAACGCTAATACGTGTTGTTTCGTTCAAAACTATTTCCAGCTTCTGCTGCGTCCGAGAACTTTGTATCTCACATTAGAGTTACTGGAGCCCATCCAAACGTCAAATAACATGATAGATGAGTAAGGATCGATTAGATACATCACAGGAACAACGCTAATACGTGTTGTTTCGTTTAAAACTGTTTCCAGCCCCTGCTGCGTCCAAAAATTTCGTATCTCACATCAGAGTTACTATAGTCCATCGAAACGTCAAATAACATGATAGATGAGTAAGGATCGATTAGATACATCACAGGAACAACGCTAATACGTGTTGTTTCGTTCAAAACTATTTCCAGCTTCTGCTGCGTCCGAGAACTTTGTATCTCACATCAGAGTTACTGGAGTCCATTCAAACGTCAAATAACATGATAGATGAGTAAGGATCGATTAGATACATCACAGGAACAACGCTAATGCGTGTTATTTCGTTTAAAACTATTTCCAGCTTCTGCTGCGTCCGAAAACGTCGTATATCACATCAGACTTACTGGAGTCCATCCAAACGTCAAATAACATGTTAGATAAGTAAGGATCGTTTAGATACATCACAGGAACAACACTAATGCGTGTTGTTTCGTTTAAAACTATTTCCAGCTTCTGCTGCGTCCGAAAATTTCGTATCTCACATCAGAGATACTAGAGTCCATCCAAACGTCAAATAACATGATAGATGAGTAAGGATCGATTAGATACATCACAGGAACAACGCTAATGCGTGTTGTTTCGTTTAAAACTATTTCCAGCTTCTGCTGCGTCCGAAAATTTCGTATCTCACATCAGAGATACTGGAGTCCATCCAAACGTCAAATAACATGATAGATGAGTAAGGATCGATTAGATACAGCAAAGGAACAACGCTAATACGTGTTGTTTCGTTTAAAACTATTTCCAGTTCCTGCTGCGTCCAAAAACTTTGTATCTCACATCAGACTTACTGGAGTCCTTCCAAACGTCAAATAACATGTTAGATAAGTAAGGATCGTTTAGATACATCACAGGAACAACGCTAATACGTGTTGTTTCGTTCAAAACTATTTCCAGCTTCTGCTGCGTCCGAGAACTTTGTATCTCACATTAGAGTTACTGGAGCCCATCCAAACGTCAAATAACATGATAGATGAGTAAGGATCGATTAGATACATCACAGGAACAACGCTAATACGTGTTGTTTCGTTTAAAACTGTTTCCAGCCCCTGCTGCGTCCAAAAATTTCGTATCTCACATCAGAGTTACTATAGTCCATCGAAACGTCAAATAACATGATAGATGAGTAAGGATCGATTAGATACATCACAGGAACAACGCTAATACGTGTTGTTTCGTTCAAAACTATTTCCAGCTTCTGCTGCGTCCGAGAACTTTGTATCTCACATCAGAGTTACTGGAGTCCATTCAAACGTCAAATAACATGATAGATGAGTAAGGATCGATTAGATACATCACAGGAACAACGCTAATGCGTGTTGTTTCGTTTAAAACTATTTCCAGCTTCTGCTGCGTCCGAAAACGTCGTATATCACATCAGACTTACTGGAGTCCATCCAAACGTCAAATAACATGTTAGATAAGTAAGGATCGTTTAGATACATCACAGGAACAACACTAATGCGTGTTGTTTCGTTTAAAACTATTTCCAGCTTCTGCTGCGTCCGAAAATTTCGTATCTCACATCAGAGATACTAGAGTCCATCCAAACGTCAAATAACATGATAGATGAGTAAGGATCGATTAGATACATCACAGGAACAACGCTAATGCGTGTTGTTTCGTTTAAAACTATTTCCAGCTTCTGCTGCGTCCGAAAATTTCGTATCTCACATCAGAGATACTGGAGTCCATCCAAACGTCAAATAACATGATAGATGAGTAAGGATCGATTAGATACATCACAGGAACAACGCTAATACGTGTTGTTTCGTTTAAAACTATTTCCAGCTCCTGCTGCGTCCAAAAACTTCGTATCTCACATCAGAGTTACTAGAGTCCATCGAAACGTCAAATAACATGATAGATGAGTAAGGATCGATTAGATACATCACAGGAACAACGCTAATGCGTGTTGTTTCGTTTAAAACTATTTCCAGCTTCTGCTGCGTCCGAAAATTTCGTATCTCACATCAGAGATACTAGAGTCCATCCAAACGTCAAATAACATGATAGATGAGTAAGGATCGATTAGATACATCACAGGAACAACGCTAATGCGTGTTGTTTCGTTTAAAACTATTTCCAGCTTCTGCTGCGTCCGAAAATTTCGTATCTCACATCAGAGATACTGGAGTCCATCCAAACGTCAAATAACATGATAGATGAGTAAGGATCGATTAGATACATCACAGGAACAACGCTAATACGTGTTGTTTCGTTTAAAACAATTTCCAGCTCCTGCTGCGTCCGAAAACGTCGTATATCACATCAGACTTACTGGAGTCCATCCAAACTTCAAATAACATGTTAGATAAGTAAGGATCGTTTAGATACATCACAGGAACAACACTAATGCGTGTTGTTTCGTTTAAAACTATTTCCAGCTTCTGCTGCGTCCGAAAATTTCGTATCTCACATCAGAGATACTAGAGTCCATCCAAACGTCAAATAACATGATAGATGAGTAAGGATCGATTACATACATCACAGGAACAACGCTAATGCGTGTTGTTTCGTTTAAAACTATTTCCAGCTTCAGCTGCGTCCGAGAACTTCGTATCTCACTTCAGAGTTACTGGAGCCCATCCAAACGTCAAATAACATGATAGATGAGTAAGGATCGATTACATACATCACAGGAACAACGCTAATGCGTGTTGTTTCATTTAAAACTATTTCCAGCTTCTGCTGCGTCCGAAAATTTCGTATCTCACATCAGAGTTACTGAAGTCCATCGAAACGTCAAATAACATAGTAGCTAAGTAAGGATCGATTAGATACATCACAGGAACAACGCTAATACGTGTTGTTTCGTTGAAAACTATTTCCAGCTTCTGCTGCGTCCGAAACCTTTGTATCTCACATCAGAGTTACTGGAGTCCATCCAAACGTCAAATAACATGATAGATGAGTAAGGATCGATTAGATACATCACATCAACAACGCTAATACTTGTTGTTTCGTTTAAAACTATTTCCAGCTTCTGCTGCGTCCGAAAACGTCGTATCTCACATCAGAGTTACTGGAGTCCATCGAAACATCAAATAACATGATAGATAAGTAAGGATCGATTAGATACAGCACAGGAACAACGCTAATACGTGTTGTTTCGTTCAAAACTATTTCCAGCTTCTGCTGCGTCCGATAACTTTGTATCTCACATCAGAGTTACTGGAGTCCATCCAAACGTCAAATAACATGATAGATGAGTAAGGATCGATTAGATACATCACAGGAACAACGCTAATGCGTGTTGTTTCGTTTAAAACTATTTCCAGCTTCTGCTGCGTCCGAAAATTTCGTATCTCACATCAAAGTTACTGGAGTCCATCGAAACGCCAAATAACATGATAGATGAGTAAGGATCGATTAGATACATCACAGGAACAACGCTAATGCGTGTTGTATCGTTTAAAACTATTTCCAGCTTCAGCTGCGTCCGAGAACTTCTTATCTCACTTCAGAGTTACTGGAGCCCATCCAAACGCCAAATAACATGATAGATGAGTAAGGATCGATTAGATACATCACAGGAACAACGCTAATACGTGTTGTTTCGTTCAAAACCATTTCCAGCTTCTGCTGCGTCCGAGAACTTTGTATCTCACATCAGAGTTACTGGAGTCCATTCAAACATCAAATAACATGATAGATGAGTAAGGATCGATTAGATACATCACAGGAACAACGCTAATGCGTGTTGTTTCATTTAAAACTATTTCCAGTTTCTGCTGCGTCCGAAAATTTCGTATCTCACATCAGAGTTACTGGAGTCCATCGAAACGCCAAATAACATGATAGATGAGTAAGGATGGATTAGATACATCACAGGAACAACGCTAATGCGTGTTGTTTCGTTTAAAACTATTTCCAGCTTCTGCTGCGTCCGAAAATTTCGTATCTCACATCAAAGTTACTGGAGTCCATCGAAACGCCAAATAACATGATAGATGAGTAAGGGTCGATTAGATACATTACAGGAACAAAGCTAATGCGTGTTGTTTCGTTTAAAACTATTTCCAGTTTCTGCTGCGTCCAAAAATTTCGTATCTCATCAGAGTTACTGGAGTCCATCGAAACGCCAAATAACATGATAGATGAGTAAGGATCGATTAGATACATCACAGGAACAACGCTAATGCGTGTTGTTTCGTTTAAAACTATATCCAGCTTCTGCTGCGTCCGAAAATTTCGTATCTCACATCAAAGTTACTGGAGTCCATCGAAACGCCAAATAACATGATAGATGAGTAAGGATCGATTAGATACATCACAGGAGCAACGCTAATGCGTGTTGTTTCGTTTAAAACTATTTCCAGCTTCAGCTGCGTCCGAGAACTTCTTATCTCACTTCAGAGTTACTGGAGCCCATCCAAACGCCAAATAACATGATAGATGAGTAAGGATCGATTAGATACATCACAGGAACAACGCTAATACGTGTTGTTTCGTTCAAAACTATTTCCAGCTTCTGCTGCGTCCGAGAACTTTGTATCTCACATCAGAGTTACTGGAGTCCATTCAAACATCAAATAACATGATAGATGAGTAAGGATCGATTAGATACATCACAGGAACAACGCTAATACGTGTTGTTTCATTTAAAACTATTTCCAGTTTCTGCTGCGTCCGAAAATTTCGTATCTCACATCAGAGTTACTGGAGTCCATCGAAACGCCAAATAACATGATAGATGAGTAAGGATCGACTAGATACATCACAGGAACAACGCTAATGCGTGTTGTTTCGTTTAAAACTATTTCCAGCTTCTGCTGCGTCCGAAAATTTCGTATCTCACATCAAAGTTACTGGAGTCCATCGAAACGCCAAATAACATGATAGATGAGTAAGGATCGATTAGATACATCACAGGAACAACGCTAATGCGTGTTGTTTCGTTTAAAACTATTTCCAGCTTCAGCTGCGTCCGAGAACTTTGTATCTCACATCAGAGTTACTGGAGTCCGTTCAAACGTCAAATAACATGATAGATGAGTAAGGATCGATTAGATACATCACAGGAACAACGCTAATACGTGTTGTTTCGTTTAAAACTATTTCCAGCTTCTGCTGCGTCCGAAAACGTCTTACGTCACATCAGACTTACTGGAGTCCATCCAAACGTCAAATAACATGTTAGATAAGTAAGGATCGTTTAGATACATCACAGGAACAACGCTAATGCGTGTTGTTTCGTTTAAAACTATTTCCAGCTTCTGCTGCGTCCGAAAATTTAGTATCTCTCATCAGAGATACTGGAGTCCATCCAAACGTCAAATAACATGATAGATGAGTAAGGATCGATTAGATACATCACAGGAACAACGCTAATACGTGTTGTTTCGTTGAAAACTATTTCCAGCTTCTGCTGCGTCCGAAATCTTTGTATCTCACATCAGAGTTACTGGAGTCCATCCAAACGTCAAATAACATGATAGATGAGTAAGGATCGATTAGATACATCACAGGAACAACGCTAATGCGTGTTGTTTCTTTTAAAACTATTTCCAGCTTCTGCTGCGTCCGAAAATTTCGTATCTCACATCAAAGTTACTGGAGTCCATCGAAACGCCAAATAACATGATAGATGAGTAAGGATCGATTAGATACATCACAGGAACAACGCTAATGCGTGTTGTTTCGTTTAAAACTATTTCCAGCTTCTGCTGCGTCCGAGAACTTCTTATCTCACTTCAGAGTTACTGGAGCCCATCCAAACGTCAAATAACATGATAGATGTGTAAGGATCGATTAGATACATCACAGGAACAACGCTAATACGTGTTGTTTCGTTCAAAACTATTTCCAGCTTCTGCTGCGTCCGAGAACATTGTATCTCACATCAGAGTTACTGGAGTCCATTTAAACGTCAAATAACATGATAGATGAGTAAGGATCGATTAGATACATCACAGGAACAACGCTAATGCGTGTTGTTTCGTTTAAAACTATTTCCAGCTTCTGCTGCGTCCGAAAATTTCGTATCTCACATCAGAGTTACTGGAGTCCATCGAAACGTCAAATAACATGATAGATGAGTAAGGATCGATTAGATACATCACAGGAACAACGCTAATGCGTGTTGTTTCGTTTAAAACTATTTCCAGCTTCAGCTGCGTCCGAGAACTTCTTATCTCACTTCAGAGTTACTGGAGCCCATCCAAACGCCAAATAACATGATAGATGAGTAAGGATCGATTAGATACATCACAGGAACAACGCTAATACGTGTTGTTTCGTTCAAAACCATTTCCAGCTTCTGCTGCGTCCGAGAACTTTGTATCTCACATCAGAGTTACTGGAGTCCATTCAAACATCAAATAACATGATAGATGAGTAAGGATCGATTAGATACATCACAGGAACAACGCTAATACGTGTTGTTTCGTTGAAAACTATTTCCAGCTTCTGCTGCGTCCGAAATCTTTGTATCTCACATCAGAGTTACTGGAGTACATCCAAACGTCAAATAACATGATAGATGAGTAAGGATCGATTAGATACATCACATCAACAACGCTAATACTTGTTGTTTCGTTTAAAACTATTTCCAGCTTCTGCTGCGTCCGAAAGCGTCGTATCTCACATCAGAGTTACTGGAGTCCATCGAAACATCAAATAACATGATAGATAAGTAAGGATCGATTAGATACAGCACAGGAACAACGCTAATACGTGTTGTTTCGTTCAAAACTATTTCCAGCTTCTGCTGCGTCCGATAACTTTGTATCTCACATCAGAGTTACTGGAGTCCATCCAAACGTCAAATAACATGATAGATGAGTAAGGATCGATTAGATACATCACAGGAACAACGCTAATGCGTGTTGTTTCGTTTAAAACTATTTCCAGCTTCTGCTGCGTCCGAAAATTTCGTATCTCACATCAAAGTTACTGGAGTCCATCGAAACGCCAAATAACATGATAGATGAGTAAGGATCGATTAGATACATCACAGGAACAACGCTAATGCGTGTTCTTTCGTTTAAAACTATTTCCAGCTTCAGCTGCGTCCGAGAACTTCTTATCTCACTTCAGAGTTACTGGAGTCCATTGAAACGTCAAATAACATGATAGATGAGTAAGGATCGATTAGATACATCACAGGAACAACGCTAATGCGTGTTGTTTCATTTAAAATTATTTCCAGCTTCTGCTGCGTCCGAAAATTTCGTATCTCACATCAGAGTTACTGGAGTCCATCGAAACGTCAAATAACATGATAGATGAGTAAGGATCGATTAGATACATCACAGGAACAACGCTAATGCGTGTTGTTTCATTTAAAACTATTTCCAGCTTCTGCTGCGTCCGAAAATTTCGTATCTCACATCAGAGATACTGGAGTCCATCCAAACGTCAAATAACATGATAGATGAGTAAGGATCGATTAGATACATCACAGGAACAACGCTAATACGTGTTGTTTCGTTTAAAACTATTTCCAGCTCCTGCTGCGTCCAAAAACTTCGTATCTCACATCAGAGTTACTAGAGTCCGTCGAAACGTCAAATAACATGATAGATGAGTAAGGATCGATTAGATACATCACAGAAACAACGCTAATGCGTGTTGTTTCGTTGAAAACTATTTCCAGCTTCTGCTGCGTCCGAAAATTTCGTATCTCACATCAGAGTTACTGGAGTCCATCGAAACGTCAAATAACATAGTAGCTAAGTAAGGATCGATTAGATACATCACAGGAACAACGCTAATACGTGTTGTTTCGTTGAAAACTATTTCCAGCTTCTGCTGCGTCCGAAATCTTTGTATCTCACATCAGAGTTACTGGAGTACATCCAAACGTCAAATAACATGATAGATGAGTAAGGATCGATTAGATACATCACATCAACAACGCTAATACTTGTTTTTTCGTTTAAAACTATTTCCAGCTTCTGCTGCGTCCGAAAACGTCGTATCTCACATCAGAGTTACTGGAGTCCATCGAAACATCAAATAACATGATAGATAAGTAAGGATCGATTAGATACAGCACAGGAACAACGCTAATACGTGTTGTTTCGTTCAAAACTATTTCCAGCTTCTGCTGCGTCCGATAACTTTGTATCTCACATCAGAGTTACTGGAGTCCATCAAAACGTCAAATAACATGATAGATGAGTAAGGATCGATTAGATACATCACAGGAACAACGCTAATGCGTGTTGTTTCATTTAAAATTATTTCCAGCTTCTGCTGCGTCCGAAAATTTCGTATCTCACATCAGAGTTACTGGAGTCCATCCAAACGTCAAATAACATGATAGATGAGTAAGGATCGATTAGATACATCACAGGAACAACGCTAATGCGTGTTGTTTCGTTTAAAACTATTTCCAGCTTCTGCTGCGTCCGAGAACTTCTTATCTCACTTCAGAGTTACTGGAGCCCATCCAAACGCCAAATAACATGATAGATGAGTAAGGATCGATTAGATACATCACAGGAACAACGCTAATACGTGTTGTTTCGTTCAAAACTATTTCCAGCTTCTGCTGCGTCCGAGAACTTTGTATCTCACATCAGAGTTACTGGAGTCCATTCAAACATCAAATAACATGATAGATGAGTAAGGATCGATTAGATACATCACAGGAACAACGCTAATGCGTGTTGTTTCATTTAAAACTATTTCCAGTTTCTGCTGCGTCCGAAAATTTCGTATCTCACATCAGAGTTACTGGAGTCCATCGAAACGCCAAATAACATGATAGATGAGTAAGGATCGATTAGATACATCACAGGAACAACTCTAATGCGTGTTGTTTCGTTTAAAACTATTTCCAGCTTCAGCTGCGTCCGAGAACTTCGTATCTCACTTCAGAGTTACTGGAGCCCATCCAAACGTCAAATAACATGATAGATGAGTAAGGATCGATTACATACATCACAGGAACAACGCTAATGAGTGTTGTTTCATTTAAAACTATTTCCAGCTTGTGCTGCGTCCGAAAATTTCGTATCTCACATCAGAGTTACTGGAGTCCATCGAAACGTCAAATAACATAGTAGATAAGTAAGGATCGATTAGATACATCACAGGAACAACGCTAATACGTGTTATTTCGTTTAAAACTATTTCCAGCTTCTGCTGCGTCCGAAAACGTCTTACCTCACATCAGACTTACTGGAGTCCATCCAAACGTCAAATAACATGTTAGATAAGTAAGGATCGTTTAGATACATCACAGGAACAACGCTAATGCGTGTTGTTTCTTTTAAAACTATTTCCAGCTTCTGCTGCGTCCGAAAATTTCGTATCTCACATCAGAGATACTGGAGTCCATCCAAACGTCAAATAACATGATAGATGAGTAAGGATCGATTAGATACAGCAAAGGAACAACGCTAATACGTGTTGTTTCGTTTAAAACTATTTCCAGTTCCTGCTGCGTCCAAAAACTTTGTATCTCACATCAGACTTACTGGAGTCCTTCCAAACGTCAAATAACATGTTAGATAAGTAAGGATCGTTTAGATACATCACAGGAACAACGCTAATACGTGTTGTTTCGTTCAAAACTATTTCCAGCTTCTGCTGCGTCCGAGAACTTTGTATCTCACATTAGAGTTACTGGAGCCCATCCAAACGTCAAATAACATGATAGATGAGTAAGGATCGATTAGATACATCACAGGAACAACGCTAATACGTGTTGTTTCGTTTAAAACTGTTTCCAGCCCCTGCTGCGTCCAAAAATTTCGTATCTCACATCAGAGTTACTATAGTCCATCGAAACGTCAAATAACATGATAGATGAGTAAGGATCGATTAGATACATCACAGGAACAACGCTAATACGTGTTGTTTCGTTCAAAACTATTTCCAGCTTCTGCTGCGTCCGAGAACTTTGTATCTCACATCAGAGTTACTGGAGTCCATTCAAACGTCAAATAACATGATAGATGAGTAAGGATCGATTAGATACATCACAGGAACAACGCTAATGCGTGTTGTTTCGTTTAAAACTATTTCCAGCTTCTGCTGCGTCCGAAAACGTCGTATATCACATCAGACTTACTGGAGTCCATCCAAACGTCAAATAACATGTTAGATAAGTAAGGATCGTTTAGATACATCACAGGAACAACACTAATGCGTGTTGTTTCGTTTAAAACTATTTCCAGCTTCTGCTGCGTCCGAAAATTTCGTATCTCACATCAGAGATACTAGAGTCCATCCAAACGTCAAATAACATGATAGATGAGTAAGGATCGATTAGATACATCACAGGAACAACGCTAATGCGTGTTGTTTCGTTTAAAACTATTTCCAGCTTCTGCTGCGTCCGAAAATTTCGTATCTCACATCAGAGATACTGGAGTCCATCCAAACGTCAAATAACATGATAGATGAGTAAGGATCGATTAGATACATCACAGGAACAACGCTAATACGTGTTGTTTCGTTTAAAACTATTTCCAGCTCCTGCTGCGTCCAAAAACTTCGTATCTCACATCAGAGTTACTAGAGTCCATCGAAACGTCAAATAACATGATAGATGAGTAAGGATCGATTAGATACATCACAGGAACAACGCTAATGCGTGTTGTTTCGTTTAAAACTATTTCCAGCTTCTGCTGCGTCCGAAAATTTCGTATCTCACATCAGAGATACTAGAGTCCATCCAAACGTCAAATAACATGATAGATGAGTAAGGATCGATTAGATACATCACAGGAACAACGCTAATGCGTGTTGTTTCGTTTAAAACTATTTCCAGCTTCTGCTGCGTCCGAAAATTTCGTATCTCACATCAGAGATACTGGAGTCCATCCAAACGTCAAATAACATGATAGATGAGTAAGGATCGATTAGATACATCACAGGAACAACGCTAATACGTGTTGTTTCGTTTAAAACAATTTCCAGCTCCTGCTGCGTCCGAAAACGTCGTATATCACATCAGACTTACTGGAGTCCATCCAAACTTCAAATAACATGTTAGATAAGTAAGGATCGTTTAGATACATCACAGGAACAACACTAATGCGTGTTGTTTCGTTTAAAACTATTTCCAGCTTCTGCTGCGTCCGAAAATTTCGTATCTCACATCAGAGATACTAGAGTCCATCCAAACGTCAAATAACATGATAGATGAGTAAGGATCGATTACATACATCACAGGAACAACGCTAATGCGTGTTGTTTCGTTTAAAACTATTTCCAGCTTCAGCTGCGTCCGAGAACTTCGTATCTCACTTCAGAGTTACTGGAGCCCATCCAAACGTCAAATAACATGATAGATGAGTAAGGATCGATTACATACATCACAGGAACAACGCTAATGCGTGTTGTTTCATTTAAAACTATTTCCAGCTTCTGCTGCGTCCGAAAATTTCGTATCTCACATCAGAGTTACTGAAGTCCATCGAAACGTCAAATAACATAGTAGCTAAGTAAGGATCGATTAGATACATCACAGGAACAACGCTAATACGTGTTGTTTCGTTGAAAACTATTTCCAGCTTCTGCTGCGTCCGAAACCTTTGTATCTCACATCAGAGTTACTGGAGTCCATCCAAACGTCAAATAACATGATAGATGAGTAAGGATCGATTAGATACATCACATCAACAACGCTAATACTTGTTGTTTCGTTTAAAACTATTTCCAGCTTCTGCTGCGTCCGAAAACGTCGTATCTCACATCAGAGTTACTGGAGTCCATCGAAACATCAAATAACATGATAGATAAGTAAGGATCGATTAGATACAGCACAGGAACAACGCTAATACGTGTTGTTTCGTTCAAAACTATTTCCAGCTTCTGCTGCGTCCGATAACTTTGTATCTCACATCAGAGTTACTGGAGTCCATCCAAACGTCAAATAACATGATAGATGAGTAAGGATCGATTAGATACATCACAGGAACAACGCTAATGCGTGTTGTTTCGTTTAAAACTATTTCCAGCTTCTGCTGCGTCCGAAAATTTCGTATCTCACATCAAAGTTACTGGAGTCCATCGAAACGCCAAATAACATGATAGATGAGTAAGGATCGATTAGATACATCACAGGAACAACGCTAATGCGTGTTGTATCGTTTAAAACTATTTCCAGCTTCAGCTGCGTCCGAGAACTTCTTATCTCACTTCAGAGTTACTGGAGCCCATCCAAACGCCAAATAACATGATAGATGAGTAAGGATCGATTAGATACATCACAGGAACAACGCTAATACGTGTTGTTTCGTTCAAAACCATTTCCAGCTTCTGCTGCGTCCGAGAACTTTGTATCTCACATCAGAGTTACTGGAGTCCATTCAAACATCAAATAACATGATAGATGAGTAAGGATCGATTAGATACATCACAGGAACAACGCTAATGCGTGTTGTTTCATTTAAAACTATTTCCAGTTTCTGCTGCGTCCGAAAATTTCGTATCTCACATCAGAGTTACTGGAGTCCATCGAAACGCCAAATAACATGATAGATGAGTAAGGATGGATTAGATACATCACAGGAACAACGCTAATGCGTGTTGTTTCGTTTAAAACTATTTCCAGCTTCTGCTGCGTCCGAAAATTTCGTATCTCACATCAAAGTTACTGGAGTCCATCGAAACGCCAAATAACATGATAGATGAGTAAGGGTCGATTAGATACATTACAGGAACAAAGCTAATGCGTGTTGTTTCGTTTAAAACTATTTCCAGTTTCTGCTGCGTCCAAAAATTTCGTATCTCATCAGAGTTACTGGAGTCCATCGAAACGCCAAATAACATGATAGATGAGTAAGGATCGATTAGATACATCACAGGAACAACGCTAATGCGTGTTGTTTCGTTTAAAACTATATCCAGCTTCTGCTGCGTCCGAAAATTTCGTATCTCACATCAAAGTTACTGGAGTCCATCGAAACGCCAAATAACATGATAGATGAGTAAGGATCGATTAGATACATCACAGGAGCAACGCTAATGCGTGTTGTTTCGTTTAAAACTATTTCCAGCTTCAGCTGCGTCCGAGAACTTCTTATCTCACTTCAGAGTTACTGGAGCCCATCCAAACGCCAAATAACATGATAGATGAGTAAGGATCGATTAGATACATCACAGGAACAACGCTAATACGTGTTGTTTCGTTCAAAACTATTTCCAGCTTCTGCTGCGTCCGAGAACTTTGTATCTCACATCAGAGTTACTGGAGTCCATTCAAACATCAAATAACATGATAGATGAGTAAGGATCGATTAGATACATCACAGGAACAACGCTAATACGTGTTGTTTCATTTAAAACTATTTCCAGTTTCTGCTGCGTCCGAAAATTTCGTATCTCACATCAGAGTTACTGGAGTCCATCGAAACGCCAAATAACATGATAGATGAGTAAGGATCGACTAGATACATCACAGGAACAACGCTAATGCGTGTTGTTTCGTTTAAAACTATTTCCAGCTTCTGCTGCGTCCGAAAATTTCGTATCTCACATCAAAGTTACTGGAGTCCATCGAAACGCCAAATAACATGATAGATGAGTAAGGATCGATTAGATACATCACAGGAACAACGCTAATGCGTGTTGTTTCGTTTAAAACTATTTCCAGCTTCAGCTGCGTCCGAGAACTTTGTATCTCACATCAGAGTTACTGGAGTCCGTTCAAACGTCAAATAACATGATAGATGAGTAAGGATCGATTAGATACATCACAGGAACAACGCTAATACGTGTTGTTTCGTTTAAAACTATTTCCAGCTTCTGCTGCGTCCGAAAACGTCTTACGTCACATCAGACTTACTGGAGTCCATCCAAACGTCAAATAACATGTTAGATAAGTAAGGATCGTTTAGATACATCACAGGAACAACGCTAATGCGTGTTGTTTCGTTTAAAACTATTTCCAGCTTCTGCTGCGTCCGAAAATTTAGTATCTCTCATCAGAGATACTGGAGTCCATCCAAACGTCAAATAACATGATAGATGAGTAAGGATCGATTAGATACATCACAGGAACAACGCTAATACGTGTTGTTTCGTTGAAAACTATTTCCAGCTTCTGCTGCGTCCGAAATCTTTGTATCTCACATCAGAGTTACTGGAGTCCATCCAAACGTCAAATAACATGATAGATGAGTAAGGATCGATTAGATACATCACAGGAACAACGCTAATGCGTGTTGTTTCTTTTAAAACTATTTCCAGCTTCTGCTGCGTCCGAAAATTTCGTATCTCACATCAAAGTTACTGGAGTCCATCGAAACGCCAAATAACATGATAGATGAGTAAGGATCGATTAGATACATCACAGGAACAACGCTAATGCGTGTTGTTTCGTTTAAAACTATTTCCAGCTTCTGCTGCGTCCGAGAACTTCTTATCTCACTTCAGAGTTACTGGAGCCCATCCAAACGTCAAATAACATGATAGATGTGTAAGGATCGATTAGATACATCACAGGAACAACGCTAATACGTGTTGTTTCGTTCAAAACTATTTCCAGCTTCTGCTGCGTCCGAGAACATTGTATCTCACATCAGAGTTACTGGAGTCCATTTAAACGTCAAATAACATGATAGATGAGTAAGGATCGATTAGATACATCACAGGAACAACGCTAATGCGTGTTGTTTCGTTTAAAACTATTTCCAGCTTCTGCTGCGTCCGAAAATTTCGTATCTCACATCAGAGTTACTGGAGTCCATCGAAACGTCAAATAACATGATAGATGAGTAAGGATCGATTAGATACATCACAGGAACAACGCTAATGCGTGTTGTTTCGTTTAAAACTATTTCCAGCTTCAGCTGCGTCCGAGAACTTCTTATCTCACTTCAGAGTTACTGGAGCCCATCCAAACGCCAAATAACATGATAGATGAGTAAGGATCGATTAGATACATCACAGGAACAACGCTAATACGTGTTGTTTCGTTCAAAACCATTTCCAGCTTCTGCTGCGTCCGAGAACTTTGTATCTCACATCAGAGTTACTGGAGTCCATTCAAACATCAAATAACATGATAGATGAGTAAGGATCGATTAGATACATCACAGGAACAACGCTAATACGTGTTGTTTCGTTGAAAACTATTTCCAGCTTCTGCTGCGTCCGAAATCTTTGTATCTCACATCAGAGTTACTGGAGTACATCCAAACGTCAAATAACATGATAGATGAGTAAGGATCGATTAGATACATCACATCAACAACGCTAATACTTGTTGTTTCGTTTAAAACTATTTCCAGCTTCTGCTGCGTCCGAAAGCGTCGTATCTCACATCAGAGTTACTGGAGTCCATCGAAACATCAAATAACATGATAGATAAGTAAGGATCGATTAGATACAGCACAGGAACAACGCTAATACGTGTTGTTTCGTTCAAAACTATTTCCAGCTTCTGCTGCGTCCGATAACTTTGTATCTCACATCAGAGTTACTGGAGTCCATCCAAACGTCAAATAACATGATAGATGAGTAAGGATCGATTAGATACATCACAGGAACAACGCTAATGCGTGTTGTTTCGTTTAAAACTATTTCCAGCTTCTGCTGCGTCCGAAAATTTCGTATCTCACATCAAAGTTACTGGAGTCCATCGAAACGCCAAATAACATGATAGATGAGTAAGGATCGATTAGATACATCACAGGAACAACGCTAATGCGTGTTCTTTCGTTTAAAACTATTTCCAGCTTCAGCTGCGTCCGAGAACTTCTTATCTCACTTCAGAGTTACTGGAGTCCATTGAAACGTCAAATAACATGATAGATGAGTAAGGATCGATTAGATACATCACAGGAACAACGCTAATGCGTGTTGTTTCATTTAAAATTATTTCCAGCTTCTGCTGCGTCCGAAAATTTCGTATCTCACATCAGAGTTACTGGAGTCCATCGAAACGTCAAATAACATGATAGATGAGTAAGGATCGATTAGATACATCACAGGAACAACGCTAATGCGTGTTGTTTCATTTAAAACTATTTCCAGCTTCTGCTGCGTCCGAAAATTTCGTATCTCACATCAGAGATACTGGAGTCCATCCAAACGTCAAATAACATGATAGATGAGTAAGGATCGATTAGATACATCACAGGAACAACGCTAATACGTGTTGTTTCGTTTAAAACTATTTCCAGCTCCTGCTGCGTCCAAAAACTTCGTATCTCACATCAGAGTTACTAGAGTCCGTCGAAACGTCAAATAACATGATAGATGAGTAAGGATCGATTAGATACATCACAGAAACAACGCTAATGCGTGTTGTTTCGTTGAAAACTATTTCCAGCTTCTGCTGCGTCCGAAAATTTCGTATCTCACATCAGAGTTACTGGAGTCCATCGAAACGTCAAATAACATAGTAGCTAAGTAAGGATCGATTAGATACATCACAGGAACAACGCTAATACGTGTTGTTTCGTTGAAAACTATTTCCAGCTTCTGCTGCGTCCGAAATCTTTGTATCTCACATCAGAGTTACTGGAGTACATCCAAACGTCAAATAACATGATAGATGAGTAAGGATCGATTAGATACATCACATCAACAACGCTAATACTTGTTTTTTCGTTTAAAACTATTTCCAGCTTCTGCTGCGTCCGAAAACGTCGTATCTCACATCAGAGTTACTGGAGTCCATCGAAACATCAAATAACATGATAGATAAGTAAGGATCGATTAGATACAGCACAGGAACAACGCTAATACGTGTTGTTTCGTTCAAAACTATTTCCAGCTTCTGCTGCGTCCGATAACTTTGTATCTCACATCAGAGTTACTGGAGTCCATCAAAACGTCAAATAACATGATAGATGAGTAAGGATCGATTAGATACATCACAGGAACAACGCTAATGCGTGTTGTTTCATTTAAAATTATTTCCAGCTTCTGCTGCGTCCGAAAATTTCGTATCTCACATCAGAGTTACTGGAGTCCATCCAAACGTCAAATAACATGATAGATGAGTAAGGATCGATTAGATACATCACAGGAACAACGCTAATGCGTGTTGTTTCGTTTAAAACTATTTCCAGCTTCTGCTGCGTCCGAGAACTTCTTATCTCACTTCAGAGTTACTGGAGCCCATCCAAACGCCAAATAACATGATAGATGAGTAAGGATCGATTAGATACATCACAGGAACAACGCTAATACGTGTTGTTTCGTTCAAAACTATTTCCAGCTTCTGCTGCGTCCGAGAACTTTGTATCTCACATCAGAGTTACTGGAGTCCATTCAAACATCAAATAACATGATAGATGAGTAAGGATCGATTAGATACATCACAGGAACAACGCTAATGCGTGTTGTTTCATTTAAAACTATTTCCAGTTTCTGCTGCGTCCGAAAATTTCGTATCTCACATCAGAGTTACTGGAGTCCATCGAAACGCCAAATAACATGATAGATGAGTAAGGATCGATTAGATACATCACAGGAACAACTCTAATGCGTGTTGTTTCGTTTAAAACTATTTCCAGCTTCAGCTGCGTCCGAGAACTTCGTATCTCACTTCAGAGTTACTGGAGCCCATCCAAACGTCAAATAACATGATAGATGAGTAAGGATCGATTACATACATCACAGGAACAACGCTAATGAGTGTTGTTTCATTTAAAACTATTTCCAGCTTGTGCTGCGTCCGAAAATTTCGTATCTCACATCAGAGTTACTGGAGTCCATCGAAACGTCAAATAACATAGTAGATAAGTAAGGATCGATTAGATACATCACAGGAACAACGCTAATACGTGTTATTTCGTTTAAAACTATTTCCAGCTTCTGCTGCGTCCGAAAACGTCTTACCTCACATCAGACTTACTGGAGTCCATCCAAACGTCAAATAACATGTTAGATAAGTAAGGATCGTTTAGATACATCACAGGAACAACGCTAATGCGTGTTGTTTCTTTTAAAACTATTTCCAGCTTCAGCTGCGTCCGAGAACTTCGTATCTCACTTCAGAGTTACTGGAGCCCATCCAAACGTCAGATAACATGATAGATGAGTAAGGATCGATTACATACATCACAGGAACAACGCTAATGCGTGTTGTTTCATTTAAAACTATTTCCAGCTTGTGCTGCGTCCGAAAATTTCGTATCTCACATCAGAGTTACTGGAGTCCATCCAAACGTCAAATAACATGATAGATGAGTAAGGATCGATTAGATACATCACAGGAACAACGCTAATACGTGTTGTTTCGTTTAAAACTATTTCCAGCTTCTGCTGCGTCCGAAAACGTCTTACCTCACATCAGACTTACTGGAGTCCATCCAAACGTCAAATAACATGCTAGATAATTAAGGATCGTTTAGATACATCACAGGAACAACGCTAATGCGTGTTGTTTCGTTTAAAACTATTTCCAGCTTCTGCTGCGTCCGAAAATTTAGTATCTCACATCAGAGATACTGGAGTCCATCCAAACGTCAAATAACATGATAGATGAGTAAGGATCGATTAGATACATCACAGGAACAACGCTAATACGTGTTGTTTCGTTGAAAACTATTTCCGGCTTCTGCTGCGTCCGAAATCTTTGTATCTCACATCAGAGTTACTGGAGTCCATCCAAACGTCAAATAACATGATAGATGAGTAAGGATCGATTAGATACATCACAGGAGCAACGCTAATGCGTGTTGTTTCGTTTAAAACTATTTCCAGCTTCTGCTGCGTCCGAAAATTTCGTATCTCACATCAAAGTTACTGGAGTCCATCGAAACGCCAAATAACATGATAGATGAGTAAGGATCGATTAGATACATCACAGGAGCAACGCTAATGCGTGTTGTTTCGTTTAAAACTATTTCCAGCTTCAGCTGCGTCCGAGAACTTCTTATCTCACTTCAGAGTTACTGGAGCCCATCCAAACGCCAAATAACATGATAGATGAGTAAGGATCGATTAGATACATCACAGGAACAACGATAATACGTGTTGTTTCGTTCAAAACTATTTCCAGCTTCTGCTGCGTCCGAAAACTTTGTATCTCACATCAGAGTTACTGGAGTCCATTCAAACATCAAATAACATGATAGATGAGTAAGGATCGATTAGATACATCACAGGAACAACGCTAATGCGTGTTGTTTCATTTAAAACTATTTCCAGTTTCTGCTGCGTCCGAAAATTTCGTATCTCACATCAGAGTTACTGGAGTCCATCGAAGCGCCAAATAACATGATAGATGAGTAAGGATCGATTAGATACATCACAGGAACAACGCTAATGCGTGTTGTTTCGTTTAAAACTATTTCCAGCTTCTGCTGCGTCCGAAAATTTCGTATCTCACATCAAAGTTACTGGAGTCCATCGAAACGCCAAATAGCATGATAGATGAGTAAGGATCGATTAGATACATCACAGGAACAACGCTAATGCGTGTTGTTTCGTTTAAAACTATTTCCAGCTTCAGCTGCATCCGAGAACTTCGTATCTCACTTCAGAGTTACTGGAGCCCATCCAAACGTCAAATAACATGATAGATGAGTAAGGATCGATTACATACATCACAGGAACAACGCTAATGAGTGTTGTTTCATTTAAAACTATTTCCAGCTTGTGCTGTGTCCGAAAATTTCGTATCTCAGATCAGAGTTACTGGAGTCCATCGAAACGTCAAATAACATAGTAGATAAGTAAGGATCGATTAGATACATCACAGGAACAACGCTAATACGTGTTGTTTCGTTTAAAACTATTTCCAGCTTCTGCTGCGTCCGAAAACGTCTTACCTCACATCAGACTTACTGGAGTCCATCCAAACGTCAAATAACATGTTAGATAAGTAAGGATCGTTTAGATATATCACAGGAACAACGCTAATACGTGTTGTTTCGTTGAAAACTATTTCCAGCTTCTGCTGCGTCCGAAATCTTTGTATCTCACATCAGAGTTACTGGAGTCCATCGAAACGCCAAATAACATGATAGATGAGTAAGGATCGACTAGATACATCACAGGAACAACGCTAATGCGTGTTGTTTCGTTTAAAACTATTTCCAGCTTCTGCTGCGTCCGAAAATTTCGTATCTCACATCAAAGTTACTGGAGTCCATCGAAACGCCAAATAACATGATAGATGAGTAAGGATCGATTAGATACATCACAGGAACAACGCTAATGCGTGCTGTTTCGTTTAAAACTATTTCCAGCTTCAGCTGCGTCCGAGAACTTTGTATCTCACATCAGAGTTACTGGAGTCCGTTCAAACGTCAAATAACATGATAGATGAGTAAGGATCGATTAGATACATCACAGGAACAACGCTAATACGTGTTGTTTCGTTTAAAACTATTTCCAGCTTCTGCTGCGTCCGAAAACGTCTTACCTCACATCAGACTTACTGGAGTCCATCCAAACGTCAAATAACATGTTAGATAAGTAAGGATCGTTTAGATACATCACAGGAACAACGCTAATACGTGTTGTTTCGTTCAAAACTATTTCCAGCTTCTGCTGCGTCCGAAATCTTTGTATCTCACATCAGAGTTACTGGAGTCCATCCAAACGTCAAATAACATGATAGATGAGTAAGGATCGATTAGATACATCACAGGAACAACGCTAATGCGTGTTGTTTCGTTTAAAACTATTTCCAGCTTCTGCTGCGTCCGAAAATTTCGTATCTCACATCAAAGTTACTGGAGCCCATCCAAACGTCAAATAACATGATAGATGTGTAAGGATCGATTAGATACATCACAGGAACAACGCTAATACGTGTTGTTTCGTTCAAAACTATTTCCAGCTTCTGCTGCGTCCGAGAACTTTGTATCTCACATCAGAGTTACTGGAGTCCATTTAAACGTCAAATAACATGATAGATGAGTAAGGATCGATTAGATACATCACAGGAACAACGCTAATGCGTGTTGTTTCGTTTAAAACTATTTCCAGCTTCTGCTGCGTCCGAAAATTTCGTATCTCACATCAGAGTTACTGGAGTCCATCGAAACGTCAAATAACATGATAGATGAGTAAGGATCGATTAGATACATCACAGGAACAACGCTAATGCGTGTTGTTTCATTTAAAACTATTTCCAGCTTCTGCTGCGTCCGAAAATTTCGTATCTCACCTCAGAGATACTGGAGTCCATCCAAACGTCAAATAACATGATAGATGAGTAAGGATCGATTAGATACATCACAGGAAAAACGCTAATACGTGTTTGTTCGTTTAAAACTATTTCCAGCTCCTGCTGCGTCCAAAAACTTCGTATCTCACATCAGAGTTACTAGAGTCCGTCGAAACGTCAAATAACATGATAGATGAGTAAGGATCGATTAGATACATCACAGGAACAACGCTAATGCGTGTTGTTTCGTTTAAAACTATTTCCAGCTTCAGCTGCGTCCGAGAACTTCGTATCTCACTTCAGAGTTACTGGAGCCCATCCAAACGTCAAATAACATGACAGATGAGTAAGGATCGATTACATACATCACAGGAACAACGCTAATGCGTGTTGTTTCATTTAAAACTATTTCCAGCTTCTGCTGCGTCCGAAAATTTCTTATCTCACATCAGAGTTACTGGAGTCCATCGAAATGTCAAATAACATAGTAGCTAAGTAAGGATCGATTAGATACATCACAGGAACAACGCTAATACGTGTTGTTTCGTTGAAAACTATTTCCAGCTTCTGCTGCGTCCGAAACCTTTGTATCTCACATCAGAGTTACTGGAGTCCATCCAAACGTCAAATAACATGATAGATGAGTAAGGATCGATTAGATACATCACATCAACAACGCTAATACTTGTTGTTTCGTTTAAAACTATTTCCAGCTTCTGCTGCGTCCGAAAACGTCGTATCTCACATCAGAGTTACTGGAGTCCATCGAAACATCAAATAACATGATAGATAAGTAAGGATCGATTAGATACAGCACAGGAACAACGCTAATACGTGTTGTTTCGTTCAAAACTATTTCCAGCTTCTGCTGCGTCCGATAACTTTGTATCTCACATCAGAGTTACTGGAGTCCATCCAAACGTCAAATAACATGATAGATGAGTAAGGATCGATTAGATACATCACAGGAACAACGCTAATGCGTGTTGTTTCGTTTAAAACTATTTCCAGCTTCTGCTGCGTCCGAAAATTTCGTATCTCACATAAAAGTTACTGGAGTCCATCGAAACGCCAAATAACATGATAGATGAGTAAGGATCGATTAGATACATCACAGGAACAACGCTAATGCGTGTTGTTTCGTTTAAAACTATTTCCAGCTTCAGCTGCGTCCGAGAACTTCTTATCTCACTTCAGAGTTACTGGAGCCCATCCAAACGCCAAATAACATGATAGATGAGTAAGGATCGATTAGATACATCACAGGAACAACGCTAATACGTGTTGTTTCGTTCAAAACCATTTCCAGCTTCTGCTGCGTCCGAGAACTTTGTATCTCACATCAGAGTTACTGGAGTCCATTCAAACATCAAATAACATGATAGATGAGTAAGGATCGATTAGATACATCACAGGAACAACGCTAATACGTGTTGTTTCGTTGAAAACTATTTCCAGCTTCTGCTGCGTCCGAAATCTTTGTATCTCACATCAGAGTTACTGGAGTACATCCAAACGTCAAATAACATGATAGATGAGTAAGGATCGATTAGATACATCACATCAACAACGCTAATACTTGTTGTTTCGTTTAAAACTATTTCCAGCTTCTGCTGCGTCCGAAAGCGTCGTATCTCACATCAGAGTTACTGGAGTCCATCGAAACATCAAATAAAACGATAGATAAGTAAGGATCGATTAGATACAGCACAGGAACAACGCTAATACGTGTTGTTTCGTTCAAAACTATTTCCAGCTTCTGCTGCGTCCGATAACTTTGTATCTCACATCAGAGTTACTGGAGTCCATCCAAACGTCAAATAACATGATAGATGAGTAAGGATCGATTAGATACATCACAGGAACAACGCTAATGCGTGTTGTTTCGTTTAAAATTATTTCCAGCTTCTGCTGCGTCCGAAAATTTCGTATCTCACATCAGAGTTACTGGAGTCCATCGAAACGTCAAATAACATGATAGATGAGTAAGGATCGATTAGATACATCACAGGAACAACGCTAATGCGTGTTGTTTCATTTAAAACTATTTCCAGCTTCTGCTGCGTCCGAAAATTTCGTATCTCACATCAGAGATACTGGAGTCCATCCAAACGTCAAATAACATGATAGATGAGTAAGGATCGATTAGATACATCACAGGAACAACGCTAATACGTGTTGTTTCGTTTAAAACTATTTCCAGCTCCTGCTGCGTCCAAAAACTTCGTATCTCACATCAGAGTTACTAGAGTCCGTCGAAACGTCAAATAACATGATAGATGAGTAAGGATCGATTAGATACATCACAGAAACAACGCTAATGCGTGTTGTTTCATTTAAAACTATTTCCAGTTTCTGCTGCGTCCGAAAATTTCGTATCTCACATCAGAGTTACTGGAGTCCATCGAAACGCCAAATAACATGATAGATGAGTAAGGATCGATTAGATACATCACAGGAACAACTCTAATGCGTGTTGTTTCGTTTAAAACTATTTCCAGCTTCAGCTGCGTCCGAGAACTTCGTATCTCACTTCAGAGTTACTGGAGCCCATCCAAACGTCAAATAACATGATAGATGAGTAAGGATCGATTACATACATCACAGGAACAACGCTAATGAGTGTTGTTTCATTTAAAACTATTTCCAGCTTGTGCTGCGTCCGAAAATTTCGTATCTCACATCAGAGTTACTGGAGTCCATCGAAACGTCAAATAACATAGTAGATAAGTAAGGATCGATTAGATACATCACAGGAACAACGCTAATACGTGTTATTTCGTTTAAAACTATTTCCAGCATCTGCTGCGTCCGAAAACGTCTTACCTCACATCAGACTTACTGGAGTCCATCCAAACGTCAAATAACATGTTAGATAAGTAAGGATCGTTTAGATACATCACAGGAACAACGCTAATGCGTGTTGTTTCTTTTAAAACTATTTCCAGCTTCAGCTGCGTCCGAGAACTTCGTATCTCACTTCAGAGTTACTGGAGCCCATCCAAACGTCAGATAACATGATAGATGAGTAAGGATCGATTACATACATCACAGGAACAACGCTAATGCGTGTTGTTTCATTTAAAACTATTTCCAGCTTGTGCTGCGTCCGAAAATTTCGTATCTCACATCAGAGTTACTGGAGTCCATCCAAACGTCAAATAACATGATAGATGAGTAAGGATCGATTAGATACATCACAGGAACAACGCTAATACGTGTTGTTTCGTTTAAAACTATTTCCAGCTTCTGCTGCGTCCGAAAACGTCTTACCTCACATCAGACTTACTGGAGTCCATCCAAACGTCAAATAACATGTTAGATAATTAAGGATCGTTTAGATACATCACAGGAACAACGCTAATACGTGTTGTTTCGTTGAAAACTATTTCCGGCTTCTGCTGCGTCCGAAATCTTTGTATCTCACATCAGAGTTACTGGAGTCCATCCAAACGTCAAATAACATGATAGATGAGTAAGGATCGATTAGATACATCACAGGAGCAACGCTAATGCGTGTTGTTTCGTTTAAAACTATAATAACATGTTAGATAAGTAGGACGCTGTGAAAAATTGAACAAATGCTCCTAGCGGAGCTATCAACTGATAATGAAACGCTGAGCGCTTGTACAATTTTTGACAAAGCCTATTTAAAAATGATGCGATAATAAAAATAAGCATTTTATGTCGGTCACAAGAAAATAACCTTAATGTATCTAAATATAAATAAAACATAGCTGAATGTGATATTTTTCTAAAAACAGTTCGGTACTTATATAATGAACGCACTTGAGGGATCGATGCGCAATCTGTACGTTGAACGTGCAACCAACTTGGAGCGCGCCGATGATTACAGATTCCTGTAATTCTGCAGGGACCTGTGATCTTTGATTGCTTGAAAGTTCGCGTTGGTCGTTTCAAGATGGCAGCACCACGACGCATTAAAAATTATTTTTATTTATCGCTATTTTAAATGTTTTACAAGTAAAGATAATACCATGATGCCCCATAAATAACAATTACTGTATTTGCGCCAAGGCATTTTCGCTTATTCAACTTTTCTCTGAGAAAACACTTGTCTTACATAATATGCCTTGAGTTTCGTTCTCTTTTGAATTAAACAGGGCAGGAATAGTTGCTTTTCTCTTTTAAAACCGCCACAGGCGATGAGCGTGTAACATAATTTAAGCGTTAAAGCTCGTTTTCTGTGCGGAATTAATGTCTCTTTACGATGGTACTTTAAGGGTCGATATCTCGGGAAAGGGGCGAGCAGCTAGAGAGGAACGGGGCATGGTTTTGAATGCGCCTCGTCGAGCTCTATACGGGTGAATTTTTTCGCGATTTTAGGAGAAAAGAAGTTTTTTCGCCCTTAAAAGTAGTAAGCCTATATACAGGATGTAATCAAATTAGTTTCACATATTAATACCGCAAGTTCCTCATCATGTAAGAGAATTAATGCTGCAACTACCAAAAGTCTAGCTCAAAAATAAAAAAAAAATACCTAGTGGAGGAGTACTGACTCTTTTGTTTGAGAACTTTTGGTCGGCCGTGCACAAAAACTACGTCATAAAATAAAATTCCAGCAAAATTCAAGATCAATTGCCTGATCGCATTTTAAAAGCTTTATGGGAACACAATAAAATAGAATCACCGACCCATTAAAGACGACAGTTCAAATTGACAACCTCTCGGTTGTGGCCCGTGTGTGCATTATAATTAAAGCAGAACATTTTAAATCTGCTTGCATTGATCAGAATTAAATCTGTTTCATTAGATAATCGACAATAATTAGATATTCTTAGACATTCTTAAACATTTTGCGCAATAAAGAAATAACAATGTCGTTTACTGACGACCAGCAAATAAAGTACACGATGAATACGAATGAATTTTTTATTTTTACAGTTTTGGGAACAGAAAACTATTAACAATTACGTGAAAATTGATTAATTTAATAAGCAACGCGATGGATATTTATAATTCTTTTCCGTTATGGAACAAGGATCAATTAGATACATCACAGGAACAACGCTAATGCGTGTTGTTTCATTTAAAACTATTTCCAGCTTCTGCTGCGGCGAGAACTTCGTATCTCACATCACAGATACTAGAGTCCATCGAAACGTCAAATAACATGATAGATGAGTAAAGATCGATTAGATACATCACAGGAACAACGTTAATACGTGTTTTTTCGTTCAAAACTTTTTTCCACATCTGCTGCGTCCGAGAACTTATCTGGAAATAGTCTTAAACGAAACAACACGCATTAACGTTGTTCCTGTGATGTATCTAATCGATCCTTACTCATCTATCATGTTATTTAGCGTTTCGATGGACTCCAGTAACTTTGATGTGAGATACGAAGTTTTTGGACGCAGCAGGAGCTGGAAATAGTTTTAAACGAAGCAACACGTATTAGCGTTGTTCCTGTGATGTATCTAATCGATCCTTACTCATCTATCATGTTATTTGACGTTTCGATGGACTCTAGTAAGTCTGAGGTGAGATACAAAGTTTTTGGACGCAGCAGGAGCTAGAAATAGTTTCAAGCGAAACAACACGTATTAGCTTTGTTCCTGTGATGTATCTAATCGATCCTTACTCATCTATCATGTTATTTGACGTTTGGATGGACTCCAGTAACTCTGATGTGAGATACAAAGTTCTCGGACGCAGCAGAAGCTGGAAATAGTTTTAAACGAAACAACACGTATTAGCGTTGTTCCTGTGCTGTATCTAATCGATCCTTACTTATCTACTATGTTATTTGACGTTTCGATGGACTCCAGTAACTCTGATGTGAGATACGAAATTATCGGACGCAGCAGAAGCTATAAATAGTTTTAAATGAAACAACACGCATTAGCGTTGTTCCTGTGATGTATGTAATCGATCCTTACTCATCTATCATGTTATTTGACGTTTGGATGGGCTCCAGTAACTCTGAAGTGAGATACGAAGTTCTCGGACGCAGCTGAAGCTGGAAATAGTTTTAAACGAAACAACACGCATTAGCGTTGTTCCTGTGATGTATCTAATCGATCCTTACTCATCTATCATGTTATTTTACGTTTGGATGGACTCCAGTAACTCTGATGTGAGATAAAAAGTTCTGGGACGCAGCAGAAGCTGGAAATAGTTTTGAACGAAACAACACGTATTAGCGTTGTTCCTGTGATGTATCTAATCGATCCTTACTTATCGATCATGTTATTTGACGTTTGGATGGACTCCAGTAACCCTGATGTGAGATACGAAGTTCTCGGACGCAGCAGAAGCCGGAAATAGTTTTAAACGAAACAACACGCATTAGCGTTGTTCCTGTGATGTATCTAATCGATCCTTACTCATCTATCATGTTATTTGGCGTTTCGATGGACTCCAGTAACTTTGATATGAGATACGAAGTTCTCGGACGCAGCTGAAGCTAGAAATAGTTTTAAACAAAACAACACGTATTAGCGTTGTTCCTGTGATGTATCTAATCGATCCTTACTCATCTATCATGTTATTTGGCGTTTCGATGGACTCCAGTAGCTCTGATGTGAGATACGTTTTCGGACGCAGAAGAAGCTGGAAATAGTTTTAAATGAAACAACACGTATTAGCGTTGTTCCTGTGATGTATCTAATCGATCCTTACTCATCTATCATGTTATTTGGCGTTTCGATGGACTCCAGTAACTCTGATGTGAGATACGACGTTTTCGGACGCAGCAGAAGCTGGAAATAGTTTTAAATGAAACAACACGCATTAGCGTTGTTCCTGTGATGTATCTAATCGATCCTTACTCATCTATCATGTTATTTGACGTTTGAATGGACTCCAGTAACTCTCATGTGAGATACAAAGTTCTCGGACGCAGCAGAAGCTGGAAATAGTTTTGAACGAAACAACACGTATTCGTCTTGTTCCTGTGATGTATCTAATCGATCCTTACTTATCTATCATGTTATTTGACGTTTGGATGGACTCCAGTATCTCTGATGTGAGAGACGAAATTTTCGGACGCAGCAGAAGCTGGAAATAGTTTTAAACGAAACAACACGCATTACCGTTTTTTCTGTGATGTATCTAATCGATCCTTACTCATCTATCATGTTATTTGGCGTTTCGATGGACTCCAGTAACTTTGATGTGAGATACGAAGTTCTCGGACGCAGCTGAAGCTGGAAATAGTTTTAAAGGAAACAACACGTATTAGCGTTGTTCCTGTGATGTATCTAATCGATCCTTACTCATCTATCATGTTATTTGGTGTTTCGATGGACTCCAGTAGCTCTGATGTGAGATACGACGTTTTCGGACGCAGCAGAAGCTGGAAATAGTTTTAAACGAAACAACACGCATTAGCGTTGTTCCTGTGATGTATCTAATCGATCCTTACTCATCTATCATGTTATTTAGCGTTTCGATGGACTCCAGTAACTTTGATGTGAGATACGAAGTTTTTGGACGCAGCAGGAGCTGGAAATAGTTTTAAACGAAGCAACACGTATTAGCGTTGTTCCTGTGATGTATCTAATCGATCCTTACTCATCTATCATGTTATTTGACGTTTCGATGGACTCTAGTAAGTCTGAGGTGAGATACAAAGTTTTTGGACGCAGCAGGAGCTAGAAATAGTTTTAAGCGAAACAACACGTATTAGCTTTGTTCCTGTGATGTATCTAATCGATCCTTACTCATCTATCATGTTATTTGACGTTTGGATGGACTCCAGTAACTCTGATGTGAGATACAAAGTTCTCGGACGCAGCAGAAGCTGGAAATAGTTTTAAACGAAACAACACGTATTAGCGTTGTTCCTGTGCTGTATCTAATCGATCCTTACTTATCTACTATGTTATTTGACGTTTCGATGGACTCCAGTAACTCTGATGTGAGATACGAAATTATCGGACGCAGCAGAAGCTATAAATAGTTTTAAATGAAACAACACGCATTAGCGTTGTTCCTGTGATGTATGTAATCGATCCTTACTCATCTATCATGTTATTTGACGTTTGGATGGGCTCCAGTAACTCTGAAGTGAGATACGAAGTTCTCGGACGCAGCTGAAGCTGGAAATAGTTTTAAACGAAACAACACGCATTAGCGTTGTTCCTGTGATGTATCTAATCGATCCTTACTCATCTATCATGTTATTTTACGTTTGGATGGACTCCAGTAACTCTGATGTGAGATAAAAAGTTCTGGGACGCAGCAGAAGCTGGAAATAGTTTTGAACGAAACAACACGTATTAGCGTTGTTCCTGTGATGTATCTAATCGATCCTTACTTATCGATCATGTTATTTGACGTTTGGATGGACTCCAGTAACCCTGATGTGAGATACGAAGTTCTCGGACGCAGCAGAAGCCGGAAATAGTTTTAAACGAAACAACACGCATTAGCGTTGTTCCTGTGATGTATCTAATCGATCCTTACTCATCTATCATGTTATTTGGCGTTTCGATGGACTCCAGTAACTTTGATATGAGATACGAAGTTCTCGGACGCAGCTGAAGCTAGAAATAGTTTTAAACAAAACAACACGTATTAGCGTTGTTCCTGTGATGTATCTAATCGATCCTTACTCATCTATCATGTTATTTGGCGTTTCGATGGACTCCAGTAGCTCTGATGTGAGATACGTTTTCGGACGCAGAAGAAGCTGGAAATAGTTTTAAATGAAACAACACGTATTAGCGTTGTTCCTGTGATGTATCTAATCGATCCTTACTCATCTATCATGTTATTTGGCGTTTCGATGGACTCCAGTAACTCTGATGTGAGATACGACGTTTTCGGACGCAGCAGAAGCTGGAAATAGTTTTAAATGAAACAACACGCATTAGCGTTGTTCCTGTGATGTATCTAATCGATCCTTACTCATCTATCATGTTATTTGACGTTTGAATGGACTCCAGTAACTCTCATGTGAGATACAAAGTTCTCGGACGCAGCAGAAGCTGGAAATAGTTTTGAACGAAACAACACGTATTCGTCTTGTTCCTGTGATGTATCTAATCGATCCTTACTTATCTATAATGTTATTTGACGTTTGGATGGACTCCAGTATCTCTGATGTGAGAGACGAAATTTTCGGACGCAGCAGAAGCTGGAAATAGTTTTAAACGAAACAACACGCATTACCGTTTTTTCTGTGATGTATCTAATCGATCCTTACTCATCTATCATGTTATTTGGCGTTTCGATGGACTCCAGTAACTTTGATGTGAGATACGAAGTTCTCGGACGCAGCTGAAGCTGGAAATAGTTTTAAAGGAAACAACACGTATTAGCGTTGTTCCTGTGATGTATCTAATCGATCCTTACTCATCTATCATGTTATTTGGCGTTTCGATGGACTCCAGTAGCTCTGATGTGAGATACGACGTTTTCGGACGCAGCAGAAGCTGGAAATAGTTTTAAACGAAACAACACGCATTAGCGTTGTTCCTGTGATGTATCTAATCGATACTTACTCATCTATCATGTTATTTGACGTTTGGATGGACTCCAGTAAGTCTGATGTGAGATACAAACTTTTTGGACGCAGCAGGAGCTAGAAATAGTTTTTTCAACGAAACAGCACGTATTAGCGTTGTTCCTGTGCTGTATCTAATCGATCCTTACTCATCTATCATCTTATTTGGCGTTTCGATGGACTCCAGTAGCTCTGATGTGAGATACGACGTTTTCGGACGCAGCAGAAACTGGAAATAGTTTTAAACGAAACAACACGCATTAGCGTTGTTCCCGTGATGTATCTAATCGATACTTACTCATCTATCATGTTATTTGACGTTTCGATGGACTCCAGTAACTCTAATGTGAGAAACGAAATTTTCGGACGCAGCAGAAGCTGGAAATAGTTTTAAACGAAACAACACGCATTAGCGTTGTTCCTGTGATGTATCTAATCGATCCTTACTCATCTATCATGTTATTTGACGTTTGGATGGACTCCAGTAAGTCTGATGTGAGATACAAAGTTTTTGGACGCAGCAGGAGCTGGAAATAGTTTTAAACGAAACAACACGTATTAGCGTTGTTCCTGTGCGGTATCTAATCGATCCTTACTTATCTATCATGTTATTTGACGTTTCGATGCACTCCAGTAACTCTGATGTGAGATACGACGTTTTCGGACGCAGCAGAAGCTGGAAATAGTTTTAAACGAAACAACACGTATTAGCGTTGTTCCTGGGATGTATCTAATCGATCCTTACTCATCTAACATGTTATTTGGAGTTTGGATGGACTCCAGTAAGTCTGATGTGAGATACAAAGTTTTTGGACGCAGCAGGAGCTGGAAATAGTTTTAAACGAAACAACACGTATTAGCGTTGTTCCTGTGCTGTATCTAATCGATCCTTACTCATCTATCATGTTATTTGGCGTTTCGATGGACTCCAGTAACTTTGATGTGAGATACGAAGTTCTCGGACGCAGCTGAAGCTGGAAATAGTTTTAAATGAAACAACACCTATTAGCGTTGTTCCTGTGATGTATCTAATCGATCCTTACTCATCTATCATGTTATTTGGCGTTTCGATAGACTCCAGTAGCTCTGATGTGAGATACGAAGTTTTTGGACGCAGCAGGAGCTGGAAATAGTTTTAAACGAAACAACACGTATTAGCGTTGTTCCTGTGATGTATCTAATCGATCCTTACTCATCTATCATGTTATTTGACGTTTGGATGGACTCCAGTATCTCTGATGTGAGATACGAAATTTTCGGACGCAGCAGAAGCTGGAAATAGTTTTCAACGAAACAACACGCATTAGCGTTGTTCCTGTGATGTATCTAAATAACCCTTACTTATCTAACATGTTATTTGACGTTTGGATGGACTCCAGTAAGTCTGATGTGAGATACAAAGTTTTTGGACGCAGCAGGAGCTGGAAATAGTTTTAAACGAAACAACACGTATTAGCGTTATTCCTGTGCTGTATCTAATCGATGCTTACTTATCTATCATGTTATTTGACGTTTCGATGCACTCCAGTAACTCTGATGTGAGATACGACGTTTTCGGACGCAGCAGAAGCTGGAAATAGTTTTAAACGAAACAACACGTATTAGCGTTGTTCCTGTGATGTATCTAAACGATCCTTACTCATCTATCATGTTATTTGACGTTTGGATGGACTCCAGTAACTCTGATGTGAGATACAAAGTTTTCGGACGCAGCAGAAGCTGGAAATAGTTTAGAACGAAAAAACACGTACTAGCGTTGTTCCTGTGATGTATCTAATCGATCCTTACTCATCTATCATGTTATTTGGCGTTTCGATGGACTCCAGTAGCTCTGATGTGAGATACGTTTTCGGACGCAGCAGAAGCTGGAAATAGTTTTAAACGAAACAACACGCATTAGCGTTGTTCCTGTGATGTATCTAATCGATACTTACTCATCTATCATGTTATTTGACGTTTCGATGGACTCCAGTAACTCTAATGTGAGATACGAAATTTTAGGACGCAGCAGCAGCTGGAAATAGTTTTAAACGAAACAACACATATTAGCGTTGTTCCTGTGATGTAACTAATCGATCCTTACTCACCTATCATGTTATTTGACGTTTCGATAGACTCTAGTAACTCTGATGTGAGATACGAAGTTTTTGGACGCAGCAGGAGCTAGAAATAGTTTTAAACGAAACAACACGTATTAGCGTTGTTCCTGTGATGTATCTAATCGATCCTTACTCATCTATCATGTTATTTTACGTTTGGATGGACTCCAGTAACTCTGATGTGAGATACAAAGTTTTTGGACGCAGCAGGAGCTGGAAATAGTTTTAAACGAAACAACACGTATTAGCGTTGTTCCTGTGATGTATCTAATCGATCCTTACTCATCTATCATGTTATTTGACGTTTGGATGTACTCCAGTATCTCTGATGTGAGATACGAAATCTTCGGACGCAGCATAAGCTGGAAATAGTTTTAAGCGAAACAACACGCATTAGCGTTGTTCCTGTGATGTATCTAATCGATCCTTACTCATCTATCATGTTATTTGGCGTTTCGATGGACTCCAGTAACTTTGATGTGAGATACGAAGTTCTCGGACGCAGCTGAAGCTGGAAATAGTTTTAAATGAAACAACACGTATTAGCGTTGTTCCTGTGATGTATCTAATCGATCCTTACTCATCTATCATGTTATTTGGCGTTTCGATGGACTCCAGTAACTCTGATGTGAGATACGACGTTTTCGGACGCAGCAGAAGCTGGAAATAGTTTTAAATGAAACAACACGCATTAGCGTTGTTCCTGTGATGTATCTAATCGATCCTTACTCATCTATCATGTTATTTGACGTTTGAATGGACTCCAGTAACTCTCATGTGAGATACAAAGTTCTCGGACGCAGCAGAAGCTGGAAATAGTTTTGAACGAAACAACACGTATTCGTCTTGTTCCTGTGATGTATCTAATCGATCCTTACTTATCTATCATGTTATTTGACGTTTGGATGGACTCCAGTATCTCTGATGTGAGATACGAAGTTTTTGGACGCAGCAGGAGCTAGAAATAGTTTTAAACGAAACAACACGTATTAGCGTTGTTCCTGTGATGTATCTAATCGATCCTTACTCATCTATCATGTTATTTGACGTTTGGATGGACTCCAGTATCTCTGATGTGAGATACGAAATTTTCGGACGCAGCAGAAGCTGGAAATAGTTTTAAACGAAACAAGACGTATTAGCGTTGTTCCTGTGATGTATCTAATCGATCCTTACTCATCTTCATGTTATTTGGCGTTTCGATGGACTCCAGTAGCTCTGATGTGAGATACGACGTTTTCGGACGAAGCAGAAGCTGGAAATAGTTTTAAACGAAACAACACGCATTAGCGTTGTTCCTGTGATGTATCTAAACGATCCTTACTCATCTATCATGTTATTTGACGTTTGGATGGACTCCAGTAACTCTGATGTGAGATACAAAGTTTTTGGACGCAGCAGAAGCTGGAAATAGTTTAGAACGAAAAAACACGTATTGGCGTTGTTCCTGTGATGTATCTAATCGATCCTTACTTAGCTACTATGTTATTTGACGTTTCGATAGACTCCAGTAACTCTAATGTGAGATACGAAATTTTCGGACGCAGCAGAAGCTGGAAATAATTTTAAACGAAACAACACGTATTAGCGTTGTTCCTGTGATGTATCTAATCGATCCTTACTCATCTATCATGTTATTTGACGTTTGGATGGACTCCAGTATCTCTGATGTGAGATATGAAATTTTCGGACGCAGCAGGAGCTAGAAATAGTTTTAAACGAAACAACACGTATTAGCGTTGTTCCTGTGATGTATCTAATCGATCCTTACTCATCTATCATGTTATTTGACGTTTGGATGGACTCCAGTATCTCTGATGTGAGATACGACGTTTTCGGACGAAGCAGAAGCTGGAAATAGTTTTAAACGAAACAACACGCATTAGCGTTTTTCCTGTGATGTATCTAAACAATCCTTACTTATCTAACATGTTATTTGACGTTTGGATGGACTCCAGTAAGTCTGATGTGAGATACAAAGTTTTTGGACGCAGCAGGAGCTGGAAATAGTTTTAAACGAAACAACACGTATTAGCGTTGTTCCTGAGCTGTATCTAATCGATCCTGACTCATTTATCATGTTATTTGGCGTTTCGATGGACTCCAGTAGCTCTGATGTGAGATACGACGTTTTCGGACGCAGCAGAAGCTGGAAATAATTTTAAACGAAACAACACGTATTAGCGTTGTTCCTGTGATGTATCTAATCGATCCTTACTAATCTATCATGTTATTTGACGTTTGGATGGACTCCAGTATCTCTGATGTGAGATATGAAATTTTCGGACGCAGCAGGAGCTAGAAATAGTTTTAAACGAAACAACACGTATTAGCGTTGTTCTTGTGATGTATCTAATCGATCCTTACTCATCTATCATGTTATTTGACGTTTGGATGGACTCCAGTATCTCTGATGTGAGATGCGACGTTTTCGGACGAAGCAGAAGCTGGAAATAGTTTTAAACGAAACAATACGCATTAGCGTTTTTCCTGTGATGTATCTAAACAATCCTTACTTATCTAACATGTTATTTGACGTTTGGATGGACTCCAGTAAGTCTGATGTGAGATACAATGTTTTTGGACGCAGCAGGAGCTGGAAATAGTTTTAAACGAAACAACACGTATTAGCGTTGTTCCTGAGCTGTATCTAATCGATCCTGACTCATTTATCATGTTATTTGGAGTTTCGATGGACTCCAGTAGCTCTGATGTGAGATACGACGTTTTCGGACGCAGCAGAAGCTGGAAATGGTTTTAAACGAAACAGCACGCATTAGCGTTGTTCCTGTGATGTATCTAATCGATCCTTACTCATCTATCATGTTATTTGGCGTTTCGATGGACTCCAGTAACTTTGATGTGAGATACGAAGTTCTCGGACGCAGCTGAAGCTGGAAATAGTTTTAAAGGAAACAACATGTACTAGCGTTGTTCCTGTGATGTATCTAATCGATCCTTACTCATCTATCATGTTATTTGGCGTTTGGATGGACTCCAGTATCTCTGATGTGAGAGACGAAATTTTCGGACGCAGCAGAAGCTGGAAATAGTTTTAAACGAAACAACACGCATTAGCGTTGTTCCTGTGATGTATCTAAACGATCCTTACTTATCTAACATGTTATTTGACGTTTGGATGGACTCCAGTAAGTCTGATGTGAGATACAAAGTTTTTGGACGCAGCAGGAGCTGGAAATAGTTTTAAACGAAACAACACGTATTACCGTTGTTCCTGTGATGTATCTAATCGATCCTTACTCATCTATCATGTTATTTGGCGTTTCGATGGACTCCAGTAACTTTGATGTGAGATACGAAGTTCTCGGACGCAGCTGAAGCTGGAAATAGTTTTAAAGGAAACAACACGTACTAGCGTTGTTCCTGTGATGTATCTAATCGATCCTTACTCATCTATCATGTTATTTGGCGTTTCGATGGACTCCAGTAGCTCTGATGTGAGATACGACGTTTTCGGACGCAGCGGAAGCTGGAAATAGTTTTAAACGAAACAACACGCATTAGCGTTGTTCCTGTGATGTATCTAATCGATACTTACTCACCTATCATGTTATTTGACGTTTCGATGGACTCCAGTAACTCTAATGTGAGAAACGAAATTTTCGGACGCAGCAGAAGCTGGAAATAGTTTTAAACGAAACAACACGCATTAGCGTTGTTCCTGTGATGTATCTAATCGATCCTTACTCATCTATCATGTTATTTGACGTTTGGATGGACTCCAGTAAGTCTGATGTGAGATACAAAGTTTTTGGTCGCAGCAGGAGCTAGAAATAGTTTTAAACGAAACAACACGTATTAGCGTTATTCCTGTGCTGTATCTAATCGATCCTTACTTATCTATCATGTTATTTGACGTTTCGATGCACTCCAGTAACTCTGATGTGAGATACGACGTTTTCGGACGCCGCAGAAGCTGGAAATAGTTTTAAACGAAACAACACGTATTAGCGTTGTTCCTGTGATGTATCTAAACGATCCTCACTCATCTATCATGTTATTTGACGTTTGGATGGACTCCAGTAACTCTGATGTGAGATACAAAGTTTTTGGACGCAGCAGAAGCTGGAAATAATTTTAAACGAAACAACACGTATTAGCGTTGTTCCTGTGATGTATCTAATCGATCCTTACTAATCTATCATGTTATTTGACGTTTGGATGGACTCCAGTATCTCTGATGTGAGATATGAAATTTTCGGACGCAGCAGGAGCTAGAAATAGTTTTAAACGAAACAACACGTATTAGCGTTGTTCTTGTGATGTATCTAATCGATCCTTACTCATCTATCATGTTATTTGACGTTTGGATGGACTCCAGTATCTCTGATGTGAGATACGACGTTTTCGGACGAAGCAGAAGCTGGAAATAGTTTTAAACGAAACAATACGCATTAGCGTTTTTCCTGTGATGTATCTAAACAATCCTTACTTATCTAACATGTTATTTGACGTTTGGATGGACTCCAGTAAGTCTGATGTGAGATACAATGTTTTTGGACGCAGCAGGAGCTGGAAATAGTTTTAAACGAAACAACACGTATTAGCGTTGTTCCTGAGCTGTATCTAATCGATCCTGACTCATTTATCATGTTATTTGGAGTTTCGATGGACTCCAGTAGCTCTGATGTGAGATACGACGTTTTCGGACGCAGCAGAAGCTGGAAATGGTTTTAAACGAAACAGCACGCATTAGCGTTGTTCCTGTGATGTATCTAATCGATCCTTACTCATCTATCATGTTATTTGGCGTTTCGATGGACTCCAGTAACTTTGATGTGAGATACGAAGTTCTCGGACGCAGCTGAAGCTGGAAATAGTTTTAAAGGAAACAACATGTACTAGCGTTGTTCCTGTGATGTATCTAATCGATCCTTACTCATCTATCATGTTATTTGGCGTTTGGATGGACTCCAGTATCTCTGATGTGAGAGACGAAATTTTCGGACGCAGCAGAAGCTGGAAATAGTTTTAAACGAAACAACACGCATTAGCGTTGTTCCTGTGATGTATCTAAACGATCCTTACTTATCTAACATGTTATTTGACGTTTGGATGGACTCCAGTAAGTCTGATGTGAGATACAAAGTTTTTGGACGCAGCAGGAGCTGGAAATAGTTTTAAACGAAACAACACGTATTACCGTTGTTCCTGTGATGTATCTAATCGATCCTTACTCATCTATCATGTTATTTGGCGTTTCGATGGACTCCAGTAACTTTGATGTGAGATACGAAGTTCTCGGACGCAGCTGAAGCTGGAAATAGTTTTAAAGGAAACAACACGTACTAGCGTTGTTCCTGTGATGTATCTAATCGATCCTTACTCATCTATCATGTTATTTGGCGTTTCGATGGACTCCAGTAGCTCTGATGTGAGATACGACGTTTTCGGACGCAGCGGAAGCTGGAAATAGTTTTAAACGAAACAACACGCATTAGCGTTGTTCCTGTGATGTATCTAATCGATACTTACTCATCTATCATGTTATTTGACGTTTCGATGGACTCCAGTAACTCTAATGTGAGAAACGAAATTTTCGGACGCAGCAGAAGCTGGAAATAGTTTTAAACGAAACAACACGCATTAGCGTTGTTCCTGTGATGTATCTAATCGATCCTTACTCATCTATCATGTTATTTGACGTTTGGATGGACTCCAGTAAGTCTGATGTGAGATACAAAGTTTTTGGTCGCAGCAGGAGCTAGAAATAGTTTTAAACGAAACAACACGTATTAGCGTTATTCCTGTGCTGTATCTAATCGATCCTTACTTATCTATCATGTTATTTGACGTTTCGATGCACTCCAGTAACTCTGATGTGAGATACGACGTTTTCGGACGCCGCAGAAGCTGGAAATACTTTTAAACGAAACAACACGTATTAGCGTTGTTCCTGTGATGTATCTAAACGATCCTCACTCATCTATCATGTTATTTGACGTTTGGATGGACTCCAGTAACTCTGATGTGAGATACAAAGTTTTTGGACGCAGCAGAAGCTGGAAATAGTTTAGAACGAAAAAACACGTATTAGCGTTGTTCCTGTGATGTATCTAATCGATCCTTACTTAGCTACTATGTTATTTGACGTTTCGATAGACTCCAGTAACTCTAATGTGAGATACGAAATTTTAGGACGCAGCAGCAGCTGGAAATAGTTTTAAACGAAACAACACATATTAGCGTTGTTCCTGTGATGTAACTAATCGATCCTTACTCACCTATCATGTTATTTGACGTTTCGATGGACTCTAGTAACTCTGATGTGAGATACGAAGTTTTTGGACGCAGCAGGAGCTAGAAATAGTTTTAAACGAAACAACACGTATTAGCGTTGTTCCTGTGATGTATCTAATCGATCCTTACTCATCTATCATGTTATTTGACGTTTGGATGGACTCCAGTATCTCTGATGTGAGATACGAAATTTTCGGACGCAGCAGAAGCTGGAAATAGTTTTAAACGAAACAACACGTATTAGCGTTGTTCCTGTGATGTATCTAATCGATCCTTACTCATCTATCATGTTATTTGGCGTTTCGATGGACTCCAGTAGCTCTGATGTGAGATACGACGTTTTCGGACGAAGCAGAAGCTGGAAATAGTTTTAAACGAAACAACACGCATTAGCGTTGTTCCTGTGATGTATCTAAACGATCCTTACTCATCTATCATGTTATTTGACGTTTGGATGGACTCCAGTAACTCTGATGTGAGATACAAAGTTTTTGGACGCAGCAGAAGCTGGAAATAGTTTAGAACGAAAAAACACGTATTAGCGTTGTTCCTGTGATGTATCTAATCGATCCTTACTTAGCTACTATGTTATTTGACGTTTCGATGGACTCTAGTAACTCTGATGTGAGATACGAAGTTCTCGGACGCAGCTGAAGCTGGAAATAGTTTTAAAGGAAACAACACGTATTAGCGTTGTTCCTGTGATGTATCTAATCGATCCTTACTCATCTATCATGTTATTTGGCGTTTCGATGGACTCCAGTAGCTCTGATGTGAGATACGACGTTTTCGGACGCAGCAGAAGCTGGAAATAGTTTTAAACGAAACAACACGCATTAGCGTTGTTCCTGTGATGTATCTAATCGATACTTACTCATCTATCATGTTATTTGACGTTCCGATGGACTCCAGTAACTCTAATGTGAGAAACGAAATTTTCGAACGCAGCAGAAGCTGGAAATAGTTATAAACGAAACAACACGGATTACCGTTGTTCCTGTGATGTATCTAATCGATCCTTACTCATCTATCATGTTATTTGACGTTTGGATGGACTCCAGTAAGTCTGATGTGAGATACAAAGTTTTTGGACGCAGCAGGAGCTGGAAATAGTTTTAAACGAAACAACACGTATTAGCGTTGTTCCTGTGCGGTATCTAATCGATCCTTACTTATCTATCATGTTATTTGACGTTTCGATGCACTCCAGTAACTCTGATGTGAGATACGACGTTTTCGGACGCAGCAGAAGCTGGAAATAGTTTTAAACGAAACAACACGTATTAGCGTTGTTCCTGGGATGTATCTAATCGATCCTTACTCATCTAACATGTTATTTGGAGTTTGGATGGACTCCAGTAAGTCTGATGTGAGATACAAAGTTTTTGGACGCAGCAGGAGCTGGAAATAGTTTTAAACGAAACAACACGTATTAGCGTTGTTCCTGTGCTGTATCTAATCGATCCTTACTCATCTATCATGTTATTTGGCGTTTCGATGGACTCCAGTAACTTTGATGTGAGATACGAAGTTCTCGGACGCAGCTGAAGCTGGAAATAGTTTTAAATGAAACAACACCTATTAGCGTTGTTCCTGTGATGTATCTAATCGATCCTTACTCATCTATCATGTTATTTGGCGTTTCGATAGACTCCAGTAGCTCTGATGTGAGATACGAAGTTTTTGGACGCAGCAGGAGCTGGAAATAGTTTTAAACGAAACAACACGTATTAGCGTTGTTCCTGTGATGTATCTAATCGATCCTTACTCATCTATCATGTTATTTGACGTTTGGATGGACTCCAGTATCTCTGATGTGAGATACGAAATTTTCGGACGCAGCAGAAGCTGGAAATAGTTTTCAACGAAACAACACGCATTAGCGTTGTTCCTGTGATGTATCTAAATAATCCTTACTTATCTAACATGTTATTTGACGTTTGGATGGACTCCAGTAAGTCTGATGTGAGATACAAAGTTTTTGGACGCAGCAGGAGCTGGAAATAGTTTTAAACGAAACAACACGTATTAGCGTTATTCCTGTGCTGTATCTAATCGATCCTTACTTATCTATCATGTTATTTGACGTTTCGATGCACTCCAGTAACTCTGATGTGAGATACGACGTTTTCGGACGCAGCAGAAGCTGGAAATAGTTTTAAACGAAACAACACGTATTAGCGTTGTTCCTGTGATGTATCTAAACGATCCTTACTCATCTATCATGTTATTTGACGTTTGGATGGACTCCAGTAACTCTGATGTGAGATACAAAGTTTTTGGACGCAGCAGAAGCTGGAAATAGTTTAGAACGAAAAAACACGTACTAGCGTTGTTCCTGTGATGTATCTAATCGATCCTTACTCATCTATCATGTTATTTGGCGTTTCGATGGACTCCAGTAGCTCTGATGTGAGATACGTTTTCGGACGCAGCAGAAGCTGGAAATAGTTTTAAACGAAACAACACGCATTAGCGTTGTTCCTGTGATGTATCTAATCGATACTTACTCATCTATCATGTTATTTGACGTTTCGATGGACTCCAGTAACTCTAATGTGAGATACGAAATTTTAGGACGCAGCAGCAGCTGGAAATAGTTTTAAACGAAACAACACATATTAGCGTTGTTCCTGTGATGTAACTAATCGATCCTTACTCACCTATCATGTTATTTGACGTTTCGATAGACTCTAGTAACTCTGATGTGAGATACGAAGTTTTTGGACGCAGCAGGAGCTAGAAATAGTTTTAAACGAAAAAACACGTATTAGCGTTGTTCCTGTGATGTATCTAATCGATCCTTACTCATCTATCATGTTATTTTACGTTTGGATGGACTCCAGTAACTCTGATGTGAGATACAAAGTTTTTGGACGCAGCAGGAGCTGGAAATGGTTTTAAACGAAACAACACGTATTAGCGTTGTTCCTGTGATGTATCTAATCGATCCTTACTCATCTATCATGTTATTTGACGTTTGGATGTACTCCAGTATCTCTGAGGTGAGATACGAAATCTTCGGACGCAGCATAAGCTGGAAATAGTTTTAAGCGAAACAACACGCATTAGCGTTGTTCCTGTGATGTATCTAATCGATCCTTACTCATCTATCATGTTATTTGGCGTTTCGATGGACTCCAGTAACTTTGATGTGAGATACGAAGTTCTCGGACGCAGCTGAAGCTGGAAATAGTTTTAAATGAAACAACACGTATTAGCGTTGTTCCTGTGATGTATCTAATCGATCCTTACTCATCTATCATGTTATTTGGCGTTTCGATGGACTCCAGTAACTCTGATGTGAGATACGACGTTTTCGGACGCAGCAGAAGCTGGAAATAGTTTTAAATGAAACAACACGCATTAGCGTTGTTCCTGTGATGTATCTAATCGATCCTTACTCATCTATCATGTTATTTGACGTTTGAATGGACTCCAGTAACTCTCATGTGAGATACAAAGTTCTCGGACGCAGCAGAAGCTGGAAATAGTTTTGAACGAAACAACACGTATTCGTCTTGTTCCTGTGATGTATCTAATCGATCCTTACTTATCTATCATGCTATTTGACGTTTGGATGGACTCCAGTATCTCTGATGTGAGAGACGAAATTTTCGGACGCAGCAGAAGCTGGAAATAGTTTTAAACGAAACAACACGCATTAGCGTTGTTCCTGTGATGTATCTGAACGATCCTTACTTATCTAACATGTTATTTGACGTTTGGATGGACTCCAGTAAGTCTGATGTGAGATACAAAGTTTTTGGACGCAGCAGGAGCTGGAAATAGTTTTAAACGAAACAACACGTATTACCGTTGTTCCTGTGATGTATCTAATCGATCCTTACTCATCTATCATGTTATTTGGCGTTTCGATGGACTCCAGTAACTTTGATGTGAGATACGAAGTTCTCGGACGCAGCTGAAGCTGGAAATAGTTTCAAAGGAAACAACACGTACTAGCGTTGTTCCTGTGATGTATCTAATCGATCCTTACTCATCTATCTATATTATTTGACGTTTGGATGGACTCCAGTAACTCTGATGTGAGATACAAAGTTTTTGGACGCAGCAGAAGCTGGAAATAGTTTAGAACGAAAAAACACGTATTAGCGTTGTTCCTGTGATGTATCTAATCGATCCTTACTTAGCTACTATGTTATTTGACGTTTCGATAGACTCCAGTAACTCTAATGTGAGATACGAAATTTTCGGACGCAGCAGAAGCTGGAAATAATTTTAAACGAAACAACACGAATTAGCGTTGTTCCTGTGATGTATCTAATCGATCCTTACTCATCTATCATGTTATTTGACGTTTGGATGGACTCCAGTATCTCTGATGTGAGATATGAAATTTTCGGACGCAGCAGGAGCTAGAAATAGTTTTAAACGAAACAACACGTATTAGCGTTGTTCCTGTGATGTATCTAATCGATCCTTACTCATCTATCATGTTATTTGACGTTTGGATGGACTCCAGTATCTCTGATGTGAGATACGACGTTTTCGGACGAAGCAGAAGCTGGAAATAGTTTTAAACGAAACAACACGCATTAGCGTTTTTCCTGTGATGTATCTAAACAATCCTTACTTATCTAACATGTTATTTGACGTTTGGATGGACTCCAGTAAGTCTGATGTGAGATACAAAGTTTTTGGACGCAGCAGGAGCTGGAAATAGTTTTAAACGAAACAACACGTATTAGCGTTGTTCCTGAGCTGTATCTAATCGATCCTGACTCATTTATCATGTTATTTGGCGTTTCGATGGACTCCAGTAGCTCTGATGTGAGATACGACGTTTTCGGACGCAGCAGAAGCTGGAAATGGTTTTAAACGAAACAGCACGCATTAGCGTTGTTCCTGTGATGTATCTAATCGATCCTTACTCATCTATCATGTTATTTGGCGTTTCGATGGACTCCAGTAACTTTGATGTGAGATACGAAGTTCTCGGACGCAGCTGAAGCTGGAAATAGTTTTAAAGGAAACAACATGTACTAGCGTTGTTCCTGTGATGTATCTAATCGATCCTTACTCATCTATCATGTTATTTGGCGTTTGGATGGACTCCAGTATCTCTGATGTGAGAGACGAAATTTTCGGACGCAGCAGAAGCTGGAAATAGTTTTAAACGAAACAACACGCATTAGCGTTGTTCCTGTGATGTATCTGAACGATCCTTACTTATCTAACATGTTATTTGACGTTTGGATGGACTCCAGTAAGTCTGATGTGAGATACAAAGTTTTTGGACGCAGCAGGAGCTGGAAATAGTTTTAAACGAAACAACACGTATTACCGTTGTTCCTGTGATGTATCTAATCGATCCTTACTCATCTATCATGTTATTTGGCGTTTCGATGGACTCCAGTAACTTTGATGTGAGATACGAAGTTCTCGGACGCAGCTGAAGCTGGAAATAGTTTTAAAGGAAACAACACGTACTAGCGTTGTTCCTGTGATGTATCTAATCGATCCTTACTCATCTATCATGTTATTTGGCGTTTCGATGGAATCCAGTAGCTCTGATGTGAGATACGACGTTTTCGGACGCAGCGGAAGCTGGAAATAGTTTTAAACGAAACAACACGCATTAGCGTTGTTCCTGTGATGTATCTAATCGATACTTACTCATCTATCATGTTATTTGACGTTTCGATGGACTCCAGTAACTCTAATGTGAGAAACGAAATTTTCGGACGCAGCAGAAGCTGGAAATAGTTTTAAACGAAACAACACGCATTAGCGTTGTTCCTGTGATGTATCTAATCGACCCTTACTCATCTATCATGTTATTTGACGTTTGGATGGACTCCAGTAAGTCTGATGTGAGATACAAAGTTTTTGGACGCAGCAGGAGCTAGAAATAGTTTTAAACGAAACAACACGTATTAGCGTTATTCCTGTGCTGTATCTAATCGATCCTTACTTATCTATCATGTTATTTGACGTTTCGATGCACTCCAGTAACTCTGATGTGAGATACGACGTTTTCGGACGCCGCAGAAGCTGGAAATAGTTTTAAACGAAACAACACGTATTAGCGTTGTTCCTGTGATGTATCTAAACGATCCTTACTCATCTATCATGTTATTTGACGTTTGGATGGACTCCAGTAACTCTGATGTGAGATACAAAGTTTTTGGACGCAGCAGAAGCTGGAAATAGTTTAGAACGAAAAAACACGTATTAGCGTTGTTCCTGTGATGTATCTAATCGATCCTTACTTAGCTACTATGTTATTTGACGTTTCGATAGACTCCAGTAACTCTAATGTGAGATACGAAATTTTAGGACGCAGCAGCAGCTGGAAATAGTTTTAAACGAAACAACACATATTAGCGTTGTTCCTGTGATGTAACTAATCGATCCTTACTCACCTATCATGTTATTTGACGTTTCGATGGACTCTAGTAACTCTGATGTGAGATACGAAGTTTTTGGACGCAGCAGGAGCTAGAAATAGTTTTAAACGAAACAACACGTATTAGCGTTGTTCCTGTGATGTATCTAATCGATCCTTACTCATCTATCATTTTATTTGACGTTTGGATGGACTCCAGTATCTCTGATGTGAGATACGAAATTTTCGGACGCAGCAGAAGCTGGAAATAGTTTTAAACGAAACAACACGTATTAGCGTTGTTCCTGTGATGTATCTAATCGATCCTTACTCATCTATCATGTTATTTGGCGTTTCGATGGGCTCCAGTAGCTCTGATGTGAGATACGACGTTTTCGGACGAAGCAGAAGCTGGAAATAGTTTTAAACGAAACAACACGCATTAGCGTTGTTCCTGTGATGTATCTAAACGATCCTTACTCATCTATCATGTTATTTGACGTTTGGATGGACTCCAGTAACTCTGATGTGAGATACAAAGTTTTTGGACGCAGCAGAAGCTGGAAATAGTTTAGAACGAAAAAACACGTATTAGCGTTGTTCCTGTGATGTATCTAATCGATCCTTACTTAGCTACTATGTTATTTGACGTTTCGATAGACTCCAGTAACTCTAATGTGAGATACGAAATTTTCGGACGCAGCAGCAGCTGGAAATAGTTTTAAACGAAACAACACGTATTGGCGTTGTACCTGTGATGTATCTAATCGATCCTTACTCATCTATCATGTTATTTGACGTTTGGATGGACTCCAGTATCTCTGATGTGAGAAACGAAATTTTCGGACGCAGCAGGAGCTAGAAATAGTTTTAAACGAAACAACACGTATTAGCGTTGTTCCTGTGATGTATCTAATCGATCCTTACTCATCTATCATGTTATTTGACGTTTGGATGGACTCCAGTATCTCTGATGTGAGATACGAAATTTTCGGACGCAGCAGAAGCTGGAAATAGTTTTAAACGAAACAACACGTATTAGCGTTGTTCCTGTGATGTATCTAAACAATCCTTACTTATCTAACATGTTATTTGACGTTTGGATGGACTCCAGTAAGTCTGATGTGTGATACAAAGTTTTTGGACGCAGCAGGAGCTGGAAATAGTTTTAAACGAAACAACACGTATTAGCGTTGTTCCTGAGCTGTATCTAATCGATCCTTACTCATTTATCATGTTATTTGGCGTTTCGATGGACTCCAGTAGCTCTGATGTGAGATACGACGTTTTCGGACGCAGCAGAAGCTGGAAATAGTTTTAAACGAAACAACACGCATTAGCGTTGTTCCTGTGATGTATCTAATCGATCCTTACTCATCTATCATGTTATTTGGCGTTTCGATGGACTCCAGTAACTTTGATGTGAGATACGAAGTTCTCGGTCGCAGCTGAAGCTGGAAATAGTTTTAAAGGAAACAACATGTACTAGCGTTGTTCCTGTGATGTATCTAATCGATCCTTACTCATCTATCATGTTATTTGGCGTTTCGATGGACTCCAGTAGCTCTGATGTGAGATACGACGTTTTCGGACGCAGCAGAAGCTGGAAATAGTTTTAAACGAAACAACACATATTAGCGTTGTTCCTGTGATGTAACTAATCGATCCTTACTCACCTATCATGTTATTTGACGTTTGGACGGACTCCAGTAACTCTGATGAGAGATACAAAGTTCTCGGACGCAGTAGAAGCTGGAAATAGTTTTCAAAGAAACAACACGTATTAGCGTTGTTCCTGTGATGTATCTAAACGATCCTTACTTATCTAACATGTTATTTGACGTTTGGATGGACTCCAGTAAGTCAGATGTGAGATACAAAGTTTTTGGACGCAGCAGGAGCTGGAAATAGTTTTAAACGAAACAACAAGTATTAGCGTTGTTCCTGTACTGTATCTAATCGATCCTTACTCATCTATCATGTTATTTGGCGTTTCGATGGACTCCAGTAACTTTGATGTGAGATACGAAGTTCTCGGTCGCAGCTGAAGCTGGAAATAGTTTTAAAGGAAACAACATGTACTAGCGTTGTTCCTGTGATGTATCTAATCGATCCTTACTCATCTATCAATTTATTTGGCGTTTCGATGGACTCCAGTAGCTCTGATGTGAGATACGACGTTTTCGGACGCAGCAGAAGCTGGAAATAGTTTTAAACGAAACAACACGTATTAGCGTTGTTCCTGTGATGTATCTAATCGATCCTTACTCATCTATCATGTTATTTGGCGTTTCGATGGACTCCAGTAGCTCTGATGTGAGATACGACGTTTTCGGACGAAGCAGAAGCTGGAAATAGTTTTAAACGAAACAACACGCATTAGCGTTGTTCCTGTGATGTATCTAATCGATCCTTACTCATCTATCATGTTATTTGACGTTTGGATGGACTCCAGTAACTCTGATGTGAGATACAAAGTTTTTGGACGCAGCAGAAGCTGGAAATAGTTTAGAACGAAAAAACACGTATTAGCGTTGTTCCTGTGATGTATCTAATTGATCCTTACTTAGCTACTATGTTATTTGACGTTTCGATAGACTCCAGTAACTCTAATGTGAGATACGAAATTTTCGGACGCAGCAGCAGCTGGAAATAGTTTTAAACGAAACAACACGTATTAGCGTTGTACCTGTGATGTATCTAATCGATCCTTACTCATCTATCATGTTATTTGACGTTTGGATGGACTCCAGTATCTCTGATGTGAGATACGAAATTTTCGGACGCAGCAGGAGCTAGAAATAGTTTTAAACGAAACAACACGTATTAGCGTTGTTCCTGTGATGTATCTAATAGATCCTTACTCATCTATCATGTTATTTGACGTTTGGATGGACTCCAGTATCTCTGATGTGAGATACGAAATTTTCGGACGCAGCAGAAGCTGGAAATAGTTTTAAACGAAACAACACGCATTAGCGTTGTTCCTGTGATGTATCTAAACAATCCTTACTTATCTAACATGTTATTTGACGTTTGGATGGACTCCAGTAAGTCTGATGTGTGATACAAAGTTTTTGGACGCAGCAGGAGCTGGAAATAGTTTTAAACGAAACAACACGTATTAGCGTTGTTCCTGAGCTGTATCTAATCGATCCTTACTCATTTATCATGTTATTTGGCGTTTCGATGGACTCCAGTAACTCTCATGTGAGATACAAAGTTCTCGGACGCAGCAGAAGCTGGAAATAGTTTTAAACGAAACAACACGCATTAGCGTTGTTCCTGTGATGTATCTAATCGATCCTTACTCATCTATCATGTTATTTGGCGTTTCGATGGACTCCAGTAACTCTGATGTGAGATACGACGTTTTCGGACGCAGCAGAAGCTGGAAATAGTTTTAAATGAAACAACACGCATTAGCGTTGTTCCTGTGATGTAACTAATCGATCCTTACTTAGCTACTATGTTATTTGACGTTTCGATAGACTCCAGTAACTCTAATGTGAGATACGAAATTTTCGGACGCAGCAGCAGCTGGAAATAGTTTTAAACGAAACAACACATATTAGCGTTGTTCCTGTGATGTAACTAATCGATCCTTACTCACCTATCATGTTATTTGACGTTTGGACGGACTCCAGTAACTCTGATGAGAGATACAAAGTTCTCGGACGCAGTAGAAGCTGGAAATAGTTTTCAACGAAACAACACGTATTAGCGTTGTTCCTGTGATGTATCTAAACGATCCTTACTTATCTAACATGTTATTTGACGTTTGGATGGACTCCAGTAAGTCAGATGTGAGATACAAAGTTTTTGGACGCAGCAGGAGCTGGAAATAGTTTTAAACGAAACAACACGTATTAGCGTTGTTCCTGTACTGTATCTAATCGATCCTTACTCATCTATCATGTTATTTGGCGTTTCGATGGACTCCAGTAGCTCTGATGTGAGATACGACGTTTTCGGACGAAGCAGAAGCTGGAAATAGTTTTAAACGAAACAATACGCATTAGCGTTGTTCCTGTGATGTATCTAATCGATCCTTACTTATCTATCATGTTATTTGGCGTTTCGATGGACTCCAGTAACTTTGATGTTAGATACGAAGTTCTCGGACGCAGCTGAAGCTGGAAATAGTTTTAAATGAAACAACACGTATTAGCGTTGTTCCTGTGATGTATCTAATCGATCCTTACTCATCTATCATGTTATTTGGCGTTTCGATGGACTCCAGTAGCTCTGATGTGAGATACGAGGTTTTCGGACGCAGCAGAAGCTGGAAATAGTTTTAAATGAAAGAACACGCATTAGCGTTGTTCCTGTGATGTATCTAATCGATCCTTACTCATCTATCATGTTATTTGACGTTTCGATGGACTCTAGTAACTCTGATGTGAGATACGAAGTTTTTGGACGCAGCAGGAGCTGGAAATAGTGTTAAACGAAACAACACGTATTAGCGTTGTTCCTGTGATGTATCTAATCGATCCTTACTTATCTAACATGTTATTTGACGTTTGGATGGACTCCAGTATCTCTGATGTGAGATACGATATCTTCGGACGCAGCATAAGCTGGAAATAGTTTTAAACGAAACAACACGCATTAGCGTTGTTACTGTGATCTATCTAATCGATCCTTACTTATCTAACATGTTATTTGACGTTTCGATGGACTCAAGTAACTCTGATGTGAGATACGATGTTTTCGGACGCAGCAGAAGCTGGAAATAGTTTTAAACGAAACAACACGTATTAGCGTTGTTCCTGTGATGTATCTAATCGATCCTTACTCATCTATCATGTTATTTGGCGTTTCGATGGACTCCAGTAACTTTGATGTGAGATACGAAGTTCTCGGACGCAGCTGAAGCTGGAAATAGTTTTAAAGGAAACAACATGTACTAGCGTTGTTCCTGTGATGTATCTAATCGATCCTTACTCATCTATCAATTTATTTGGCGTTTCGATGGACTCCAGTAGCTCTGATGTGAGATACGACGTTTTCGGACGCAGCAGAAGCTGGAAATAGTTTTAAACGAAACAACACGTATTAGCGTTGTTCCTGTGATGTATCTAATCGATCCTTACTCATCTATCATGTTATTTGGCGTTTCGATGGACTCCAGTAGCTCTGATGTGAGATACGACGTTTTCGGACGAAGCAGAAGCTGGAAATAGTTTTAAACGAAACAACACGCATTAGCGTTGTTCCTGTGATGTATCTAATCGATCCTTACTCATCTATCATGTTATTTGACGTTTGGATGGACTCCAGTAACTCTGATGTGAGATACAAAGTTTTTGGACGCAGCAGAAGCTGGAAATAGTTTAGAACGAAAAAACACGTATTAGCGTTGTTCCTGTGATGTATCTAATTGATCCTTACTTAGCTACTATGTTATTTGACGTTTCGATAGACTCCAGTAACTCTAATGTGAGATACGAAATTTTCGGACGCAGCAGCAGCTGGAAATAGTTTTAAACGAAACAACACGTATTAGCGTTGTACCTGTGATGTATCTAATCGATCCTTACTCATCTATCATGTTATTTGACGTTTGGATGGACTCCAGTATCTCTGATGTGAGATACGAAATTTTCGGACGCAGCAGGAGCTAGAAATAGTTTTAAACGAAACAACACGTATTAGCGTTGTTCCTGTGATGTATCTAATAGATCCTTACTCATCTATCATGTTATTTGACGTTTGGATGGACTCCAGTATCTCTGATGTGAGATACGAAATTTTCGGACGCAGCAGAAGCTGGAAATAGTTTTAAACGAAACAACACGCATTAGCGTTGTTCCTGTGATGTATCTAAACAATCCTTACTTATCTAACATGTTATTTGACGTTTGGATGGACTCCAGTAAGTCTGATGTGTGATACAAAGTTTTTGGACGCAGCAGGAGCTGGAAATAGTTTTAAACGAAACAACACGTATTAGCGTTGTTCCTGAGCTGTATCTAATCGATCCTTACTCATTTATCATGTTATTTGGCGTTTCGATGGACTCCAGTAACTCTCATGTGAGATACAAAGTTCTCGGACGCAGCAGAAGCTGGAAATAGTTTTAAACGAAACAACACGCATTAGCGTTGTTCCTGTGATGTATCTAATCGATCCTTACTCATCTATCATGTTATTTGGCGTTTCGATGGACTCCAGTAACTCTGATGTGAGATACGACGTTTTCGGACGCAGCAGAAGCTGGAAATAGTTTTAAATGAAACAACACGCATTAGCGTTGTTCCTGTGATGTAACTAATCGATCCTTACTTAGCTACTATGTTATTTGACGTTTCGATAGACTCCAGTAACTCTAATGTGAGATACGAAATTTTCGGACGCAGCAGCAGCTGGAAATAGTTTTAAACGAAACAACACATATTAGCGTTGTTCCTGTGATGTAACTAATCGATCCTTACTCACCTATCATGTTATTTGACGTTTGGACGGACTCCAGTAACTCTGATGAGAGATACAAAGTTCTCGGACGCAGTAGAAGCTGGAAATAGTTTTCAACGAAACAACACGTATTAGCGTTGTTCCTGTGATGTATCTAAACGATCCTTACTTATCTAACATGTTATTTGACGTTTGGATGGACTCCAGTAAGTCAGATGTGAGATACAAAGTTTTTGGACGCAGCAGGAGCTGGAAATAGTTTTAAACGAAACAACACGTATTAGCGTTGTTCCTGTACTGTATCTAATCGATCCTTACTCATCTATCATGTTATTTGGCGTTTCGATGGACTCCAGTAGCTCTGATGTGAGATACGACGTTTTCGGACGAAGCAGAAGCTGGAAATAGTTTTAAACGAAACAATACGCATTAGCGTTGTTCCTGTGATGTATCTAATCGATCCTTACTTATCTATCATGTTATTTGGCGTTTCGATGGACTCCAGTAACTTTGATGTTAGATACGAAGTTCTCGGACGCAGCTGAAGCTGGAAATAGTTTTAAATGAAACAACACGTATTAGCGTTGTTCCTGTGATGTATCTAATCGATCCTTACTCATCTATCATGTTATTTGGCGTTTCGATGGACTCCAGTAGCTCTGATGTGAGATACGAGGTTTTCGGACGCAGCAGAAGCTGGAAATAGTTTTAAATGAAAGAACACGCATTAGCGTTGTTCCTGTGATGTATCTAATCGATCCTTACTCATCTATCATGTTATTTGACGTTTCGATGGACTCTAGTAACTCTGATGTGAGATACGAAGTTTTTGGACGCAGCAGGAGCTGGAAATAGTGTTAAACGAAACAACACGTATTAGCGTTGTTCCTGTGATGTATCTAATCGATCCTTACTTATCTAACATGTTATTTGACGTTTGGATGGACTCCAGTATCTCTGATGTGAGATACGATATCTTCGGACGCAGCATAAGCTGGAAATAGTTTTAAACGAAACAACACGCATTAGCGTTGTTACTGTGATGTATCTAATCGATCCTTACTTATCTAACATGTTATTTGACGTTTCGATGGACTCAAGTAACTCTGATGTGAGATACGATGTTTTCGGACGCAGCAGAAGCTGGAAATAGTTTTAAACGAAACAACACGTATTAGCGTTGTTCCTGTGATGTATCTAATCGATCCTTACTCATCTATCATGTTATTTGGCGTTTCGATGGACTCCAGTAACTTTGATGTGAGATACGAAGTTCTCGGACGCAGCTGAAGCTGGAAATAGTTTTAAAGGAAACAACACGTACAAGCGTTGTTCCTGTGATGTATCTAATCGATCCTTACTCATCTATCATGTTATTTGGCGTTTCGATGGACTCCAGTAGCTCTGATGTGAGATACGACGTTTTCGGACGCAGCAGAAGCTGGAAATAGTTTTAAACGAAACAACACGCATTAGCATTGTTCCTGTGATGTATCTAAACGATCCTTACTTATCTAACATGTTATTTGACGTTTGGATGGACTCCAGTAAGTCTGATGTGAGATACAAAGTTTTTGGACGCAGCAGGAGCTGGAAATAGTTTTAAACGAAACAACACGTATTAGCGTTGTTCCTGTGATGTAACTAATCGATCCTTACTCACCTATCATGTTATTTGACGTTTGGACGGACTCCAGTAACTCTGATGAGAGATACAAAGTTCTCGGACGCAGTAGAAGCTGGAAATAGTTTTCAACGAAACAACACGTATTAGCGTTGTTCCTGTGATGTATCTAATCGATCCTTACTCATCTATCATGTTATTTGGCGTTTCGATGGACTCCAGTAACTTTGATGTGAGATACGAAGTTCTCGGACGCAGCTGAAGCTGGAAATAGTTTTAAAGGAAACAACACGTATTAGCGTTGTTCCTGTGATGTATCTAATCGATCCTTACTCATCTATCATGTTATTTGGCGTTTCGATGGACTCCAGTAACTCTGATGTGAGATACGACGTTTTCGGACGCAGCAGAAGCTGGAAATAGTTTTAAATGAAACAACACGCATTAGCGTTGTTCCTGTGATGTATCTAATCGATCCTTACTCATCTATCATGTTATTTGACGTTTGAATGGACTCCAGTAACTCTCATGTGAGATACAAAGTTCTCGGACGCAGCAGAAGCTGGAAATAGTTTTGAACGAAACAACACGTATTCGTCTTGTTCCTGTGATGTATCTAATCGATCCTTACTTATCTATCATGTTATTTGACGTTTGGATGGACTCCAGTATCTCTGATGTGAGATACGAAATTTTCGGACGCAGCAGAAGCTGGAAATAGTTTTAAACGAAACAACACGCATTAGCGTTGTTCCTGAGCTGTATCTAATCGATCCTTACTCATCTATCATGTTATTTGACGTTTGGATGGACTCCAGTATCTCTGATGTGAGATACGAAATTTTCGGACGCAGCAGGAGCTAGAAATAGTTTTAAACGAAACAACACGTATTAGCGTTGTTCCTGTGATGTATCTAATCGATCCTTACTCATCTATTATGTTATTTGACGTTTGGATGGACTCCAGTATCTCTGATGTGAGATACGAAATTTTCGGACGCAGCAGAAGCTGGAAATAGTTTTAAACGAAACAACACGCATTAGCGTTGTTCCTGTGATGTATCTAAACAATCCTTACTTATCTAACATGTTATTTGACGTTTGGATGGACTCCAGTAAGTCTGATGTGTGATACAAAGTTTTTGGACGCAGCAGGAGCTGGAAATAGTTTTAAAAGAAACAACACGTGTTAGCGTTGTTCCTGAGCTGTATCTAATCGATCCTTACTCATTTATCATGTTATTTGGCGTTTCGATGGACTCCAGTAACTCTCATGTGAGATACAAAGTTCTCGGACGCAGCAGAAGCTGGAAATAGTTTTAAACGAAACAACACGCATTAGCGTTGTTCCTGTGATGTATCTAATCGATACTTACTCATCTATCATGTTATTTGACGTTTCGATGGACTCCAGTAACTCTAATGTGAGAAACGAAATTTTCGGACGCAGCAGAAGCTGGAAATAGTTTTAAACGAAACAGCACATATTAGCGTTGTTCCTGTGATGTAACTAATCGATCCTTACTTAGCTACTATGTTATTTGACGTTTCGATAGACTCCAGTAACTCTAATGTGAGATACGAAATTTTCGGACGCAGCAGCAGCTGGAAATAGTTTTAAACGAAACAACACATATTAGCGTTGTTCCTGTGATGTAACTAATCGATCCTTACTCACCTATCATGTTATTTGACGTTTGGACGGACTCCAGTAACTCTGATGAGAGATACAAAGTTCTCGGACGCAGTAGAAGCTGGAAATAGTTTTCAACGAAACAACACGTATTAGCGTTGTTCCTGTGATGTATCTAAACGATCCTTACTTATCTAACATGTTATTTGACGTTTGGATGGACTCCAGAAAGTCAGATGTGAGATACAAAGTTTTTGGACGCAGCAGGAGCTGGAAATAGTTTTAAACGAAACAACACGTATTAGCGTTGTTCCTGTACTGTATCTAATCGATCCTTACTCATCTATCATGTTATTTGGCGTTTCGATGGACTCCAGTAGCTCTGATGTGAGATACGACGTTTTCGGACGAAGCAGAAGCTGGAAATAGTTTTAAACGAAACAATACGCATTAGCGTTGTTCCTGTGATGTATCTAATCGATCCTTACTTATCTATCATGTTATTTGGCGTTTCGATGGACTCCAGTAACTTTGATGTGAGATACGAAGTTCTCGGACGCAGCTGAAGCTGGAAATAGTTTTAAATGAAACAACACGTATTAGCGTTGTTCCTGTGATGTATCTAATCGATCCTTACTCATCTATCATGTTATTTGGCGTTTCGATGGACTCCAGTAGCTCTGATGTGAGATACGAGGTTTTCGGACGCAGCAGAAGCTGGAAATAGTTTTAAATGAAAGAACACGCATTAGCGTTGTTCCTGTGATGTATCTAATCGATCCTTACTCATCTATCATGTTATTTGACGTTTCGATGGACTCTAGTAACTCTGATGTGAGATACGAAGTTTTTGGACGCAGCAGGAGCTGGAAATAGTTTTAAACGAAACAACACGTATTAGCGTTGTTCCTGTGATGTATCTAATCGATACTTACTCATCTATCATGTTATTTGACGTTTCGGTGGACTCCAGTAACTCTAATGTGAGAAACGAAATTTTCGGACGCAGCAGAAGCTGGAAATAGTTTTAAACGAAACAACACATATTAGCGTTGTTCCTGTGATGTAACTAATCGATCCTTACTTAGCTACTATGTTATTTGACGTTTCGATAGACTCCAGTAACTCTAATGTGAGATACGAAATTTTCGGACGCAGCAGCAGCTGGAAATAGTTTTAAACGAAACAACACATATTAGCGTTGTTCCTGTGATGTAACTAATCGATCCTTACTCACCTATCATGTTATTTGACGTTTGGACGGACTCCAGTAACTCTGATGAGAGATACAAAGTTCTCGGACGCAGTAGAAGCTGGAAATAGTTTTCAACGAAACAACACGTATTAGCGTTGTTCCTGTGATGTATCTAAACGATCCTTACTTATCTAACATGTTATTTGACGTTTGGATGGACTCCAGTAAGTCAGATGTGAGATACAAAGTTTTTGGACGCAGCAGGAGCTGGAAATAGTTTTAAACGAAACAACACGTATTAGCGTTGTTCCTGTACTGTATCTAATCGATCCTTACTCATCTATCATGTTATTTGGCGTTTCGATGGACTCCAGTAGCTCTGATGTGAGATACGACGTTTTCGGACGAAGCAGAAGCTGGAAATAGTTTTAAACGAAACAATACGCATTAGCGTTGTTCCTGTGATGTATCTAATCGATCCTTACTTATCTATCATGTTATTTGGCGTTTCGATGGACTCCAGTAACTTTGATGTTAGATACGAAGTTCTCGGACGCAGCTGAAGCTGGAAATAGTTTTAAATGAAACAACACGTATTAGCGTTGTTCCTGTGATGTATCTAATCGATCCTTACTCATCTATCATGTTATTTGGCGTTTCGATGGACTCCAGTAGCTCTGATGTGAGATACGAGGTTTTCGGACGCAGCAGAAGCTGGAAATAGTTTTAAATGAAAGAACACGCATTAGCGTTGTTCCTGTGATGTATCTAATCGATCCTTACTCATCTATCATGTTATTTGACGTTTCGATGGACTCTAGTAACTCTGATGTGAGATACGAAGTTTTTGGACGCAGCAGGAGCTGGAAATAGTTTTAAACGAAACAACACGTATTAGCGTTGTTCCTGTGATGTATCTAATCGATCCTTATTCATCTATCATGTTATTTGACGTTTGGATGGACTCCAGTATCTCTGATGTGAGATACGATATCTTCGGACGCAGCATAAGCTGGAAATAGTTTTAAACGAAACAACACACATTAGCGTTGTTCCTGTGATGTATCTAATCGATCCTTACTTATCTAACATGTTATTTGACGTTTCGATGGACTCAAGTAACTCTGATGTGAGATACGATGTTTTCGGACGCAGCAGAAGCTGGAAATAGTTTTAAACGAAACAACACGTATTAGCGTTGTTCCTGTGATGTATCTAATCGATCCTTACTCATCTATCATGTTATTTGACGTTTCGGTGGACTCCAGTAACTCTAATGTGAGAAACGAAATTTTCGGACGCAGCAGAAGCTGGAAATAGTTTTAAACGAAACAACACATATTAGCGTTGTTCCTGTGATGTAACTAATCGATCCTTACTTAGCTACTATGTTATTTGACGTTTCGATAGACTCCAGTAACTCTAATGTGAGATACGAAATTTTCGGACGCAGCAGCAGCTGGAAATAGTTTTAAACGAAACAACACATATTAGCGTTGTTCCTGTGATGTAACTAATCGATCCTTACTCACCTATCATGTTATTTGAAGTTTGGACGGACTCCAGTAACTCTGATGAGAGATACAAAGTTCTCGGACGCAGTAGAAGCTGGAAATAGTTTTCAACGAAACAACACGTATTAGCGTTGTTCCTGTGATGTATCTAAACGATCCTTACTTATCTAACATGTTATTTGACGTTTGGATGGACTCCAGTAAGTCAGATGTGAGATACAAAGTTTTTGGACGCAGCAGGAGCTGGAAATAGTTTTAAACGAAACAACACGTATTAGCGTTGTTCCTGTACTGTATCTAATCGATCCTTACTCATCTATCATGTTATTTGGCGTTTCGATGGACTCCAGTAGCTCTGATGTGAGATACGACGTTTTCGGACGAAGCAGAAGCTGGAAATAGTTTTAAACGAAACAATACGCATTAGCGTTGTTCCTGTGATGTATCTAATCGATCCTTACTTATCTATCATGTTATTTGGCGTTTCGATGGACTCCAGTAACTTTGATGTTAGATACGAAGTTCTCGGACGCAGCTGAAGCTGGAAATAGTTTTAAATGAAACAACACGTATTAGCGTTGTTCCTGTGATGTATCTAATCGATCCTTACTCATCTATCATGTTATTTGGCGTTTCGATGGACTCCAGTAGCTCTGATGTGAGATACGAGGTTTTCGGACGCAGCAGAAGCTGGAAATAGTTTTAAATGAAAGAACACGCATTAGCGTTGTTCCTGTGATGTATCTAATCGATCCTTACTCATCTATCATGTTATTTGACGTTTCGATGGACTCTAGTAACTCTGATGTGAGATACGAAGTTTTTGGACGCAGCAGGAGCTGGAAATAATTTTAAACGAAACAACACGTATTAGCGTTGTTCCTGTGATGTATCTAATCGATCCTTACTCATCTATCATGTTATTTGACGTTTCGATGGACTCTAGTAACTCTGATGTGAGATACGAAGTTTTTGGACGCAGCAGGAGCTGGAAATAATTTTAAACGAAACAACACGTATTAGCGTTGTTCCTGTGATGTATCTAATCGATCCTTACTTATCTAACATGTTATTTGACGTTTGGATGGACTCCAGTATCTCTGATGTGAGATACGATATCTTCGGACGCAGCATAAGCTGGAAATAGTTTTAAACGAAACAACACGTATTAGCGTTGTTCCTGTACTGTATCTAATCGATCCTTACTCATCTATCATGTTATTTGGCGTTTCGATGGACTCCAGTAGCTCTGATGTGAGATACGACGTTTTCGGACGAAGCAGAAGCTGGAAATAGTTTTAAACGAAACAATACGCATTAGCGTTGTTCCTGTGATGTATCTAATCGATCCTTACTTATCTATCATGTTATTTGGCGTTTCGATGGACTCCAGTAACTTTGATGTTAGATACGAAGTTCTCGGACGCAGCTGAAGCTGGAAATAGTTTTAAATGAAACAACACGTATTAGCGTTGTTCCTGTGATGTATCTAATCGATCCTTACTCATCTATCATGTTATTTGGCGTTTCGATGGACTCCAGTAGCTCTGATGTGAGATACGAGGTTTTCGGACGCAGCAGAAGCTGGAAATAGTTTTAAATGAAAGAACACGCATTAGCGTTGTTCCTGTGATGTATCTAATCGATCCTTACTCATCTATCATGTTATTTGACGTTTCGATGGACTCTAGTAACTCTGATGTGAGATACGAAGTTTTTGGACGCAGCAGGAGCTGGAAATAGTTTTAAACGAAACAACACGTATTAGCGTTGTTCCTGTGATGTATCTAATCGATCCTTATTCATCTATCATGTTATTTGACGTTTGGATGGACTCCAGTATCTCTGATGTGAGATACGATATCTTCGGACGCAGCATAAGCTGGAAATAGTTTTAAACGAAACAACACGCATTAGCGTTGTTCCTGTGATGTATCTAATCGATCCTTACTTATCTAACATGTTATTTGACGTTTCGATGGACTCAAGTAACTCTGATGTGAGATACGATGTTTTCGGACGCAGCAGAAGCTGGAAATAGTTTTAAACGAAACAACACGTATTAGCGTTGTTCCTGTGATGTATCTAATCGATCCTTACTCATCTATCATGTTATTTGGCGTTTCGATGGACTCCAGTAACTTTGATGTGAGATACGAAGTTCTCGGACGCAGCTGAAGCTGGAAATAGTTTTAAAGGAAACAACACGTACTAGCGTTGTTCCTGTGATGTACCTAATCGATCCTTACTCATCTATCATGTTATTTGGCGTTTCGATGGACTCCAGTAGCTCTGATGTGAGATACGACGTTTTCGGACGCAGCAGAAGCTGGAAATAGTTTTAAACGAAACAACACGCATTAGCGTTGTTCCTGTGATGTATCTAAACGATCCTTACTTATCTAACATGTTATTTGACGTTTGGATGGACTCCAGTAAGTCTGATGTGAGATACAAAGTTTTTGGACGCAGCAGGAGCTGGAAATAGTTTTAAACGAAACAACACGTATTAGCGTTGTTCCTGTGATGTATCTAATCGATCCTTACTCATCTATCATGTTATTTGGCGTTTCGATGGACTCCAGTAACTTTGATGTGAGATACGAAGTTCTCGGACGCAGCTGAAGCTGGAAATAGTTTTAAAGGAAACAACACGTATTATCGTTGTTCCTGTGATGTATCTAATCGATCCTTACTCATCTATCATGTTATTTGGCGTTTCGATGGACTCCAGTAACTCTGATGTGAGATACGACGTTTTCGGACGCAGCAGAAGCTGGAAATAGTTTTAAAGGAAACAACACGCATTAGCGTTGTTCCTGTGATGTATCTAATCGATCCTTACTCATCTATCATGTTATTTGACGTTTGAATGGACTCCAGTAACTCTCATGTGAGATACAAAGTTCTCGGACGCAGCAGAAGCTGGAAATAGTTTTGAACGAAACAACACGTATTCGTCTTGTTCCTGTGATGTATCTAATCGATCCTTACTTATCTATCATGTTATTTGACGTTTGGATTGACTCCAGTATCTCTGATGTGAGATACGAAATTTTCGGACGCAGCAGAAGCTGGAAATAGTTTTAAACGAAACAACACGCATTAGCGTTGTTCCTGAGCTGTATCTAATCGATCCTTACTCATCTATCATGTTATTTGACGTTTGGATGGACTCCAGTATCTCTGATGTGAGATACGAAATTTTCGGACGCAGCAGGAGCTAGAAATAGTTTTAAACGAAACAACACGTATTAGCGTTGTTCCTGTGATGTATCTAATCGATCCTTACTCATCTATCATGTTATTTGACGTTTGGATGGACTCCAGTATCTCAGATGTGAGATACGAAATTTTCGGACGCAGCAGAAGCTGGAAATAGTTTTAAACGAAACAACACGCATTAGCGTTGTTCCTGTGATGTATCTAAACAATCCTTACTTATCTAACATGTTATTTGACGTTTGGATGGACTCCAGTAAGTCTGATGTGTGATACAAAGTTTTTGGACGCAGCAGGAGCTGGAAATAGTTTTAAACGAAACAACACGTGTTAGCGTTGTTCCTGAGCTGTATCTAATCGATCCTTACTCACTTATCATGTTATTTGGCGTTTCGATGGACTCCAGTAACTCTCATGTGAGATACAAAGTTCTCGGACGCAGCAGAAGCTGGAAATAGTTTTAAACGAAACAACACGCATTAGCGTTGTTCCTGTGATGTATCTAATCGATACTTCCTCATCTATCATGTTATTTGACGTTTCGGTGGACTCCAGTAACTCTAATGTGAGAAACGAAATTTTCGGACGCAGCAGAAGCTGGAAATAGTTTTAAACGAAACAACACATATTAGCGTTGTTCCTGTGATGTAACTAATCGATCCTTACTTAGCTACTATGTTATTTGACGTTTCGATAGACTCCAGTAACTCTAATGTGAGATACGAAATTTTCGGACGCAGCAGCAGCTGGAAATAGTTTTAAACGAAACAACACATATTAGCGTTGTTCCTGTGATGTAACTAATCGATCCTTACTCACCTATCATGTTATTTGACGTTTGGACGGACTCCAGTAACTCTGATGAGAGATACAAAGTTCTCGGACGCAGTAGAAGCTGGAAATAGTTTTCAACGAAACAACACGTATTAGCGTTGTTCCTGTGATGTATCTAAACGATCCTTACTTATCTAACATGTTATTTGACGTTTGGATGGACTCCAGAAAGTCAGATGTGAGATACAAAGTTTTTGGACGCAGCAGGAGCTGGAAATAGTTTTAAACGAAACAACACGTATTAGCGTTGTTCCTGTACTGTATCTAATCGATCCTTACTCATCTATCATGTTATTTGGCGTTTCGATGGACTCCAGTAGCTCTGATGTGAGATACGACGTTTTCGGACGAAGCAGAAGCTGGAAATAGTTTTAAACGAAACAATACGCATTAGCGTTGTTCCTGTGATGTATCTAATCGATCCTTACTTATCTATCATGTTATTTGGCGTTTCGATGGACTCCAGTAACTTTGATGTGAGATACGAAGTTCTCGGACGCAGCTGAAGCTGGAAATAGTTTTAAATGAAACAACACGTATTAGCGTTGTTCCTGTGATGTATCTAATCGATCCTTACTCATCTATCATGTTATTTGGCGTTTCGATGGACTCCAGTAGCTCTGATGTGAGATACGAGGTTTTCGGACGCAGCAGAAGCTGGAAATAGTTTTAAATGAAAGAACACGCATTAGCGTTGTTCCTGTGATGTATCTAATCGATCCTTACTCATCTATCATGTTATTTGACGTTTCGATGGACTCTAGTAACTCTGATGTGAGATACGAAGTTTTTGGACGCAGCAGGAGCTGGAAATAGTTTTAAACGAAACAACACGTATTAGCGTTGTTCCTGTGATGTATCTAATCGATACTTACTCATCTATCATGTTATTTGACGTTTCGGTGGACTCCAGTAACTCTAATGTGAGAAACGAAATTTTCGGACGCAGCAGAAGCTGGAAATAGTTTTAAACGAAACAACACATATTAGCGTTGTTCCTGTGATGTAACTAATCGATCCTTACTTAGCTACTATGTTATTTGACGTTTCGATAGACTCCAGTAACTCTAATGTGAGATACGAAATTTTCGGACGCAGCAGCAGCTGGAAATAGTTTTAAACGAAACAACACATATTAGCGTTGTTCCTGTGATGTAACTAATCGATCCTTACTCACCTATCATGTTATTTGACGTTTGGACGGACTCCAGTAACTCTGATGAGAGATACAAAGTTCTCGGACGCAGTAGAAGCTGGAAATAGTTTTCAACGAAACAACACGTATTAGCGTTGTTCCTGTGATGTATCTAAACGATCCTTACTTATCTAACATGTTATTTGACGTTTGGATGGACTCCAGTAAGTCAGATGTGAGATACAAAGTTTTTGGACGCAGCAGGAGCTGGAAATAGTTTTAAACGAAACAACACGTATTAGCGTTGTTCCTGTACTGTATCTAATCGATCCTTACTCATCTATCATGTTATTTGGCGTTTCGATGGACTCCAGTAGCTCTGATGTGAGATACGACGTTTTCGGACGAAGCAGAAGCTGGAAATAGTTTTAAACGAAACAATACGCATTAGCGTTGTTCCTATGATGTATCTAATCGATCCTTACTTATCTATCATGTTATTTGGCGTTTCGATGGACTCCAGTAACTTTGATGTTAGATACGAAGTTCTCGGACGCAGCTGAAGCTGGAAATAGTTTTAAATGAAACAACACGTATTAGCGTTGTTCCTGTGATGTATCTAATCGATCCTTACTCATCTATCATGTTATTTGGCGTTTCGATGGACTCCAGTAGCTCTGATGTGAGATACGAGGTTTTCGGACGCAGCAGAAGCTGGAAATAGTTTTAAATGAAAGAACACGCATTAGCGTTGTTCCTGTGATGTATCTAATCGATCCTTACTCATCTATCATGTTATTTGACGTTTCGATGGACTCTAGTAACTCTGATGTGAGATACGAAGTTTTTGGACGCAGCAGGAGCTGGAAATAGTTTTAAACGAAACAACACGTATTAGCGTTGTTCCTGTGATGTATCTAATCGATCCTTATTCATCTATCATGTTATTTGACGTTTGGATGGACTCCAGTATCTCTGATGTGAGATACGATATCTTCGGACGCAGCATAAGCTGGAAATAGTTTTAAACGAAACAACACACATTAGCGTTGTTCCTGTGATGTATCTAATCGATCCTTACTTATCTAACATGTTATTTGACGTTTCGATGGACTCAAGTAACTCTGATGTGAGATACGATGTTTTCGGACGCAGCAGAAGCTGGAAATAGTTTTAAACGAAACAACACGTATTAGCGTTGTTCCTGTGATGTATCTAATCGATCCTTACTCATCTATCATGTTATTTGACGTTTCGGTGGACTCCAGTAACTCTAATGTGAGAAACGAAATTTTCGGACGCAGCAGAAGCTGGAAATAGTTTTAAACGAAACAACACATATTAGCGTTGTTCCTGTGATGTAACTAATCGATCCTTACTTAGCTACTATGTTATTTGACGTTTCGATAGACTCCAGTAACTCTAATGTGAGATACGAAATTTTCGGACGCAGCAGCAGCTGGAAATAGTTTTAAACGAAACAACACATATTAGCGTTGTTCCTGTGATGTAACTAATCGATCCTTACTCACCTATCATGTTATTTGAAGTTTGGACGGACTCCAGTAACTCTGATGAGAGATACAAAGTTCTCGGACGCAGTAGAAGCTGGAAATAGTTTTCAACGAAACAACACGTATTAGCGTTGTTCCTGTGATGTATCTAAACGATCCTTACTTATCTAACATGTTATTTGACGTTTGGATGGACTCCAGTAAGTCAGATGTGAGATACAAAGTTTTTGGACGCAGCAGGAGCTGGAAATAGTTTTAAACGAAACAACACGTATTAGCGTTGTTCCTGTACTGTATCTAATCGATCCTTACTCATCTATCATGTTATTTGGCGTTTCGATGGACTCCAGTAGCTCTGATGTGAGATACGACGTTTTCGGACGAAGCAGAAGCTGGAAATAGTTTTAAACGAAACAATACGCATTAGCGTTGTTCCTGTGATGTATCTAATCGATCCTTACTTATCTATCATGTTATTTGGCGTTTCGATGGACTCCAGTAACTTTGATGTTAGATACGAAGTTCTCGGACGCAGCTGAAGCTGGAAATAGTTTTAAATGAAACAACACGTATTAGCGTTGTTCCTGTGATGTATCTAATCGATCCTTACTCATCTATCATGTTATTTGGCGTTTCGATGGACTCCAGTAGCTCTGATGTGAGATACGAGGTTTTCGGACGCAGCAGAAGCTGGAAATAGTTTTAAATGAAAGAACACGCATTAGCGTTGTTCCTGTGATGTATCTAATCGATCCTTACTCATCTATCATGTTATTTGACGTTTCGATGGACTCTAGTAACTCTGATGTGAGATACGAAGTTTTTGGACGCAGCAGGAGCTGGAAATAATTTTAAACGAAACAACACGTATTAGCGTTGTTCCTGTGATGTATCTAATCGATCCTTACTCATCTATCATGTTATTTGACGTTTCGATGGACTCTAGTAACTCTGATGTGAGATACGAAGTTTTTGGACGCAGCAGGAGCTGGAAATAATTTTAAACGAAACAACACGTATTAGCGTTGTTCCTGTGATGTATCTAATCGATCCTTACTTATCTAACATGTTATTTGACGTTTGGATGGACTCCAGTATCTCTGATGTGAGATACGATATCTTCGGACGCAGCATAAGCTGGAAATAGTTTTAAACGAAACAACACGTATTAGCGTTGTTCCTGTACTGTATCTAATCGATCCTTACTCATCTATCATGTTATTTGGCGTTTCGATGGACTCCAGTAGCTCTGATGTGAGATACGACGTTTTCGGACGAAGCAGAAGCTGGAAATAGTTTTAAACGAAACAATACGCATTAGCGTTGTTCCTGTGATGTATCTAATCGATCCTTACTTATCTATCATGTTATTTGGCGTTTCGATGGACTCCAGTAACTTTGATGTTAGATACGAAGTTCTCGGACGCAGCTGAAGCTGGAAATAGTTTTAAATGAAACAACACGTATTAGCGTTGTTCCTGTGATGTATCTAATCGATCCTTACTCATCTATCATGTTATTTGGCGTTTCGATGGACTCCAGTAGCTCTGATGTGAGATACGAGGTTTTCGGACGCAGCAGAAGCTGGAAATAGTTTTAAATGAAAGAACACGCATTAGCGTTGTTCCTGTGATGTATCTAATCGATCCTTACTCATCTATCATGTTATTTGACGTTTCGATGGACTCTAGTAACTCTGATGTGAGATACGAAGTTTTTGGACGCAGCAGGAGCTGGAAATAGTTTTAAACGAAACAACACGTATTAGCGTTGTTCCTGTGATGTATCTAATCGATCCTTATTCATCTATCATGTTATTTGACGTTTGGATGGACTCCAGTATCTCTGATGTGAGATACGATATCTTCGGACGCAGCATAAGCTGGAAATAGTTTTAAACGAAACAACACGCATTAGCGTTGTTCCTGTGATGTATCTAATCGATCCTTACTTATCTAACATGTTATTTGACGTTTCGATGGACTCAAGTAACTCTGATGTGAGATACGATGTTTTCGGACGCAGCAGAAGCTGGAAATAGTTTTAAACGAAACAACACGTATTAGCGTTGTTCCTGTGATGTATCTAATCGATCCTTACTCATCTATCATGTTATTTGGCGTTTCGATGGACTCCAGTAACTTTGATGTGAGATACGAAGTTCTCGGACGCAGCTGAAGCTGGAAATAGTTTTAAAGGAAACAACACGTACTAGCGTTGTTCCTGTGATGTACCTAATCGATCCTTACTCATCTATCATGTTATTTGGCGTTTCGATGGACTCCAGTAGCTCTGATGTGAGATACGACGTTTTCGGACGCAGCAGAAGCTGGAAATAGTTTTAAACGAAACAACACGCATTAGCGTTGTTCCTGTGATGTATCTAAACGATCCTTACTTATCTAACATGTTATTTGACGTTTGGATGGACTCCAGTAAGTCTGATGTGAGATACAAAGTTTTTGGACGCAGCAGGAGCTGGAAATAGTTTTAAACGAAACAACACGTATTAGCGTTGTTCCTGTGATGTATCTAATCGATCCTTACTCATCTATCATGTTATTTGGCGTTTCGATGGACTCCAGTAACTTTGATGTGAGATACGAAGTTCTCGGACGCAGCTGAAGCTGGAAATAGTTTTAAAGGAAACAACACGTATTATCGTTGTTCCTGTGATGTATCTAATCGATCCTTACTCATCTATCATGTTATTTGGCGTTTCGATGGACTCCAGTAACTCTGATGTGAGATACGACGTTTTCGGACGCAGCAGAAGCTGGAAATAGTTTTAAAGGAAACAACACGCATTAGCGTTGTTCCTGTGATGTATCTAATCGATCCTTACTCATCTATCATGTTATTTGACGTTTGAATGGACTCCAGTAACTCTCATGTGAGATACAAAGTTCTCGGACGCAGCAGAAGCTGGAAATAGTTTTGAACGAAACAACACGTATTCGTCTTGTTCCTGTGATGTATCTAATCGATCCTTACTTATCTATCATGTTATTTGACGTTTGGATTGACTCCAGTATCTCTGATGTGAGATACGAAATTTTCGGACGCAGCAGAAGCTGGAAATAGTTTTAAACGAAACAACACGCATTAGCGTTGTTCCTGAGCTGTATCTAATCGATCCTTACTCATCTATCATGTTATTTGACGTTTGGATGGACTCCAGTATCTCTGATGTGAGATACGAAATTTTCGGACGCAGCAGGAGCTAGAAATAGTTTTAAACGAAACAACACGTATTAGCGTTGTTCCTGTGATGTATCTAATCGATCCTTACTCATCTATCATGTTATTTGACGTTTGGATGGACTCCAGTATCTCAGATGTGAGATACGAAATTTTCGGACGCAGCAGAAGCTGGAAATAGTTTTAAACGAAACAACACGTATTAGCGTTGTTCCTGAGCTGTATCTAATCGATCCTTACTCATCTATCATGTTATTTGACGTTTGGATGGACTCCAGTATCTCAGATGTGTGATACAAAGTTTTTGGACGCAGCAGGAGCTGGAAATAGTTTTAAACGAAACAACACGTGTTAGCGTTGTTCCTGAGCTGTATCTAATCGATCCTTACTCACTTATCATGTTATTTGGCGTTTCGATGGACTCCAGTAACTCTCATGTGAGATACAAAGTTCTCGGACGCAGCAGAAGCTGGAAATAGTTTTAAACGAAACAACACGCATTAGCGTTGTTCCTGTGATGTATCTAATCGATACTTCCTCATCTATCATGTTATTTGACGTTTCGATGGACTCCAGTAACTCTAATATGAGAAACGAAATTTTCGGACGCAGCAGAAGCTGGAAATAGTTTTAAACGAAACAACACATATTAGCGTTGTTCCTGTGATGTAACTAATCGATCCTTACTTAGCTACTATGTTATTTGACGTTTCGATAGACTCCAGTAACTCTAATGTGAGATACGAAATTTTCGGACGCAGCAGCAGCTGGAAATAGTTCTAAATGAAACAACACATATTAGCGTTGTTCCTGTGATGTAACTAATCGATCCTTACTCACCTATCATGTTATTTGACGTTTGGACGGACTCCAGTAACTCTGATGAGAGATACAAAGTTCTCGGACGCAGTAGAAGCTGGAAATAGTTTTCAACGAAACAACACGTATTAGCGTTGTTCCTGTGATGTATCTAAACGATCCTTACTTATCTAACATGTTATTCGACGTTTGGATGGACTCCAGAAAGTCAGATGTGAGATACAAAGTTTTTGGACGCAGCAGGAGCTGGAAATAGTTTTAAACGAAACAACACGTATTAGCGTTGTTCCTGTACTGTATCTAATCGATCCTTACTCATCTATCATGTTATTTGGCGTTTCGATGGACTCCAGTAGCTCTGATGTGAGATACGACGTTTTCGGACGAAGCAGAAGCTGGAAATAGTTTTAAACGAAACAATACGCATTAGCGTTGTTCCTGTGATGTATCTAATCGATCCTTACTTATCTATCATGTTATTTGGCGTTTCGATGGACTCCAGTAACTTTGATGTGAGATACGAAGTTCTCGGACGCAGCTGAAGCTGGAAATAGTTTTAAATGAAACAACACGTATTAGCGTTGTTCCTGTGATGTATCTAATCGATCCTTACTCATCTATCATGTTATTTGGCGTTTCGATGGACTCCAGTAGCTCTGATGTGAGATACGAGGTTTTCGGACGCAGCAGAAGCTGGAAATAGTTTTAAATGAAAGAACACGCATTAGCGTTGTTCCTGTGATGTATCTAATCGATCCTTACTCATCTATCATGTTATTTGACGTTTCGATGGACTCTAGTAACTCTGATGTGAGATACGAAGTTTTTGGACGCAGCAGGAGCTGGAAATAGTTTTAAACGAAACAACACGTATTAGCGTTGTTCCTGTGATGTATCTAATCGATCCTTATTCATCTATCATGTTATTTGACGTTTGGATGGACTCCAGTATCTCTGATGTGAGATACGATATCTTCGGACGCAGCATAAGCTGGAAATAGTTTTAAACGAAACAACACGCATTAGCGTTGTTCCTGTGATCTATCTAAACGATCCTTACTTATCTAACATGTTATTTGACGTTTCGATGGACTCAAGTAACTCTGATGTGAGATACGATGTTTTCGGACGCAGCAGAAGCTGGAAATAGTTTTAAACGAAACAACACGCATTAGCGATGTTCCTGTGATGTACCTAATCGATCCTTACTCATCTATCATGTTATTTTACGTTTGGATGGACTCCAGTAACTCTGATGTGAGATACAAAGTTTTTGGACGCAGCAGGAGCTGGAAATAGTTTTAAACGAAACAACACGTATTAGCGTTGTTCCTGTGATGTATCTAATCGATCCTTACTCATCTATCATGTTATTTGGCGTTTCGATGGACTCCAGTAACTTTGATGTGAGATACGAAGTTCTCGGACGCAGCTGAAGCTGGAAATAGTTTTAAAGGAAACAACACGTACTAGCGTTGTTCCTGTGATGTATCTAATCGATCCTTACTCATCTATCATGTTATTTGACGTTTGAATGGACTCCAGTAACTCTCATGTGAGATACAAAGTTCTCGGACGCAGCAGAAGCTGGAAATAGTTTTGAACGAACCAACACGTATTCGTCTTGTTCCTGTGATGTATCTAATCGATCCTTACTTATCTATCATGTTATTTGACGTTTGGATGGACTCCAGTATCTCTGATGTGAGATACGAAATTTTCGGACGCAGCAGAAGCTGGAAATAGTTTTAAACGAAACAACACGCATTAGCGTTGTTCCTGTGATGTATCTAAACGATCCTTACTTATCTAACATGTTATTTGACGTTTGGATGGACTCCAGTAAGTCTGATGTGAGATACAAAGTTTTTGGACGCAGCAGGAGCTGGAAATAGTTTTAAACGAAACAACACGTATTAGCGTTGTTCCTGTGATGTATCTAATCGATCCTTACTCATCTATCATGTTATTTGGCGTTTCGATGGACTCCAGTAACTTTGATGTGAGATACGAAGTTCTCGGACGCAGCTGAAGCTGGAAATAGTTTTAAAGGAAACAACACGTACTAGCGTTGTTCCTGTGATGTATCTAATCGATCCTTACTCATCTATCATGTTATTTGGCGTTTCGATGTACTCCAGTAGCTCTGATGTGAGATACGACGTTTTCGGACGCAGCAGAAGCTGGAAATAGTTTTAAAGGAAACAACATGTACTAGCGTTGTTCCTGTGATGTATCTAATCGATCCTTACTCATCTATCAATTTATTTGGCGTTTCGATGGACTCCAGTAGCTCTGATGTGAGATACGACGTTTTCGGACGCAGCAGAAGCTGGAAATAGTTTTAAACGAAACAACACGTATTAGCGTTGTTCCTGTGATGTATCTAATCGATCCTTACTCATCTATCATGTTATTTGGCGTTTCGATGGACTCCAGTAGCTCTGATGTGAGATACGACGTTTTCGGACGAAGCAGAAGCTGGAAATAGTTTTAAACGAAACAACACGCATTAGCGTTGTTCCTGTGATGTATCTAAACGATCCTTACTCATCTATCATGTTATTTGACGTTTGGATGGACTCCAGTAACTCTGATGTGAGATACAAAGTTTTTGGACGCAGCAGAAGCTGGAAATAGTTTAGAACGAAAAAACACGTATTAGCGTTGTTCCTGTGATGTATCTAATTGATCCTTACTTAGCTACTATGTTATTTGACGTTTCGATAGACTCCAGTAACTCTAATGTGAGATACGAAATTTTCGGACGCAGCAGCAGCTGGAAATAGTTTTAAACGAAACAACACGTATTAGCGTTGTACCTGTGATGTATCTAATCGATCCTTACTCATCTATCATGTTATTTGACGTTTGGATGGACTCCAGTATCTCTGATGTGAGATACGAAATTTTCGGACGCAGCAGGAGCTAGAAATAGTTTTAAACGAAACAACACGTATTAGCGTTGTTCCTGTGATGTATCTAATCGATCCTTACTCATCTATCATGTCATTTGACGTTTGGATGGACTCCAGTATCTCTGATGTGAGATACGAAATTTTCGGACGCAGCAGAAGCTGGAAATAGTTTTAAACGAAACAACACGCATTAGCGTTGTTCCTGTGATGTATCTAAACAATCCTTACTTATCTAACATGTTATTTGACGTTTGGATGGACTCCAGTAAGTCTGATGTGTGATACAAAGTTTTTGGACGCAGCAGGAGCTGGAAATAGTTTTAAACGAAACAACACGTATTAGCGTTGTTCCTGAGCTGTATCTAATCGATCCTTACTCATTTATCATGTTATTTGGCGTTTCGATGGACTCCAGTAACTCTCATGTGAGATACAAAGTTCTCGGACGCAGCAGAAGCTGGAAATAGTTTTAAACGAAACAACACGCATTAGCGTTGTTCCTGTGATGTATCTAATCGATACTTACTCATCTATCATGTTATTTGACGTTTCGGTGGACTCCAGTAACTCTAATGTGAGAAACGAAATTTTCGGACGCAGCAGAAGCTGGAAATAGTTTTAAACGAAACAACACATATTAGCGTTGTTCCTGTGATGTAACTAATCGATCCTTACTTAGCTACTATGTTATTTGACGTTTCGATAGACTCCAGTAACTCTAATGTGAGATACGAAATTTTCGGACGCAGCAGCAGCTGGAAATAGTTTTAAACGAAACAACACATATTAGCGTTGTTCCTGTGATGTAACTAATCGATCCTTACTCACCTATCATGTTATTTGACGTTTGGACGGACTCCAGTAACTCTGATGAGAGATACAAAGTTCTCGGACGCAGTAGAAGCTGGAAATAGTTTTCAACGAAACAACACGTATTAGCGTTGTTCCTGTGATGTATCTAAACGATCCTTACTTATCTAACATGTTATTTGACGTTTGGATGGACTCCAGTAAGTCAGATGTGAGATACAAAGTTTTTGGACGCAGCAGGAGCTGGAAATAGTTTTAAACGAAACAACACGTATTAGCGTTGTTCCTGTACTGTATCTAATCGATCCTTACTCATCTATCATGTTATTTGGCGTTTCGATGGACTCCAGTAGCTCTGATGTGAGATACGACGTTTTCGGACGAAGCAGAAGCTGGAAATAGTTTTAAACGAAACAATACGCATTAGCGTTGTTCCTGTGATGTATCTAATCGATCCTTACTTATCTATCATGTTATTTGGCGTTTCGATGGACTCCAGTAACTTTGATGTTAGATACGAAGTTCTCGGACGCAGCTGAAGCTGGAAATAGTTTTAAATGAAACAACACGTATTAGCGTTGTTCCTGTGATGTATCTAATCGATCCTTACTCATCTATCATGTTATTTGGCGTTTCGATGGACTCCAGTAGCTCTGATGTGAGATACGAGGTTTTCGGACGCAGCAGAAGCTGGAAATAGTTTTAAATGAAAGAACACGCATTAGCGTTGTTCCTGTGATGTATCTAATCGATCCTTACTCATCTATCATGTTATTTGACGTTTCGATGGACTCTAGTAACTCTGATGTGAGATACGAAGTTTTTGGACGCAGCAGGAGCTGGAAATAGTTTTAAACGAAACAACACGTATTAGCGTTGTTCCTGTGATGTATCTAATCGATCCTTATTCATCTATCATGTTATTTGACGTTTGGATGGACTCCAGTATCTCTGATGTGAGATACGATATCTTCGGACGCAGCATAAGCTGGAAATAGTTTTAAACGAAACAACACATATTAGCGTTGTTCCTGTGATGTAACTAATCGATCCTTACTTAGCTACTATGTTATTTGACGTTTCGATAGACTCCAGTAACTCTAATGTGAGATACGAAATTTTCGGACGCAGCAGCAGCTGGAAATAGTTTTAAACGAAACAACACATATTAGCGTTGTTCCTGTGATGTAACTAATCGATCCTTACTCACCTATCATGTTATTTGACGTTTGGACGGACTCCAGTAACTCTGATGAGAGATACAAAGTTCTCGGACGCAGTAGAAGCTGGAAATAGTTTTCAACGAAACAACACGTATTAGCGTTGTTCCTGTGATGTATCTAAACGATCCTTACTTATCTAACATGTTATTTGACGTTTGGATGGACTCCAGTAAGTCAGATGTGAGATACAAAGTTTTTGGACGCAGCAGGAGCTGGAAATAGTTTTAAACGAAACAACACGCATTAGCGTTGTTCCTGTGATGTATCTAATCGATCCTTACTTATCTAACATGTTATTTGACGTTTCGATGGACTCAAGTAACTCTGATGTGAGATACGATGTTTTCGGACGCAGCAGAAGCTGGAAATAGTTTTAAACGAAACAACACGTATTAGCGTTGTTCCTGTGATGTATCTAATCGATCCTTACTCATCTATCATGTTATTTGGCGTTTCGATGGACTCCAGTAACTTTGATGTGAGATACGAAGTTCTCGGACGCAGCTGAAGCTGGAAATAGTTTTAAAGGAAACAACACGTACTAGCGTTGTTCCTGTGATGTATCTAATCGATCCTTACTCATCTATCATGTTATTTGGCGTTTCGATGGACTCCAGTAGCTCTGATGTGAGATACGACGTTTTCGGACGCAGCAGAAGCTGGAAATAGTTTTAAACGAAACAACACGCATTAGCGTTGTTCCTGTGATGTATCTAAACGATCCTTACTTATCTAACATGTTATTTGACGTTTGGATGGACTCCAGTAAGTCTGATGTGAGATACAAAGTTTTTGGACGCAGCAGGAGCTGGAAATAGTTTTAAACGAAACAACACGTATTAGCGTTGTTCCTGTGATGTATCTAATCGATCCTTACTCATCTATCATGTTATTTGGCGTTTCGATGGACTCCAGTAACTTTGATGTGAGATACGAAGTTCTCGGACGCAGCTGAAGCTGGAAATAGTTTTAAAGGAAACAACACGTATTAGCGTTGTTCCTGTGATGTATCTAATCGATCCTTACTCATCTATCATGTTATTTGGCGTTTCGATGGACTCCAGTAACTCTGATGTGAGATACGACGTTTTCGGACGCAGCAGAAGCTAGAAATAGTTTTAAATGAAACAACACGCATTAGCGTTGTTCCTGTGATGTATCTAATCGATCCTTACTCATCTATCATGTTATTTGACGTTTGAATGGACTCCAGTAACTCTCATGTGAGATACAAAGTTCTCGGACGCAGCAGAAGCTGGAAATAGTTTTGAACGAAACAACACGTATTCGTCTTGTTCCTGTGATGTATCTAATCGATCCTTACTTATCTATCATGTTATTTGACGTTTGGATGGACTCCAGTATCTCTGATGTGAGATACGAAATTTTCGGACGCAGCAGAAGCTGGAAATAGTTTTAAACGAAACAACACGCATTAGCGTTGTTCCTGAGCTGTATCTAATCGATCCTTACTCATCTATCATGTTATTTGACGTTTGGATGGACTCCAGTATCTCTGATGTGAGATACGAAATTTTCGGACGCAGCAGGAGCTAGAAATAGTTTTAAACGAAACAACACGTGTTAGCGTTGTTCCTGAGCTGTATCTAATCGATCCTTACTCATTTATCATGTTATTTGGCGTTTCGATAGACTCCAGTAACTCTCATGTGAGATACAAAGTTCTCGGACGCAGCAGAAGCTGGAAATAGTTTTAAACGAAACAACACGCATTAGCGTTGTTCCTGTGATGTATCTAATCGATACTTACTCATCTATCATGTTATTTGACGTTTCGATGGACTCCAGTAACTCTAATGTGAGAAACGAAATTTTCGGACGCAGCAGAAGCTGGAAATTGTTTTAAACGAAACAACACATATTAGCGTTGTTCCTGTGATGTAACTAATCGATCCTTACTTAGCTACTATGTTATTTGACGTTTCGATAGACTCCAGTAACTGTAATGTGAGATACGAAATTTTCGGACGCAGCAGCAGCTGGAAATAGTTTTAAATGAAACAACACATATTAGCGTTGTTCCTGTGATGTAACTAATCGATCCTTACTCACCTATCATGTTATTTGACGTTTGGACGGACTCCAGTAACTCTGATGAGAGATACAAAGTTCTCGGACGCAGTAGAAGCTGGAAATAGTTTTCAACGAAACAACACGTATTAGCGTTGTTCCTGTGATGTATCTAAACGATCCTTACTTATCTAACATGTTATTTGACGTTTGGATGGACTCCAGAAAGTCAGATGTGAGATACAAAGTTTTTGGACGCAGCAGGAGCTGGAAATAGTTTTAAACGAAACAACACGTATTAGCGTTGTTCCTGTACTGTATATAATCGATCCTTACTCATCTATCATGTTATTTGGCGTTTCGATGGACTCCAGTAGCTCTGATGTGAGATACGACGTTTTCGGACGAAGCAGAAGCTGGAAATAGTTTTAAACGAAACAATACGCATTAGCGTTGTTCCTGTGATGTATCTAATCGATCCTTACTTATCTATCATGTTATTTGGCGTTTCGATGGACTCCAGTAACTTTGATGTGAGATACGAAGTTCTCGGACGCAGCTGAAGCTGGAAATAGTTTTAAATGAAACAACACGTATTAGCGTTGTTCCTGTGATGTATCTAATCGATCCTTACTCATCTATCATGTTATTTGGCGTTTCGATGGACTCCAGTAGCTCTGATGTGAGATACGAGGTTTTCGGACGCAGCAGAAGCTGGAAATAGTTTTAAATGAAAGAACACGCATTAGCGTTGTTCCTGTGATGTATCTAATCGATCCTTACTCATCTATCATGTTATTTGGCGTTTCGATGGACTCCAGTAACTTTGATGTGAGATACGAAGTTCTCGGACGCAGCTGAAGCTGGAAATAGTTTTAAAGGAAACAACACGTATTAGCGTTGTTCCTGTGATGTATCTAATCGATCCTTACTCATCTATCATGTTATTTGGCGTTTCGATGGACTCCAGTAACTCTGATGTGAGATACGACGTTTTCGGACGCAGCAGAAGCTAGAAATAGTTTTAAATGAAACAACACGCATTAGCGTTGTTCCTGTGATGTATCTAATCGATCCTTACTCATCTATCATGTTATTTGACGTTTGAATGGACTCCAGTAACTCTCATGTGAGATACAAAGTTCTCGGACGCAGCAGAAGCTGGAAATAGTTTTGAACGAAACAACACGTATTCGTCTTGTTCCTGTGATGTATCTAATCGATCCTTACTTATCTATCATGTTATTTGACGTTTGGATGGACTCCAGTATCTCTGATGTGAGATACGAAATTTTCGGACGCAGCAGAAGCTGGAAATAGTTTTAAACGAAACAACACGCATTAGCGTTGTTCCTGAGCTGTATCTAATCGATCCTTACTCATCTATCATGTTATTTGACGTTTGGATGGACTCCAGTATCTCTGATGTGAGATACGAAATTTTCGGACGCAGCAGGAGCTAGAAATAGTTTTAAACGAAACAACACGTATTAGCGTTGTTCCTGTGATGTATCTAATCGATCCTTACTCATCTATCATGTTATTTGACGTTTGGATGGACTCCAGTATCTCAGATGTGAGATACGAAATTTTCGGACGCAGCAGAAGCTGGAAATAGTTTTAAACGAAACAACACGCATTAGCGTTGTTCCTGTGATGTATCTAAACAATCCTTACTTATCTAACATGTTATTTGACGTTTGGATGGACTCCAGTAAGTCTGATGTGTGATACAAAGTTTTTGGACGCAGCAGGAGCTGGAAATAGTTTTAAACGAAACAACACGTGTTAGCGTTGTTCCTGAGCTGTATCTAATCGATCCTTACTCATTTATCATGTTATTTGGCGTTTCGATGGACTCCAGTAACTCTCATGTGAGATACAAAGTTCTCGGACGCAGCAGAAGCTGGAAATAGTTTTAAACGAAACAACACGCATTAGCGTTGTTCCTGTGATGTATCTAATCGATACTTACTCATCTATCATGTTATTTGACGTTTCGATGGACTCCAGTAACTCTAATGTGAGAAACGAAATTTTCGGACGCAGCAGAAGCTGGAAATAGTTTTAAACGAAACAACACATATTAGCGTTGTTCCTGTGATGTAACTAATCGATCCTTACTTAGCTACTATGTTATTTGACGTTTCGATAGACTCCAGTAACTGTAATGTGAGATACGAAATTTTCGGACGCAGCAGCAGCTGGAAATAGTTTTAAATGAAACAACACATATTAGCGTTGTTCCTGTGATGTAACTAATCGATCCTTACTCACCTATCATGTTATTTGACGTTTGGACGGACTCCAGTAACTCTGATGAGAGATACAAAGTTCTCGGACGCAGTAGAAGCTGGAAATAGTTTTCAACGAAACAACACGTATTAGCGTTGTTCCTGTGATGTATCTAAACGATCCTTACTTATCTAACATGTTATTTGACGTTTGGATGGACTCCAGAAAGTCAGATGTGAGATACAAAGTTTTTGGACGCAGCAGGAGCTGGAAATAGTTTTAAACGAAACAACACGTATTAGCGTTGTTCCTGTACTGTATATAATCGATCCTTACTCATCTATCATGTTATTTGGCGTTTCGATGGACTCCAGTAGCTCTGATGTGAGATACGACGTTTTCGGACGAAGCAGAAGCTGGAAATAGTTTTAAACGAAACAATACGCATTAGCGTTGTTCCTGTGATGTATCTAATCGATCCTTACTTATCTATCATGTTATTTGGCGTTTCGATGGACTCCAGTAACTTTGATGTGAGATACGAAGTTCTCGGACGCAGCTGAAGCTGGAAATAGTTTTAAATGAAACAACACGTATTAGCGTTGTTCCTGTGATGTATCTAATCGATCCTTACTCATCTATCATGTTATTTGGCGTTTCGATGGACTCCAGTAGCTCTGATGTGAGATACGAGGTTTTCGGACGCAGCAGAAGCTGGAAATAGTTTTAAATGAAAGAACACGCATTAGCGTTATTCCTGTGATGTATCTGATCGATCCTTACTCATCTATCATGTTATTTGACGTTTCGATGGACTCTAGTAACTCTGATGTGAGATACGAAGTTTTTGGACGCAGCAGGAGCTGGAAATAGTTTTAAACGAAACAACACGTATTAGCGTTGTTCCTGTGATGTATCTAATCGATCCTTATTCATCTATCATGTTATTTGACGTTTGGATGGACTCCAGTATCTCTGATGTGAGATACGATATCTTCGGACGCAGCATAAGCTGGAAATAGTTTTAAACGAAACAACACGCATTAGCGTTGTTCCTGTGATCTATCTAAACGATCCTTACTTATCTAACATGTTATTTGACGTTTCGATGGACTCAAGTAACTCTGATGTGAGATACGATGTTTTCGGACGCAGCAGAAGCTGGAAATAGTTTTAAACGAAACAACACGCATTAGCGATGTTCCTGTGATGTACCTAATCGATCCTTACTCATCTATCATGTTATTTTACGTTTGGATGGACTCCAGTAACTCTGATGTGAGATACAAAGTTTTTGGACGCAGCAGGAGCTGGAAATAGTTTTAAACGAAACAACACGTATTAGCGTTGTTCCTGTGATGTATCTAATCGATCCTTACTCATCTATCATGTTATTTGGCGTTTCGATGGACTCCAGTAACTTTGATGTGAGATACGAAGTTCTCGGACGCAGCTGAAGCTGGAAATAGTTTTAAAGGAAACAACACGTACTAGCGTTGTTCCTGTGATGTATCTAATCGATCCTTACTCATCTATCATGTTATTTGACGTTTGAATGGACTCCAGTAACTCTCATGTGAGATACAAAGTTCTCGGACGCAGCAGAAGCTGGAAATAGTTTTGAACGAACCAACACGTATTCGTCTTGTTCCTGTGATGTATCTAATCGATCCTTACTTATCTATCATGTTATTTGACGTTTGGATGGACTCCAGTATCTCTGATGTGAGATACGAAATTTTCGGACGCAGCAGAAGCTGGAAATAGTTTTAAACGAAACAACACGCATTAGCGTTGTTCCTGTGATGTATCTAAACGATCCTTACTTATCTAACATGTTATTTGACGTTTGGATGGACTCCAGTAAGTCTGATGTGAGATACAAAGTTTTTGGACGCAGCAGGAGCTGGAAATAGTTTTAAACGAAACAACACGTATTAGCGTTGTTCCTGTGATGTATCTAATCGATCCTTACTCATCTATCATGTTATTTGGCGTTTCGATGGACTCCAGTAACTTTGATGTGAGATAAGAAGTTCCCGGACGCAGCTGAAGCTGGAAATAGTTTTAAAGGAAACAACACGTACTAGCGTTGTTCCTGTGATGTATCTAATCGATCCTTACTCATCTATCATGTTATTTGGCGTTTCGATGGACTCCAGTAGCTCTGATGTGAGATACGACGTTTTCGGACGCAGCAGAAGCTGGAAATACTTTTAAAGGAAACAACATGTACTAGCGTTGTTCCTGTGATGTATCTAATCGATCCTTACTCATCTATCAATTTATTTGGCGTTTCGATGGACTCCAGTAGCTCTGATGTGAGATACGACGTTTTCGGACGCAGCAGAAGCTGGAAATAGTTTTAAACGAAACAACACGTATTAGCGTTGTTCCTGTGATGTATCTAATCGATCCTTACTCATCTATCATGTTATTTGGCGTTTCGATGGACTCCAGTAGCTCTGATGTGAGATACGACGTTTTCGGACGAAGCAGAAGCTGGAAATAGTTTTAAACGAAACAACACGCATTAGCGTTGTTCCTGTGATGTATCTAAACGATCCTTACTCATCTATCATGTTATTTGACGTTTGGATGGACTCCAGTAACTCTGATGTGAGATACAAAGTTTTTGGACGCAGCAGAAGCTGGAAATAGTTTAGAACGAAAAAACACGTATTAGCGTTGTTCCTGTGATGTATCTAATTGATCCTTACTTAGCTACTATGTTATTTGACGTTTCGATAGACTCCAGTAACTCTAATGTGAGATACGAAATTTTCGGACGCAGCAGCAGCTGGAAATAGTTTTAAACGAAACAACACGTATTAGCGTTGTACCTGTGATGTATCTAATCGATCCTTACTCATCTATCATGTCATTTGACGTTTGGATGGACTCCAGTATCTCTGATGTGAGATACGAAATTTTCGGACGCAGCAGAAGCTGGAAATAGTTTTAAACGAAACAACACGCATTAGCGTTGTTCCTGTGATGTATCTAAACAATCCTTACTTATCTAACATGTTATTTGACGTTTGGATGGACTCCAGTAAGTCTGATGTGTGATACAAAGTTTTTGGACGCAGCAGGAGCTGGAAATAGTTTTAAACGAAACAACACGTATTAGCGTTGTTCCTGAGCTGTATCTAATCGATCCTTACTCATTTATCATGTTATTTGGCGTTTCGATGGACTCCAGTAACTCTCATGTGAGATACAAAGTTCTCGGACGCAGCAGAAGCTGGAAATAGTTTTAAACGAAACAACACGCATTAGCGTTGTTCCTGTGATGTATCTAATCGATACTTACTCATCTATCATGTTATTTGACGTTTCTGTGGACTCCAGTAACTCTAATGTGAGAAACGAAATTTTCGGACGCAGCAGAAGCTGGAAATAGTTTTAAACGAAACAACACATATTAGCGTTGTTCCTGTGATGTAACTAATCGATCCTTACTTAGCTACTATGTTATTTGACGTTTCGATAGACTCCAGTAACTCTAATGTGAGATACGAAATTTTCGGACGCAGCAGCAGCTGGAAATAGTTTTAAACGAAACAACACGTACTAGCGTTGTTCCTGTGATGTATCTAATCGATCCTTACTCATCTATCATGTTATTTGGCGTTTCGATGGACTCCAGTAGCTCTGATGTGAGATACGACGTTTTCGGACGCAGCAGAAGCTGGAAATAGTTTTAAACGAAACAACACGCATTAGCGTTGTTCCTGTGATGTATCTAAACGATCCTTACTTATCTAACATGTTATTTGACGTTTGGATGGACTCCAGTAAGTCTGATGTGAGATACAAAGTTTTTGGACGCAGCAGGAGCTGGAAATAGTTTTAAACGAAACAACACGTATTAGCGTTGTTCCTGTGATGTATCTAATCGATCCTTACTCATCTATCATGTTATTTGGCGTTTCGATGGACTCCAGTAACTTTGATGTGAGATACGAAGTTCTCGGACGCAGCTGAAGCTGGAAATAGTTTTAAAGGAAACAACACGTATTAGCGTTGTTCCTGTGATGTATCTAATCGATCCTTACTCATCTATCATGTTATTTGGCGTTTCGATGGACTCCAGTAACTCTGATGTGAGATACGACGTTTTCGGACGCAGCAGAAGCTGGAAATAGTTTTAAATGAAACAACACGCATTAGCGTTGTTCCTGTGATGTATCTAATCGATCCTTACTCATCTATCATGTTATTTGACGTTTGAATGGACTCCAGTAACTCTCATGTGAGATACAAAGTTTTTGGACGCAGCAGGAGCTAGAAATAGTTTTAAACGAAACAACACGTATTAGCGTTGTTCCTGTACTGTATCTAATCGATCCTTACTCATCTATCATGTTATTTGGCGTTTCGATGGACTCCAGTAGCTCTGATGTGAGATACGACGTTTTCGGACGAAGCAGAAGCTGGAAATAGTTTTAAACGAAACAATACGCATTAGCGTTGTTCCTGTGATGTATCTAATCGATCCTTACTTATCTATCATGTTATTTGGCGTTTCGATGGACTCCAGTAACTTTGATGTTAGATACGAAGTTCTCGGACGCAGCTGAAGCTGGAAATAGTTTTAAATGAAACAACACGTATTAGCGTTGTTCCTGTGATGTATCTAATCGATCCTTACTCATCTATCATGTTATTTGGCGTTTCGATGGACTCCAGTAACTTTGATGTGAGATACGAAGTTCTCGGACGCAGCTGAAGCTGGAAATAGTTTTAAAGGAAACAACACGTATTAGCGTTGTTCCTGTGATGTATCTAATCGATCCTTCTTCATCTATCATGTTATTTGACGTTTGGATGGACTCCAGTATCTCTGATGTGAGATACGATATCTTCGTACGCAGCATAAGCTGGAAATAGTTTTAAACGAAACAACACGCATTAGCGTTGTTCCTGTGATCTATCTAAACGATCCTTACTTATCTAACATGTTATTTGACGTTTCGATGGACTCAAGTAACTCTGATGTGAGATACGATGTTTTCGGACGCAGCAGAAGCTGGAAATAGTTTTAAACTTAACAACACGCATTAGCGATGTTCCTGTGATGTACCTAATCGATCCTTACTCATCTATCATGTTATTTTAAGTTTGGATGGACTCCAGTAACTCTGATGTGAGATACAAAGTTTTTGGACGCAGCAGGAGCTGGAAATAGTTTTAAACGAAACAACACGTATTAGCGTTGTTCCTGTGATGTATCTAATCGATCCTTACTCATCTATCATGTTATTTGGCGTTTCGATGGACTCCAGTAACTTTGATGTGAGATACGAAGTTCTCGGACGCAGCTGAAGCTGGAAATAGTTTTAAAGGAAACAACACGTACTAGCGTTGTTCCTGTGATGTATCTAATCGATCCTTACTCATCTATCATGTTATTTGACGTTTGAATGGACTCCAGTAACTCTCATGTGAGATACAAAGTTCTCGGACGCAGCAGAAGCTGGAAATAGTTTTGAACGAACCAACACGTATTCGTCTTGTTCCTGTGATGTATCTAATCGATCCTTACTTATCTATCATGTTATTTGACGTTTGGATGGACTCCAGTATCTCTGATGTGAGATACGAAATTTTCGGACGCAGCAGAAGCTGGAAATAGTTTTAAACGAAACAACACGCATTAGCGTTGTTCCTGTGATGTATCTAAACGATCCTTACTTATCTAACATGTTATTTGACGTTTGGATGGACTCCAGTAAGTCTGATGTGAGATACAAAGTTTTTGGACGCAGCAGGAGCTGGAAATAGTTTTAAACGAAACAACACGTATTAGCGTTGTTCCTGTGATGTATCTAATCGATCCTTACTCATCTATCATGTTATTTGGCGTTTCGATGGACTCCACTAACTTTGATGTGAGATACGAAGTTCTCGGACGCAGCTGAAGCTGGAAATAGTTTTAAACGAAACAACACGTATTAGCGTTGTTCCTGTGCTGTATCTAATCGATCCTTACTTATCTATCATGTTATTTGACGTTTCGATGCACTCCAGTAACTCTGATGAGAGATACGACGTTTTCGGACGCAGCAGAAGCTGGAAATAGTTTTAAACGAAACAACACGTATTAGCGTTGTTCCTGTGATGTATCTAAACGATCCTTACTCATCTATCATGTTATTTGAAGTTTGGATGGACTCCAGTAACTCTGATGTGAGATACAAAGTTTTTGGACGCAGCAGAAGCTGGAAATAGTTTAGAACGAAAAAACACGTATTAGCGTTGTTCCTGTGATGTAACTAATCGATCCTTACTCACCTATCATGTTATTTGAAGTTTGGACGGACTCCAGTAACTCTGATGAGAGATACAAAGTTCTCGGACGCAGTAGAAGCTGGAAATAGTTTTAAACGAAACAACACGCATTAGCGTTGTTCCTGTGATGTATCTAAACGATCCTTACTTATCTAACATGTTATTTGACGTTTGGATGGACTCCAGTAAGTCTGATGTGAGATACAAAGTTTTTGGACGCAGCAGGAGCTGGAAATAGTTTTAAACGAAACAACACGTATTAGCGTTGTTCCTGTGATGTATCTAATCGATCCTTACTCATCTATAATGTTATTTGGCGTTTCGATGGACTCCAGTAACTTTGATGTGAGATACGAAGTTCTCGGACGCAGCTGAAGCTGGAAATAGTTTTAAAGGAAACAACACGTACTAGCGTTGTTCCTGTGATGTATCTAATCGATCCTTACTCATCTATCATGTTATTTGGCGTTTCGATGGACTCCAGTAGCTCTGATGTGAGATACGACGTTTTCGGACGCAGCAGAAGCTGGAAATAGTTTTAAACGAAACAACACGCATTAGCGTTGTTCCTGTGATGTATCTAATCGATACTTACTCATCTATCATGTTATTTGACGTTTCGATGGACTCCAGTAACTCTAATGTGAGAAACGAAATTTTCGGACGCAGCAGAAGCTGGAAATAGTTTTAAACGAAACAACACGCATTAGTGTTGTTCCTGTGATGTATCTAATCGATCCTTACTCATCTATCATGTTATTTGACGTTTGGATGGACTCCAGTAAGTCTGATGTGAGATACAAAGTTTTTGGACGCAGCAGGAGCTAGAAATAGTTTTAAACGAAACAACACGTATTAGCGTTGTTCCTGTGCTGTATCTAATCGATCCTTACTTATCTATCATGTTATTTGACGTTTCGATGCACTCCAGTAACTCTGATGAGAGATACGACGTTTTCGGACGCAGCAGAAGCTGGAAATAGTTTTAAACGAAACAACACGTATTAGCGTTGTTCCTGTGATGTATCTAAACGATCCTTACTCATCTATCATGTTATTTGAAGTTTGGATGGACTCCAGTAACTCTGATGTGAGATACAAATTTTTGGACGCAGCAGAAGCTGGTAATAGTTTAGAACGAAAAAACACGTATTAGCGTTGTTCCTGTGATGTAACTAATCGATCCTTACTCACCTATCATGTTATTTGACGTTTGGATGGACTCCAGTAACTCTGATGAGAGATACAAAGTTCTCGGACGCAGTAGAAGCTGGAAATAGTTTTAAACGAAACAACACGCATTAGCGTTGTTCCTGTGATGTATCTAAACGATCCTTACTTATCTAACATGTTATTTGACGTTTGGATGGACTCCAGTAAGTCTGATGTGAGACACAAAGTCTTTGGACGCAGCAGGAGCTGGAAATAGTTTTAAACGAAACAACACGTATTAGCGTTGTTCCTGTGATGTATCTAATCGATCCTTACTCATCTATCATGTTATTTGGCGTTTCGATGGACTCCAGTAACTTTGATGTGAGATACGAAGTTCTCGGACGCAGCTGAAGCTGGAAATAGTTTTAAAGGAAACAACACGTACTAGCGTTGTTCCTGTGATGTATCTAATCGATCCTTACTCATCTATCATGTTATTTGGCGTTTCGATGGACTCCAGTAGCTCTGATGTGAGATACGACGTTTTCGGACGCAGCAGAAGCTGGAAATAGTTTTAAATGAAACAACACGCATTAGCGTTGTTCCTGTGATGTATCTAGTCGATCCTTACTCATCTATCATGTTATTTGACGTTTCGATGGACTCTAGTAACTCTGATGTGAGATACGAAGTTTTTGGACGCAGCAGGAGCTGGAAATAGTTTTAAACGAAACAACACGTATTAGCGTTGTTCCTGTGATGTATCTAATCGATCCTTATTCATCTATCATGTTATTTGACGTTTGGATGGACTCCAGTATCTCTGATGTGAGATACGATATCTTCGGACGCAGCATAAGCTGGAAATAGTTTTAAACGAAACAACACGCATTAGCGTTGTTCCTGTGATGTATCTAATCGATCCTTACTTATCTAACATGTTATTTGACGTTTCGATGGACTCAAGTAACTCTGATGTGAGATACGATGTTTTCGGACGCAGCAGAAGCTGGAAATAGTTTTAATCGAAACAACACGCATTAGCGTTGTTCCTGTGATGTATCTAAACGATCCTTACTTATCTAACATGTTATTTGACGTTTGGATGGACTCCAGTAAGTCTGATGTGAGATACAAAGTTTTTGGACGCAGCAGGAGCTGGAAATAGTTTTAAACGAAACAACACGTATTAGCGTTGTTCCTGTGATGTATCTAATCGATCCTTACTTATCTAACATGTCATTTGATGTTTGGATGGACTCCAGTAACTTTGATGTGAGATACGACGTTTTCGGACGCAGCAGATGCTGGAAATAGATTTAAACGAAACAACACGCATTAGCGTTGTTCCTGTTATGTATCTAATCGATCCTTACTCATCTATCATGTTATTTGACGTTTCGATGGACTCTAGTAACTCTGATGTGAGATACGAAGTTTTTGGACGCAGCAGGAGCTGGAAATAGTTTTAAACGAAACAATACGCATTAGCGTTGTTCCTGTGATGTATCTAATCGATCCTTACTTATCTATCATGTTATTTGGCGTTTCGATGGCCTCCAGTAACTTTGATGTGAGATACGAAGTTCTCGGACGCAGCTGAAGCTGGAAATAGTTTTAAATGAAACAACACGTATTAGCGTTGTTCCTGTGATGTATCTAATCGATCCTTACTCATCTATCATGTTACTTGGCGTTTCGATGGACTCCAGTAACTTTGATGTGAGATACGAAGTTCTCGGACGCAGCTGAAGCTGGAAATAGTTTTAAAGGAAACAACACGTATTAGCGTTGTTCCTGTGATGTATCTAATCGATCCTTACTCATCTATCATGTTATTTGGCGTTTCGATGGACTCCAGTAACTTTGATGTGAGATACGAAGTTCTCGGACGCAGCTGAAGCTGGAAATAGTTTTAAATGAAACAACACGTATTAGCGTTGTTCCTGTGATGTATCTAATCGATCCGTACTCATCTATCATGTTATTTGGCGTTTCGATGGACTCCAGTAACTCTGATGTGAGATACGACGTTTTCGGACGCAGCAGAAGCTGGAAATAGTTTTAAATGAAACAACACGCATTAGCTTTGTTCCTGTGATGTATCTAATCGATCCTTACTCATCTATCATGTTATTTGACGTTTGAATGGACTCCAGTAACTCTCATGTGAGATACAAAGTTCTCGGACGCAGCAGAAGCTGGAAATAGTTTTGAACGAAACAACACGTATTCGTCTTGTTCCTGTGATGTATCCAATCGATCCTTACTTATCTATCATTTTATTTGACGTTTGGATGGACTCCAGTATCTCTGATGTGAGATACGAAATTTTCGGACGCAGCAGATGCTGGAAATAGATTTAAACGAAACAACACGCATTAGCGTTGTTCCTGTTATGTATCTAATCGATCCTTACTCATCTATCATGTTATTTGACGTTTCGATGGACTCTAGTAACTCTGATGTGAGATACGAAGTTTTTGGACGCAGCAGGAGCTGGAAATAGTTTTAAACGAAACAATACGCATTAGCGTTGTTCCTGTGATGTATCTAATCGATCCTTACTTATCTATCATGTTATTTGGCGTTTCGATGGCCTCCAGTAACTTTGATGTGAGATACGAAGTTCTCGGACGCAGCTGAAGCTGGAAATAGTTTTAAATGAAACAACACGTATTAGCGTTGTTCCTGTGATGTATCTAATCGATCCTTACTCATCTATCATGTTATTTGGCGTTTCGATGGACTCCAGTAGCTCTGATGTGAGATACGAGGTTTTCGGACGCAGCAGAAGCTGGAAATAGTTTTAAATGAAAGAACACGCATTAGCGTTGTTCCTGTTATGTATCTAATCGATCCTTACTCATCTATCATGTTATTTGACGTTTCGATGGACTCTAGTAACTCTGATGTGAGATACGAAGTTTTTGGACGCAGCAGGAGCTGGAAATAGTTTTAAACGAAACAATACGCATTAGCGTTGTTCCTGTGATGTATCTAATCGATCCTTACTTATCTATCATGTTATTTGACGTTTGGATGGACTCCAGTATCTCTGATGTGAGATACGATATCTTCGGACGCAGCATAAGCTGGAAATAGTTTTAAACGAAACAACACGCATTAGCGTTGTTCCTGTGATGTATCTAATCGATCCTTACTTATCTAACATGTTATTTGACGTTTCGATGGACTCAAGTAACTCTGATGTGAGATACGATGTTTTCGGACGCAGCAGAAGCTGGAAATAGTTTTAATCGAAACAACACGCATTAGCGATGTTCCTGTGATGTATCTAATCGATCCTTACTCATCTATCATGTTATTTTACGTTTGGATGGACTCCAGTAACTCTGATGTGAGATACGAAGTTTTTGGACGCAGCAGGAGCTGGAAATAGTTTTAAACGAAACAACACGTATTAGCGTTGTTCCTGTGATGTATCTAATCGATCCTTACTCATCTATCATGTTATTTGACGTTTGGATGTACTCCAGTATCTATGATGTGAGATACGAAATCTTCGGACGCAGCATAAGCTGGAAATAGTTTTGAACGAAACAACACGCATTAGCGTTGTTCCTGTGATGTATCTAATCGATCCTTACTCATCTATCATGTTACTTGGCGTTTCGATGGACTCCAGTAACTTTGATGTGAGATACGAAGTTCTCGGACGCAGCTGAAGCTGGAAATAGTTTTAAAGGAAACAACACGTATTAGCGTTGTTCCTGTGATGTATCTAATCGATCCTTACTCATCTATCATGTTATTTGGCGTTTCGATGGACTCCAGTAACTCTGATGTGAGATACGACGTTTTCGGACGCAGCAGAAGCTGGAAATAGTTTTAAATGAAACAACACGCATTAGCTTTGTTCCTGTGATGTATCTAATCGATCCTTACTCATCTATCATGTTATTTGACGTTTGAATGGACTCCAGTAACTCTCATGTGAGATACAAAGTTCTCGGACGCAGCAGAAGCTGGAAATAGTTTTGAACGAAACAACACGTTTTCGTCTTGTTCCTGTGATGTATCCAATCGATCCTTACTTATCTATCATTTTATTTGACGTTTGGATGGACTCCAGTATCTCTGATGTGAGATACAAAGTTTTTGGACGCAGCAGGAGCTGGAAATAGTTTTAAACGAAACAACACGCATTAGCGTTGTTCCTGTGATGTATCTAATCGATCCTTACTTATCTAACATGTCATTTGATGTTTGGATGGACTCCAGTAACTTTGATGTGAGATACGACGTTTTCGGACGCAGCAGATGCTGGAAATAGATTTAAACGAAACAACACGCATTAGCGTTGTTCCTGTTATGTATCTAATCGATCCTTACTCATCTATCATGTTATTTGACGTTTCGATGGACTCTAGTAACTCTGATGTGAGATACGAAGTTTTTGGACGCAGCAGGAGCTGGAAATAGTTTTAAACGAAACAATACGCATTAGCGTTGTTCCTGTGATGTATCTAATCGATCCTTACTTATCTATCATGTTATTTGGCGTTTCGATGGACTCCAGTAACTTTGATGTGAGATACGAAGTTCTCGGACGCAGCTGAAGCTGGAAATAGTTTTAAATGAAACAACACGTATTAGCGTTGTTCCTGTGATGTATCTAATCGATCCTTACTCATCTATCATGTTATTTGGCGTTTCGATGGACTCCAGTAGCTCTGATGTGAGATACGAGGTTTTCGGACGCAGCAGAAGCTGGAAATAGTTTTAAATGAAAGAACACGCATTAGCGTTGTTCCTGTGATGTATCTAATCGATCCTTACTCATCTATCATGTTATTTGACGTTTCGATGGACTCTAGTAACTCTGATGTGAGATACGAAGTTTTTGGACGCAGCAGGAGCTGGAAATAGTTTTAAACGAAACAACACGTATTAGCGTTGTTCCTGTGATGTATCTAATCGATACTTACTCATCTATCATGTTATTTGACGTTTCGGTGGACTCCAGTAACTCTAATGTGAGAAACGAAATTTTCGGACGCAGCAGAAGCTGGAAATAGTTTTAAACGAAACAACACATATTAGCGTTGTTCCTGTGATGTAACTAATCGATCCTTACTTAGCTACTATGTTATTTGACGTTTCGATAGACTCCAGTAACTCTAATGTGAGATACGAAATTTTCGGACGCAGCAGCAGCTGGAAATAGTTTTAAACGAAACAACACATATTAGCGTTGTTCCTGTGATGTAACTAATCGATCCTTACTCACCTATCATGTTATTTGACGTTTGGACGGACTCCAGTAACTCTGATGAGAGATACAAAGTTCTCGGACGCAGTAGAAGCTGGAAATAGTTTTCAACGAAACAACACGTATTAGCGTTGTTCCTGTGATGTATCTAATCGATCCTTATTCATCTATCATGTTATTTGACGTTTGGATGGACTCCAGTATCTCTGATGTGAGATACGATATCTTCGGACGCAGCATAAGCTGGAAATAGTTTTAAACGAAACAACACGCATTAGCGTTGTTCCTGTGATGTATCTAATCGATCCTTACTCATCTATCATGTTATTTGGCGTTTCGATGGACTCCAGTAACTTTGATGTGAGATACGAAGTTTTCGGACGCAGCAGAAGCTGGAAATAGTTTTAAACGAAACAACACGTATTAGCGTTGTTCCTGTGATGTATCTAATCGATCCTTACTCATCTATCATGTTATTTGGCGTTTCGATGGACTCCAGTAACTTTGATGTGAGATACGAAGTTCTCGGACGCAGCTGAAGCTGGAAATAGTTTTAAAGGAAACAACACGTACTAGCGTTGTTCCTGTGATGTATCTAATCGATCCTTACTCATCTATCATGTTATTTGGCGTTTCGATGGACTCCAGTAGCTCTGATGTGAGATACGACGTTTTCGGACGCAGCAGAAGCTGGAAATAGTTTTAAACGAAACAACACGCATTAGCGTTGTTCCTGTGATGTATCTAAACGATCCTTACTTACCTAACATGTTATTTGACGTTTGGATGGACTCCAGTAAGTCTGATGTGAGATACAAAGTTTTTGGACGCAGCAGGAGCTGGAAATAGTTTTAAACGAAACAACACGTATTAGCGTTGTTCCTGTGATGTATCTAATCGATCCTTACTCATCTATCATGTTATTTGGCGTTTCGATGGACTCCAGTAACTTTGATGTGAGATACGAAGTTCTCGGACGCAGCTGAAGCTGGAAATAGTTTTAAAGGAAACAACACGTATTAGCGTTGTTCCTGTGATGTATCTAATCGATCCTTACTCATCTATCATGTTATTTGGCGTTTCGATGGACTCCAGTAACTCTGATGTGAGATACGACGTTTTCGGACGCAGCAGAAGCTGGAAATAGTTTTAAATGAAACAACACGCATTAGCGTTGTTCCTGTGATGTATCTAATCTATCCTTACTCATCTATCATGTTATTTGACGTTTGAATGGACTCCAGTAACTCTCATGTGAGATACAAAGTTCTCGGACGCAGCAGAAGCTGGAAATAGTTTTGAACGAAACAACACGTATTCGTCTTGTTCCTGTGATGTATCTAATCGATCCTTACTTATCTATCATGTTATTTGACGTTTGGATGGACTCCAGTATCTCTGATGTGAGATACGAAATTTTCGGACGCAGCAGAAGCTGGAAATAGTTTTAAACGAAACAACACGCATTAGCGTTGTTCCTGAGCTGTATCTAATCGATCCTTACTCATCTATCATGTTATTTGACGTTTGGATGGACTCCAGTATCTCTGATGTGAGATACGAAATTTTCGGGCGCAGCAGGAGCTAGAAATAGTTTTAAACGAAACAACACGTATTAGCGTTGTTCCTGTGATGTATCTAATCGATCCTTACTCATCTATCATGTTATTTGACGTTTGGATGGACTCCAGTATCTCTGATGTGAGATACGAAATTTTCGGACGCAGCAGGAGCTGGAAATAGTTTTAAACGAAACAACACGTATTAGCGTTGTTCCTGTGATGTATCTAATCGATCCTTACTCATCTATCATGTTATTTGGCGTTTCGATGGACTCCAGTAACTCTGATGTGAGATACGACGTTTTCGGACGCAGCAGAAGCTGGAAATAGTTTTAAATGAAACAACACGCATTAGCGTTGTTCCTGTGATGTATCTAATCGATCCTTACTCATCTATCATGTTATTTGACGTTTGAATGGACTCCAGTAACTCTCATGTGAGATACAAAGTTCTCGGACGCAGCAGAAGCTGGAAATAGTTTTGAACGAAACAACACGTATTCGTCTTGTTCCTGTGATGTATCTAATCGATCCTTACTTATCTATCATGTTATTTGACGTTTGGATGGACTCCAGTATCTCTGATGTGAGATACGAAATTTTCGGACGCAGCAGAAGCTGGAAATAGTTTTAAACGAAACAACACGCATTAGCGTTGTTCCTGAGCTGTATCTAATCGATCCTTACTCATCTATCATGTTATTTGACGTTTGGATGGACTCCAGTATCTCTGATGTGAGATACGAAATTTTCGGGCGCAGCAGGAGCTAGAAATAGTTTTAAACGAAACAACACGTATTAGCGTTGTTCCTGTGATGTATCTAATCGATCCTTACTCATCTATCATGTTATTTGACGTTTGGATGGACTCCAGTATCTCTGATGTGAGATACGAAATTTTCGGACGCAGCAGAAGCTGGAAATAGTTTTAAACGAAACAACACGCATTAGCGTTGTTCCTGTGATGTATCTAAACAATCCTTACTTATCTAACATGTTATTTGACGTTTGGATGGACTCCAGTAAGTCTGATGTGTGATACAAAGTTTTTGGACGCAGCAGGAGCTGGAAATAGTTTTAAACGAAACAACACGTGTTAGCGTTGTTCCTGAGCTGTATCTAATCGATCCTTACTCATTTATCATGTTATTTGGCGTTTCGATGGACTCCAGTAACTCTCATGTGAGATACAAAGTTCTCGGACGCAGCAGAAGCTGGAAATAGTTTTAAACGAAACAACACGCATTAGCGTTGTTCCTGTGATGTATCTAATCGATACTTACTCATCTATCATGTTATTTGACGTTTCGATGGACTCCAGTAACTCTAATGTGAGAAACGAAATTTTCGGACGCAGCAGAAGCTGGAAATAGTTTTAAACGAAACAACACATATTAGCGTTGTTCCTGTGATGTAACTAATCGATCCTTACTCACCTATCATGTTATTTGACGTTTGGACGGACTCCAGTAACTCTGATGAGAGATACAAAGTTCTCGGACGCAGTAGAAGCTGGAAATAGTTTTCAACGAAACAACACGTATTAGCGTTGTTCCTGTGATGTATCTAAACGATCCTTACTTATCTAACATGTTATTTGACGTTTGGATGGACTCCAGAAAGTCAGATGTGAGATACAAAGTTTTTGGACGCAGCAGGAGCTGGAAATAGTTTTAAACGAAACAACACGTATTAGCGTTGTTCCTGTACTGTATCTAATCGATCCTTACTCATCTATCATGTTATTTGGCGTTTCGATGGACTCCAGTAGCTCTGATGTGAGATACGACGTATTCGGACGAAGCAGAAGCTGGAAATAGTTTTAAACGAAACAATACGCATTAGCGTTGTTCCTGTGATGTATCTAATCGATCCTTACTTATCTATCATGTTATTTGGCGTTTCGATGGACTCCAGTAACTTTGATGTGAGATACGAAGTTCTCGGACGCAGCTGAAGCTGGAAATAGTTTTAAATGAAACAACACGTATTAGCGTTGTTCCTGTGATGTATCTAATCGAGCCTTACTCATCTATCATGTTATTTGGCGTTTCGATGGACTCCAGTAGCTCTGATGTGAGATACGAGGTTTTCGGACGCAGCAGAAGCTGGAAATAGTTTTAAATGAAAGAACACGCATTAGCGTTGTTCCTGTGATGTATCTAATCGATCCTTACTCATCTATCATGTTATTTGACGTTTCGATGGACTCTAGTAACTCTGATGTGAGATACGAAGTTTTTGGACGCAGCAGGAGCTGGAAATAGTTTTAAACGAAACAACACGTATTAGCGTTGTTCCTGTGATGTATCTAATCGATCCTTATTCATCTATCATGTTATTTGACGTTTGGATGGACTCCAGTATCTCTGATGTGAGATACGATATCTTCGGACGCAGCATAAGCTGGAAATAGTTTTAAACGAAACAACACGCATTAGCGTTGTTCCTGTGATCTATCTAAACGATCCTTACTTATCTAACATGTTATTTGACGTTTCGATGGACTCAAGTAACTCTGATGTGAGATACGATGTTTTCGGACGCAGCAGAAGCTGGAAATAGTTTTAAACGAAACAACACGCATTAGCGATGTTCCTGTGATGTACCTAATCGATCCTTACTCATCTATCATGTTATTTTACGTTTGGATGGACTCCAGTAACTCTGATGTGAGATACAAAGTTTTTGGACGCAGCAGGAGCTGGAAATAGTTTTAAACGAGACAACACGTATTAGCGTTGTTCCTGTGATGTATCTAATCGATCCTTACTCATCTATCATGTTATTTGGCGTTTCGATGGACTCCAGTAACTTTGATGTGAGATACGAAGTTCTCGGACGCAGCTGAAGCTGGAAATAGTTTTAAAGGAAACAACACGTACTAGCGTTGTTCCTGTGATGTATCTAATCGATCCTTACTCATCTATCATGTTATTTGACGTTTGAATGGACTCCAGTAACTCTCATGTGAGATAAAAAGTTCTCGGACGCAGCAGAAGCTGGAAATAGTTTTGAACGAACCAACACGTATTCGTCTTGTTCCTGTGATGTATCTAATCGATCCTTACTTATCTATCATGTTATTTGACGTTTGGATGGACTCCAGTATCTCTGATGTGAGATACGAAATTTTCGGACGCAGCAGAAGCTGGAAATAGTTTTAAACGAAACAACACGCATTAGCGTTGTTCCTGTGATGTATCTAAACGATCCTTACTTATCTAACATGTTATTTGACGTTTGGATGGACTCCAGTAAGTCTGATGTGAGATACAAAGTTTTTGGACGCAGCAGGAGCTGGAAATAGTTTTAAACGAAACAACACGTATTAGCGTTGTTCCTGTGATGTATCTAATCGATCCTTACTCATCTATCATGTTATTTGGCGTTTCGATGGACTCCAGTAACTTTGATGTGAGATACGAAGTTCTCGGACGCAGCTGAAGCTGGAAATAGTTTTAAAGGAAACAACACGTACTAGCGTTGTTCCTGTGATGTATCTAATCGATCCTTACTCATCTATCATGTTATTTGGCGTTTCGATGGACTCCAGTAGCTCTGATGTGAGATACGACGTTTTCGGACGCAGCAGAAGCTGGAAATAGTTTTAAACGAAACAACACGCATTAGCGTTGTTCCTGTGATGTATCTAATCGATACTTACTCATCTATCATGTTATTTGACGTTTCGATGGACTCCAGTAACTCTAATGTGAGAAACGAAATTTTCGGACGCAGCAGAAGCTGGAAATAGTTTTAAACGAAACAACACGCATTAGCGTTGTTCCTGTGATGTATCTAATCGATCCTTACTCATCTATCATGTTATTTGACGTTTGGATGGACTCCAGTAAGTCTGATGTGAGATACAAAGTTTTTGGACGCAGCAGGAGCTAGAAATAGTTTTAAACGAAACAACACGTATTAGCGTTGTTCCTGTGCTGTATCTAATCGATCCTTACTTATCTATCATGTTATTTGACGTTTCGATGCACTCCAGTAACTCTGATGAGAGATACGACGTTTTCGGACGCAGCAGAAGCTGGAAATAGTTTTAAACGAAACAACACGTATTAGCGTTGTTCCTGTGATGTATCTAAACGATCCTTACTCATCTATCATGTTATTTGACGTTTGGATGGACTCCAGTAACTCTGATGTGAGATACAAAGTTTTTGGACGCAGCAGAAGCTGGAAATAGTTTAGAACGAAAAAACACGTATTAGCGTTGTTCCTGTGATGTAACTAATCGATCCTTACTCACCTATCATGTTATTTGAAGTTTGGACGGACTCCAGTAACTCTGATGAGAGATACAAAGTTCTCGGACGCAGTAGAAGCTGGAAATAGTTTTAAACGAAACAACACGCATTAGCGTTGTTCCTGTGATGTATCTAAACGATCCTTACTTATCTAACATGTTATTTGACGTTTGGATGGACTCCAGTAAGTCTGATGTGAGATACAAAGTTTTTGGACGCAGCAGGAGCTGGAAATAGTTTTAAACGAAACAACACGTATTAGCTTTGTTCCTGTGATGTATCTAATCGATCCTTACTCATCTATCATGTTATTTGGCGTTTCGATGGACTCCAGTAACTTTGATGTGAGATACGAAGTTCTCGGACGCAGCTGAAGCTGGAAATAGTTTTAAAGGAAACAACACGTACTAGCGTTGTTCCTGTGATGTATCTAATCGATCCTTACTCATCTATCATGTTATTTGGCGTTTCGATGGACTCCAGTAGCTCTGATGTGAGATACGACGTTTTCGGACGCAGCAGAAGCTGGAAATAGTTTTAAACGAAATAACACGCATTAGCGTTGTTCCTGTGATGTATCTAATCGATACTTACTCATCTATCATGTTATTTGACGTTTCGATGGACTCCAGTAACTCTAATGTGAGAAACGAAATTTTCGGACGCAGCAGAAGCTGGAAATAGTTTTAAACGAAACAACACGCATTAGTGTTGTTCCTGTGATGTATCTAATCGATCCTTACTCATCTATCATGTTATTTGACGTTTGGATGGACTCCAGTAAGTCTGATGTGAGATACAAAGTTTTTGGACGCAGCAGGAGCTAGAAATAGTTTTAAACGAAACAACACGTATTAGCGTTGTTCCTGTGCTGTATCTAATCGATCCTTACTTATCTATCATGTTATTTGACGTTTCGATGCACTCCAGTAACTCTGATGAGAGATACGACGTTTTCGGACGCAGCAGAAGCTGGAAATAGTTTTAAATGAAACAACACGCATTAGCGTTGTTCCTGTGATGTATCTAATCGATCCTTACTCATCTATCATGTTATTTGACGTTTCGATGGACTCTAGTAACTCTGATGTGAGATACGAAGTTTTTGGACGCAGCAGGAGCTGGAAATAGTTTTAAACGAAACAACACGTATTAGCGTTGTTCCTGTGATGTATCTAATCGATCCTTATTCATCTATCATGTTATTTGACGTTTGGATGGACTCCAGTATCTCTGATGTGAGATACGATATCTTCGGACGCAGCATAAGCTGGAAATAGTTTTAAACGAAACAACACGCATTAGCGTTGTTCCTGTGATGTATCTAATCGATCCTTACTCATCTATCATGTTACTTGGCGTTTCGATGGACTCCAGTAACTTTGATGTGAGATACGAAGTTCTCGGACGCAGCTGAAGCTGGAAATAGTTTTAAAGGAAACAACACGTATTAGCGTTGTTCCTGTGATGTATCTAATCGATCCTTACTCATCTATCATGTTATTTGGCGTTTCGATGGACTCCAGTAACTTTGATGTGAGATACGAAGTTCTCGGACGCAGCTGAAGCTGGAAATAGTTTTAAATGAAACAACACGTATTAGCGTTGTTCCTGTGATGTATCTAATCGATCCTTACTCATCTATCATGTTATTTGGCGTTTCGATGGACTCCAGTAACTCTGATGTGAGATACGACGTTTTCGGACGCAGCAGAAGCTGGAAATAGTTTTAAATGAAACAACACGCATTAGCTTAGTTCCTGTGATGTATCTAATCGATCCTTACTCATCTATCATGTTATTTGACGTTTGAATGGACTCCAGTAACTCTCATGTGAGATACAAAGTTCTCGGACGCAGCAGAAGCTGGAAATAGTTTTGAACGAAACAACACGTATTCGTCTTGTTCCTGTGATGTATCCAATCGATCCTTACTTATCTATCATTTTATTTGACGTTTGGATGGACTCCAGTATCTCTGATGTGAGATACGAAATTTTCGGACGCAGCAGAAGCTGGAAATAGTTTTAAACGAAACAACACGCATTAGCGTTGTTCCTGTGATGTATCTAAACGATCCTTACTTATCTAACATGTTATTTGACGTTTGGATGGACTCCAGTAAGTCTGATGTGAGATACAAAGTTTTTGGACGCAGCAGGAGCTGGAAATAGTTTTAAACGAAACAACACGTATTAGCGTTGTTCCTGTGATGTATCTAATCGATCCTTACTTATCTAACATGTCATTTGATGTTTGGATGGACTCCAGTAACTTTGATGTGAGATACGACGTTTTCGGACGCAGCAGATGCTGGAAATAGATTTAAACGAAACAACACGCATTAGCGTTGTTCCTGTTATGTATCTAATCGATCCTTACTCAGCTATCATGTTATTTGACGTTTGGATGGACTCCAGTAAGTCTGATGTGAGATACAAAGTTTTTGGACGCAGCAGGAGCTAGAAATAGTTTTAAACGAAACAACACGTATTAGCGTTGTTCCTGTGCTGTATCTAATCGATCCTTACTTATCTATCATGTTATTTGACGTTTCGATGCACTCCAGTAACTCTGATGAGAGATACGACGTTTTCGGACGCAGCAGAAGCTGGAAATAGTTTTAAACGAAACAGCACGTATTAGCGTTGTTCCTGTGATGTATCTAAACGATCCTTACTAATCTATCATGTTATTTGACGTTTGGATGGACTCCAGTAACTCTGATGTGAGATACAAAGTTTTTGGACGCAGCAGAAGCTGGTAATAGTTTAGAACGAAAAAACACGTATTAGCGTTGTTCCTGTGATGTAACTAATCGATCCTTACTCACCTATCATGTTATTTGAAGTTTGGACGGACTCCAGTAACTCTGATGAGAGATACAAAGTTCTCGGACGCAGTAGAAGCTGGAAATAGTTTTAAACGAAACAACACGTATTAGCGTTGTTCCTGTGATGTATCTAAACGATCCTTACTTATCTAACATGTTATTTGACGTTTGGATGGACTCCAGTAAGTCTGATGTGAGATACAAAGTTTTTGGACGCAGCAGGAGCTGGAAATAGTTTTAAACGAAACAACACGTATTAGCGTTGTTCCTGTGATGTATCTAATCGATCCTTACTCATCTATCATGTTATTTGGCGTTTCGATGGACTCCAGTAACTTTGATGTGAGATACGAAGTTCTCGGACGCAGCTGAAGCTGGAAATAGTTTTAAAGGAAACAACACGTACTAGCGTTGTTCCTGTGATGTATCTAATCGATCCTTACTCATCTATCATGTTATTTGGCGTTTCGATGGACTCCAGTAGCTCTGATGTGAGATACGACGTTTTCGGACGCAGCAGAAGCTGGAAATAGTTTTAAATGAAACAACACGCATTAGCGTTGTTCCTGTGATGTATCTAATCGATCCTTACTCATCTATCATGTTATTTGACGTTTCGATGGACTCTAGTAACTCTGATGTGAGATACGAAGTTTTTGGACGCAGCAGGAGCTGGAAATAGTTTTAAACGAAACAAGACGTATTAGCGTTGTTCCTGTGATGTATCTAATCGATCCTTATTCATCTATCATGTTATTTGACGTTTGGATGGACTCCAGTATCTCTGATGTGAGATACGATATCTTCGGACGCAGCATAAGCTGGAAATAGTTTTAAACGAAACAACACGCATTAGCGTTGTTCCTGTGATGTATCTAATCGATCCTTACTTATCTAACATGTTATTTGACGTTTCGATGGACTCAAGTTACTCTGATGTGAGGTACGATGTTTTCGACGCAGCAGAAGCTGGAAATAGTTTTAAACGAAACAACACGCATTAGCGATGTTCCTGTGATGTATCTAATCGATCCTTACTCATCTATCATGTTATTTTACGTTTGGATGGACTCCAGTAACTCTGATGTGAGATACGAAGTTTTTGGACGCAGCAGGAGCTGGAAATAGTTTTAAACGAAACAACACGTATTAGCGTTGTTCCTGTGATGTATCTAATCGATCCTTACTCATCTATCATGTTATTTGACGTTTGGATGTACTCCAGTATCTATGATGTGAGATACGAAATCTTCGGACGCAGCATAAGCTGGAAATAGTTTTAAACGAAACAACACGCATTAGCGTTGTTCCTGTGATGTATCTAATCGATCCTTACTCATCTATCATGTTACTTGGCGTTTCGATGGACTCCAGTAACTTTGATGTGAGATACGAAGTTCTCGGACGCAGCTGAAGCTGGAAATAGTTTTAAAGGAAACAACACGTATTAGCGTTGTTCCTGTGATGTATCTAATCGATCCTTACTCATCTATCATGTTATTTGGCGTTTCGATGGACTCCAGTAACTTTGATGTGAGATACGAAGTTCTCGGACGCAGCTGAAGCTGGAAATAGTTTTAAATGAAACAACACGTATTAGCGTTGTTCCTGTGATGTATCTAATCGATCCTTACTCATCTATCATGTTATTTGGCGTTTCGATGGACTCCAGTAACTCTGATGTGAGATACGACGTTTTCGGACGCAGCAGAAGCTGGAAATAGTTTTAAATGAAACAACACGCATTAGCTTTGTTCCTGTGATGTATCTAATCGATCCTTACTCATCTATCATGTTATTTGACGTTTGAATGGACTCCAGTAACTCTCATGTGAGATACAAAGTTCTCGGACGCAGCAGAAGCTGGAAATAGTTTTGAACGAAACAACACGTATTCGTCTTGTTCCTGTGATGTATCCAATCGATCCTTACTTATCTATCATTTTATTTGACGTTTGGATGGACTCCAGTATCTCTGATGTGAGATACGAAATTTTCGGACGCAGCAGAAGCTGGAAATAGTTTTAAACGAAACAACACGCATTAGCGTTGTTCCTGTGATCTATCTAAACGATCCTTACTTATCTAACATGTTATTTGACGTTTCGATGGACTCAAGTAACTCTGATGTGAGATACGACGTTTTCGGACGCAGCAGATGCTGGAAATAGATTTAAACGAAACAACACGCATTAGCGTTGTTCCTGTTATGTATCTAATCGATCCTTACTCATCTAACATGTTATTTGGCGTTTCGATGGACTCCAGTAACTCTAATGTGAGAAACGAAATTTTCGGACGCAGCAGAAGCTGGAAATAGTTTTAAACGAAACAACACATATTAGCGTTGTTCCTGTGATGTAACTAATCGATCCTTACTTAGCTACTATGTTATTTGACGTTTCGATAGACTCCAGTAACTCTAATGTGAGATACGAAATTTTCGGACGCAGCAGAAGCTGGAAATAGTTTTAAACGAAACAACACATATTAGCGTTGTTCCTGTGATGTAACTAATCGATCCTTACTCACCTATCATGTTATTTGACGTTTGGACGGACTCCAGTAACTCTGATGAGAGATACAAAGTTCTCGGACGCAGTAGAAGCTGGAAATAGTTTTCAACGAAACAACACGTATTAGCGTTGTTCCTGTGATGTATCTAAACGATCCTTACTTATCTAACATGTTATTTGACGTTTGGATGGACTCCAGAAAGTCAGATGTGAGATACAAAGTTTTTGGGCGCAGCAGGAGCTGGAAATAGTTTTAAACGAAACAACACGTATTAGCGTTGTTCCTGTACTGTATCTAATCGATCCTTACTCATCTATCATGTTATTTGGCGTTTCGATGGACTCCAGTAGCTCTGATGTGAGATACGACGTTTTCGGACGAAGCAGAAGCTGGAAATAGTTTTAAACGAAACAATACGCATTAGCGTTGTTCCTGTGATGTATCTAATCGATCCTTACTTATCTATCATGTTATTTGGCGTTTCGATGGACTCCAGTAACTTTGATGTGAGATACGAAGTTCTCGGACGCAGCTGAAGCTGGAAATAGTTTTAAATGAAACAACACGTATTAGCGTTGTTCCTGTGATGTATCTAATCGATCCTTACTCATCTATCATGTTATTTGACGTTTCGATGGACTCTAGTAACTCTGATGTGAGATACGAAGTTTTTGGACGCAGCAGGAGCTGGAAATAGTTTTAAACGAAACAACACGTATTAGCGTTGTTCCTGTGATGTATCTAATCGATCCTTATTCATCTATCATGTTATTTGACGTTTGGATGGACTCCAGTATCTCTGATGTGAGATACGATATCTTCGGACGCAGCATAAGCTGGAAATAGTTTTAAACGAAACAACACGCATTAGCGTTGTTCCTGTGATCTATCTAAACGATCCTTACTTATCTAACATGTTATTCGACGTTTCGATGGACTCAAGTAACTCTGATGTGAGATACGATGTTTTCGGACGCAGCAGAAGCTGGAAATAGTTTTAAACGAAACAACACGCATTAGTGATGTTCCTGTGATGTACCTAATCGATCCTTACTCATCTATCATGTTATTTTACGTTTGGATGGACTCCAGTAACTCTGATGTGAGATACAAAGTTTTTGGACGCAGCAGGAGCTGGAAATAGTTTTAAACGAAACAACACGTATTAGCGTTGTTCCTGTGATGTATCTCATCGATCCTTACTCATCTATCATGTTATTTGGCGTTTCGATAGACTCCAGTAACTTTGATGTGAGATACGAAGTTCTCGGACGCAGCTGAAGCTGGAAATAGTTTTAAAGGAAACAACACGTACTAGCGTTGTTCCTGTGATGTATCTAATCGATCCTTACTCATCTATCATGTTATTTGACGTTTGAATGGACTCCAGTAACTCTCATGTGAGATACAAAGTTCTCGGACGCAGCAGAAGCTGGAAATAGTTTTGAACGAACCAACACGTATTCGTCTTGTTCCTGTGATGTATCTAATCGATCCTTACTTATCTATCATGTTATTTGACGTTTGGATGGACTCCAGTATCTCTGATGTGAGATACGAAATTTTCGGACGCAGCAGAAGCTGGAAATAGTTTTAAACGAAACAACATGCATTAGCGTTGTTCCTGTGATGTATCTAAACGATCCTTACTTATCTAACATGTTATTTGCCGTTTGGATGGACTCCAGTAAGTCTGATGTGAGATACAAAGTTTTTGGACGCAGCAGGAGCTGGAAATAGTTTTAAACGAAACAACACGTATTAGCGTTGTTCCTGTGATGTATCTAATCGATCCTTACTCATCTATCATGTTATTTGGCGTTTCGATGGACTCCAGTAACTTAGATGTGAGATACGAAGTTCTCGGACGCAGCTGAAGCTGGAAATAGTTTTAAAGGAAACAACACGTACTAGCGTTGTTCCTGTGATGTATCTAATCGATCCTTACTCATCTATCATGTTATTTGGCGTTTCGATGGACTCCAGTAGCTCTGATGTGAGATACGACGTTTTCGGACGCAGCAGAAGCTGGAAATAGTTTTAAACGAAACAACACGCATTAGCGTTGTTCCTGTGATGTATCTAATCGATACTTACTCATCTATCATGTTATTTGACGTTTCGATGGACTCCAGTAACTCTAATGTGAGAAACGAAATTTTCGGACGCAGCAGAAGCTGGAAATAGTTTTAAACGAAACAACACGCATTAGCGTTGTTCCTGTGATGTATCTAATCGATCCTTACTCATCTATCATGTTATTTGACGTTTGGATGGACTCCAGTAAGTCTGATGTGAGATACAAAGTTTTTGGACGCAGCAGGAGCTAGAAATAGTTTTAAACGAAACAACACGTATTAGCGTTGTTCCTGTTATGTATCTAATCGATCCTTACTCATCTATCATGTTATTTGACGTTTGGATGGACTCCAGTAAGTCTGATGTGAGATACAAAGTTTTTGGACGCAGCAGGAGCTAGAAATAGTTTTAAACGAAACAACACGTATTAGCGTTGTTCCTGTGCTGTATCTAATCGATCCTTACTTATCTATCATGTTATTTGACGTTTCGATGCACTCCAGTAACTCTGATGAGAGATACGACGTTTTCGGACGCAGCAGAAGCTGGAAATAGTTTTAAATGAAACAACACGCATTAGCGTTGTTCCTGTGATGTATCTAATCGATCCTTACTTATCTAACATGTTATTTGACGTTTCGATGGACTCAAGTAACTCTGATGTGAGATACGATGTTTTCGGACGCAGCAGAAGCTGGAAATAGTTTTAAACGAAACAACACGCATTAGCGATGTTCCTGTGATGTATCTAATCGATCCTTACTCATCTATCATGTTATTTTACGTTTGGATGGACTCCAGTAACTCTGATGTGAGATACGAAGTTTTTGGACGCAACAGGAGCTGGAAATAGTTTTAAACGAAACAACACGTATTAGCGTTGTTCCTGTGATGTATCTAATCGATCCTTACTCATCTATCATGTTATTTGACGTTTGGATGTACTCCAGTATCTATGATGTGAGATACGAAATCTTCGGACGCAGCATAAGCTGGAAATAGTTTTAAACGAAACAACACGCATTAGCGTTGTTCCTGTGATGTATCTAATCGATCCTTACTCATCTATCATGTTACTTGGCGTTTCGATGGACTCCAGTAACTTTGATGTGAGATACGAAGTTCTCGGACGCAGCTGAAGCTGGAAATAGTTTTAATCGAAACAACACGTATTAGCGTTGTTCCTGTGCTGTATCTAATCGATCCTTACTCTTCTATCATGTTATTTGACGTTTGGATGGACTCCAGCATCTCTGATGTGAGATACGAAATTTTCTTACGCAGCAGAAGCTGGAAATAGTTTTAAACGAAACAACACGCATTAGCGTTGTTCCTGTGATGTATCTAAACGATCCTTACTTATCTAACATGTTATTTGACGTTTGGATGGACTCCAGTAAGTCTGATGTGACATACGACATTTTCGGACGCAGCAGAAGCTGGAAATAGTTCTAAACGAAACAACACGCATTAGCGATGTTCCTGTGCTGTATCTAATCGATCCTTACTCATCTATCATGTTATTTTACGTTTGGATGGACTCCAGTAACTCTGATGTTAGATACAAAGTTTTTGGACGCAGCAGAAGCTGGAAATAGTTTTGAACGAAACAACACGTATTAGCGTTGTTCCTGTGATGTATCTAATCGATCGTTACTTAGCTACTATGTTATTTGACGTTTCGATATACTCCAGTAACTCTAATGTGAGATACGAAATTTTCGGACGCAGCAGCAGCTGGAAATAGTTTTAAACGAAACAACACATATTAGCGTTGTTCCTGTGATGTATCTAATCGATCCTTACTCATCTATCATGTTATTTAACGTTTGGACGGACTCCAGTAACTCTGATGTGAGATACAAAGTTCTCGGACGCAGCAGAAGCTGGAAATAGTTTTGAACGAAACAACACGTATTAGCGTTGTTCCTGTGATGTATCTAAACGATCCTTACATTAGCGATGTTCCTGTGATGTATCTAATCGATCCTTACTCATCTATCATGTTATTTTACGTTTGGATGGACTCCAGTAACTCTGATGTGAGATACAAAGTTTTTGGACGCAGCAGAAGCTGGAAATAGTTTTGAACGAAACAACACGTATTAGCGTTGTTCCTGTGATGTATCTAATCGATACTTACTTAGCTACTATGTTATTTGACGTTTCGATGGACTCCAGTAACTCTAATGTGAGATACGAAATTTTCGGACGCAGCAGCAGCTGGAAATAGTTTTAAACGAAACAACACATATTAGCGTTGTTCCTGTTATGTATCTAATCGATCCTTACTCATCTATCATGTTATTTAACGTTTGGACGGACTCCAGTAACTCTGATGTGAGATACAAAGTTCTCGGACGCAGCAGAAGCTGGAAATAGTTTTGAACGAAACAACACGTATTAGCGTTGTTCCTGTGATGTATCTAAACGATCCTTACTCATCTATCATGTTATTTGACGTTTGGATGGACTCCAGTAACTCTGATGTGAGATACGAAATTATCGGACGCAGCAGAAGCTGGAAATAGTTTTGAACGAAACAACACGTATTAGCGTTGTTCCTGTGATGTATCTAATCGATCCTTACTTATCTACTATGTTATTTGACGTTTCGATGGACTCCAGTAACTCTGATGTGAGATACGAAATTTTCGGACGCAGCAGAAGCTGGAAATAGTTTTGAACGAAACAACACGTATTACCGTTTTTCATGTGACGTATCTAATCGATTCTTACTTATCTACTATGTTATTTGACGTTTGGATGGGCTCCAGTAACTCTGAAGTGAGATACGAAGTTCTCGGACGCAGCAGAAGCTGGAAATAGTTTTAAACGAAACAACACGTATTAGCGTTGTTCCTGTGATGCATCTAATCGATCCTTACTTATCTATCATGTTATTTGGCGTTTCGATGGACTCCAGTAGCTCTGATGTGAGATACGACGTTTTCGGACGCAGCAGAAGCTGGAAATAGTTTTAAACGAAACAACACGTATTAGCGTTGTTCCTGTGATGTATCTAATCGATCCTTACATATCTACTATGTTATTTGACGTTTCGATGGACTCCAGTAACTCTGATGTGAGATACGAAATTTTCGGACGCAGCAGAAGCTGGAAATAGTTTTAAATGAAACAACACGCATTAGCGTTGTTCCTGTGATGTATGTAATCGATCCTTACTCATCTATCATGTTATTTGACGTTTGGATGGGCTCCAGTAAATCTGAAGTGAGATACGAAGTTCTCGGACGCAGCTGAAGCTGGAAATAGTTTTAAACGAAACAACACGTATTTGCGTTGTTCCTGTGATGTATCTAATCGATCCTTACTCATCTATCATGTTATTTGACGTTTGGATGGACTCCAGTAAATCTGAAGTGAGATACGAAATTTTCGGACGCAGCAGAAGCTGGAAATAGTTTTAAACGAAACAACACGCATTAGCGTTGTTCCTGTGATGTATCTAAACGATCCTTACTTATCTAACATGTTATATGACGTTTGGATGGACTCCAGTAAGTCTGATGTGAGATACAAAGTTTTGGGACGCAGCAGGAGCTGGAAATAGTTTTAAACGAAACAACACATATTAGCGTTGTTCCTGTGATGTATCTAATCGATGCTTACTTATCTAACATGTTATTTGATGTTTGGATGGACTCCAGTAACTTTGATGTGAGATACGACGTTTTCGGACGCAGCAGATGCTGGAAATAGTTTTAAACGAAACAACACGCATTAGCGTTGTTCCTGTTATGTATCTAATCGATCCTTACTCATCTATCATGTTATTTGACGTGTCGATGGACTCTAGTAACTATGATGTGAGATACGAAGTTTTTGGACGCAGCTGGAGCTAGAAATAGTTTTAATCGAAACAACACGTATTAGCGTTGTTCCTGTGCTGTATCTAATCGATCCTTACTCATCTATCATGTTATTTGACGTTTGGATGGACTCCAGCATCTCTGATGTGAGATACGAAATTTTCTTACGCAGCAGAAGCTGGAAATAGTTTTAAACGAAACAACACGCATTAGCGTTGTTCCTGTGATGTATCTAAACGATCCTTACTTATCTAACATGTTATTTGACGTTTGGATGGACTCCAGTAAGTCTGATGTGACATACGACATTTTCGGACGCAGCAGAAGCTGGAAATAGTTCTAAACGAAACAACACGTATTAGCGTTGTTCCTGTGATGTATCTAATCGATCCTTACTTAGCTACTATGTTATTTGACGTTTCGATGGACTCCAGTAACTCTGATGTGAGATACGAAATTATCGGACGCAGCAGAAGCTGGAAATAGTTTCAAACGAAACAACACGCATTAGCGTTGTTCCTGTGATGTATCTAAACGATCCTTACTTATCTAACATGTTATTTGACGTTTGGATGGACTCCAGTAAGTCTGATGTGACATACGACATTTTCGGACGCAGCAGAAGCTGGAAATAGTTCTAAACGAAACAACACGTATTAGCGTTGTTCCTGTGATGTATCTAATCGATCCTTACTCATCTATCACCTTATTTGATGTTTGAATGGACTCCAGTAACTCTGATGTGAGATACAAAGTTCTCGGACGCAGCAGAAGCTGGAAATAGTTTTGAACGAAACAACACGTATTAGCGTTGTTCCTGTGATGTATCTAATCGATCCTTACTCATCTATCATGTTATTTGACGTTTGGATGGACTCCAGTAACTCTGATGTGAGATACAAAGTTTTTGGACGCAGCAGAAGCTGGAAATAGTTTTGAACGAAAAAACACGTATTAGCGTTGTTCCTGTGATGTATCTAATCGATCCTTACTTATCTACTATATTATTTGACGTTTCGATGGACTCCAGTAACTCTAATGTGAGATACGAAGTTCTCGGACGCAGCTGAAGCTGGAAATAGTTTTAAACGAAACAACACGTATTAGCGATGTTCCTGTGATGTAACTAATCGATCCTTACTCATCTATCATGTTATTTGACGTTTGGACGGACTCCAGTAACTCTGATGAGAGATACAAAGTTCTCGGACACAGTAGAAGCTGGAAATAGTTTTGAACGAAACAACACGTATTAGCGTTGTTCCTGTGATGCCTCTAAACGATCCTTACTTATCTAACATGTTATTTGACGTTTGGATTGTCTCCAGTAAGTCTGATGTGAGATACAAAGTTTTTGGACGCAGCAGGAGCTGGAAATAGTTTTAAACGAGACAACACGTATTAGCGTTGTTCCTGTGATGTATCTAATCGATCCTTACTCATCTATCATGTTCTTTGACGTTTGGATGAACTCCAGTAACTCTGATGTGAGATACAAAGTTTTTGGACGCAGCAGAAGCTGGAAATAGTTTTGAACGAAACAACACGTATTAGCGTTGTTCCTGTGATGTATCTAATCGATCCTTACTTATCTACTATATTATTTGACGTTTCGATGGACTCCAGTAACTCTAATGTGAGATACGAAGTTCTCGGACGCAGCTGAAGCTGGAAATAGTTTTAAACGAAACAACACGTATTAGCGATGTTCCTGTGATGTAACTAATCGATCCTTACTCATCTATCATGTTATTTGACGTTTGGACGGACTCCAGTAACTCTGATGAGAGATACAAAGTTCTCGGACACAGTAGAAGCTGGAAATAGTTTTGAACGAAACAACACGTATTAGCGTTGTTCCTGTGATGCCTCTAAACGATCCTTACTTATCTAACATGTTATTTGACGTTTGGATGGACTCCAGTAAGTCTGATGTGAGATACAAAGTTTTTGGACGCAGCAGGAGCTGGAAATAGTTTTAAACGAGACAACACGTATTAGCGTTGTTCCTGTGCTGTATCTAATCGATCCTTACTCATCTATCATGTTATTTGGCGTTTCGATGGACTCCAGTAGCTCTGATGTGAGATACGATGTTTTCGGACGCAGCAGAAGCTGGAAATAGTTTTAAACGAGACAACACGTATTAGCGATGTTCCTGTGATGTATCTAATCGATCCTTACTCATCTATCATGTTATTTTACTTTTGGATGGACTCCAGTAACTCTGATGTGAGATACAAAGTTTTTGGACGCAGCAGAAGCTGGAAATAGTTTTGAACGAAACAACACGTATTAGCGTTGTTCCTGTGATGTATCTAATCGATCCTTACTTAGCTACTATGTTATTTGAGGTTTCGATGGACTCCAGTAATTTTGATGTGAGATACGACGTTTTCGGACGCAGCAGAAGCTGGAAACAGTTTTAAACGTAACAACACGTATTAGCGTTGTTCCTGTAATGTATCTAATCGATCCTTACTCATCTATCATGTTATTTGACGTTTGGAAGGGCTCCAGTAACTCTGAAGTGAGATACGAAGTTCTCGGACGCACCTGAAGCTGGAAATAGTTTTAAACGAAACAACATGCATTAGCGTTGTTCCTGTGATGTATCTAATCGATCCTTACTCATCTATCATGTTATTTGACGTTTGGATGGACTCCAGTAACTCTGATGTGAGATACGAAATTATCGGACGCAGCAGAAGCTGGAAATAGTTTCAAACGAAACAACACGCATTAGCGTTGTTCCTGTGATGTATCTAAACGATCCTTACTTATCTAACATGTTATTTGACGTTTGGATGGATTCCAGTAAGTCTGATGTGACATACGTCGTTTTCGGACGCAGCAGAAGCTGGAAATAGTTTTAAACGAAACAACACGTATTAGCGTTGTTCCTGTGATGTATCTAATCGATCCTTACTCATCTATCATGTTATTTGACGTTTGAATGGACTCCAGTAACTCTGATGTGAGACACAAAGTTCTCGGACGCAGCAGAAGCTGGAAATAGTTTTGAACGAAACAAAACGAATTAGCGTTGTTCCTGTGATGTATCTAATCGATCCTTACTTATCTACTATGTTATTTGACGTTTCGATGGACTCTAGTAACTCTGATGTGAGATACGAAGTTTTTGGACGCAGCAGGAGCTGGAAATAGTTTTAAAGGAAACAACACATATTAGCGTTGCTGTGATGTATCTAATCGATCCTTACTTATCTACTATGTTATTTGACGTTTCGATGGACTCCAGTAACTCTAATGTGAGATACGAAGTTCTCGGACGCAGCTGAAGCTGGAAATAGTTTTAAACGAAACAACACGTATTAGCGTTGTTCCTGTGATGTATCTAATCGATCCTTACTCATCTATCATGAAATTTGACGTTTGGATGGACTCCAGTAACTCTGTGAGATACAAAGTTTTGGGACGCAGCAGAAGCTGGAAATAGTTTTGAACGAAACAACACGTATTAGCGTTGTTCCTGTGATGTATCTAATCGATCCTTACTTAGCTACTATGTTATTTGACGTTTCGATGGACTCCAGTAACTCTAATGTGAGATACGAAATTTTTGGACGCAGCAGCAGCTGGAAATAGTTTTAAACGAAACAACACATATTAGCGTTGTTCCTGTGATGTATCTAATCGATCCTTACTCATCTATCATGTTATTTGGCGTTTCGATGGACTCAAGTAACTCTGAAGTGAGATAAGAAGTTCTCGGACGCAGCTGAAGCTGAAAATAGTTTTAAACGAAACAACACGTATTTGCGTTGTTCCTGTGATGTATCTAATCGATCCTTACTCATCTATCATGTTATTTGACGTTTGGATGGACTCCAGTAACTCTGAAGTGAGATACGAAGTTCTCGGACGCAGCTGAAGCTGGAAATAGTTTTAAACGAAACAACACGTATTAGCGTTGTTCCTGTGATGTATCTAATCGATCCTTACTCATCTATCATGTTATTTGACGTTTGGATGGACTCCAGTAACTCTGATGTGAGATACAAAGTTTTTGGACGCAGCAGAAGCTGGAAATAGTTTTGAACGAAACAACACGTATTAGCGTTGTTCCTGTGATGTATCTAATCGATCCTTACTTAGCTACTATGTTATTTGACGATTCGATGGACTCCAGTAACTCTAATGTGAGATACGGAATTTTCCGACGCAGCAGCAGCTGGAAATAATTTTAAACGAAACAACACGCATTAGCGATGTTCCTGTGATGTATCTAATCGATCCTTACTCATCTATCATGTTATTTTACGTTTGGATGGACTCCAGTAACTCTGATGTGAGATACAAAGTTTTTGGACGCAGCAGAAGCTGGAAATAGTTTTGAACGAAACAACACGTATTAGCGTTGTTCCTGTGATGTATCTAATCGATCCTTACTTAGCTACTATGTTATTTGACGTTTCGATGGACTCCAGTAACTCTAATGTGAGATACGAAATTTTCGGACGCAGCAGCAGCTGGAAATAGTTTTAAACGAAACAACACATATTAGCGTTGTTCCTGTGATGTATCTAATCGATCCTTACTCATCTATCATGTTATTTAACGTTTGGACGGACTCCAGTAACTCTGATGTGAGATACAAAGTTCTCGGACGCAGCAGAAGCTGGAAATAGTTTTGAACGAAACAATACGTATTAGCGTTTTTCCTGTGATGTATCTAAACGATCCTTACTTATCTAACATGTTATTTGACGTTTGGATGGACTCCAGTAACTCTGATGTGAGATACAAAGTTTTTGGGCGCAGCAGGAGCTGGAAATAGTTTTAAACGAAGCAACACGCATTAGCGTTGTTCCTGTGATGTATCTAATCGATCCTTACTTAGCTACTATGTTATTTGACGTTTCGATGGACTCCAGTAATTTTGATGTGAGATACGACGTTTTCGGACGCAGCAGAAGCTGGAAATAGTTTTAAACGAAACAACATGCATTAGCGTTGTTCCTGTGATGTATCTAATCGATCCTTACTCATCTATCATGTTATTTGACGTTTGGATGGACTCCAGTAACTCTGATGTGAGATACGAAATTATCGGACGCAGCAGAAGCTGGAAATAGTTTCAAACGAAACAACACGCATTAGCGTTGTTCCTGTGATGTATCTAAACGATCCTTACTTATCTAACATGTTATTTGACGTTTGGATGGACTCCAGTAAGTCTGATGTGACATACGACGTTTTCTGACGCAGCAGAAGCTGGAAATAGTTTTAAACGAAACAACACGTATTAGCGTTGTTCCTGTGATGTATCTAATCGATCCTTACTCATCTATCATGTTATTTGACGTTTGAATGGACTCCAGTAACTCTGATGTGAGACACAAAGTTCTCGGACGCAGCAGAAGCTGGAAATAGTTTTGAACGAAACAAAACGAATTAGCGTTGTTCCTGTGATGTATCTAATCGATCCTTACTTATCTACTATGTTATTTGACGTTTCGATGGACTCTAGTAACTCTGATGTGAGATACGAAGTTTTTGGACGCAGCAGGAGCTGGAAATAGTTTTAAAGGAAACAACACATATTAGCGTTGTTGTGATGTATCTAATCGATCCTTACTTATCTACTATGTTATTTGACGTTTCGATGGACTCCAGTAACTCTAATGTGAGATACGAAGTTCTCGGACGCAGCTGAAGCTGGAAATAGTTTTAAACGAAACAACACGTATTAGCGTTGTTCCTGTGATGTATCTAATCGATCCTTACTCATCTATCATGAAATTTGACGTTTGGATGGACTCCAGTAACTCTGATGTGAGATACAAAGTTTTGGGGCGCAGCAGAAGCTGGAAATAGTTTTGAACGAAACAACACGTATTAGCGTTGTTCCTGTGATGTATCTAATCGATCCTTACTTAGCTACTATGTTATTTGACGTTTCGATGGACTCCAGTAACTCTAATGTGAGATACGAAATTTTCGGACGCAGCAGCAGCTGGAAATAGTTTTAAACGAAACAACACATATTAGCGTTGTTCCTGTGATGTATCTAATCGATCCTTACTCATCTATCATGTTATTTGGCGTTTCGATGGACTCAAGTAACTCTGAAGTGAGATAAGAAGTTCTCGGACGCAGCTGAAGCTGGAAATAGTTTTAAACGAAACAACACGCATTAGCGTTATTCCTGTGATGTATCTAATCGATCCTTACTCATCTATCATGTTATTTGACGTTTGGACGGACTCCAGTAACTCTGATGAGAGATACAAAGTTCTCGGACACAGTAGAAGCTGGAAATAGTTTTGAACGAAACAACACGTATTAGCGTTGTTCCTGTGATGTATCTAAGCGATCCTTACTTATCTAACATGTTATTTGACGTTTGAATGGACTCCAGAAAGTCTGATGTGAGATACAAAGTTTTTGGACGCAGCAGGAGCTGGAAATAGTTTTAAACGAAACAACACGTATTAGCGTTGTTCCTGTGCTGTATCTAATCGATCCTTACTCACCTATCATGTTATTTGGCGTTTCGATGGACTCCAGTAGCTCTGATGCGAGATACGACGTTCTCGGACGCAGCAGAAGCTGGAAATAGTTTTAAACGAAACAACATGCATTAGCGTTGTTCCTGTGATGTATCTAAGCGATCCTTACTCATCTATCATGTTATTTGACGTTTGGATGGACTCCAGTAACTCTGATGTGAGATACGAAATTATCGGACGCAGCAGAAGCTGGAAATAGTTTTAAATGAAACAACACGCATTAGCGTTGTTCCTGTGATGTATCTAAACGATCCTTACTTATCTAACATGTTATTTGACGTTTGAATGGACTCCAGAAAGTCTGATGTGAGATACAAAGTTTTTGGACGCAGCAGGAGCTGGAAATAGTTTTAAACGAAACAACACGTATTAGCGTTGTTCCTGTGCTGTATCTAATCGATCCTTACTCACCTATCATGTTATTTGGCGTTTCGATGGACTCCAGTAGCTCTGATGCGAGATACGACGTTCTCGGACGCAGCAGAAGCTGGAAATAGTTTTAAACGAAACAACATGCATTAGCGTTGTTCCTGTGATGTATCTAATCGATCCTTACTCATCTATCATGTTATTTGGCGTTTCGATGGGCTCCAGTAGCTCTGATGTGAGATACGACGTTTTCGGACGCAGCAGAAGCTGGAAATAGTTTTAAACGAAACAACACGCATTAGCGTTGTTCCTGTGATGTATCTAATCGATCCTTACTCATCTATCATGTTATTTGACGTTTGGATGGACTCCAGTAACTCTGACGTGAGATACAAAGTTTTAGGACGCAGCAGAAGCTGGAAATAGTTTTGAACGAAACAACACGTATTAGCGTTGTTCCTGTGATGTATCTAATCGATCCTTACTTATCTACTATATTATTTGACGTTTCGATGGACTCCAGTAAGTCTGATGTGAGATACAAAGTTTTTGGACGCAGCAGGAGCTAGAAATAGTTTTAAACGAAACAACACGTATTAGCGTTGTTCCTGTGCTGTATCTAATCGATCCTTACTTATCTATCATGTTATTTGACGTTTCGATGCACTCCAGTAACTCTGATGTGAGATACGACGTTTTCGGACGCAGCAGAAGCTGGAAATAGTTTTAAACGAAACAACACATACTAGCGTTGTTCCTGTGATGTAACTAATCGATCCTTACTCATCTATCATGTTATTTGACGTTCGGACGGACTCCAGTAACTCTGATGAGAGATACAAAGTTCTCGGACGCAGCAGAAGCTGGAAATAGTTTTGAACGAAACAACACGTATTAGCGTTGTTCCTGTGATGTCTCTAAACGATCCTTACTTATCTAACATGTTATTTGACGTTTGGATGGACTCCAGTAAGTCTGATGTGACATACGACGCTATCGGACGCAGCAGAAGCTGGAAATAGTTTTAAACGAAACAACACGTATTAGCGTTGTTCCTGTGATGTATCTAATCGATCCTTACTCATCTATCATGTTATTTGGCGTTTCGATGGGCTCCAGTAACTCTGATGTGAGATACAAAGTTCTCGGACGCAGCAGAAGCTGGAAATAGTTTTGAACGAAACAACACGTATTAGCGTTGTTCCTGTGATGTATCTAATCGATTCTTACTTATCTACTATGTTATTTGACGTTTCGATGGACTCCAGTAACTCTGATGTGAGATACGAAATTTTCGGACGCAGCATAAGCTGGAAATAGTTTTAAATGAAACAACACGCATTAGCGTTGTTCCTGTGATGTATCTAATCGATCCTTACTCATCTATCATGTTATTTGGCGTTTCGATGGACTCCAGTAACTCTGATGTGAGATACGACGTTTTCGGACGCAGCAGCAGCTGCAAATAGTTTTAAACGAAACAACACATATTAGCGTTGTTCCTGTAATGTATCTAATCGATCCTTACTCATCTATCATGTTATTTGCCGTTTGGACGGACTCCAGTAACTCTGATGTGAGATACAAAGTTTTTGGACGCAGAAGAAGCTGGAAATAGTTTTGAACGAAACAACACGTATTAGCGTTGTTCCTGTGATGTATCTAAACGATCCTTACTTATCTATCATGTTATTTGACGTTTCGATGCACTCCAGTAACTCTGATGTGAGATACGACGTTTTCGGACGCAGCAGAAGCTGGAAATAGTTTTAAACGAAACAACACGTATTAGCGTTGTTCCTGTGATGTATCTAATCGATCCTTACTCATCTATCATGTTATTTGACGTTTGGATGGACTCCAGTAACTCCGATGTGATACAAAGTTTTTGGGCGCAGCAGGAGCTGGAATTAGTTTTAAACGAAGCAACACGTATTAGCGTTATTCCTGTGATGTATCTAATCGATCCTTACTCATCTATCATGTTATTTGGCGTTTCGATGGACTCCAGTAACTTTGATGTGAGATACGAAGTTCTCGGACGCAGCTGAAGCTGGAAATAGTTTTAAACGAAACAACACGTATTTGCGTTGTTCCTGTGATGTATCTAATCGATCCTTACTCATCTATCATGTTATTTGACGTTTGGATGGACTCCAGTAACTCTGATGTGATATACGAAATTATCGGACGCAGCAGAAGCTGGAAATAGTTTTGAACGAAACAACACGTATTAGCGTTGTTCCTGTGATGTATCTAATCGATCCTTACTTATCTACTATGTTATTTGACGTTTCGATGGACTCCAGTAACTCTGATGTGAGATACGAAATTTTCGGACGCAGCAGAAGCTGGAAATAGTTTTAAATGAAACAACACGCATTAGCGTTGTTGCTGTGATGTATGTAATCGATCCTTACTCATCTATCATGTTATTTGACGTTTGGATGGGCTCCAGTAACTCTGAAGTGAGATACGAAGTTCTCGGAGGCAGCTGAAGCTGGAAATAGTTTTAAACGAAACAACACGTATTTGCGTTGTTCCTGTGATGTATCTAATCGATCCTTACTCATCTATCATGTTATTTGACGTTTGGATGGACTCCAGTAACTCTGAAGTGAGATACGAAGTTCTCGGACGCAGCTGAAGCTGGAAATAGTTTTAAACGAAACAACACGTATTAGCGTTGTTCCTGTGATGTATCTAATCGATCCTTACTCATCTATCATGTTATTTGAAGTTTGGATGGACTCCAGTAACTCTGATGTGAGATACAAAGTTTTTGGACGCAGCAGCAGCTGGAAATAGTTTTGAACGAAACAACACGTATTAGCGTTGTTCCTGTGATGTATCTAATCGATCCTTACTTAGCTACTATGTTATTTGACGTTTCGATGGACTCCAGTAACTCTAATGTGAGATACGAAATTTTCGGACGCAGCAGCAGCTGGAAATAGTTTTAAACGAAACAACACATATTAGCGTTGTTCCTGTGATGTATCTAATCGATCCTTACTCATCTATCATGTTATTTAACGTTTGGACGGACTCCAGTAACTCTGATGTGAGATACAAAGTTCTCGGACGCAGCAGAAGCTGGAAATAGTTTTGAACGAAACAATACGTATTAGCGTTGTTCCTGTGATGTATCTAAACGATCCTTACTTATCTAACATGTTATTTGACGTTTGGATGGACTCCAGTAACTCTGATGTGAGATACAAAGTTTTTGGGCGCAGCAGGAGCTGGAAATAGTTTTAAACGAAGCAACACGCATTAGCGTTGTTCCTGTGATGTATCTAATCGATCCTTACTTAGCTACTATGTTATTTGAGGTTTCGATGGACTCCAGTAATTTTGATGTGAGATACGACGTTTTCGGACGCAGCAGAAGCTGGAAACAGTTTTAAACGAAACAACACGTATTAGCGTTGTTCCTGTAATGTATCTAATCGATCCTTACTCATCTATCATGTTATTTGACGTTTGGATGGGCTCCAGTAACTCTGAAGTGAGATACGAAGTTCTCGGACGCAGCTGAAGCTGGAAATAGTTTTAAACGAAACAACATGCATTAGCGTTGTTCCTGTGATGTATCTAATCGATCCTTACTCATCTATCATGTTATTTGACGTTTGGATGGACTCCAGTAACTCTGATGTGAGATACGAAATTATCGGACGCAGCAGAAGCTGGAAATAGTTTCAAACGAAACAACACGCATTAGCGTTGTTCCTGTGATGTATCTAAACGATCCTTACTTATCTAACATGTTATTTGACGTTTGGATGGATTCCAGTAAGTCTGATGTGACATACGTCGTTTTCGGACGCAGCAGAAGCTGGAAATAGTTTTAAACGAAACAACACGTATTAGCGTTGTTCCTGTGATGTATCTAATCGATCCTTACTCATCTATCATGTTATTTGACGTTTGAATGGACTCCAGTAACTCTGATGTGAGACACAAAGTTCTCGGACGCAGCAGAAGCTGGAAATAGTTTTGAACGAAACAAAACGAATTAGCGTTGTTCCTGTGATGTATCTAATCGATCCTTACTTATCTACTATGTTATTTGACGTTTCGATGGACTCTGGTATCTCTGATGTGAGATACGAAGTTTTTGGACGCAGCAGGAGCTGGAAATAGTTTTAAAGGAAACAACACATATTAGCGTTGCTGTGATGTATCTAATCGATCCTTACTTATCTACTATGTTATTTGACGTTTCGATGGACTCCAGTAACTCTAATGTGAGATACGAAGTTCTCGGACGCAGCTGAAGCTGGAAATAGTTTTAAACGAAACGACACGTATTAGCGTTGTTCCTGTGATGTATCTAATCGATCCTTACTCATCTATCATGAAATTTGACGTTTGGATGGACTCCAGTAACTCTGGTGTGAGATACAAAGTTTTGGGACGCAGCAGAAGCTGGAAATAGTTTTGAACGAAACAACACGTATTAGCGTTGTTCCTGTGATGTATCTAATCGATCCTTACTTAGCTACTATGTTATTTGACGTTTCGATGGACTCCAGTAACTCTAATGTGAGATACGAAATTTTCGGACGCAGCAGCAGCTGGAAATAGTTTTAAACGAAACAACACATATTAGCGTTGTTCCTGTGATGTATCTAATCGATCCTTACTCATCTATCATGTTATTTGGCGTTTCGATGGACTCAAGTAACTCTGAAGTGAGATAAGAAGTTCTCGGACGCAGCTGAAGCTGGAAATAGTTTTAAACGAAACAACACGTATTTGCGTTGTTCCTGTGATGTATCTAATCGATCCTTACTCATCTATCATGTTATTTGACGTTTGGATGGACTCCAGTAACTCTGAAGTGAGATACGAAGTTCTCGGACGCAGCTGAAGCTGGAAATAATTTTAAACGAAACAACACGTATTAGCGTTGTTCCTGTGATGTATCTAATCGATCCTTACTCATCTATCATGTTATTTGACGTTTGGATGGACTCCAGTAACTCTGATGTGAGATACAAAGTTTTTGGACGCAGCAGAAGCTGGAAATAGTTTTGAACGAAACAACACGTATTAGCGTTGTTCCTGTGATGTATCTAATCGATCCTTACTTAGCTACTATGTTATTTGACGTTTCGATGGACTCCAGTAACTCTAATGTGAGATACGGAATTTTCCGACGCAGCAGCAGCTGGAAATAGTTTTAAACGAAACAACACGCATTAGCGATGTTCCTGTGATGTATCTAATCGATCCTTACTCATCTATCATGTTATTTTACGTTTGGATGGACTCCAGTAACTCTGATGTGAGATACAAAGTTTTTGGACGCAGCAGAAGCTGGAAATAGTTTTGAACGAAACAACACGTATTAGCGTTGTTCCTGTGATGTATCTAATCGATCCTTACTTAGCTACTATGTTATTTGACGTTTCGATGGACTCCAGTAACTCTAATGTGAGATACGAAATTTTCGGACGCAGCAGCAGCTGGAAATAGTTTTAAAGGAAACAACACATATTAGCGTTGTTCCTGTGATGTATCTAATCGATCCTTACTCATCTATCATGTTATTTAACGTTTGGACGGACTCCAGTAACTCTGATGTGAGATACAAAGTTCTCGGACGCAGCAGAAGCTGGAAATAGTTTTGAACGAAACAATACGTATTAGCGTTGTTCCTGTGATGTATCTAAACGATCCTTACTTATCTAACATGTTATTTGACGTTTGGATGGACTCCAGTATCTCTGATGTGAGATACAAAGTTTTTGGGCGCAGCAGGAGCTGGAAATAGTTTTAAACGAAGCAACACGCATTAGCGTTGTTCCTGTGATGTATCTAATCGATCCTTACTTAGCTACTATGTTATTTGACGTTTCGATGGACTCCAGTAATTTTGATGTGAGATACGACGTTTTCGGACGCAGCAGAAGCTGGAAATAGTTTTAAACGAAACAACATGCATTAGCGTTGTTCCTGTGATGTATCTAATCGATCCTTACTCATCTATCATGTTATTTGACGTTTGGATGGACTCCAGTAACTCTGATGTGAGATACGAAATTATCGGACGCAGCAGAAGCTGGAAATAGTTTCAAACGAAACAACACGCATTAGCGTTGTTCCTGTGATGTATCTAAACGATCCTTACTTATCTAACATGTTATTTGACGTTTGGATGGACTCCAGTAAGTCTGATGTGACATACGACGTTTTCGGACGCAGCAGAAGCTGGAAATAGTTTTAAACGAAACAACACGTATTAGCGTTGTTCCTGTGATGTATCTAATCGATCCTTACTCATCTATCATGTTATTTGACGTTTGAATGGACTCCAGTAACTCTGATGTGAGACACAAAGTTCTCGGACGCAGCAGAAGCTGGAAATAGTTTTGAACGAAACAAAACGAATTAGCGTTGTTCCTGTGATGTATCTAATCGATCCTTACTTATCTACTATGTTATTTGACGTTTCGATGGACTCTAGTATCTCTGATGTGAGATACGAAGTTTTTGGACGCAGCAGGAGCTGGAAATAGTTTTAAAGGAAACAACACATATTAGCGTTGCTGCGATGTATCTAATCGATCCTTACTTATCTACTATGTTATTTGACGTTTCGATGGACTCCAGTAACTCTAATGTGAGATACGGAGTTCTCGGACGCAGCTGAAGCTGGAAATAGTTTTAAACGAAACAACACGTATTAGCGTTGTTCCTGTGATGTATCTAATCGATCCTTACTCATCTATCATGAAATTTGACGTTTGGATGGACTCCAGTAACTCTGATGTGAGATACAAAGTTTTGGGGCGCAGCAGAAGCTGGAAATAGTTTTGAACGAAACAACACGTATTAGCGTTGTTCCTGTGATGTATCTAATCGATCCTTACTTAGCTACTATGTTATTTGACGTTTCGATGGACTCCAGTAACTCTAATGTGAGATACGAAATTTTCGGACGCAGCAGCAGCTGGAAATAGTTTTAAACGAAACAACACATATTACCGTTGTTCCTGTGATGTATCTAATCGATCCTTACTCATCTATCATGTTATTTGGCGTTTCGATGGACTCAAGTAACTCTGAAGTGAGATAAGAAGTTCTCGGACGCAGCTGAAGCTGGAAATAGTTTTAAACGAAACAACACGCATTAGCGTTATTCCTGTGATGTATCTAATCGATCCTTACTCATCTATCATGTTATTTGACGTTTGGACGGACTCCAGTAACTCTGATGAGAGATACAAAGTTCTCGGACACAGTAGAAGCTGGAAATAGTTTTGAACGAAACAACACGTATTAGCGTTGTTCCTGTGATGCCTCTAAACGATCCTTACTTATCTAACATGTTATTTGACGTTTGGATGGGCTCCAGTAACTCTGAAGTGAGATACGAAGTTCTCGGACGCAGCTGAAGCTGGAAATAGTTTTAAATGAAACAACACGCATTAGCGTTGTTCCTGTGATGTATCTAAGCGATCCTTACTCATCTATCATGTTATTTGACGTTTGGATGGACTCCAGTAACTCTGATGTGAGATACGAAATTATCGGACGCAGCAGAAGCTGGAAATAGTTTTAAATGAAACAACACGCATTAGCGTTGTTCCTGTGATGTATCTAAACGATCCTTACTTATCTAACATGTTATTTGACGTTTGAATGGACTCCAGAAAGTCTGATGTGAGATACAAAGTTTTTGGACGCAGCAGGAGCTGGAAATAGTTTTAAACGAAACAACACGTATTAGCGTTGTTCCTGTGCTGTATCTAATCGATCCTTACTCACCTATCATGTTATTTGGCGTTTCGATGGACTCCAGTAGCTCTGATGCGAGATACGACGTTCTCGGCCGCAGCAGAAGCTGGAAATAGTTTTAAACGAAACAACATGCATTAGCGTTGTTCCTGTGATGTATCTAATCGATCCTTACTCATCTATCATGTTATTTGGCGTTTCGATGGGCTCCAGTAGCTCTGATGTGAGATACGACGTTTTCGGACGCAGCAGAAGCTGGAAATAGTTTTAAACGAAACAACACGCAATAACGTTGTTCCTGTGATGTATCTAATCGATCCTTACTCATCTATCATGTTATTTGGCGTTTCGATGGACTCCAGTAACTCTGATGTGAGATACAAAGTTCTCGGACGCAGCTGAAGCTGGAAATAGTTTTGAACGAAACAACACGTATTAGCGTTGTTCCTGTGATGTATCTAATCGATCCTTACTTAGCTACTATGTTATTTGACGTTTCGATGGACTCCAGTAACTCTGATGTGAGATACGAAATTATCGGACGCAGCAGAAGCTGGAAATAGTTTTAAACGAAACAACACGTATTAGCGTTGTTCCTGTGATGTATCTAATCGATCCTTACTCATCTATCATGTTATTTAACGTTTGGACGGACTCCAGAAACTCTGATGTGAGATACAAAGTTCTCGGACGCAGCAGAAGCTGGAAATAGTTTTGAACGAAACAATACGTATTAGCGTTGTTCCTGTGATGTATCTAAACGATCCTTACTTATCTAACATGTTATTTGACGTTTGGATGGACTCCAGTAACTCTGATGTGAGATACAAAGTTTTTGGACGCAGCAGAAGCTGGAAATAGTTTTGAACGAAACAACACGTATTAGCGTTGTTCCTGTGATGTATCTAATCGATCCTTACTTAGCTACTATGTTATTTGACGTTTCGATGGACTCCAGTAACTCTAATGTGAGATACGAAATTTTCGGACGCAGCAGCAGCTGGAAATAGTTTTAAACGAAACAACACATATTAGCGTTGTTCCTGTGATGTATCTAATCGATCCTTACTCATCTATCATGTTATTTAACGTTTGGACGGACTCCAGTAACTCTGATGTGAGATACAAAGTTCTCGGACGCAGCAGAAGCTGGAAATAGTTTTGAACGAAACAATACGTATTAGCGTTGTTCCTGTGATGTATCTAAACGATCCTTACTTATCTAACATGTTATTTGACGTTTGGATGGACTCCAGTAACTCTGATGTGAGATACAAAGTTTTTGGGCGCAGCAGGAGCTGGAAATAGTTTTAAACGAAGCAACACGCATTAGCGTTGTTCCTGTGATGTATCTAATCGATCCTTACTTAGCTACTATGTTATTTGACGTTTCGATGGACTCCAGTAATTTTGATGTGAGATACGACGTTTTCGGACGCAGCAGAAGCTGGAAATAGTTTTAAACGAAACAACATGCATTAGCGTTGTTCCTGTGATGTATCTAATCGATCCTTACTCATCTATCATGTTATTTGACGTTTGGATGGACTCCAGTAACTCTGATGTGAGATACGAAATTATCGGACGCAGCAGAAGCTGGAAATAGTTTCAAACGAAACAACACGCATTAGCGTTGTTCCTGTGATGTATCTAAACGATCCTTACTTATCTAACATGTTATTTGACGTTTGGATGGACTCCAGTAAGTCTGATGTGACATACGACGTTTTCGGACGCAGCAGAAGCTGGAAATAGTTTTAAACGAAACAACACGTATTAGCGTTGTTCCTGTGATGTATCTAATCGATCCTTACTCATCTATCATGTTATTTGACGTTTGAATGGACTCCAGTAACTCTGATGTGAGACACAAAGTTCTCGGACGCAGCAGAAGCTGGAAATAGTTTTGAACGAAACAAAACGAATTAGCGTTGTTCCTGTGATGTATCTAATCGATCCTTACTTATCTACTATGTTATTTGACGTTTCGATGGACTCTAGTATCTCTGATGTGAGATACGAAGTTTTTGGACGCAGCAGGAGCTGGAAATAGTTTTAAAGGAAACAACACATATTAGCGTTGCTGCGATGTATCTAATCGATCCTTACTTATCTACTATGTTATTGGACGTTTCGATGGACTCCAGTAACTCTAATGTGAGATACGGAGTTCTCGGACGCAGCTGAAGCTGGAAATAGTTTTAAACGAAACAACACGTATTAGCGTTGTTCCTGTGATGTATCTAATCGATCCTTACTCATCTATCATGAAATTTGACGTTTGGATGGACTCCAGTAACTCTGATGTGAGATACAAAGTTTTGGGGCGCAGCAGAAGCTGGAAATAGTTTTGAACGAAACAACACGTATTAGCGTTGTTCCTGTGATGTATCTAATCGATCCTTACTTAGCTACTATGTTATTTGACGTTTCGATGGTTTCCAGTAACTCTAATGTGAGATACGAAATTTTCGGACGCAGCAGCAGCTGGAAATAGTTTTAAACGAAACAACACATATTACCGTTGTTCCTGTGATGTATCTAATCGATCCTTACTCATCTATCATGTTATTTGGCGTTTCGATGGACTCAAGTAACTCTGAAGTGAGATAAGAAGTTCTCGGACGCAGCTGAAGCTGGAAATAGTTTTAAACGAAACAACACGCATTAGCGTTATTCCTGTGATGTATCTAATCGATCCTTACTCATCTATCATGTTATTTGTCGTTTGGACGGACTCCAGTAACTCTGATGAGAGATACAAAGTTCTCGGACACAGTAGAAGCTGGAAATAGTTTTGAACGAAACAACACGTATTAGCGTTGTTCCTGTGATGCCTCTAAACGATCCTTACTTATCTAACATGTTATTTGACGTTTGGATGGGCTCCAGTAACTCTGAAGTGAGATACGAAGTTCTCGGACGCAGCTGAAGCTGGAAATAGTTTTAAATGAAACAACACGCATTAGCGTTGTTCCTGTGATGTATCTAAGCGATCCTTACTCATCTATCATGTTATTTGACGTTTGGATGGACTCCAGTAACTCTGATGTGAGATACGAAATTATCGGACGCAGCAGAAGCTGGAAATAGTTTTAAATGAAACAATACGCATTAGCGTTGTTCCTGTGATGTATCTAAACGATCCTTACTTATCTAACATGTTATTTGACGTTTGAATGGACTCCAGAAAGTCTGATGTGAGATACAAAGTTTTTGGACGCAGCAGGAGCTGGAAATAGTTTTAAACGAAACAACACGTATTAGCGTTGTTCCTGTGCCGTATCTAATCGATCCTTACTCACCTATCATGTTATTTGGCGTTTCGATGGACTCCAGTAGCTCTGATGCGAGATACGACGTTCTCGGCCGCAGCAGAAGCTGGAAATAGTTTTAAACGAAACAACATGCATTAGCGTTGTTCCTGTGATGTATCTAATCGATCCTTACTCATCTATCATGTTATTTGGCGTTTCGATGGGCTCCAGTAGCTCTGATGTGAGATACGACGTTTTCGGACGCAGCAGAAGCTGGAAATAGTTTTAAACGAAACAACACGCAATAACGTTGTTCCTGTGATGTATCTAATCGATCCTTACTCATCTATCATGTTATTTGGCGTTTCGATGGACTCCAGTAACTCTGATGTGAGATACAAAGTTCTCGGACGCAGCTGAAGCTGGAAATAGTTTTGAACGAAACAACACGTATTAGCGTTGTTCCTGTGATGTATCTAATCGATCCTTACTTAGCTACTATGTTATTTGACGTTTCGATGGACTCCAGTAACTCTGATGTGAGATACGAAATTATCGGACGCAGCAGAAGCTGGAAATAGTTTCAAACGAAACAACACGCATTAGCGTTGTTCCTGTGATGTATCTAAACGATCCTTACTTATCTAACATGTTATTTGACGTTTGGATGGACTCCAGTAACTCTGATGTGAGATACAAAGTTTTGGGGCGCAGCAGAAGCTGGAAATAGTTTTGAACGAAACAACACGTATTAGCGTTGTTCCTGTGATGTATCTAATCGATCCTTACTTAGCTACTATGTTATTTGACGTTTCGATGGACTCCAGTAACTCTAATGTGAGATACGAAATTTTCGGACGCAGCAGCAGCTGGAAATAGTTTTAAACGAAACAACACATATTAGCGTTGTTCCTGTGATGTATCTAATCGATCCTTACTCATCTATCATGTTATTTGGCGTTTCGATGGACTCAAGTAACTCTGAAGTGAGATAAGAAGTTCTCGGACGCAGCTGAAGCTGGAAATAGTTTTAAACGAAACAACACGCATTAGCGTTATTCCTGTGATGTATCTAATCGATCCTTACTCATCTATCATGTTATTTGACGTTTGGACGGACTCCAGTAACTCTGATGAGAGATACAAAGTTCTCGGACACAGTAGAAGCTGGAAATAGTTTTGAACGAAACAACACGTATTAGCGTTGTTCCTGTGATGCCTCTAAACGATCCTTACTTATCTAACATGTTATTTGACGTTTGGATGGGCTCCAGTAACTCTGAAGTGAGATACGAAGTTCTCGGACGCAGCTGAAGCTGGAAATAGTTTTAAATGAAACAACACGCATTAGCGTTGTTCCTGTGATGTATCTAAGCGATCCTTACTCATCTATCATGTTATTTGACGTTTGGATGGACTCCAGTAACTCTGATGTGAGATACGAAATTATCGGATGCAGCAGAAGCTGGAAATAGTTTTAAATGAAACAACACGCATTAGCGTTGTTCCTGTGATGTATCTAAACGATCCTTACTTATCTAACATGTTATTTGACGTTTGAACGGACTCCAGAAAGTCTGATGTGAGATACAAAGTTTGTGGACGCAGCAGGAGCTGGAAATAGTTTTAAACGAAACAACACGTATTAGCGTTGTTCCTGTGCTGTATCTAATCGATCCTTACTCACCTATCATGTTATTTGGCGTTTCGATGGACTCCAGTAGCTCTGATGCGAGATACGACGTTCTCGGACGCAGCAGAAGCTGGAAATAGTTTTAAACGAAACAACATGCATTAGCGTTGTTCCTGTGATGTATCTAATCGATCCTTACTCATCTATCATGTTATTTGGCGTTTCGATGGGCTCCAGTAGCTCTGATGTGAGATACGACGTTTTCGGACGCAGCAGAAGCTGGAAATAGTTTTAAACGAAACAACACGCAATAGCGTTGTTCCTGTGATGTATCTAATCGATCCTTACTCATCTATCATGTTATTTGGCGTTTCGATGGACTCCAGTAACTCTGATGTGAGATACAAAGTTCTCGGACGCAGCTGAAGCTGGAAATAGTTTTGAAAGAAACAACACGTATTAGCGTTGTTCCTGTGATGTATCTAATCGATCCTTACTTAGCTACTATGTTATTTGACGTTTCGATGGACTCCAATAACTCTGATGTGAGATACGAAATTATCGGACGCAGCAGAAGCTGGAAATAGTTTCAAACGAAACAACACGCATTAGCGTTGTTCCTGTGATGTATCTAAACGATCCTTACTTATCTAACATGTTATTTGACGTTTGGATGGACTCCAGTAAGTCTGATGTGACATACGACGTTTTCGGATGCAGCAGAAGCTGGAAATAGTTCTAAACGAAACAACACGTATTAGCGTTGTTCCTGTGATGTATCTAATCGATCCTTACTCATCTATCACCTTATTTGACGTTTGAATGGACTCCAGTAACTCTGATGTGAGATACAAATTTCTCGGACGCAGCAGAAGCTGGAAATAGTTTTGAACGAAACAACACGTATTAGCGTTGTTCCTGTCATGTATCTAATCGATCCTTACTTATCTACTATGTTATTTGACGTTTCGATGGACTCCAGTAACTCTAATGTGAGATACGAAGTTCTCGGACGCAGCTGAAGCTGGAAATAGTTTTAAACGAAACAACACTTATTAGCGTTGTTCCTGTGATGTATCTAATCGATCCTTACTCATCTATCATGTTATTTGACGTTTGGATGGACTCCAGTAACTCTGATGTGAGATACAAAGTTTTTGGACGCAGCAGAAGCTGGAAATAGTTTTGAACGAAACAACACGTATTAGCGTTGTTCCTGTGATGTATCTAATCGATCCTTACTTATCTACTATATTATTTGACGTTTCGATGGACTCCAGTAACTCTAATGTGAGATACGAAGTTCTCGGACGCAGCTGAAGCTGGAAATAGTTTTAAACGAAACAACACGTATTAGCGTTGTTCCTGTGATGTAACTAATCGATCCTTACTCATCCATCATGTTATTTGACGTTTGGACGGACTCCAGTAACTCTGATGAGAGATACAAAGTTCTCGGACACAGTAGAAGCTGGAAATAGTTTTGAACGAAAAAACACGTATTAGCGTTGTTCCTGTGATGCCTCTAAACGATCCTTACTTATCTAACATGTTATTTGACGTTTGGATGGACTCCAGTAAGTCTGATGTGAGATACAAAGTTTTTGGACGCAGCAGGAGCTGGAAATAGTTTTAAACGAGACAAGACGTATTAGCGTTGTTTATGTGCTGTATCTAATCGATCCTTACTCATCTATCATGTTATTTGGCGTTTCGATGTACTCCAGTAGCTCTGATGTGAGATACGACGTTTTCGGACGCAGCAGAAGCTGGAAATAGTTTTAAACGAAACAACACGCATTAGCGTTGTTCCTGTGATGTATCTAATCGATCCTTACTTATCTAACATGTTATTTGACGTTTCGATGGACTCAAGTAACTCTGATGTGAGATACGATGTTTTCGGACGCAGCAGAAGCTGGAAATAGTTTTAAACGAAACAACACGCATTAGCGATGTTCCTGTGATGTATCTAATCGATCCTTACTCATCTATCATGTTATTTTACGTTTGGATGGACTCCAGTAACTCTGATGTTAGATACAAAGTTCTTGGACGCAGCAGAAGCTGGAAATAGTTTTGAACGAAACAACACGTATTAGCGTTGTTCCTGTGATGTATCTAATCGATCCTTACTTAGCTACTATGTTATTTGACGTTTCGATGGACTCCAGTAACTCTAATGTGAGATACGAAATTTTCGGACGCAGCAGCAGCTGGAAATAGTTTTAAACGAAACAACGCATATTAGCGTTGTTCCTGTGATGTATCTAATCGATCCTTACTCATCTATCATGTTATTTAACGTTTGGACGGACTCCAGTAACTCTGATGTGAGATACAAAGTTCTCGGACGCAGCAGAAGCTGGAAATAGTTTTGAACGAAACAACACGTATTAGCGTTGTTCCTGTGATGTATCTAAACGATCCTTACATTAGCGATGTTCCTGTGATGTATCTAATCGATCCTTACTCATCTATCATGTTATTTTACGTTTGGATGGACTCCAGTAACTCTGATGTGAGATACAAAGTTTTTGGACGCAGCAGAAGCTGGAAATAGTTTTGAACGAAACAACACGTATTAGCGTTGTTCCTGTGATGTATCTAATCGATACTTACTTAGCTACTATGTTATTTGACGTTTCGATGGACTCCAGTAACTCTAATGTGAGATACGAAATTTTCGGACGCAGCAGCAGCTGGAAATAGTTTTAAACGAAACAACACATATTAGCGTTGTTCCTGTGATGTATCTAATCGATACTTACTTAGCTACTATGTTATTTGACGTTTCGATGGACTCCAGTAACTTTGATGTGAGATACGAAGTTCTCGGACGCAGCTGAAGCTGGAAATAGTTTTAAACGAAACAACACGTATTTGCGTTGTTCCTGTGATGTATCTAATCGATCCTTACTCATCTATCATGTTATTTGACGTTTGGATGGACTCCAGTAACTCTGATGTGAGATACGAAATTATCGGACGCAGCAGAAGCTGGAAATAGTTTTGAACGAAACAACACGTATTAGCGTTGTTCCTGTGATGTATCTAATCGATCCTTACTTATCTACTATGTTATTTGACGTTTCGATGGACTCCAGTAACTCTGATGTGAGATACGAAATTTTCGGACGCAGCAGAAGCTGGAAATAGTTTTAAATGAAACAACACGCATTAGCGTTGTTCCTGTGATGTATGTAATCGATCCTTACTCATCTATCATGTTATTTGACGTTTGGATGGGCTCCAGTAACTCTGAAGTGAGATACGAAGTTCTCGGACGCAGCTGAAGCTGGAAATAGTTTTAAACGAAACAACACGTATTTGCGTTGTTCCTGTGATGTATCTAATCGATCCTTACTCATCTATCATGTTATTTGACGTTTGGATGTACTCCAGTAACTCTGAAGTGAGATACGAAGTTCTCGGACGCAGCTGAAGCTGGAAATAGTTTTAAACGAAACAACACGCATTAGCGTTGTTCCTGTGATGTATCTAATCGATCCTTACTCATCTATCATGTTATTTGACGTTTGGATGGACTCCAGTAACTCTGATGTGAGATACGAAATTATCGGACGCAGCAGAAGCTGGAAATAGTTTTAAATGAAACAACACGTATTAGCGTTGTTCCTGTGATGTATCTAATCGATCCTTACTCATCTATCATGTTATTTGGCGTTTCGATGGACTCCAGTAACTTTGATGTGAGATACGAAGTTCTCGGACGCAGCTGAAGCTGGAAATAGTTTTAAATGAAACAACAAGTATTAGCGTTGTTCCTGTGATGTATCTAATCGATCCTTACTCATCTATCATGTTATTTGGCGTTTGTTCCTGTGATGTATCTAAACGATCCTTACTTATCTATCATGTTATTTGACGTTTCGATGCACTCCAGTAACTCTGATGTGAGATACGACGTTTTCGGACGCAGCAGAAGCTGGAAATAGTTTTAAACGAAACAACACGTATTAGCGTTGTTCCTGTGATGTATCTAATCGATCCTTACTCATCTATCATGTTATTTGACGTTTGGATGGACTCCAGTAACTCTGATGTGATACAAAGTTTTTGGGCGCAGCAGGAGCTGGAATTAGTTTTAAACGAAACAACACGCATTAGCGTTGTTCCTGTGATGTATCTAATCGATCCTTACTCATCTATCATGTTATTTGGCGTTTCGATGGACTCCAGTAACTTTGATGTGAGATACGAAGTTCTCGGACGCAGCTGAAGCTGGAAATAGTTTTAAATGAAACAACAAGTATTAGCGTTGTTCCTGTGATGTATCTAATCGATCCTTACTCATCTATCATGTTATTTGGCGTTTCGATGGACTCCAGTAGCTCTGATGTGAGATACGACGTTTTCGGACGCAGCAGAAGCTGGAAATAGTTTTAAACGAAACAACACGCATTAGCGTTGTTCCTGTGATGTAACTAATCGATCCTTACTCATCTATCATGTTATTTGACGTTTCGATGTACTCCAGTAACTCTAATGTGAGAAACGAAATTTTCGGACGCAGCAGAAGCTGGAAATAGTTTTAAACGAAACAACACGCATTAGCGTTGTTACTGTGATGTATCTAATCGATCCTTACTTATCTATCATGTTATTTGACGTTTGGATGGACTCCAGTAACCCTGACGTGAGATACGAAGTTCTCGGACGCAGCAGAAGCTGGAAATAGTTTTGAACGAAACAACACGTATTAGCGTTGTTCCTGTGATGTATCTAAACGATCCTTACTTATCTAACATGATATTTGACGTTTGGATGGACTCCAGTAAGTCTGATGTGAGATACAAAGTTTTTGGACGCAGCAGAAGCTAGAAATAGTTTTAAACGAAACAACACGTATTAGCGTTGTTCCTGTGCTGTATCTAATCGATCCTTACTTATCTATCATGTTATTTGACGTTTCGATGCACTCCAGTAACTCTGATGTGAGATACGACGTTCTCGGACGCAGCAGAAGCTGGAAATAGTTTTAAACGAAACAACACATATTAGCGTTGTTCCTGTGATGTAACTAATCGATCCTTACTCATCTATCATGTTATTTGACGTTTGGACGGACTCCAGTAACTCTGATGAGAGATACAAAGTTCTCGGACGCAGCAGAAGCTGGAAATAGTTTTGAACGAAACAACACGTATTAGCGTTGTTCCTGTGATGTCTCTAAACGATCCTTACTTATCTAACATGTTATTTGACGTTTGGATGGACTCCAGTAAGTCTGATGTGACATACGACGCTTTCGGACACAGCAGAAGCTGGAAATAGTTTTAAACGAAACAACACGTATTAGCGTTGTTCCTGTGATGTATCTAATCGATCCTTACTCATCTATCATGTTATTTGGCGTTTCGATGGACTCCAGTAACTCTGATGTGAGATACAAAGTTCTCGGACGCAGCAGAAGCTGGAAATAGTTTTGAACGAAACAACACGTATTAGCGTTGTTCCTGTGATGTATCTAATCGATCCTTACTTATCTACTATGTTATTTGACGTTTCGATGGACTCCAGTAACTCTGATGTGAGATACGAAATTTTCGGACGCAGCATAAGCTGGAAATAGTTTTAAATGAAACGACACGCATTAGCGATGTTCCTGTGATGTATCTAATCGATCCTTACTCATCTATCATGTTATTTGGCGTTTCGATGGACTCCAGTAACTCTGATGTGAGATACGACGTTTTCGGACGCAGCAGCAGCTGGAAATAGTTTTAAACGAAACAACACATATTAGCGTAGTTCCTGTAATGTATCTAATCGATCCTTACTCATCTATCATGTTATTTGCCGTTTGGACGGACTCCAGTAACTCTGATGTGAGATACAAAGTTTTTGGACGCAGAAGAAGCTGGAAATAGTTTTGAACAAAACAACACGTATTAGCGTTGTTCCTGTGATGTATCTAAACGATCCTTACTTATCTATCATGTTATTTGACGTTTCGATGCACTCCAGTAACTCTGATGTGAGATACGACGTTTTCGGACGCAGCAGAAGCTGGAAATAGTTTTAAACGAAACAACACGTATTAGCGTTGTTCCTGTGATGTATCTAATCGATCCTTACTCATCTATCATGTTATTTGACGTTTGGATGGACTCCAGTAACTCTGATGTGATACAAAGTTTTTGGGCGCAGCAGGAGCTGGAATTAGTTTTAAACGAAGCAACACGTATTAGCGTTGTTCCTGTGATGTATCTAATCGATCCTTACTCATCTATCATGTTATTTGGCGTTTCGATGGACTCCAGTAACTTTGATGTGAGATACGAAGTTCTCGGACGCAGCTGAAGCTGGAAATAGTTTTGAACGAAACAACACGTATTAGCGTTGTTCCTGTGATGTATCTAAACGATCCTTACATTAGCGATGTTCCTGTGATGTATCTAATCGATCCTTACTCATCTATCATGTTATTTTACGTTTGGATGGACTCCAGTAACTCTGATGTGAGATACAAAGTTTTTGGACGCAGCAGAAGCTGGAAATAGTTTTGAACGAAACAACACGTATTAGCGTTGTTCCTGTGATGTATCTAATCGATACATACTTAGCTACTATGTTATTTGACGTTTCGATGGACTCCAGTAACTCTAATGTGAGATACGAAATTTTCGGACGCAGCAGCAGCTGGAAATAGTTTTAAACGAAACAACACATATTAGCGTTGTTCCTGTGATGTATCTAATCGATACTTACTTAGCTACTATGTTATTTGACGTTTCGATGGACTCCAGTAACTTTGATGTGAGATACGAAGTTCTCGGACGCAGCTGAAGCTGGAAATAGTTTTAAACGAAACAACACGTATTTGCGTTGTTCCTGTGATGTATCTAATCGATCCTTACTCATCTATCATGTTATTTGACGTTTGGATGGACTCCAGTAACTCTGATGTGAGATACGAAATTATCGGACGCAGCAGAAGCTGGAAATAGTTTTGAACGAAACAACACGTATTAGCGTTGTTCCTGTGATGTATCTAATCGATCCTTACTTATCTACTATGTTATTTGACGTTTCGATGGACTCCAGTAACTCTGATGTGAGATACGAAATTTTCGGACGCAGCAGAAGCTGGAAATAGTTTTAAATGAAACAACACGCATTAGCGTTGTTCCTGTGCTGTATCTAATCGATCCTTACTTATCTATCATGTTATTTGGCGTTTCGATGGACTCCAGTAGCTCTGATGTGAGATACGACGTTTTCGGACGCAGCAGAAGCTGGAAATAGTTTTAAACGAAACAACACGCATTAGCGTTGTTCCTGTGATGTATCTAATCGATCCTTACTCATCTATCATGTTATTTGACGTTTGAATGGACTCCAGTAACTCTGATGTGAGATACGAAATTATCGGACGCAGCAGAAGCTGGAAATAGTTTTAAATGAAACAACACGTATTAGCGTTGTTCCTGTGATGTATCTAATCGATCCTTACTCATCTATCATGTTATTTGGCGTTTCGATGGACTCCAGTAACTTTGATGTGAGATACGAAGTTCTCGGACGCAGCTGAAGCTGGAAATAGTTTTAAATGAAACAACACGTATTAGCGTTGTTCCTGTGATGTATCTAATCGATCCTTACCCATCTATCATGTTATTTGACGTTTGGATGGACTCCAGTAACTCTGATGTGAGATACGAAATTATCGGACGCAGCAGAAGCTGGAAATAGTTTTGAACGAAACAACACGTATTAGCGTTGTTCCTGTGATGTATCTAATCGATCCTTACTTATCTACTATGTTATTTGACGTTTCGATGGACTCCAGTAACTCTGATGTGAGATACGAAATTTTCGGACGCAGCAGAAGCTGGAAATAGTTTTAAATGAAGCAACACGTATTAGCGTTGTTCCTGTGATGTATCTAATCGATCCTTACTCATCTATCATGTTATTTGGCGTTTCGATGGACTCCAGTAGCTCTGATGTGAGATACGACGTTTTCGGACGCAGCAGAAGCTGGAAATAGTTTTAAACGAAACAACACGCATTAGCGTTGTTCCTGTGATGTATCTAATCGATCCTTACTCATCTATCATGTTATTTGACGTTTCGATGGACTCCAGTAACTCTAATGTGAGAAACGAAATTTTCGGACGCAGCAGAAGCTGGAAATAGTTTTAAACGAAACAACACGCATTGGCGTTGTTCCTGTGATGTATCTAATCGATCCTTACTTATCTATCATGTTATTTGACGTTTGGATGGACTCCAGTAACCCTGACGTGAGATACGAAGTTCTCGGACGCAGCAGAAGCTGGAAATAGTTTTGAACGAAACAACACGTATTAGCGTTGTTCCTGTGATGTATCTAAACGATCCTTACTTATCTAATATGTTATTTGACGTTTGGATGGACTCCAGTAAGTCTGATGTGAGATACAAAGTTTTTGGACGCAGCAGGAGCTAGAAATAGTTTTAAACGAAACAACACGTATTAGCGTTGTTCCTGTGCTGTATCTAATCGATCCTTACTTATCTATCATGTTATTTGACGTTTCGATGCACTCCAGTAACTATGATGTGAGATACGACGTTTTCGGACGCAGCAGAAGCTGGAAATAGTTTTAAACGAAACAACACATATTACCGTTGTTCCTGTGATGTAACTAATCGATCCTTACTCATCTATCATGTTATTTGACGTTTGGACGGACTCCAGTAACTCTGATGAGAGATACAAAGTTCTCGGACGCAGCAGAAGCTGGAAATAGTTTTGAACGAAACAACACGTATTAGCGTTGTTCCTGTGATGTCTCTAAACGATCCTTACTTATCTAACATGTTATTTGACGTTTGGATGGACTCCAGTAAGTCTGATGTGACATACGACGTTTTCGGACGCAGCAGAAGCTGGAAATAGTTTTAAACGAAACAACACGTATTAGCGTTGTTCCTGTGATGTATCTAATCGATCCTTACTCATCTATCATGTTATTTGGCGTTTCGATGGACTCCAGTAACTCTGATGTGAGATACGACGTTTTCGGACGCAGCAGCAGCTGGAAATAGTTTTAAACGAAACAACACATATTAGCGTTGTTCCTGTAATGTATCTAATCGATCCTTACTCATCTATCATGTTATTTGCCGTTTGGACGGACTCCAGTAACTCTGATGTGAGATACAAAGTTTTTGGACGCAGAAGAAGCTGGAAATAGTTTTGAACGAAACAACACGTATTAGCGTTGTTCCTGTGATGTATCTAAACGATCCTTACTTATCTATCATGTTATTTGACGTTTCGATGCACTCCAGTAACTCTGATGTGAGATACGACGTTTTCGGAGGCAGCAGAAGCTGGAAATAGTTTTAAACGAAACAACACGTATTAGCGTTGTTCCTGTGATGTATCTAATCGATCCTTACTCATCTATCATGTTATTTGACGTTTGGATGGACTCCAGTAACTCTGATGTGAGATACAAAGTTCTCGGACGCAGCAGAAGCTGGAAATAGTTTTGAATGAAACAACACGTATTAGCGTTGTTCCTGTGATGTATCTAAACGGTCCTTACTTATCTACTATGTTATTTGACGTTTCGATGGACTCCAGTAACTCTGATGTGAGATACGAAATTTTCGGACGCAGCATAAGCTGGAAATAGTTTTAAATGAAACAACACGCATTAGCGTTGTTCCTGTGATGTATCTAATCGATCCTTACTCATCTATCATGTTATTTGGCGTTTCGATGGACTCCAGTAACTCTGATGTGAGATACGACGTTTTCGGACGCAGCAGCAGCTGGAAATAGTTTTAAACGAAACAACACATATTAGCGTTGTTCCTGTAATGTATCTAATCGATCCTTACTCATCTATCATGTTATTTGCCGTTTGGACGGACTCCAGTAACTCTGATGTGAGATACAAAGTTTTTGGACGCAGAAGAAGCTGGAAATAGTTTTGAACGAAACAACACGTATTAGCGTTGTTCCTGTGATGTATCTAAACGATCCTTACTTATCTATCATGTTATTTGACGTTTCGATGCACTCCAGTAACTCTGATGTGAGATACGACGTTTTCGGAGGCAGCAGAAGCTGGAAATAGTTTTAAACGAAACAACACGTATTAGCGTTGTTCCTGTGATGTATCTAATCGATCCTTACTCATCTATCATGTTATTTGACGTTTGGATGGACTCCAGTAACTCTGATGTGAGATACAAAGTTCTCGGACGCAGCAGAAGCTGGAAATAGTTTTGAATGAAACAACACGTATTAGCGTTGTTCCTGTGATGTATCTAAACGGTCCTTACTTATCTAACATGTTATTTGACGTTTGGATGGACTCCAGTAAGTCTGATGTGAGATACAAAGTTTCTGGACGCAGCAGGAGCTGGAAATAGTTTTAAATGAAACAACACGCATTAGCGTTGTTCCTGTGCTGTATCTAATCGATCCTTACTTATCTATCATGTTATTTGACATTTCGATGGACTCCAGTAACTCTGATATGAGATACGACGTTCTCGGACGCAGCAGCAGCTGGAAATAGTTTTAAACGAAACAACACGCATTAGCGTTGTTCCTGTGCTGTATCTAATCGATCCTTACTTATCTATCATGTTATTTGACATTTCGATGGACTCCAGTAACTCTGATGTGAGATACGACGTTTTCGGACGCAGCAGCAGCTGGAAATAGTTTTAAACGAAACAACACATATTAGCGTTGTGCCTGTGATGTATCTAATCGATCCTTACTCATCTATCATGTTATTTGACGTTTGGACGGACTCCAGTATCTCTGATGTGAGATACAAAGTTCTCGGACGCAGCAGAAGGTGGAAATAGTTTTGAACGAAACAACACGTATTGGTGTTGTTCCTGTGATGTATCTAAACGATCCTTACTTATCTAACATGTTATTTAACGTTTGGATGGACTCCAGTAACTCTGATGTGAGATACAAAGTTTTTGGACGCAGCAGAAGCTGGAAATAGTTTTGAACGAAACAATACGTATTAGCGTTGTTCCTGTGATGTATCTAATCGATCCTTACTTAGCTACTATGTTATTTGACGTTTCGATGGACTCCAGTATCTCTAATGTGAGATACGAAATTTTCGGACGCAGCAGAATCTGGAAATAGTTTTAAACGAAACAACACGTGTTAGCGTTGTTCCTGTGATGTATGTAATCGATCCTTACTTATCTATCATGTTATTTTACGTTTGGATGGACTCCAGTAACTCTGATGTGAGATACAAAGTTCTCGGACTCAGCAGAAGCTGGAAATAGTTTTGAACGAAACAAGACGTATTAGCGTTGTTCCTGTGATGTATCTAATCGATCCTTACTTATCTACTATGTTATTTGACGTTTCGATGGACTCCAGTAACTCTGATGTAAGATACGAAATTTTCGGACGCAGCAGAAGCTGGAAATAGTTTTAAATGAAACAACACGCATTAGCGTTGTTCCTGTGATGTATCTAATCGATCCTTACTCATCTATCATGTTATTTGACGTTTAAATGGACTCCAGAAACTCTGATGTGAGATACGAATTTCTCGGACGCAGCTGAAGCTGGAAATAGTTTTAAACGAAACAACACGCATTAGCGTTGTTCCTGTGATGTATTTAATCGATCCTTACTTATCTACTATGTTATTTGACGTTTCCACGGAATCCAGTAACACTGATGTGAGATACGAAGTTTTCGGATTCAGCAGAAGCTGGAAATAATTTTGAACGAAACAACACGTATTAGCGTTGTTCCTGTGATGGATCTAATCGATCCTTACTTATCTACTATGTTATTTGACGTTACGATGGACTCCAGTAACTCTGATGTGAGATACGAAGTTTTCGGATTCAGCAGAAGCTGGAAATAATTTTGAACGAAACAACACGTATTAGCGTTGTTCCTGTGATGTATCTAATCGATCCTTACTTATCTATCATGTTATTTGACGTTACGGTGGACTCCAGTAACTCTGATGTGAGATACGAAGTTTTCGGACGCAGCTGAAGCTGGAAATAGTTTTGAACGAAACAACACGTATTAGCGTTGTTCCTGTGATGTATTTAATCGATCCTTACTTATGTACTATGTTATTTGACGTTTCCACGGAATCCAGTAACACTGATGTGAGATACGAAGTTTTCGGACGCAGCAGATGCTGGAAATAGTTTTGAACGAAACAACACGTATTAGCGTTGTTCCTGTGATGGATCTAATCGATCCTTACTTATCTACTATGTTATTTGACGTTACGATGGACTCCAGTAACTCTGATGTGAGATACGAATTTCTCGGACTCAGCAGGAGCTGGAAATAGTTTTGAACGAAATAACACCTACTAGCGTTGTTCGTGTGATGTATCTAATCGATCCTTACTTATCTATCATGTTATTTGACGTTACGATGGACTCCAGTTACTCTGATGTGAGATACGAAGTTTTCGGACGCAGCAGAAGCTGGAAATAGTTTTGAACGAAACAACACGTATTAGCGTTGTTCCTGTGATGTATTTAATCGATCCTTACTTATCTACTATGTTATTTGACGTTTACACGGAATCCAGTAACACTGATGTGAGATACGAAGTTTTCGGACGCAGCAGATGCTGGAAATAGTTTTGAACGAAACAACACGTATTAGCGTTGTTCCTGTGATGTATCTAATCGATCCTTACTTATCTATCATGTTATTTGACGTTACGTTGGACTCCAGTAATTCTGATGTGAGATACGAAGTTTACGGACGCAGCAGAAGCTGGAAATAGTTTTGAACGAAACAACACGTATTAGCGTTGTTCCTGTGATGTATCTAATCGATCCTTACTTATCTACTATGTTATTTGATGTTACGATGGACTCCAGTAACTCTGATGTGAGATACGAAGTTCTCGGTCTCAGCAGGAGCTGGAAATAGTCTTGAACGAAACAGCACGTATTAGCGTTGTTCCTGTGATGTATCTAATCGATCCTTACTTATCTATCATGTTATTTGACGTTACGATGGACTCCAGTTACTCTGATGTGAGATACGAAGTTTTCGGACGCAGCAGAAGCTGGAAATAGTTTTGAACGAAACAACACGTATTAGCGTTGTTCCTGTGACGTATCTAATCGATCCTTACTTATCTATCATGTTATTTGACGTTTCGATGAACTCCAGTAACTCTGATGTGAGATACGAAGTTCTCTGACTCAGCAGGAGCTGGAAATAATTTTGAACGGAATAACACGTATTAGCGCTGTTCCTGTGATGTATCTAATCGATCCTTACTTATCTATCATGTTATTTGACGTTACGATGGACTCCAGTTACTCTGATGTAAGATACGAAGTTTTCGGACTCAGCAGAAGCTGGAAATAGATTTGAACGAAACAACACGTATTAGCGTTGTTCCTGTGATGTATCTAATTGATCATTACTTATCTACTATGTTATTTGACGTTTCAACGGACTCCAGTAACTCTGATGTGAGATACGAAGTTCTCGGACTCAGCAGGAGCTGGAAATAGTCTTGAACGAAACAGCACGTATAAGCGTTGTTCCTGTGATGTATCTAATCGATCCTTACTTATCTATCATATTATTTGACGTTACGATGGACTCCAGTAACTCTGATTTGAGATACGAAATTTTCAGACGCAACAGACAACAGACAAACAAAAAGAACCCATCTAGGGCTAATTCGGTCCATTCTGAGGATCCATCTTCTCCACCCGTACCAACTTACGTAATTGACTCTTCAGTCTCATCTGATACTTCCGAAAGTATCATGTCCAATATATCTGGATCAAATCCAATACCCATCGACTGTGACTCTGAAAATCTAATATTATCAATAAACGAACGTTCAGTAACTAATATCAACTCACCTACTCTCTCTAAGGATTGTTCTTATCTATCATCCTCAATATTAAGGGACTCCCCTATCTTGACTTCCAAGATTCCTACTCCTTTAAGCGTCCATCCTGATTCGGTTGAAGCATTAAATCATACACTTTTACATGAAAACATACCGTCACCCTCTAATCCCATCAGTGGTTCTCCTACTCCACAATTAATGGAAGCTCAATCTGTCTCCGGATCAGGAACCTCTTCTTCGTCAGACTCTCATGACTCCCAAACCCCCGGCCCATCTAAAACAAATGCCATCAATTCTTCTTCTCCTCACAATACATCGAACATTTCCCCTCCCTTAGCATTCATTAAGTCAACTCCTATATCTGTCTCAAAATTGGTCACACCATTATCTAACCATTGCTCTCCAGTGACTGCTCAACAAACCTCCAAATTTAGGGTTGCAGGAACCTCCTCGTCGCCAGGCTTTCATGACTCCCAAACCCCTGGCCCCTCTAAAACAAATGCCATTAATTCATCATCCTCTTACATAATGTCCCTATTTGAAAAATCTTTAGATTAGCTAGACAAACGCTATACCTTGATACCAATCCAGCCACCTACCTCGTTTCTGCAGAACGCACCTGATACTACCCCATCCGTTCCTGATCCAGGGACTCAGGCTTCCTTATCTTCGACTAGAGCTCCTTTTCCCTCTGAGGAGGGAAAATCTATACTAGCGCATCTTCAAGGAATTTATAATTCGCTACCTACCTCTTATGAAGCCGAGAAACAGCTCCTAGCTAAACTGCTTGATAACCCCTCAGCACCTAAGAAAGAAATTCTCAGCGAAGTGGAACAATTCATTAAGGTTACCTGGCCCACTCGCAAATATCCCAATAACAATCAACCTCCAAGGGCGACGAAATCCGGTCGTGGAGCCTACGGAGCGACGAGGGGCGGATCCGGCCCAAGAGCAGCGAATTACAAAAAAGCACAGGATTTGTACAACAAAAACAGGAAACTTCTTGCGGAGAAGATCCTCTTGAGCAAGGACCTCTACGAAGAGGAAGTTCTACCTACCGTTAGCGAAGTTGATAAATACCATCGCTCCCTCCTCGAAGCTCTACCCGGCGTTGATAACGAAGCCATTTCCAGCATTGCCCCTCAAGTAAATTTCTTCTATCCATGCACACTCAATGAAATCACCGACGCCATTTCCAAAACCAAAAATGGAGCCCCTGGCCCAGACGGTATAAAGGTCTCCTCTCTAAAATCAAACAGCGCACTTAAAAAGATGGAGATTATCTTTAATATAGTTCAACTTATCAAATGCCCCCCCCCCCCCTCATGGTGCATCAATAAAACTATTCTAATACATAAAAAAGGTCCGCGTAACGATCCGTCTAATTGGCGCCCAATAACCTTGGGCTCTACTCTTATGAGAGTCTACCATAGAATCCTAAATAATCGTCTGAGAAATCACATCACACATAATACACACCAAAGAGGCTTTGTGAAAACTGATGGCACACTGGCCAATGCATTAATACTAGATTACTATACACGTCAAAGATCACTTAAAGGTCATCCTTTCAACATAATCTCTATAGATATCCAAAAAGCTTTTGATTCTGTTGCCCATAGCTCGATTCACCGTGGTCTCTTTGCTAAAGGTATTGACGAAGACACCATTGAATACATAATGAATTCGCTCAAACTGTCTCATACTCAGATTAAAGTGGGTAGCATGTCAACGACCCCGATCTACTTTGAGAGGGGGGTTAAACAGGGAGACCCGCTGAGCCCTTTCCTATTCAACACGGTATTGGATGAATTGCTCAACGTAGTTAATTCTACCTACAAAGGGGCTCATATCGGGGATGATCATTATTGTGCAGCTATGGCTTTCGCTGACGATATTATAATCATGGCTGATAACTTAACTGAAGCCAAAGCCATCTTGATTACCATCGATAATTTCTGTAAAAAACGAGGCATGATCATTAACAATAAAAAATGCAATGCCCTATCTGCGGTCACGGTTCCTCGCCAAAAAAGGGTTGCAATAGTGTCCCAGCCACAATTCCAATTACCATCTGGACCTATTGGTCAGGTACAAGCAATTGACTCCTACAAATATCTAGGCTTTGACTACGGACCAGGAGGTGTTATGAAACCTAACCTTTGCAAATTGCCAACCTGGCTGAAAAACCTCGAAAGAGCACCACTTAAACCACACCAGAAACCTCTTATTTTAAAAACTTATCTGATTCCCCGCTTGATCTATTTCCTGCAAACCCCGAAAACCACACTTAAAATTCTCAAGGACGTGGATTCTCTGATTAAAACTTCAGTGAAAAGAATCTTGCATTTGCACATTCACACTGCTGATGCCCACCTTTACGCAAGTATACGCGATGGTGGCTTGGGAATCTTAAGTTTACGTACTTTAATCCCCCAAATCATGTCGAACCGGCTCGATAAACTAAAAGTTACCGGAGATCCAGTAGTTCGCCATTTGCTCACCACCGAAGTCATGACGAAAAGTATCGTCCGTTTCACACGTTTACTTGCAAACGCCCCCTACAAGGCTATCTGGAAAGAAAAGCTAAAGGCAACCACAACCGGCCAAGGACTCCATCAAACATCTAAAGATTCTAGCAGCTCTAGATGGGTCCAGGACATTCCTCCTGGATGGACTGGGAGAGATTACGTGCGGGCCATCCACCTTAGAACATCCAATTTACCAACCAAGGGAATCCCATCTAACCCCAGACACGAGCGCTTCTGCAGAGGTAACTGTCAGAAATCCGAAACTATTTGCCACGTTCTCCAGCAATGCCATGTGACCCACTGGGAACGGATAGAGAGACACAACATCATCGTGAAGAAGCTCAAAAAACACTGCGAAACTCTGAAAATTAAAGTATTTGAGGAGCCGCACGTGAGGGGTGTGTCAGGCCGTCTTTACAAACCTGCCTTGGTGCTCTTTAGAGATGGCAAAATGATCGTCACGGATGTCCAGGTGTCTTGGGAGGGCGATATCCCCCTGGCTGACTCCTGGGATAGCAAGAGAAGAACTTACAGCAACCAAGACTTCTGCAATGCGGCAGCAATGGGAGGGTTACGACTCTTCCAGCATTATCTTCTGCCCCTTAGTAGTAGGAGCCAGAGGGATCTGGCCAAAATCCAACCGACCGACTGCCGCCGCCCTTCAAATACCAAATAAGCTTAAAGCTTCAATAATAAACGGCGTGCTTCAATTTCGCCAAAATATACACGCCAGTTTTATGAGAGCCGTTTCGTCACGTTTCCACCATTAACCATCCCATTTCCCTGACCCCAGCCCATTACCCCCCGCCCACCAGCGAATCCCCCTACTTTTTACTTCGGAATGACTGTTAATATTCACTTTGTTACAGACAATAACCTACTGCCCGCAACTCACCCTTGACTCCCCGAGGTTGCTCTGGCCTTCCTTCTTGATGAAGGAAGTTGTCGCAGACGTCACCTAAAACCGAGGTGCTCTCCTCCCTTGATTTTGTCAAGATTGGTTGAACTCCTTGGCCCACGAGTCGGGGCAGAAACAAGACCCATCCGGATTAACATCTACTCTACCCTCTACCCCGGTCTTGTTGATGGCAACCAGTCTCTCCTCCCTTGTTCAGTCAAGAGCAGGTTGAGACGCAGAGCCACCGCAAATACCCATGCCAACCACTTCATTAATGTCATACTTACACTCGAATGGGATGCCCCCGTTGCTGAGGTGAGCTTCCGCCCTTGCTCCTGCAAGATCCGGTAAGAACGCCTAATTCCTGGGACTGTCGTGGAGAGTCTCCTCTCGCAAGATTGGCCAACATCTCCCATTGACGCACCATCTTCCCACAACTGGAACTGCTGATCCTAAAAAGCGAAAACAAATTACACTACTACTCATCTTTACACCAACAAAATTACACATCCATCATTGTAATATATAATATTAATTACATCCTTCAATGTTGTTTGACTCACTAGCCATGTCCAAAGTTAGATAACATTTATGTACATGCTTTATTATTAATAAAGTTATATATAGCCAAATGGCTCGTCATCTAATTAGTGACGCGCATGAATGGATTAACGATATTCCCACTGTCCCTACCTACTATCTAGCGAAACCACTGCCAAGGGAACGGGCTTGGAAAAATTAGCGGGGAAAGAAGACCCTGTTGAGCTTGACTCTAGTCTGGCAATGTAAGGAGACATGAGAGGTGTAGCATAAGTGGGAGACGGAAACGTCGCCGGTGAAATACCACTACTTTCATCGTTTCTTTACTTACTCGGTGAGGCGGAACGCGTGAGCCGTCCGCTTACGCGGCGGCAATCACGGTGTTCTCGAGCCAACCGCGCAGAGCGGCGTGAGGCCGCGGGCCCCTCGCGGGTCCGCGCGCGGATCGCCGACACATGCTCCCGCGTGATCCGATTCGAGGACACTGCCAGGCGGGGAGTTTGACTGGGGCGGTACATCTGTCAAAGAATAACGCAGGTGTCCTAAGGCCAGCTCAGCGAGGACAGAAACCTCGCGTAGAGCAAAAGGGCAAAAGCTGGCTTGATCCCGATGTTCAGTACGCATAGGGACTGCGAAAGCACGGCCTATCGATCCTTTTGGCTTGAAGAGTTTTCAGCAAGAGGTGTCAGAAAAGTTACCATTGAAAATTACGGGAAAAAATTGTAAAAAATTCTAAAAATGAGGGAAACAGTTCAAGGTCAACCCAAGCGACGCCAACCTAAGCAGGGCCAACCCAAGCGAGGCCAACCCAAGCAAGGTCAACCCAGATGACAAAAAAAAATTGAAAAAATTAGGGAAAAATATTAAAAATTTCGGGAAAAAAACGAAAAAAATAGGAAAAAATTCTAAAAATGAGGGAAACAGTTCAAGGTCAACCCAAGCGACGCCAACCTGAGCAGGGCCAACCCAAGCGAGGCCAACCCAAGCAAGGTCAACCCAGATACCAAAAAAAATGAAAAAATTAAGGGAACGAAAAAATTATGGAAAAAAAAGAGAAAAACATTCAAAATTACGGGAAAAATTGAAAAAAATTGAAAAAAATTTAAAAAAATCGAGAAAAATCGAAAAAAATTCAAAAATTAGGGAAACAGTTCAAGGTCAACCCAAGCGACGTCAACCTAAGCAGGGCCAACCCAACCGACGCCAACCCAACCTAGGACAACCCAGATGACGGAAAAAAATGTAAAAAATTAAGGGAACGAAAAAATTATAGAAAAAAAGCGAGAAACATTCAAAATTACGGGAAAAAATTGAAAAAAATCGAGAAAAATCGAAAAAAATTCTAAAAATTAGGGAAACAGTTCAAGGTCAACCCATCCGATGCCAACCCAAACGAGGCCAACCCAGACGGCGAAAGAAATTTTGAAAAATTAAGGGAACGGAGAAACTTTAAAAAATCGGAGAAAAAATTAAAAATATCGGGGAAAAATCGAGAAAAATAGGAAAAAAATTCTAAAAATCAAGGAAACCGATTTCTTAAATTTTCCAACAATTTTTCTCACTTTTTCTTAAACTTTCCTTCACTTTTTATTTTTAATTGCTCAAGGTCAACCCAAACGGCGCCAACCCAAGCCAGGCCAACCCAGGTGACAGAAAAAAATTGAAAAGAATCGAGAAAAATTTGAAAAAATTCCGAAAATTAGGAAAAAAATCAATTTTTAAAGTTTTCCAACATTCATTCTTCCGAGTCCCTAGCTGCCGCGAGCCCCCAAAGGCGAGCGGCCCAACCAGCGCGCAGCGCTTTCTTCACCTCTTCCGTCCCCAAACCAAAACCTCGGTCCATACAAAGCCTCTGTCCATACCTAACAAGTGGGCGTAGCGTTAGCGGAGCCCACTTTTGAGATATTTAGAAAATCTGAAGTGCCAGTTTCGACAATGCCAAATATTTTATATATTATGACAAATGGGGCCACAATCTCTGTTGCGTTTGGTATAAACTTAATAGGCAGTCGAATTAAAGCACCTAGAAGTTTTAAATTGCGTTGTTTAATCAACATTTTCAAACCTAACCTAAGATTCTAAACTGGCCGAACACCTTTTAATTGTTACTTTATTTTACTGTGGAAGTGTCCCCAGTGATGTGGCGTTACTTAACGCAACTAAAGACAAGTTAAAAGAAATTTCTTTTATCTCTAGCCTTCTTGAAATTTCTAGTAAATCTGAAGTGCGAGTTTAGGTCATGTATTATGACAAATGGGGCCACAATCTCTGTTGCGTTTGTAAATGAACTTAACAGGCAGTCGAATTAAAGCACCTAGAAGTTTTAAATTGCGTTGTTTAATCAACATTTTCAAATCTATCACATTATGTTGGTGACATTGGTATTAATTATTTTACAGTTGATGAAGTCCAGTGGCGTGGTAGAAAGTCGCGGTTTCGTAATGTAATTTAATCTAGGGTTATGTTTATGTAGACTTGCTAATGGGGGAATTATAATAAGCGCTTTATTAATTGAAAACAACACTGACAAGCAGGAAATAATTTTATTTTTATGTATCGGAGGTGTACGTTATTTTGTTAACACAAATTGCTTCATATTTTCAAATACACAGCAAAGTTCTTCCTGCATCGTCTTCGATTTCGTTTTTATAAAACATTATTTTTCACATGTCCAAAAAGGAATTAGTCTGGGTGTGTCAAATTAGGACTTTTCGGTGGCCATGATCACAAATCTGCGCATATGATACAGTTCCCATGAAACTCTTGTAAATAATTTATCGTGGTACGTGCAGAGAACAAGAATATTATCAGATGTAAATGGGTTTTAACGAAAGAATGAGGATTCTCCGTGGCGCACGTTCGGTAATTCTGGCCTGGCTGCGTAACTAACATCTACAAAATCCGCATAATTCAGGACTTGCATTATTTTCAATGCTGTGGCCCACGTATCTGATTGGCTGATCGTGCTGATAACTTTCACTATGATTTGTTGACTTTGGTCCATTTGTGCATGAAAAATGTTGACAACAGGTTTAGTTAAGTCACCCAGCTGATTTACATCGAGGTTTCGAGTCGCACTCCGAAAGAACATACTTATGCATCTTGTTCAGTAGTGAATATTTTTAATAATAATGGAGAAAATTTTCTAAAGATAAGGTAATAAATTATCTATTCGAACGTAATTTGAAATTTATATTAAATTATTTCTCACATCTGATTCAAAAATGTTAATTGAGGAGTCTTGAAAAGAACTTTCGATATTAAAGAAATGAACATATCAAGCATCTTCTGTAAAACCGGTGAGAAAATGATTAACGAACCGCCAATGTACTCTGCCAGAATTGACACAAACTGCATGATTGCCACTACAAGTTGATATAGTTGCATGCATACCAACTTAATCGGCGTACGGACATTGACAGTTTTTTCGCTCTTAAAAGTAGTAAACCTACAGTCCATGAAAATTTGAGGTTTTCGACGAAAAATTGATTGCCACGAAAAAAAATCATCCTTATACAGTTCGACTAGGCAAATCGAGCAGTGCAAGCCGCAAGTCTCTACTTCGCACCGCTTTCGAGAAAAAAATTTTGAAAAATGTCGATCTGCGACTAAAAAATTCAATAAGTCGAGAACGGCTCGAGATATTGACTTGCCTTTTTCACTATTAACTCAATTACATAAATTTATTCCAAAAATCACAATATCTTATGAACAACAAGAAAATCACATTTAGAAGTTTCGAGAAAATTAATAAAACAGCAAAGGGAGCGATATTTAACAGGGAATTGTTTAAAAAGAAACCTGAATTAAAATGAATACTCTGCTGTTTTGAACGAATTATTTGTGATTTAATATAATAAACGTTTAGCAAGCTTATATAAGTACCGAACTGTTTTTAGAAAAATATCACATTCAGCTATGTTTTATTTATATTTAGATACATTATGGTTATTTTCTTGTGACCGACATAAAATGCTTATTTTTATTATCGCATCATTTTTAAATAGGCTTTGTCAAAAATTGTACAAGCGCTCAGCGTTTCATTATCAGTTGATAGCTCCGCTAGGAGCATTTGTTCAATTTTTCACAGCGTCCGTTTAAAGATTAACGTTAAAGCTTCTCGTACATTTTTCATCGGACAAGAGTTAACTTCAATTCTGCATAAAGCACGTGGAAACGATAAATTCATATATCTAGCGTGAACTAAATTGTTCTCATTTTCACATTTCATAATAAATTTATTAAAAAACGCAATTATTTTTTTGTAAATATAGTGTAATTTAAATTTTAAATAACGGCACCCTTATCGGGTTGATTTCAATTTGCGCAATTTTTGATACAGTCAGACCTTAATAAAACAATACTTATCTTTTATTTGCATGTCAGATCAGTTCACTTTTACCCTGGATCACTTATTCAAAAATTTGTCTGTTGTATTTGGTTACATGATCTAACCCAACGTGATCCAAAACACTTTCAGCCTTGCTGATACTACACCTCGGAAATTCTAGATCAGTTTGGATCAGTTGGTTCGCTTGTAGAGGGGATGTTATTTCAACTGTTTGTCAAATTACATTACTCGTCCAAATAACCTTTTGTGCTTAACTCGCTGTAAAGTGATGCAAAAAATATTATCTTCTTCTGGAGATTAAATGCAACAATCGCACTTCGCATGTTTTATTTACTATTAAATCGATCACTTAAGATTAGTACACTTTGGGTTAAACTGAACTGACCTGAACTAATCTGCGTTGCAAATGAAAGACAACTAATGTCTGAGTTGTCTTCACATTTTTCGATCAGCATACTTTTCCCGAAAAGGCTGTTGGCAGGGTTCACTGAACCATTTGAAGCTGGTGGACGCAAACTGAGGTCGTCACTTCAGAATATATTTGTAGGTACATCGGTGCATCATCCGTTGTCACACTTTAGGTGTCTCGGGAATGCAAGAGTCAATAAGTGGGAATTCGATCAGAGTTCTATTCAGTTGGTGGCTTTTAATTTGATTTGCTAATAAGGTAAACAACTTGTGATGTTTAGGTACCTCTCAACTTTAAACGAGGGCCAAGTGTATTACGGTAATCCTGTGGGCTGACCAAGTAATGAAACCAGTGCGAGTTTATCCTAAATCGTTCGCATTAGAGAATAATAATTCGCTTACATTAAACGAGGACAAGACTTTAAAGTTTGCATTAAAATGCAGATGAAATTATATATTTTACGGAAACACGTTTGTTCATTCACCTCAACGCTGAAAATTGTCGCTAATTTTGGGTGGCTGAGTACGGCAGCGAAGCGTTGGAGCCGTCTTGAGCATTACTGAACGCACTTGAGGGATCGATGCGCAATCTGTACGTTGAACGTGCAACCAACTTACAGCGCGCCGATGATTACAGATTCCTGTAATTCTGCAGGGACCTGTGATCTTTGATTGCTTGAAAGTTCGCGTCGGTCGTTTCAAGATGGCAGCACCAAGACGCATTAAAAATTATTTTTATTTATCGCTATTTTAAATGTTTTACAAGTAAAGATAATACCATGATGCCCCATAAATAACAATTACTGTATTTGCGCCAAGGCAGTTTCGCTTATTCAACTTTTCTCTGAGAAAACACTTGTCTTACATAATATGCCTTGAGTTTCGTTCTCTTTTGAATTAAACAGGGCAGGAATAGTTGCTTTTCTCTTTTAAAACCGCCACAGGCGATGAGCGTGTAACATAATTTAAGCGTTAAAGCTCGTTTTCTGTGCGGAATTAATGTCTCTTTACGATGGTACTTTAAGGGTCGATATCTCGGGAAAGGGGCGAGCAGCTAGAGAGGAACGGGGCATGGTTTTGAATGCGCCTCGTCGAGCTCTATACGGGTGAATTTTTTCGCGATTTTAGGAGAAAAAAAGTTTTTTCGCCCTTAAAAGTAGTAAGCCTATATACAGGGTGTAATCAAATTAGTTTCACATATTAATACCGCAAGTTCCTCATCATGTAAGAGAATTAATGCTGCAACTACCAAAAGTCTACCTCAAAAATAAAAAAAATACCTAGTGGAGGAGTATTGACTCTTTTGTTTGAGAACTTTTGGTCGGCCGTGAACAAAAATAACGTTACAAAATAAACTTCCAGCAAAATTCAAGATCAATTGCTTGATCGCATTTTAACTGGAGTCCATCCAAACGTCAAATAACATGATAGATAAGAAAGGATCGATTAGATACATCACAGGAACCGCTAATGCGTGTTGTTTCGTCTAAAACTATTTCTAGCTTCAGCTGCGTCCGAGAATTTCGTAACTCACATCAAAGTTACTGGAGTCCATCGAAACGCCAAATAACATGATAGATGAGTAAGGATCGACTAGATACATCACAGGAACAACGCTAATGCGTCTTGTTTCGTTTAAAACTATTTCCAGCTTCTGCTGCGTCCGAAAATTTCGTATCTCACATCATAGTTACTGAAGTCCATCGAAACGTTAAATAACATAGTAGATAAGTAAGGATCGATTAGATACATCACAGGAACAACGCTAATATGTGTTGTTTCGTTTAAAAATATTTCCAGCTGCTGCTGCGTCCGAAAATTTCGTATCTCACATTAGAGTTACTGGAGTCCATCGAAACGTCAAATAACATAGTAGCTAAGTAAGGATCGATTAGATACATCACAGGAACAACGCTAATACGTGTTGTTTCGTTCAAAACTATTTCCAGCTTCTGCGGCGTCCAAAAACTTTGTATCTCACATCAGAGTTACTGGAGTCCATCCAAACTTCAAATAACATGATAGATATGTAAGGATCGATTAGATACATCACAGGAACAACGCTAATGCGTGTTGTTTCGTTTAAAACTATTTCTAGCTTCAGCTGCGTCCGAGAACTTCGTAACTCACATCAAAGTTACTGGAGTCCATCGAAACGCCAAATAACATGATAGATGAGTAAGGATCGATTAGATAAATCACAGGAACAACGCTAATGCGTGTTGTTTCGTTTAAAACTATTTCCAGCTTCTGCTGCGTCCGAAAATTTCGTATCTCACATCATAGTTACTGGAGTCCATCGAAACGTCAAATAACATAGTAGCTAAGTAAGGATCGATTATATACATCACAGGAACAACGCTAATACGTGTTGTTTCGTTCAGAACTATTTCCAGCTTCTGCGGCCTCCAAAAACTTTGTATCTCACATCAGAGTTACTGGAGTCCATCCAAACGTCAAATAACATGATAGATAAGTAAGGATCGATTAGATACATCACAGGAACAACGCTAATGCGTGTTGTTTCGTTTAAAAATATTTCTAGCTTCAGCTGCGTCCGAAAACGTCGTATCTCACATCAGAGTTACTGGAGTCCATCGAAACGTCAAATAACATGATAGATAAGTAAGGATCGATTTGACACAGCACAGGAACATCGCTAATGCGTGTTGTTTCGTTTAAAACTATTTCCAGTTTCTGCTGCGTCCGAAAACGTCGTATCTCACATCAGACTTACTGGAGTCCATCCAAACGTCAAATAACATGTTAGATAAGTAAGGATCGTTTAGATATATCACAGGAACAACGCTAATACGTGTGGTTTCGTTCAAACCTATTTCCAGCCTCTGCTGCGTCCGAAAATTTCGTATCTCACATTAGAGTTACTGGAGTCCATCAAAACGTCAAATAACATAGTAGCTAAGTAAGGATCGATTATATACATCACAGGAACAACGCTAATACGTGTTGTTTCGTTCAGAACTATTTCCAGCTTCTGCGGCCTCCAAAAACTTTGTATCTCACATCAGAGTTACTGGAGTCCATCCAAACGTCAAATAACATGATAGATAAGTAAGGATCGATTAGATACATCACAGGAACAACGCTAATGCGTGTTGTTTCGTTTAAAAATATTTCTAGCTTCAGCTGCGTCCGAGAACTTCGTAACTCACATCAAAGTTACTGGAGTCCATCGAAACGCCAAATAACATGATAGATGAGTAAGGATCGATTAGATACATCACAGGAACAACGCTAATGCGTGTTGTTTCGTTTAAAAATATTTCTAGCTTCAGCTGCGTCCGAGAACTTCATATCTCACATCATTGTTACTGGAGTCCATCCAAACGTCAAATAACATGATAGATAAGTAAGGATCGATTAGATACATCACAGGAACAACGCTAATACGTGTTGTTTCGTTTAAAACTATTTCCAGCTTCTGCTGCGACCGAAAACGTCGTATCTCACATCAGAGTTACTGGAGTCCATCGAAACGTCAAATAACATGATAGATAAGTAAGGATCGATTAGGTACAGCACAGGAACAACGCTAATACGTGTTGTTTCGTTTAAAACTATTTCCAGCTCCTGCTGCGTCCAAAAACTTTGTATCTCACATCAGAGTTACTGGAGTCCTTCCAAACGTCAAATAACATGATAGATGAGTAAGGATCGATTAGATACATCACATCAACAACGCTAATACTTGTTGTTTCGTTTAAAACTATTTCGAGCTTTTGCTACGTCCGAAAACGTCGTATCTCACATCAGAGTTACTGGAGTCCATCGAAACGTCAAATAACATGATAGATAAGTAAGGATCGATTAGATACAGCACAGGAACAATGCTAATACGTGTTGTTTCTTTCAAAACTATTTCCAGCTTCTGCTGCGTCCGATAACTTTGTATCTCACATCAGAGTTACTGGAGTCCGTCCAAACGTCAAATAACATGATAGATGAGTAAGGATCGATTAGATACATCACAGGAACAACGCTAATGCATGTTGTTTCGTTTAAAACTATTTCTGGCTTCAGCTGCGTCCGAGAACTTCGTAACTCACATCAAAGTTACTGGAGTACATCGAAACGCCAAATAACATGACAGATGAGTAAGGATCGATTTGATACATCACAGGAACAACGCTAATGCGTGTTGTTTCGTTTAAAACTATTTCCAGCTTCTGCTGCGTCCGAAAATTTCGTATCTCACATCATAGTTACTGGAGTCCATCGAAACGTCAAATAACATGATAGATAAGTAAGGATCGATTAGATACAGCACAGGAACAACGCTAATACGTGTTGTTTCGTTTAAAACTATTTCCAGCTCCTACTGCGTCCAAAAACTTTGTATCTCACATCAGACTTACTGGAGTCCATCCAAACATCAAATAACATGCTAGATAAGTAAGGATCGTTTAGATACATCACAGGAACAACGCTAATACGTGTTGTTTCGTTCAAAACTATTTCCAGCCTCTGCTGCGTCCGAGAACTTTGTATCTCACATCAGAGTTACTGGAGTCCGTCCAAACGTCAAATAACATGATAGATGAGTAAGGATCGATTAGATACATCACAGGAACAACGCTAATGCGTGTTGTTTCGTCTAAAACTATTTCTAGCTTCAGCTGCGTCCGAAAATTTCGTATCTCACATTAGAGTTACTGGAGTCCATCGAAACGTCAAATAACATAGTAGCTAAGTAAGGATCGATTAGATACATCACAGGAACAACGCTAATACGTGTTGTTTCGTTCAAAACTATTTCCAGCTTCTGCGGCGTCCAAAAACTTTGTATCTCACATCAGAGTTACTGGAGTCCATCCAAACGTCAAATAACATGATAGATAAGTAAGGATCGATTAGATACATCACAGGAACCGCTAATGCGTGTTGTTTCGTCTAAAACTATTTCTAGCTTCAGCTGCGTCCGGGAATTTCGTAACTCACATCAAAGTTACTGGAGTCCATCGAAACGCCAAATAACATGATAGATGAGTAAGGATCGACTAGATACATCACAGGAACAACGCTAATGCGTGTTGTTTCGTTTAAAACTATTTCCAGCTTCTGCTGCGTCCGAAAATTTCGTATCTCACATCATAGTTACTGAAGTCCATCGAAACGTTAAATAACATAGTAGATAAGTAAGGATCGATTAGATACATCACAGGAACAACGCTAATATGTGTTGTTTCGTTTAAAACTATTTCCAGCTGCTGCTGCGTCCGAAAATTTCGTATCTCACATTAGAGTTACTGGAGTCCATCGAAACGTCAAATACCATAGTAGCTAAGTAAGGATCGATTAGATACATCACAGGAACAACGCTAATACGTGTTTTTTCGTTCAAAACTATTTCCAGCTTCTGCGGCGTCCAAAAACTTTGTATCTCACATCAGAGTTACTGGAGTCCATCCAAACGTCAAATAACATGATAGATATGTAAGGATCGATTAGATACATCACAGGAACAACGCTAATGCGTGTTGTTTCGTTTAAAACTATTTCTAGCTTCAGCTGCGTCCGAGAACTTCGTAACTCACATCAAAGTTACTGGAGTCCATCGAAACGCCAAATAACATGATAGATGTGTAAGGATCGATTAGATACATCACAGGAACAACGCTAATGCGTGTTGTTTCGTTTAAAACTATTTCCAGCTTCTGCTGCGTCCGAAAATTTCGTATCTCACATCATAGTTACTGGAGTCCATCGAAACGTCAAATAACATAGTAGATAAGTAAGGATCGATTAGATACATCACAGGAACAACGCTAATACGTGTTGTTTCGTTTAAAACTATTTCCAGCTTCTGCTGCGTCCGAAAACGTCGTATCTCACATCAGAGTTACTGGAGTCCATCGAAACGTCAAATAACATGATAGATAAGTAAGGATCGATTTGACACAGCACAGGAACATCGCTAATGCGTGTTGTTTCGTTTAAAACTATTTCCAGTTTCTGCTGCGTCCGAAAACGTCGTATCTCACATCAGACTTACTGGAGTCCATCCAAACGTCAAATAACATGTTAGATAAGTAAGGATCGTTTAGATACATCACAGGAACAACGCTAATACGTGTTGTTTCGTTCAAACCTATTTCCAGCCTCTGCTGCGTCCGAAAATTTCGTATCTCACATTAGAGTTACTGGAGTCCATCAAAACGTCAAATAACATAGTAGCTAAGTAAGGATCGATTATATACATCACAGGAACAACGCTAATACGTGTTGTTTCGTTCAGAACTATTTCCAGCTTCTGCGGCCCCCAAAAACTTTGTATCTCACATCAGAGTTACTGGAGTCCATCCAAACGTCAAATAACATGATAGATAAGTAAGGATCGATTAGATACATCACAGGAACAACGCTAATGCGTGTTGTTTCGTTTAAAAATATTTCTAGCTTCAGCTGCGTCCGAGAACTTCGTAACTCACATCAAAGTTACTGGAGTCCATCGAAACGCCAAATAACATGATAGATGAGTAAGGATCGATTAGATACATCACAGGAACAACGCTAATGCGTGTTGTTTCGTTTAAAAATATTTCTAGCTTCAGCTGCGTCCGAGAACTTCATATCTCACATCATTGTTACTGGAGTCCATCCAAACGTCAAATAACATGATAGATAAGTAAGGATCGATTAGATACAGCACAGGAACAACGCTAATACGTGTTGTTTCGTTTAAAACTATTTCCAGCTCCTGCTGCGTCCAAAAACTTTGTATCTCACATCAGAGTTACTGGAGTCCTTCCAAACGTCAAATAACATGATAGATAAGTAAGGATCGATTAGATACATCACAGGAACAACGCTAATGCGTGTTGTTTCGTTTAAAAATATTTCTAGCTTCAGCTGCGTCCGAGAACTTCGTAACTGACATCAGAGTTACTGGAGTCCATCGAAACGTCAAATAACATGATAGATAAGTAAGGATCGATTAGATACAGCACAGGAACAATGCTAATACGTGTTGTTTCTTTCAAAACTATTTCCAGCTTCTGCTGCGTCCGATAACTTTGTATCTCACATCAGAGTTACTGGAGTCCGTCCAAACGTCAAATAACATGATAGATGAGTAAGGATCGATTAGATACATCACAGGAACAACGCTAATGCATGTTGTTTCGTTTAAAACTATTTCTGGCTTCAGCTGCGTCCGAGAACTTCGTAACTCACATCAAAGTTACTGGAGTACATCGAAACGCCAAATAACATGACAGATGAGTAAGGATCGATTTGATACATCACAGGAACAACGCTAATGCGTGTTGTTTCGTTTAAAACTATTTCCAGCTTCTGCTGCGTCCGAAAATTTCGTATCTCACATCATAGTTACTGGAGTCCATCGAAACGTCAAATAACATGATAGATAAGTAAGGATCGATTAGATACAGCACAGGAACAACGCTAATACGTGTTGTTTCGTTTAAAACTATTTCCAGCTCCTACTGCGTCCAAAAACTTTGTATCTCACATCAGACTTACTGGAGTCCATCCAAACATCAAATAACATGCTAGATAAGTAAGGATCGTTTAGATACATCACAGGAACAACGCTAATACGTGTTGTTTCGTTCAAAACTATTTCCAGCCTCTGCTGCGTCCGAGAACTTTGTATCTCACATCAGAGTTACTGGAGTCCGTCCAAACGTCAAATAACATGATAGATGAGTAAGGATCGATTAGATACATCACAGGAACAACGCTAATGCGTGTTGTTTCGTCTAAAACTATTTCTAGCTTCAGCTGCGTCCGAAAATTTCGTATCTCACATTAGAGTTACTGGAGTCCATCGAAACGTCAAATAACATAGTAGCTAAGTAAGGATCGATTAGATACATCACAGGAACAACGCTAATACGTGTTGTTTCGTTCAAAACTATTTCAGCTTCTGCGGCGTCCAAAAACTTTGTATCTCACATCAGAGTTACTGGAGTCCATCCAAACGTCAAATAACATGATAGATAAGTAAGGATCGATTAGATACATCACAGGAACCGCTAATGCGTGTTGTTTCGTCTAAAACTATTTCTAGCTTCAGCTGCGTCCGGGAATTTCGTAACTCACATCAAAGTTACTGGAGTCCATCGAAACGCCAAATAACATGATAGATGAGTAAGGATCGACTAGATACATCACAGGAACAACGCTAATGCGTGTTGTTTCGTTTAAAACTATTTCCAGCTTCTGCTGCGTCCGAAAATTTCGTATCTCACATCATAGTTACTGAAGTCCATCGAAACGTTAAATAACATAGTAGATAAGTAAGGATCGATTAGATACATCACAGGAACAACGCTAATATGTGTTGTTTCGTTTAAAACTATTTCCAGCTGCTGCTGCGTCCGAAAATTTCGTATCTCACATTAGAGTTACTGGAGTCCATCGAAACGTCAAATAACATAGTAGCTAAGTAAGGATCGATTAGATACATCACAGGAACAACGCTAATACGTGTTTTTTCGTTCAAAACTATTTCCAGCTTCTGCGGCGTCCAAAAACTTTGTATCTCACATCAGAGTTACTGGAGTCCATCCAAACGTCAAATAACATGATAGATATGTAAGGATCGTTTAGATACATCACAGGAACAACGCTAATGCGTGTTGTTTCGTTTAAAACTATTTCTAGCTTCAGCTGCGTCCGAGAACTTCGTAACTCACATCAAAGTTACTGGAGTCCATCGAAACGCCAAATAACATGATAGATGAGTAAGGATCGATTAGATAAATCACAGGAACAACGCTAATGCGTGTTGTTTCGTTTAAAACTATTTCCAGCTTCTGCTGCGTCCGAAAATTTCGTATCTCACATCATAGTTACTGGAGTCCATCGAAACGTCAAATAACATAGTAGATAAGTAAGGATCGATTAGATACATCACAGGAACAACGCTAATACGTGTTGTTTCGTTTAAAACTATTTCCAGCTTCTGCTGCGTCCGAAAACGTCGTATCTCACATCAGAGTTACTGGAGTCCATCGAAACGTCAAATAACATGATAGATAAGTAAGGATCGATTTGACACAGCACAGGAACATCGCTAATGCGTGTTGTTTCGTTTAAAACTATTTCCAGTTTCTGCTGCGTCCGAAAACGTCGTATCTCACATCAGACTTACTGGAGTCCATCCAAACGTCAAATAACATGTTAGATAAGTAAGGATCGTTTAGATACATCACAGGAACAACGCTAATACGTGTTGTTTCGTTCAAACCTATTTCCAGCCTCTGCTGCGTCCGAAAATTTCGTATCTCACATTAGAGTTACTGGAGTCCATCAAAACGTCAAATAACATAGTAGCTAAGTAAGGATCGATTATATACATCACAGGAACAACGCTAATACGTGTTGTTTCGTTCAGAACTATTTCCAGCTTCTGCGGCCTCCAAAAACTTTGTATCTCACATCAGAGTTACTGGAGTCCATCCAAACGTCAAATAACATGATAGATAAGTAAGGATCGATTAGATACATCACAGGAACAACGCTAATGCGTGTTGTTTCGTTTAAAAATATTTCTAGCTTCAGCTGCGTCCGAGAACTTCGTAACTCACATCAAAGTTACTGGAGTCCATCGAAACGCCAAATAACATGATAGATGAGTAAGGATCGATTAGATACATCACAGGAACAACGCTAATGCGTGTTGTTTCGTTTAAAAATATTTCTAGCTTCAGCTGCGTCCGAGAACTTCATATCTCACATCATTGTTACTGGAGTCCATCCAAACGTCAAATAACATGATAGATAAGTAAGGATCGATTAGATACATCACAGGAACAACGCTAATGCGTGTTGTTTCGTTTAAAAATATTTCTAGCTTCAGCTGCGTCCGAGAACTTCGTAACTCACATCAAAGTTACTGGAGTCCATCGAAACGCCAAATAACATGATAGATGAGTAAGGATCGATTAGATACATCACAGGAACAACGCTAATACGTGTTGTTTCGTTCAAAACTATTTCCAGCTTCTGCGGCGTCCAAAAACTTTGTATCTCACATCAGAGTTACTGGAGTCCATCCAAACGTCAAATAACATGATTGATATGTAAGGATCGATTAGATACATCACAGGAACAACGCTAATGCGTGTTGTTTCGTTTAAAACTATTTCTAGCTTCAGCTGCGTCCGAGAACTTCGTAACTCACATCAAAGTTACTGGAGTCCATCGAAACGCCAAATAACATGATAGATGAGTAAGGATCGATTAGATACATCACAGGAACAACGCTAATGCGTGTTGTTTCGTTTAAAACTATTTCCAGCTTCTGCTGCGTCCGAAAATTTCGTATCTCACATCATAGTTACTGGAGTCCATCGAAACGTCAAATAACATAGTAGATAAAGTTGTTCTAGCTAATTCATCAATCGATATTGTTTTACATGACACATACTATGTTGTTGCCCACTTCCACTATGTTCTATCCATAAGTAAGGATCGATTAGATACATCACAGGAACAACGCTAATACGTGTTGTTTCGTTTAAAACTATTTCCAGCTTCTGCTGCGTCCGAAAACGTCGTATCTCACATCAGAGTTACTGGAGTCCATCGAAATGTCAAATATCATGATAGATAAGTAAGGATCGATTAGATACAGCACAGGAACATCGCTAATGCGTGTTGTTTCGTTTAAAACTATTTCCAGTTTCTGCTGCGTCCGAAAACGTCGTATCTCACATTAGAGTTACTGGAGTCCATCCAAACGTCAAATAACATGATAGATGAGTAAGGATCGATTAGATACATCACATCAACAACGCTAATACTTGTTGTTTCGTTTAAAACTATTTCGAGCTTTTGCTACGTCCGAAAACGTCGTATCTCACATCAGAGTTACTGGAGTCCATCGAAACGTCAAATAACATGATAGATAAGTAAGGATCGATTAGATACAGCACAGGAACAATGCTAATACGTGTTGTTTCTTTCAAAACTATTTCCAGCTTCTGCTGCGTCCGATAACTTTGTATCTCACATCAGAGTTACTGGAGTCCGTCCAAACGTCAAATAACATGATAGATGAGTAAGGATCGATTAGATACATCACAGGAACAACGCTAATGCGTGTTGTTTCGTTTAAAACTATTTCTAGCTTCAGCTGCGTCCGAAAATTTCGTATCTCACATTAGAGTTACTGGAGTCCATCGAAACGTCAAATAACATAGTAGCTAAGTAAGGATCGATTAGATACATCACAGGAACAACGCTAATACGTGTTGTTTCGTTCAAAACTATTTCAGCTTCTGCGGCGTCCAAAAACTTTGTATCTCACATCAGAGTTACTGGAGTCCATCCAAACGTCAAATAACATGATAGATAAGTAAGGATCGATTAGATACATCACAGGAACCGCTAATGCGTGTTGTTTCGTCTAAAACTATTTCTAGCTTCAGCTGCGTCCGGGAATTTCGTAACTCACATCAAAGTTACTGGAGTCCATCGAAACGCCAAATAACATGATAGATGAGTAAGGATCGACTAGATACATCACAGGAACAACGCTAATGCGTGTTGTTTCGTTTAAAACTATTTCCAGCTTCTGCTGCGTCCGAAAATTTCGTATCTCACATCATAGTTACTGAAGTCCATCGAAACGTTAAATAACATAGTAGATAAGTAAGGATCGATTAGATACATCACAGGAACAACGCTAATATGTGTTGTTTCGTTTAAAACTATTTCCAGCTGCTGCTGCGTCCGAAAATTTCGTATCTCACATTAGAGTTACTGGAGTCCATCGAAACGTCAAATAACATAGTAGCTAAGTAAGGATCGATTAGATACATCACAGGAACAACGCTAATACGTGTTTTTTCGTTCAAAACTATTTCCAGCTTCTGCGGCGTCCAAAAACTTTGTATCTCACATCAGAGTTACTGGAGTCCATCCAAACGTCAAATAACATGATTGATATGTAAGGATCGATTAGATACATCACAGGAACAACGCTAATGCGTGTTGTTTCGTTTAAAACTATTTCTAGCTTCAGCTGCGTCCGAGAACTTCGTAACTCACATCAAAGTTACTGGAGTCCATCGAAACGCCAAATAACATGATAGATGAGTAAGGATCGATTAGATACATCACAGGAACAACGCTAATGCGTGTTGTTTCGTTTAAAACTATTTCCAGCTTCTGCTGCGTCCGAAAATTTCGTATCTCACATCATAGTTACTGGAGTCCATCGAAACGTCAAATAACATAGTAGATAAAGTTGTTCTAGCTAATTCATCAATCGATATTGTTTTACATGACACATACTATGTTGTTGCCCACTTCCACTATGTTCTATCCATAAGTAAGGATCGATTAGATACATCACAGGAACAACGCTAATACGTGTTGTTTCGTTTAAAACTATTTCCAGCTTCTGCTGCGTCCGAAAACGTCGTATCTCACATCAGAGTTACTGGAGTCCATCGAAATGTCAAATATCATGATAGATAAGTAAGGATCGATTAGATACAGCACAGGAACATCGCTAATGCGTGTTGTTTCGTTTAAAACTATTTCCAGTTTCTGCTGCGTCCGAAAACGTCGTATCTCACATTAGAGTTACTGGAGTCCATCCAAACGTCAAATAACATGATAGATGAGTAAGGATCGATTAGATACATCACATCAACAACGCTAATACTTGTTGTTTCGTTTAAAACTATTTCGAGCTTTTGCTACGTCCGAAAACGTCGTATCTCACATCAGAGTTACTGGAGTCCATCGAAACGTCAAATAACATGATAGATAAGTAAGGATCGATTAGATACAGCACAGGAACAATGCTAATACGTGTTGTTTCTTTCAAAACTATTTCCAGCTTCTGCTGCGTCCGATAACTTTGTATCTCACATCAGAGTTACTGGAGTCCGTCCAAACGTCAAATAACATGATAGATGAGTAAGGATCGATTAGATACATCACAGGAACAACGCTAATGCGTGTTGTTTCGTTTAAAACTATTTCTAGCTTCAGCTGCGTCCGAAAATTTCGTATCTCACATTAGAGTTACTGGAGTCCATCGAAACGTCAAATAACATAGTAGCTAAGTAAGGATCGATTAGATACATCACAGGAACAACGCTAATACGTGTTGTTTCGTTCAAAACTATTTCAGCTTCTGCGGCGTCCAAAAACTTTGTATCTCACATCAGAGTTACTGGAGTCCATCCAAACGTCAAATAACATGATAGATAAGTAAGGATCGATTAGATACATCACAGGAACCGCTAATGCGTGTTGTTTCGTCTAAAACTATTTCTAGCTTCAGCTGCGTCCGGGAATTTCGTAACTCACATCAAAGTTACTGGAGTCCATCGAAACGCCAAATAACATGATAGATGAGTAAGGATCGACTAGATACATCACAGGAACAACGCTAATGCGTGTTGTTTCGTTTAAAACTATTTCCAGCTTCTGCTGCGTCCGAAAATTTCGTATCTCACATCATAGTTACTGAAGTCCATCGAAACGTTAAATAACATAGTAGATAAGTAAGGATCGATTAGATACATCACAGGAACAACGCTAATATGTGTTGTTTCGTTTAAAACTATTTCCAGCTGCTGCTGCGTCCGAAAATTTCGTATCTCACATTAGAGTTACTGGAGTCCATCGAAACGTCAAATAACATAGTAGCTAAGTAAGGATCGATTAGATACATCACAGGAACAACGCTAATACGTGTTTTTTCGTTCAAAACTATTTCCAGCTTCTGCGGCGTCCAAAAACTTTGTATCTCACATCAGAGTTACTGGAGTCCATCCAAACGTCAAATAACATGATAGATATGTAAGGATCGATTAGATACATCACAGGAACAACGCTAATGCGTGTTGTTTCGTTTAAAACTATTTCTAGCTTCAGCTGCGTCCGAGAACTTCGTAACTCACATCAAAGTTACTGGAGTCCATCGAAACGCCAAATAACATGATAGATGAGTAAGGATCGATTAGATAAATCACAGGAACAACGCTAATGCGTGTTGTTTCGTTTAAAACTATTTCCAGCTTCTGCTGCGTCCGAAAATTTCGTATCTCACATCATAGTTACTGGAGTCCATCGAAACGTCAAATAACATAGTAGATAAGTAAGGATCGATTAGATACATCACAGGAACAACGCTAATACGTGTTGTTTCGTTTAAAACTATTTCCAGCTTCTGCTGCGTCCGAAAACGTCGTATCTCACATCAGAGTTACTGGAGTCCATCGAAACGTCAAATAACATGATAGATAAGTAAGGATCGATTTGACACAGCACAGGAACATCGCTAATGCGTGTTGTTTCGTTTAAAACTATTTCCAGTTTCTGCTGCGTCCGAAAACGTCGTATCTCACATCAGACTTACTGGAGTCCATCCAAACGTCAAATAACATGTTAGATAAGTAAGGATCGTTTAGATACATCACAGGAACAACGCTAATACGTGTTGTTTCGTTCAAACCTATTTCCAGCCTCTGCTGCGTCCGAAAATTTCGTATCTCACATTAGAGTTACTGGAGTCCATCAAAACGTCAAATAACATAGTAGCTAAGTAAGGATCGATTATATACATCACAGGAACAACGCTAATACGTGTTGTTTCGTTCAGAACTATTTCCAGCTTCTGCGGCCTCCAAAAACTTTGTATCTCACATCAGAGTTACTGGAGTCCATCCAAACGTCAAATAACATGATAGATAAGTAAGGATCGATTAGATACATCACAGGAACAACGCTAATGCGTGTTGTTTCGTTTAAAAATATTTCTAGCTTCAGCTGCGTCCGAGAACTTCGTAACTCACATCAAAGTTACTGGAGTCCATCGAAACGCCAAATAACATGATAGATGAGTAAGGATCGATTAGATACATCACAGGAACAACGCTAATGCGTGTTGTTTCGTTTAAAAATATTTCTAGCTTCAGCTGCGTCCGAGAACTTCATATCTCACATCATTGTTACTGGAGTCCATCCAAACGTCAAATAACATGATAGATAAGTAAGGATCGATTAGATACAGCACAGGAACAACGCTAATACGTGTTGTTTCGTTTAAAACTATTTCCAGCTCCTGCTGCGTCCAAAAACTTTGTATCTCACATCAGAGTTACTGGAGTCCTTCCAAACGTCAAATAACATGATAGATAAGTAAGGATCGATTAGATACATCACAGGAACAACGCTAATGCGTGTTGTTTCGTTTAAAAATATTTCTAGCTTCAGCTGCGTCCGAGAACTTCGTAACTCACATCAAAGTTACTGGAGTCCATCGAAACGCCAAATAACATGATAGATGAGTAAGGATCGATTAGATACATCACAGGAACAACGCTAATACGTGTTGTTTCGTTCAAAACTATTTCCAGCTTCTGCGGCGTCCAAAAACTTTGTATCTCACATCAGAGTTACTGGAGTCCATCCAAACGTCAAATAACATGATTGATATGTAAGGATCGATTAGATACATCACAGGAACAACGCTAATGCGTGTTGTTTCGTTTAAAACTATTTCTAGCTTCAGCTGCGTCCGAGAACTTCGTAACTCACATCAAAGTTACTGGAGTCCATCGAAACGCCAAATAACATGATAGATGAGTAAGGATCGATTAGATACATCACAGGAACAACGCTAATGCGTGTTGTTTCGTTTAAAACTATTTCCAGCTTCTGCTGCGTCCGAAAATTTCGTATCTCACATCATAGTTACTGGAGTCCATCGAAACGTCAAATAACATAGTAGATAAAGTTGTTCTAGCTAATTCATCAATCGATATTGTTTTACATGACACATACTATGTTGTTGCCCACTTCCACTATGTTCTATCCATAAGTAAGGATCGATTAGATACATCACAGGAACAACGCTAATACGTGTTGTTTCGTTTAAAACTATTTCCAGCTTCTGCTGCGTCCGAAAACGTCGTATCTCACATCAGAGTTACTGGAGTCCATCGAAATGTCAAATATCATGATAGATAAGTAAGGATCGATTAGATACAGCACAGGAACATCGCTAATGCGTGTTGTTTCGTTTAAAACTATTTCCAGTTTCTGCTGCGTCCGAAAACGTCGTATCTCACATTAGAGTTACTGGAGTCCATCCAAACGTCAAATAACATGATAGATGAGTAAGGATCGATTAGATACATCACATCAACAACGCTAATACTTGTTGTTTCGTTTAAAACTATTTCGAGCTTTTGCTACGTCCGAAAACGTCGTATCTCACATCAGAGTTACTGGAGTCCATCGAAACGTCAAATAACATGATAGATAAGTAAGGATCGATTAGATACAGCACAGGAACAATGCTAATACGTGTTGTTTCTTTCAAAACTATTTCCAGCTTCTGCTGCGTCCGATAACTTTGTATCTCACATCAGAGTTACTGGAGTCCGTCCAAACGTCAAATAACATGATAGATGAGTAAGGATCGATTAGATACATCACAGGAACAACGCTAATGCGTGTTGTTTCGTTTAAAACTATTTCTAGCTTCAGCTGCGTCCGAGAACTTCGTAACTCACATCAAAGTTACTGGAGTCCATCGAAACGCCAAATAACATGACAGATGAGTAAGGATCGATCTGATACATCACAGGAACCGCTAATGCGTGTTGTTTCGTCTAAAACTATTTCTAGCTTCAGCTGCGTCCGGGAATTTCGTAACTCACATCAAAGTTACTGGAGTCCATCGAAACGCCAAATAACATGATAGATGAGTAAGGATCGACTAGATACATCACAGGAACAACGCTAATGCGTGTTGTTTCGTTTAAAACTATTTCCAGCTTCTGCTGCGTCCGAAAATTTCGTATCTCACATCATAGTTACTGAAGTCCATCGAAACGTTAAATAACATAGTGGATAAGTAAGGATCGATTAGATACATCACAGGAGCAACGCTAATATGTGTTGTTTCGTTTAAAACTATGTCCAGCTGCTGCTGCGTCCGAAAATTTCGTATCTCACATTAGAGTTACTGGAGTCCATCGAAACGTCAAATAACATCGTAGCTAAGTAAGGATCGATTAGATACATCACAGGAACAACGCTAATACGTGTTTTTTCGTTCAAAACTATTTCCAGCTTCTGCGGCGTCCAAAAACTTTGTATCTCACATCAGAGTTACTGGAGTCCATCCAAACGTCAAATAACATGATAGATATGTAAGGATCGATTAGATACATCACAGGAACAACGCTAATGCGTGTTGTTTCGTTTAAAACTATTTCTAGCTTCAGCTGCGTCCGAGAACTTCGTAACTCACATCAAAGTTACTGGAGTCCATCGAAACGCCAAATAACATGATAGATGAGTAAGGATCGATTAGATACATCACAGGAACAACGCTAATGCGTGTTGTTTCGTTTAAAACTATTTCCAGCTTCTGCTGCGTCCGAAAATTTCGTATCTCACATCATAGTTACTGGAGTCCATCGAAACGTCAAATAACATAGTAGATAAGTAAGGATCGATTAGATACATCACAGGAACAAGGCTAATACGTGTTGTTTCGTTTAAAACTATTTCCAGCTTCTGCTGCGTCCGAAAACGTCGTATCTCACATCAGAGTTACTGGAGTCCATCGAAACGTCAAATAACATGATAGATAAGTAAGGATCGATTTGACACAGCACAGGAACATCGCTAATGCGTGTTGTTTCGTTTAAAACTATTTCCAGTTTCTGCTGCGTCCGAAAACGTCGTATCTCACATCAGACTTACTGGAGTCCATCCAAACGTCAAATAACATGTTAGATAAGTAAGGATCGTTTAGATACATCACAGGAACAACGCTAATACGTGTTGTTTCGTTCAAACCTATTTCCAGCCTCTGCTGCGTCCGAAAATTTCGTATCTCACATTAGAGTTACTGGAGTCCATCAAAACGTCAAATAACATGATAGATGAGTAAGGATCGATTAGATACATCACAGGAACAACGCTAATACGTGTTGTTTCGTTTAAAACTATTTCCAGCTCCTGCTGCGTCCAAAAACTTCGTATCTCACATCAGAGTTACTAGAGTCCATCGAAACGTCAAATAACATGATAGATGAGTAAGGATCGATTAGATACATCACATGAACAACGCTAATGCGTGTTGTTTCATTTAAAACTATTTCCAGCTTCTGCTGCGTCCGATAATTTCGTATCTCACATCAGAGTTACTGGAGGTCATCCAAACGTCAAATAACATGATAAATGAGTAAGGATCGATTAGATACATCACAGGAACAACGCTAATATGTGTTGTTTCGTTTAAAACTATTTCCAGCTGCTGCTGCGTCCGAAAAATTCGTATCTCATATTAGAGTTACTGGAGTCCATCGAAACGTCAAATAACATGTTAGATATGTAAGGATCGATTAGATACATCACAGGAACAACGCTAATACGTGTTGTTTCGTTCAAAACTATTTCCAGCTTCTGCTGCGTCCAAAAACTTTGTATCTCACATCAGAGTTACTGGAGTCTATCCAAACGTAAAATAACATGATAGATGAGTAACGATCGATTAGATACATCACAGGAACAACGCTAATGCGTGTTGTTTCATTTAAAACTATTTCCAGCTTCTGCTGCGTCCGATAATTTCGTATCTCACATCAGAGTTACTGGAGTCCATCCAAACGTCAAACAACATGATAGATAAGTAAGGATCGATTAGATACATCACAGGAACAACGCTAATACGTGTTGTTTCGTTTAGAACTATTTCCAGCTCCTGCTGCGTCCAAAAACTTCGTATCTCACATCAGAGTTACTAGAGTCCATCGAAACGTCAAATAACATGATAGATGAGTAAGGATCGATTAGATACATCACAGGAACAACGCTAATGCGTGTTGTTTCGTTTAAAACTATTTCCAGCTTCAGCTGCGTCCGAGAACTTCTTATCTCACTTCAGAGTTACTGGAGCCCATCCAAACGTCAAATAACATGATAGATGAGTAAGGATCGATTAGATACATCACAGGAACAACGATAATACGTGTTGTTTCGTTCAAAACTATTTCCAGCTTCTGCTGCGTCCGAGAACTTTGTATCTCACATCAGAGATACTGGAGTCCATTCAAACGTCAAATAACATGATAGATGAGTAAGGATCGATTAGATACATCACAGGAACAACGCTAATGCGTGTTGTTTCATTTAAAACCATTTCCAGCTTCTGCTGCGTCCGAAAATTTCGTATCTCACATCAGAGTTACTGGAGTCCATCGAAACGTCAAATAACATAGTAGATAAGTAAGGATCGATTAGATACATCACAGGAACAAGGCTAATACGTGTTGTTTCGTTTAAAACTATTTCCAGCTTCTGCTGCGTCCGAAAACGTCGTATCTCACATCAGAGTTACTGGAGTCCATCGAAACGTCAAATAACATGATAGATAAGTAAGGATCGATTTGACACAGCACAGGAACATCGCTAATGCGTGTTGTTTCGTTTAAAACTATTTCCAGTTTCTGCTGCGTCCGAAAACGTCGTATCTCACATCAGACTTACTGGAGTCCATCCAAACGTCAAATAACATGTTAGATAAGTAAGGATCGTTTAGATACATCACAGGAACAACGCTAATACGTGTTGTTTCGTTCAAACCTATTTCCAGCCTCTGCTGCGTCCGAAAATTTCGTATCTCACATTAGAGTTACTGGAGTCCATCAAAACGTCAAATAACATGATAGATGAGTAAGGATCGATTAGATACATCACAGGAACAACGCTAATACGTGTTGTTTCGTTTAAAACTATTTCCAGCTCCTGCTGCGTCCAAAAACTTCGTATCTCACATCAGAGTTACTAGAGTCCATCGAAACGTCAAATAACATGATAGATGAGTAAGGATCGATTAGATACATCACATGAACAACGCTAATGCGTGTTGTTTCATTTAAAACTATTTCCAGCTTCTGCTGCGTCCGATAATTTCGTATCTCACATCAGAGTTACTGGAGGTCATCCAAACGTCAAATAACATGATAAATGAGTAAGGATCGATTAGATACATCACAGGAACAACGCTAATATGTGTTGTTTCGTTTAAAACTATTTCCAGCTGCTGCTGCGTCCGAAAAATTCGTATCTCATATTAGAGTTACTGGAGTCCATCGAAACGTCAAATAACATGTTAGATATGTAAGGATCGATTAGATACATCACAGGAACAACGCTAATACGTGTTGTTTCGTTCAAAACTATTTCCAGCTTCTGCTGCGTCCAAAAACTTTGTATCTCACATCAGAGTTACTGGAGTCTATCCAAACGTAAAATAACATGATAGATGAGTAACGATCGATTAGATACATCACAGGAACAACGCTAATGCGTGTTGTTTCATTTAAAACTATTTCCAGCTTCTGCTGCGTCCGATAATTTCGTATCTCACATCAGAGATACTGGAGTCCATCCAAACGTCAAATAACATGATAGATGAGTAAGGATCGATTACATACATCACAGGAACAACGCTAATGCGTATTGTTTCATTTAAAACTATTTTCAGCTTCTGCTGCGTATGAAAATTTCGTATCTCACATCAGAGTTACTGGAGTCCATCGAAACGTCATATAACATAGTAGATAAGTAAGGATCGATTAGATACATCACAGGAACAACGCTAATGCATGTTGTTTCATTTAAAACTATTTCCAGCTTGTGCTGCGTCCGAAAATTTCGTATCTCACATCAGAGTTACTAGAGTCCATCGAAACGTCAAATAACATGATAGATGAGTAAGGATCGATTAGATACATCACAGGAACAACGATAATACGTGTTGTTTCGTTCAAAACTATTTCCAGCTTCTGCTGCGTCCGAGAACTTTGTATCTCACATCAGAGATACTGGAGTCCATTCAAACGTCAAATAACATGATAGATGAGTAAGGATCGATTAGATACATCACAGGAACAACGCTAATGCGTGTTGTTTCATTTAAAACTATTTCCAGCTTCTGCTGCGTCCGAAAATTTCGTATCTCACATCAGAGTTACTGGAGTCCATCGAAACGCCAAATAACATGATAGATGAGTAAGGATCGATTAGATACATCACAGGAACAACGCTAATGCGTGTTGTTTCGTTTAAAACTATTTCCAGCTTCTACTGCGTCCGAAAATTTCGTATCTCACATCAAAGTTACTGGAGTCCATCGAAACGCCAAATAACATGATAGATGAGTAAGGATCGATTAGATACATCACAGGAACAACGCTAATGCGTGTTGTTTCGTTTAAAACTATTTCCAGCTTCAGCTGCGTCCGAGAACTTCGTATCTCACTTCAGAGTTACTGGAGCCCATCCAAACGTCAAATAACATGATAGATGAGTAAGGATCGATTACATACATCACAGGAACAACGCTAATGCATGTTGTTTCATTTAAAACTATTTCCAGCTTGTGCTGCGTCCGAAAATTTCGTATCTCACATCAGAGTTACTGGAGTCCATCGAAACGTCAAATAACATAGTAGATAAGTAAGGATCGATTAGATACATCACAGGAACAACGCTAATACGTGTTATTTCGTTCAAAACTATTTCCAGCTTCTGCTGCGTCCGAGAACTTTGTATCTCACATCAGAGTTACTGGAGTCCGTTTAAACGTCAAATAACATGATAGATGAGTAAGGATCGATTAGATACATCACAGGAACAACGCTAATGCGTGCTGTTTCGTTTAAAACTATTTCCAGCTTCTGCTGCGTCCGAGAACTTCTTATCTCACTTCAGAGTTACCGGAGCCCATCCAAACGTCAAATAACATGATAGATGAGTAAGGATCGATTAGATACATCACAGGAACAACGCTAATACGTGTTGTTTCGTTCAAAACTATTTCCAGCTTCAGCTGCGTCCGAGAACTTTGTATCTCACATCAGAGTTACTGGAGTCCATTTAAACGTCAAATAACATGATAGATGAGTAAGGATCGATTAGATACATCACAGGAACAACGCTAATGCGTGTTGTTTAATTTAAAACTATTTCCAGCTTCTGCTGCGTCCGAAAATTTAGTATCTCACATCAGAGATACTGGAGTCCATCCAAACTTCAAATAACATGATAGATGAGTAAGGATCGATTAGATACATCACAGGAACAACGCTAATGCGTGTTGTTTCGTTTAAAACTATTTCCAGCTTCAGCTGCGTCCGAGAACTTTGTATCTCACATCAGAGTTACTGGAGTCCATCCAAACGTCAAATAACATGATAGATGAGTAAGGATCGATTAGATACATCACAGGAACAACGCTAATGCGTGTTGTTTCATTTAAAACTATTTCCAGCTTCTGCTGCGTCCGAAAATTTCGTATCTCACATCAGAGATACTGGAGTCCATCCAAACTTCAAATAACATGATAGATGAGTAAGGATCGATTAGATACATCACAGGAACAACGCTAATGCGTGTTGTTTCATTTAAAACTATTTCCAGCTTCTGCTGCGTCCGAAAATTTCGTATCTCACATCAAAGTTACTGGAGTCCATCGAAACGCCAAATAACATGATAGATGAGTAAGGATCGATTAGATACATCACAGGAACAACGCTAATGCGTGTTGTTTCGTTTAAAACTATTTCCAGCTTCAGCTGCGTCCGAAAATTTCGTATCTCACATCAGAGATACTGGAGTCCATCCAAACGTCAAATAACATGATAGATGAGTAAGGATCGATTACATACATCACAGGAACAACGCTAATGCGTATTGTTTCATTTAAAACTATTTTCAGCTTCTGCTGCGTATGAAAATTTCGTATCTCACATCAGAGTTACTGGAGTCCATCGAAACGTCATATAACATAGTAGATAAGTAAGGATCGATTAGATACATCACAGGAACAACGCTAATAAGTGTTGTTTCGTTTAAAACTATTTCCAGCTTCTGCTGCGTCCGAAAATTTCGTATCTCACATCAGAGATACTGGAGTCCATCCAAACGTCAAATAACATGATAGATGAGTAAGGATCGATTAGATACATCACAGGAACAACGCTAATACGTGTTGTTTCGTTTAAAACTATTTCCAGCTCCTGCTGCGTCCAAAAACTTCGTATCTCACATCAGAGTTACTAGAGTCCATCGAAACGTCAAATAACATGATAGATGAGTAAGGATCGATTAGATACATCACAGGAACAACGCTAATGCGTGTTGTTTCGTTTAAAACTATTTCCAGCTTCAGCTGCGTCCGAGAATTTAGTATCTCACTTCAGAGTTACTGGAGCCCATCCAAACGTCAAATAACATGATAGATGAGTAAGGATCGATTACATACATCACAGGAACAACGCTAATGCGTGTTGTTTCATTTAAAACTATTTCCAGCTTCTGCTGCGTCCGAAAATTTCGTATCACATCAGAGTTACTGGAGTCCATCGAAACGTCAAATAACATAGTAGCTAAGTAAGGATCGATTAGATACATCACAGGAACAACGCTAATACGTGTTGTTTCGTTCAAAACTATTTCCAGCTTCTGCTGCGTCCGAGAACTTTGTATCTCACATCAGAGATACTGGAGTCCATTCAAACGTCAAATAACATGATAGATGAGTAAGGATCGATTAGATACATCACAGGAACAACGCTAATGCGTGTTGTATCTTTTAAAACTATTTCCAGCTTCAGCTGCGTCCGAGAACTTCGTATCTCACTTCAGAGTTACTGGAGTCCATCTAAACGTCAAATAACATGATAGATGAGTAAGGATCGATTAGATACATCACAGGAACAACGCTAATGCGTGTTGTTTCATTTAAAACTATTTCCAGCTTCTGCTGCGTCCGATAATTTCGTATCTCACATCAGAGTTACTGGAGGTCATCCAAACGTCAAATAACATGATAAATGAGTAAGGATCGATTAGATACATCACAGGAACAACGCTAATGCGTGTTGTATCTTTTAAAACTATTTCCAGCTTCAGCTGCGTCCGAGAACTTCGTATCTCACTTTAGAGTTACTGGAGTCCATCCAAACGTCAAATAACATGATAGATGAGTAAGGATCGATTAGATACATCACAGGAACAACGCTAATGCGTGTTGTATCTTTTAAAACTATTTCCAGCTTCAGCTGCGTCCGAGAACTTCGTATCTCACTTCAGAGTTACTGGAGTCCATCCAAACGTCAAATAACATGATAGATGAGTAAGGATCGATTAGATACATCACAGGAACAACGCTAATGCGTGTTGTTTCATTTAAAACTATTTCCAGCTTCTGCTGCGTCCGATAATTTCGTATCTCACATCAGAGTTACTGGAGGTCATCCAAACTTCAAATAACATGATAGATGAGTAAGGATCGATTAGATACATCACAGGAACAACGCTAATGCGTGTTGTTTCATTTAAAACTATTTCCAGCTTCTGCTGCGTCCGAAAACGTCGTATCTCACATCAGAGTTACTGGAGTCCATCGAAACGTCAAATAACATGATAGATAAGTAAGGATCGATTTGACACAGCACAGGAACATCGCTAATGCGTGTTGTTTCGTTTAAAACTATTTCCAGTTTCTGCTGCGTCCGAAAACGTCGTATCTCACATCAGACTTACTGGAGTCCATCCAAACGTCAAATAACATGTTAGATAAGTAAGGATCGTTTAGATACATCACAGGAACAACGCTAATACGTGTTGTTTCGTTCAAACCTATTTCCAGCCTCTGCTGCGTCCGAAAATTTCGTATCTCACATTAGAGTTACTGGAGTCCATCAAAACGTCAAATAACATGATAGATGAGTAAGGATCGATTAGATACATCACAGGAACAACGCTAATACGTGTTGTTTCGTTTAAAACTATTTCCAGCTCCTGCTGCGTCCAAAAACTTCGTATCTCACATCAGAGTTACTAGAGTCCATCGAAACGTCAAATAACATGATAGATGAGTAAGGATCGATTAGATACATCACAGGAACAACGCTAATGCGTGTTGTTTCATTTAAAACTATTTCCAGCTTCTGCTGCGTCCGATAATTTCGTATCTCACATCAGAGTTACTGGAGGTCATCCAAACGTCAAATAACATGATAAATGAGTAAGGATCGATTAGATACATCACAGGAACAACGCTAATGCGTGTTGTATCTTTTAAAACTATTTCCAGCTTCAGCTGCGTCCGAGAACTTCGTATCTCACTTCAGAGTTACTGGAGTCCATCCAAACGTCAAATAACATGATAGAAGAGTAAGGATCGATTAGATACATCACAGGAACTACGCTAATGCGTGTTGTTTCATTTAAAACTATTTCCAGCTTCTGCTGCGTCCGATAATTTCGTATCTCACATCAGAGTTACTGGAGGTCATCCAAACGTCAAATAACTTGATAAATGAGTAAGGATCGATTAGATACATCACAGGAACAACGCTAATGCGTGTTGTACCTTTTAAAACTATTTCCAGCTTCTGCTGCGTCCGAAAACGTCGTATCTCACATCAAAATTACTGGAGTCCATCGAAACGTCAAATAACATAGTAGCTAAGTAAGGATCGATTAGATACATCACAGGAACAACGCTAATACGTGTTGCTTCGTTTAAAACTATTTCCAGCTCCTGCTGCGCCCAAAAACTTTGTATCTCACATCAGAGTTACCGGAGTCCATCCAAACGTCAAATAACATGTTAGATCAGTAAGGATCATTTAGATACATCACAGGAACAACGCTAATACGTGTTGTTTCGTTCAAAACAAGTTCCAGCTTCTGCTGCGTCCGAGATCTTTGTATCTCACATCAGAGTTACTGGAGTCCGTCCAAACGTCAAATAACATGATAGATGAGTAAGGATCGATTAGATACATCACAGGAACAACGCTAATATGTGTTGTTTCGTTTAAAACTATTTCCAGCTGCTGCTGCGTCCGAAAAATTCGTATCTCACATTAGAGTTACTGGAGTCCATCGAAACGTCAAATAACATGTTAGATATGTAAGGATCGATTAGATACATCACAGGAACAACGCTAATACGTGTTGTTTCGTTCAAAACTATTTCCAGCTTCTGCTGCGTCCAAAAACTTTGTATCTCACATCAGAGTTACTGGAGTCTATCCAAACGTAAAATAACATGATAGATGAGTAACGATCGATTAGATACATCACAGGAACAACGCTAATGCGTGTTGTTTCATTTAAAACTATTTCCAGCTTCTGCTGCGTCCGATAATTTCGTATCTCACATCAGAGTTACTGGAGTCCATCCAAACGTCAAACAACATGATAGATAAGTAAGGATCGATTAGATACATCACAGGAACAACGATAATACGTGTTGTTTCGTTTAGAACTATTTCCAGCTCCTGCTGCGTCCAAAAACTTCGTATCTCACATCAGAGTTACTAGAGTCCATCGAAACGTCAAATAACATGATAGATGAGTAAGGATCGATTAGATACATCACAGGAACAACGCTAATGCGTGTTGTTTCGTTTAAAACTATTTCCAGCTTCAGCTGCGTCCGAGAACTTCTTATCTCACTTCAGAGTTACTGGAGCCCATCCAAACGTCAAATAACATGATAGATGAGTAAGGATCGATTAGATACATCACAGGAACAACGATAATACGTGTTGTTTCGTTCAAAACTATTTCCAGCTTCTGCTGCGTCCGAGAACTTTGTATCTCACATCAGAGATACTGGAGTCCATCCAAACGTCAAATAACATGATAGATGAGTAAGGATCGATTAGATACATCACAGGAACAACGCTAATGCGTGTTGTTTCATTTAAAACCATTTCCAGCTTCTGCTGCGTCCGAAAATTTCGTATCTCACATCAGAGTTACTGGAGTCCATCGAAACGCCAAATAACATGATAGATGAGTAAGGATCGATTAGATACATCACAGGAACAACGCTAATGCGTGTTGTTTCGTTTAAAACTATTTCCAGCTTCTACTGCGTCCGAAAATTTCGTATCTCACATCAAAGTTACTGGAGTCCATCGAAACGCCAAACAACATGATAGATGAGTAAGGATCGATTAGATACATCACAGGAACAACGCTAATGCGTGTTGTTTCGTTTAAAACTATTTCCAGCTTCAGCTGCGTCCGAGAACTTCGTATCTCACTTCAGAGTTACTGGAGCCCATCCAAACGTCAAATAACATGATATATGAGTAAGGATCGATTACATACATCACAGGAACAACGCTAATGCATGTTGTTTCATTTAAAACTATTTCCAGCTTGTGCTGCGTCCGAAAATTTCGTATCTCACATCAGAGTTACTGGAGTCCATCGAAACGTCAAATAACATAGTAGATAAGTAAGGATCGATTAGATACATCACAGGAACAACGCTAATACGTGTTATTTCGTTCAAAACTATTTCCAGCTTCTGCTGCGTCCGAGAACTTTGTATCGCACATCAGAGTTACTGGAGTCCGTTTAAACGTCAAATAACATGATAGATGAGTAAGGATCGATTAGATACATTACAGGAACAACGCTAATGCGTGCTGTTTCGTTTAAAACTATTTCCAGCTTCTGCTGCGTCCGAGAACTTCTTATCTCACTTCAGAGTTACCGGAGCCCATCCAAACGTCAAATAACATGATAGATGAGTAAGGATCGATTAGATACATCACAGGAACAACGCTAATACGTGTTGTTTCGTTCAAAACTATTTCCAGCTTCAGCTGCGTCCGAGAACTTTGTATCTCACATCAGAGTTACTGGAGTCCATTTAAACGTCAAATAACATGATAGATGAGTAAGGATCGATTAGATACATCACAGGAACAACGCTAATGCGTGTTGTTTCATTTAAAACTATTTCCAGCTTCTGCTGCGTCCGAAAATTTATTATCTCACATCAGAGATACTGGAGTCCATCCAAACTTCAAATAACATGATAGATGAGTAAGGATCGATTAGATACATCACAGGAACAACGCTAATGCGTGTTGTTTCGTTTAAAACTATTTCCAGCTTCAGCTGCGTCCGAGAACATTGTATCTCACATCAGAGTTACTGGAGTCCATCCAAACGTCAAATAACATGATAGATGAGTAAGGATCGATTAGATACATCACAGGAACAACGCTAATGCGTGTTGTTTCATTTAAAACTATTTCCAGCTTCTGCTGCGTCCGAAAATTTCGTATCTCACATCAGAGTTACTGGAGTCCATCGAAACGCCAAATAGCATGATAGATGAGTAAGGATCGATTAGATACATCACAGGAACAACGCTAATGCGTGTTGTTTCATTTAAAACTATTTCCAGCTTCTGCTGCGTCCGAAAATTTCGTATCTCACATCAAAGTTACTGGAGTCCATCGAAACGCCAAATAACATGATAGATGAGTAAGGATCGATTAGATACAGCACAGGAACAACGCTAATGCGTGTTGTTTCGTTTAAAACTATTTCCAGCTTCAGCTGCGTCCGAAAATTTCGTATCTCACATCAGAGATACTGGAGTCCATCCAAACGTCAAATAACATGATAGATGAGTAAGGATCGATTACATACATCACAGGAACAACGCTAATGCGTATTGTTTCATTTAAAACTATTTTCAGCTTCTGCTGCGTATGAAAATTTCGTATCTCACATCAGAGTTACTGGAGTCCATCGAAACGTCATATAACATAGTAGATAAGTAAGGATCGATTAGATACATCACAGGAACAACGCTAATGCATGTTGTTTCATTTAAAACTATTTCCAGCTTGTGCTGCGTCCGAAAATTTCGTATCTCACATCAGAGTTACTAGAGTCCATCGAAACGTCAAATAACATGATAGATGAGTAAGGATCGATTAGATACATCACAGGAACAACGATAATACGTGTTGTTTCGTTCAAAACTATTTCCAGCTTCTGCTGCGTCCGAGAACTTTGTATCTCACATCAGAGATACTGGAGTCCATTCAAACGTCAAATAACATGATAGATGAGTAAGGATCGATTAGATACATCACAGGAACAACGCTAATGCGTGTTGTTTCATTTAAAACTATTTCCAGCTTCTGCTGCGTCCGAAAATTTCGTATCTCACATCAGAGTTACTGGAGTCCATCGAAACGCCAAATAACATGATAGATGAGTAAGGATCGATTAGATACATCACAGGAACAACGCTAATGCGTGTTGTTTCGTTTAAAACTATTTCCAGCTTCTACTGCGTCCGAAAATTTCGTATCTCACATCAAAGTTACTGGAGTCCATCGAAACGCCAAATAACATGATAGACGAGTAAGGATCGATTAGATACATCACAGGAACAACGCTAATGCGTGTTGTTTCGTTTAAAACTATTTCCAGCTTCAGCTGCGTCCGAGAACTTCGTATCTCACTTCAGAGTTACTGGAGCCCATCCAAACGTCAAATAACATGATAGATGAGTAAGGATCGATTACATACATCACAGGAACAACGCTAATGCATGTTGTTTCATTTAAAACTATTTCCAGCTTGTGCTGCGTCCGAAAATTTCGTATCTCACATCAGAGTTACTGGAGTCCATCGAAACGTCAAATAACATAGTAGATAAGTAAGGATCGATTAGATACATCACAGGAACAACGCTAATACGTGTTATTTCGTTCAAAACTATTTCCAGCTTCTGCTGCGTCCGAGAACTTTGTATCTCACATCAGAGTTACTGGAGTCCGTTTAAACGTCAAATAACATGATAGATGAGTAAGGATCGATTAGATACATCACAGGAACAACGCTAATGCGTGCTGTTTCGTTTAAAACTATTTCCAGCTTCTGCTGCGTCCGAGAACTTCTTATCTCACTTCAGAGTTACCGGAGCCCATCCAAACGTCAAATAACATGATAGATGAGTAAGGATCGATTAGATACATCACAGGAACAACGCTAATACGTGTTGTTTCGTTCAAAACTATTTCCAGCTTCAGCTGCGTCCGAGAACTTTGTATCTCACATCAGAGTTACTGGAGTCCATTTAAACGTCAAATAACATGATAGATGAGTAAGGATCGATTAGATACATCACAGGAACAACGCTAATGCGTGTTGTTTCATTTAAAACTATTTCCAGCTTCTGCTGCGTCCGAAAATTTAGTATCTCACATCAGAGATACTGGAGTCCATCCAAACTTCAAATAACATGATAGATGAGTAAGGATCGATTAGATACATCACAGGAACAACGCTAATGCGTGTTGTTTCGTTTAAAACTATTTCCAGCTTCAGCTGCGTCCGAGAACTTTGTATCTCACATCAGAGTTACTGGAGTCCATCCAAACGTCAAATAACATGATAGATGAGTAAGGATCGATTAGATACATCACAGGAACAACGCTAATGCGTGTTGTTTCATTTGAAACTATTTCCAGCTTCTGCTGCGTCCGAAAATTTCGTATCTCACATCAGAGTTACTGGAGTCCATCGAAACGCCAAATAACATGATAGATGAGTAAGGATCGATTAGATACATCACAGGAACAACGCTAATGCGTGTTGTTTCATTTAAAACTATTTCCAGCTTCTGCTGCGTCCGAAAATTTCGTATCTCACATCAAAGTTACTGGAGTCCATCGAAACGCCAAATAACATGATAGATGAGTAAGGATCGATTAGATACATCACAGGAACAACGCTAATGCGTGTTGTTTCGTTTAAAACTATTTCCAGCTTCAGCTGCGTCCGAAAATTTCGTATCTCACATCAGAGATACTGGAGTCCATCCAAACGTCAAATAACATGATAGATGAGTAAGGATCGATTACATACATCACAGGAACAACGCTAATGCGTATTGTTTCATTTAAAACTATTTTCAGCTTCTGCTGCGTATGAAAATTTCGTATCTCACATCAGAGTTACTGGAGTCCATCGAAACGTCATATAACATAGTAGATAAGTAAGGATCGATTAGATACATCACAGGAACAACGCTAATACGTGTTGTTTCGTTTAAAACTATTTCCAGCTTCTGCTGCGTCCGAAAATTTCGTATCTCACATCAGAGATACTGGAGTCCATCCAAACGTCAAATAACATGATAGATGAGTAAGGATCGATTAGATACATCACAGGAACAACGCTAATACGTGTTGTTTCGTTTAAAACTATTTCCAGCTCCTGCTGCGTCCAAAAACTTCGTATCTCACATCAGAGTTACTAGAGTCCATCGAAACGTCAAATAACATGATAGATGAGTAAGGATCGATTAGATACATCACAGGAACAACGCTAATGCGTGTTGTTTCGTTTAAAACTATTTCCAGCTTCAGCTGCGTCCGAGAACTTCGTATCTCACTTCAGAGTTACTGGAGCCCATCCAAACGTCAAATAACATGATAGATGAGTAAGGATCGATTACATACATCACAGGAACAACGCTAATGCGTGTTGTTTCATTTAAAACTATTTCCAGCTTCTCCTGCGTCCGAAAATTTCGTATCACATCAGAGTTACTGGAGTCCATCGAAACGTCAAATAACATAGTAGCTAAGTAAGGATCGATTAGATACATCACAAGAACAACGCTAATACGTGTTGTTTCGTTCAAAACTATTTCCAGCTTCTGCTGCGTCCGAGAACTTTGTATCTCACATCAGAGATACTGGAGTCCATTCAAACGTCAAATAACATGATAGATGAGTAAGGATCGATTAGATACATCACAGGAACAACGCTAATGCGTGTTGTTTCATTTAAAACTATTTCCAGCTTCTGCTGCGTCCGAAAATTTCGTATCTCACATCAGAGTTACTGGAGTCCATCGAAACGCCAAATAACATGATAGATGAGTAAGGATCGATTAGATACATCACAGGAACAACGCTAATGCGTGTTGTTTCATTTAAAACTATTTCCAGCTTCTGCTGCGTCCGAAAATTTAGTATCTCACATCAGAGATACTGGAGTCCATTCAAACGTCAAATAACATGATAGATGAGTAAGGATCGATTAGATACATCACAGGAACAACGCTAATGCGTGTTGTTTCGTTTAAAACTATTTCCAGCTTCAGCTGCGTCCGAGAACTTCGTATCTCACTTCAGAGTTACTGGAGCCCATCCAAACGTCAAATAACATGATAGATGAGTAAGGATCGATTACATACATCACAGGAACAACGCTAATGCATGTTGTTTCATTTAAAACTATTTCCAGCTTGTGCTGCGTCCGAAAATTTCGTATCTCACATCAGAGTTACTGGAGTCCATCGAAACGTCAAATAACATAGTAGATAAGTAAGGATCGATTAGATACATCACAGGAACAACGCTAATACGTGTTATTTCGTTCAAAACTATTTCCAGCTTCTGCTGCGTCCGAGAACTTTGTATCTCACATCAGAGTTACTGGAGTCCGTTTAAACGTCAAATAACATGATAGATGAGTAAGGATCGATTAGATACATCACAGGAACAACGCTAATGCGTGCTGTTTCGTTTAAAACTATTTCCAGCTTCTGCTGCGTCCGAGAACTTCTTATCTCACTTCAGAGTTACCGGAGCCCATCCAAACGTCAAATAACATGATAGATGAGTAAGGATCGATTAGATACATCACAGGAACAACGCTAATACGTGTTGTTTCGTTCAAAACTATTTCCAGCTTCAGCTGCGTCCGAGAACTTTGTATCTCACATCAGAGTTACTGGAGTCCATTTAAACGTCAAATAACATGATAGATGAGTAAGGATCGATTAGATACATTACAGGAACAACGCTAATGCGTGCTGTTTCGTTTAAAACTATTTCCAGCTTCTGCTGCGTCCGAGAACTTCTTATCTCACTTCAGAGTTACCGGAGCCCATCCAAACGTCAAATAACATGATAGATGAGTAAGGATCGATTAGATACATCACAGGAACAACGCTAATACGTGTTGTTTCGTTCAAAACTATTTCCAGCTTCAGCTGCGTCCGAGAACTTTGTATCTCACATCAGAGTTACTGGAGTCCATTTAAACGTCAAATAACATGATAGATGAGTAAGGATCGATTAGATACATCACAGGAACAACGCTAATGCGTGTTGTTTCATTTAAAACTATTTCCAGCTTCTGCTGCGTCCGAAAATTTAGTATCTCACATCAGAGATACTGGAGTCCATCCAAACTTCAAATAACATGATAGATGAGTAAGGATCGATTAGATACATCACAGGAACAACGCTAATGCGTGTTGTTTCGTTTAAAACTATTTCCAGCTTCAGCTGCGTCCGAGAACTTTGTATCTCACATCAGAGTTACTGGAGTCCATCCAAACGTCAAATAACATGATAGATGAGTAAGGATCGATTAGATACATCACAGGAACAACGCTAATGCGTGTTGTTTCATTTAAAACTATTTCCAGCTTCTGCTGCGTCCGAAAATTTCGTATCTCACATCAGAGTTACTGGAGTCCATCGAAACGCCAAATAGCATGATAGATGAGTAAGGATCGATTAGATACATCACAGGAACAACGCTAATGCGTGTTGTTTCATTTAAAACTATTTCCAGCTTCCGCTGCGTCCGAAAATTTCGTATCTCACATCAAAGTTACTGGAGTCCATCGAAACGCCAAATAACATGATAGATGAGTAAGGATCGATTAGATACATCACAGGAACAACGCTAATGCGTGTTGTTTCGTTTAAAACTATTTCCAGCTTCAGCTGCGTCCGAAAATTTCGTATCTCACATCAGAGATACTGGAGTCCATCCAAACGTCAAATAACATGATAGATGAGTAAGGATCGATTACATACATCACAGGAACAACGCTAATGCGTATTGTTTCATTTAAAACTATTTTCAGCTTCTGCTGCGTATGAAAATTTCGTATCTCACATCAGAGTTACTGGAGTCCATCGAAACGTCATATAACATAGTAGATAAGTAAGGATCGATTAGATACATCACAGGAACAACGCTAATGCATGTTGTTTCATTTAAAACTATTTCCAGCTTGTGCTGCGTCCGAAAATTTCGTATCTCACATCAGAGTTACTAGAGTTCATCGAAACGTCAAATAACATGATAGATGAGTAAGGATCGATTAGATACATCACAGGAACAACGATAATACGTGTTGTTTCGTTCAAAACTATTTCCAGCTTCTGCTGCGTCCGAGAACTTTGTATCTCACATCAGAGATACTGGAGTCCATTCAAACGTCAAATAACATGATAGATGAGTAAGGATCGATTAGATACATCACAGGAACAACGCTAATGCGTGTTGTTTCATTTAAAACTATTTCCAGCTTCTGCTGCGTCCGAAAATTTCGTATCTCACATCAGAGTTACTGGAGTCCATCGAAACGCCAAATAACATGATAGATGAGTAAGGATCGATTAGATACATCACAGGAACAACGCTAATGCGTGTTGTTTCGTTTAAAACTATTTCCAGCTTCTACTGCGTCCGAAAATTTCGTATCTCACATCAAAGTTACTGGAGTCCATCGAAACGCCAAATAACATGATAGACGAGTAAGGATCGATTAGATACATCACAGGAACAACGCTAATGCGTGTTGTTTCGTTTAAAACTATTTCCAGCTTCAGCTGCGTCCGAGAACTTCGTATCTCACTTCAGAGTTACTGGAGCCCATCCAAACGTCAAATAACATGATAGATGAGTAAGGATCGATTACATACATCACAGGAACAACGCTAATGCATGTTGTTTCATTTAAAACTATTTCCAGCTTGTGCTGCGTCCGAAAATTTCGTATCTCACATCAGAGTTACTGGAGTCCATCGAAACGTCAAATAACATAGTAGATAAGTAAGGATCGATTAGATACATCACAGGAACAACGCTAATACTTGTTATTTCGTTCAAAACTATTTCCAGCTTCTGCTGCGTCCGAGAACTTTGTATCTCACATCAGAGTTACTGGAGTCCGTTTAAACGTCAAATAACATGATAGATGAGTAAGGATCGATTAGATACATCACAGGAACAACGCTAATGCGTGCTGTTTCGTTTAAAACTATTTCCAGCTTCTGCTGCGTCCGAGAACTTCTTATCTCACTTCAGAGATACCGGAGCCCATCCAAACGTCAAATAACATGATAGATGAGTAAGGATCGATTAGATACATCACAGGAACAACGCTAATACGTGTTGTTTCGTTCAAAACTATTTCCAGCTTCAGCTGCGTCCGAGAACTTTGTATCTCACATCAGAGTTACTGGAGTCCATTTAAACGTCAAATAACATGATAGATGAGTAAGGATCGATTAGATACATCACAGGAACAACGCTAATGCGTGTTGTTTCATTTAAAACTATTTCCAGCTTCTGCTGCGTCCGAAAATTTAGTATTTCACATCAGAGATACTGGAGTCCATCCAAACTTCAAATAACATGATAGATGATTAAGGATCGATTAGATACATCACAGGAACAACGCTAATGCGTGTTGTTTCGTTTAAAACTATTTCCAGCTTCAGCTGCGTCCGAGAACTTTGTATCTCACATCAGAGTTACTGGAGTCCATCCAAACGTCAAATAACATGATAGATGAGTAAGGATCGATTAGATACATCACAGGAACAACGCTAATGCGTGTTGTTTCATTTAAAACTATTTCCAGCTTCTGCTGCGTCCGAAAATTTCGTATCTCACATCAGAGTTACTGGAGTCCATCGAAACGCCAAATAACATGATAGATGAGTAAGGATCGATTAGATACATCACAGGAACAACGCTAATGCGTGTTGTTTCATTTAAAACTATTTCCAGCTTCTGCTGCGTCCGAAAATTTCGTATCTCACATCAAAGTTACTGGAGTCCATCGAAACGCCAAATAACATGATAGATGAGTAAGGATCGATTAGATACATCACAGGAACAACGCTAATGCGTGTTGTTTCGTTTAAAACTATTTCCAGCTTCAGCTGCGTCCGAAAATTTCGTATCTCACATCAGAGATACTGGAGTCCATCCAAACGTCAAATAACATGATAGATGAGTAAGGATCGATTACATACATCACAGGAACAACGCTAATGCGTATTGTTTCATTTAAAACTATTTTCAGCTTCTGCTGCGTATGAAAATTTCGTATCTCACATCAGAGTTACTGGAGTCCATCGAAACGTCATATAACATAGTAGATAAGTAAGGATCGATTAGATACATCACAGGAACAACGCTAATGCATGTTGTTTCATTTAAAACTATTTCCAGCTTGTGCTGCGTCCGAAAATTTCGTATCTCACATCAGAGTTACTAGAGTTCATCGAAACGTCAAATAACATGATAGATGAGTAAGGATCGATTAGATACATCACAGGAACAACGATAATACGTGTTGTTTCGTTCAAAACTATTTCCAGCTTCTGCTGCGTCCGAGAACTTTGTATCTCACATCAGAGATACTGGAGTCCATTCAAACGTCAAATAACATGATAGATGAGTAAGGATCGATTAGATACATCACAGGAACAACGCTAATGCGTGTTGTTTCATTTAAAACTATTTCCAGCTTCTGCTGCGTCCGAAAATTTCGTATCTCACGTCAGAGTTACTGGAGTCCATCGAAACGCCAAATAACATGATAGATGAGTAAGGATCGATTAGATACATCACAGGAACAACGCTAATGCGTGTTGTTTCGTTTAAAACTATTTCCAGCTTCTACTGCGTCCGAAAATTTCGTATCTCACATCAAAGTTACTGGAGTCCATCGAAACGCCAAATAACATGATAGACGAGTAGGGATCGATTAGATACATCACAGGAACAAGGCTAATGCGTGTTGTTTCGTTTAAAACTATTTCCAGCTTCAGCTGCGTCCGAGAACTTCGTATCTCACTTCAGAGTTACTGGAGCCCATCCAAACGTCAAATAACATGATAGATGAGTAAGGATCGATTACATACATCACAGGAACAACGCTAATGCATGTTGTTTCATTTAAAACTATTTCCAGCTTGTGCTGCGTCCGAAAATTTCGTATCTCACATCAGAGTTACTGGAGTCCATCGAAACGTCAAATAACATAGTAGATAAGTAAGGATCGATTAGATACATCACAGGAACAACGCTAATACTTGTTATTTCGTTCAAAACTATTTCCAGATTCTGCTGCGTCCGAGAACTTTGTATCTCACATCAGAGTTACTGGAGTCCGTTTAAACGTCAAATAACATGATAGATGAGTAAGGATCGATTAGATACATCACAGGAACAACGCTAATGCGTGCTGTTTCGTTTAAAACTATTTCCAGCTTCTGCTGCGTCCGAGAACTTCTTATCTCACTTCAGAGTTACCGGAGCCCATCCAAACGTCAAATAACATGATAGATGAGTAAGGATCGATTAGATACATCACAGGAACAACGCTAATACGTGTTGTTTCGTTCAAAACTATTTCCAGCTTCAGCTGCGTCCGAGAACTTTGTATCTCACATCAGAGTTACTGGAGTCCATTTAAACGTCAAATAACATGATAGATGAGTAAGGATCGATTAGATACATCACAGGAACAACGCTAATGCGTGTTGTTTCATTTAAAACTATTTCCAGCTTCTGCTGCGTCCGAAAATTTAGTATCTCACATCAGAGATACTGGAGTCCATCCAAACTTCAAATAACATGATAGATGATTAAGGATCGATTAGATACATCACAGGAACAACGCTAATGCGTGTTGTTTCGTTTAAAACTATTTCCAGCTTCAGCTGCGTCCGAGAACTTTGTATCTCACATCAGAGTTACTGGAGTCCATCCAAACGTCAAATAACATGATAGATGAGTAAGGATCGATTACATACATCACAGGAACAACGCTAATGCATGTTGTTTCATTTAAAACTATTTCCAGCTTTTGCTGCGTCCGAAAATTTCGTATCTCACATCAGAGTTACTGGAGTCCATCGAAACGTCAAATAACATAGTAGATAAGTAAGGATCGATTAGATACATCACAGGAACAACGCTAATACGTGTTATTTCGTTCAAAACTATTTCCAGCTTCTGCTGCGTCCGAGAACTTTGTATCTCACATCAGAGTTACTGGAGTCCGTTTAAACGTCAAATAACATGATAGATGAGTAAGGATCGATTAGATACATCACAGGAACAACGCTAATGCGTGCTGTTTCGTTTAAAACTATTTCCAGCTTCTGCTGCGTCCGAGAACTTCTTATCTCACTTCAGAGTTACCGGAGCCCATCCAAACGTCAAATAACATGATAGATGAGTAAGGATCGATTAGATACATCACAGGAACAACGCTAATACGTGTTGTTTCGTTCAAAACTATTTCCAGCTTCAGCTGCGTCCGAGAACTTTCTATCTCACATCAGAGTTACTGGAGTCCATTTAAACGTCAAATAACATGATAGATGAGTAAGGATCGATTAGATACATCACAGGAACAACGCTAATGCGTGTTGTTTCATTTAAAACTATTTCCAGCTTCTGCTGCGTCCGAAAATTTAGTATCTCACATCAGAGATACTGGAGTCCATCCAAACTTCAAATAACATGATAGATGAGTAAGGATCGATTAGATACATCACAGGAACAACGCTAATGCGTGTTGTTTCATTTAAAACTATTTCCAGCTTCTGCTGCGCCCGATAATTTCGTATCTCACATCAGAGTTACTGGAGGTCATCCAAACGTCAAATAACATGATAAATGAGTAAGGATCGATTAGATACATCACAGGAACAACGCTAATGCGTGTTGTATCTTTTAAAACTATTTCCAGCTTCAGCTGCGTCCGAGAACTTCGTATCTCACTTCAGAGTTACTGGAGTCCATCCAAACGTCAAATAACATGATAGATGAGTAAGGATCGATTAGATACATCACAGGAACAACGCTAATGCGTGTTGTATCTTTTAAAACTATTTCCAGTTTCAGCTGCGTCCGAGAACTTCGTATCTCACTTCAGAGTTACTGGAGTCCATCCAAACGTCAAATAACATGATAGATGAGTAAGGATCGATTAGATACATCACAGGAACAACGCTAATGCGTGTTGTTTCATTTAAAACTATTTCCAGCTTCTGCTGCGTCCGATAATTTCGTATCTCACATAAGAGTTACTGGAGGTCATCCAAACTTCAAATAACATGATAGATGAGTAAGGATCGATTAGATACATCACAGGAACAACGCTAATGCGTGTTGTTTCATTTAAAACTATTTCCAGCTTCTGCTGCGTCCGAAAACGTCGTATCTCACATCAGAGTTACTGGAGTCCATCGAAACGTCAAATAACATGATAGATAAGTAAGGATCGATTTGACACAGCACAGGAACATCGCTAATGCGTGTTGTTTCGTTTAAAACTATTTCCAGTTTCTGCTGCGTCCGAAAACGTCGTATCTCACATCAGACTTACTGGAGTCCATCCAAACGTCAAATAACATGTTAGATAAGTAAGGATCGTTTAGATACATCACAGGAACAACGCTAATACGTGTTGTTTCGTTCAAACCTATTTCCAGCCTCTGCTGCGTCCGAAAATTTCGTATCTCACATTAGAGTTACTGGAGTCCATCAAAACGTCAAATAACATGATAGATGAGTAAGAATCGATTAGATACATCACAGGAACAACGCTAATACGTGTTGTTTCGTTTAAAACTATTTCCAGCTCCTGCTGCGTCCAAAAACTTCGTATCTCACATCAGAGTTACTAGAGTCCATCGAAACGTCAAATAACATGATAGATGAGTAAGGATCGATTAGATACATCACAGGAACAACGCTAATGCGTGTTGTTTCATTTAAAACTATTTCCAGCTTCTGCTGCGTCCGATAATTTCGTATCTCACATCAGAGTTACTGGAGGTCATCCAAACGTCAAATAACATGATAAATGGGTAAGGATCGATTAGATACATCACAGGAACAACGCTAATGCGTGTTGTATCTTTTAAAACTGTTTCCAGCTTCAGCTGCGTCCGAGAACTTCGTATCTCACTTCAGAGTTACTGGAGTCCATCCAAACGTCAAATAACATGATAGATGAGTAAGGATCGATTAGATACATCACAGGAACTACGCTAATGCGTGTTGTTTCATTTAAAACTATTTCCAGCTTCTGCTGCGTCCGATAATTTCGTATCTCACATCAGAGATACTGGAGGTCATCCAAACGTCAAATAACATGATAAATGAGTAAGGATCTATTAGATACATCACAGGAACAACGATAATACGTGTTGTTTCGTTCAAAACTATTTCCAGCTTCTGCTGCGTCCGAGAACTTTGTATCTCACATCAGAGATACTGGAGTCCATTCAAACGTCAAATAACATGATAGATGAGTAAGGATCGATTAGATACATCACAGGAACAACGCTAATGCGTGTTGTTTCATTTAAAACTATTTCCAGCTTCTGCTGCGTCCGAAAATTTCGTATCTCACGTCAGAGTTACTGGAGTCCATCGAAACGCCAAATAACATGATAGATGAGTAAGGATCGATTAGATACATCACAGGAACAACGCTAATGCGTGTTGTTTCGTTTAAAACTATTTCCAGCTTCTACTGCGTCCGAAAATTTCGTATCTCACATCAAAGTTACTGGAGTCCATCGAAACGCCAAATAACATGATAGACGAGTAGGGATCGATTAGATACATCACAGGAACAAGGCTAATGCGTGTTGTTTCGTTTAAAACTATTTCCAGCTTCAGCTGCGTCCGAGAACTTCGTATCTCACTTCAGAGTTACTGGAGCCCATCCAAACGTCAAATAACATGATAGATGAGTAAGGATCGATTACATACATCACAGGAACAACGCTAATGCATGTTGTTTCATTTAAAACTATTTCCAGCTTGTGCTGCGTCCGAAAATTTCGTATCTCACATCAGAGTTACTGGAGTCCATCGAAACGTCAAATAACATAGTAGATAAGTAAGGATCGATTAGATACATCACAGGAACAACGCTAATACTTGTTATTTCGTTCAAAACTATTTCCAGATTCTGCTGCGTCCGAGAACTTTGTATCTCACATCAGAGATACTGGAGTCCATTCAAACGTCAAATAACATGATAGATGAGTAAGGATCGATTAGATACATCACAGGAACAACGCTAATGCGTGTTGTTTCATTTAAAACTATTTCCAGCTTCTGCTGCGTCCGAAAATTTCGTATCTCACATCAGAGTTACTGGAGTCCATCGAAACGCCAAATAACATGATAGATGAGTAAGGATCGATTAGATACATCACAGGAACAACGCTAATGCGTGTTGTTTCGTTTAAAACTATTTCCAGCTTCTACTGCGTCCGAAAATTTCGTATCTCACATCAAAGTTACTGGAGTCCATCGAAACGCCAAATAACATGATAGACGAGTAAGGATCGATTAGATACATCACAGGAACAACGCTAATGCGTGTTGTTTCGTTTAAAACTATTTCCAGCTTCAGCTGCGTCCGAGAACTTCGTATCTCACTTCAGAGTTACTGGAGCCCATCCAAACGTCAAATAACATGATAGATGAGTAAGGATCGATTACATACATCACAGGAACAACGCTAATGCATGTTGTTTCATTTAAAACTATTTCCAGCTTGTGCTGCGTCCGAAAATTTCGTATCTCACATCAGAGTTACTGGAGTCCATCGAAACGTCAAATAACATAGTAGATAAGTAAGGATCGATTAGATACATCACAGGAACAACGCTAATACTTGTTATTTCGTTCAAAACTATTTCCAGCTTCTGCTGCGTCCGAGAACTTTGTATCTCACATCAGAGTTACTGGAGTCCGTTTAAACGTCAAATAACATGATAGATGAGTAAGGATCGATTAGATACATCACAGGAACAACGCTAATGCGTGCTGTTTCGTTTAAAACTATTTCCAGCTTCTGCTGCGTCCGAGAACTTCTTATCTCACTTCAGAGATACCGGAGCCCATCCAAACGTCAAATAACATGATAGATGAGTAAGGATCGATTAGATACATCACAGGAACAACGCTAATACGTGTTGTTTCGTTCAAAACTATTTCCAGCTTCAGCTGCGTCCGAGAACTTTGTATCTCACATCAGAGTTACTGGAGTCCATTTAAACGTCAAATAACATGATAGATGAGTAAGGATCGATTAGATACATCACAGGAACAACGCTAATGCGTGTTGTTTCATTTAAAACTATTTCCAGCTTCTGCTGCGTCCGAAAATTTAGTATTTCACATCAGAGATACTGGAGTCCATCCAAACTTCAAATAACATGATAGATGATTAAGGATCGATTAGATACATCACAGGAACAACGCTAATGCGTGTTGTTTCGTTTAAAACTATTTCCAGCTTCAGCTGCGTCCGAGAACTTTGTATCTCACATCAGAGTTACTGGAGTCCATCCAAACGTCAAATAACATGATAGATGAGTAAGGATCGATTAGATACATCACAGGAACAACGCTAATGCGTGTTGTTTCATTTAAAACTATTTCCAGCTTCTGCTGCGTCCGAAAATTTCGTATCTCACATCAGAGTTACTGGAGTCCATCGAAACGCCAAATAACATGATAGATGAGTAAGGATCGATTAGATACATCACAGGAACAACGCTAATGCGTGTTGTTTCATTTAAAACTATTTCCAGCTTCTGCTGCGTCCGAAAATTTCGTATCTCACATCAAAGTTACTGGAGTCCATCGAAACGCCAAATAACATGATAGATGAGTAAGGATCGATTAGATACATCACAGGAACAACGCTAATGCGTGTTGTTTCGTTTAAAACTATTTCCAGCTTCAGCTGCGTCCGAAAATTTCGTATCTCACATCAGAGATACTGGAGTCCATCCAAACGTCAAATAACATGATAGATGAGTAAGGATCGATTACATACATCACAGGAACAACGCTAATGCGTATTGTTTCATTTAAAACTATTTTCAGCTTCTGCTGCGTATGAAAATTTCGTATCTCACATCAGAGTTACTGGAGTCCATCGAAACGTCATATAACATAGTAGATAAGTAAGGATCGATTAGATACATCACAGGAACAACGCTAATGCATGTTGTTTCATTTAAAACTATTTCCAGCTTGTGCTGCGTCCGAAAATTTCGTATCTCACATCAGAGTTACTAGAGTTCATCGAAACGTCAAATAACATGATAGATGAGTAAGGATCGATTAGATACATCACAGGAACAACGATAATACGTGTTGTTTCGTTCAAAACTATTTCCAGCTTCTGCTGCGTCCGAGAACTTTGTATCTCACATCAGAGATACTGGAGTCCATTCAAACGTCAAATAACATGATAGATGAGTAAGGATCGATTAGATACATCACAGGAACAACGCTAATGCGTGTTGTTTCATTTAAAACTATTTCCAGCTTCTGCTGCGTCCGAAAATTTCGTATCTCACGTCAGAGTTACTGGAGTCCATCGAAACGCCAAATAACATGATAGATGAGTAAGGATCGATTAGATACATCACAGGAACAACGCTAATGCGTGTTGTTTCGTTTAAAACTATTTCCAGCTTCTACTGCGTCCGAAAATTTCGTATCTCACATCAAAGTTACTGGAGTCCATCGAAACGCCAAATAACATGATAGACGAGTAGGGATCGATTAGATACATCACAGGAACAAGGCTAATGCGTGTTGTTTCGTTTAAAACTATTTCCAGCTTCAGCTGCGTCCGAGAACTTCGTATCTCACTTCAGAGTTACTGGAGCCCATCCAAACGTCAAATAACATGATAGATGAGTAAGGATCGATTACATACATCACAGGAACAACGCTAATGCATGTTGTTTCATTTAAAACTATTTCCAGCTTGTGCTGCGTCCGAAAATTTCGTATCTCACATCAGAGTTACTGGAGTCCATCGAAACGTCAAATAACATAGTAGATAAGTAAGGATCGATTAGATACATCACAGGAACAACGCTAATACTTGTTATTTCGTTCAAAACTATTTCCAGATTCTGCTGCGTCCGAGAACTTTGTATCTCACATCAGAGTTACTGGAGTCCGTTTAAACGTCAAATAACATGATAGATGAGTAAGGATCGATTAGATACATCACAGGAACAACGCTAATGCGTGCTGTTTCGTTTAAAACTATTTCCAGCTTCTGCTGCGTCCGAGAACTTCTTATCTCACTTCAGAGTTACCGGAGCCCATCCAAACGTCAAATAACATGATAGATGAGTAAGGATCGATTAGATACATCACAGGAACAACGCTAATACGTGTTGTTTCGTTCAAAACTATTTCCAGCTTCAGCTGCGTCCGAGAACTTTGTATCTCACATCAGAGTTACTGGAGTCCATTTAAACGTCAAATAACATGATAGATGAGTAAGGATCGATTAGATACATCACAGGAACAACGCTAATGCGTGTTGTTTCATTTAAAACTATTTCCAGCTTCTGCTGCGTCCGAAAATTTAGTATCTCACATCAGAGATACTGGAGTCCATCCAAACTTCAAATAACATGATAGATGATTAAGGATCGATTAGATACATCACAGGAACAACGCTAATGCGTGTTGTTTCGTTTAAAACTATTTCCAGCTTCAGCTGCGTCCGAGAACTTTGTATCTCACATCAGAGTTACTGGAGTCCATCCAAACGTCAAATAACATGATAGATGAGTAAGGATCGATTACATACATCACAGGAACAACGCTAATGCATGTTGTTTCATTTAAAACTATTTCCAGCTTTTGCTGCGTCCGAAAATTTCGTATCTCACATCAGAGTTACTGGAGTCCATCGAAACGTCAAATAACATAGTAGATAAGTAAGGATCGATTAGATACATCACAGGAACAACGCTAATACGTGTTATTTCGTTCAAAACTATTTCCAGCTTCTGCTGCGTCCGAGAACTTTGTATCTCACATCAGAGTTACTGGAGTCCGTTTAAACGTCAAATAACATGATAGATGAGTAAGGATCGATTAGATACATCACAGGAACAACGCTAATGCGTGCTGTTTCGTTTAAAACTATTTCCAGCTTCTGCTGCGTCCGAGAACTTCTTATCTCACTTCAGAGTTACCGGAGCCCATCCAAACGTCAAATAACATGATAGATGAGTAAGGATCGATTAGATACATCACAGGAACAACGCTAATACGTGTTGTTTCGTTCAAAACTATTTCCAGCTTCAGCTGCGTCCGAGAACTTTCTATCTCACATCAGAGTTACTGGAGTCCATTTAAACGTCAAATAACATGATAGATGAGTAAGGATCGATTAGATACATCACAGGAACAACGCTAATGCGTGTTGTTTCATTTAAAACTATTTCCAGCTTCTGCTGCGTCCGAAAATTTAGTATCTCACATCAGAGATACTGGAGTCCATCCAAACTTCAAATAACATGATAGATGAGTAAGGATCGATTAGATACATCACAGGAACAACGCTAATGCGTGTTGTTTCATTTAAAACTATTTCCAGCTTCTGCTGCGCCCGATAATTTCGTATCTCACATCAGAGTTACTGGAGGTCATCCAAACGTCAAATAACATGATAAATGAGTAAGGATCGATTAGATACATCACAGGAACAACGCTAATGCGTGTTGTATCTTTTAAAACTATTTCCAGCTTCAGCTGCGTCCGAGAACTTCGTATCTCACTTCAGAGTTACTGGAGTCCATCCAAACGTCAAATAACATGATAGATGAGTAAGGATCGATTAGATACATCACAGGAACAACGCTAATGCGTGTTGTATCTTTTAAAACTATTTCCAGTTTCAGCTGCGTCCGAGAACTTCGTATCTCACTTCAGAGTTACTGGAGTCCATCCAAACGTCAAATAACATGATAGATGAGTAAGGATCGATTAGATACATCACAGGAACAACGCTAATGCGTGTTGTTTCATTTAAAACTATTTCCAGCTTCTGCTGCGTCCGATAATTTCGTATCTCACATAAGAGTTACTGGAGGTCATCCAAACTTCAAATAACATGATAGATGAGTAAGGATCGATTAGATACATCACAGGAACAACGCTAATGCGTGTTGTTTCATTTAAAACTATTTCCAGCTTCTGCTGCGTCCGAAAACGTCGTATCTCACATCAGAGTTACTGGAGTCCATCGAAACGTCAAATAACATGATAGATAAGTAAGGATCGATTTGACACAGCACAGGAACATCGCTAATGCGTGTTGTTTCGTTTAAAACTATTTCCAGTTTCTGCTGCGTCCGAAAACGTCGTATCTCACATCAGACTTACTGGAGTCCATCCAAACGTCAAATAACATGTTAGATAAGTAAGGATCGTTTAGATACATCACAGGAACAACGCTAATACGTGTTGTTTCGTTCAAACCTATTTCCAGCCTCTGCTGCGTCCGAAAATTTCGTATCTCACATTAGAGTTACTGGAGTCCATCAAAACGTCAAATAACATGATAGATGAGTAAGAATCGATTAGATACATCACAGGAACAACGCTAATACGTGTTGTTTCGTTTAAAACTATTTCCAGCTCCTGCTGCGTCCAAAAACTTCGTATCTCACATCAGAGTTACTAGAGTCCATCGAAACGTCAAATAACATGATAGATGAGTAAGGATCGATTAGATACATCACAGGAACAACGCTAATGCGTGTTGTTTCATTTAAAACTATTTCCAGCTTCTGCTGCGTCCGATAATTTCGTATCTCACATCAGAGTTACTGGAGGTCATCCAAACGTCAAATAACATGATAAATGGGTAAGGATCGATTAGATACATCACAGGAACAACGCTAATGCGTGTTGTATCTTTTAAAACTGTTTCCAGCTTCAGCTGCGTCCGAGAACTTCGTATCTCACTTCAGAGTTACTGGAGTCCATCCAAACGTCAAATAACATGATAGATGAGTAAGGATCGATTAGATACATCACAGGAACTACGCTAATGCGTGTTGTTTCATTTAAAACTATTTCCAGCTTCTGCTGCGTCCGATAATTTCGTATCTCACATCAGAGATACTGGAGGTCATCCAAACGTCAAATAACATGATAAATGAGTAAGGATCTATTAGATACATCACTGGAACAACGCTAATGCGTGTTGTATCTTTTAAAACTATCTCCAGCTTCTGCTGCGTCCGAAAACGTCGTATCTCACATCAAAATTACTGGAGTCCATCGAAACGTCAAATAACATAGTAGCTAAGTAAGGATCGATCAGATACATCACAGGAACAACGCTAATACGTGTTGCTTCGTTTAAAACTATTTCCAGCTCCTGCTGCGCCCAAAAACTTTGTATCTCACATCAGAGTTACCGGAGTCCATCCAAACGTCAAATAACATGATAGATAAGTAAGGATCGATTAGATACATCACAGGAACAACGCTAATACGTGTTGTTTCGTTTAGAACTATTTCCAGCTCCTGCTGCGTCCAAAAACGTCGTATCTCACATCAGAGTTACTAGAGTCCATCGAAACGTCAAATAACACGATAGATGAGTAAGGATCGATTAGATACATCACAGGAACAACGCTAATGCGTGTTGTTTCGTTTAAAACTATTTCCAGCTTCAGCTGCGTCCGAGAACTTCTTATCTCACTTCAGAGTTACTGGAGCCCATCCAAACGTCAAATAACATGATAGATGAGTAAGGATCGATTAGATACATCACAGGAACAACGATAATACGTGTTGTTTCGTTCAAAACTATTTCCAGCTTCTGCTGCGTCCGAGAACTTTGTATCTCACATCAGAGATACTGGAGTCCATTCAAACGTCAAATAACATGATAGATGAGTAAGGATCGATTAGATACATCACAGGAACAACGCTAATGCGTGTTGTTTCATTTAAAACTATTTCCAGCTTCTGCTGCGTCCGAAAATTTCGTATCTCACATCAGAGTTACTGGAGTCCATCGAAACGCCAAATAACATGATAGATGAGTAAGGATCGATTAGATACATCACAGGAACAACGCTAATGCGTGTTGTTTCGTTTAAAACTATTTCCAGCTTCTACTGCGTCCGAAAATTTCGTATCTCACATCAAAGTTACTGGAGTCCATCGAAACGCCAAATAACATGATAGATGAGTAAGGATCGATTAGATACATCACAGGAACAACGCTAATGCGTGTTGTTTCGTTTAAAACTATTTCCAGCTTCAGCTGCGTCCGAGAACTTCGTATCTCACTTCAGAGTTACTGGAGCCCATCCAAACGTCAAATAACATGATAGATGAGTAAGGATCGATTACATACATCACAGGAACAACGCTAATGCATGTTGTTTAATTTAAACTATTTCCAGCTTGTGCTGCGTCAGAAAATTTCGTATCTCACATCAGAGTTACTGGAGTCCATCGAAACGTCAAATAACATAGTAGATAAGTAAGGATCGATTAGATACATCACAGGAACAACGCTAACACGTGTTATTTCGTTCAAAACTATTTCCAGCTTCTGCTGCGTCCGAGAACTTTGTATCTCACATCAGAGTTACTGGAGTCCGTTTAAACGTCAAATAACATGATAGATGAGTAAGGATCGATTAGATACATCACAGGAACAACGCTAATGCGTGCTGTTTCGTTTAAAACTATTTCCAGCTTCTGCTGCGTCCGAGAACTTCTTATCTCACTTCAGAGTTACCGGAGCCCATCCAAACGTCAAATAACATGATAGATGAGTAAGGATCGATTAGATACATCACAGGAACAACGCTAATACGTGTTGTTTCGTTCAAAACTATTTCCAGCTTCAGCTGCGTCCGAGAACTTTGTATCTCACATCAGAGTTACTGGAGCCCATTTAAACGTCAAATAACATGATAGATGAGTAAGGATCGATTAGATACATCACAGGAACAACGCTAATGCGTGTTGTTTCATTTAAAACTATTTCCAGCTTCTGCTGCGTCCGAAAATTTAGTATCTCACATCAGAGATACTGGAGTCCATCCAAACTTCAAATAACATGATAGATGAGTAAGGATCGATTAGATACATCACAGGAACAACGCTAATGCGTGTTGTTTCGTTTAAAACTATTTCCAGCTTCAGCTGCGTCCGAGAACTTTGTATCTCACATCAGAGTTACTGGAGTCCATCCAAACGTCAAATAACATGATAGATGAGTAAGGATCGATTAGATACATCACAGGAACAACGCTAATGCGTGTTGTTTCATTTAAAACTATTTCCAGCTTCTGCTGCGTCCGAAAATTTCGTATCTCACATCAGAGTTACTGGAGTCCATCGAAACGCCAAATAACATGATAGATGAGTAAGGATCGATTAGATACATCACAGGAACAACGCTAATGCGTGTTGTTTCATTTAAAACTATTTCCAGCTTCTGCTGCGTCCGAAAATTTCGTATCTCACATCAAAGTTACTGGAGTCCATCGAAACGCCAAATAACATGATAGATGAGTAAGGATCGATTAGATACATCACAGGAACAACGCTAATGCGTGTTGTTTCGTTTAAAACTATTTCCAGCTTCTACTGCGTCCGAAAATTTCGTATCTCACATCAAAGTTACTGGAGTCCATCGAAACGCCAAATAACATGATAGATGAGTAAGGATCGATTAGATACATCACAGGAACAACGCTAATGCGTGTTGTTTCGTTTAAAACTATTTCCAGCTTCAGCTGCGTCCGAGAACTTCGTATCTCACTTCAGAGTTACTGGAGCCCATCCAAACGTCAAATAACATGATAGATGAGTAAGGATCGATTACATACATCACAGGAACAACGCTAATGCATGTTGTTTAATTTAAACTATTTCCAGCTTGTGCTGCGTCCGAAAATTTCGTATCTCACATCAGAGTTACTGGAGTCCATCGAAACGTCAAATAACATAGTAGATAAGTAAGGATCGATTAGATACATCACAGGAACAACGCTAATACGTGTTATTTCGTTCAAAACTATTTCCAGCTTCTGCTGCGTCCGAGAACTTTGTATCTCACATCAGAGTTACTGGAGTCCGTTTAAACGTCAAATAACATGATAGATGAGTAAGGATCGATTAGATACATCACAGGAACAACGCTAATGCGTGCTGTTTCGTTTAAAACTATTTCCAGCTTCTGCTGCGTCCGAGAACTTCTTATCTCACTTCAGAGTTACCGGAGCCCATCCAAACGTCAAATAACATGATAGATGAGTAAGGATCGATTAGATACATCACAGGAACAACGCTAATACGTGTTGTTTCGTTCAAAACTATTTCCAGCTTCAGCTGCGTCCGAGAACTTTGTATCTCACATCAGAGTTACTGGAGTCCATTTAAACGTCAAATAACATGATAGATGAGTAAGGATCGATTAGATACATCACAGGAACAACGCTAATGCGTGTTGTTTCATTTAAAACTATTTCCAGCTTCTGCTGCGTCCGAAAATTTAGTATCTCACATCAGAGATACTGGAGTCCATCCAAACTTCAAATAACATGATAGATGAGTAAGGATCGATTAGATACATCACAGGAACAACGCTAATGCGTGTTGTTTCGTTTAAAACTATTTCCAGCTTCAGCTGCGTCCGAGAACTTTGTATCTCACATCAGAGTTACTGGAGTCCATCCAAACGTCAAATAACATGATAGATGAGTAAGGATCGATTAGATACATCACAGGAACAACGCTAATGCGTGTTGTTTCGTTTAAAACTATTTCCAGCTTCAGCTGCGTCCGAAAATTTCGTATCTCACATCAGAGATACTGGAGTCCATCCAAACGTCAAATAACATGATAGATGAGTAAGGATCGATTACATACATCACAGGAACAACGCTAATGCGTATTGTTTCATTTAAAACTATTTTCAGCTTCTGCTGCGTATGAAAATTTCGTATCTCACATCAGAGTTACTGGAGTCCATCGAAACGTCATATAACATAGTAGATAAGTAAGGATCGATTAGATACATCACATGAACAACGCTAATACGTGTTGTTTCGTTTAAAACTATTTCCAGCTTCTGCTGCGTCCGAAAATTTCGTATCTCACATCAGAGATACTGGAGTCCATCCAAACGTCAAATAACATGATAGATGAGTAAGGATCGATTAGATACATCACAGGAACAACGCTAATACGTGTTGTTTCGTTTAAAACTATTTCCAGCTCCTGCTGCGTCCAAAAACTTCGTATCTCACATCAGAGTTACTAGAGTCCATCGAAACGTCAAATAACATGATAGATGAGTAAGGATCGATTAGATACATCACAGGAACAACGCTAATGCGTGTTGTTTCGTTTAAAACTATTTCCAGCTTCAGCTGCGTCCGAGAACTTCGTATCTCACATCAGAGTTACTGGAGTCCATCGAAACGCCAAGTAACATGATAGATGAGTAAGGATCGATTAGATACATCACAGGAACAACGCTAATGCGTGTTGTTTCGTTTAAAACTATTTCCAGCTTCTGCTGCGTCCGAGAACTTCGTATCTCACGTCAGGGTTACTGGAGTCCATCCAATCGTCAAATAACATGATAGATGAGTAAGTATCGATTAGATACATCACAGGAACAACGCTAATGCGTGTTGTTTCGTTCAAAACTATTTCCAGCTTCTGCTGCGTCCGAGAACTTTGTATCTCACATCAGAGTTACTGGAGTCCGTCCAAACGTTAAATAACATGATAGATGAGTAAGGATCGATTAGATACATCACAACAACAACGCTAATGCGTGTTGTTTCGTTTAAAACTACTTCCAGCTTCTGCTGCGTCCGAAAATTTCGTATCTCACATCAGAGATACTGGAGTCCATCCAAACGCCAAATAACATGACAGATGAGTAAGGATCGATTAGATACATCACAGGAACAACGCTAATACGTGTTGTTTCGTTCAAAACTATTTCCAGCTTCTGCTGCGTCCGAGAACTTTGTATCTCACATCAGAGTTACTGGAGTCCATTCAAACATCAAATAACATGATAGATCAGTAAGGATCGATTAGATACATCACAGGAACAACGCTAATGCGTGTTGTTTCATTTAAAACTATTTCCAGCTTCTGCTGCGTCCGAAAACGTCGTATCTCACATCAGAGTTACTGGAGTCCATCGAAACGTCAAATAACATGATAGATAAGTAAGGATCGATTACATACATCACAGGAACAACGCTAATGCGTGTTGTTTCATTTAAAACTATTTCCAGCTTCTGCTGCGTCCGATAATTTCGTATCTCACATCAGAGTTACTGGAGGTCATCCAAACGTCAAATAACATGATAAATGAGTAAGGATCAATTAGATACATCACAGGAACAACGCTAATGCGTGTTGTATCTTTTAAAACTATTTCCAGCTTCAGCTGCGTCCGAGAACTTCGTATCTCACTTCAGAGTTACTGGAGTCCATCCAAACGTCAAATAACATGATAGATGAGTAAGGATCGATTAGATACATCACAGGAACTACGCTAATGCGTGTTGTTTCATTTAAAACTATTTCCAGCTTCTGCTGCGTCCGATAATTTCGTATCTCACATCAGAGTTACTGGAGGTCATCCAAACGTCAAATAACATGATAAATGAGTAAGGATCGATTAGATACATCACAGGAACAACGCTAATGCGTGTTGTATCTTTTAAAACTATTTCCAGCTTCTGCTGCGTCCGAAAACGTCGTATCTCACATCAAAATTACTGGAGTCCATCGAAACGTCAAATAACATAGTAGCTAAGTAAGGATCGATTAGATACATCACAGGAACAACGCTAATACGTGTTGCTTCGTTTAAAACTATTTCCAGCTCCTGCTGCGCCCAAAAACTTTGTATCTCACATCAGAGTTACCGGAGTCCATCCAAACGTCAAATAACATGTTAGATAAGTAAGGATCGTTTAGATACATCACAGGAACAACGCTAATACGTGTTGTTTCGTTCAAAACAAGTTCCAGCTTCTGCTGCGTCCGAGATCTTTGTATCTCACATCAGAGTTACTGGAGTCCGTCCAAACGTCAAATAACATGATAGATGAGTAAGGATCGATTAGATACATCACAGGAACAACGCTAATATGTGTTGTTTCGTTTAAAACTATTTCCAGCTGCTGCTGCGTCCGAAAAATTCGTATCTCACATTAGAGTTACTGGAGTCCATCGAAACGTCAAATAACATGTTAGATATGTAAGGATCGATTAGATACATCACAGGGACAACGCTAATACGTGTTGTTTCGTTCAAAACTATTTCCAGCTTCTGCTGCGTCCAAAAACTTTGTATCTCACATCAGAGTTACTGGAGTCTATCCAAACGTAAAATAACATGATAGATGAGTAACGATCGATTAGATACATCACAGGAACAACGCTAATGCGTGTTGTTTCATTTAAAACTATTTCCAGCTTCTGCTGCGTCCGATAATTTCGTATCTCACATCAGAGTTACTGGAGTCCATCCAAACGTCAAACAACATGATAGATAAGTAAGGATCGATTAGATACATCACAGGAACAACGCTAATACGTGTTGTTTCGTTTAGAATTATTTCCAGCTCCTGCTGCGTCCAAAAACTTCGTATCTCACATCAGAGTTACTAGAGTCCATCGAAACGTCAAATAACATGATAGATGAGTAAGGATCGATTAGATACATCACAGGAACAACGCTAATGCGTGTTGTTTCGTTTAAAACTATTTCCAGCTTCAGCTGCGTCCGAGAACTTCTTATCTCACTTCAGAGTTACTGGAGCCCATCCAAACGTCAATTAACATGATAGATGAGTAAGGATCGATTAGATACATCACAGGAACAACGATAATACGTGTTGTTTCGTTCAAAACTATTTCCAGCTTCTGCTGCGTCCGAGAACTTTGTATCTCACATCAGAGATACTGGAGTCCATTCAAACGTCAAATAACATGATAGATGAGTAAGGATCGATTAGATACATCACAGGAACAACGCTAATGCATGTTGTTTAATTTAAACTATTTCCAGCTTGTGCTGCGTCCGAAAATTTCGTATCTCACATCAGAGTTACTGGAGTCCATCGAAACGTCAAATAACATAGTAGATAAGTAAGGATCGATTAGATACATCACAGGAACAACGCTAATACGTGTTATTTCGTTCAAAACTATTTCCAGCTTCTGCTGCGTCCGAGAACTTTGTATCTCACATCAGAGTTACTGGAGTCCGTTTAAACGTCAAATAACATGATGGATGAGTAAGGATCGATTAGATACATCACAGGAACAACGCTAATGCGTGCTGTTTCGTTTAAAACTATTTCCAGCTTCTGCTGCGTCCGAGAACTTCTTATCTCACTTCAGAGTTACCGGAGCCCATCCAAACGTCAAATAACATGATAGATGAGTAAGGATCGATTAGATACATCACAGGAACAACGCTAATACGTGTTGTTTCGTTCAAAACTATTTCCAGCTTCAGCTGCGTCCGAGAACTTTGTATCTCACATCAGAGTTACTGGAGTCCATTTAAACGTCAAATAACATGATAGATGAGTAAGGATCGATTAGATACATCACAGGAACAACGCTAATGCGTGTTGTTTCATTTAAAACTATTTCCAGCTTCTGCTGCGTCCGAAAATTTAGTATCTCACATCAGAGATACTGGAGTCCATCCAAACTTCAAATAACATGATAGATGAGTAAGGATCGATTAGATACATCACAGGAACAACGCTAATGCGTGTTGTTTCGTTTAAAACTATTTCCAGCTTCAGCTGCGTCCGAGAACTTTGTATCTCACATCAGAGTTACTGGAGTCCATCCAAACGTCAAATAAAATGATAGATGAGTAAGGATCGATTAGATACATCACAGGAACAACGCTAATGCGTGTTGTTTCGTTTAAAACTATTTCCAGCTTCAGCTGCGTCCGAAAATTTCGTATCTCACATCAGAGATACTGGAGTCCATCCAAACGTCAAATAACATGATAGATGAGTAAGGATCGATTACATACATCACAGGAACAACGCTAATGCGTATTGTTTCATTTAAAACTATTTTCAGCTTCTGCTGCGTATGAAAATTTCGTATCTCACATCAGAGTTACTGGAGTCCATCGAAACGTCATATAACATAGTAGATAAGTAAGGATCGATTAGATACATCACATGAACAACGCTAATACGTGTTGTTTCGTTTAAAACTATTTCCAGCTTCTGCTGCGTCCGAAAATTTCGTATCTCACATCAGAGATACTGGAGTCCATCCAAACGTCAAATAACATGATAGATGAGTAAGGATCGATTAGATACATCACAGGAACAACGCTAATACGTGTTGTTTCGTTTAAAACTATTTCCAGCTCCTGCTGCGTCCAAAAACTTCGTATCTCACATCAGAGTTACTAGAGTCCATCGAAACGTCAAATAACATGATAGATGAGTAAGGATCGATTAGATACATCACAGGAACAACGCTAATGCGTGTTGTTTCGTTTAAAACTATTTCCAGCTTCAGCTGCGTCCGAGAACTTCGTATCTCACATCAGAGTTACTGGAGTCCATCGAAACGCCAAGTAACATGATAGATGAGTAAGGATCGATTAGATACATCACAGGAACAACGCTAATGCGTGTTGTTTCGTTTAAAACTATTTCCAGCTTCTACTGCGTCCGAAAATTTCGTATCTCACATCAAAGTTACTGGAGTCCATCGAAACGCCAAATAACATGATAGATGAGTAAGGATCGATTAGATACATCACAGGAACAACGCTAATGCGTGTTGTTTCGTTTAAAACTATTTCCAGCTTCAGCTGCGTCCGAGAACTTCGTATCTCACTTCAGAGTTACTGGAGCCCATCCAAACGTCAAATAACATGATAGATGAGTAAGGATCGATTACATACATCACAGGAACAACGCTAATGCATGTTGTTTAATTTAAACTATTTCCAGCTTGTGCTGCGTCCGAAAATTTCGTATCTCACATCAGAGTTACTGGAGTCCATCGAAACGTCAAATAACATAGTAGATAAGTAAGGATCGATTAGATACATCACAGGAACAACGCTAATACGTGTTATTTCGTTCAAAACTATTTCCAGCTTCTGCTGCGTCCGAGAACTTTGTATCTCACATCAGAGTTACTGGAGTCCGTTTAAACGTCAAATAACATGATAGATGAGTAAGGATCGATTAGATACATCACAGGAACAACGCTAATGCGTGCTGTTTCGTTTAAAACTATTTCCAGCTTCTGCTGCGTCCGAGAACTTCTTATCTCACTTCAGAGTTACCGGAGCCCATCCAAACGTCAAATAACATGATAGATGAGTAAGGATCGATTAGATACATCACAGGAACAACGCTAATACGTGTTGTTTCGTTCAAAACTATTTCCAGCTTCAGCTGCGTCCGAGAACTTTGTATCTCACATCAGAGTTACTGGAGTCCATTTAAACGTCAAATAACATGATAGATGAGTAAGGATCGATTAGATACATCACAGGAACAACGCTAATGCGTGTTGTTTCATTTAAAACTATTTCCAGCTTCTGCTGCGTCCGAAAATTTAGTATCTCACATCAGAGATACTGGAGTCCATCCAAACTTCAAATAACATGATAGATGAGTAAGGATCGATTAGATACATCACAGGAACAACGCTAATGCGTGTTGTTTCGTTTAAAACTATTTCCAGCTTCAGCTGCGTCCGAGAACTTTGTATCTCACATCAGAGTTACTGGAGTCCATCCAAACGTCAAATAACATGATAGATGAGTAAGGATCGATTAGATACATCACAGGAACAACGCTAATGCGTGTTGTTTCGTTTAAAACTATTTCCAGCTTCAGCTGCGTCCGAAAATTTCGTATCTCACATCAGAGATACTGGAGTCCATCCAAACGTCAAATAACATGATAGATGAGTAAGGATCGATTACATACATCACAGGAACAACGCTAATGCGTATTGTTTCATTTAAAACTATTTTCAGCTTCTGCTGCGTATGAAAATTTCGTATCTCACATCAGAGTTACTGGAGTCCATCGAAACGTCATATAACATAGTAGATAAGTAAGGATCGATTAGATACATCACATGAACAACGCTAATACGTGTTGTTTCGTTTAAAACTATTTCCAGCTTCTGCTGCGTCCGAAAATTTCGTATCTCACATCAGAGATACTGGAGTCCATCCAAACGTCAAATAACATGATAGATGAGTAAGGATCGATTAGATACATCACAGGAACAACGCTAATACGTGTTGTTTCGTTTAAAACTATTTCCAGCTCCTGCTGCGTCCAAAAACTTCGTATCTCACATCAGAGTTACTAGAGTCCATCGAAACGTCAAATAACATGATAGATGAGTAAGGATCGATTAGATACATCACAGGAACAACGCTAATGCGTGTTGTTTCGTTTAAAACTATTTCCAGCTTCAGCTGCGTCCGAGAACTTCGTATCTCACATCAGAGTTACTGGAGTCCATCGAAACGCCAAGTAACATGATAGATGAGTAAGGATCGATTAGATACATCACAGGAACAACGCTAATGCGTGTTGTTTCGTTTAAAACTATTTCCAGCTTCTGCTGCGTCCGAGAACTTCGTATCTCACGTCAGGGTTACTGGAGTCCATCCAATCGTCAAATAACATGATAGATGAGTAAGTATCGATTAGATACATCACAGGAACAACGCTAATGCGTGTTGTTTCGTTCAAAACTATTTCCAGCTTCTGCTGCGTCCGAGAACTTTGTATCTCACATCAGAGTTACTGGAGTCCGTCCAAACGTTAAATAACATGATAGATGAGTAAGGATCGATTAGATACATCACAACAACAACGCTAATGCGTGTTGTTTCGTTTAAAACTACTTCCAGCTTCTGCTGCGTCCGAAAATTTCGTATCTCACATCAGAGATACTGGAGTCCATCCAAACGCCAAATAACATGACAGATGAGTAAGGATCGATTAGATACATCACAGGAACAACGCTAATACGTGTTGTTTCGTTCAAAACTATTTCCAGCTTCTGCTGCGTCCGAGAACTTTGTATCTCACATCAGAGTTACTGGAGTCCATTCAAACATCAAATAACATGATAGATCAGTAAGGATCGATTAGATACATCACAGGAACAACGCTAATGCGTGTTGTTTCATTTAAAACTATTTCCAGCTTCTGCTGCGTCCGAAAACGTCGTATCTCACATCAGAGATACTGGAGTCCATCGAAACGTCAAATAACATGATAGATAAGTAAGGATCGATTACATACATCACAGGAACAACGCTAATGCGTGTTGTTTCATTTAAAACTATTTCCAGCTTCTGCTGCGTCCGATAATTTCGTATCTCACATCAGAGTTACTGGAGGTCATCCAAACGTCAAATAACATGATAAATGAGTAAGGATCAATTAGATACATCACAGGAACAACGCTAATGCGTGTTGTATCTTTTAAAACTATTTCCAGCTTCAGCTGCGTCCGAGAACTTCGTATCTCACTTCAGAGTTACTGGAGTCCATCCAAACGTCAAATAACATGATAGATGAGTAAGGATCGATTAGATACATCACAGGAACTACGCTAATGCGTGTTGTTTCATTTAAAACTATTTCCAGCTTCTGCTGCGTCCGATAATTTCGTATCTCACATCAGAGTTACTGGAGGTCATCCAAACGTCAAATAACATGATAAATGAGTAAGGATCGATTAGATACATCACAGGAACAACGCTAATGCGTGTTGTATCTTTTAAAACTATTTCCAGCTTCTGCTGCGTCCGAAAACGTCGTATCTCACATCAAAATTACTGGAGTCCATCGAAACGTCAAATAACATAGTAGCTAAGTAAGGATCGATTAGATACATCACAGGAACAACGCTAATACGTGTTGCTTCGTTTAAAACTATTTCCAGCTCCTGCTGCGCCCAAAAACTTTGTATCTCACATCAGAGTTACCGGAGTCCATCCAAACGTCAAATAACATGTTAGATAAGTAAGGATCGTTTAGATACATCACAGGAACAACGCTAATACGTGTTGTTTCGTTCAAAACAAGTTCCAGCTTCTGCTGCGTCCGAGATCTTTGTATCTCACATCAGAGTTACTGGAGTCCGTCCAAACGTCAAATAACATGATAGATGAGTAAGGATCGATTAGATACATCACAGGAACAACGCTAATATGTGTTGTTTCGTTTAAAACTATTTCCAGCTGCTGCTGCGTCCGAAAAATTCGTATCTCACATTAGAGTTACTGGAGTCCATCGAAACGTCAAATAACATGTTAGATATGTAAGGATCGATTAGATACATCACAGGGACAACGCTAATACGTGTTGTTTCGTTCAAAACTATTTCCAGCTTCTGCTGCGTCCAAAAACTTTGTATCTCACATCAGAGTTACTGGAGTCTATCCAAACGTAAAATAACATGATAGATGAGTAACGATCGATTAGATACATCACAGGAACAACGCTAATGCGTGTTGTTTCATTTAAAACTATTTCCAGCTTCTGCTGCGTCCGATAATTTCGTATCTCACATCAGAGTTACTGGAGTCCATCCAAACGTCAAACAACATGATAGATAAGTAAGGATCGATTAGATACATCACAGGAACAACGCTAATACGTGTTGTTTCGTTTAGAATTATTTCCAGCTCCTGCTGCGTCCAAAAACTTCGTATCTCACATCAGAGTTACTAGAGTCCATCGAAACGTCAAATAACATGATAGATGAGTAAGGATCGATTAGATACATCACAGGAACAACGCTAATGCGTGTTGTTTCGTTTAAAACTATTTCCAGCTTCAGCTGCGTCCGAGAACTTCTTATCTCACTTCAGAGTTACTGGAGCCCATCCAAACGTCAATTAACATGATAGATGAGTAAGGATCGATTAGATACATCACAGGAACAACGATAATACGTGTTGTTTCGTTCAAAACTATTTCCAGCTTCTGCTGCGTCCGAGAACTTTGTATCTCACATCAGAGATACTGGAGTCCATTCAAACGTCAAATAACATGATAGATGAGTAAGGATCGATTAGATACATCACAGGAACAACGCTAATGCGTGTTGTTTCATTTAAAACTATTTCCAGCTTCTGCTGCGTCCGAAAATTTCGTATCTCACATCAGAGTTACTGGAGTCCATCGAAACGCCAAATAACATGATAGATGAGTAAGGATCGATTAGATACATCACAGGAACAACGCTAATGCGTGTTGTTTCGTTTAAAACTATTTCCAGCTTCTACTGCGTCCGAAAATTTCGTATCTCACATCAAAGTTATTGGAGTCCATCGAAACGCCAAATAACATGATAGATGAGTAAGGATCGATTAGATACATCACAGGAACAACGCTAATGCGTGTTGTTTCGTTTAAAACTATTTCCAGCTTCAGCTGCGTCCGAGAACTTCGTATCTCACTTCAGAGTTACTGGAGTCCATCCAAACGTCAAATAACATGATAGATGAGTAAGGATCGATTAGATACATCACAGGAACAACGCTAATGCGTGTTGTTTCATTTAAAACTATTTCCAGCTTCAGCTGCGTCCGAGAACTTCGTATCTCACTTCAGAGTTACTGGAGTCCATCCAAACGTCAAATAACATGATAGATGAGTAAGGATCGATTAGATACATCACAGGAACTACGCTAATGCGTGTTGTTTCATTTAAAACTATTTCCAGCTTCTGCTGCGTCCGATAATTTCGTATCTCACATCAGAGTTACTGGAGGTCATCCAAACGTCAAATAACATGATAAATGAGTAAGGATCGATTAGAAACATCACAGGAACAACGCTAATGCGTGTTGTATCTTTTAAAACTATTTCCAGCTTCTGCTGCGTCCGAAAACGTCGTATCTCACATCAAAATTACTGGAGTCCATCGAAACGTCAAATAACATAGTAGCTAAGTAAGGATCGATTAGATACATCACAGGAACAACGCTAATACGTGTTGCTTCGTTTAAAACTATTTCCAGCTCCTGCTGCGCCCAAAAACTTTGTATCTCACATCAGAGTTACCGGAGTCCATCCAAACGTCAAATAACATGTTAGATAAGTAAGGATCGTTTAGATACATCACAGGAACAACGCTAATACGTGTTGTTTCGTTCAAAACAAGTTCCAGCTTCTGCTGCGTCCGAGATCTTTGTATCTCACATCAGAGTTACTGGAGTCCGTCCAAACGTCAAATAACATGATAGATGAGTAAGGATCGATTAGATACATCACAGGAACAACGCTAATATGTGTTGTTTCGTTTAAAACTATTTCCAGCTGCTGCTGCGTCCGAGAAATTCGTATCTCACATTAGAGTTACTGGAGTCCATCGAAACGTCAAATAACATGTTAGATATGTAAGGATCGATTAGATACATCACAGGAACAACGCTAATACGTGTTGTTTCGTTCAAAACTATTTCCAGCTTCTGCTGCGTCCAAAAACTTTGTATCTCACATCAGAGTTACTGGAGTCTATCCAAACGTAAAATAACATGATAGATGAGTAACGATCGATTAGATACATCACAGGAACAACGCTAATGCGTGTTGTTTCATTTAAAACTATTTCCAGCTTCTGCTGCGTCCGATAATTTCGTATCTCACATCAGAGTTACTGGAGTCCATCCAAACGTCAAACAACATGATAGATAAGTAAGGATCGATTAGATACATCACAGGAACAACGCTAATACGTGTTGTTTCGTTTAGAACTATTTCCAGCTCCTGCTGCGTCCAAAAACTTCGTATCTCACATCAGAGTTACTAGAGTCCATCGAAACGTCAAATAACATGATAGATGAGTAAGGATCGATTAGATACATCACAGGAACAACGCTAATGCGTGTTGTTTCGTTTAAAACTATTTCCAGCTTCAGCTGCGTCCGAGAACTTCTTATCTCACATCAGAGTTACTGGAGTCCATCGAAACGCCAAATAACATGATAGATGAGTAAGGATCGATTAGATACATCACAGGAACAACGCTAATGCGTGTTGTTTCGTTTAAAACTATTTCCAGCTTTTACTGCGTCCGAAAATTTCGTATCTCACATCAAAGTTATTGGAGTCCATCGAAACGCCAAATAACATGATAGATGAGTAAGGATCGATTAGATACATCACAGGAACAACGCTAATGCGTGTTGTTTCGTTTAAAACTATTTCCAGCTTCAGCTGCGTCCGTGAACTTCGTATCTCACTTCAGAGTTACTGGAGCCCATCCAAACGTCAAATAACATGATAGATGAGTAAGGATCGATTACATACATCACAGGAACAACGCTAATGCATGTTGTTTCATTTAAAACTATTTTCAGCTTGTGCTGCGTCCGAAAATTTCCTATCTCACATCAGAGTTACTGGAGTCCATCGAAACGTCAAATAACATAGTAGATAAGTAAGGATCGATTAGATACATCACAGGAACAACGCTAATACGTGTTATTTCGTTCAAAACTATTTCCAGCTTCTGCTGCGTCCGAGAACTTTGTATCTCACATCAGAGTTACTGGAGTCCGTTTAAACGTCAAATAACATGATAGATGAGTAAGGATCGATTAGATACATCACAGGAACAACGCTAATGCGTGCCGTTTCGTTTAAAACTATTTCCAGCTTCTGCTGCGTCCGAGAACTTCTTATCTCACTTCAGAGTTACCGGAGCCCATCCAAACGTCAAATAACATGATAGATGAGTAAGGATCGATTAGATACATCACAGGAACAACGCTAATACGTGTTGTTTCGTTCAAAACTATTTCCAGCTTCAGCTGCGTCCGAGAACTTTGTATCTCACATCAGAGTTACTGGAGTCCATTTAAACGTCAAATAACATGATAGATGAGTAAGGATCGATTAGATACATCACAGGAACAACGCCAATGCGTGTTGTTTCATTTAAAACTATTTCCAGCTTCTGCTGCGTCCGAAAATTTAGTATCTCACATCAGAGATACTGGAGTCCATCCAAACTTCAAATAACATGATAGATGAGTAAGGATCGATTAGATACATCACAGGAACAACGCTAATGCGTGTTGTTTCGTTTAAAACTATTTCCAGCTTCAGCTGCGTCCGAGAACTTTGTATCTCACATCAGAGTTACTGGAGTCCATCCAAACGTCAAGTAACATGATAGATGAGTAAGGATCTATTAGATACATCACAGGAACAACGCTAATGCGTGTTGTTTCATTTAAAACTATTTCCAGCTTCTGCTGCGTCCGAAAATTTCGTATCTCACATCAGAGTTACTGGAGTCCATCGAAACGCCAAATAACATGATAGATGAGTAAGGATCGATTAGATACATCACAGGAACAACGCTAATGCGTGTTGTTTCATTTAAAACTATTTCCAGCTTCTGCTGCGTCCGAAAATTTCGTATCTCACATCAAAGTTACTGGAGTCCATCGAAACGCCAAATAACATGATAGATGAGTAAGGATCGATTAGATACATCACAGGAACAACGCTAATGCGTGTTGTTTCGTTTAAAACTATTTCCAGCTTCAGCTGCGTCCGAAAATTTCGTATCTCACATCAGAGATACTGGAGTCCATCCAAACGTCAAATAACATGATAGATGAGTAAGGATCGATTACATACATCACAGGAACAACGCTAATGCGTATTGTTTCATTTAAAACTATTTTCAGCTTCTGCTGCGTATGAAAATTTCGTATCTCACATCAGAGTTACTGGAGTCCATCGAAACGTCATATAACATAGTAGATAAGTAAGGATCGATTAGATACATCACAGGAACAACGCTAATACTTGTTGTTTCGTTTAAAACTATTTCCAGCTTCTGCTGCGTCCGAAAATTTCGTATCTCACATCAGAGATACTGGAGTCCATCCAAACGTCAAATAACATGATAGATGAGTAAGGATCGATTAGATACATCACAGGAACAACGCTAATGCGTGTTGTTTCGCTTAAAACTATTTCCAGCTTCTGCTGCGTCCGAGAACTTCGTATCTCACGTCAGGGTTACTGGAGTCCATCCAATCGTCAAATAACATGATAGATGAGTAAGTATCGATTAGATACATCACAGGAACAACGCTAATGCGTGTTGTTTCGTTCAAAACTATTTCCAGCTTCTGCTGCGTCCGAGAACTTTGTATCTCACATCAGAGTTACTGGAGTCCGTCCAAACGTTAAATAACATGATAGATGAGTAAGGATCGATTAGATACATCACAACAACAACGCTAATGCGTGTTGTTTCGTTTAAAACTATTTCCAGCTTCTGCTGCGTCCGAAAATTTCGTATCTCACATCAGAGATACTGGAGTCCATCCAAACGTCAAATAACATGATAGATGAGTAAGGATCGATTAGATACATCACAGGAACAACGCTAATATGTGTTGTTTCGTTTAAAATTATTTCCAGCTTCTGCTGCCTCCGAGAACTTCTTATCTCACTTCAGAGTTACTGGAGCCCATCCAAACGTCAAATAACATGATAGATGAGTAAGGATCGATTAGATACATCACAGGAACAACGCTAATACGTGTTGTTTCGTTCAAAACTATTTCCAGCTTCTGCTGCGTCTGAGAACTTTGTATCTCACATCAGAGTTACTGGATTCCATTTAAACGTCAAATAACATGATAGATGAGTAAGGATCGATTAGATACATCACAGGAACAACGCTAATGCGTGTTGTTTCGTTTAAAACTATTTCCAGCTTCTGCTGCGTCCGAAAATTTCGTATCTCACATCAAAGTTACTGGAGTCCATCGAAACGCCAAATAACATGATAGATGAGTAAGGATCGATTAGATACATCACAGGAACAACGCTAATGCGTGTTCTTTCGTTTAAAACTATTTCCAGCTTCAGCTGCGTCCGAGAACTTCTTATCTCACATCAGAGTTACTGGAGTCCATCGAAACGTCAAATAACATAGTAGATAAGTAAGGATCGATTAGATACATCACAGGAACAACGCTAATACGTGTTATTTCGTTCAAAACTATTTCCAGCTTCTGCTGCGTCCGAGAACTTTGTATCTCACATCAGAGTTACTGGAGTCCGTTTAAACGTCAAATAACATGATAGATGAGTAAGGATCGATTAGATACATCACAGGAACAACGCTAATGCGTGCTGTTTCGTTTAAAACTATTTCCAGCTTCTGCTGCGTCCGAGAACTTCTTATCTCACTTCAGAGTTACCGGAGCCCATCCAAATGTCAAATAACATGATAGATGAGTAAGGATCGATTAGATACATCGCAGGAACAACGCTAATGCGTGTTGTTTCGTTTAAAACTATTTCCAGCTTCCGCTGCGTCCGAGAACTTTGTATCTCACATCAGAGTTACTGGAGTCCATCCAAACGTCAAATAACATGATAGATGAGTAAGGATCGATTAGATACATCACAGGAACAACGCTAATGCGTGTTGTTTCATTTAAAACTATTTCCAGCTTCTGCTGCGTCCGAAAATTTCGTATCTCACATCAGAGTTACTGGAGTCCATCGAAACGCCAAATAACATGATAGATGAGTAAGGATCGATTAGATACATCACAGGAACAACGCTAACGCGTGTTGTTTCATTTAAAACTATTTCCAGCTTCTGCTGCGTCCGAAAATTTCGTATCTCACATCAAAGTTACTGGAGTCCATCGAAACGCCAAATAACATGATAGATGAGTAAGGATCGATTAGATACATCACAGGAACAACGCTAATGCGTGTTGTTTCGTTTAAAACTATTTCCAGCTTCAGCTGCGTCCGAAAATTTCGTATCTCACATCAGAGATACTGGAGTCCATCCAAACGTCAAATAACATGATAGACGAGTAAGGATCGATTACATACATCACAGGAACAACGCTAATGCGTGCTGTTTCATTTAAAACTATTTTCAGCTTCTGCTGCGTATGAAAATTTCGTATCTCACATCAGAGTTACTGGAGTCCATCGAAACGTCATATAACATAGTAGATAAGTAAGGATCGATTAGATACATCACAGGAACAACGCTAATACGTGTTGTTTCGTTTAAAACTATTTCCAGCTTCTGCTGCGTCCGAAAATTTCGTATCTCACATCAGAGATACTGGAGTCCATCCAAACGTCAAATAACATGATAGATGAGTAAGGATCGATTAGATACATCACAGGAACAACGCTAATACGTGTTGTTTCGTTTAAAACTATTTCCAGCTCCTGCTGCGTCCAAAAACTTCGTATCTCACATCAGAGTTACTAGAGTCCATCGAAACGTCAAATAACATGATAGATGAGTAAGGATCGATTAGATACATCACAGGAACAACGCTAATGCGTGTTGTTTCGTTTAAAACTATTTCCAGCTTCAGCTGCGTCCGAGAACTTCGTATCTCACTTCAGAGTTACTGGAGCCCATCCAAACGTCAAATAACATGATAGATGAGTAAGGATCGATTACATACATCACAGGAACAACGCTAATGCGTGTTGTTTCATTTAAAACTATTTCCAGCTTCTGCTGCGTCCGAAAATTTCGTATCTCACATCAGAGTTACTGGAGTCCATCCAAACGTCAAATAACATGATAGATGAGTAAGGATCGATTAGATACATCACATCAACAACGCTAATACTTGTTGTTTCGTTTAAAACTATTTCCAGCTTCTGCTGCGTCGGAAAACGTCGTATCTCACATCAGAGTTACTGGAGTCCATCGAAACATCAAATAACATGATAGATAAGTAAGGATCGATTAGATACAGCACAGGAACAACGCTAATACGTGTTGTTTCGTTCAAAACTATTTCCAGCTTCTGCTGCGTCCGATAACTTTGTATCTCACATCAGAGTTACTGGAGTCCATCCAAACGTCAAATAACATGATAGATGAGTAAGGATCGATTAGATACATCACAGGAACAACGCTAATGCGTGTTGTTTCGTTTAAAACTATTTCCAGCTTCTGCTGCGTCCGAAAATTTCGTATCTCACATCAGAGTTACTGGAGTCCATCGAAACGCCAAATAACATTATAGATGAGTAAGGATCGATTAGATACATCACAGGAACAACGCTAATGCGTGTTGTTTCGTTTAAAACTATTTCCAGCTTCAGCTGCGTCCGAGAACTTCTTATCTCACTTCAGAGTTACGGGAGCCCATCCAAACGCCAAATAACATGACAGATGAGTAAGGATCGATTAGATACATCACAGGAACAACGCTAATACGTGTTGTTTCGTTCAAAACTATTTCCAGCTTCTGCTGCGTCCGAGAACTTTGTATCTCACATCAGAGTTACTGGAGTCCATTCAAACATCAAATAACATGATAGATCAGTAAGGATCGATTAGATACATCACAGGAACAACGCTAATGCGTGTTGTTTCATTTAAAACTATTTCCAGTTTCTGCTGCGTCCGAAAATTTCGTATCTCACATCAGAGTTACTGGAGTCCATCGAAACGCCAAATAACATGATAGATGAGTAACGATCGATTAGATACATCACAGGAACAACGCTAATGCGTGTTGTTTCGTTTAAAACTATTTCCAGCTTCTGCTGCGTCCGAAAATTTCGTATCTCACATCAAAGTTACTGGAGTCCATCGAAACGCCAAATAACATGATAGATGAGTAAGGATCGATTAGATACATCACAGGAACAACGCTAATGCGTGTTGTTTCGTTTAAAATTATTTCCAGCTTCAGCTGCGTCCGAGAACTTCGTATCTCACTTCAGAGTTACTGGAGCCCATCCAAACGTCAAATAACATGATAGATGAGTAAGGATCGATTAGATACATCACAGGAACAACGCTAATACGTGTTGTTTCGTTGAAAACTATTTCCAGCTTCTGCTGCGTCCGAAATCTTTGTATCTCACATCAGAGTTACTGGAGTCCATCCAAACGTCAAATAAGATGATAGATGAGTAAGGGTCGATTAGATACATCACAGGAACAACGCTAATGCGTGTTGTTTCGTTTAAAACTATTTCCAGCTTCTGCTGCGTCCGAAAATTTAGTATCTCACATCAGAGATACTGGAGTCCATCCAAACGTCAAATAACATGATAGATGAGTAAGGATCGATTAGATACATCACAGGAACAACGCTAATACGTGTTGTTTCGTTGAAAACTATTTCCAGCTGCGTCCGAAATCTTTGTATCTCACATCAGAGTTACTGGAGTCCATCCAAACGTCAAATAAGATGATAGATGAGTAAGGATCGATTAGATACATCACAGGAACAACGCTAATGCGTGTTGTTTCGTTTAAAACTATTTCCAGCTTCTGCTGCGTCCGAAAATTTCGTATCTCACATCAGAGTTACTGGAGTCCATCGAAACGCCAAATAACATGATAGATGAGTAAGGATCGATTAGATACATCACAGGAGCAACGCTAATGCGTGTTGTTTCGTTTAAAACTATTTCCAGTTTCTGCTGCGTCCGAGAACTTCTTATCTCACTTCAGAGTTACTGGAGTCCATCCAAACGTCAAATAACATGTTAGATAAGTAAGGATCGTTTAGATACATCACAGGAACAACGCTAATACGTGTTGTTTCGTTCAAACCTATTTCCAGCCTCTGCTGCGTCCGAAAATTTCGTATCTCACATTAGAGTTACTGGAGTCCATCAAAACGTCAAATAACATGATAGATGAGTAAGGATCGATTAGATACATCACAGGAACAAGCTAATACGTGTTGTTTCGTTTAAAACTATTTCCAGCTCCTGCTGCGTCCAAAAACTTCGTATCTCACATCAGAGTTACTAGAGTCCATCGAAACGTCAAATAACATGATAGATAAGTAAGGATCGATTACATACATCACAGGAACAACGCTAATGCGTGTTGTTTCATTTAAAACTATTTCCAGCTTCTGCTGCGTCCGATAATTTCGTATCTCACATCAGAGTTACTGGAGGTCATCCAAACGTCAAATAACATGATAAATGAGTAAGGATCAATTAGATACATCACAGGAACAACGCTAATGCGTGTTGTATCTTTTAAAACTATTTCCAGCTTCAGCTGCGTCCGAGAACTTCGTATCTCACTTCAGAGTTACTGGAGTCCATCCAAACGTCAAATAACATGATAGATGAGTAAGGATCGATTAGATACATCACAGGAACTACGCTAATGCGTGTTGTTTCATTTAAAACTATTTCCAGCTTCTGCTGCGTCCGATAATTTCGTATCTCACATCAGAGTTACTGGAGGTCATCCAAACGTCAAATAACATGATAAATGAGTAAGGATCGATTAGATACATCACAGGAACAACGCTAATGCGTGTTGTATCTTTTAAAACTATTTCCAGCTTCTGCTGCGTCCGAAAACGTCGTATCTCACATCAAAATTACTGGAGTCCATCGAAACGTCAAATAACATAGTAGCTAAGTAAGGATCGATTAGATACATCACAGGAACAACGCTAATACGTGTTGCTTCGTTTAAAACTATTTCCAGCTCCTGCTGCGCCCAAAAACTTTGTATCTCACATCAGAGTTACCGGAGTCCATCCAAACGTCAAATAACATGTTAGATAAGTAAGGATCGTTTAGATACATCACAGGAACAACGCTAATACGTGTTGTTTCGTTCAAAACAAGTTCCAGCTTCTGCTGCGTCCGAGATCTTTGTATCTCACATCAGAGTTACTGGAGTCCGTCCAAACGTCAAATAACATGATAGATGAGTAAGGATCGATTAGATACATCACAGGAACAACGCTAATATGTGTTGTTTCGTTTAAAACTATTTCCAGCTGCTGCTGCGTCCGAAAAATTCGTATCTCACATTAGAGTTACTGGAGTCCATCGAAACGTCAAATAACATGTTAGATATGTAAGGATCGATTAGATACATCACAGGAACAACGCTAATACGTGTTGTTTCGTTCAAAACTATTTCCAGCTTCTGCTGCGTCCAAAAACTTTGTATCTCACATCAGAGTTACTGGAGTCTATCCAAACGTAAAATAACATGATAGATGAGTAACGATCGATTAGATACATCACAGGAACAACGCTAATGCGTGTTGTTTCATTTAAAACTATTTCCAGCTTCTGCTGCGTCCGATAATTTCATATCTCACATCAGAGTTACTGGAGTCCATCCAAACGTCAAACAACATGATAGATAAGTAAGGATCGATTAGATACATCACAGGAACAACGCTAATACGTGTTGTTTCGTTTAGAATTATTTCCAGCTCCTGCTGCGTCCAAAAACTTCGTATCTCACATCAGAGTTACTAGAGTCCATCGAAACGTCAAATAACATGATAGATGAGTAAGGATCGATTAGATACATCACAGGAACAACGCTAATGCGTGTTGTTTCGTTTAAAACTATTTCCAGCTTCAGCTGCGTCCGAGAACTTCTTATCTCACTTCAGAGTTACTGGAGCCCATCCAAACGTCAATTAACATGATAGATGAGTAAGGATCGATTAGATACATCACAGGAACAACCATAATACGTGTTGTTTCGTTCAAAACTATTTCCAGCTTCTGCTGCGTCCGAGAACTTTGTATCTCACATCAGAGATACTGGAGTCCATTCAAACGTCAAATAACATGATAGATGAGTAAGGATCGATTAGATACATCACAGGAACAACGCTAATGCGTGTTGTTTCATTTAAAACTATTTCCAGCTTCTGCTGCGTCCGAAAATTTCGTATCTCACATCAGAGTTACTGGAGTCCATCGAAACGCCAAATAACATGATAGATGAGTAAGGATCGATTAGATACATCACAGGAACAACGCTAATGCGTGTTGTTTCGTTTAAAACTATTTCCAGCTTCTACTGCGTCCGAAAATTTCGTATCTCACATCAAAGTTATTGGAGTCCATCGAAACGCCAAATAACATGATAGATGAGTAAGGATCGATTAGATACATCACAGGAACAACGCTAATGCGTGTTGTTTCGTTTAAAACTATTTCCAGCTTCAGCTGCCTCCGAGAACTTCGTATCTCACTTCAGAGTTACTGGAGTCCATCCAAACGTCAAATAACATGATAGATGAGTAAGGATCGATTAGATACATCACAGGAACAACGCTAATGCGTGTTGTTTCATTTAAAACTATTTCCAGCTTCAGCTGCGTCCGAGAACTTCGTATCTCACTTCAGAGTTACTGGAGTCCATCCAAACGTCAAATAACATGATAGATGAGTAAGGATCGATTAGATACATCACAGGAACTACGCTAATGCGTGTTGTTTCATTTAAAACTATTTCCAGCTTCTGCTGCGTCCGATAATTTCGTATCTCACATCAGAGTTACTGGAGGTCATCCAAACGTCAAATAACATGATAAATGAGTAAGGATCGATTAGATACATCACAGGAACAACGCTAATGCGTGTTGTATCTTTTAAAACTATTTCCAGCTTCTGCTGCGTCCGAAAACGTCGTATCTCACATCAAAATTACTGGAGTCCATCGAAACGTCAAATAACATAGTAGCTAAGTAAGGATCGATTAGATACATCACAGGAACAACGCTAATACGTGTTGCTTCGTTTAAAACTATTTCCAGCTCCTGCTGCGCCCAAAAACTTTGTATCTCACATCAGAGTTACCGGAGTCCATCCAAACGTCAAATAACATGTTAGATAAGTAAGGATCGTTTAGATACATCACAGGAACAACGCTAATACGTGTTGTTTCGTTCAAAACAAGTTCCAGCTTCTGCTGCGTCCGAGATCTTTGTATCTCACATCAGAGTTACTGGAGTCCGTCCAAACGTCAAATAACATGATAGATGAGTAAGGATCGATTAGATACATCACAGGAACAACGCTAATATGTGTTGTTTCGTTTAAAACTATTTCCAGCTGCTGCTGCGTCCGAAAAATTCGTATCTCACATTAGAGTTACTGGAGTCCATCGAAACGTCAAATAACATGTTAGATATGTATGGATCGATTAGATACATCACAGGAACAACGCTAATACGTGTTGTTTCGTTCAAAACTATTTCCAGCTTCTGCTGCGTCCAAAAACTTTGTATCTCACATCAGAGTTACTGGAGTCTATCCAAACGTAAAATAACATGATAGATGAGTAACGATCGATTAGATACATCACAGGAACAACGCTAATGCGTGTTGTTTCATTTAAAACTATTTCCAGCTTCTGCTGCGTCCGATAATTTCGTATCTCACATCAGAGTTACTGGAGTCCATCCAAACGTCAAACAACATGATAGATAAGTAAGGATCGATTAGATACATCACAGGAACAACGCTAATACGTGTTGTTTCGTTTAGAACTATTTCCAGCTCCTGCTGCGTCCAAAAACTTCGTATCTCACATCAGAGTTACTAGAGTCCATCGAAACGTCAAATAACATGATAGATGAGTAAGGATCGATTAGATACATCACAGGAACAACGCTAATGCGTGTTGTTTCGTTTAAAACTATTTCCAGCTTCAGCTGCGTCCGAGAACTTCTTATCTCACATCAGAGTTACTGGAGTCCATCGAAACGCCAAATAACATGATAGATGAGTAAGGATCGATTAGATACATCACAGGAACAACGCTAATGCGTGTTGTTTCGTTTAAAACTATTTCCAGCTTCTACTGCGTCCGAAAATTTCGTATCTCACATCAAAGTTATTGGAGTCCATCGAAACGCCAAATAACATGATAGATGAGTAAGGATCGATTAGATACATCACAGGAACAACGCTAATGCGTGTTGTTTCGTTTAAATCTATTTCCAGCTTCAGCTGCGTCCGTGAACTTCGTATCTCACTTCAGAGTTACTGGAGCCCATCCAAACGTCAAATAACATGATAGATGAGTAAGGATCGATTACATACATCACAGGAACAACGCTAATGCATGTTGTTTCATTTAAAACTATTTTCAGCTTGTGCTGCGTCCGAAAATTTCCTATCTCACATCAGAGTTACTGGAGTCCATCGAAACGTCAAATAACATAGTAGATAAGTAAGGATCGATTAGATACATCACAGGAACAACGCTAATACGTGTTATTTCGTTCAAAACTATTTCCAGCTTCTGCTGCGTCCGAGAACTTTGTATCTCACATCAGAGTTACTGGAGTCCGTTTAAACGTCAAATAACATGATAGATGAGTAAGGATCGATTAGATACATCACAGGAACAACGCTAATGCGTGCTGTTTCGTTTAAAACTATTTCCAGCTTCTGCTGCGTCCGAGAACTTCTTATCTCACTTCAGAGTTACCGGAGCCCATCCAAACGTCAAATAACATGATAGATGAGTAAGGATCGATTAGATACATCACAGGAACAACGCTAATACGTGTTGTTTCGTTCAAAACTATTTCCAGCTTCAGCTGCGTCCGAGAACTTTGTATCTCACATCAGAGTTACTGGAGTCCATTTAAACGTCAAATAACATGATAGATGAGTAAGGATCGATTAGATACATCACAGGAACAACGCCAATGCGTGTTGTTTCATTTAAAACTATTTCCAGCTTCTGCTGCGTCCGAAAATTTAGTATCTCACATCAGAGATACTGGAGTCCATCCAAACTTCAAATAACATGATAGATGAGTAAGGATCGATTAGATACATCACAGGAACAACGCTAATGCGTGTTGTTTCGTTTAAAACTATTTCCAGCTTCTGCTGCGTCCGAAAATTTCGTATCTCACATCAGAGTTACTGGAGTCCATCGAAACGCCAAATAACATGATAGATGAGTAAGGATCGATTAGATACATCACAGGAACAACGCTAATGCGTGTTGTTTCGTTTAAAACTATTTCCAGCTTTTACTGCGTCCGAAAATTTCGTATCTCACATCAAAGTTATTGGAGTCCATCGAAACGCCAAATAACATGATAGATGAGTAAGGATCGATTAGATACATCACAGGAACAACGCTAATGCGTGTTGTTTCGTTTAAAACTATTTCCAGCTTCAGCTGCGTCCGTGAACTTCGTATCTCACTTCAGAGTTACTGGAGCCCATCCAAACGTCAAATAACATGATAGATGAGTAAGGATCGATTACATACATCACAGGAACAACGCTAATGCATGTTGTTTCATTTAAAACTATTTTCAGCTTGTGCTGCGTCCGAAAATTTCCTATCTCACATCAGAGTTACTGGAGTCCATCGAAACGTCAAATAACATAGTAGATAAGTAAGGATCGATTAGATACATCACAGGAACAACGCTAATACGTGTTATTTCGTTCAAAACTATTTCCAGCTTCTGCTGCGTCCGAGAACTTTGTATCTCACATCAGAGTTACTGGAGTCCGTTTAAACGTCAAATAACATGATAGATGAGTAAGGATCGATTAGATACATCACAGGAACAACGCTAATGCGTGCTGTTTCGTTTAAAACTATTTCCAGCTTCTGCTGCGTCCGAGAACTTCTTATCTCACTTCAGAGTTACCGGAGCCCATCCAAACGTCAAATAACATGATAGATGAGTAAGGATCGATTAGATACATCACAGGAACAACGCTAATACGTGTTGTTTCGTTCAAAACTATTTCCAGCTTCAGCTGCGTCCGAGAACTTTGTATCTCACATCAGAGTTACTGGAGTCCATTTAAACGTCAAATAACATGATAGATGAGTAAGGATCGATTAGATACATCACAGGAACAACGCCAATGCGTGTTGTTTCATTTAAAACTATTTCCAGCTTCTGCTGCGTCCGAAAATTTAGTATCTCACATCAGAGATACTGGAGTCCATCCAAACTTCAAATAACATGATAGATGAGTAAGGATCGATTAGATACATCACAGGAACAACGCTAATGCGTGTTGTTTCGTTTAAAACTATTTCCAGCTTCAGCTGCGTCCGAGAACTTTGTATCTCACATCAGAGTTACTGGAGTCCACCCAAACGTCAAGTAACATGATAGATGAGTAAGGATCGATTAGATACATCACAGGAACAACGCTAATGCGTGTTGTTTCATTTAAAACTATTTCCAGCTTCTGCTGCGTCCGAAAATTTCGTATCTCACATCAGAGTTACTGGAGTCCATCGAAACGCCAAATAACATGATAGATGAGTAAGGATCGATTAGATACATCACAGGAACAACGCTAATGCGTGTTGTTTCATTTAAAACTATTTCCAGCTTCTGCTGCGTCCGAAAATTTCGTATCTCACATCAAAGTTACTGGAGTCCATCGAAACGCCAAATAACATGATAGATGAGTAAGGATCGATTAGATACATCACAGGAACAACGCTAATGCGTGTTGTTTCGTTTAAAACTATTTCCAGCTTCAGCTGCGTCCGAAAATTTCGTATCTCACATCAGAGATACTGGAGTCCATCCAAACGTCAAATAACATGATAGATGAGTAAGGATCGATTACATACATCACAGGAACAACGCTAATGCGTATTGTTTCATTTAAAACTATTTTCAGCTTCTGCTGCGTATGAAAATTTCGTATCTCACATCAGAGTTACTGGAGTCCATCGAAACGTCATATAACATAGTAGATAAGTAAGGATCGATTAGATACATCACAGGAACAACGCTAATACTTGTTGTTTCGTTTAAAACTATTTCCAGCTTCTGCTGCGTCCGAAAATTTCGTATCTCACATCAGAGATACTGGAGTCCATCCAAACGTCAAATAACATGATAGATGAGTAAGGATCGATTAGATACATCACAGGAACAACGCTAATACGTGTTGTTTCGTTTAAAACTATTTCCAGCTCCTGCTGCGTCCAAAAACTTCGTATCTCACATCAGAGTTACTAGAGTCCATCGAAACGTCAAATAACATGATAGATGAGTAAGGATCGATTAGATACATCACAGGAACAACGCTAATGCGTGTTGTTTCGTTTAAAACTATTTCCAGCTTCAGCTGCGTCCGAGAACTTCGTATCTCACATCAGAGTTACTGGAGTCCATCGAAACGCCAAATAACATGATAGATGAGTAAGGATCGATTAGATACATCACAGGAACAACGCTAATGCGTGTTGTTTCGCTTAAAACTATTTCCAGCTTCTGCTGCGTCCGAGAACTTCGTATCTCACGTCAGGGTTACTGGAGTCCATCCAATCGTCAAATAACATGATAGATGAGTAAGTATCGATTAGATACATCACAGGAACAACGCTAATGCGTGTTGTTTCGTTCAAAACTATTTCCAGCTTCTGCTGCGTCCGAGAACTTTGTATCTCACATCAGAGTTACTGGAGTCCGTCCAAACGTTAAATAACATGATAGATGAGTAAGGATCGATTAGATACATCACAACAACAACGCTAATGCGTGTTGTTTCGTTTAAAACTATTTCCAGCTTCTGCTGCGTCCGAAAATTTCGTATCTCACATCAGAGATACTGGAGTCCATCCAAACGTCAAATAACATGATAGATGAGTAAGGATCGATTAGATACATCACAGGAACAACGCTAATATGTGTTGTTTCGTTTAAAATTATTTCCAGCTTCTGCTGCCTCCGAGAACTTCTTATCTCACTTCAGAGTTACTGGAGCCCATCCAAACGTCAAATAACATGATAGATGAGTAAGGATCGATTAGATACATCACAGGAACAACGCTAATACGTGTTGTTTCGTTCAAAACTATTTCCAGCTTCTGCTGCGTCTGAGAACTTTGTATCTCACATCAGAGTTACTGGATTCCATTTAAACGTCAAATAACATGATAGATGAGTAAGGATCGATTAGATACATCACAGGAACAACGCTAATGCGTGTTGTTTCGTTTAAAACTATTTCCAGCTTCTGCTGCGTCCGAAAATTTCGTATCTCACATCAAAGTTACTGGAGTCCATCGAAACGCCAAATAACATGATAGATGAGTAAGGATCGATTAGATACATCACAGGAACAACGCTAATGCGTGTTCTTTCGTTTAAAACTATTTCCAGCTTCAGCTGCGTCCGAGAACTTCTTATCTCACATCAGAGTTACTGGAGTCCATCGAAACGTCAAATAACATAGTAGATAAGTAAGGATCGATTAGATACATCACAGGAACAACGCTAATACGTGTTATTTCGTTCAAAACTATTTCCAGCTTCTGCTGCGTCCGAGAACTTTGTATCTCACATCAGAGTTACTGGAGTCCGTTTAAACGTCAAATAACATGATAGATGAGTAAGGATCGATTAGATACATCACAGGAACAACGCTAATGCGTGCTGTTTCGTTTAAAACTATTTCCAGCTTCTGCTGCGTCCGAGAACTTCTTATCTCACTTCAGAGTTACCGGAGCCCATCCAAATGTCAAATAACATGATAGATGAGTAAGGATCGATTAGATACATCGCAGGAACAACGCTAATGCGTGTTGTTTCGTTTAAAACTATTTCCAGCTTCCGCTGCGTCCGAGAACTTTGTATCTCACATCAGAGTTACTGGAGTCCATCCAAACGTCAAATAACATGATAGATGAGTAAGGATCGATTAGATACATCACAGGAACAACGCTAATGCGTGTTGTTTCATTTAAAACTATTTCCAGCTTCTGCTGCGTCCGAAAATTTCGTATCTCACATCAGAGTTACTGGAGTCCATCGAAACGCCAAATAACATGATAGATGAGTAAGGATCGATTAGATACATCACAGGAACAACGCTAACGCGTGTTGTTTCATTTAAAACTATTTCCAGCTTCTGCTGCGTCCGAAAATTTCGTATCTCACATCAAAGTTACTGGAGTCCATCGAAACGCCAAATAACATGATAGATGAGTAAGGATCGATTAGATACATCACAGGAACAACGCTAATGCGTGTTGTTTCGTTTAAAACTATTTCCAGCTTCAGCTGCGTCCGAAAATTTCGTATCTCACATCAGAGATACTGGAGTCCATCCAAACGCCAAATAACATGATAGATGAGTAAGGATCGATTAGATACATCACAGGAACAACGCTAACGCGTGTTGTTTCATTTAAAACTATTTCCAGCTTCTGCTGCGTCCGAAAATTTCGTATCTCACATCAAAGTTACTGGAGTCCATCGAAACGCCAAATAACATGATAGATGAGTAAGGATCGATTAGATACATCACAGGAACAACGCTAACGCGTGTTGTTTCATTTAAAACTATTTCCAGCTTCTGCTGCGTCCGAAAATTTCGTATCTCACATCAAAGTTACTGGAGTCCATCGAAACGCCAAATAACATGATAGACGAGTAAGGATCGATTACATACATCACAGGAACAACGCTAATGCGTGCTGTTTCATTTAAAACTATTTTCAGCTTCTGCTGCGTATGAAAATTTCGTATCTCACATCAGAGTTACTGGAGTCCATCGAAACGTCATATAACATAGTAGATAAGTAAGGATCGATTAGATACATCACAGGAACAACGCTAATACGTGTTGTTTCGTTTAAAACTATTTCCAGCTTCTGCTGCGTCCGAAAATTTCGTATCTCACATCAGAGATACTGGAGTCCATCCAAACGTCAAATAACATGATAGATGAGTAAGGATCGATTAGATACATCACAGGAACAACGCTAATACGTGTTGTTTCGTTTAAAACTATTTCCAGCTCCTGCTGCGTCCAAAAACTTCGTATCTCACATCAGAGTTACTAGAGTCCATCGAAACGTCAAATAACATGATAGATGAGTAAGGATCGATTAGATACATCACAGGAACAACGCTAATGCGTGTTGTTTCGTTTAAAACTATTTCCAGCTTCAGCTGCGTCCGAGAACTTCGTATCTCACTTCAGAGTTACTGGAGCCCATCCAAACGTCAAATAACATGATAGATGAGTAAGGATCGATTACATACATCACAGGAACAACGCTAATGCGTGTTGTTTCATTTAAAACTATTTCCAGCTTCTGCTGCGTCCGAAAATTTCGTATCTCACATCAGAGTTACTGGAGTCCATCCAAACGTCAAATAACATGATAGATGAGTAAGGATCGATTAGATACATCACATCAACAACGCTAATACTTGTTGTTTCGTTCAAAACTATTTCCAGCTTCTGCTGCGTCCGAGAACTTTGTATCTCACATCAGAGTTACTGGAGTCCATTCAAACATCAAATAACATGATAGATCAGTAAGGATCGATTAGATACATCACAGGAACAACGCTAATGCGTGTTGTTTCATTTAAAACTATTTCCAGTTTCTGCTGCGTCCGAAAATTTCGTATCTCACATCAGAGTTACTGGAGTCCATCGAAACGCCAAATAACATGATAGATGAGTAACGATCGATTAGATACATCACAGGAACAACGCTAATGCGTGTTGTTTCGTTTAAAACTATTTCCAGCTTCTGCTGCGTCCGAAAATTTCGTATCTCACATCAAAGTTACTGGAGTCCATCGAAACGCCAAATAACATGATAGATGAGTAAGGATCGATTAGATACATCACAGGAACAACGCTAATGCGTGTTGTTTCGTTTAAAATTATTTCCAGCTTCAGCTGCGTCCGAGAACTTCGTATCTCACTTCAGAGTTACTGGAGCCCATCCAAACGTCAAATAACATGATAGATGAGTAAGGATCGATTACATACATCACAGGAACAACGCTAATGCGTGTTGTTTCATTTAAAACTATTTCCACCTTGTGCTGCGTCCGAAAATTTCGTATCTCACATCAGAATTACTGGAGTCCATCCAAACGTCAAATAACATGATAGATGAGTAAGGATCGATTAGATACATCACAGGAACAACGCTAATACGTGTTGTTTCGTTTAAAACTATTTCCAGCTTCTGCTGCGTCCGAAAACGTCTTACCTCACATCAGACTTACTGGAGTCCATCCAAACGTCAAATAACATGTTAGATAAGTAAGGATCGTTTAGATACATCACAGGAACAACGCTAATGCGTGTTGTTTCGTTTAAAACTATTTCCAGCTTCTGCTGCGTCCGAAAATTTAGTATCTCACATCAGAGATACTGGAGTCCATCCAAACGTCAAATAACATGATAGATGAGTAAGGATCGATTAGATACATCACAGGAACAACGCTAATACGTGTTGTTTCGTTGAAAACTATTTCCAGCTTCTGCTGCGTCCGAAATCTTTGTATCTCACATCAGAGTTACTGGAGTCCATCCAAACGTCAAATAAGATGATAGATGAGTAAGGGTCGATTAGATACATCACAGGAACAACGCTAATGCGTGTTGTTTCGTTTAAAACTATTTCCAGCTTCTGCTGCGTCCGAAAATTTAGTATCTCACATCAGAGATACTGGAGTCCATCCAAACGTCAAATAACATGATAGATGAGTAAGGATCGATTAGATACATCACAGGAACAACGCTAATACGTGTTGTTTCGTTGAAAACTATTTCCAGCTGCGTCCGAAATCTTTGTATCTCACATCAGAGTTACTGGAGTCCATCCAAACGTCAAATAAGATGATAGATGAGTAAGGATCGATTAGATACATCACAGGAACAACGCTAATGCGTGTTGTTTCGTTTAAAACTATTTCCAGCTTCTGCTGCGTCCGAAAATTTCGTATCTCACATCAAAGTTACTGGAGTCCATCGAAACGCCAAATAACATGATAGATGAGTAAGGATCGATTAGATACATCACAGGAGCAACGCTAATGCGTGTTGTTTCGTTTAAAACTATTTCCAGCTTCAGCTGCGTCCGAGAACTTCTTATCTCACTTCAGAGTTACTGGAGCCCATCCAAACGCCAAATAACATGATAGATGAGTAAGGATCGATTAGATACATCACAGGAACATCGCTAATGCGTGTTGTTTCGTTTAAAACTATTTCCAGTTTCTGCTGCGTCCGAAAACGTCGTATCTCACATCAGACTTACTGGAGTCCATCCAAACGTCAAATAACATGTTAGATAAGTAAGGATCGTTTAGATACATCACAGGAACAACGCTAATACGTGTTGTTTCGTTCAAACCTATTTCCAGCCTCTGCTGCGTCCGAAAATTTCGTATCTCACATTAGAGTTACTGGAGTCCATCAAAACGTCAAATAACATGATAGATGAGTAAGGATCGATTAGATACATCACAGGAACAAGCTAATACGTGTTGTTTCGTTTAAAACTATTTCCAGCTCCTGCTGCGTCCAAAAACTTCGTATCTCACATCAGAGTTACTAGAGTCCATCGAAACGTCAAATAACATGATAGATGAGTAAGGATCGATTAGATACATCACAGGAACAACGCTAATGCGTGTTGTTTCATTTAAAACTATTTCCAGCTTCTGCTGCGTCCGATAATTTCGTATCTCACATCAGAGTTACTGGAGGTCATCCAAACGTCAAATAACATGATAAATGAGTAAGGATCGATTAGATACATCACAGGAACAACGCTAATGCGTGTTGTATCTTTTAAAACTATTTCCAGCTTCAGCTGCGTCCGAGAACTTCGTATCTCACTTCAGAGTTACTGGAGTCCATCCAAACGTCAAATAACATGATAGATGAGTAAGGATCGATTAGATACATCACAGGAACTACGCTAATGCGTGTTGTTTCATTTAAAACTATTTCCAGCTTCTGCTGCGTCCGATAATTTCGTATCTCACATCAGAGTTACTGGAGGTCATCCAAACGTCAAATAACATGATAAATGAGTAAGGATCGATTAGATACATCACAGGAACAACGCTAATGCGTGTTGTATCTTTTAAAACTATTTCCAGCTTCTGCTGCGTCCGAAAACGTCGTATCTCACATCAAAATTACTGGAGTCCATCGAAACGTCAAATAACATAGTAGCTAAGTAAGGATCGATTAGATACATCACAGGAACAACGCTAATACGTGTTGCTTCGTTTAAAACTATTTCCAGCTCCTGCTGCGCCCAAAAACTTTGTATCTCACATCAGAGTTACCGGAGTCCATCCAAACGTCAAATAACATGTTAGATAAGTAAGGATCGTTTAGATACATCACAGGAACAACGCTAATACGTGTTGTTTCGTTCAAAACAAGTTCCAGCTTCTGCTGCGTCCGAGATCTTTGTATCTCACATCAGAGTTACTGGAGTCCGTCCAAACGTCAAATAACATGATAGATGAGTAAGGATCGATTAGATACATCACAGGAACAACGCTAATATGTGTTGTTTCGTTTAAAACTATTTCCAGCTGCTGCTGCGTCCGAAAAATTCGTATCTCACATTAGAGTTACTGGAGTCCATCGAAACGTCAAATAACATGTTAGATATGTAAGGATCGATTAGATACATCACAGGAACAACGCTAATACGTGTTGTTTCGTTCAAAACTATTTCCAGCTTCTGCTGCGTCCAAAAACTTTGTATCTCACATCAGAGTTACTGGAGTCTATCCAAACGTAAAATAACATGATAGATGAGTAACGATCGATTAGATACATCACAGGAACAACGCTAATGCGTGTTGTTTCATTTAAAACTATTTCCAGCTTCTGCTGCGTCCGATAATTTCGTATCTCACATTAGAGTTACTGGAGTCCATCCAAACGTCAAACAACATGATAGATAAGTAAGGATCGATTAGATACATCACAGGAACAACGCTAATATGTGTTGTTTCGTTTAGAACTATTTCCAGCTCCTGCTGCGTCCAAAAACTTCGTATCTCACATCAGAGTTACTAGAGTCCATCGAAACGTCAAATAACATGATAGATGAGTAAGGATCGATTAGATACATCACAGGAACAACGCTAATGCGTGTTGTTTCGTTTAAAACTATTTCCAGCTTCAGCTGCGTCCGAGAACTTCGTATCTCACATCAGAGTTACTGGAGTCCATCGAAACGCCAAATAACATGATAGATGAGTAAGGATCGATTAGATACATCACAGGAACAACGCTAATGCGTGTTGTTTCATTTAAAACTATTTCCAGCTTCTGCTGCGTCCGAAAATTTCGTATCTCACATCAAAGTTACTGGAGTCCATCGAAACGCCAAATAACATGATAGATGAGTAAGGATCGATTAGATACATCACAGGAACAACGCTAATGCGTGTTGTTTCGTTTAAAACTATTTCCAGCTTCAGCTGCGTCGGAAAATTTCGTATCTCACATCAGAGATACTGGAGTCCATCCAAACGTCAAATAACATGATAGATGAGTAAGGATCGATTACATACATCACAGGAACAACGCTAATGCGTATTGTTTCATTTAAAACTATTTTCAGCTTCTGCTGCTTATGAAAATTTCGTATCTCACATCAGAGTTACTGGAGTCCATCGAAACGTCATATAACATAGTAGATAAGTAAGGATCGATTAGATACATCACAGGAACAACGCTAATACGTGTTGTTTCGTTTAAAACTATTTCCAGCTTCTGCTGCGTCCGAAAATTTCGTATCTCACATCAGAGATACTGGAGTCCATCCAAACGTCAAATAACATGATAGATGAGTAAGGATCGATTAGATACATCACAGGAACAACGCTAATACGTGTTGTTTCGTTTAAAACTATTTCCAGCTCCTGCTGCGTCCAAAAACTTCGTATCTCACATCAGAGTTACTAGAGTCCATCGAAACGTCAAATAACATGATAGATGAGTAAGGATCGATTAGATACATCACAGGAACAACGCTAATGCGTGTTGTTTCGTTTAAAACTATTTCCAGCTTCTGCTGCGTCCGAGAACTTCGTATCTCACGTCAGGGTTACTGGAGTCCATCCAATCGTCAAATAACATGATAGATGAGTAAGTATCGATTAGATACATCACAGGAACAACGCTAATGCGTGTTGTTTCGTTCAAAACTATTTCCAGCTTCTGCTGCGTCCGAGAACTTTGTATCTCACATCAGAGTTACTGGAGTCCGTCCAAACGTTAAATAACATGATAGATGAGTAAGGATCGATTAGATACATCACAACAACAACGCTAATGCGTGTTGTTTCGTTTAAAACTATTTCCAGCTTCTGCTGCGTCCGAAAATTTCGTATCTCACATCAGAGATACTGGAGTCCATCCAAACGTCAAATAACATGATAGATGAGTAAGGATCGATTAGATACATCACAGGAACAACGCTAATATGTGTTGTTTCGTTTAAAATTATTTCCAGCTTCTGCTGCCTCCGCGAACTTCTTATCTCACTTCAGAGTTACTGGAGCCCATCCAAACGTCAAATAACATGATAGATGAGTAAGGATCGATTAGATACATCACAAGAACAACGCTAATACGTGTTGTTTCGTTCAAAACTATTTCCAGCTTCTGCTGCGTCTGAGAACTTTGTATCTCACATCAGAGTTACTGGAGTCCATTTAAACGTCAAATAACATGATAGATGAGTAAGGATCGATTAGATACATCACAGGAACAACGCTAATGCGTGTTGTTTCATTTAAAACTATTTCCAGCTTCTGCTGCGTCCGAAAATTTCGTATCTCACATCAGAGTTACTGGAGTCCATCGAAACGCCAAATAACATGATAGATGAGTAAGGATCGATTAGATACATCACAGGAACAACGCTAATGCGTGTTGTTTCATTTAAAACTATTTCCAGCTTCTGCTGCGTCCGAAAATTTCGTATCTCACATCAAAGTTACTGGAGTCCATCGAAACGCCAAATAACATGATAGATGAGTAAGGATCGATTAGATACATCACAGGAACAACGCTAATGCGTGTTGTTTCGTTTAAAACTATTTCCAGCTTCAGCTGCGTCCGAAAATTTCGTATCTCACATCAGAGATACTGGAGTCCATCCAAACGTCAAATAACATGATAGACGAGTAAGGATCGATTACATACATCACAGGAACAACGCTAATGCGTGCTGTTTCATTTAAAACTATTTTCAGCTTCTGCTGCGTATGAAAATTTCGTATCTCACATCAGAGTTACTGGAGTCCATCGAAACGTCATATAACATAGTAGATAAGTAAGGATCGATTAGATACATCACAGGAACAACGCTAATACGTGTTGTTTCGTTTAAAACTATTTCCAGCTTCTGCTGCGTCCGAAAATTTCGTATCTCACATCAGAGATACTGGAGTCCATCCAAACGTCAAATAACATGATAGATGAGTAAGGGTCGATTAGATACATCACAGGAACAACGCTAATACGTGTTGTTTCGTTTAAAACTATTTCCAGCTCCTGCTGCGTCCAAAAACTTCGTATCTCACATCAGAGTTACTAGAGTCCATCGAAACGTCAAATAACATGATAGATGAGTAAGGATCGATTAGATACATCACAGGAACAACGCTAATGCGTGTTGTTTCGTTTAAAACTATTTCCAGCTTCAGCTGCGTCCGAGAACTTCGTATCTCACTTCAGAGTTACTGGAGCCCATCCAAACATCAAATAACATGATAGATGAGTAAGGATCGATTACATACATCACAGGAACAACGCTAATGCGTGTTGTTTCATTTAAAACTATTTCCAGCTTCTGCTGCGTCCGAAAATTTCGTATCTCACATCAGAGTTACTGGAGTCCATCCAAACGTCAAATAACATGATAGATGAGTAAGGATCGATTAGATACATCACATCAACAACGCTAATACTTGTTGTTTCGTTTAAAATTATTTCCAGCTTCTGCTGCGTCGGAAAACGTCGTATCTCACATCAGAGTTACTGGAGTCCATCGAAACATCAAATAACATGATAGATAAGTAAGGATCGATTAGATACAGCACAGGAACAACGCTAATACGTGTTGTTTCGTTCAAAACTATTTCCAGCTTCTGCTGCGTCCGATAACTTTGTATCTCACATCAGAGTTACTGGAGTCCATCCAAACGTCAAATAACATGATAGATGAGTAAGGATCGATTAGATACATCACAGGAACAACGCTAATGCGTGTTGTTTCGTTTAAAACTATTTCCAGCTTCAGCTGCGTCCGAAAATTTCGTATCTCACATCAAAGTTACTGGAGTCCATCGAAACGCCAAATAACATTATAGATGAGTAAGGATCGATTAGATACATCACAGGAACAACGCTAATGAGTGTTGTTTCGTTTAAAACTATTTCCAGCTTCAGCTGCGTCCGAGAACTTCTTATCTCACTTCAGAGTTACGGGAGCCCATCCAAACGCCAAATAACATGATAGATGAGTAAGGATCGATTAGATACATCACAGGAACAACGCTAATACGTGTTGTTTCGTTCAAAACTATTTCCAGCTTCTGCTGCGTCCGAGAACTTTGTATCTCACATCAGAGTTACTGGAGTCCATTCAAACATCAAATAACATGATAGATCAGTAAGGATCGATTAGATACATCACAGGAACAACGCTAATGCGTGTTGTTTCATTTAAAACTATTTCCAGTTTCTGCTGCGTCCGAAAATTTCGTATCTCACATCAGAGTTACTGGAGTCCATCGAAACGCCAAATAACATGATAGATGAGTAACGATCGATTAGATACATCACAGGAACAACGCTAATGCGTGTTGTTTCGTTTAAAACTATTTCCAGCTTCTGCTGCGTCCGAAAATTTCGTATCTCACATCAAAGTTACTGGAGTCCATCGAAACGCCAAATAACATGATAGATGAGTAAGGATCGATTAGATACATCACAGGAACAACGCTAATGCGTGTTGTTTCGTTTAAAATTATTTCCAGCTTCAGCTGCGTCCGAGAACTTCGTATCTCACTTCAGAGTTACTGGAGCCCATCCAAACGACAATTAACATGATAGATGAGTAAGGATCGATTACATACATCACAGGAACAACGCTAATGCGTGTTGTTTCATTTAAAACTATTTCCAGCTTCTGCTGCGTCCGAAAATTTCGTATCTCACTTCAGAGTTACTGGAGCCCATCCAAACGTCAAATAACATGATAGATGAGTAAGGATCGATTACATACATCACAGGAACAACGCTAATGCGTGTTGTTTCATTTAAAACTATTTCCAGCTTGTGCTGCGTCCGAAAATTTCGTATCTCACATCAGAGTTACTGGAGTCCATCGAAACATCAAATAACATGATAGATAAGTAAGGATCGATTAGATACATCACAGGAACAACGCTAATACGTGTTGTTTCGTTCAAAACTATTTCCAGCTTCTGCTGCGTCCGAAAATTTCGTATCTCACATCAAAGTTACTGGAGTCCATCGAAACGCCAAATAACATGATAGATGAGTAAGGATCAATTAGATACATCACAGGAACAACGCTAATGCGTGTTCTTTCGTTTAAAACTATTTCCAGCTTCAGCTGCGTCCGAAAACTTCTTATCTCACATCAGAGTTACTGGAGTCCATCGAAACGTCAAATAACATAGTAGATAAGTAAGGATCGATTAGATACATCACAGGAACAACGCTAATACGTGTTATTTCGTTCAAAACTATTTCCAGCTTCTGCTGCGTCCGAGAACTTTGTATCTCACATCAGAGTTACTGGAGTCCGTTTAAACGTCAAATAACATGATAGATGAGTAAGGATCGATTAGATACATCACAGGAACAACGCTAATGCGTGCTGTTTCGTTTAAAACTATTTCCAGCTTCTGCTGCGTCCGAGAACTTCTTATCTCACTTCAGAGTTACCGGAGCCCATCCAAACGTCAAATAACATGATAGATGAGTAAGGATCGATTAGATACATCGCAGGAACAACGCTAATGCGTGTTGTTTCGTTTAAAACTATTTCCAGCTTCAGCTGCGTCCGAGAACTTTGTATCTCACATCAGAGTTACTGGAGTCCATCCAAACGTCAAATAACATGATAGATGAGTAAGGATCGATTAGATACATCACAGGAACAACGCTAATGCGTGTTGTTTCATTTAAAACTATTTCCAGCTTCTGCTGCGTCCGAAAATTTCGTATCTCACATCAGAGTTACTGGAGTCCATCGAAACGCCAAATAACATGATAGATGAGTAAGGATCGATTAGATACATCACAGGAACAACGCTAATGCGTGTTGTTTCATTTAAAACTATTTCAAGCTTCTGCTGCGTCCGAAAATTTCGTATCTCACATCAAAGTTACTGGAGTCCATCGAAACGCCAAATAACATGATAGATGAGTAAGGATCGATTAGATACATCACAGGAACATCGCTAATGCGTGTTGTTTCGTTTAAAACTATTTCCAGCTTCAGCTGCGTCCGAAAATTTCGTATCTCACATCAGAGATACTGGAGTCCATCCAAACGTCAAATAACATGATAGATGAGTAAGGATCGACTACATACATCACAGGAACAACGCTAATGCGTGCTGTTTCATTTAAAACTATTTTCAGCTTCTGCTGCGTATGAAAATTTCGTATCTCACATCAGAGTTACTGGAGTCCATCGAAACGTCATATAACATAGTAGATAAGTAAGGATCGATTAGATACATCACAGGAACAACGCTAATACGTGTTGTTTCGTTTAAAACTATTTCCAGCTTCTGCTGCGTCCGAAAATTTCGTATCTCACATCAGAGATACTGGAGTCCATCCAAACGTCAAATAACATGATAGATGAGTAAGGATCGATTAGATACATCACAGGAACAACGCTAATACGTGTTGTTTCGTTTAAAACTATTTCCAGCTCCTGCTGCGTCCAAAAACTTCGTATCTCACATCAGAGTTACTAGAGTCCATCGAAACGTCAAATAACATGATAGATGAGTAAGGATCGATTAGATACATCACAGGAACAACGCTAATGCGTGTTGTTTCGTTTAAAACTATTTCCAGTTTCAGCTGCGTCCGAGAACTTCGTATCTCACTTCAGAGTTACTGGAGCCCATCCAAACGTCAAATAACATGATAGATGAGTAAGGATCGATTACATACATCACAGGAACAACGCTAATGCGTGTTGTTTCATTTAAAACTATTTCCAGCTTCTGCTGCGTCCGAAAATTTCGTATCTCACATCAGAGTTACTGGAGTCCATCCAAACGTCAAATAACATGATAGATGAGTAAGGATCGATTAGATACATCACATCAACAACGCTAATACTTGTTGTTTCGTTTAAAACTATTTCCAGCTTCTGCTGCGTCCGAAAATTTCGTATCTCACATCAGAGATACTGGAGTCCATCCAAACGTCAAATAACATGATAGATGAGTAAGGATCGATTAGATACATCACAGGAACAACGCTAATACGTGTTGTTTCGTTTAAAACTATTTCCAGCTCCTGCCGCGTCCAAAAACTTCGTATCTCACATCAGAGTTACTAGAGTCCATCGAAACGTCAAATAACATGATAGATGAGTAAGGATCGATTAGATACATCACAGGAACAACGCTAATGCGTGTTGTTTCGTTTAAAACTATTTCCAGCTTCTGCTGCGTCCGAAAATTTCGTATCTCACATCAAAGTTACTGGAGTCCATCGAAACGCCAAATAACATGATAGATGAGTAAGGATCGATTAGATACATCACAGGAACAACGCTAATGCGTGTTGTTTCGTTTAAAATTATTTCCAGCTTCAGCTGCGTCCGAGAACTTCGTATCTCACTTCAGAGTTACTGGAGCCCATCCAAACGTCAAATAACATGATAGATGAGTAAGGATCGATTACATACATCACAGGAACAACGCTAATGCGTGTTGTTTCATTTAAAACTATTTCCAGCTTGTGCTGCGTCCGAAAATTTCGTATCTCACATCAGAATTACTGGAGTCCATCCAAACGTCAAATAACATGATAGATGAGTAAGGATCGATTAGATACATCACAGGAACAACGCTAATACGTGTTGTTTCGTTTAAAACTATTTCCAGGTTCTGCTGCGTCCGAAAACGTCTTACCTCACATCAGACTTACTGGAGTCCATCCAAACGTCAAATAACATGTTAGATAAGTAAGGATCGTTTAGATACATCACAGGAACAACGCTAATGCGTGTTGTTTCGTTTAAAACTATTTCCAGCTTCTGCTGCGTCCGAAAATTTAGTATCTCACATCAGAGATACTGGAGTCCATCCAAACGTCAAATAACATGATAGATGAGTAAGGATCGATTAGATACATCACAGGAACAACGCTAATACGTGTTGTTTCGTTGAAAACTATTTCCAGCTTCTGCTGCGTCCGAAATCTTTGTATCTCACATCAGAGTTACTGGAGTCCATCCAAACGTCAAATAAGATGATAGATGAGTAAGGATCGATTAGATACATCACAGGAACAACGCTAATGCGTGTTGTTTCGTTTAAAACTATTTCCAGCTTCAGCTGCGTCCGAGAACTTCTTATCTCACTTCAGAGTTACTGGAGCCCATCCAAACGCCAAATAACATGATAGATGAGTAAGGATCGATTAGATACATCACAGGAACAACGCTAATACGTGTTGTTTCGTTCAATACTATTTCCAGCTTCTGCTGCGTCCTAGAACTTTGTATCTCACATCAGAGTTACTGGAGTCCATTCAAACATCAAATAACATGATAGATGAGTAAGGATCGATTAGATACATCACAGGAACAACGCTAATGCGTGTTGTTTCATTTAAAACTATTTCCAGTTTCTGCTGCGTCCGAAAATTTCGTATCTCACATCAGAGTTACTGGAGTCCATCGAAACGCCAAATAACATGATAGATGAGTAAGGATCGATTAGATACATCACAGGAACAACGCTAATGCGTGTTGTTTCGTTTAAAACTATTTCCAGCTTCTGCTGCGTCCGAAAATTTCGTATCTCACATCAAAGTTACTGGAGTCCATCGAAACGCCAAATAACATGATAGATGAGTAAGGATCGATTAGATACATCACAGGAACAACGCTAATGCGTGTTGTTTCGTTTAAAACTATTTCCAGCTTCAGCTGCGTCCGAGAACTTCGTATCTCACTTCAGAGTTACTGGAGCCCATCCAAACGTCAAATAACATGATAGATGAGTAAGGATCGATTACATACATCACAGGAACAACGCTAATGCGTGTTGTTTCATTTAAAACTATTTCCAGCTTGTGCTGCGTCCGAAAATTTCGTATCTCACATCAGAGTTACTGGAGTCCATCGAAACGTCAAATAACATAGTAGATAAGTAAGGATCGATTAGATACATCACAGGAACAACGCTAATACGTGTTATTTCGTTCAAAACTATTTCCAGCTTCTGCTGCGTCCGAGAACTTTGTATCTCACATCAGAGTTACTGGAGTCCGTTCAAACGTCAAATAACATGATAGATGAGTAAGGATCGATTAGATACATCACATCAACAACGCTAATACTTGTTGTTTCGTTTAAAACTATTTCTAGCATCTGCTGCGTCCGAAAACGTCGTATCTCACATCAGAGTTACTGGAGTCCATCGAAACATCAAATAACATGATAGATAAGTAAGGATCGATTAGATACAGCACAGGAACAACGCTAATACGTGTTGTTTCGTTCAAAACTATTTCCAGCTTCTGCTGCGTCCGATAACTTTGTATCTCACATCAGAGTTACTGGAGTCCATCCAAACGTCAAATAACATGATAGATGAGTAAGGATCGATTAGATACATCACAGGAACAACGCTAATACGTGTTGTTTCGTTTAAAACTATTTCCAGCTTCTGCTGCGTCCGAAAATTTCGTATCTCACATCAAAGTTACTGGAGTCCATCGAAACGCCAAATAACATGATAGATGAGTAAGGATCGATTAGATACATCACAGGAACAACGCTAATGCGTGTTGTTTCGTTTAAAACTATTTCCAGCTTCAGCTGCGTCCGAGAACTTCGTATCTCACTTCAGAGTTACTGGAGCCCATCCAAACGTCAAATAACATGATAGATGAGTAAGGATCGATTACATACATCACAGGAACAACGCTAATGCGTGTTGTTTCATTTAAAACTATTTCCAGCTTGTGCTGCGTCCGAAAATTTCGTATCTCACATCAGAGTTACTGGAGTCCATCGAAACGTCAAATAACATAGTAGATAAGTAAGGATCGATTAGATACATCACAGGAACAACGCTAATACGTGTTATTTCGTTCAAAACTATTTCCAGCTTCTGCTGCGTCCGAGAACTTTGTATCTCACATCAGAGTTACTGGAGTCCGTTCAAACGTCAAATAACATGATAGATGAGTAAGGATCGATTAGATACATCACATCAACAACGCTAATACTTGTTGTTTCGTTTAAAACTATTTCCAGCATCTGCTGCGTCCGAAAACGTCGTATCTCACATCAGAGTTACTGGAGTCCATCGAAACATCAAATAACATGATAGATAAGTAAGGATCGATTAGATACAGCACAGGAACAACGCTAATACGTGTTGTTTCGTTCAAAACTATTTCCAGCTTCTGCTGCGTCCGATAACTTTGTATCTCACATCAGAGTTACTGGAGTCCATCCAAATGTCAAATAACATGATAGATGAGTAAGGATCGATTAGATACATCACAGGAACAACGCTAATGCGTGTTGTTTCGTTTAAAACTATTTCCAGCTTCTGCTGCGTCCGAAAATTTCGTATCTCACATCAAAGTTACTGGAGTCCATCGAAACGCCAAATAACATGATAGATGAGTAAGGATCGATTAGATACATCACAGGAACAACGCTAATGCGTGTTCTTTCGTTTAAAACTATTTCCAGCTTCAGCTGCGTCCGAGAACTTCTTATCTCACTTCAGAGTTACTGGAGTCCATTGAAACGTCAAATAACATGATAGATGAGTAAGGATCGATTAGATACATCACAGGAACAACGCTAATGCGTGTTGTTTCATTTAAAACTATTTTCAGCTTCTGCTGCGTCCGAAAATTTCGTATCTCACATCAGAGTTACTGGAGTCCATCGAAACGTCAAATAACATGATAGATGAGTAAGGATCGATTAGATACATCACAGGAACAACGCTAATGCGTGTTGTTTCATTTAAAACTATTTCCAGCTTCTGCTGCGTCCGAAAATTTCGTATCTCACATCAGAGATACTGGAGTCCATCCAAACGTCAAATAACATGATAGATGAGTAAGGATCGATTAGATACATCACAGGAACAACGCTAATACGTGTTCTTTCGTTTAAAACTATTTCCAGCTCCTGCTGCGTCCAAAAACTTCGTATCTCACATCAGAGTTACTAGAGTCCGTCGAAACGTCAAATAACATGATAGATGAGTAAGGATCGATTAGATACATCGCAGGAACAACGCTAATGCGTGTTGTTTCGTTTAAAACTATTTCCAGCTTCAGCTGCGTCCGAGAACTTCGTATCTCACTTCAGAGTTACTGGAGCCCATCCAAACGTCAAATAACATGATAGATGAGTAAGGATCGATTACATACATCACAGGAACAACGCTAATGCGTGTTGTTTCGTTTAAAATTATTTCCAGCTTCAGCTGCGTCCGAGAACTTCGTATCTCACTTCAGAGTTACTGGAGCCCATCCAAACGTCAAATAACATGATACATGAGTAAGGATCGATTACATACATCACAGGAACAACGCTAATGCGTGTTGTTTCATTTAAAACTATTTCCAGCTTGTGCTGCGTCCGAAAATTTCGTATCTCACATCAGAATTACTGGAGTCCATCCAAACGTCAAATAACATGATAGATGAGTAAGGATCGATTAGATACATCACAGGAACAACGCTAATACGTGTTGTTTCGTTTAAAACTATTTCCAGCTCCTGCCGCGTCCAAAAACTTCGTATCTCACATCAGAGTTACTAGAGTCCATCGAAACGTCAAATAACATGATAGATGAGTAAGGATCGATTAGATACATCACAGGAACAACGCTAATGCGTGTTGTTTCGTTTAAAACTATTTCCAGCTTCTGCTGCGTCCGAAAATTTCGTATCTCACATCAAAGTTACTGGAGTCCATCGAAACGCCAAATAACATGATAGATGAGTAAGGATCGATTAGATACATCACAGGAACAACGCTAATGCGTGTTGTTTCGTTTAAAATTATTTCCAGCTTCAGCTGCGTCCGAGAACTTCGTATCTCACTTCAGAGTTACTGGAGCCCATCCAAACGTCAAATAACATGATAGATGATTAAGGATCGATTACATACATCACAGGAACAACGCTAATGCGTGTTGTTTCATTTAAAACTATTTCCAGCTTGTGCTGCGTCCGAAAATTTCGTATCTCACATCAGAATTACTGGAGTCCATCCAAACGTCAAATAACATGATAGATGAGTAAGGATCGATTAGATACATCACAGGAACAACGCTAATACGTGTTGTTTCGTTTAAAACTATTTCCAGGTTCTGCTGCGTCCGAAAACGTCTTACCTCACATCAGACTTACTGGAGTCCATCCAAACGTCAAATAACATGTTAGATAAGTAAGGATCGTTTAGATACATCACAGGAACAACGCTAATGCGTGTTGTTTCGTTTAAAACTATTTCCAGCTTCTGCTGCGTCCGAAAATTTAGTATCTCACATCAGAGATACTGGAGTCCATCCAAACGTCAAATAACATGATAGATGAGTAAGGATCGATTAGATACATCACAGGAACAACGCTAATACGTGTTGTTTCGTTGAAAACTATTTCCAGCTTCTGCTGCGTCCGAAATCTTTGTATCTCACATCAGAGTTACTGGAGTCCATCCAAACGTCAAATAAGATGATAGATGAGTAAGGATCGATTAGATACATCACAGGAACAACGCTAATGCGTGTTGTTTCGTTTAAAACTATTTCCAGCTTCAGCTGCGTCCGAGAACTTCTTATCTCACTTCAGAGTTACTGGAGCCCATCCAAACGCCAAATAACATGATAGATGAGTAAGGATCGATTAGATACATCACAGGAACAACGCTAATACGTGTTGTTTCGTTCAATACTATTTCCAGCTTCTGCTGCGTCCTAGAACTTTGTATCTCACATCAGAGTTACTGGAGTCCATTCAAACATCAAATAACATGATAGATGAGTAAGGATCGATTAGATACATCACAGGAACAACGCTAATGCGTGTTGTTTCATTTAAAACTATTTCCAGTTTCTGCTGCGTCCGAAAATTTCGTATCTCACATCAGAGTTACTGGAGTCCATCGAAACGCCAAATAACATGATAGATGAGTAAGGATCGATTAGATACATCACAGGAACAACGCTAATGCGTGTTGTTTCGTTTAAAACTATTTCCAGCTTCTGCTGCGTCCGAAAATTTCGTATCTCACATCAAAGTTACTGGAGTCCATCGAAACGCCAAATAACATGATAGATGAGTAAGGATCGATTAGATACATCACAGGAACAACGCTAATGCGTGTTGTTTCGTTTAAAACTATTTCCAGCTTCAGCTGCGTCCGAGAACTTCGTATCTCACTTCAGAGTTACTGGAGCCCATCCAAACGTCAAATAACATGATAGATGAGTAAGGATCGATTACATACATCACAGGAACAACGCTAATGCGTGTTGTTTCATTTAAAACTATTTCCAGCTTGTGCTGCGTCCGAAAATTTCGTATCTCACATCAGAGTTACTGGAGTCCATCGAAACGTCAAATAACATAGTAGATAAGTAAGGATCGATTAGATACATCACAGGAACAACGCTAATACGTGTTATTTCGTTCAAAACTATTTCCAGCTTCTGCTGCGTCCGAGAACTTTGTATCTCACATCAGAGTTACTGGAGTCCGTTCAAACGTCAAATAACATGATAGATGAGTAAGGATCGATTAGATACATCACATCAACAACGCTAATACTTGTTGTTTCGTTTAAAACTATTTCTAGCATCTGCTGCGTCCGAAAACGTCGTATCTCACATCAGAGTTACTGGAGTCCATCGAAACATCAAATAACATGATAGATAAGTAAGGATCGATTAGATACAGCACAGGAACAACGCTAATACGTGTTGTTTCGTTCAAAACTATTTCCAGCTTCTGCTGCGTCCGATAACTTTGTATCTCACATCAGAGTTACTGGAGTCCATCCAAACGTCAAATAACATGATAGATGAGTAAGGATCGATTAGATACATCACAGGAACAACGCTAATACGTGTTGTTTCGTTTAAAACTATTTCCAGCTTCTGCTGCGTCCGAAAATTTCGTATCTCACATCAAAGTTACTGGAGTCCATCGAAACGCCAAATAACATGATAGATGAGTAAGGATCGATTAGATACATCACAGGAACAACGCTAATGCGTGTTGTTTCGTTTAAAACTATTTCCAGCTTCAGCTGCGTCCGAGAACTTCGTATCTCACTTCAGAGTTACTGGAGCCCATCCAAACGTCAAATAACATGATAGATGAGTAAGGATCGATTACATACATCACAGGAACAACGCTAATGCGTGTTGTTTCATTTAAAACTATTTCCAGCTTGTGCTGCGTCCGAAAATTTCGTATCTCACATCAGAGTTACTGGAGTCCATCGAAACGTCAAATAACATAGTAGATAAGTAAGGATCGATTAGATACATCACAGGAACAACGCTAATACGTGTTATTTCGTTCAAAACTATTTCCAGCTTCTGCTGCGTCCGAGAACTTTGTATCTCACATCAGAGTTACTGGAGTCCGTTCAAACGTCAAATAACATGATAGATGAGTAAGGATCGATTAGATACATCACATGAACAACGCTAATACTTGTTGTTTCGTTTAAAACTATTTCCAGCATCTGCTGCGTCCGAAAACGTCGTATCTCACATCAGAGTTACTGGAGTCCATCGAAACATCAAATAACATGATAGATAAGTAAGGATCGATTAGATACAGCACAGGAACAACGCTAATACGTGTTGTTTCGTTCAAAACTATTTCCAGCTTCTGCTGCGTCCGATAACTTTGTATCTCACATCAGAGTTACTGGAGTCCATCCAAATGTCAAATAACATGATAGATGAGTAAGGATCGATTAGATACATCACAGGAACAACGCTAATGCGTGTTGTTTCGTTTAAAACTATTTCCAGCTTCTGCTGCGTCCGAAAATTTCGTATCTCACATCAAAGTTACTGGAGTCCATCGAAACGCCAAATAACATGATAGATGAGTAAGGATCGATTAGATACATCACAGGAACAACGCTAATGCGTGTTCTTTCGTTTAAAACTATTTCCAGCTTCAGCTGCGTCCGAGAACTTCTTATCTCACTTCAGAGTTACTGGAGTCCATTGAAACGTCAAATAACATGATAGATGAGTAAGGATCGATTAGATACATCACAGGAACAACGCTAATGCGTGTTGTTTCATTTAAAACTATTTTCAGCTTCTGCTGCGTCCGAAAATTTCGTATCTCACATCAGAGTTACTGGAGTCCATCGAAACGTCAAATAACATGATAGATGAGTAAGGATCGATTAGATACATCACAGGAACAACGCTAATGCGTGTTGTTTCATTTAAAACTATTTCCAGCTTCTGCTGCGTCCGAAAATTTCGTATCTCACATCAGAGATACTGGAGTCCATCCAAACGTCAAATAACATGATAGATGAGTAAGGATCGATTAGATACATCACAGGAACAACGCTAATACGTGTTCTTTCGTTTAAAACTATTTCCAGCTCCTGCTGCGTCCAAAAACTTCGTATCTCACATCAGAGTTACTAGAGTCCGTCGAAACGTCAAATAACATGATAGATGAGTAAGGATCGATTAGATACATCACAGGAACAACGCTAATGCGTGTTGTTTCGTTTAAAACTATTTCCAGCTTCAGCTGCGTCCGAGAACTTCGTATCTCACTTCAGAGTTACTGGAGCCCATCCAAACGTCAAATAACATGATAGATGAGTAAGGATCGATTACATACATCACAGGAACAACGCTAATGCGTGTTGTTTCATTTAAAACTATTTCCAGCTTCTGCTGCGTCCGAAAATTTCGTATCTCACATCAGAGTTACTGGAGTCCATCGAAACGTCAAATAACATAGTAGCTAAGTAAGGATCGATTAGATACATCACAGGAACAACGCTAATACGTGTTGTTTCGTTGAAAACTATTTCCAGCTTCTGCTGCGTCCGAAACCTTTGTATCTCACATCAGAGTTACTGGAGTCCATCCAAACGTCAAATAACATGATAGATGAGTAAGGATCGATTAGATACATCACATCAACAACGCTAATACTTGTTGTTTCGTTTAAAACTATTTCCAGCTTCTGCTGCGTCCGAAAACGTCGTATCTCACATCAGAGTTACTGGAGTCCATCCAAACGTCAAATAACATGATAGATGAGTAAGGATCGATTAGATACATCACATCAACAACGCTAATACTTGTTGTTTCGTTTAAAACTATTTCCAGCTTCTGCTGCGTCCGAAAACGTCGTATCTCACATCAGAGTTACTGGAGTCCATCCAAACGTCAAATAACATGATAGATGAGTAAGGATCGATTAGATACATCACAGGAACAACGCTAATACGTGTTGTTTCGTTTAAAACTATTTCCAGCTTCTGCTGCGTCCGATAACTTTGTATCTCACATCAGAGTTACTGGAGTCCATCCAAACGTCAAATAACATGATAGATGAGTAAGGATCGATTAGATACATCACAGGAACAACGCTAATGCGTGTTGTTTCGTTTAAAACTATTTCCAGCTTCTGCTGCGTCCGAAAATTTCGTATCTCACATCAAAGTTACTGGAGTCCATCGAAACGCCAAATAACATGATAGATGAGTAAGGATCGATTAGATACATCACAGGAACAACGCTAATGCGTGTTGTATCGTTTAAAACTATTTCCAGCTTCAGCTGCGTCCGAGAACTTCTTATCTCACTTCAGAGTTACTGGAGCCCATCCAAACGCCAAATAACATGATAGATGAGTAAGGATCGATTAGATACATCACAGGAACAACGCTAATACGTGTTGTTTCGTTCAAAACCATTTCCAGCTTCTGCTGCGTCCGAGAACTTTGTATCTCACATCAGAGTTACTGGAGTCCATTCAAACATCAAATAACATGATAGATGAGTAAGGATCGATTAGATACATCACAGGAACAACGCTAATGCGTGTTGTTTCATTTAAAACTATTTCCAGTTTCTGCTGCGTCCGAAAATTTCGTATCTCACATCAGAGTTACTGGAGTCCATCGAAACGCCAAATAACATGATAGATGAGTAAGGATGGATTAGATACATCACAGGAACAACGCTAATGCGTGTTGTTTCGTTTAAAACTATTTCCAGCTTCTGCTGCGTCCGAAAATTTCGTATCTCACATCAAAGTTACTGGAGTCCATCGAAACGCCAAATAACATGATAGATGAGTAAGGATCGATTAGATACATCACAGGAACAACGCTAATGCGTGTTGTTTCGTTTAAAACTATTTCCAGTTTCTGCTGCGTCCAAAAATTTCGTATCTCATCAGAGTTACTGGAGTCCATCGAAACGCCAAATAACATGATAGATGAGTAAGGATCGATTAGATACATCACAGGAACAACGCTAATGCGTGTTGTTTCGTTTAAAACTATATCCAGCTTCTGCTGCGTCCGAAAATTTCGTATCTCACATCAAAGTTACTGGAGCCCATCCAAACGCCAAATAACATGATAGATGAGTAAGGATCGATTAGATACATCACAGGAACAACGCTAATACGTGTTGTTTCGTTCAAAACTATTTCCAGCTTCTGCTGCGTCCGAGAACTTTGTATCTCACATCAGAGTTACTGGAGTCCATTCAAACATCAAATAACATGATAGATGAGTAAGGATCGATTAGATACATCACAGGAACAACGCTAATACGTGTTGTTTCATTTAAAACTATTTCCAGTTTCTGCTGCGTCCGAAAATTTCGTATCTCACATCAGAGTTACTGGAGTCCATCGAAACGCCAAATAACATGATAGATGAGTAAGGATCGACTAGATACATCACAGGAACAACGCTAATGCGTGTTGTTTCGTTTAAAACTATTTCCAGCTTCTGCTGCGTCCGAAAATTTCGTATCTCACATCAAAGTTACTGGAGTCCATCGAAACGCCAAATAACATGATAGATGAGTAAGGATCGATTAGATACATCACAGGAACAACGCTAATGCGTGTTGTTTCGTTTAAAACTATTTCCAGCTTCAGCTGCGTCCGAGAACTTTGTATCTCACATCAGAGTTACTGGAGTCCGTTCAAACGTCAAATAACATGATAGATGAGTAAGGATCGATTAGATACATCACAGGAACAACGCTAATACGTGTTGTTTCGTTTAAAACTATTTCCAGCTTCTGCTGCGTCCGAAAACGTCTTACCTCACATCAGACTTACTGGAGTCCATCCAAACGTCAAATAACATGTTAGATAAGTAAGGATCGTTTAGATACATCACAGGAACAACGCTAATACGTGTTGTTTCGTTGAAATCTATTTCCAGCTTCTGCTGCGTCCGAAATCTTTGTATCTCACATCAGAGTTACTGGAGTCCATCCAAACGTCAAATAACATGATAGATGAGTAAGGATCGATTAGATACATCACAGGAACAACGCTAATGCGTGTTGTTTCGTTTAAAACTATTTCCAGCTTCTGCTGCGTCCGAAAATTTCGTATCTCACATCAAAGTTACTGGAGCCCATCCAAACGTCAAATAACATGATAGATGTGTAAGGATCGATTAGATACATCACAGGAACAACGCTAATACGTGTTGTTTCGTTCAAAACTATTTCCAGCTTCTGCTGCGTCCGAGAACTTTGTATCTCACATCAGAGTTACTGGAGTCCATTTAAACGTCAAATAACATGATAGATGAGTAAGGATCGATTAGATACATCACAGGAACAACGCTAATGCGTGTTGTTTCGTTTAAAACTATTTCCAGCTTCTGCTGCGTCCGAAAATTTCGTATCTCACATCAGAGTTACTGGAGTCCATCGAAACGTCAAATAACATGATAGATGAGTAAGGATCGATTAGATACATCACAGGAACAACGCTAATGCGTGTTGTTTCATTTAAAACTATTTCCAGCTTCTGCTGCGTCCGAAAATTTCGTATCTCACCTCAGAGATACTGGAGTCCATCCAAACGTCAAATAACATGATAGATGAGTAAGGATCGATTAGATACATCACAGGAAAAACGCTAATACGTGTTTGTTCGTTTAAAACTATTTCCAGCTCCTGCTGCGTCTAAAAACTTCGTATCTCACATCAGAGTTACTAGAGTCCGTCGAAACGTCAAATAACATGATAGATGAGTAAGGATCGATTAGATACATCACAGGAACAACGCTAATGCGTGTTGTTTCGTTTAAAACTATTTCCAGCTTCAGCTGCGTCCGAGAACTTCGTATCTCACTTCAGAGTTACTGGAGCCCATCCAAACGTCAAATAACATGACAGATGAGTAAGGATCGATTACATACATCACAGGAACAACGCTAATGCGTGTTGTTTCATTTAAAACTATTTCCAGCTTCTGCTGCGTCCGAAAATTTCTTATCTCACATTAGAGTTACTGGAGTCCATCGAAACGTCAAATAACATAGTAGCTAAGTAAGGATCGATTAGATACATCACAGGAACAACGCTAATACGTGTTGTTTCGTTGAAAACTATTTCCAGCTTCTGCTGCGTCCGAAACCTTTGTATCTCACATCAGAGTTACTGGAGTCCATCCAAACGTCAAATAACATGATAGATGAGTAAGGATCGATTAGATACATCACATCAACAACGCTAATACTTGTTGTTTCGTTTAAAACTATTTCCAGCTTCTGCTGCGTCCGAAAACGTCGTATCTCACATCAGAGTTACTGGAGTCCATCGAAACATCAAATAACATGATAGATAAGTAAGGATCGATTAGATGCAGCACAGGAACAACGCTAATACGTGTTGTTTCGTTCAAAACTATTTCCAGCTTCTGCTGCGTCCGATAATTTTGTATCTCACATCAGAGTTACTGGAGTCCATCCAAACGTCAAATAACATGATAGATGAGTAAGGATCGATTAGATACATCACAGGAACAACGCTAATGCGTGTTGTTTCGTTTAAAACTATTTCCAGCTTCTGCTGCGTCCGAAAATTTCGTATCTCACATAAAAGTTACTGGAGTCCATCGAAACGCCAAATAACATGATAGATGAGTAAGGATCGATTAGATACATCACAGGAACAACGCTAATGCGTGTTGTTTCGTTTAAAACTATTTCCAGCTTCAGCTGCGTCCGAGAACTTCTTATCTCACTTCAGAGTTACTGGAGCCCATCCAAACGCCAAGTAACATGATAGATGAGTAAGGATCGATTAGATACATCACAGGAACAACGCTAATACGTGTTGTTTCGTTCAAAACCATTTCCAGCTTCTGCTGCGTCCGAGAACTTTGTATCTCACATCAGAGTTACTGGAGTCCATTCAAACATCAAATAACATGATAGATGAGTAAGGATCGATTAGATACATCACAGGAACAACGCTAATACGTGTTGTTTCGTTGAAAACTATTTCCAGCTTCTGCTGCGTCCGAAATCTTTGTATCTCACATCAGAGTTACTGGAGTACATCCAAACGTCAAATAACATGATAGATGAGTAAGGATCGATTAGATACATCACATCAACAACGCTAATACTTGTTGTTTCGTTTAAAACTATTTCCAGCTTCTGCTGCGTCCGAAAGCGTCGTATCTCACATCAGAGTTACTGGAGTCCATCGAAACATCAAATAACACGATAGATAAGTAAGGATCGATTAGATACAGCACAGGAACAACGCTAATACGTGTTGTTTCGTTCAAAACTATTTCCAGCTTCTGCTGCGTCCGATAACTTTGTATCTCACATCAGAGTTACTGGAGTCCATCCAAACGTCAAATAACATGATAGATGAGTAAGGATCGATTAGATACATCACAGGAACAACGCTAATGCGTGTTGTTTCGTTTAAAACTATTTCCAGCTTCTGCTGCGTCCGAAAATTTCGTATCTCACATCAAAGTTACTGGAGTCCATCGAAACGCCAAATAACATGATAGATGAGTAAGGATCGATTAGATACATCACAGGAACAACGCTAATGCGTGTTCTTTCGTTTAAAACTATTTCCAGCTTCAGCTGCGTCCGAGAACTTCTTATCTCACTTCAGAGTTACTGGAGTCCATTGAAACGTCAAATAACATGATAGATGAGTAAGGATCGATTAGATACATCACAGGAACAACGCTAATGCGTGTTGTTTCATTTAAAATTATTTCCAGCTACTGCTGCGTCCGAAAATTTCGTATCTCACATCAGAGTTACTGGAGTCCATCGAAACGTCAAATAACATGATAGATGAGTAAGGATCGATTAGATACATCACAGGAACAACGCTAATGCGTGTTGTTTCATTTAAAACTATTTCCAGCTTCTGCTGCGTCCGAAAATTTCGTATCTCACATCAGAGATACTGGAGTCCATCCAAACGTCAAATAACATGATAGATGAGTAAGGATCGATTAGATACATCACAGGAACAACGCTAATACGTGTTGTTTCGTTTAAAACTATTTCCAGCTCCTGCTGCGTCCAAAAACTTCGTATCTCACATCAGAGTTACTAGAGTCCGTCGAAACGTCAAATAACATGATAGATGAGTAAGGATCGATTAGATACATCACAGAAACAACGCTAATGCGTGTTGTTTCGTTGAAAACTATTTCCAGCTTCTGCTGCGTCCGAAAATTTCGTATCTCACATCAGAGTTACTGGAGTCCATCGAAACGTCAAATAACATAGTAGCTAAGTAAGGATCGATTAGATACATCACAGGAACAACGCTAATACGTGTTGTTTCGTTGAAAACTATTTCCAGCTTCTGCTGCGTCCGAAATCTTTGTATCTCACATCAGAGTTACTGGAGTACATCCAAACGTCAAATAACATGATAGATGAGTAAGGATCGATTAGATACATCACATCAACAACGCTAATACTTGTTGTTTCGTTTAAAACTATTTCCAGCTTCTGCTGCGTCCGAAAACGTCGTATCTCACATCAGAGTTACTGGAGTCCATCGAAACATCAAATAACATGATAGATAAGTAAGGATCGATTAGATACAGCACAGGAACAACGCTAATACGTGTTGTTTCGTTCAAAACTATTTCCAGCTTCTGCTGCGTCCGATAACTTTGTATCTCACATCAGAGTTACTGGAGTCCATCCAAACGTCAAATAACATGATAGATGAGTAAGGATCGATTAGATACATCACAGGAACAACGCTAATGCGTGTTGTTTCATTTAAAATTATTTCCAGCTTCTGCTGCGTCCGAAAATTTCGTATCTCACATCAGAGTTACTGGAGTCCATCCAAACGTCAAATAACATGATAGATGAGTAAGGATCGATTAGATACATCACAGGAACAACGCTAATGCGTGTTGTTTCGTTTAAAACTATTTCCAGCTTCTGCTGCGTCCGAAAATTTCGTATCTCACATCAAAGTTACTGGAGTCCATCGAAACGCCAAATAACATGATAGATGAGTAAGGATCGATTAGATACATCACAGGAGCAACGCTAATGCGTGTTGTTTCGTTTAAAACTATTTCCAGCTTCAGCTGCGTCCGAGAACTTCTTATCTCACTTCAGAGTTACTGGAGCCCATCCAAACGCCAAATAACATGATAGATGAGTAAGGATCGATTAGATACATCACAGGAACAACGCTAATACGTGTTGTTTCGTTCAAAACTATTTCCAGCTTCTGCTGCGTCCGAGAACTTTGTATCTCACATCAGAGTTACTGGAGTCCATTCAAACATCAAATAACATGATAGATGAGTAAGGATCGATTAGATACATCACAGGAACAACGCTAATGCGTGTTGTTTCATTTAAAACTATTTCCAGTTTCTGCTGCGTCCGAAAATTTCGTATCTCACATCAGAGTTACTGGAGTCCATCGAAACGCCAAATAACATGATAGATGAGTAAGGATCGATTAGATACATCACAGGAACAACTCTAATGCGTGTTGTTTCGTTTAAAACTATTTCCAGCTTCAGCTGCGTCCGAGAACTTCGTATCTCACTTCAGAGTTACTGGAGCCCATCCAAACGTCAAATAACATGATAGATGAGTAAGGATCGATTACATACATCACAGGAACAACGCTAATGAGTGTTGTTTCATTTAAAACTATTTCCAGCTTGTGCTGCGTCCGAAAATTTCGTATCTCACATCAGAGTTACTGGAGTCCATCGAAACGTCAAATAACATAGTAGATAAGTAAGGATCGATTAGATACATCACAGGAACAACGCTAATACCTGTTATTTCGTTTAAAACTATTTCCAGCTTCTGCTGCGTCCGAAAACGTCTTACCTCACATCAGACTTACTGGAGTCCATCCAAACGTCAAATAACATGTTAGATAAGTAAGGATCGTTTAGATACATCACAGGAACAACGCTAATGCGTGTTGTTTCTTTTAAAACTATTTCCAGCTTCAGCTGCGTCCGAGAACTTCGTATCTCACTTCAGAGTTACTGGAGCCCATCCAAACGTCAGATAACATGATAGATGAGTAAGGATCGATTACATACATCACAGGAACAACGCTAATGCGTGTTGTTTCATTTAAAACTATTTCCAGCTTGTGCTGCGTCCGAAAATTTCGTATCTCACATCAGAGTTACTGGAGTCCATCCAAACGTCAAATAACATGATAGATGAGTAAGGATCGATTAGATACATCACAGGAACAACGCTAATACGTGTTGTTTCGTTTAAAACTATTTCCAGCTTCTGCTGCGTCCGAAAACGTCTTACCTCACATCAGACTTACTGGAGTCCATCCAAACGTCAAATAACATGTTAGATTATTAAGGATCGTTTAGATACATCACAGGAACAACGCTAATGCGTGTTGTTTCGTTTAAAACTATTTCCAGTTTCTGCTGCGTCCGAAAATTTAGTATCTCACATCAGAGATACTGGAGTCCATCCAAACGTCAAATAACATGATGGATGAGTAAGGATCGATTAGATACATCACAGGAACAACGCTAATACGTGTTGTTTCGTTGAAAACTATTTCCGGCTTCTGCTGCGTCCGATAATTTAGTATCTCACATCAGAGATACTGGAGTCCATCCAAACGTCAAATAACATGATAGATGAGTAAGGATCGATTAGATACATCACAGGAACAACGCTAATACGTGTTGTTTCGTTGAAAACTATTTCCAGCTTCTGCTGCGTCCGAAATCTTTGTATCTCACATCAGAGTTACTGGAGTCCATCCAAACGTCAAATAAGATGATAGATGAGTAAGGATCGATTAGATACATCACAGGAACAACGCTAATGCGTGTTGTTTCGTTTAAAACTATTTCCAGCTTCTGCTGCGTCCGAAAATTTCGTATCTCACATCAAAGTTACTGGAGTCCATCGAAACGCCAAATAACATGATAGATGAGTAAGGATCGATTAGATACATCACAGGAACAACGCTAATGCGTGTTCTTTCGTTTAAAACTATTTCCAGCTTCTGCTGCGTCCGATAACTTTGTATCTCACATCAGAGTTACTGGAGTCCATCCAAACGTCAAATAACATGATAGATGAGTAAGGATCGATTAGATACATCACAGGAACAACGCTAATGCGTGTTGTTTCATTTAAAATTATTTCCAGCTTCTGCTGCGTCCGAAAATTTCGTATCTCACATCAGAGTTACTGGAGTCCATCCAAACGTCAAATAACATGATAGATGAGTAAGGATCGATTAGATACATCACAGGAACAACGCTAATGCGTGTTGTTTCGTTTAAAACTATTTCCAGCTTCTGCTGCGTCCGAAAATTTCGTATCTCACATCAAAGTTACTGGAGTCCATCGAAACGCCAAATAACATGATAGATGAGTAAGGATCGATTAGATACATCACAGGAACAACGCTAATGCGTGTTCTTTCGTTTAAAACTATTTCCAGCTTCAGCTGCGTCCGAGAACTTCTTATCTCACTTCAGAGTTACTGGAGTCCATTGAAACGTCAAATAACATGATAGATGAGTAAGGATCGATTAGATACATCACAGGAACAACGCTAATGCGTGTTGTTTCATTTAAAATTATTTCCAGCTACTGCTGCGTCCGAAAATTTCGTATCTCACATCAGAGTTACTGGAGTCCATCGAAACGTCAAATAACATGATAGATGAGTAAGGATCGATTAGATACATCACAGGAACAACGCTAATGCGTGTTGTTTCATTTAAAACTATTTCCAGCTTCTGCTGCGTCCGAAAATTTCGTATCTCACATCAGAGATACTGGAGTCCATCCAAACGTCAAATAACATGATAGATGAGTAAGGATCGATTAGATACATCACAGGAACAACGCTAATACGTGTTGTTTCGTTTAAAACTATTTCCAGCTCCTGCTGCGTCCAAAAACTTCGTATCTCACATCAGATACTAGAGTCCGTCGAAACGTCAAATAACATGATAGATGAGTAAGGATCGATTAGATACATCACAGAAACAACGCTAATGCGTGTTGTTTCGTTGAAAACTATTTCCAGCTTCTGCTGCGTCCGAAAATTTCGTATCTCACATCAGAGTTACTGGAGTCCATCGAAACGTCAAATAACATAGTAGCTAAGTAAGGATCGATTAGATACATCACAGGAACAACGCTAATACGTGTTGTTTCGTTGAAAACTATTTCCAGCTTCTGCTGCGTCCGAAATCTTTGTATCTCACATCAGAGTTACTGGAGTACATCCAAACGTCAAATAACATGATAGATGAGTAAGGATCGATTAGATACATCACATCAACAACGCTAATACTTGTTATTTCGTTTAAAACTATTTCCAGCTTCTGCTGCGTCCGAAAACGTCGTATCTCACATCAGAGTTACTGGAGTCCATCGAAACATCAAATAACATGATAGATAAGTAAGGATCGATTAGATACAGCACAGGAACAACGCTAATACGTGTTGTTTCGTTCAAAACTATTTCCAGCTTCTGCTGCGTCCGATAACTTTGTATCTCACATCAGAGTTACTGGAGTCCATCCAAACGTCAAATAACATGATAGATGAGTAAGGATCGATTAGATACATCACAGGAACAACGCTAATGCGTGTTGTTTCATTTAAAATTATTTCCAGCTTCTGCTGCGTCCGAAAATTTCGTATCTCACATCAGAGTTACTGGAGTCCATCCAAACGTCAAATAACATGATAGATGAGTAAGGATCGATTAGAAACATCACAGGAACAACGCTAATGCGTGTTGTTTCGTTTAAAACTATTTCCAGCTTCTGCTGCGTCCGAAAATTTCGTATCTCACATCAAAGTTACTGGAGTCCATCGAAACGCCAAATAACATGATAGATGAGTAAGGATCGATTAGATACATCACAGGAGCAACGCTAATGCGTGTTGTTTCGTTTAAAACTATTTCCAGCTTCAGCTGCGTCCGAGAACTTCTTATCTCACTTCAGAGTTACTGGAGCCCATCCAAACGCCAAATAACATGATAGATGAGTAAGGATCGATTAGATACATCACAGGAACAACGCTAATACGTGTTGTTTCGTTCAAAACTATTTCCAGCTTCTGCTGCGTCCGAGAACTTTGTATCTCACATCAGAGTTACTGGAGTCCATTCAAACATCAAATAACATGATAGATGAGTAAGGATCGATTAGATACATCACAGGAACAACGCTAATGCGTGTTGTTTCATTTAAAACTATTTCCAGTTTCTGCTGCGTCCGAAAATTTCGTATCTCACATCAGAGTTACTGGAGTCCATCGAAACGCCAAATAACATGATAGATGAGTAAGGATCGATTAGATACATCACAGGAACAACTCTAATGCGTGTTGTTTCGTTTAAAACTATTTCCAGCTTCAGCTGCGTCCGAGAACTTCGTATCTCACTTCAGAGTTACTGGAGCCCATCCAAACGTCAAATAACATGATAGATGAGTAAGGATCGATTACATACATCACAGGAACAACGCTAATGAGTGTTGTTTCATTTAAAACTATTTCCAGCTTGTGCTGCGTCCGAAAATTTCGTATCTCACATCAGAGTTACTGGAGTCCATCGAAACGTCAAATAACATAGTAGATAAGTAAGGATCGATTAGATACATCACAGGAACAACGCTAATACCTGTTATTTCGTTTAAAACTATTTCCAGCTTCTGCTGCGTCCGAAAACGTCTTACCTCACATCAGACTTACTGGAGTCCATCCAAACGTCAAATAACATGTTAGATAAGTAAGGATCGTTTAGATACATCACAGGAACAACGCTAATGCGTGTTGTTTCTTTTAAAACTATTTCCAGCTTCAGCTGCGTCCGAGAACTTCGTATCTCACTTCAGAGTTACTGGAGCCCATCCAAACGTCAGATAACATGATAGATGAGTAAGGATCGATTACATACATCACAGGAACAACGCTAATGCGTGTTGTTTCATTTAAAACTATTTCCAGCTTGTGCTGCGTCCGAAAATTTCGTATCTCACATCAGAGTTACTGGAGTCCATCCAAACGTCAAATAACATGATAGATGAGTAAGGATCGATTAGATACATCACAGGAACAACGCTAATACGTGTTGTTTCGTTTAAAACTATTTCCAGCTTCTGCTGCGTCCGAAAACGTCTTACCTCACATCAGACTTACTGGAGTCCATCCAAACGTCAAATAACATGTTAGATTATTAAGGATCGTTTAGATACATCACAGGAACAACGCTAATGCGTGTTGTTTCGTTTAAAACTATTTCCAGTTTCTGCTGCGTCCGAAAATTTAGTATCTCACATCAGAGATACTGGAGTCCATCCAAACGTCAAATAACATGATGGATGAGTAAGGATCGATTAGATACATCACAGGAACAACGCTAATACGTGTTGTTTCGTTGAAAACTATTTCCGGCTTCTGCTGCGTCCGATAATTTAGTATCTCACATCAGAGATACTGGAGTCCATCCAAACGTCAAATAACATGATAGATGAGTAAGGATCGATTAGATACATCACAGGAACAACGCTAATACGTGTTGTTTCGTTGAAAACTATTTCCAGCTTCTGCTGCGTCCGAAATCTTTGTATCTCACATCAGAGTTACTGGAGTCCATCCAAACGTCAAATAAGATGATAGATGAGTAAGGATCGATTAGATACATCACAGGAACAACGCTAATGCGTGTTGTTTCGTTTAAAACTATTTCCAGCTTCAGCTGCGTCCGAGAACTTCTTATCTCACTTCAGAGTTACTGGAGCCCATCCAAACGCCAAATAACATGATAGATGAGTAAGGATCGATTCGATACATCACAGGAACAACGATAATACGTGTTGTTTCGTTCAAAACTATTTCCAGCTTCTGCTGCGTAAGAAAACTTTGTATCTCACATCAGAGTTACTGGAGTCCATTCAAACATCAAATAACATGATAGATGAGTAAGGATCGATTAGATACATCACAGGAACAACGCTAATGCGTGTTGTTTCATTTAAAACTATTTCCAGTTTCTGCTGCTTCCGAAAATTTCGTATCTCACATCAGAGTTACTGGAGTCCATCGAAACGCCAAATAACATGATAGATGAGTAAGGATCGATTAGATACATCACAGGAACAACGCTAATGCGTGTTGTTTCGTTTAAAACTATTTCCAGCTTCTGCTGCGTCCGAAAATTTCGTATCTCACATCAAAGTTACTGGAGTCCATCGAAACGCCAAATAGCATGATAGATGAGTAAGGATCGATTAGATACATCACAGGAACAACGCTAATGCGTGTTGTTTCGTTTAAAACTATTTCCAGCTTCAGCTGCGTCCGAGAACTTCGTATCTCACTTCAGAGTTACTGGAGCCCATCCAAACGTCAAATAACATGATAGATGAGTAAGGATCGATTACATACATCACAGGAACAACGCTAATGAGTGTTGTTTCATTTAAAACTATTTCCAGCTTGTGCTGCGTCCGAAAATTTCGTATCTCACATCAGAGTTACTGGAGTCCATCGAAACGTCAAATAACATAGTAGATAAGTAAGGATCGATTAGATACATCACAGGAACAACGCTAATACGTGTTATTTCGTTCAAAACTATTTCCAGCTTCTGCTGCGTCCGAGAACTTTGTATCTCACATCAGAGTTACTGGAGTCCGTTCAAACGTCAAATAACATGATAGATGAGTAAGGATCGATTAGATACATCACAGGAACAACGCTAATACGTGTTGTTTCGTTGAAAACTATTTCCAGCTTCTGCTGCGTCCGAAATCTTTGTATCTCACATCAGAGTTACTGGAGTCCATCCAAACGTCAAATAACATGATAGATGAGTAAGGATCGATTAGATACATCACAGGAACAACGCTAATACGTGTTATTTCGTTTAAAACTATTTCCAGCTTGTGCTGCGTCCGAAAACGTCTTACCTCACATCAGACTTACTGGAGTCCATCCAAACGTCAAATAACATGTTAGATAAGTAAGGATCGTTTAGATACATCACGGGAACAACGATAATGCGTGTTGTTTCTTTTAAAACTATTTCCAGCTTCAGCTGCGTCCGAGAACTTCGTATCTCACTTCAGAGTTACTGGAGCCCATCCAAACGTCAAATAACATGATAGATGAGTAAGGATCGATTACATACATCACAGGAACAACGCTAATGCGTGTTGTTTCATTTAAAACTATTTCCAGCTTGTGCTGCGTCCGAAAATTTCGTATCTCACATCAGAGTTACTGGAGTCCATCCAAACGTCAAATAACATGATAGATGAGTAAGGATCGATTAGATACATCACAGGAACAACGCTAATACGTGTTGTTTCGTTTAAAACTATTTCCAGCTTCTGCTGCGTCCGAAAACGTCTTACCTCACATCAGACTTACTGGAGTCCATCCAAACGTCAAATAACATGTTAGATAAGTAAGGATCGTTTAGTTACATCACAGGAACAACGCTAATGCGTGTTGTTTCGTTTAAAACTATTTCCAGCTTCTGCTGCGTCCGAAAATTTAGTATCTCACATCAGAGATACTGGAGTCCATCCAAACGTCAAATAACACGATAGATGAGTAAGGATCGATTAGATACATCACAGGAACAACGCTAATACGTGTTGTTTCGTTGAAAACTATTTCCGGCTTCTGCTGCGTCCGAAATCTTTGTATCTCACATCAGAGTTACTGGAGTCCATCCAAACGTCAAATAACATGATAGATGAGTAAGGATCGATTAGATACATCACAGGAACAACGCTAATGCGTGTTGTTTCGTTTAAAACTATTTCCAGCTTCAGCTGCGTCCGAGAACTTCTTATCTCATTTCAGAGTTACTGGAGCCCATCCAAACGCCAAATAACATGATAGATGAGTAAGGATCGATTAGATACATCACAGGAACAACGCTAATACGTGTTGTTTCGTTCAAAACTATTTCCAGCGTCTGCTGCGTCCGAGAACTTTGTATCTCACATCAGAGTTACAGGAGTCCATTCAAACATCAAATAACATGATAGATGAGTAAGGATCGATTAGATACATCACAGGAACAACGCTAATACGTGTTGTTTCGTTGAAAACTATTTCCAGTTTCTGCTGCGTCCGAAATCTTTGTATCTCACATCAGAGTTACTGGAGTCCGTTCAAACGTCAAATAACATGATAGATGAGTAAGGATCGATTAGATACATCACAGGAACAACGCTAATACGTGTTGTTTCGTTGAAAACTATTTCCAGTTTCTGCTGCGTCCGAAATCTTTGTATCTCACATCAGAGTTACTGGAGTCCATCCAAACGTCAAATAACATGATAGATGAGTAAAACTATTTCCAGCTTGTGCTGCGTCCGAAAATTTCGTATCTCACATCAGAGTTACTGGAGTCCATCCAAACGTCAAATAACATGTTAGATAAGTAAGGATCGTTTAGATACATCACAGGAACAACGCTAATGCGTGTTGTTTCGTTTAAAACTATTTCCAGCTTCTGCTGCGTCCGAAAATTTAGTATCTCACATCAGAGATACTGGAGTCCATCCAAACGTCAAATAACATGATAGATGTGTAAGGATCGATTAGATACATCACAGGAACAACGCTAGTACGTGTTGTTTCGTTGAAAACTATTTCCGGCTTCTGCTGCCTCCGAAATCTTTGTATCTCACATCAGAGTTACTGGAGTCCATCCAAACGTCAAATAACATGATAGATGAGTAAGGATCGATTAGATACATCACAGGAACAACGCTAATGCGTGTTGTTTCGTTTAAAACTATTTCCAGCTTCTGCTGCGTCCGAAAATTTCGTATCTCACATCAAAGTTACTGGAGTCCATCGAAACGCCAAATAACATGATAGATGAGTAAGGATCGATTAGATACATCACAGGAGCAACGCTAATGCGTGTTGTTTCGTTTAAAACTATTTCCAGCTTCAGCTGCGTCCGAGAACTTCTTATCTCACTTCAGAGTTACTGGAGCCCATCCAAACGCCAAATAACATGATAGATGAGTAAGGATCGATTAGATACATCGCAGGAACAACGCTAATGCGTGTTGTTTCGTTTAAAACTATTTCCAGCTTCTGCTGCGTCCGAAAATTTCGTATCTCACATCAAAGTTACTGGAGTCCATCGAAACGCCAAATAACATGATAGATGAGTAACGATCGATTAGATACATCACAGGAGCAACGCTAATGCGTGTTGTTTCGTTTAAAACTATTTCCAGCTTCAGCTGCGTCCGAGAACTTCTTATCTCATTTCAGAGTTACTGGAGCCCATCCAAACGCCAAATAACATGATAGATGAGTAAGGTTCGATTAGATACATCACAGGAACAACGCTAATACGTGTTGTTTCGTTGAAAACTATTTCCAGTTTCTGCTGCGTCCGAAATCTTCGTATCTCACATCAGAGTTACTGGAGTCCGTTCAAACGTCAAATAACATGATAGATGAGTAAGGATCGATTAGATACATCACAGGAACAACGCTAATGCGTGTTGTTTCGTTTAAAACTATTTCCAGCTTCTGCTGCGTCCGAAAATTTAGTATCTCACATCAGAGATACTGGAGTCCATCCAAACGTCAAATAACATGATAGATGAGTAAGGATCGATTAGATACATCACAGGAACAACGCTAATACGTGTTGTTTCGTTGAAAACTATTTCCGGCTTCTGCTGCGTCCGAAATCTTTGTATCTCACATCAGAGTTACTGGAGTCCATCCAAACGTCAAATAACATGACAGATGAGTAAGGATCGATTAGATACATCGCAGGAACAACGCTAATGCGTGTTGTTTCGTTTAAAACTATTTCCAGCTTCTGCTGCGTCCGAAAATTTCGTATCTCACATCAAAGTTACTGGAGTCCATCGAAACGCCAAATAACATGATAGATGAGTAACGATCGATTAGATACATCACAGGAGCAACGCTAATGCGTGTTGTTTCGTTTAAAACTATTTCCAGCTTCAGCTGCGTCCGAGAACTTCTTATCTCATTTCAGAGTTACTGGAGCCCATCCAAACGCCAAATAACATGATAGATGAGTAAGGATCGATTAGATACATCACAGGAACAACGCTAATACGTGTTGTTTCGTTCAAAACTATTTCCAGCTTCTGCTGCGTCCGAGAACTTTGTATCTCACATCAGAGTTACAGGAGTCCATTCAAACATCAAATAACATGATAGATGAGTAAGGATCGATTAGATACATCACAGGAACAACGCTAATACGTGTTGTTTCGTTGAAAACTATTTCCAGTTTCTGCTGCGTCCGAAATCTTTGTATCTCACATCAGAGTTACTGGAGTCCGTTCAAACGTCAAATAACATGATAGATGAGTAAGGATCGATTAGATACATCACAGGAACAACGCTAATACGTGTTGTTTCGTTGAAAACTATTTCCAGTTTCTGCTGCGTCCGAAATCTTTGTATCTCACATCAGAGTTACTGGAGTCCATCCAAACGTCAAATAACATGATAGATGAGTAAAACTATTTCCAGCTTGTGCTGCGTCCGAAAATTTCGTATCTCACATCAGAGTTACTGGAGTCCATCCAAACGTCAAATAACATGTTAGATAAGTAAGGATCGTTTAGATACATCACAGGAACAACGCTAATGCGTGTTGTTTCGTTTAAAACTATTTCCAGCTTCTGCTGCGTCCGAAAATTTAGTATCTCACATCAGAGATACTGGAGTCCATCCAAACGTCAAATAACATGATAGATGAGTAAGGATCGATTAGATACATCACAGGAACAACGCTAATACGTGTTGTTTCGTTGAAAACTATTTCCGGCTTCTGCTGCCTCCGAAATCTTTGTATCTCACATCAGAGTTACTGGAGTCCATCCAAACGTCAAATAACATGATAGATGAGTAAGGATCGATTAGATACATCACAGGAACAACGCTAATGCGTGTTGTTTCGTTTAAAACTATTTCCAGCTTCTGCTGCGTCCGAAAATTTCGTATCTCACATCAAAGTTACTGGAGTCCATCGAAACGCCAAATAACATGATAGATGAGTAAGGATCGATTAGATACATCACAGGAGCAACGCTAATGCGTGTTGTTTCGTTTAAAACTATTTCCAGCTTCAGCTGCGTCCGAGAACTTCTTATCTCACTTCAGAGTTACTGGAGCCCATCCAAACGCCAAATAACATGATAGATGAGTAAGGATCGATTAGATACATCACAGGAACAACGATAATACGTGTTGTTTCGTTCAAAACTATTTCCAGCTTCTGCTGCGTCCGAAAACATTGTATCTCACATCAGAGTTACTGGAGTCCATTCAAACATCAAATAACATGATAGATGAGTAAGGATCGATTAGATACATCACAGGAACAACGCTAATGCGTGTTGTTTCATTTAAAACTATTTCCAGTTTCTGCTGCGTCCGAAAATTTCGTATCTCACATCAGAGTTACTGGAGTCCATCGAAACGCCAAATAACATGATAGATGAGTAAGGATCGATTAGATACATCACAGGAACAACGCTAATACGTGTTGTTTCGTTTAAAACTATTTCCAGCTTCTGCTGCGTCCGAAAACGTCTTACCTCACATCAGACTTACTGGAGTCCATCCAAACGTCAAATAACATGTTAGATAAGTAAGGATCGTTTAGTTACATCACAGGAACAACGCTAATGCGTGTTGTTTCGTTTAAAACTATTTCCAGCTTCTGCTGCGTCCGAAAATTTAGTATCTCACATCAGAGATACTGGAGTCCATCCAAACGTCAAATAACATGATAGATGAGTAAGGATCGATTAGATACATCACAGGAACAACGCTAATACGTGTTGTCTCGTAGAAAACTATTTCCTGCTTCTGCTGCGTCCGAAATCTTTGTATCTCACATCAGAGTTACTGGAGTCCATCCAAACGTCAAATAACATGATAGATGAGTAAGGATCGATTAGATACATCACAGGATCAACGCTAATGCGTGTTGTTTCGTTTAAAACTATTTCCAGCTTCTGCTGCGTCCGAAAATTTCGTATCTCACATCAAAGTTACTGGAGTCCATCGAAACGCCAAATAACATGATAGATGAGTAAGGGTCGATTAGATACATCACAGGAACAACGCTAATGCGTGTTGTTTCGTTTAAAACTATTTCCAGCTTCAGCTGCGTCCGAGAACTTCGTATCTCACTTCAGAGTTACTGGAGCCCATCCAAACGTCAAATAACATGATAGATGAGTAAGGATCGATTACATACATCACAGGAACAACGCTAATGAGTGTTGTTTCATTTAAAACTATTTCCAGCTTGTGCTGCGTCCGAAAATTTCGTATCTCACATCAGAGTTACTGGAGTCCATCGAAACGTCAAATAACATAGTAGATAAGTAAGGATCGATTAGATACATCACAGGAACAACGCTAATACGTGTTATTTCGTTCAAAACTATTTCCAGCTTCTGCTGCGTCCGAGAACTTTGTATCTCACATCAGAGTTACTGGAGTTCGTTCAAACGTCAAATAACATGATAGATGAGTAAGGATCGATTAGATACATCACAGGAACAACGCTAATACGTGTTGTTTCGTTGAAAACTATTTCCAGTTTCTGCTGCGTCCGAAATCTTTGTATCTCACATCAGAGTTACTGGAGTCCATCCAAACGTCAAATAACATGATAGATGAGTAAGGATCGATTAGATACATCACAGGAACAACGCTAATACGTGTTATTTCGTTTAAAACTATTTCCAGCTTCTGCTGCGTCCGAAAACGTCTTACCTCACATCAGACTTACTGGAGTCCATCCAAACGTCAAATAACATGTTAGATAAGTAAGGATCGTTTAGATACATCACAGGAACAACGCTAATGCGTGTTGTTTCTTTTAAAACTATTTCCAGCTTCAGCTGCGTCCGAGAACTTCGTATCTCACTTCAGAGTTACTGGAGCCCATCCAAACGTCAAATAACATGATAGATGAGTAAGGATCGATTACATACATCACAGGAACAACGCTAATGCGTGTTGTTTCATTTAAAACTATTTCCAGCTTGTGCTGCGACCGAAAATTTCGTATCTCACATCAGAGTTACTGGAGTCCATCCAAACGTCAAATAACATGATAGATGAGTAAGGATCGATTAGATACATCACAGGAACAACGCTAATACGTGTTGTTTCGTTTAAAACTATTTCCAGCTTCTGCTGCGTCCGAAAACGTCTTACCTCACATCAGACTTACTGGAGTCCATCCAAACGTCAAATAACATGTTAGATAAGTAAGGATCGTTTAGATACATCACAGGAACAACGCTAATGCGTGTTGTTTCGTTTAAAACTATTTCCAGCTTCTGCTGCGTCCGAAAATTTAGTATCTCACATCAGAGATACTGGAGTCCATCCAAACGTCAAATAACATGATAGATGAGTAAGGATCGATTAGATACATCACAGGAACAACGCTAATACGTGTTGTTTCGTTGAAAACTATTTCCGGCTTCTGCTGCGTCCGAAATCTTTGTATCTACATCAGAGTTACTGGAGTCCGTTCAAACGTCAAATAACATGATAGATGAGTAAGGATCGATTAGATACATCACAGGAACAACGCTAATACGTGTTGTTTCGTTTAAAACTATTTCCAGCTTCTGCTACGTCCGAAATCTTTGTATCTCACATCAGAGTTACTGGAGTCCATCCAAACGTCAAATAACATGATAGATGAGTAAGGATCGATTAGATACATCACAGGAACAACGCTAATACGTGTTATTTCGTTTAAAACTATTTCCAGCTTCTGCTGCGTCCGAAAACGTCTTACCTCACATCAGAGTTACTGGAGTCCATCCAAACGTCAAATAACATGTTAGATAAGTAAGGATCGTTTAGATACATCACAGGAACAACGATAATGCGTGTTGTTTCTTTTAAAACTATTTCCAGCTTCAGCTGCGTCCGAGAACTTCGTATCTCACTTCAGAGTTACTGGAGCCCATCCAAACGTCAAATAACATGATAGATGAGTAAGGATCGATTAGATACATCACAGGAACAACGCTAATGCGTGTTGTTTCGTTTAAAACTATTTCCAGCTTCTGCTGCGTCCGAAAATTTCGTATCTCACATCATAGTTACTGGAGTCCATCGAAACGTCAAATAACATAGTAGATAAGTAAGGATCGATTAGATACATCACAGGAACAACGCTAATACGTGTTGTTTCGTTTAAAACTATTTCCAGCTTCTGCTGCGTCCGAGAAATTCTTATCTCACTTCAGAGTTACTGGAGCCCATCCAAACGCCAAATAACATGATAGATGAGTAAGGATCGATTAGATACATCACAGGAACAACGCTAATACGTGTTGTTTCGTTCAAAACTATTTCCAGCTTCTGCTGCGTCCGAGAACTTTGTATCTCACATCAGAGTTACTGGAGTCCATTCAAACATCAAATAACATGATAGATGAGTAAGGATCGATTAGATACATCACAGGAACAACGCTAATGCGTGTTGTTTCATTTAAAACTATTTCCAGTTTCTGCTGCGTCCGAAAATTTCGTATCTCACATCAGAGTTACTGGAGTCCATCGAAACGCCAAATAACATGATAGATGAGTAAGGATCGATTAGATACATCACAGGAACAACGCTAATGCGTGTTGTTTCGTTTAAAACTATTTCCAGCTTCTGCTGCGTCCGAAAATTTCGTATCTCACATCAAAGTTACTGGAGTCCATCGAAACGCCAAATAACATGATAGATGAGTAAGGATCGATTAGATACATCACAGGAACAACGCTAATGCGTGTTGTTTCGTTTAAAATTATTTAAAGCTTCAGCTGCGTCCGAGAATTTCGTATCTCACTTCAGAGTTACTGGAGCCCATCCAAACGTCAAATAACATGATAGATGAGTAAGGATCGATTACATACATCACAGGAACAACGCTAATGAGTGTTGTTTCATTTAAAACTATTTCCAGCTTGTGCTGCGTCCGAGAATTTCGTATCTCACATCAGAGTTACTGGAGTTCATCGAAACGTCAAATAACATAGTAGATAAGTAAGGATCGATTAGATACATCACAGGAACAACGCTAATACGTGTTATTTCGTTCAAAACTATTTCCAGCTTCTGCTGCGTCCGAGAACTTTGTATCTCACATCAGAGTTACTGGAGTCCGTTCAAACGTCAAATAACATGATAGATGAGTAAGGATCGATTAGATACATCACAGGAACAACGCTAATACGTGTTGTTTCGTTGAAAACTATTTCCAGTTTCTGCTGCGTCCGAAATCTTTGTATCTCACATCAGAGTTACTGGAGTCCATCCAAACGTCAAATGACATGATAGATGAGTAAGGATCGATTAGATACATCACAGGAACAACGCTAATACGTGTTATTTCGTTTAAAACTATTTCCAGCTTCTGCTGCGTCCGAAAACGTCTTACCTCACATCAGACTTACTGGAGTCCATCCAAACGTCAAATAACATGTTAGATAAGTAAGGATCGTTTAGATACATCACAGGAACAACGCTAATGCGTGTTGTTTCGTTTAAAACTATTTCCAGCTGCTGCTGCGTCAGAAAATTTCGTATCTCACATTAGAGTTACTGGAGTCCATCGAAACGTCAAATAACATAGTAGCTAAGTAAGGATCGATTAGATACATCACAGGAACAACGCTAATACGTGTTGTTTCGTTCAAAACTATTTCCAGCTTCTGCTGCGTCCAAAAACTTTGTATCTCACATCAGAGTTACTGGAGTCCATCCAAACGTAAAATAACATGATAGATGAGTAAGGATCGATTAGATACATCACAGGAACATCGCTAATGCGTGTTGTTTCTTTTAAAACTATTTCCAGCTTCTGCTGCGTCCGAAAACATCGTATCTCACATCAGAGTTACTTGAGTCCATCGAAACATCAAATAACATGTTAGATAAGTAAGGATCGATTAGATACAGCAAAGGAACAACGCTAATACGTGTTGTTTCGTTTAAAACTATTTCCAGTTCCTGCTGCGTCCAAAAACTTTGTATCTCACATCAGACTTACTGGAGTCCTTCCAAACGTCAAATAACATGTTAGATAAGTAAGGATCGTTTAGATACATCACAGGAACAACGCTAATACGTGTTGTTTCGTTCAAAACTATTTCCAGTTTCTGCTGCGTCCGAGAACTTTGTATCTCACATCAGAGTTACTGGAGCCCATCCAAACGTCAAATAACATGATAGATGAGTAAGGATCGATTAGATACATCACAGGAACAACGCTAATACGTGTTGTTTCGTTTAAAACTATTTCCAGCACCTGCTGCGTCCAAAAATTTCGTATCTCACATCAGAGTTACTATAGTCCATCGAAACGTCAAATAACATGATAGATGAGTAAGGATCGATTAGATACATCACAGGAACAACGCTAATACGTGTTGTTTCGTTCAAAACTATTTCCAGCTTCTGCTGCGTCCAAAAACTTTGTATCTCTCATCAGAGTTACTGGAGTCCGTCCAAACGTCAAATAACATGATAGATGAGTAAGGATCGATTAGTTACATCACAGGAACAACGCTAATATGTGTTGTTTCGTTTAAAACTATTTCCAGCTTCTGCTGCGTCCAAAAACTTTGTATCTCACATCAGAGTTACTGGAGTCCATCCAAACCTAAAATAACATGATAGATGAGTAAGGATCGGTTAGATACATCACAGGAACATCGCTAATGCGTGTTGTTTCGTTTAAAACTATTTCCAGCTTCTGCTGCGTCCGAAAACATCGTATCTCAAATCAGAGTTACTTGAGTCCATCGAAACGTCAAATAACATGTTAGATAAGTAAGGATCGATTAGATACAGCAAAGGAACAACGCTAATACGTGTTGTTTCGTTTAAAACTATTTCCAGTTCCTGCTGCGTCCAAAAACTTTGTATCTCACATCAGACTTACTGGAGTCCATCCAAACGTCAAATAACATGTTAGATAAGTAAGGATCGTTTAGATACATCACAGGAACAACACTAATGCGTGTTGTTTCGTTTAAAACTATTTCCAGCTTCTGCTGCGTCCGAAAATTTCGTATCTCACATCAGAGATACTAGAGTCCATCCAAACGTCAAATAACATGATAGATGAGTAAGGATCGATTAGATACATCACAGGAACAACGCTAATGCGTGTTGTTTCGTTTAAAACTATTTCCAGCTTCTGCTGCGTCCGAAAATTTCGTATCTCACATCAGAGATACTGGAGTCCATCCAAACGTCAAATAACATGATAGATGAGTAAGGATCGATTAGATACAGCAAAGGAACAACGCTAATACGTGTTGTTTCGTTTAAAACTATTTCCAGTTCCTGCTGCGTCCAAAAACTTTGTATCTCACATCAGACTTACTGGAGTCCTTCCAAACGTCAAATAACATGTTAGATAAGTAAGGATCGTTTAGATACATCACAGGAACAACGCTAATACGTGTTGTTTCGTTCAAAACTATTTCCAGCTTCTGCTGCGTCCGAGAACTTTGTATCTCACATTAGAGTTACTGGAGCCCATCCAAACGTCAAATAACATGATAGATGAGTAAGGATCGATTAGATACATCACAGGAACAACGCTAATACGTGTTGTTTCGTTTAAAACTGTTTCCAGCCCCTGCTGCGTCCAAAAATTTCGTATCTCACATCAGAGTTACTATAGTCCATCGAAACGTCAAATAACATGATAGATGAGTAAGGATCGATTAGATACATCACAGGAACAACGCTAATACGTGTTGTTTCGTTCAAAACTATTTCCAGCTTCTGCTGCGTCCGAGAACTTTGTATCTCACATCAGAGTTACTGGAGTCCATTCAAACGTCAAATAACATGATAGATGAGTAAGGATCGATTAGATACATCACAGGAACAACGCTAATGCGTGTTGTTTCGTTTAAAACTATTTCCAGCTTCTGCTGCGTCCGAAAACGTCGTATATCACATCAGACTTACTGGAGTCCATCCAAACGTCAAATAACATGTTAGATAAGTAAGGATCGTTTAGATACATCACAGGAACAACACTAATGCGTGTTGTTTCGTTTAAAACTATTTCCAGCTTCTGCTGCGTCCGAAAATTTCGTATCTCACATCAGAGATACTAGAGTCCATCCAAACGTCAAATAACATGATAGATGAGTAAGGATCGATTAGATACATCACAGGAACAACGCTAATGCGTGTTGTTTCGTTTAAAACTATTTCCAGCTTCTGCTGCGTCCGAAAATTTCGTATCTCACATCAGAGATACTGGAGTCCATCCAAACGTCAAATAACATGATAGATGAGTAAGGATCGATTAGATACATCACAGGAACAACGCTAATACGTGTTGTTTCGTTTAAAACTATTTCCAGCTCCTGCTGCGTCCAAAAACTTCGTATCTCACATCAGAGTTACTAGAGTCCATCGAAACGTCAAATAACATGATAGATGAGTAAGGATCGATTAGATACATCACAGGAACAACGCTAATGCGTGTTGTTTCGTTTAAAACTATTTCCAGCTTCTGCTGCGTCCGAAAATTTCGTATCTCACATCAGAGATACTAGAGTCCATCCAAACGTCAAATAACATGATAGATGAGTAAGGATCGATTAGATACATCACAGGAACAACGCTAATGCGTGTTGTTTCGTTTAAAACTATTTCCAGCTTCTGCTGCGTCCGAAAATTTCGTATCTCACATCAGAGATACTGGAGTCCATCCAAACGTCAAATAACATGATAGATGAGTAAGGATCGATTAGATACATCACAGGAACAACGCTAATACGTGTTGTTTCGTTTAAAACAATTTCCAGCTCCTGCTGCGTCCGAAAACGTCGTATATCACATCAGACTTACTGGAGTCCATCCAAACTTCAAATAACATGTTAGATAAGTAAGGATCGTTTAGATACATCACAGGAACAACACTAATGCGTGTTGTTTCGTTTAAAACTATTTCCAGCTTCTGCTGCGTCCGAAAATTTCGTATCTCACATCAGAGATACTAGAGTCCATCCGAACGTCAAATAACATGATAGATGAGTAAGGATCGATTACATACATCACAGGAACAACGCTAATGCGTGTTGTTTCGTTTAAAACTATTTCCAGCTTCAGCTGCGTCCGAGAACTTCGTATCTCACTTCAGAGTTACTGGAGCCCATCCAAACGTCAAATAACATGATAGATGAGTAAGGATCGATTACATACATCACAGGAACAACGCTAATGCGTGTTGTTTCATTTAAAACTATTTCCAGCTTCTGCTGCGTCCGAAAATTTCGTATCTCACATCAGAGTTACTGAAGTCCATCGAAACGTCAAATAACATAGTAGCTAAGTAAGGATCGATTAGATACATCACAGGAACAACGCTAATACGTGTTGTTTCGTTGAAAACTATTTCCAGCTTCTGCTGCGTCCGAAACCTTTGTATCTCACATCAGAGTTACTGGAGTCCATCCAAACGTCAAATAACATGATAGATGAGTAAGGATCGATTAGATACATCACATCAACAACGCTAATACTTGTTGTTTCGTTTAAAACTATTTCCAGCTTCTGCTGCGTCCGAAAACGTCGTATCTCACATCAGAGTTACTGGAGTCCATCGAAACATCAAATAACATGATAGATAAGTAAGGATCGATTAGATACAGCACAGGAACAACGCTAATACGTGTTGTTTCGTTCAAAACTATTTCCAGCTTCTGCTGCGTCCGATAACTTTGTATCTCACATCAGAGTTACTGGAGTCCATCCAAACGTCAAATAACATGATAGATGAGTAAGGATCGATTAGATACATCACAGGAACAACGCTAATGCGTGTTGTTTCGTTTAAAACTATTTCCAGCTTCTGCTGCGTCCGAAAATTTCGTATCTCACATCAAAGTTACTGGAGTCCATCGAAACGCCAAATAACATGATAGATGAGTAAGGATCGATTAGATACATCACAGGAACAACGCTAATGCGTGTTGTATCGTTTAAAACTATTTCCAGCTTCAGCTGCGTCCGAGAACTTCTTATCTCACTTCAGAGTTACTGGAGCCCATCCAAACGCCAAATAACATGATAGATGAGTAAGGATCGATTAGATACATCACAGGAACAACGCTAATACGTGTTGTTTCGTTCAAAACCATTTCCAGCTTCTGCTGCGTCCGAGAACTTTGTATCTCACATCAGAGTTACTGGAGTCCATTCAAACATCAAATAACATGATAGATGAGTAAGGATCGATTAGATACATCACAGGAACAACGCTAATGCGTGTTGTTTCATTTAAAACTATTTCCAGTTTCTGCTGCGTCCGAAAATTTCGTATCTCACATCAGAGTTACTGGAGTCCATCGAAACGCCAAATAACATGATAGATGAGTAAGGATGGATTAGATACATCACAGGAACAACGCTAATGCGTGTTGTTTCGTTTAAAACTATTTCCAGCTTCTGCTGCGTCCGAAAATTTCGTATCTCACATCAAAGTTACTGGAGTCCATCGAAACGCCAAATAACATGATAGATGAGTAAGGGTCGATTAGATACATTACAGGAACAAAGCTAATGCGTGTTGTTTCGTTTAAAACTATTTCCAGTTTCTGCTGCGTCCAAAAATTTCGTATCTCATCAGAGTTACTGGAGTCCATCGAAACGCCAAATAACATGATAGATGAGTAAGGATCGATTAGATACATCACAGGAACAACGCTAATGCGTGTTGTTTCGTTTAAAACTATATCCAGCTTCTGCTGCGTCCGAAAATTTCGTATCTCACATCAAAGTTACTGGAGTCCATCGAAACGCCAAATAACATGATAGATGAGTAAGGATCGATTAGATACATCACAGGAGCAACGCTAATGCGTGTTGTTTCGTTTAAAACTATTTCCAGCTTCAGCTGCGTCCGAGAACTTCTTATCTCACTTCAGAGTTACTGGAGCCCATCCAAACGCCAAATAACATGATAGATGAGTAAGGATCGATTAGATACATCACAGGAACAACGCTAATACGTGTTGTTTCGTTCAAAACTATTTCCAGCTTCTGCTGCGTCCGAGAACTTTGTATCTCACATCAGAGTTACTGGAGTCCATTCAAACATCAAATAACATGATAGATGAGTAAGGATCGATTAGATACATCACAGGAACAACGCTAATACGTGTTGTTTCATTTAAAACTATTTCCAGTTTCTGCTGCGTCCGAAAATTTCGTATCTCACATCAGAGTTACTGGAGTCCATCGAAACGCCAAATAACATGATAGATGAGTAAGGATCGACTAGATACATCACAGGAACAACGCTAATGCGTGTTGTTTCGTTTAAAACTATTTCCAGCTTCTGCTGCGTCCGAAAATTTCGTATCTCACATCAAAGTTACTGGAGTCCATCGAAACGCCAAATAACATGATAGATGAGTAAGGATCGATTAGATACATCACAGGAACAACGCTAATGCGTGTTGTTTCGTTTAAAACTATTTCCAGCTTCAGCTGCGTCCGAGAACTTTGTATCTCACATCAGAGTTACTGGAGTCCGTTCAAACGTCAAATAACATGATAGATGAGTAAGGATCGATTAGATACATCACAGGAACAACGCTAATACGTGTTGTTTCGTTTAAAACTATTTCCAGCTTCTGCTGCGTCCGAAAACGTCTTACCTCACATCAGACTTACTGGAGTCCATCCAAACGTCAAATAACATGTTAGATAAGTAAGGATCGTTTAGATACATCACAGGAACAACGCTAATGCGTGTTGTTTCGTTTAAAACTATTTCCAGCTTCTGCTGCGTCCGAAAATTTAGTATCTCTCATCAGAGATACTGGAGTCCATCCAAACGTCAAATAACATGATAGATGAGTAAGGATCGATTAGATACATCACAGGAACAACGCTAATACGTGTTGTTTCGTTGAAAACTATTTCCAGCTTCTGCTGCGTCCGAAATCTTTGTATCTCACATCAGAGTTACTGGAGTCCATCCAAACGTCAAATAACATGATAGATGAGTAAGGATCGATTAGATACATCACAGGAACAACGCTAATGCGTGTTGTTTCTTTTAAAACTATTTCCAGCTTCTGCTGCGTCCGAAAATTTCGTATCTCACATCAAAGTTACTGGAGTCCATCGAAACGCCAAATAACATGATAGATGAGTAAGGATCGATTAGATACATCACAGGAACAACGCTAATGCGTGTTGTTTCGTTTAAAACTATTTCCAGCTTCTGCTGCGTCCGAGAACTTCTTATCTCACTTCAGAGTTACTGGAGCCCATCCAAACGTCAAATAACATGATAGATGTGTAAGGATCGATTAGATACATCACAGGAACAACGCTAATACGTGTTGTTTCGTTCAAAACTATTTCCAGCTTCTGCTGCGTCCGAGAACATTGTATCTCACATCAGAGTTACTGGAGTCCATTTAAACGTCAAATAACATGATAGATGAGTAAGGATCGATTAGATACATCACAGGAACAACGCTAATGCGTGTTGTTTCGTTTAAAACTATTTCCAGCTTCTGCTGCGTCCGAAAATTTCGTATCTCACATCAGAGTTACTGGAGTCCATCGAAACGTCAAATAACATGATAGATGAGTAAGGATCGATTAGATACATCACAGGAACAACGCTAATGCGTGTTGTTTCGTTTAAAACTATTTCCAGCTTCAGCTGCGTCCGAGAACTTCTTATCTCACTTCAGAGTTACTGGAGCCCATCCAAACGCCAAATAACATGATAGATGAGTAAGGATCGATTAGATACATCACAGGAACAACGCTAATACGTGTTGTTTCGTTCAAAACCATTTCCAGCTTCTGCTGCGTCCGAGAACTTTGTATCTCACATCAGAGTTACTGGAGTCCATTCAAACATCAAATAACATGATAGATGAGTAAGGATCGATTAGATACATCACAGGAACAACGCTAATACGTGTTGTTTCGTTGAAAACTATTTCCAGCTTCTGCTGCGTCCGAAATCTTTGTATCTCACATCAGAGTTACTGGAGTACATCCAAACGTCAAATAACATGATAGATGAGTAAGGATCGATTAGATACATCACATCAACAACGCTAATACTTGTTGTTTCGTTTAAAACTATTTCCAGCTTCTGCTGCGTCCGAAAGCGTCGTATCTCACATCAGAGTTACTGGAGTCCATCGAAACATCAAATAACATGATAGATAAGTAAGGATCGATTAGATACAGCACAGGAACAACGCTAATACGTGTTGTTTCGTTCAAAACTATTTCCAGCTTCTGCTGCGTCCGATAACTTTGTATCTCACATCAGAGTTACTGGAGTCCATCCAAACGTCAAATAACATGATAGATGAGTAAGGATCGATTAGATACATCACAGGAACAACGCTAATGCGTGTTGTTTCGTTTAAAACTATTTCCAGCTTCTGCTGCGTCCGAAAATTTCGTATCTCACATCAAAGTTACTGGAGTCCATCGAAACGCCAAATAACATGATAGATGAGTAAGGATCGATTAGATACATCACAGGAACAACGCTAATGCGTGTTCTTTCGTTTAAAACTATTTCCAGCTTCAGCTGCGTCCGAGAACTTCTTATCTCACTTCAGAGTTACTGGAGTCCATTGAAACGTCAAATAACATGATAGATGAGTAAGGATCGATTAGATACATCACAGGAACAACGCTAATGCGTGTTGTTTCATTTAAAATTATTTCCAGCTTCTGCTGCGTCCGAAAATTTCGTATCTCACATCAGAGTTACTGGAGTCCATCGAAACGTCAAATAACATGATAGATGAGTAAGGATCGATTAGATACATCACAGGAACAACGCTAATGCGTGTTGTTTCATTTAAAACTATTTCCAGCTTCTGCTGCGTCCGAAAATTTCGTATCTCACATCAGAGATACTGGAGTCCATCCAAACGTCAAATAACATGATAGATGAGTAAGGATCGATTAGATACATCACAGGAACAACGCTAATACGTGTTGTTTCGTTTAAAACTATTTCCAGCTCCTGCTGCGTCCAAAAACTTCGTATCTCACATCAGAGTTACTAGAGTCCGTCGAAACGTCAAATAACATGATAGATGAGTAAGGATCGATTAGATACATCACAGAAACAACGCTAATGCGTGTTGTTTCGTTGAAAACTATTTCCAGCTTCTGCTGCGTCCGAAAATTTCGTATCTCACATCAGAGTTACTGGAGTCCATCGAAACGTCAAATAACATAGTAGCTAAGTAAGGATCGATTAGATACATCACAGGAACAACGCTAATACGTGTTGTTTCGTTGAAAACTATTTCCAGCTTCTGCTGCGTCCGAAATCTTTGTATCTCACATCAGAGTTACTGGAGTACATCCAAACGTCAAATAACATGATAGATGAGTAAGGATCGATTAGATACATCACATCAACAACGCTAATACTTGTTTTTTCGTTTAAAACTATTTCCAGCTTCTGCTGCGTCCGAAAACGTCGTATCTCACATCAGAGTTACTGGAGTCCATCGAAACATCAAATAACATGATAGATAAGTAAGGATCGATTAGATACAGCACAGGAACAACGCTAATACGTGTTGTTTCGTTCAAAACTATTTCCAGCTTCTGCTGCGTCCGATAACTTTGTATCTCACATCAGAGTTACTGGAGTCCATCCAAACGTCAAATAACATGATAGATGAGTAAGGATCGATTAGATACATCACAGGAACAACGCTAATGCGTGTTGTTTCATTTAAAATTATTTCCAGCTTCTGCTGCGTCCGAAAATTTCGTATCTCACATCAGAGTTACTGGAGTCCATCCAAACGTCAAATAACATGATAGATGAGTAAGGATCGATTAGATACATCACAGGAACAACGCTAATGCGTGTTGTTTCGTTTAAAACTATTTCCAGCTTCTGCTGCGTCCGAGAACTTCTTATCTCACTTCAGAGTTACTGGAGCCCATCCAAACGCCAAATAACATGATAGATGAGTAAGGATCGATTAGATACATCACAGGAACAACGCTAATACGTGTTGTTTCGTTCAAAACTATTTCCAGCTTCTGCTGCGTCCGAGAACTTTGTATCTCACATCAGAGTTACTGGAGTCCATTCAAACATCAAATAACATGATAGATGAGTAAGGATCGATTAGATACATCACAGGAACAACGCTAATGCGTGTTGTTTCATTTAAAACTATTTCCAGTTTCTGCTGCGTCCGAAAATTTCGTATCTCACATCAGAGTTACTGGAGTCCATCGAAACGCCAAATAACATGATAGATGAGTAAGGATCGATTAGATACATCACAGGAACAACTCTAGTGCGTGTTGTTTCGTTTAAAACTATTTCCAGCTTCAGCTGCGTCCGAGAACTTCGTATCTCACTTCAGAGTTACTGGAGCCCATCCAAACGTCAAATAACATGATAGATGAGTAAGGATCGATTACATACATCACAGGAACAACGCTAATGAGTGTTGTTTCATTTAAAACTATTTCCAGCTTGTGCTGCGTCCGAAAATTTCGTATCTCACATCAGAGTTACTGGAGTCCATCGAAACGTCAAATAACATAGTAGATAAGTAAGGATCGATTAGATACATCACAGGAACAACGCTAATACGTGTTATTTCGTTTAAAACTATTTCCAGCTTCTGCTGCGTCCGAAAACGTCTTACCTCACATCAGACTTACTGGAGTCCATCCAAACGTCAAATAACATGTTAGATAAGTAAGGATCGTTTAGATACATCACAGGAACAACGCTAATGCGTGTTGTTTCTTTTAAAACTATTTCCAGCTTCAGCTGCGTCCGAGAACTTCGTATCTCACTTCAGAGTTACTGGAGCCCATCCAAACGTCAGATAACATGATAGATGAGTAAGGATCGATTACATACATCACAGGAACAACGCTAATGCGTGTTGTTTCATTTAAAACTATTTCCAGCTTGTGCTGCGTCCGAAAATTTCGTATCTCACATCAGAGTTACTGGAGTCCATCCAAACGTCAAATAACATGATAGATGAGTAAGGATCGATTAGATACATCACAGGAACAACGCTAATACGTGTTGTTTCGTTTAAAACTATTTCCAGCTTCTGCTGCGTCCGAAAACGTCTTACCTCACATCAGACTTACTGGAGTCCATCCAAACGTCAAATAACATGCTAGATAATTAAGGATCGTTTAGATACATCACAGGAACAACGCTAATGCGTGTTGTTTCGTTTAAAACTATTTCCAGCTTCTGCTGCGTCCGAAAATTTAGTATCTCACATCAGAGATACTGGAGTCCATCCAAACGTCAAATAACATGATAGATGAGTAAGGATCGATTAGATACATCACAGGAACAACGCTAATACGTGTTGTTTCGTTGAAAACTATTTCCGGCTTCTGCTGCGTCCGAAATCTTTGTATCTCACATCAGAGTTACTGGAGTCCATCCAAACGTCAAATAACATGATAGATGAGTAAGGATCGATTAGATACATCACAGGAGCAACGCTAATGCGTGTTGTTTCGTTTAAAACTATTTCCAGCTTCTGCTGCGTCCGAAAATTTCGTATCTCACATCAAAGTTACTGGAGTCCATCGAAACGCCAAATAACATGATAGATGAGTAAGGATCGATTAGATACATCACAGGAGCAACGCTAATGCGTGTTGTTTCGTTTAAAACTATTTCCAGCTTCAGCTGCGTCCGAGAACTTCTTATCTCACTTCAGAGTTACTGGAGCCCATCCAAACGCCAAATAACATGATAGATGAGTAAGGATCGATTAGATACATCACAGGAACAACGATAATACGTGTTGTTTCGTTCAAAACTATTTCCAGCTTCTGCTGCGTCCGAAAACTTTGTATCTCACATCAGAGTTACTGGAGTCCATTCAAACATCAAATAACATGATAGAAGAGTAAGGATCGATTAGATACATCACAGGAACAACGCTAATGCGTGTTGTTTCATTTAAAACTATTTCCAGTTTCTGCTGCGTCCGAAAATTTCGTATCTCACATCAGAGTTACTGGAGTCCATCGAAACGCCAAATAACATGATAGATGAGTAAGGATCGATTAGATACATCACAGGAACAACGCTAATGCGTGTTGTTTCGTTTAAAACTATTTCCAGCTTCTGCTGCGTCCGAAAATTTCGTATCTCACATCAAAGTTACTGGAGTCCATCGAAACGCCAAATAGCATGATAGATGAGTAAGGATCGATTAGATACATCACAGGAACAACGCTAATGCGTGTTGTTTCGTTTAAAACTATTTCCAGCTTCAGCTGCATCCGAGAACTTCGTATCTCACTTCAGAGTTACTGGAGCCCATCCAAACGTCAAATAACATGATAGATGAGTAAGGATCGATTACATACAACACAGGAACAACGCTAATGAGTGTTGTTTCATTTAAAACTATTTCCAGCTTGTGCTGTGTCCGAAAATTTCGTATCTCAGATCAGAGTTACTGGAGTCCATCGAAACGTCAAATAACATAGTAGATAAGTAAGGATCGATTAGATACATCACAGGAACAACGCTAATACGTGTTGTTTCGTTTAAAACTATTTCCAGCTTCTGCTGCGTCCGAAAACGTCTTACCTCACATCAGACTTACTGGAGTCCATCCAAACGTCAAATAACATGTTAGATAAGTAAGGATCGTTTAGATATATCACAGGAACAACGCTAATACGTGTTGTTTCGTTGAAAACTATTTCCAGCTTCTGCTGCGTCCGAAATCTTTGTATCTCACATCAGAGTTACTGGAGTCCATCGAAACGCCAAATAACATGATAGATGAGTAAGGATCGACTAGATACATCACAGGAACAACGCTAATGCGTGTTGTTTCGTTTAAAACTATTTCCAGCTTCTGCTGCGTCCGAAAATTTCGTATCTCACATCAAAGTTACTGGAGTCCATCGAAACGCCAAATAACATGATAGATGAGTAAGGATCGATTAGATACATCACAGGAACAACGCTAATGCGTGCTGTTTCGTTTTAAACTATTTCCAGCTTCAGCTGCGTCCGAGAACTTTGTATCTCACATCAGAGTTACTGGAGTCCGTTCAAACGTCAAATAACATGATAGATGAGTAAGGATCGATTAGATACATCACAGGAACAACGCTAATACGTGTTGTTTCGTTTAAAACTATTTCCAGCTTCTGCTGCGTCCGAAAACGTCTTACCTCACATCAGACTTACTGGAGTCCATCCAAACGTCAAATAACATGTTAGATAAGTAAGGATCATTTAGATACATCACAGGAACAACGCTAATACGTGTTGTTTCGTTGAAAACTATTTCCAGCTTCTGCTGCGTCCGAAATCTTTGTATCTCACATCAGAGTTACTGGAGTCCATCCAAACGTCAAATAACATGATAGATGAGTAAGGATCGATTAGATACATCACAGGAACAACGCTAATGCGTGTTGTTTCGTTTAAAACTATTTCCAGCTTCTGCTGCGTCCGAAAATTTCGTATCTCACATCAAAGTTACTGGAGCCCATCCAAACGTCAAATAACATGATAGATGTGTAAGGATCGATTAGATACATCACAGGAACAACGCTAATACGTGTTGTTTCGTTCAAAACTATTTCCAGCTTCTGCTGCGTCCGAGAACTTTGTATCTCACATCAGAGTTACTGGAGTCCATTTAAACGTCAAATAACATGATAGATGAGTAAGGATCGATTAGATACATCACAGGAACAACGCTAATGCGTGTTGTTTCGTTTAAAACTATTTCCAGCTTCTGCTGCGTCCGAAAATTTCGTATCTCACATCAGAGTTACTGGAGTCCATCGAAACGTCAAATAACATGATAGATGAGTAAGGATCGATTAGATACATCACAGGAACAACGCTAATGCGTGTTGTTTCATTTAAAACTATTTCCAGCTTCTGCTGCGTCCGAAAATTTCGTATCTCACCTCAGAGATACTGGAGTCCATCCAAACGTCAAATAACATGATAGATGAGTAAGGATCGATTAGATACATCACAGGAAAAACGCTAATACGTGTTTGTTCGTTTAAAACTATTTCCAGCTCCTGCTGCGTCCAAAAACTTCGTATCTCACATCAGAGTTACTAGAGTCCGTCGAAACGTCAAATAACATGATAGATGAGTAAGGATCGATTAGATACATCACAGGAACAACGCTAATGCGTGTTGTTTCGTTTAAAACTATTTCCAGCTTCAGCTGCGTCCGAGAACTTCGTATCTCACTTCAGAGTTACTGGAGCCCATCCAAACGTCAAATAACATGACAGATGAGTAAGGATCGATTACATACATCACAGGAACAACGCTAATGCGTGTTGTTTCATTTAAAACTATTTCCAGCTTCTGCTGCGTCCGAAAATTTCTTATCTCACATCAGAGTTACTGGAGTCCATCGAAATGTCAAATAACATAGTAGCTAAGTAAGGATCGATTAGATACATCACAGGAACAACGCTAATACGTGTTGTTTCGTTGAAAACTATTTCCAGCTTCTGCTGCGTCCGAAACCTTTGTATCTCACATCAGAGTTACTGGAGTCCATCCAAACGTCAAATAACATGATAGATGAGTAAGGATCGATTAGATACATCACATCAACAACGCTAATACTTGTTGTTTCGTTTAAAACTATTTCCAGCTTCTGCTGCGTCCGAAAACGTCGTATCTCACATCAGAGTTACTGGAGTCCATCGAAACATCAAATAACATGATAGATAAGTAAGGATCGATTAGATACAGCACAGGAACAACGCTAATACGTGTTGTTTCGTTCAAAACTATTTCCAGCTTCTGCTGCGTCCGATAACTTTGTATCTCACATCAGAGTTACTGGAGTCCATCCAAACGTCAAATAACATGATAGATGAGTAAGGATCGATTAGATACATCACAGGAACAACGCTAATGCGTGTTGTTTCGTTTAAAACTATTTCCAGCTTCTGCTGCGTCCGAAAATTTCGTATCTCACATAAAAGTTACTGGAGTCCATCGAAACGCCAAATAACATGATAGATGAGTAAGGATCGATTAGATACATCACAGGAACAACGCTAATGCGTGTTGTTTCGTTTAAAACTATTTCCAGCTTCAGCTGCGTCCGAGAACTTCTTATCTCACTTCAGAGTTACTGGAGCCCATCCAAACGCCAAATAACATGATAGATGAGTAAGGATCGATTAGATACATCACAGGAACAACGCTAATACGTGTTGTTTCGTTCAAAACCATTTCCAGCTTCTGCTGCGTCCGAGAACTTTGTATCTCACATCAGAGTTACTGGAGTCCATTCAAACATCAAATAACATGATAGATGAGTAAGGATCGATTAGATACATCACAGGAACAACGCTAATACGTGTTGTTTCGTTGAAAACTATTTCCAGCTTCTGCTGCGTCCGAAATCTTTGTATCTCACATCAGAGTTACTGGAGTACATCCAAACGTCAAATAACATGATAGATGAGTAAGGATCGATTAGATACATCACATCAACAACGCTAATACTTGTTGTTTCGTTTAAAACTATTTCCAGCTTCTGCTGCGTCCGAAAGCGTCGTATCTCACATCAGAGTTACTGGAGTCCATCGAAACATCAAATAAAACGATAGATAAGTAAGGATCGATTAGATACAGCACAGGAACAACGCTAATACGTGTTGTTTCGTTCAAAACTATTTCCAGCTTCTGCTGCGTCCGATAACTTTGTATCTCACATCAGAGTTACTGGAGTCCATCCAAACGTCAAATAACATGATAGATGAGTAAGGATCGATTAGATACATCACAGGAACAACGCTAATGCGTGTTGTTTCGTTTAAAACTATTTCCAGCTTCTGCTGCGTCCGAAAATTTCGTATCTCACATCAAAGTTACTGGAGTCCATCGAAACGCCAAATAACATGATAGATGAGTAAGGATCGATTAGATACATCACAGGAACAACGCTAATGCGTGTTCTTTCGTTTAAAACTATTTCCAGCTTCAGCTGCGTCCGAGAACTTCTTATCTCACTTCAGAGTTACTGGAGTCCATTGAAACGTCAAATAACATGATAGATGAGTAAGGATCGATTAGATACATCACAGGAACAACGCTAATGCGTGTTGTTTCATTTAAAATTATTTCCAGCTTCTGCTGCGTCCGAAAATTTCGTATCTCACATCAGAGTTACTGGAGTCCATCGAAACGTCAAATAACATGATAGATGAGTAAGGATCGATTAGATACATCACAGGAACAACGCTAATGCGTGTTGTTTCATTTAAAACTATTTCCAGCTTCTGCTGCGTCCGAAAATTTCGTATCTCACATCAGAGATACTGGAGTCCATCCAAACGTCAAATAACATGATAGATGAGTAAGGATCGATTAGATACATCACAGGAACAACGCTAATACGTGTTGTTTCGTTTAAAACTATTTCCAGCTCCTGCTGCGTCCAAAAACTTCGTATCTCACATCAGAGTTACTAGAGTCCGTCGAAACGTCAAATAACATGATAGATGAGTAAGGATCGATTAGATACATCACAGAAACAACGCTAATGCGTGTTGTTTCATTTAAAACTATTTCCAGTTTCTGCTGCGTCCGAAAATTTCGTATCTCACATCAGAGTTACTGGAGTCCATCGAAACGCCAAATAACATGATAGATGAGTAAGGATCGATTAGATACATCACAGGAACAACTCTAATGCGTGTTGTTTCGTTTAAAACTATTTCCAGCTTCAGCTGCGTCCGAGAACTTCGTATCTCACTTCAGAGTTACTGGAGCCCATCCAAACGTCAAATAACATGATAGATGAGTAAGGATCGATTACATACATCACAGGAACAACGCTAATGAGTGTTGTTTCATTTAAAACTATTTCCAGCTTGTGCTGCGTCCGAAAATTTCGTATCTCACATCAGAGTTACTGGAGTCCATCGAAACGTCAAATAACATAGTAGATAAGTAAGGATCGATTAGATACATCACAGGAACAACGCTAATACGTGTTATTTCGTTTAAAACTATTTCCAGCTTCTGCTGCGTCCGAAAACGTCTTACCTCACATCAGACTTACTGGAGTCCATCCAAACGTCAAATAACATGTTAGATAAGTAAGGATCGTTTAGATACATCACAGGAACAACGCTAATGCGTGTTGTTTCTTTTAAAACTATTTCCAGCTTCAGCTGCGTCCGAGAACTTCGTATCTCACTTCAGAGTTACTGGAGCCCATCCAAACGTCAGATAACATGATAGATGAGTAAGGATCGATTACATACATCACAGGAACAACGCTAATGCGTGTTGTTTCATTTAAAACTATTTCCAGCTTGTGCTGCGTCCGAAAATTTCGTATCTCACATCAGAGTTACTGGAGTCCATCCAAACGTCAAATAACATGATAGATGAGTAAGGATCGATTAGATACATCACAGGAACAACGCTAATACGTGTTGTTTCGTTTAAAACTATTTCCAGCTTCTGCTGCGTCCGAAAACGTCTTACCTCACATCAGACTTACTGGAGTCCATCCAAACGTCAAATAACATGTTAGATAATTAAGGATCGTTTAGATACATCACAGGAACAACGCTAATACGTGTTGTTTCGTTGAAAACTATTTCCGGCTTCTGCTGCGTCCGAAATCTTTGTATCTCACATCAGAGTTACTGGAGTCCATCCAAACGTCAAATAACATGATAGATGAGTAAGGATCGATTAGATACATCACAGGAGCAACGCTAATGCGTGTTGTTTCGTTTAAAACTATTTCCAGCTTCTGCTGCGTCCGAAAATTTCGTATCTCACATCAAAGTTACTGGAGTCCATCGAAACGCCAAATAGCATGATAGATGAGTAAGGATCGATTAGATACATCACAGGAACAACGCTAATGCGTGTTGTTTCGTTTAAAACTATTTCCAGCTTCAGCTGCATCCGAGAACTTCGTATCTCACTTCAGAGTTACTGGAGCCCATCCAAACGTCAAATAACATGATAGATGAGTAAGGATCGATTACATACATCACAGGAACAACGCTAATGAGTGTTGTTTCATTTAAAACTATTTCCAGCTTGTGCTGTGTCCGAAAATTTCGTATCTCAGATCAGAGTTACTGGAGTCCATCGAAACGTCAAATAACATAGTAGATAAGTAAGGATCGATTAGATACATCACAGGAACAACGCTAATACGTGTTGTTTCGTTTAAAACTATTTCCAGCTTCTGCTGCGTCCGAAAACGTCTTACCTCACATCAGACTTACTGGAGTCCATCCAAACGTCAAATAACATGTTAGATAAGTAAGGATCGTTTAGATACATCACAGGAACAACGCTAATACGTGTTGTTTCGTTGAAAACTATTTCCAGCTTCTGCTGCGTCCGAAATCTTTGTATCTCACATCAGAGTTACTGGAGTCCATCGAAACGCCAAATAACATGATAGATGAGTAAGGATCGACTAGATACATCACAGGAACAACGCTAATGCGTGTTGTTTCGTTTAAAACTATTTCCAGCTTCTGCTGCGTCCGAAAATTTCGTATCTCACATCAAAGTTACTGGAGCCCATCGAAACGCCAAATAACATGATAGATGAGTAAGGATCGATTAGATACATCACAGGAACAACGCTAATGCGTGTTGTTTCGTTTAAAACTATTTCCAGCTTCAGCTGCGTCCGAGAACTTTGTATCTCACATCAGAGTTACTGGAGTCCGTTCAAACGTCAAATAACATGATAGATGAGTAAGGATCGATTAGATACATCACAGGAACAACGCTAATACGTGTTGTTTCGTTTAAAACTATTTCCAGCTTCTGCTGCGTCCGAAAACGTCTTACCTCACATCAGACTTACTGGAGTCCATCCAAACGTCAAATAACATGTTAGATAAGTAAGGATCGTTTAGATACATCACAGGAACAACGCTAATACGTGTTGTTTCGTTGAAAACTATTTCCAGCTTCTGCTGCGTCCGAAATCTTTGTATCTCACATCAGAGTTACTGGAGTCCATCCAAACGTCAAATAACATGATAGATGAGTAAGGATCGATTAGATACATCACAGGAACAACGCTAATGCGTGTTGTTTCGTTTAAAACTATTTCCAGCTTCTGCTGCGTCCGAAAATTTCGTATCTCACCTCAGAGATACTGGAGTCCATCCAAACGTCAAATAACATGATAGATGAGTAAGGATCGATTAGATACATCACAGGAAAAACGCTAATACGTGTTTGTTCGTTTAAAACTATTTCCAGCTCCTGCTGCGTCCAAAAACTTCGTATCTCACATCAGAGTTACTAGAGTCCGTCGAAACGTCAAATAACATGATAGATGAGTAAGGATCGATTAGATACATCACAGGAACAACGCTAATGCGTGTTGTTTCGTTTAAAACTATTTCCAGCTTCAGCTGCGTCCGAGAACTTCGTATCTCACTTCAGAGTTACTGGAGCCCATCCAAACGTCAAATAACATGACAGATGAGTAAGGATCGATTACATACATCACAGGAACAACGCTAATGCGTGTTGTTTCATTTAAAACTATTTCCAGCTTCTGCTGCGTCCGAAAATTTCTTATCTCACATCAGAGTTACTGGAGTCCATCGAAACGTCAAATAACATAGTAGCTAAGTAAGGATCGATTAGATACATCACAGGAACAACGCTAATACGTGTTGTTTCGTTGAAAACTATTTCCAGCTTCTGCTGCGTCCGAAACCTTTGTATCTCACATCAGAGTTACTGGAGTCCATCCAAACGTCAAATAACATGATAGATGAGTAAGGATCGATTAGATACATCACATCAACAACGCTAATACTTGTTGTTTCGTTTAAAACTATTTCCAGCTTCTGCTGCGTCCGAAAACGTCGTATCTCACATCAGAGTTACTGGAGTCCATCGAAACATCAAATAACATGATAGATAAGTAAGGATCGATTAGATACAGCACAGGAACAACGCTAATACGTGTTGTTTCGTTCAAAACCATTTCCAGCTTCTGCTGCGTCCGATAACTTTGTATCTCACATCAGAGTTACTGGAGTCCATCCAAACGTCAAATAACATGATAGATGAGTAAGGATCGATTAGATACATCACAGGAACAACGCTAATGCGTGTTGTTTCGTTTAAAACTATTTCCAGCTTCTGCTGCGTCCGAAAATTTCGTATCTCACATAAAAGTTACTGGAGTCCATCGAAACGCCAAATAACATGATAGATGAGTAAGGATCGATTAGATACATCACAGGAACAACGCTAATGCGTGTTGTTTCGTTTAAAACTATTTCCAGCTTCAGCTGCGTCCGAGAACTTCTTATCTCACTTCAGAGTTACTGGAGCCCATCCAAACGCCAAATAACATGATAGATGAGTAAGGATCGATTAGATACATCACAGGAACAACGCTAATACGTGTTGTTTCGTTCAAAACCATTTCCAGCTTCTGCTGCGTCCGAGAACTTTGTATCTCACATCAGAGTTACTGGAGTCCATTCAAACATCAAATAACATGATAGATGAGTAAGGATCGATTAGATACATCACAGGAACAACGCTAATACGTGTTGTTTCGTTGAAAACTATTTCCAGCTTCTGCTGCGTCCGAAATCTTTGTATCTCACATCAGAGTTACTGGAGTACATCCAAACGTCAAATAACATGATAGATGAGTAAGGATCGATTAGATACATCACATCAACAACGCTAATACTTGTTGTTTCGTTTAAAACTATTTCCAGCTTCTGCTGCGTCCGAAAGCGTCGTATCTCACATCAGAGTTACTGGAGTCCATCGAAACATCAAATAACACGATAGATAAGTAAGGATCGATTAGATACAGCACAGGAACAACGCTAATACGTGTTGTTTCGTTCAAAACTATTTCCAGCTTCTGCTGCGTCCGATAACTTTGTATCTCACATCAGAGTTACTGGAGTCCATCCAAACGTCAAATAACATGATAGATGAGTAAGGATCGATTAGATACATCACATCAACAACGCTAATACTTGTTGTTTCGTTTAAAACTATTTCCAGCTTCTGCTGCGTCCGAAAACGTCGTATCTCACATCAGAGTTACTGGAGTCCATCGAAACATCAAATAACATGATAGATAAGTAAGGATCGATTAGATACAGCACAGGAACAACGCTAATACGTGTTGTTTCGTTCAAAACCATTTCCAGCTTCTGCTGCGTCCGATAACTTTGTATCTCACATCAGAGTTACTGGAGTCCATCCAAACGTCAAATAACATGATAGATGAGTAAGGATCGATTAGATACATCACAGGAACAACGCTAATGCGTGTTGTTTCGTTTAAAACTATTTCCAGCTTCTGCTGCGTCCGAAAATTTCGTATCTCACATAAAAGTTACTGGAGTCCATCGAAACGCCAAATAACATGATAGATGAGTAAGGATCGATTAGATACATCACAGGAACAACGCTAATGCGTGTTGTTTCGTTTAAAACTATTTCCAGCTTCAGCTGCGTCCGAGAACTTCTTATCTCACTTCAGAGTTACTGGAGCCCATCCAAACGCCAAATAACATGATAGATGAGTAAGGATCGATTAGATACATCACAGGAACAACGCTAATACGTGTTGTTTCGTTCAAAACCATTTCCAGCTTCTGCTGCGTCCGAGAACTTTGTATCTCACATCAGAGTTACTGGAGTCCATTCAAACATCAAATAACATGATAGATGAGTAAGGATCGATTAGATACATCACAGGAACAACGCTAATACGTGTTGTTTCGTTGAAAACTATTTCCAGCTTCTGCTGCGTCCGAAATCTTTGTATCTCACATCAGAGTTACTGGAGTACATCCAAACGTCAAATAACATGATAGATGAGTAAGGATCGATTAGATACATCACATCAACAACGCTAATACTTGTTGTTTCGTTTAAAACTATTTCCAGCTTCTGCTGCGTCCGAAAATTTCGTTTCTCACATTAGAGTTACTGGAGTCCATCGAAACGCCAAATAACATGATAGATGAGTAAGGATGGATTAGATACATCACAGGAACAACGCTAATACGTGTTGTTTCATTTAAAACTATTTCCAGCTTCAGCTGCGTCCGAGAACTTCGTATCTCACATCAAAGTTTCTGGAGTCCATCGAAACGCCAAATAACATGATAGATGAGTAAGGATCGATTAGATACATCACAGGAACAACGCTAATGCGTGTTGTTTCATTTAAAACTATTTCCAGCTTCTGCTGCGTCCGAAAACGTCGTATCTCACATCAGAGCTACTGGAGTCCATCGAAACGCCAAATAACATGATAGATGAGTAAGGATCGATTAGATACATCACAGGAACAACGCTAATACGTGTTGTTTCATTTAAAACTATTTCCAGCTTCAGCTGCGTCCGAGAACTTCGTATCTCACATCAAAGTTACTGGAGTCCATCGAAACGCCAAATAACATGATAGATGAGTAAGGATCGATTACACACATCACAGGAACAACGCTAATGCGTGTTGTTTCGTTTAAAACTATTTCCAGTTTCTGCTGCGTCCGAAAACGTCGTATCTCACATCAGAGCTACTGGAGTCCATCGAAACGCCAAATAACATGATAGATGAGTAAGGATCGATTAGATACAGCACAGGAACAACGCTAATACGTGTTGTTTCGTTCAAAACTATTTCCAGCTTCTGCTGCGTCCGAGAACTTTGTATCTCACATCAGAGTTACTGGAGTCCATTCAAACGTCAAATAACATGATAGATGAGTAAGGATCGATTAGATACATCACAGGAACAACGCTAATACGTGTTGTTTCGTTTAAAACTATTTCCAGCTTCTGCTGCGTCCGAAAACGTCTTATGTCACATCAGACTTACTGGAGTCCATCCAAACGTCAAATAACATGTTAGATAAGGAAGGATCGTTTAGATACATCACAGGAACAACGCTAATACGTGTTGTTTCGTTTGAAACTATTTCCAGCTTCTGCTGCGTCCGATAATTTCGTATCTCACATCAGAGTTACTGGAGTCCATCCAAACGTCAAATAACATGATAGATAAATAAGGATTGATTAGATACATCACAGGAACAACGCTAATATGTGTTGTTTCGTTTAAAGCTATTTCCAGCTACTGCTGCATCCAAAACTTCGTATCTCACATCAGAGTTACTAGAGTCCATCGAAACTTCAAATAACATGATAGATGAGTAAGGATCGATTAGATACATCACAGGAACAACGCTAATGCGTGTTGTTTCGTTTAAAACTATTTCCAGCTGCTGCTGCGTCCGAAAATTTCGTACCTCACATTAGAGTTACTGGAGTCCATCGAAACGTCAAATAACATGATAGATGAGTAAGGATCGATTAGATACATCACAGGAACAACGCTAATGCGTGTTGTTTCGTTTAAAACTATTTCCAGCTGCTGCTGCGTCCGAAAATTTCGTACCTCACATTAGAGTTACTGGAGTCCATCGAAACGTCAAATAACATAGTAGCTAAGTAAGGATCGATTAGATACATCACAGGAACAACGCTAATACGTGTTGTTTCGTTCAAAACTATTTCCAGCTTCTGCTGCGTCCAAAAACTTTGTATCTCACATCAGAGTTACTGGAGTCCATCCAAACGTAAAATAACATGATAGATGAGTAAGGATCGATTAGATACATCACAGGAACATCGCTAATGCGTGTTGTTTCGTTTAAAACTATTTCCAGCTTCTGCTGCGTCCGAAAACATCGTATCTCACATCAGAGTTACTTGAGTCCATCGAAACGTCAAATAACATGTTACATAAGTAAGGATCGATTAGATACATCACAGGAACAACGCTAATGCGTGTTGTTTCGTTTAAAACTATTTCCAGCTTCTGCTGCGTCCGAAAATTTCGTATCTCACATCAGAGATACTAGAGTCCATCGAAACGTCCAATAACATGATAGATGAGTAAGGATCGATTAGATACATCACAGGAACAACGCTAATGCATGTTGTTTCGTTTAAAGCTATTTCCAGCTACTGCTGCATCCAAAACTTCGTATCTCACATCAGAGTTACTAGAGTCCATCGAAACTTCAAATAACATGATAGATGAGTAAGGATCGATTAGATACATCACAGGAACAACGCTAATGCGTGTTGTTTCGTTGAAAACTATTTCCAGCTTCTGCTGCGTCCGAGAATTTCGTATCTCACATCAGAGTTACTGGAGTCCATCGAAACGTCAAATAACATAGTAGCTAAGTAAGGATCGATTAGATACATCACAGGAACAACGCTAATACGTGTTGTTTCGTTGAAAACTATTTCCAGCTTCTGCTGCGTCCGAAATCTTTGTATCTCACATCAGAGTTACTGGAGTACATCCAAACGTCAAATAACATGATAGATGAGTAAGGATCGATTAGATACATCACATCAACAACGCTAATACTTGTTGTTTCGTTTAAAACTATTTCCAGCTTCTGCTGCGTCCGAAAACGTCGTATCTCACATCAGAGTTACTGGAGTCCATCGAAACATCAAATAACATGATAGATAAGTAAGGATCGATTAGATACAGCACAGGAACAACGCTAATACGTGTTGTTTCGTTCAAAACTATTTCCAGCTTCTGCTGCGTCCGATAACTTTGTATCTCACATCAGAGTTACTGGAGTCCATCCAAACGTCAAATAACATGATAGATGAGTAAGGATCGATTAGATACATCACAGGAACAACGCTAATGCGTGTTGTTTCATTTAAAATTATTTCCAGCTTCTGCTGCGTCCGAAAATTTCGTATCTCACATCAGAGTTACTGGAGTCCATCCAAACGTCAAATAACATGATAGATGAGTAAGGATCGATTAGATACATCACAGGAACAACGCTAATGCGTGTTGTTTCGTTTAAAACTATTTCCAGCTTCTGCTGCGTCCGAAAATTTCGTATCTCACATCAAAGTTACTGGAGTCCATCGAAACGCCCAATAACATGATAGATGAGTAAGGATCGAGTAAGGATCGATACATCACAGGAGCAACGCTAATGCGTGTTGTTTCGTTTAAAACTATTTCCAGCTTCAGCTGCGTCCGAGAACTTCTTATCTCACTTCAGAGTTACTGGAGCCCATCCAAACGCCAAATAACATGATAGATGAGTAAGGATCGATTAGATACATCACAGGAACAACGCTAATACGTGTTGTTTCGTTCAAAACTATTTCCAGCTTCTGCTGCGTCCGAGAACTTTGTATCTCACATCAGAGTTACTGGAGTCCATTCAAACATCAAATAACATGATAGATGAGTAAGGATCGATTAGATACATCACAGGAACAACGCTAATGCGTGTTGTTTCATTTAAAACTATTTCCAGTTTCTGCTGCGTCCGAAAATTTCGTATCTCACATCAGAGTTACTGGAGTCCATCGAAACGCCAAATAACATGATAGATGAGTAAGGATCGATTAGATACATCACAGGAACAACTCTAATGCGTGTTGTTTCGTTTAAAACTATTTCCAGCTTCAGCTGCGTCCGAGAACTTCGTATCTCACTTCAGAGTTACTGGAGCCCATCCAAACGTCAAATAACATGATAGATGAGTAAGGATCGATTACATACATCACAGGAACAACGCTAATGAGTGTTGTTTCATTTAAAACTATTTCCAGCTTGTGCTGCGTCCGAAAATTTCATATCTCACATCAGAGTTACTGGAGTCCATCGAAACGTCAAATAACATAGTAGATAAGTAAGGATCGATTAGATACATCACAGGAACAACGCTAATACGTGTTATTTCGTTTAAAACTATTTCCAGCTTCTGCTGCGTCCGAAAACGTCTTACCTCACATCAGACTTACTGGAGTCCATCCAAACGTCAAATAACATGTTAGATAAGTAAGGATCGTTTAGATACATCACAGGAACAACGCTAATGCGTGTTGTTTCTTTTAAAACTATTTCCAGCTTCAGCTGCGTCCGAGAACTTCGTATCTCACTTCAGAGTTACTGGAGCCCATCCAAACGTCAGATAACATGATAGATGAGTAAGGATCGATTACATACATCACAGGAACAACGCTAATGCGTGTTGTTTCATTTAAAACTATTTCCAGCTTGTGCTGCGCCCGAAAATTTCGTATCTCACATCAGAGTTACTGGAGTCCATCCAAACGTCAAATAACATGATAGATGAGTAAGGATCGATTAGATACATCACAGGAACAACGCTAATACGTGTTGTTTCGTTTAAAACTATTTCCAGCTTCTGCTGCGTCCGAAAACGTCTTACCTCACATCAGACTTACTGGAGTCCATCCAAACGTCAAATAACATGTTAGATTATTAAGGATCGTTTAGATACATCACAGGAACAACGCTAATGCGTGTTGTTTCGTTTAAAACTATTTCCAGCTTCTGCTGCGTCCGAAAATTTAGTATCTCACATCAGAGATACTGGAGTCCATCCAAACGTCAAATAACATGATGGATGAGTAAGGATCGATTAGATACATCACAGGAACAACGCTAATACGTGTTGTTTCGTTGAAAACTATTTCCGGCTTCTGCTGCGTCCGAAATCTTTGTATCTCACATCAGAGTTACTGGAGTCCATCCAAACGTCAAATAACATGATAGATGAGTAAGGATCGATTAGATACATCACAGGAACAACGCTAATGCGTGTTGTTTCGTTTAAAACTATTTCCAGCTTCTGCTGCGTCCGAAAATTTCGTATCTCACATCAAAGTTACTGGAGTCCATCGAAACGCCAAATAACATGATAGATGAGTAAGGATCGATTAGATACATCACAGGAGCAACGCTAATGCGTGTTGTTTCGTTTAAAACTATTTCCAGCTTCAGCTGCGTCCGAGAACTTCTTATCTCACTTCAGAGTTACTGGAGCCCATCCAAACGCCAAATAACATGATAGATGAGTAAGGATCGATTCGATACATCACAGGAACAACGATAATACGTGTTGTTTCGTTCAAAACTATTTCCAGCTTGTGCTGCGTCCGAAAATTTCGTATCTCACATCAGAGTTACTGGAGTCCATCGAAACGCCAAATAACATGATAGATGAGTAAGGATCGATTAGATACATCACAGGAACAACGCTAATGCGTGTTGTTTCGTTTAAAACTATTTCCAGCTTCTGCTGCGTCCGAAAATTTCGTATCTCACATCAAAGTTACTGGAGTCCATCGAAACGCCAAATAGCATGATAGATGAGTAAGGATCGATTAGATACATCACAGGAACAACGCTAATGCGTGTTGTTTCGTTTAAAACTATTTCCAGCTTCAGCTGCGTCCGAGAACTTCGTATCTCACTTCAGAGTTACTGGAGCCCATCCAAACGTCAAATAACATGATAGATGAGTAAGGATCGATTACATACATCACAGGAACAACGCTAATGAGTGTTGTTTCATTTAAAACTATTTCCAGCTTGTGCTGCGTCCGAAAATTTCGTATCTCACATCAGAGTTACTGGAGTCCATCGAAACGTCAAATAACATAGTAGATAAGTAAGGATCGATTAGATACATCACAGGAACAACGCTAATACGTGTTATTTCGTTCAAAACTATTTCCAGCTTCTGCTGCGTCCGAGAACTTTGTATCTCACATCAGAGTTACTGGAGTCCGTTCAAACGTCAAATAACATGATAGATGAGTAAGGATCGATTAGATACATCACAGGAACAACGCTAATACGTGTTGTTTCGTTGAAAACTATTTCCAGCTTCTGCTGCGTCCGAAATCTTTGTATCTCACATCAGAGTTACTGGAGTCCATCCAAACGTCAAATAACATGATAGATGAGTAAGGATCGATTAGATACATCACAGGAACAACGCTAATACGTGTTATTTCGTTTAAAACTATTTCCAGCTTGTGCTGCGTCCGAAAACGTCTTACCTCACATCAGACTTACTGGAGTCCATCCAAACGTCAAATAACATGTTAGATAAGTAAGGATCGTTTAGATACATCACGGGAACAACGATAATGCGTGTTGTTTCTTTTAAAACTATTTCCAGCTTCAGCTGCGTCCGAGAACTTCGTATCTCACTTCAGAGTTACTGGAGCCCATCCAAACGTCAAATAACATGATAGATGAGTAAGGATCGATTACATACATCACAGGAACAACGCTAATGCGTGTTGTTTCATTTAAAACTATTTCCAGCTTGTGCTGCGTCCGAAAATTTCGTATCTCACATCAGAGTTACTGGAGTCCATCCAAACGTCAAATAACATGATAGATGAGTAAGGATCGATTAGATACATCACAGGAACAACGCTAATACGTGTTGTTTCGTTTAAAACTATTTCCAGCTTCTGCTGCGTCCGAAAACGTCTTACCTCACATCAGACTTACTGGAGTCCATCCAAACGTCAAATAACATGTTAGATAAGTAAGGATCGTTTAGTTACATCACAGGAACAACGCTAATGCGTGTTGTTTCGTTTAAAACTATTTCCAGCTTCTGCTGCGTCCGAAAATTTAGTATCTCACATCAGAGATACTGGAGTCCATCCAAACGTCAAATAACATGATAGATGAGTAAGGATCGATTAGATACATCACAGGAACAACGCTAATACGTGTTGTTTCGTTGAAAACTATTTCCGGCTTCTGCTGCGTCCGAAATCTTTGTATCTCACATCAGAGTTACTGGAGTCCATCCAAACGTCAAATAACATGATAGATGAGTAAGGATCGATTAGATACATCACAGGAACAACGCTAATGCGTGTTGTTTCGTTTAAAACTATTTCCAGCTTCTGCTGCGTCCGAAAATTTAGTATCTCACATCAGAGATACTGGAGTCCATCCAAACGTCAAATAACATGATAGATGAGTAAGGATCGATTAGATACATCACAGGAACAACGCTAATACGTGTTGTTTCGTTGAAAACTATTTCCGGCTTCTGCTGCGTCCGAAATCTTTGTATCTCACATCAGAGTTACTGGAGTCCATCCAAACGTCAAATAACATGATAGATGAGTAAGGATCGATTAGATACATCACAGGAACAACGCTAATGCGTGTTGTTTCGTTTAAAACTATTTCCAGCTTCTGCTGCGTCCGAAAATTTCGTATCTCACATCAAAGTTACTGGAGTCCATCGAAACGCCAAATAACATGACAGATGAGTAAGGATCGATTAGATACATCACAGGAGCAACGCTAATGCGTGTTGTTTCGTTTAAAACTATTTCCAGCTTCAGCTGCGTCCGAGAACTTCTTATCTCACTTCAGAGTTACTGGAGCCCATCCAAACGCCAAATAACATGATAGATGAGTAAGGATCGATTAGATACATCACAGGAACAACGATAATACGTGTTGTTTCGTTCAAAACTATTTCCAGCTTCTGCTGCGTCCGAAAACTTTGTATCTCACATCAGAGTTACTAGAGTCCATTCAAACATCAAATAACATGATAGATGAGTAAGGATCGATTAGATACATCACAGGAACAACGCTAATGCGTGTTGTTTCATTTAAAACTATTTCCAGTTTCTGCTGCGTCCGAAAATTTCGTATCTCACATCAGAGTTACTGGAGTCCATCGAAACGCCAAATAACATGATAGATGAGTAAGGATCGATTAGATACATCACAGGAACAACGCTAATACGTGTTGTTTCGTTTAAAACTATTTCCAGCTTCTGCTGCGTCCGAAAACGTCTTACCTCACATCAGACTTACTGGAGTCCATCCAAACGTCAAATAACATGTTAGATAAGTAAGGATCGTTTAGTTACATCACAGGAACAACGCTAATGCGTGTTGTTTCGTTTAAAACTATTTCCAGCTTCTGCTGCGTCCGAAAATTTAGTATCTCACATCAGAGATACTGGAGTCCATCCAAACGTCAAATAACATGATAGATGAGTAAGGATCGATTAGATACATCACAGGAACAACGCTAATACGTGTTGTTTCGTTGAAAACTATTTCCGGCTTCTGCTGCGTCCGAAATCTTTGTATCTCACATCAGAGTTACTGGAGTCCATCCAAACGTCAAATAACATGATAGATGAGTAAGGATCGATTAGATACATCGCAGGAACAACGCTAATGCGTGTTGTTTCGTTTAAAACTATTTCCAGCTTCTGCTGCGTCCGAAAATTTCGTATCTCACATCAAAGTTACTGGAGTCCATCGAAACGCCAAATAACATGATAGATGAGTAACGATCGATTAGATACATCACAGGAACAACGCTAATACGTGTTGTTTCGTTCAAAACCATTTCCAGCTTCTGCTGCGTCCGATAACTTTGTATCTCACATCAGAGTTACTGGAGTCCATCCAAACGTCAAATAACATGATAGATGTGTAAGGATCGATTAGATACATCACAGGAACAACGCTAATGCGTGTTGTTTCGTTTAAAACTATTTCCAGCTTCTGCTGCGTCCGAAAATTTCGTATCTCACATAAAAGTTACTGGAGTCCATCGAAACGCCAAATAACATGATAGATGAGTAAGGATCGATTAGATACATCACAGGAACAACGCTAATGCGTGTTGTTTCGTTTAAAACTATTTCCAGCTTCAGCTGCGTCCGAGAACTTCTTATCTCACTTCAGAGTTACTGGAGCCCATCCAAACGCCAAATAACATGATAGATGAGTAAGGATCGATTAGATACATCACAGGAACAACGCTAATACGTGTTGTTTCGTTCAAAACCATTTCCAGCTTCTGCTGCGTCCGAGAACTTTGTATCTCACATCAGAGTTACTGGAGTCCATTCAAACATCAAATAACATGATAGATGAGTAAGGATCGATTAGATACATCACAGGAACAACGCTAATACGTGTTGTTTCGTTGAAAACTATTTCCAGCTTCTGCTGCGTCCGAAATCTTTGTATCTCACATCAGAGTTACTGGAGTACATCCAAACGTCAAATAACATGATAGATGAGTAAGGATCGATTAGATACATCACATCAACAACGCTAATACTTGTTGTTTCGTTTAAAACTATTTCCAGCTTCTGCTGCGTCCGAAAGCGTCGTATCTCACATCAGAGTTACTGGAGTCCATCGAAACATCAAATAACACGATAGATAAGTAAGGATCGATTAGATACAGCACAGGAACAACGCTAATACGTGTTGTTTCGTTCAAAACTATTTCCAGCTTCTGCTGCGTCCGATAACTTTGTATCTCACATCAGAGTTACTGGAGTCCATCCAAACGTCAAATAACATGATAGATGAGTAAGGATCGATTAGATACATCACAGGAACAACGCTAATGCGTGTTGTTTCGTTTAAAACTATTTCCAGCTTCTGCTGCGTCCGAAAATTTCGTATCTCACATCAAAGTTACTGGAGTCCATCGAAACGCCAAATAACATGATAGATGAGTAAGGATCGATTAGATACATCACAGGAACAACGCTAATGCGTGTTCTTTCGTTTAAAACTATTTCCAACTTCAGCTGCGTCCGAGAACTTCTTATCTCACTTCAGAGTTACTGGAGTCCATTGAAACGTCAAATAACATGATAGATGAGTAAGGATCGATTAGATACATCACAGGAACAACGCTAATGCGTGTTGTTTCATTTAAAATTATTTCCAGCTTCTGCTGCGTCCGAAAATTTCGTATCTCACATCAGAGTTACTGGAGTCCATCGAAACGTCAAATAACATGATAGATGAGTAAGGATCGATTAGATACATCACAGGAACAACGCTAATGCGTGTTGTTTCATTTAAAACTATTTCCAGCTTCTGCTGCGTCCGAAAATTTCGTATCTCACATCAGAGATACTGGAGTCCATCCAAACGTCAAATAACATGATAGATGAGTAAGGATCGATTAGATACATCACAGGAACAACGCTAATACGTGTTGTTTCGTTTAAAACTATTTCCAGCTCCTGCTGCGTCCAAAAACTTCGTATCTCACATCAGAGTTACTAGAGTCCGTCGAAACGTCAAATAACATGATAGATGAGTAAGGATCGATTAGATACATCACAGAAACAACGCTAATGCGTGTTGTTTCGTTGAAAACTATTTCCAGCTTCTGCTGCGTCCGAGAATTTCGTATCTCACATCAGAGTTACTGGAGTCCATCGAAACGTCAAATAACATAGTAGCTAAGTAAGGATCGATTAGATACATCACAGGAACAACGCTAATACGTGTTGTTTCGTTGAAAACTATTTCCAGCTTCTGCTGCGTCCGAAACCTTTGTATCTCACATCAGAGTTACTGGAGTCCATCCAAACGTCAAATAACATGATAGATGAGTAAGGATCGATTAGATACATCACATCAACAACGCTAATACTTGTTGTTTCGTTTAAAACTATTTCCAGCTTCTGCTGCGTCCGAAAACGTCGTATCTCACATCAGAGTTACTGGAGTCCATCGAAACATCAAATAACATGATAGATAAGTAAGGATCGATTAGATACAGCACAGGAACAACGCTAATACGTGTTGTTTCGTTCAAAACCATTTCCAGCTTCTGCTGCGTCCGATAACTTTGTATCTCACATCAGAGTTACTGGAGTCCATCCAAACGTCAAATAACATGATAGATGAGTAAGGATCGATTAGATACATCACAGGAACAACGCTAATGCGTGTTGTTTCGTTTAAAACTATTTCCAGCTTCTGCTGCGTCCGAAAATTTCGTATCTCACATAAAAGTTACTGGAGTCCATCGAAACGCCAAATAACATGATAGATGAGTAAGGATCGATTAGATACATCACAGGAACAACGCTAATGCGTGTTGTTTCGTTTAAAACTATTTCCAGCTTCAGCTGCGTCCGAGAACTTCTTATCTCACTTCAGAGTTACTGGAGCCCATCCAAACGCCAAATAACATGATAGATGAGTAAGGATCGATTAGATACATCACAGGAACAACGCTAATACGTGTTGTTTCGTTCAAAACCATTTCCAGCTTCTGCTGCGTCCGAGAACTTTGTATCTCACATCAGAGTTACTGGAGTCCATTCAAACATCAAATAACATGATAGATGAGTAAGGATCGATTAGATACATCACAGGAACAACGCTAATACGTGTTGTTTCGTTGAAAACTATTTCCAGCTTCTGCTGCGTCCGAAATCTTTGTATCTCACATCAGAGTTACTGGAGTACATCCAAACGTCAAATAACATGATAGATGAGTAAGGATCGATTAGATACATCACATCAACAACGCTAATACTTGTTGTTTCGTTTAAAACTATTTCCAGCTTCTGCTGCGTCCGAAAGCGTCGTATCTCACATCAGAGTTACTGGAGTCCATCGAAACATCAAATAACACGATAGATAAGTAAGGATCGATTAGATACAGCACAGGAACAACGCTAATACGTGTTGTTTCGTTCAAAACTATTTCCAGCTTCTGCTGCGTCCGATAACTTTGTATCTCACATCAGAGTTACTGGAGTCCATCCAAACGTCAAATAACATGATAGATGAGTAAGGATCGATTAGATACATCACAGGAACAACGCTAATGCGTGTTGTTTCGTTTAAAACTATTTCCAGCTTCTGCTGCGTCCGAAAATTTCGTATCTCACATCAAAGTTACTGGAGTCCATCGAAACGCCAAATAACATGATAGATGAGTAAGGATCGATTAGATACATCACAGGAACAACGCTAATGCGTGTTCTTTCGTTTAAAACTATTTCCAACTTCAGCTGCGTCCGAGAACTTCTTATCTCACTTCAGAGTTACTGGAGTCCATTGAAACGTCAAATAACATGATAGATGAGTAATTATCGATTAGATACATCACAGGAACAACGCTAATGCGTGTTGTTTCATTTAAAATTATTTCCAGCTTCTGCTGCGTCCGAAAATTTCGTATCTCACATCAGAGTTACTGGAGTCCATCGAAACGTCAAATAACATGATAGATGAGTAAGGATCGATTAGATACATCACAGGAACAACGCTAATGCGTGTTGTTTCATTTAAAACTATTTCCAGCTTCTGCTGCGTCCGAAAATTTCGTATCTCACATCAGAGATACTGGAGTCCATCCAAACGTCAAATAACATGATAGATGAGTAAGGATCGATTAGATACATCACAGGAACAACGCTAATACGTGTTGTTTCGTTTAAAACTATTTCCAGCTCCTGCTGCGTCCAAAAACTTCGTATCTCACATCAGAGTTACTAGAGTCCGTCGAAACGTCAAATAACATGATAGATGAGTAAGGATCGATTAGATACATCACAGAAACAACGCTAATGCGTGTTGTTTCGTTGAAAACTATTTCCAGCTTCTGCTGCGTCCGAGAATTTCGTATCTCACATCAGAGTTACTGGAGTCCATCGAAACGTCAAATAACATAGTAGCTAAGTAAGGATCGATTAGATACATCACAGGAACAACGCTAATACGTGTTGTTTCGTTGAAAACTATTTCCAGCTTCTGCTGCGTCCGAAATCTTTGTATCTCACATCAGAGTTACTGGAGTACATCCAAACGTCAAATAACATGATAGATGAGTAAGGATCGATTAGATACATCACATCAACAACGCTAATACTTGTTGTTTCGTTTAAAACTATTTCCAGCTTCTGCTGCGTCCGAAAACGTCGTATCTCACATCAGAGTTACTGTAGTCCATCGAAACATCAAATAACATGATAGATAAGTAAGGATCGATTAGATACAGCACAGGAACAACGCTAATACGTGTTGTTTCGTTCAAAACTATTTCCAGCTTCTGCTGCGTCCGATAACTTTGTATCTCACATCAGAGTTACTGGAGTCCATCCAAACGTCAAATAACATGATAGATGAGTAAGGATCGATTAGATACATCACAGGAACAACGCTAATGCGTGTTGTTTCATTTAAAATTATTTCCAGCTTCTGCTGCGTCCGAAAATTTCGTATCTCACATCAGAGTTACTGGAGTCCATCCAAACGTCAAATAACATGATAGATGAGTAAGGATCGATTAGATACATCACAGGAACAACGCTAATGCGTGTTGTTTCGTTTAAAACTATTTCCAGCTTCTGCTGCGTCCGAAAATTTCGTATCTCACATCAAAGTTACTGGAGTCCATCGAAACGCCCAATAACATGATAGATGAGTAAGGATCGAGTAAGGATCGATACATCACAGGAGCAACGCTAATGCGTGTTGTTTCGTTTAAAACTATTTCCAGCTTCAGCTGCGTCCGAGAACTTCTTATCTCACTTCAGAGTTACTGGAGCCCATCCAAACGCCAAATAACATGATAGATGAGTAAGGATCGATTAGATACATCACAGGAACAACGCTAATACGTGTTGTTTCGTTCAAAACTATTTCCAGCTTCTGCTGCGTCCGAGAACTTTGTATCTCACATCAGAGTTACTGGAGTCCATTCAAACATCAAATAACATGATAGATGAGTAAGGATCGATTAGATACATCACAGGAACAACGCTAATGCGTGTTGTTTCATTTAAAACTATTTCCAGTTTCTGCTGCGTCCGAAAATTTCGTATCTCACATCAGAGTTACTGGAGTCCATCGAAACGCCAAATAACATGATAGATGAGTAAGGATCGATTAGATACATCACAGGAACAACTCTAATGCGTGTTGTTTCGTTTAAAACTATTTCCAGCTTCAGCTGCGTCCGAGAACTTCGTATCTCACTTCAGAGTTACTGGAGCCCATCCAAACGTCAAATAACATGATAGATGAGTAAGGATCGATTACATACATCACAGGAACAACGCTAATGAGTGTTGTTTCATTTAAAACTATTTCCAGCTTGTGCTGCGTCCGAAAATTTCATATCTCACATCAGAGTTACTGGAGTCCATCGAAACGTCAAATAACATAGTAGATAAGTAAGGATCGATTAGATACATCACAGGAACAACGCTAATACGTGTTATTTCGTTTAAAACTATTTCCAGCTTCTGCTGCGTCCGAAAACGTCTTACCTCACATCAGACTTACTGGAGTCCATCCAAACGTCAAATAACATGTTAGATAAGTAAGGATCGTTTAGATACATCACAGGAACAACGCTAATGCGTGTTGTTTCTTTTAAAACTATTTCCAGCTTCAGCTGCGTCCGAGAACTTCGTATCTCACTTCAGAGTTACTGGAGCCCATCCAAACGTCAGATAACATGATAGATGAGTAAGGATCGATTACATACATCACAGGAACAACGCTAATGCGTGTTGTTTCATTTAAAACTATTTCCAGCTTGTGCTGCGTCCGAAAATTTCGTATCTCACATCAGAGTTACTGGAGTCCATCCAAACGTCAAATAACATGATAGATGAGTAAGGATCGATTAGATACATCACAGGAACAACGCTAATACGTGTTGTTTCGTTTAAAACTATTTCCAGCTTCTGCTGCGTCCGAAAACGTCTTACCTCACATCAGACTTACTGGAGTCCATCCAAACGTCAAATAACATGTTAGATTATTAAGGATCGTTTAGATACATCACAGGAACAACGCTAATGCGTGTTGTTTCGTTTAAAACTATTTCCAGCTTCTGCTGCGTCCGAAAATTTAGTATCTCACATCAGAGATACTGGAGTCCATCCAAACGTCAAATAACATGATGGATGAGTAAGGATCGATTAGATACATCACAGGAACAACGCTAATACGTGTTGTTTCGTTGAAAACTATTTCCGGCTTCTGCTGCGTCCGAAATCTTTGTATCTCACATCAGAGTTACTGGAGTCCATCCAAACGTCAAATAACATGATAGATGAGTAAGGATCGATTAGATACATCACAGGAACAACGCTAATGCGTGTTGTTTCGTTTAAAACTATTTCCAGCTTCTGCTGCGTCCGAAAATTTCGTATCTCACATCAAAGTTACTGGAGTCCATCGAAACGCCAAATAACATGATAGATGAGTAAGGATCGATTAGATACATCACAGGAGCAACGCTAATGCGTGTTGTTTCGTTTAAAACTATTTCCAGCTTCAGCTGCGTCCGAGAACTTCTTATCTCACTTCAGAGTTACTGGAGCCCATCCAAACGCCAAATAACATGATAGATGAGTAAGGATCGATTCGATACATCACAGGAACAACGATAATACGTGTTGTTTCGTTCAAAACTATTTCCAGCTTGTGCTGCGTCCGAAAATTTCGTATCTCACATCAGAGTTACTGGAGTCCATCGAAACGCCAAATAACATGATAGATGAGTAAGGATCGATTAGATACATCACAGGAACAACGCTAATGCGTGTTGTTTCGTTTAAAACTATTTCCAGCTTCTGCTGCGTCCGAAAATTTCGTATCTCACATCAAAGTTACTGGAGTCCATCGAAACGCCAAATAGCATGATAGATGAGTAAGGATCGATTAGATACATCACAGGAACAACGCTAATGCGTGTTGTTTCGTTTAAAACTATTTCCAGCTTCAGCTGCGTCCGAGAACTTCGTATCTCACTTCAGAGTTACTGGAGCCCATCCAAACGTCAAATAACATGATAGATGAGTAAGGATCGATTACATACATCACAGGAACAACGCTAATGAGTGTTGTTTCATTTAAAACTATTTCCAGCTTGTGCTGCGTCCGAAAATTTCGTATCTCACATCAGAGTTACTGGAGTCCATCGAAACGTCAAATAACATAGTAGATAAGTAAGGATCGATTAGATACATCACAGGAACAACGCTAATACGTGTTATTTCGTTCAAAACTATTTCCAGCTTCTGCTGCGTCCGAGAACTTTGTATCTCACATCAGAGTTACTGGAGTCCGTTCAAACGTCAAATAACATGATAGATGAGTAAGGATCGATTAGATACATCACAGGAACAACGCTAATACGTGTTGTTTCGTTGAAAACTATTTCCAGCTTCTGCTGCGTCCGAAATCTTTGTATCTCACATCAGAGTTACTGGAGTGCATCCAAACGTCAAATAACATGATAGATGAGTAAGGATCGATTAGATACATCACAGGAACAACGCTAATACGTGTTATTTCGTTTAAAACTATTTCCAGCTTGTGCTGCGTCCGAAAACGTCTTACCTCACATCAGACTTACTGGAGTCCATCCAAACGTCAAATAACATGTTAGATAAGTAAGGATCGTTTAGATACATCACGGGAATAACGATAATGCGTGTTGTTTCTTTTAAAACTATTTCCAGCTTCAGCTGCGTCCGAGAACTTCGTATCTCACTTCAGAGTTACTGGAGCCCATCCAAACGTCAAATAACATGATAGATGAGTAAGGATCGATTACATACATCACAGGAACAACGCTAATGCGTGTTGTTTCATTTAAAACTATTTCCAGCTTGTGCTGCGTCCGAAAATTTCGTATCTCACATCAGAGTTACTGGAGTCCATCCAAACGTCAAATAACATGATAGATGAGTAAGGATCGATTAGATACATCACAGGAACAACGCTAATACGTGTTGTTTCGTTTAAAACTATTTCCAGCTTCTGCTGCGTCCGAAAACGTCTTACCTCACATCAGACTTACTGGAGTCCATCCAAACGTCAAATAACATGTTAGATAAGTAAGGATCGTTTAGTTACATCACAGAAACAACGCTAATGCGTGTTGTTTCGTTTAAAACTATTTCCAGCTTCTGCTGCGTCCGAAAATTTAGTATCTCACATCAGAGATACTGGAGTCCATCCAAACGTCAAATAACATGATAGATGAGTAAGGATCGATTAGATACATCACAGGAACAACGCTAATACGTGTTGTTTCGTTGAAAACTATTTCCGGCTTCTGCTGCGTCCGAAATCTTTGTATCTCACATCAGAGTTACTGGAGTCCATCCAAACGTCAAATAACATGATAGATGAGTAAGGATCGAATAGATACATCACAGGAACAACGCTAATGCGTGTTGTTTCGTTTAAAACTATTTCCAGCTTCTGCTGCGTCCGAAAATTTAGTATCTCACATCAGAGATACTGGAGTCCATCCAAACGTCAAATAACATGATAGATGAGTAAGGATCGATTAGATACATCACAGGAACAACGCTAATACGTGTTGTTTCGTTGAAAACTATTTCCGGCTTCTGCTGCGTCCGAAATCTTTGTATCTCACATCAGAGTTACTGGAGTCCATCCAAACGTCAAATAACATGATAGATGAGTAAGGATCGATTAGATACATCACAGGAACAACGCTAATGCGTGTTGTTTCGTTTAAAACTATTTCCAGCTTCTGCTGCGTCCGAAAATTTCGTATCTCACATCAAAGTTACTGGAGTCCATCGAAACGCCAAATAACATGACAGATGAGTAAGGATCGATTAGATACATCACAGGAGCAACGCTAATGCGTGTTGTTTCGTTTAAAACTATTTCCAGCTTCAGCTGCGTCCGAGAACTTCTTATCTCACTTCAGAGTTACTGGAGCCCATCCAAACGCCAAATAACATGATAGATGAGTAAGGATCGATTAGATACATCACAGGAACAACGATAATACGTGTTGTTTCGTTCAAAACTATTTCCAGCTTCTGCTGCGTCCGAAAACTTTGTATCTCACATCAGAGTTACTAGAGTCCATTCAAACATCAAATAACATGATAGATGAGTAAGGATCGATTAGATACATCACAGGAACAACGCTAATGCGTGTTGTTTCATTTAAAACTATTTCCAGTTTCTGCTGCGTCCGAAAATTTCGTATCTCACATCAGAGTTACTGGAGTCCATCGAAACGCCAAATAACATGATAGATGAGTAAGGATCGATTAGATACATCACAGGAACAACGCTAATACGTGTTGTTTCGTTTAAAACTATTTCCAGCTTCTGCTGCGTCCGAAAACGTCTTACCTCACATCAGACTTACTGGAGTCCATCCAAACGTCAAATAACATGTTAGATAAGTAAGGATCGTTTAGTTACATCACAGGAACAACGCTAATGCGTGTTGTTTCGTTTAAAACTATTTCCAGCTTCTGCTGCGTCCGAAAATTTAGTATCTCACATCAGAGATACTGGAGTCCATCCAAACGTCAAATAACATGATAGATGAGTAAGGATCGATTAGATACATCACAGGAACAACGCTAATACGTGTTGTTTCGTTGAAAACTATTTCCGGCTTCTGCTGCGTCCGAAATCTTTGTATCTCACATCAGAGTTACTGGAGTCCATCCAAACGTCAAATAACATGATAGATGAGTAAGGATCGATTAGATACATCGCAGGAACAACGCTAATGCGTGTTGTTTCGTTTAAAACTATTTCCAGCTTCTGCTGCGTCCGAAAATTTCGTATCTCACATCAAAGTTACTGGAGTCCATCGAAACGCCAAATAACATGATAGATGAGTAACGATCGATTAGATACATCACAGGAGCAACGCTAATGCGTGTTGTTTCGTTTAAAACTATTTCCAGCTTCAGCTGCGTCCGAGAACTTCTTATCTCATTTCAGAGTTACTGGAGCCCATCCAAACGCCAAATAACATGATAGATGAGTAAGGATCGATTAGATACATCACAGGAACAACGCTAATACGTGTTGTTTCGTTCAAAACTATTTCCAGCGTCTGCTGCGTCCGAGAACTTTGTATCTCACATCAGAGTTACAGGAGTCCATTCAAACATCAAATAACATGATAGATGAGTAAGGATCGATTAGATACATCACAGGAACAACGCTAATACGTGTTGTTTCGTTGAAAACTATTTCCAGTTTCTGCTGCGTCCGAAATCTTTGTATCTCACATCAGAGTTACTGGAGTCCGTTCAAACGTCAAATAACATGATAGATGAGTAAGGATCGATTAGATACATCACAGGAACAACGCTAATACGTGTTGTTTCGTTGAAAACTATTTCCAGTTTCTGCTGCGTCCGAAATCTTTGTATCTCACATCAGAGTTACTGGAGTCCATCCAAACGTCAAATAACATGATAGATGAGTAAAACTATTTCCAGCTTGTGCTGCGTCCGAAAATTTCGTATCTCACATCAGAGTTACTGGAGTCCATCCAAACGTCAAATAACATGTTAGATAAGTAAGGATCGTTTAGATACATCACAGGAACAACGCTAATGCGTGTTGTTTCGTTTAAAACTATTTCCAGCTTCTGCTGCGTCCGAAAATTTAGTATCTCACATCAGAGATACTGGAGTCCATCCAAACGTCAAATAACATGATAGATGAGTAAGGATCGATTAGATACATCACAGGAACAACGCTAATACGTGTTGTTTCGTTGAAAACTATTTCCGGCTTCTGCTGCCTCCGAAATCTTTGTATCTCACATCAGAGTTACTGGAGTCCATCCAAACGTCAAATAACATGATAGATGAGTAAGGATCGATTAGATACATCACAGGAACAACGCTAATGCGTGTTGTTTCGTTTAAAACTATTTCCAGCTTCTGCTGCGTCCGAAAATTTCGTATCTCACATCAAAGTTACTGGAGTCCATCGAAACGCCAAATAACTTGATAGATGAGTAAGGATCGATTAGATACATCACAGGAGCAACGCTAATGCGTGTTGTTTCGTTTAAAACTATTTCCAGCTTCAGCTGCGTCCGAGAACTTCTTATCTCACTTCAGAGTTACTGGAGTCCATCGAAACGCCAAATAACATGATAGATGAGTAAGGATCGATTAGATACATCACAGGAGCAACGCTAATGCGTGTTGTTTCGTTTAAAACTATTTCCAGCTTCAGCTGCGTCCGAGAACTTCTTATCTCACTTCAGAGTTACTGGAGCCCATCCAAACGCCAAATAACATGATAGATGAGTAAGGATCGATTAGATACATCACAGGAACAACGATAATACGTGTTGTTTCGTTCAAAACTATTTCCAGCTTCTGCTGCGTCCGAAAACTTTGTATCTCACATCAGAGTTACTGGAGTCCATTCAAACATCAAATAACATGATAGATGAGTAAGGATCGATTAGATACATCACAGGAACAACGCTAATGCGTGTTGTTTCATTTAAAACTATTTCCAGTTTCTGCTGCGTCCGAAAATTTCGTATCTCACATCAGAGTTACTGGAGTCCATCGAAACGCCAAATAACATGATAGATGAGTAAGGATCGATTAGATACATCACAGGAACAACGCTAATACGTGTTGTTTCGTTTAAAACTATTTCCAGCTTCTGCTGCGTCCGAAAACGTCTTACCTCACATCAGACTTACTGGAGTCCATCCAAACGTCAAATAACATGTTAGATAAGTAAGGATCGTTTAGTTACATCACAGGAACAACGCTAATGCGTGTTGTTTCGTTTAAAACTATTTCCAGCTTCTGCTGCGTCCGAAAATTTAGTATCTCACATCAGAGATACTGGAGTCCATCCAAACGTCAAATAACATGATAGATGAGTAAGGATCGATTAGATACATCACAGGAACAACGCTAATACGTGTTGTTTCGTTGAAAACTATTTCCGGCTTCTGCTGCGTCCGAAATCTTTGTATCTCACATCAGAGTTACTGGAGTCCATCCAAACGTCAAATAACATGATAGATGAGTAAGGATCGATTAGATACATCACAGGAACAACGCTAATACGTGTTGTTTCGTTGAAAACTATTTCCGGCTTCTGCTGCGTCCGAAATCTTTGTATCTCACATCAGAGTTACTGGAGTCCATCCAAACGTCAAATAACATGATAGATGAGTAAGGATCGATTAGATACATCACAGGAACAACGCTAATACGTGTTGTTTCGTTGAAAACTATTTCCAGCTTCTGCTGCGTCCGAAAACGTCTTACCTCACATCAGACTTACTGGAGTCCATCCAAACGTCAAATAACATGTTAGATAAGTAAGGATCGTTTAGTTACATCACAGGAACAACGCTAATGCGTGTTGTTTCGTTTAAAACTATTTCCAGCTTGTGCTGCGTCCGAAAATTTCGTATCTCACATCAGAGTTACTGGAGTCCATCGAAACGTCAAATAACATAGTAGATAAGTAAGGATCGATTAGATACATCACAGGAACAACGCTAATACGTGTTATTTCGTTCAAAACTATTTCCAGCTTCTGCTGCGTCCGAGAACTTTGTATCTCACATCAGAGTTACTGGAGTCCGTTCAAACGTCAAATAACATGATAGATGAGTAAGGATCGATTAGATACATCACAGGAACAACGCTAATACGTGTTGTTTCGTTGAAAACTATTTCCAGCTTCTGCTGCGTCCGAAATCTTTGTATCTCACATCAGAGTTACTGGAGTCCATCCAAACGTCAAATAACATGATAGATGAGTAAGGATCGATTACATACATCACAGGAACAACGCTAATGAGTGTTGTTTCATTTAAAACTATTTCCAGCTTGTGCTGCGTCCGAAAATTTCGTATCTCACATCAGAGTTACTGGAGTCCATCGAAACGTCAAATAACATAGTAGATAAGTAAGGATCGATTAGATACATCACAGGAACAACGCTAATACGTGTTATTTCGTTCAAAACTATTTCCAGCTTCTGCTGCGTCCGAGAACTTTGTATCTCACATCAGAGTTACTGGAGTCCGTTCAAACGTCAAATAACATGATAGATGAGTAAGGATCGATTAGATACATCACAGGAACAACGCTAATACGTGTTGTTTCGTTGAAAACTATTTCCAGCTTCTGCTGCGTCCGAAATCTTTGTATCTCACATCAGAGTTACTGGAGTCCATCCAAACGTCAAATAACATGATAGATGAGTAAGGATCGATTAAATACATCACAGGAACAACGCTAATACGTGTTATTTCGTTTAAAACTATTTCCAGCTTGTGCTGCGTCCGAAAACGTCTTACCTCACATCAGACTTACTGGAGTCCATCCAAACGTCAAATAACATGTTAGATAAGTAAGGATCGTTTAGATACATCACGGGAACAACGATAATGCGTGTTGTTTCTTTTAAAACTATTTCCAGCTTCAGCTGCGTCCGAGAACTTCGTATCTCACTTCAGAGTTACTGGAGCCCATCCAAACGTCAAATAACATGATAGATGAGTAAGGATCGATTACATACATCACAGGAACAACGCTAATGCGTGTTGTTTCATTTAAAACTATTTCCAGCTTGTGCTGCGTCCGAAAATTTCGTATCTCACATCAGAGTTACTGGAGTCCATCCAAACGTCAAATAACATGATAGATGAGTAAGGATCGATTAGATACATCACAGGAACAACGCTAATACGTGTTGTTTCGTTTAAAACTATTTCCAGCTTCTGCTGCGTCCGAAAACGTCTTACCTCACATCAGACTTACTGGAGTCCATCCAAACGTCAAATAACATGTTAGATAAGTAAGGATCGTTTAGTTACATCACAGGAACAACGCTAATGCGTGTTGTTTCGTTTAAAACTATTTCCAGCTTCTGCTGCGTCCGAAAATTTAGTATCTCACATCAGAGATACTGGAGTCCATCCAAACGTCAAATAACATGATAGATGAGTAAGGATCGATTAGATACATCACAGGAACAACGCTAATACGTGTTGTTTCGTTGAAAACTATTTCCGGCTTCTGCTGCGTCCGAAATCTTTGTATCTCACATCAGAGTTACTGGAGTCCATCCAAACGTCAAATAACATGATAGATGAGTAAGGATCGATTAGATACATCACAGGAACAACGCTAATGCGTGTTGTTTCGTTTAAAACTATTTCCAGCTTCTGCTGCGTCCGAAAATTTAGTATCTCACATCAGAGATACTGGAGTCCATCCAAACGTCAAATAACATGATAGATGAGTAAGGATCGATTAGATACATCACAGGAACAACGCTAATACGTGTTGTTTCGTTGAAAACTATTTCCGGCTTCTGCTGCGTCCGAAATCTTTGTATCTCACATCAGAGTTACTGGAGTCCATCCAAACGTCAAATAACATGATAGATGAGTAAGGATCGATTAGATACATCACAGGAACAACGCTAATGCGTGTTGTTTCGTTTAAAACTATTTCCAGCTTCTGCTGCGTCCGAAAATTTCGTATCTCACATCAAAGTTACTGGAGTCCATCGAAACGCCAAATAACATGACAGATGAGTAAGGATCGATTAGATACATCACAGGAGCAACGCTAATGCGTGTTGTTTCGTTTAAAACTATTTCCAGCTTCAGCTGCGTCCGAGAACTTCTTATCTCACTTCAGAGTTACTGGAGCCCATCCAAACGCCAAATAACATGATAGATGAGTAAGGATCGATTAGATACATCACAGGAACAACGATAATACGTGTTGTTTCGTTCAAAACTATTTCCAGCTTCTGCTGCGTCCGAAAACTTTGTATCTCACATCAGAGTTACTAGAGTCCATTCAAACATCAAATAACATGATAGATGAGTAAGGATCGATTAGATACATCACAGGAACAACGCTAATGCGTGTTGTTTCATTTAAAACTATTTCCAGTTTCTGCTGCGTCCGAAAATTTCGTATCTCACATCAGAGTTACTGGAGTCCATCGAAACGCCAAATAACATGATAGATGAGTAAGGATCGATTAGATACATCACAGGAACAACGCTAATACGTGTTGTTTCGTTTAAAACTATTTCCAGCTTCTGCTGCGTCCGAAAACGTCTTACCTCACATCAGACTTACTGGAGTCCATCCAAACGTCAAATAACATGTTAGATAAGTAAGGATCGTTTAGTTACATCACAGGAACAACGCTAATGCGTGTTGTTTCGTTTAAAACTATTTCCAGCTTCTGCTGCGTCCGAAAATTTAGTATCTCACATCAGAGATACTGGAGTCCATCCAAACGTCAAATAACATGATAGATGAGTAAGGATCGATTAGATACATCACAGGAACAACGCTAATACGTGTTGTTTCGTTGAAAACTATTTCCGGCTTCTGCTGCGTCCGAAATCTTTGTATCTCACATCAGAGTTACTGGAGTCCATCCAAACGTCAAATAACATGATAGATGAGTAAGGATCGATTAGATACATCGCAGGAACAACGCTAATGCGTGTTGTTTCGTTTAAAACTATTTCCAGCTTCTGCTGCGTCCGAAAATTTCGTATCTCACATCAAAGTTACTGGAGTCCATCGAAACGCCAAATAACATGATAGATGAGTAACGATCGATTAGATACATCACAGGAGCAACGCTAATGCGTGTTGTTTCGTTTAAAACTATTTCCAGCTTCAGCTGCGTCCGAGAACTTCTTATCTCATTTCAGAGTTACTGGAGCCCATCCAAACGCCAAATAACATGATAGATGAGTAAGGATCGATTAGATACATCACAGGAACAACGCTAATACGTGTTGTTTCGTTCAAAACTATTTCCAGCGTCTGCTGCGTCCGAGAACTTTGTATCTCACATCAGAGTTACAGGAGTCCATTCAAACATCAAATAACATGATAGATGAGTAAGGATCGATTAGATACATCACAGGAACAACGCTAATACGTGTTGTTTCGTTGAAAACTATTTCCAGTTTCTGCTGCGTCCGAAATCTTTGTATCTCACATCAGAGTTACTGGAGTCCGTTCAAACGTCAAATAACATGATAGATGAGTAAGGATCGATTAGATACATCACAGGAACAACGCTAATACGTGTTGTTTCGTTGAAAACTATTTCCAGTTTCTGCTGCGTCCGAAATCTTTGTATCTCACATCAGAGTTACTGGAGTCCATCCAAACGTCAAATAACATGATAGATGAGTAAAACTATTTCCAGCTTGTGCTGCGTCCGAAAATTTCGTATCTCACATCAGAGTTACTGGAGTCCATCCAAACGTCAAATAACATGTTAGATAAGTAAGGATCGTTTAGATACATCACAGGAACAACGCTAATGCGTGTTGTTTCGTTTAAAACTATTTCCAGCTTCTGCTGCGTCCGAAAATTTAGTATCTCACATCAGAGATACTGGAGTCCATCCAAACGTCAAATAACATGATAGATGAGTAAGGATCGATTAGATACATCACAGGAACAACGCTAATACGTGTTGTTTCGTTGAAAACTATTTCCGGCTTCTGCTGCCTCCGAAATCTTTGTATCTCACATCAGAGTTACTGGAGTCCATCCAAACGTCAAATAACATGATAGATGAGTAAGGATCGATTAGATACATCACAGGAACAACGCTAATGCGTGTTGTTTCGTTTAAAACTATTTCCAGCTTCTGCTGCGTCCGAAAATTTCGTATCTCACATCAAAGTTACTGGAGTCCATCGAAACGCCAAATAACTTGATAGATGAGTAAGGATCGATTAGATACATCACAGGAGCAACGCTAATGCGTGTTGTTTCGTTTAAAACTATTTCCAGCTTCAGCTGCGTCCGAGAACTTCTTATCTCACTTCAGAGTTACTGGAGTCCATCGAAACGCCAAATAACATGATAGATGAGTAAGGATCGATTAGATACATCACAGGAGCAACGCTAATGCGTGTTGTTTCGTTTAAAACTATTTCCAGCTTCAGCTGCGTCCGAGAACTTCTTATCTCACTTCAGAGTTACTGGAGCCCATCCAAACGCCAAATAACATGATAGATGAGTAAGGATCGATTAGATACATCACAGGAACAACGATAATACGTGTTGTTTCGTTCAAAACTATTTCCAGCTTCTGCTGCGTCCGAAAACTTTGTATCTCACATCAGAGTTACTGGAGTCCATTCAAACATCAAATAACATGATAGATGAGTAAGGATCGATTAGATACATCACAGGAACAACGCTAATGCGTGTTGTTTCATTTAAAACTATTTCCAGTTTCTGCTGCGTCCGAAAATTTCGTATCTCACATCAGAGTTACTGGAGTCCATCGAAACGCCAAATAACATGATAGATGAGTAAGGATCGATTAGATACATCACAGGAACAACGCTAATACGTGTTGTTTCGTTTAAAACTATTTCCAGCTTCTGCTGCGTCCGAAAACGTCTTACCTCACATCAGACTTACTGGAGTCCATCCAAACGTCAAATAACATGTTAGATAAGTAAGGATCGTTTAGTTACATCACAGGAACAACGCTAATGCGTGTTGTTTCGTTTAAAACTATTTCCAGCTTCTGCTGCGTCCGAAAATTTAGTATCTCACATCAGAGATACTGGAGCCCATCCAAACGTCAAATAACATGATAGATGAGTAAGGATCGATTAGATACATCACAGGAACAACGCTAATACGTGTTGTTTCGTTGAAAACTATTTCCGGCTTCTGCTGCGTCCGAAATCTTTGTATCTCACATCAGAGTTACTGGAGTCCATCCAAACGTCAAATAACATGATAGATGAGTAAGGATCGATTAGATACATCACAGGATCAACGCTAATGCGTGTTGTTTCGTTTAAAACTATTTCCAGCTTCTGCTGCGTCCGAAAATTTCGTATCTCACATCAAAGTTACTGGAGTCCATCGAAACGCCAAATAACATGATAGATGAGTAAGGATCGATTAGATACATCACAGGAACAACGCTAATGCGTGTTGTTTCGTTTAAAACTATTTCCAGCTTCAGCTGCGTCCGAGAACTTCGTATCTCACTTCAGAGTTACTGGAGTTCGTTCAAACGTCAAATAACATGATAGATGAGTAAGGATCGATTAGATACATCACAGGAACAACGCTAATACGTGTTGTTTCGTTGAAAACTATTTCCAGTTTCTGCTGCGTCCGAAATCTTTGTATCTCACATCAGAGTTACTGGAGTCCATCCAAACGTCAAATAACATGATAGATGAGTAAGGATCGATTAGATACATCACAGGAACAACGCTAATACGTGTTATTTCGTTTAAAACTATTTCCAGCTTCTGCTGCGTCCGAGAACTTTGTATCTCACATCAGAGTTACTGGAGTTCGTTCAAACGTCAAATAACATGATAGATGAGTAAGGATCGATTAGATACATCACAGGAACAACGCTAATACGTGTTGTTTCGTTGAAAACTATTTCCAGTTTCTGCTGCGTCCGAAATCTTTGTATCTCACATCAGAGTTACTGGAGCCCATCCAAACGTCAAATAACATGATAGATGAGTAAGTATCGATTACATACATCACAGGAACAACGCTAATGAGTGTTGTTTCATTTAAAACTATTTCCAGCTTGTGCTGCGTCCGAAAATTTCGTATCTCACATCAGAGTTACTGGAGTCCATCGAAACGTCAAATAACATAGTAGATAAGTAAGGATCGATTAGATACATCACAGGAACAACGCTAATACGTGTTATTTCGTTCAAAACAATTTCCAGCTTCTGCTGCGTCCGAGAACTTTGTATCTCACATCAGAGTTACTGGAGTTCGTTCAAACGTCAAATAACATGATAGATGAGTAAGGATCGATTAGATACATCACAGGAACAACGCTAATACGTGTTGTTTCGTTGAAAACTATTTCCGGCTTCTGCTGCGTCCGAAATCTTTGTATCTCACATCAGAGTTACTGGAGTCCATCCAAACGTCAAATAACATGATAGATGAGTAAGGATCGATTAGATACATCGCAGGAACAACGCTAATGCGTGTTGTTTCGTTTAAAACTATTTCCAGCTTCTGCTGCGTCCGAAAATTTCGTATCTCACATCAAAGTTACTGGAGTCCATCGAAACGCCAAATAACATGATAGATGAGTAACGATCGATTAGATACATCACAGGAGCAACGCTAATGCGTGTTGTTTCGTTTAAAACTATTTCCAGCTTCAGCTGCGTCCGAGAACTTCTTATCTCATTTCAGAGTTACTGGAGCCCATCCAAACGCCAAATAACATGATAGATGAGTAAGGATCGATTAGATACATCACAGGAACAACGCTAATACGTGTTGTTTCGTTCAAAACTATTTCCAGCGTCTGCTGCGTCCGAGAACTTTGTATCTCACATCAGAGTTACAGGAGTCCATTCAAACATCAAATAACATGATAGATGAGTAAGGATCGATTAGATACATCACAGGAACAACGCTAATACGTGTTGTTTCGTTGAAAACTATTTCCAGTTTCTGCTGCGTCCGAAATCTTTGTATCTCACATCAGAGTTACTGGAGTCCGTTCAAACGTCAAATAACATGATAGATGAGTAAGGATCGATTAGATACATCACAGGAACAACGCTAATACGTGTTGTTTCGTTGAAAACTATTTCCAGTTTCTGCTGCGTCCGAAATCTTTGTATCTCACATCAGAGTTACTGGAGTCCATCCAAACGTCAAATAACATGATAGATGAGTAAAACTATTTCCAGCTTGTGCTGCGTCCGAAAATTTCGTATCTCACATCAGAGTTACTGGAGTCCATCCAAACGTCAAATAACATGTTAGATAAGTAAGGATCGTTTAGATACATCACAGGAACAACGCTAATGCGTGTTGTTTCGTTTAAAACTATTTCCAGCTTCTGCTGCGTCCGAAAATTTAGTATCTCACATCAGAGATACTGGAGTCCATCCAAACGTCAAATAACATGATAGATGAGTAAGGATCGATTAGATACATCACAGGAACAACGCTAATACGTGTTGTTTCGTTGAAAACTATTTCCGGCTTCTGCTGCCTCCGAAATCTTTGTATCTCACATCAGAGTTACTGGAGTCCATCCAAACGTCAAATAACATGATAGATGAGTAAGGATCGATTAGATACATCACAGGAACAACGCTAATGCGTGTTGTTTCGTTTAAAACTATTTCCAGCTTCTGCTGCGTCCGAAAATTTCGTATCTCACATCAAAGTTACTGGAGTCCATCGAAACGCCAAATAACTTGATAGATGAGTAAGGATCGATTAGATACATCACAGGAGCAACGCTAATGCGTGTTGTTTCGTTTAAAACTATTTCCAGCTTCAGCTGCGTCCGAGAACTTCTTATCTCACTTCAGAGTTACTGGAGTCCATCGAAACGCCAAATAACATGATAGATGAGTAAGGATCGATTAGATACATCACAGGAGCAACGCTAATGCGTGTTGTTTCGTTTAAAACTATTTCCAGCTTCAGCTGCGTCCGAGAACTTCTTATCTCACTTCAGAGTTACTGGAGCCCATCCAAACGCCAAATAACATGATAGATGAGTAAGGATCGATTAGATACATCACAGGAACAACGATAATACGTGTTGTTTCGTTCAAAACTATTTCCAGCTTCTGCTGCGTCCGAAAACTTTGTATCTCACATCAGAGTTACTGGAGTCCATTCAAACATCAAATAACATGATAGATGAGTAAGGATCGATTAGATACATCACAGGAACAACGCTAATGCGTGTTGTTTCATTTAAAACTATTTCCAGTTTCTGCTGCGTCCGAAAATTTCGTATCTCACATCAGAGTTACTGGAGTCCATCGAAACGCCAAATAACATGATAGATGAGTAAGGATCGATTAGATACATCACAGGAACAACGCTAATACGTGTTGTTTCGTTTAAAACTATTTCCAGCTTCTGCTGCGTCCGAAAACGTCTTACCTCACATCAGACTTACTGGAGTCCATCCAAACGTCAAATAACATGTTAGATAAGTAAGGATCGTTTAGTTACATCACAGGAACAACGCTAATGCGTGTTGTTTCGTTTAAAACTATTTCCAGCTTCTGCTGCGTCCGAAAATTTAGTATCTCACATCAGAGATACTGGAGCCCATCCAAACGTCAAATAACATGATAGATGAGTAAGGATCGATTAGATACATCACAGGAACAACGCTAATACGTGTTGTTTCGTTGAAAACTATTTCCGGCTTCTGCTGCGTCCGAAATCTTTGTATCTCACATCAGAGTTACTGGAGTCCATCCAAACGTCAAATAACATGATAGATGAGTAAGGATCGATTAGATACATCACAGGATCAACGCTAATGCGTGTTGTTTCGTTTAAAACTATTTCCAGCTTCTGCTGCGTCCGAAAATTTCGTATCTCACATCAAAGTTACTGGAGTCCATCGAAACGCCAAATAACATGATAGATGAGTAAGGATCGATTAGATACATCACAGGAACAACGCTAATGCGTGTTGTTTCGTTTAAAACTATTTCCAGCTTCAGCTGCGTCCGACAACTTCGTATCTCACTTCAGAGTTACTGGAGTTCGTTCAAACGTCAAATAACATGATAGATGAGTAAGGATCGATTAGATACATCACAGGAACAACGCTAATACGTGTTGTTTCGTTGAAAACTATTTCCAGTTTCTGCTGCGTCCGAAATCTTTGTATCTCACATCAGAGTTACTGGAGTCCATCCAAACGTCAAATAACATGATAGATGAGTAAGGATCGATTAGATACATCACAGGAACAACGCTAATACGTGTTATTTCGTTTAAAACTATTTCCAGCTTCTGCTGCGTCCGAGAACTTTGTATCTCACATCAGAGTTACTGGAGTTCGTTCAAACGTCAAATAACATGATAGATGAGTAAGGATCGATTAGATACATCACAGGAACAACGCTAATACGTGTTGTTTCGTTGAAAACTATTTCCAGTTTCTGCTGCGTCCGAAATCTTTGTATCTCACATCAGAGTTACTGGAGCCCATCCAAACGTCAAATAACATGATAGATGAGTAAGTATCGATTACATACATCACAGGAACAACGCTAATGAGTGTTGTTTCATTTAAAACTATTTCCAGCTTGTGCTGCGTCCGAAAATTTCGTATCTCACATCAGAGTTACTGGAGTCCATCGAAACGTCAAATAACATAGTAGATAAGTAAGGATCGATTAGATACATCACAGGAACAACGCTAATACGTGTTATTTCGTTCAAAACAATTTCCAGCTTCTGCTGCGTCCGAGAACTTTGTATCTCACATCAGAGTTACTGGAGTTCGTTCAAACGTCAAATAACATGATAGATGAGTAAGGATCGATTAGATACATCACAGGAACAACGCTAATACGTGTTGTTTCGTTGAAAACTATTTCCAGTTTCTGCTGCGTCCGAAATCTTTGTATCTCACATCAGAGTTACTGGAGTCCATCCAAACGTCAAATAACATGATAGATGAGTAAGGATCGATTAGATACATCACAGGAACAACGCTAATACGTGTTATTTCGTTTAAAACTATTTCCAGCTTCTGCTGCGTCCGAAAACGTCTTACCTCACATCAGACTTACTGGAGTCCATCCAAACGTCAAATAACATGTTAGATAAGTAAGGATCGTTTAGATACATCACAGGAACAACGCTAATGCGTGTTGTTTCTTTTAAAACTATTTCCAGCTTCAGCTGCGTCCGAGAACTTCGTATCTCACTTCAGAGTTACTGGAGCCCATCCAAACGTCAAATAACATGATAGATGAGTAAGGATCGATTACATACATCACAGGAACAACGCTAATGCGTGTTGTTTCATTTAAAACTATTTCCAGCTTGTGCTGCGTCCGAAAATTTCGTATCTCACATCAGAGTTACTGGAGTCCATCCAAACGTCAAATAACATGATAGATGAGTAAGGATCGATTAGATACATCACAGGAACAACGCTAATACGTGTTGTTTCGTTTAAAACTATTTCCAGCTTCTGCTGCGTCCGAAAACGTCTTACCTCACATCAGACTTACTGGAGTCCATCCAAACGTCAAATAACATGTTAGATAAGTAAGGATCGTTTAGATACATCACAGGAACAACGCTAATGCGTGTTGTTTCGTTTAAAACTATTTCCAGCTTCTGCTGCGTCCGAAAATTTAGTATCTCACATCAGAGATACTGGAGTCCATCCAAACGTCAAATAACATGATAGATGAGTAAGGATCGATTAGATACATCACAGGAACAACGCTAATACGTGTTGTTTCGTTGAAAACTATTTCCGGCTTCTGCTGCGTCCGAAATCTTTGTATCTCACATCAGAGTTACTGGAGTCCGTTCAAACGTCAAATAACATGATAGATGAGTAAGGATCGATTAGATACATCACAGGAACAACGCTAATACGTGTTGTTTCGTTTAAAACTATTTCCAGCTTCTGCTGCGTCCGAAATCTTTGTATCTCACATCAGAGTTACTGGAGTCCATCCAAACGTCAAATAACATGATAGATGAGTAAGGATCGATTAGATACATCACAGGAACAACGCTAATACGTGTTATTTCGTTTAAAACTATTTCCAGCTTCTGCTGCGTCCGAAAACGTCTTACCTCACATCAGAGTTACTGGAGTCCATCCAAACGTCAAATAACATGTTAGATAAGTAAGGATCGTTTAGATACATCACAGGAACAACGATAATGCGTGTTGTTTCTTTTAAAACTATTTCCAGCTTCAGCTGCGTCCGAGAACTTCGTATCTCACTTCAGAGTTACTGGAGCCCATCCAAACGTCAAATAACATGATAGATGAGTAAGGATCGATTAGATACATCACAGGAACAACGCTAATGCGTGTTGTTTCGTTTAAAACTATTTCCAGCTTCTGCTGCGTCCGAAAATTTCGTATCTCACATCAAAGTTACTGGAGTCCATCGAAACGCCAAATAACATGATAGATGAGTAAAGATCGATTAGATACATCACAGGAGCAACGCTAATGCGTGTTGTTTCGTTTAAAACTATTTCCAGCTTCAGCTGCGTCCGAGAAATTCTTATCTCACTTCAGAGTTACTGGAGCCCATCCAAACGCCAAATAACATGATAGATGAGTAAGGATCGATTAGATACATCACAGGAACAACGCTAATACGTGTTGTTTCGTTCAAAACTATTTCCAGCTTCTGCTGCGTCCGAGAACTTTGTATCTCACATCAGAGTTACTGGAGTCCATTCAAACATCAAATAACATGATAGATGAGTAAGGATCGATTAGATACATCACAGGAACAACGCTAATGCGTGTTGTTTCATTTAAAACTATTTCCAGTTTCTGCTGCGTCCGAAAATTTCGTATCTCACATCAGAGTTACTGGAGTCCATCGAAACGCCAAATAACATGATAGATGAGTAAGGATCGATTAGATACATCACAGGAACAACGCTAATGCGTGTTGTTTCGTTTAAAACTATTTCCAGCTTCTGCTGCGTCCGAAAATTTCGTATCTCACATCAAAGTTACTGGAGTCCATCGAAACGCCAAATAACATGATAGATGAGTAAGGATCGATTAGATACATCACAGGAACAACGCTAATGCGTGTTGTTTCGTTTAAAATTATTTAAAGCTTCAGCTGCGTCCGAGAATTTCGTATCTCACTTCAGAGTTACTGGAGCCCATCCAAACGTCAAATAACATGATAGATGAGTAAGGATCGATTACATACATCACAGGAACAACGCTAATGAGTGTTGTTTCATTTAAAACTATTTCCAGCTTGTGCTGCGTCCGAAAATTTCGTATCTCACATCAGAGTTACTGGAGTTCATCGAAACGTCAAATAACATAGTAGATAAGTAAGGATCGATTAGATACATCACAGGAACAACGCTAATACGTGTTATTTCGTTCAAAACTATTTCCAGCTTCTGCTGCGTCCGAGAACTTTGTATCTCACATCAGAGTTACTGGAGTCCGTTCAAACGTCAAATAACATGATAGATGAGTAAGGATCGATTAGATACATCACAGGAACAACGCTAATACGTGTTGTTTCGTTGAAAACTATTTCCAGTTTCTGCTGCGTCCGAAATCTTTGTATCTCACATCAGAGTTACTGGAGTCCATCCAAACGTCAAATGACATGATAGATGAGTAAGGATCGATTAGATACATCACAGGAACAACGCTAATACGTGTTATTTCGTTTAAAACTATTTCCAGCTTCTGCTGCGTCCGAAAACGTCTTACCTCACATCAGACTTACTGGAGTCCATCCAAACGTCAAATAACATGTTAGATAAGTAAGGATCGTTTAGATACATCACAGGAACAACGCTAATGCGTGTTGTTTCGTTTAAAACTATTTCCAGCTGCTGCTGCGTCAGAAAATTTCGTATCTCACATTAGAGTTACTGGAGTCCATCGAAACGTCAAATAACATAGTAGCTAAGTAAGGATCGATTAGATACATCACAGGAACAACGCTTATACGTGTTGTTTCGTTCAAAACTATTTCCAGCTTCTGCTGCGTCCAAAAACTTTGTATCTCACATCAGAGTTACTGGAGTCCATCCAAACGTAAAATAACATGATAGATGAGTAAGGATCGATTAGATACATCACAGGAACATCGTTAATGCGTGTTGTTTCTTTTAAAACTATTTCCAGCTTCTGCTGCGTCCGAAAACATCGTATCTCACATCAGAGTTACTTGAGTACATCGAAACATCAAATAACATGTTAGATAAGTAAGGATCGATTAGATACAGCAAAGGAACAACGCTAATACGTGTTGTTTCGTTTAAAACTATTTCCAGTTCCTGCTGCGTCCAAAAACTTTGTATCTCACATCAGATTTACTGGAGTCCTTCCAAACGTCAAATAACATGTTAGATATGTAAGGATCGTTTAGATACATCACAGGAACAACGCTAATACGTGTTGTTTCGTTCAAAACTATTTCCAGCTTCTGCTGCGTCCGAGAACTTTGTATCTCACATCAGAGTTACTGGAGCCCATCCAAACGTCAAATAACATGATAGATGAGTAAGGATCGATTAGATACATCACAGGAACAACGCTAATACGTGTTGTTTCGTTTAAAACTATTTCCAGCACCTGCTGCGTCCAAAAATTTCGTATCTCACATCAAAGTTACTGGAGTCCATCGAAACGCCAAATAACATGATAGATGAGTAAGGATCGATTAGATACATCACAGGAACAACGCTAATACGTGTTGTTTCGTTCAAAACCATTTCCAGCTTCTGCTGCGTCCGAGAACTTTGTATCTCACATCAGAGTTACTGGAGTCCATTCAAACATCAAATAACATGATAGATGAGTAAGGATCGATTAGATACATCACAGGAACAACGCTAATGCGTGTTGTTTCATTTAAAACTATTTCCAGTTTCTGCTGCGTCCGAAAATTTCGTATCTCACATCAGAGTTACTGGAGTCCATCGAAACGCCAAATAACATGATAGATGAGTAAGGATGGATTAGATACATCACAGGAACAACGCTAATGCGTGTTGTTTCGTTTAAAACTATTTCCAGCTTCTGCTGCGTCCGAAAATTTCGTATCTCACATCAAAGTTACTGGAGTCCATCGAAACGACAAATAACATGATAGATGAGTAAGGATCGATTAGATACATTACAGGAACAAAGCTAATGCGTGTTGTTTCGTTTAAAACTATTTCCAGTTTCTGCTGCGTCCAAAAATTTCGTATCTCATCAGAGTTACTGGAGTCCATCGAAACGCCAAATAACATGATAGATGAGTAAGGATCGATTAGATACATCACAGGAACAACGCTAATGCGTGTTGTTTCGTTTAAAACTATATCCAGCTTCTGCTGCGTCCGAAAATTTCGTATCTCACATCAAAGTTACTGGAGTCCATCGAAACGCCAAATAACATGATAGATGAGTAAGGATCGATTAGATACATCACAGGAGCAACGCTAATGCGTGTTGTTTCGTTTAAAACTATTTCCAGCTTCAGCTGCGTCCGAGAACTTCTTATCTCACTTCAGAGTTACTGGAGCCCATCCAAACGCCAAATAACATGATAGATGAGTAAGGATCGATTAGATACATCACAGGAACAACGCTAATACGTGTTCTTTCGTTCAAAACTATTTCCAGCTTCTGCTGCGTCCGAGAACTTTGTATCTCACATCAGAGTTACTGGAGTCCATTCAAACATCAAATAACATGATAGATGAGTAAGGATCGATTAGATACATCACAGGAACAACGCTAATACGTGTTGTTTCATTTAAAACTATTTCCAGTTTCTGCTGCGTCCGAAAATTTCGTATCTCACATCAGAGTTACTGGAGTCCATCGAAACGCCAAATAACATGATAGATGAGTAAGGATCGACTAGATACATCACAGGAACAACGCTAATGCGTGTTGTTTCGTTTAAAACTATTTCCAGCTTCTGCTGCGTCCGAAAATTTCGTATCTCACATCAAAGTTACTGGAGTGTATCGAAACGCCAAATAACATGATAGATGAGTAAGGATCGATTAGATACATCACAGGAACAACGCTAATGCGTGTTGTTTCGTTTAAAACTATTTCCAGCTTCAGCTGCGTCCGAGAACTTTGTATCTCACATAAGAGTTACTGGAGTCCGTTCAAACGTCAAATAACATGATAGATGAGTAAGGATCGATTAGATACATCACAGGAACAACGCTAATACGTGTTGTTTCGTTTAAAACTATTTCCAGCTTCTGCTGCGTCCGAAAACGTCTTACCTCACATCAGACTTACTGGAGTCCATCCAAACGTCAAATAACATGTTAGATAAGTAAGGATCGTTTAGATACATCACAGGAACAACGCTAATGCGTGTTGTTTCGTTTAAAACTATTTCCAGCTTCTGCTGCGTCCGAAAATTTAGTATCTCTCATCAGAGATACTGGAGTCCATCCAAACGTCAAATAACATGATAGATGAGTAAGGATCGATTAGATACATCACAGGAACAACGCTAATACGTGTTGTTTCGTTGAAAACTATTTCCAACTTCTGCTGCGTCCGAAATCTTTGTATCTCACATCAGAGTTACTGGAGTCCATCCAAACGTCAAATAACATGATAGATGAGTAAGGATCGATTAGATACATCACAGGAACAACGCTAATGCGTGTTGTTTCGTTTAAAACTATTTCCAGCTTCTGCTGCGTCCGAAAATTTCGTATCTCACATCAAAGTTACTGGAGTCCATCGAAACGCCAAATAACATGATAGATGAGTAAGGATCGATTAGATACATCACAGGAACAACGCTAATGCGTGTTGTTTCGTTTAAAACTATTTCCAGCTTCTGCTGCGTCCGAGAACTTCTTATCTCACTTCAGAGTTACTGGAGCCCATCCAAACGTCAAATAACATGATAGATGTGTAAGGATCGATTAGATACATCACAGGAACAACGCTAATACGTGTTGTTTCGTTCAAAACTATTTCCAGCTTCTGCTGCGTCCGAGAACTTTGTATCTCACATCAGAGTTACTGGAGTCCATTTAAACGTCAAATAACATGATAGATGAGTAAGGATCGATTAGATACATCACAGGAACAACGCTAATGCGTGTTGTTTCGTTTAAAACTATTTCCAGCTTCTGCTGCGTCCGAAAATTTCGTATCTCACATCAGAGTTACTGGAGTCCATCGAAACGTCAAATAACATGATAGATGAGTAAGGATCGATTAGATACATCACAGGAACAACGCTAATGCGTGTTGTTTCATTTAAAACTATTTCCAGCTTCTGCTGCGTCCGAAAATTTCGTATCTCACCTCAGAGATACTGGAGTCCATCCAAACGTCAAATAACATGATAGATGAGTAAGGATCGATTAGATACATCACAGGAAAAACGCTAATACGTGTTTGTTCGTTTAAAACTATTTCCAGCTCCTGCTGCGTCCAAAAACTTCGTATCTCACATCAGAGTTACTAGAGTCCGTCGAAACGTCAAATAACATGATAGATGAGTAAGGATCGATTAGATACATCACAGGAACAACGCTAATGCGTGTTGTTTCGTTTAAAACTATTTCCAGCTTCAGCTGCGTCCGAGAACTTCGTATCTCACTTCAGAGTTACTGGAGCCCATCCAAACGTCAAATAACATGACAGATGAGTAAGGATCGATTACATACATCACAGGAACAACGCTAATGCGTGTTGTTTCATTTAAAACTATTTCCAGCTTCTGCTGCGTCCGAAAATTTCGTATCTCACATCAGAGTTACTGGAGTCCATCGAAACGTCAAATAACATAGTAGCTAAGTAAGGATCGATTAGATACATCACAGGAACAACGCTAATACGTGTTGTTTCGTTGAAAACTATTTCCAGCTTCTGCTGCGTCCGAAACCTTTGTATCTCACATCAGAGTTACTGGAGTCCATCCAAACGTCAAATAACATGATAGATGAGTAAGGATCGATTAGATACATCACATCAACAACGCTAATACTTGTTGTTTCGTTTAAAACTATTTCCAGCTTCTGCTGCGTCCGAAAACGTCGTATCTCACATCAGAGTTACTGGAGTCCATCGAAACATCAAATAACATGATAGATAAGTAAGGATCGATTAGATACAGCACAGGAACAACGCTAATACGTGTTGTTTCGTTCAAAACTATTTCCAGCTTCTGCTGCGTCCGATAACTTTGTATCTCACATCAGAGTTACTGGAGTCCATCCAAACGTCAAATAACATGATAGATGAGTAAGGATCGATTAGATACATCACAGGAACAACGCTAATGCGTGTTGTTTCGTTTAAAACTATTTCCAGCTTCTGCTGCGTCCGAAAATTTCGTATCTCACATAAAAGTTACTGGAGTCCATCGAAACGCCAAATAACATGATAGATGAGTAAGGATCGATTAGATACATCACAGGAACAACGCTAATGCGTGTTGTTTCGTTTAAAACTATTTCCAGCTTCAGCTGCGTCCGAGAACTTCTTATCTCACTTCAGAGTTACTGGAGCCCATCCAAACGCCAAATAACATGATAGATGAGTAAGGATCGATTAGATACATCACAGGAACAACGCTAATACGTGTTGTTTCGTTCAAAACCATTTCCAGCTTCTGCTGCGTCCGAGAACTTTGTATCTCACATCAGAGTTACTGGAGTCCATTCAAACATCAAATAACATGATAGATGAGTAAGGATCGATTAGATACATCACAGGAACAACGCTAATACGTGTTGTTTCGTTGAAAACTATTTCCAGCTTCTGCTGCGTCCGAAATCTTTGTATCTCACATCAGAGTTACTGGAGTACATCCAAACGTCAAATAACATGATAGATGAGTAAGGATCGATTAGATACATCACATCAACAACGCTAATACTTGTTGTTTCGTTTAAAACTATTTCCAGCTTCTGCTGCGTCCGAAAGCGTCGTATCTCACATCAGAGTTACTGGAGTCCATCGAAACATCAAATAACATGATAGATAAGTAAGGATCGATTAGATACAGCACAGGAACAACGCTAATACGTGTTGTTTCGTTCAAAACTATTTCCAGCTTCTGCTGCGTCCGATAACTTTGTATCTCACATCAGAGTTACTGGAGTCCATCCAAACGTCAAATAACATGATAGATGAGTAAGGATCGATTAGATACATCACAGGAACAACGCTAATGCGTGTTGTTTCGTTTAAAACTATTTCCAGCTTCTGCTGCGTCCGAAAATTTCGTATCTCACATCAAAGTTACTGGAGTCCATCGAAACGCCAAATAACATGATAGATGAGTAAGGATCGATTAGATACATCACAGGAACAACGCTAATGCGTGTTCTTTCGTTTAAAACTATTTCCAGCTTCAGCTGCGTCCGAGAACTTCTTATCTCACTTCAGAGTTACTGGAGTCCATTGAAACGTCAAATAACATGATAGATGAGTAAGGATCGATTAGATACATCACAGGAACAACGCTAATGCGTGTTGTTTCATTTAAAATTATTTCCAGCTTCTGCTGCGTCCGAAAATTTCGTATCTCACATCAGAGTTACTGGAGTCCATCGAAACGTCAAATAACATGATAGATGAGTAAGGATCGATTAGATACATCACAGGAACAACGCTAATGCGTGTTGTTTCATTTAAAACTATTTCCAGCTTCTGCTGCGTCCGAAAATTTCGTATCTCACATCAGAGATACTGGAGTCCATCCAAACGTCAAATAACATGATAGATGAGTAAGGATCGATTAGATACATCACAGGAACAACGCTAATACGTGTTGTTTCGTTTAAAACTATTTCCAGCTCCTGCTGCGTCCAAAAACTTCGTATCTCACATCAGAGTTACTAGAGTCCGTCGAAACGTCAAATAACATGATAGATGAGTAAGGATCGATTAGATACATCACAGAAACAACGCTAATGCGTGTTGTTTCGTTGAAAACTATTTCCAGCTTCTGCTGCGTCCGAAAATTTCGTATCTCACATCAGAGTTACTGGAGTCCATCGAAACGTCAAATAACATAGTACCTAAGTAAGGATCGATTAGATACATCACAGGAACAACGCTAATACGTGTTGTTTCGTTGAAAACTATTTCCAGCTTCTGCTGCGTCCGAAATCTTTGTATCTCACATCAGAGTTACTGGAGTACATCCAAACGTCAAATAACATGATAGATGAGTAAGGATCGATTAGATACATCACATCAACAACGCTAATACTTGTTGTTTCGTTTAAAACTATTTCCAGCTTCTGCTGCGTCCGAAAACGTCGTATCTCACATCAGAGTTACTGGAGTCCATCGAAACATCAAATAACATGATAGATAAGTAAGGATCGATTAGATACAGCACAGGAACAACGCTAATACGTGTTGTTTCGTTCAAAACTATTTCCAGCTTCTGCTGCGTCCGATAACTTTGTATCTCACATCAGAGTTACTGGAGTCCATCCAAACGTCAAATAACATGATAGATGAGTAAGGATCGATTAGATACATCACAGGAACAACGCTAATGCGTGTTGTTTCATTTAAAATTATTTCCAGCTTCTGCTGCGTCCGAAAATTTCGTATCTCACATCAGAGTTACTGGAGTCCATCCAAACGTCAAATAACATGATAGATGAGTAAGGATCGATTAGATACATCACAGGAACAACGCTAATGCGTGTTGTTTCGTTTAAAACTATTTCCAGCTTCTGCTGCGTCCGAGAACTTCTTATCTCACTTCAGAGTTACTGGAGCCCATCCAAACGCCAAATAACATGATAGATGAGTAAGGATCGATTAGATACATCACAGGAACAACGCTAATACGTGTTGTTTCGTTCAAAACTATTTCCAGCTTCTGCTGCGTCCGAGAACTTTGTATCTCACATCACAGTTACTGGAGTCCATTCAAACATCAAATAACATGATAGATGAGTAAGGATCGATTAGATACATCACAGGAACAACGCTAATGCGTGTTGTTTCATTTAAAACTATTTCCAGTTTCTGCTGCGTCCGAAAATTTCGTATCTCACATCAGAGTTACTGGAGTCCATCGAAACGCCAAATAACATGATAGATGAGTAAGGATCGATTAGATACATCACAGGAACAACTCTAATGCGTGTTGTTTCGTTTAAAACTATTTCCAGCTTCAGCTGCGTCCGAGAACTTCGTATCTCACTTCAGAGTTACTGAAGCCCATCCAAACGTCAAATAACATGATAGATGAGTAAGGATCGATTACATACATCACAGGAACAACGCTAATGAGTGTTGTTTCATTTAAAACTATTTCCAGCTTGTGCTGCGTCCGAAAATTTCGTATCTCACATCAGAGTTACTGGAGTCCATCGAAACGTCAAATAACATAGTAGATAAGTAAGGATCGATTAGATACATCACAGGAACAACGCTAATACGTGTTATTTCGTTTAAAACTATTTCCAGCTTCTGCTGCGTCCGAAAACGTCTTACCTCACATCAGACTTACTGGAGTCCATCCAAACGTCAAATAACATGTTAGATAAGTAAGGATCGTTTAGATACATCACAGGAACAACGCTAATGCGTGTTGTTTCTTTTAAAACTATTTCCAGCTTCAACTGCGTCCGAGAACTTCGTATCTCACTTCAGAGTTACTGGAGCCCATCCAAACGTCAGATAACATGATAGATGAGTAAGGATCGATTACATACATCACAGGAACAACGCTAATGCGTGTTGTTTCATTTAAAACTATTTCCAGCTTGTGCTGCGTCCGAAAATTTCGTATCTCACATCAGAGTTACTGGAGTCCATCCAAACGTCAAATAACATGATAGATGAGTAAGGATCGATTAGATACATCACAGGAACAACGCTAATACGTGTTGTTTCGTTTAAAACTATTTCCAGCTTCTGCTGCGTCCGAAAACGTCTTACCTCACATCAGACTTACTGGAGTCCATCCAAACGTCAAATAACATGTTAGATAATTAAGGATCGTTTAGATACATCACAGGAACAACGCTAATGCGTGTTGTTTCGTTTAAAACTATTTCCAGCTTCTGCTGCGTCCGAAAATTTAGTATCTCACATCAGAGATACTGGAGTCCATCCAAACGTCAAATAACATGATAGATGAGTAAGGATCGATTAGATACATCACAGGAACAACGCTAATACGTGTTGTTTCGTTGAATACTATTTCCGGCTTCTGCTGCGTCCGAAATCTTTGTATCTCACATCAGAGTTACTGGAGTCCATCCAAACGTCAAATAACATGATAGATGAGTAAGGATCGATTAGATACATCACAGGAACAACGCTAATGCGTGTTGTTTCATTTAAAATTATTTCCAGCTTCTGCTGCGTCCGAAAATTTCGTATCTCACATCAGAGTTACTGGAGTCCATCGAAACGTCAAATAACATGATAGATGAGTAAGGATCGATTAGATACATCACAGGAACAACGCTAATGCGTGTTGTTTCATTTAAAACTATTTCCAGCTTCTGCTGCGTCCGAAAATTTCGTATCTCACATCAGAGATACTGGAGTCCATCCAAACGTCAAATAACATGATAGATGAGTAAGGATCGATTAGATACATCACAGGAACAACGCTAATACGTGTTGTTTCGTTTAAAACTATTTCCAGCTCCTGCTGCGTCCAAAAACTTCGTATCTCACATCAGAGTTACTAGAGTCCGTCGAAACGTCAAATAACATGATAGATGAGTAAGGATCGATTAGATACATCACAGAAACAACGCTAATGCGTGTTGTTTCGTTGAAAACTATTTCCAGCTTCTGCTGCGTCCGAAAATTTCGTATCTCACATCAGAGTTACTGGAGTCCATCGAAACGTCAAATAACATAGTAGCTAAGTAAGGATCGATTAGATACATCACAGGAACAACGCTAATACGTGTTGTTTCGTTGAAAACTATTTCCAGCTTCTGCTGCGTCCGAAATCTTTGTATCTCACATCAGAGTTACTGGAGTACATCCAAACGTCAAATAACATGATAGATGAGTAAGGATCGATTAGATACATCACATCAACAACGCTAATACTTGTTGTTTCGTTTAAAACTATTTCCAGCTTCTGCTGCGTCCGAAAACGTCGTATCTCACATCAGAGTTACTGGAGTCCATCGAAACATCAAATAACATGATAGATAAGTAAGGATCGATTAGATACAGCACAGGAACAACGCTAATACGTGTTGTTTCGTTCAAAACTATTTCCAGCTTCTGCTGCGTCCGATAACTTTGTATCTCACATCAGAGTTACTGGAGTCCATCCAAACGTCAAATAACATGATAGATGAGTAAGGATCGATTAGATACATCACAGGAACAACGCTAATGCGTGTTGTTTCATTTAAAATTATTTCCAGCTTCTGCTGCGTCCGAAAATTTCGTATCTCACATCAGAGTTACTGGAGTCCATCCAAACGTCAAATAACATGATAGATGAGTAAGGATCGATTAGATACATCACAGGAACAACGCTAATGCGTGTTGTTTCGTTTAAAACTATTTCCAGCTTCTGCTGCGTCCGAGAACTTCTTATCTCACTTCAGAGTTACTGGAGCCCATCCAAACGCCAAATAACATGATAGATGAGTAAGGATCGATTAGATACATCACAGGAACAACGCTAATACGTATTGTTTCGTTCAAAACTATTTCCAGCTTCTGCTGCGTCCGAGAACTTTGTATCTCACATCAGAGTTACTGGAGTCCATTCAAACATCAAATAACATGATAGATGAGTAAGGATCGATTAGATACATCACAGGAACAACGCTAATGCGTGTTGTTTCATTTAAAACTATTTCCTGCGTCCGAAAATTTCGTATCTCACATCAGAGTTACTGGAGTCCATCGAAACGCCAAATAACATGATAGATGAGTAAGGATCGATTAGATACATCACAGGAACAACTCTAATGCGTGTTGTTTCGTTTAAAACTATTTCCAGCTTCAGCTGCGTCCGAGAACTTCGTATCTCACATCAGAGTTACTGGAGTCCATCCAAACGTCAAATAACATGATAGATAAGTAAGGATCGATTAGATACATCACAAGAACAAGACGAATACGTGTTGTTTCGTTCAAAACTATTTCCAGCTTCTGCTGCGTCCGAGAACTTTGTATCTCACATCAGAGTTACTGGAGTCCATTCAAGCGTCAAATAACATGATAGATGAGAAAGGATCGATTAGATACATCACAGGAACAAGACGAATACGTGTTGTTTCGTTCAAAACTATTTCCAGCTTCTGCTGCGTCCGAGAACTTTGTATCTCACATCAGAGTTACTGGAGTCCATCGAAACGTCAAATAACATAGTAGATAAGTAAGGATCGATTAGATACATCACAGGAACAACGCTAATACGTGTTATTTCGTTTAAAACTATTTCCAGCTTCTGCTGCGTCCGAAAACGTCTTACCTCACATCAGACTTACTGGAGTCCATCCAAACGTCAAATAACATGTTAGATAAGTAAGGATCGTTTAGATACATCACAGGAACAACGCTAATGCGTGTTGTTTCTTTTAAAACTATTTCCAGCTTCAGCTGCGTCCGAGAACTTCGTATCTCACTTCAGAGTTACTGGAGCCCATCCAAACGTCAGATAACATGATAGATGAGTAAGGATCGATTACATACATCACAGGAACAACGCTAATGCGTGTTGTTTCATTTAAAACTATTTCCAGCTTGTGCTGCGTCCGAAAATTTCGTATCTCACATCAGAGTTACTGGAGTCCATCCAAACGTCAAATAACATGATAGATGAGTAAGGATCGATTAGATACATCACAGGAACAACGCTAATACGTGTTGTTTCGTTTAAAACTATTTCCAGCTTCTGCTGCGTCCGAAAACGTCTTACCTCACATCAGACTTACTGGAGTCCATCCAAACGTCAAATAACATGTTAGATAATTAAGGATCGTTTAGATACATCACAGGAACAACGCTAATGCGTGTTGTTTCGTTTAAAACTATTTCCAGCTTCTGCTGCGTCCGAAAATTTAGTATCTCACATCAGAGATACTGGAGTCCATCCAAACGTCAAATAACATGATAGATGAGTAAGGATCAATTAGATACATCACAGGAACAACGCTAATACGTGTTGTTTCGTTGAAAACTATTTCCGGCTTCTGCTGCGTCCGAAATCTTTGTATCTCACATCAGAGTTACTGGAGTCCATCCAAACGTCAAATAACATGATAGATGAGTAAGGATCGATTAGATACATCACAGGAGCAACGCTAATGCGTGTTGTTTCGTTTAAAACTATTTCCAGCTTCTGCTGCGTCCGAAAATTTCGTATCTCACATCAAAGTTACTGGAGTCCATCGAAACGCCAAATAACATGATAGATGAGTAAGGATCGATTAGATACATCACAGGAGCAACGCTAATGCGTGTTGTTTCGTTTAAAACTATTTCCAGCTTCAGCTGCGTCCGAGAACTTCTTATCTCACTTCAGAGTTACTGGAGCCCATCCAAACGCCAAATAACATGATAGATGAGTAAGGATCGATTAGATACATCACAGGAACAACGATAATACGTGTTGTTTCGTTCAAAACTATTTCCAGCTTCTGCTGCGTCCGAAAACTTTGTATCTCACATCAGAGTTACTGGAGTCCATTCAAACATCAAATAACATGATAGATGAGTAAGGATCGATTAGATACATCACAGGAACAACGCTAATGCGTGTTGTTTCATTTAAAACTATTTCCAGTTTCTGCTGCGTCCGAAAATTTCGTATCTCACATCAGAGTTACTGGAGTCCATCGAAACGCCAAATAACATGATAGATGAGTAAGGATCGATTAGATACATCACAGGAACAACGCTAATGCGTGTTGTTTCGTTTAAAACTATTTCCAGCTTCTGCTGCGTCCGAAAATTTCGTATCTCACATCAAAGTTACTGGAGTCCATCGAAACGCCAAATAGCATGATAGATGAGTAAGGATCGATTAGATACATCACAGGAACAACGCTAATATGTGTTGTTTCGTTTAAAACTATTTCCAGCTTCTGCTGCGTCCAAAAACATTGTATCTCACATCAGAGTTACTGGAGTCCATCCAAACCTAAAATAACATGATAGATGAGTAAGGATCGATTAGATACATCACAGGAACATCGCTAATGCGTGTTGTTTCGTTTAAAACTATTTCCAGCTTCTGCTGCGTCCGAAAACATCGTATCTCAAATCAGAGTTACTTGAGTCCATCGAAACGTCAAATAACATGTTAGATAAGTAAGGATCGATTAGATACAGCAAAGGAACAACGCTAATACGTGTTGTTTCGTTTAAAACTATTTCCAGTTCCTGCTGCGTCCAAAAACTTTGTATCTCACATCAGACTTACTGGAGTCCTTCCAAACGTCAAATAACATGTTAGATAAGTAAGGATCGTTTAGATACATCACAGGAACAACGCTAATACGTGTTGTTTCGTTCAAAACTATTTCCAGCTTCTGCTGCGTCCGAGAACTTTGTATCTCACATTAGAGTTACTGGAGCCCATCCAAACGTCAAATAACATGATAGATGAGTAAGGATCGATTAGATACATCACAGGAACAACGCTAATACGTGTTGTTTCGTTTAAAACTGTTTCCAGCCCCTGCTGCGTCCAAAAATTTCGTATCTCACATCAGAGTTACTATAGTAAATCGAAACGTCAAATAACATGATAGATGAGTAAGGATCGATTAGATACATCACAGGAACAACGCTAATACGTGTTGTTTCGTTCAAAACTATTTCCAGCTTCTGCTGCGTCCGAGAACTTTGTATCTCACATCAGAGTTACTGGAGTCCATTCAAACGTCAAATAACATGATAGATGAGTAAGGATCGATTAGATACATCACAGGAACAACGCTAATGCGTGTTGTTTCGTTTAAAACTATTTCCAGCTTCTGCTGCGTCCGAAAACGTCGTATATCACATCAGACTTACTGGAGTCCATCCAAACGTCAAATAACATGTTAGATAAGTAAGGATCGTTTAGATACATCACAGGAACAACACTAATGCGTGTTGTTTCGTTTAAAACTATTTCCAGCTTCTGCTGCCTCCGAAAATTTCGTATCTCACATCAGAGATACTAGAGTCCATCCAAACGTCAAATAACATGATAGATGAGTAAGGATCGATTAGATACATCACAGGAACAACGCTAATGCGTGTTGTTTCGTTTAAAACTATTTCCAGCTTCTGCTGCGTCCGAAAATTTCGTATCTCACATCAGAGATACTGGAGTCCATCCAAACGTCAAATAACATGATAGATGAGTAAGGATCGATTAGATACAGCAAAGGAACAACGCTAATACGTGTTGTTTCGTTTAAAACTATTTCCAGTTCCTGCTGCGTCCAAAAACTTTGTATCTCACATCAGACTTACTGGAGTCCTTCCAAACGTCAAATAACATGTTAGATAAGTAAGGATCGTTTAGATACATCACAGGAACAACGCTAATACGTGTTGTTTCGTTCAAAACTATTTCCAGCTTCTGCTGCGTCCGAGAACTTTGTATCTCACATTAGAGTTACTGGAGCCCATCCAAACGTCAAATAACATGATAGATGAGTAAGGATCGATTAGATACATCACAGGAACAACGCTAATACGTGTTGTTTCGTTTAAAACTGTTTCCAGCCCCTGCTGCGTCCAAAAATTTCGTATCTCACATCAGAGTTACTATAGTCCATCGAAACGTCAAATAACATGATAGATGAGTAAGGATCGATTAGATACATCACAGGAACAACGCTAATACGTGTTGTTTCGTTCAAAACTATTTCCAGCTTCTGCTGCGTCCGAGAACTTTGTATCTCACATCAGAGTTACTGGAGTCCATTCAAACGTCAAATAACATGATAGATGAGTAAGGATCGATTAGATACATCACAGGAACAACGCTAATGCGTGTTGTTTCGTTTAAAACTATTTCCAGCTTCTGCTGCGTCCGAAAACGTCGTATATCACATCAGACTTACTGGAGTCCATCCAAACGTCAAATAACATGTTAGATAAGTAAGGATCGTTTAGATACATCACAGGAACAACACTAATGCGTGTTGTTTCGTTTAAAACTATTTCCAGCTTCTGCTGCGTCCGAAAATTTCGTATCTCACATCAGAGATACTGGAGTCCATCCAAACGTCAAATAACATGATAGATGAGTAAGGATCGATTAGATACATCACAGGAACAACGCTAATACGTGTTGTTTCGTTTAAAACTATTTCCAGCTCCTGCTGCGTCCAAAAACTTCGTATCTCACATCAGAGTTACTAGAGTCCATCGAAACGTCAAATAACATGATAGATGAGTAAGGATCGATTAGATACATCACAGGAACAACGCTAATGCGTGTTGTTTCGTTTAAAACTATTTCCAGCTTCTGCTGCGTCCGAAAATTTCGTATCTCACATCAGAGATACTAGAGTCCATCCAAACGTCAAATAACATGATAGATGAGTAAGGATCGATTAGATACATCACAGGAACAACGCTAATGCGTGTTGTTTCGTTTAAAACTATTTCCAGCTTCTGCTGCGTCCGAGAACTTCTTATCTCACTTCAGAGTTACTGGAGCCCATTCAAACATCAAATAACATGATAGATGAGTAAGGATCGATTAGATACATCACAGGAACAACGCTAATGCGTGTTGTTTCATTTAAAACTATTTCCAGTTTCTGCTGCGTCCGAAAATTTCGTATCTCACATCAGAGTTACTGGAGTCCATCGAAACGCCAAATAACATGATAGATGAGTAAGGATCGATTAGATACATCACAGGAACAACTCTAATGCGTGTTGTTTCGTTTTAAACTATTTCCAGCTTCAGCTGCGTCCGAGAACTT